>CM038674.1:684438811-685697120 GCA_021605145.1 Aegilops bicornis
ATTTGACACACTGTTATAGACATAATGATGTAAACCTCATAACTGGTATTGTACCAATATTTGTACGATGGCACATAAATACACTAAAAATAAAAAATAAAAAAAGAATACTAGTAGCGATGGAGAGAAAACACGCTGCCAGTAGTTACATTAGCAGTAGCGTGGGAGTGAACAAACGCTGCAGTTATTTGTCCTAACAGTAGCGCGTGCGGGTACGCGTTACTGCTAAGCAATAGCTGTAGCGCCTTATTAGTAGCGCGCCTATCCGCGCTACTAGTGAGCACAAAACCAGCGCTACTGCTAGGGTTTTCCCTAGTAGTGAATGGTCGGTTATGTTCGCGATCAATCTCCACCAGTGAGCGGTGACCTCACTACTGGAAAACTTATTTGTCAAATACCCCGTGTACTTGGAGAAGGGCAATTCGAACTTGGCAAAGGCATTCTTGAGTGTTGCACCCAGCCTAAGGTGCTCCGCATACACCCTACACGCTATTAAAACGTAATTTCATCCTCGGAGATGGTCTAGTTTATAAGCCGTCTACTTGAAACTTTTGCAAAACGTTCTCGATTTATTACCACAATGATAGGGGGCAAGACACTAGGGCGGTCCGATCTTCACGAACTTGAGGTGGATTTGAGGGGAAACACGAAGAACACGAGAAAAATCACAAGGAAACACAAGAAAAACTAGTACAAATCAACACACAACTTGCAACACAAGATACATACAGATAAATAGTTGATCCAAATCATCCACAAGAGAGAAACTGAACAAGCTAGGGTTATTCCCAAAGTCCTAAGACAACGGGAACTTAAATTATGTGTCTTTTTAGGGAAAATTGGATGAAAAATTATTGCTTTCCAATAATAGCAACAACCTCAACATCATTAGAGCAAGTATAATAGGTCCTAATCAGTAGGCTATATGCCATTTTACATTAGCAAAATCCCATGTGGAAGAGAGAGAAGAGAGGAAAGAGAAGGTAGCCAGCGCTTCACTACTCGCCGGGCTGTAGCACACTACAAGAGAGAAAAGGACGGCATGCAACCCTTCAAAGCAGGCGCTGCTTTCTCCCACCTAATCAATACGTTTCTTTTCTTCCCTATGCATGCAAATACTAATTACTATAGCCAGTTTAACAGGTCATGTGTAGCCAGCGTTATTTTCTTGTAAAGGTTATAAGATGACATGGCACAAGTTTAGAGCCCTCTGCCGGCTCTTCTATTAGCCATGCTCTTACACTAGAACATATTTTGTAGGAGGAAGAAAGTGCACGTAGAGCAAAGTTAACAACCTCCGACATCGTCGCTCCCGAGGTCCATCAGCACTGTGCCGGTTGCAACCCTCCACGCTCCTCCCAGAACCACCTGTTCTACATTATTTTTTATTTGAGGGGTGTCCTACATCAATTAATTAAACTAGTTAATTGCCCGTGCGTTGCACTGGGGCATACATATGCTAGTCACATTGATGGTGTCTAATATATCTTTCTTCATTCACAATCTCTGTCTAACACCCTCTTTCATGCACTTAAACCCGTCAAAGTGTGAAGGCTCACCCAATGCAAGATTTAATCCGGAACAAAATGCTTGCATGCTGAGCCAATGCAAGATTTGATCCCAACAAAATGCTTATGCGCTTGCTATGCATATCATCAAGAGTCGCCGTCGACAAACATCTAAGATGCCACATAGACTGAATACTGATATGCTGCTTGCTTACAATGCTATTGTCGTAGACTGAATATTGATATGCTATAACATTGTCCACGTAGGCAACACTGTCATGTGGATGTGTTCTTCTCCTGGTCCAATACTTGTAGGATAGATGGATGTATTTAGACGTATTTTAGTTTTAGATACATTCATTTTTATCTATCTGACAATTATTTTCTGATGGATGGAGTACACGATCTTCCTTAGCACCTTAATGCAAAACTCGGATGCAAGTTTTTATGAAATCTTCAAAAGTAAAAAAATTAACATAAAAAGATCTTAGTCTTACATATTACCTGAAAAGCAATCCTACTGAAAGAGAACATGATAACTGACTGTTGTATGCTTCTACTTCATCTACCCTCCATTCATGTCCTCTCTTTTGACCAGGAACTTGGCATGAAGAAACTACAAAGAGACAGTGTAAATCAATTAGTTGTCATGTTGGAGGAGTGATTATGCTTCATAGCGAACAATGCAACCACCTCCTTCACTTTGAGCTAACGAGCAGAGAACTTCTTCGACATATTGTTTATGAAAGTATGTAGATGTGTTCTTATTTGGAGTTGGGAGAGTTCCTCCTGCATGAGGCTCAAGTGGGTCTCGAGTCTCGACGATGCCCACCTTCCCCCTGATCTCTGCGTGCCAGCACTGCAGCTGCAGCGGCAGCGATGGACAGATCCCCATTCAGTGACTCCCTCCAAAATGTCCTCCACCAGCGTGTCAACCTCTTGGAACCACTTCGTCCATTGCTCCAATGGCAACGTCACCGATCCAAATCTCGAGCAGCGCCATTGAGAAAGAGTCAGGAGGCATAGGCTGCTGAACAAGATTGCGAAAGCGTTCAGACCTTGATCCATCCCATATAGATAGACATGTATGCGTTACATTCAGACATTGATCCATCCCCAAGTCCTCTCATAGCTACATGCCTACATCTAGCATCACGTTCAGGCCTTGATCCATCACCAAATCCTCTCGTAGATGGCTGATCCCCGAGACTTGATGACCTTGAATGTTCAGAAAAATCTCACAGATGATAGACATGTCGTTCAGACCATGATCCATCCCCAAGCCCTCTCATAGCTTTGTCTAGCAAAGTTTGTCTAACAATTAATCGGCCAGTGAAACTCGTCTCACTTCAAGGAACCGATGACACGTCGCTACTCCTCGCTAGCCTTGCCTGGTGGTGGTAATGGCAGCGATCTGCAGTGGCGCCTACGACAACTGCACTACATATTAAATAAAAATATTACTCTTTCAAGTTTCAAGCTAAAATTAATGTGTATAAATAATTTTTTAGTGTCACAAAATCTTTGAAGTTTTCAAGCTTTCAGCTTGCTTTCTATGTTTCTCACTTTGCCGTGTTATGTCGTTCCAACATTCTCCTCAAGCATACAATAGGCACTGATGGACAATACCATTGGGTTTGTGCAGCTAAAATGGATATTTAAAGTAGAAACCTTTACACAACTAAAGAGATATATACCTTGGCCAGTTAGCCGCTTGCGGCACCTCACCCTCATCTTGGACCCAGCATGGCCACAATCACTGACACACTTCCGCCGTCGCCTCACACCTTTGCTGGTCACCGTCTCTTTTGACCTGTGTAGGGATTAACTTGTTAATCACACACGTACATTACATGGCCATAATGCATGCATATTCAGAGTTCCAATCATGGACACCAAGTTCTTCAGCTGCTGAACTACAGCAACCTCGTTTTTTCTCTGATGAGAAAACCTTCTGCAACCAAATCAGCCAGCCATATTTCGGGTCATTGTACAACAACGATCCCTTTTAAACTGGTGAAGTTTGGGGATATTTCTTAAGGAAAGTGCCAATCCTAGTGTTGGACTGACAAGGTGCCGAATTTCTTCTACAAATGTCTGTAATAGAAATATCTCATTAATTTAGTTATATGCTTATTTGGAACATGCAAACACACAGTACGTACAAGAAAATTTTTTCCAAACTAAGAAGAAAAAGGCAACCTGTTCAAACTGCAACCGTGAAGGAAGGCCGTCAAAAGTGCGAGACTGGTAGGATCTCGGCGAGGCGACACGAAACGGGGCAGGACCTCGGGGAGACTGCTGCATGTCCGCAACACACGGCAGGACCAGCTGCAGGAGGCCGTGGAGCAGGACAACATTCATGCGAGGGGATCGGGGACTCATCTATGGGGGCTGCTGTGCGAAGAGTGGGAAGCCGCACGGGGGAAGGTGTTGGCTAGATCACGAGGAGGTGGGCTGGCGGCGGCGGCGGCGGCGTGACGGGAGGGCCTCGCATCGTGAAGAGTTGGCTACCGGTGTTGTACTGCAGCATCGGGACGGCGACGCTAGGGTTGAGAAGTGGAACGCATACGCATGGGCTGGTTTTAATGGAAAATCCGGCGAGGAAAAACCCAAAACAGAAGGAAAGCCGATGACTTGCGGCGGCGCTTAGGCGTCTTGAGGAGGTCGAGGCAACGGCGACCATGGAGGCGGTGCCCTTGAAAGGGTAGATGCGAAAGCGGCGCCCATGGCGCTGCAGCGTGACGGAAAACAACGTGCCATAGATTGATTAATTTGGAGGAAACTTGGGCGTGACATGGTCTTGATAATTGAAGGATATTGATCACCGTCATGAATGAATTCATTGCCATGCATGAATTGATTGCTTTTGGATTGATTGCCTTTGGTTACCTTACGTGCATTATATGTTTACCAAAGATACAGTCTGTTTGTCCGGCCAGATGAGGATATAACCGGCAGAGGGAGAAAACCGATGGAGGGAGAAAAGAAAATCGCTGAAGGGGAGAGGGGGCACGTACGAGATGGTTGGACGAAGGGTAAACGTAAGAAGGGAAACGGAACACTCCGTTTCTTTTAGGTAGTAGAGAAGAGATGAGGCATGGCCGAAGGTTGGATGGAAAAGGGGAATCCTTGTGCCTCGGACCTGGCCAGTAGATAGGTTAGGATTTTGGGTTAATTGGATTCATATCACTACTACTTTCACGAGTTGAAAAAATGCCATTACAAAAGCCGAAGTTGGAAATATGCCACTGCAACTTTTTCATACCTCTACATATGCCATTGTCTTCTATACCTGTCCATATACTGCTTTTTAAATGCCACGTATACATTCACATACCTTTATATGCTGGGCCAAATTGATTCGAGCCGCATGCACATGCACAAGTCGGAAGGCGTCTGGAGGGGAGCGGCGACGGCGGCTGGAGGCGTGCGCATGGAGCGGCGACGACGGTTGAAGGCTGCCGTGGCGACTGCTGGAGGCACGCGCGGCGACGGCTGGAGGCACGTGCGGCTGCCGGAGGCGGACGCATGCGTCGTCGCGTGAAAAATGGACTCATTTGTGTCATGCCACAATGACGGCGCCGGCGCGCCGGGAAACTCCGTCCACAGAGTTTCGTCATGCCACAAATATGTGAAAGTTTTTATTTTTGGTAAAACTTCCAATCTATTCATTTCCAATCTACAACTAACTCCAGAAATAAAAATTACATCTAGATCCGTAGACCATCTAGCGACTACTACAAGCACCGAAGCGAGCCGAAGGCGCGCCGCCGTCATCGCCCCTCCATCGCCGGAGCCGGGCACAACTTGTTGTAGTAGACAGTCGGGAAATCGTCGTGCTAAGGCCTCATAGGACCAGCACCCCAGAACAGCAACCGCCGCTGATGAAAAATAACGTAGATCAGAAGGATCCAAACCGAAGACACACGAACGTAGACGAACAACAACGAGATACGAGCAAATCCATCAAAAATAGATCTGCCGGAGACACACCTCCACACGCCCACAAACGATGCTAGACGCACCGCCGGAACGGAGGCTAGGCGGGGAGACCTTTATTCCATCTTCAGGAAGCCGCCGCCGTCTCGCCTTTCTGAATAGGACACAAACCCTAACAAGATTGAAAAAAAGACTAAAAACGGAGCCCTCCCGCCGGCCCTTGCCAGGATCCACCGCGCCTCCATGGCCCTAGGGCCACCGGAGACGAGGCGGACCTGCGCCGGCGCCGGCGAGAGGCACGAACCCTAACTTTCTTTCTTGGAGGAGGAGGAGGAGGCGGAGCCCTGGCTCTAGGTACGTCTCTACGGTGCAAACAACCTTAGAGGTATGTGAAAGTTGCAGTGGCATATTTTCAACTTTAGTTTTTGTAATGGCTTTTTTCCTAACTCGTGAAAATTGCAGTGGCATAAACCTAATTAACCCTTTTAGTCCTTGTAAGGGCAGCGCTAGGATGGATGGTGACTCTTCTTCTTCGAGAGTCTTCTGGCTCCAGTCCTTGTCAAGCTCGTCCGTCGGGATGGATTAGACGGAGCTTCGGGGCAGATTCATGTCAGTTCCTCGAGGCGGTGGTTGTTTGTGTCTCTCGTCATACATACGCGATGACGAGATTCGGTGTCAGGTTCTTCAGACCGATTCAAGGGTTTAATGGCGATGACTACGGCTTCGCGGCGCTGGTACTTAGCGACACAGGCATGAAGGCTTCCCGGTTGTCATTGACAAGGTCAGGGTGGTTCCGATATAGAGCAGGGGTAGCAACGCGTTGACGACTCATTCTGACGGCAGCAATGGTCGTTCCATGGTCCGGGGACCTCGATATAATTTTTATTATGTTTATTATATTACTTTATACTTCTGATGAACTTTTATAATAAATACGAGTCTTTTTCACAAACAAAGTTGGATTGAAACAAAGAAGGAATAAGAGTCCGGTTTAAATTACATTATAAAAATGAACATATACCATGACTATATGTCTTCGTACGTGTTGTGAAACAATGTTAAAAAGACCAGGCCATGTACGTTTAATAGGATCAGGAAACCTCCTTGCTGAAGCCAGAGGAGGCTGCCAAATAAACGTGCATGCGATTTCCAAGTCCGATGTAATCCTAGCCGTGTCATCCTCTACTTCCTCGTTCCTTGAGATCGGGCCACCATGAAGTTCAACAGGATTGCGATGTAAGCCTAGCCGTTTTATCCGCCATCTACTTCGTCGTTCCTTGAGATCGATCGGACCGCCATGAAGTTCGTTCGCCGCCGCCGCCGCCGCCGTGATGTAAGGCCTCGTTACTTGTGTTCTGTTCTTCTCAAATTCTTGCTTGTAGTGACTCTGTCATGCATGCACTGTATCGAGCTATCTTAATAATTACCCTCCCTGGCTGAACCGAATTTTCCAGCTGCCGAAATTCGACAGCCTAATCAAGCTGCCCGACGACGTGCTGCTCAACATCCTCGAGAGGGTGGGCACCCTCGACGCCGTCAGGACCTGCGTCGTCTCCAAGCGAACGCTCAACCTGCCCACCTTGCTCTCGCAGATCGTCATCGTCCCCAGCGCCCGGGATCTACGCTGGAAGAACCGCCAGGTGGTCGACATGACCGAAAAGATCCTCAGCACGAGGTCTCCGCAGATACCCATACGCAATCTCAAGCTCAGGTTCATCATGAGAGGCGACGACCATCTCAGGATCGGCAGGTCCGTCGCCCTCGCCATGGCGACCCAGAAGATCGACGCCGCCGAGTTCGAGATCCTCGCAAAGAGGCAGCACAATGATTACAGCCATGACGACCTCCTCTCCTTCGCCAAGCTGTTCAATGATTTTATCAGCGAGTGCCCGGCCGCATTCGCCGGTCTCACGCGGCTGCATCTGCACAACCTCAGGTTTGGCGAGTCCGACGTACCCACCATTCTTCGCACTTGCACGCGGTTGGAGTCGTTGTGCTTCTTCCAGTGTGACGCAGGGGAGAGATCAATGTTGACTCTACACCATGCTCGACTTGCCGAGCTTGACATTACCTCTGGGAAATTCTTAGTGATAAGGCTTGGACGCCTACCCAACCTTCAACGTATGAGTTATAAAAATTGGCACTATGATGATCATTGCCCCATAGCTCTGGGTTTTGTCCCTAAGCTCTCGAACCTAGATCTCTCTCGTGGATATGCTGTAGACAGGGCCCTCGACCTGAGCAAGACGCTTGTTAAGGCTCCCCCGATAAGCGATCTCCACCTGGATTTTCAAAGTGAAAAGGTACTCACTCAAACTTCTACTCCCTCCATAAAGAAATATAAGAACATATAGATAACTATTTTAGTGATCTAAACGCTCTTATATTTGTTTACAGAAGGAGTAATTAATTAATTCTCACTTGAGGATGTTTCCAATAATTTATGCACATGTTGTACTCATCCTTAATTTGTTTCTCTCATCTTCCCCAGATTTGGATTCGACCAGAATGCCCAAAAGTGCTCGCTCCTCTGCTGAGCCAACTACGGCTTGTGAATTTGGACAATCTCCCAGAGGAATGTGACATCGCTTGGACGATGTTCCTTCTCGAAGCTGCACCATCCATTGAGGAGCTTTCCATCACAGTATGGGGTCATAAGTGCCAAAGGAAGTCGCAAATAAGTTACTCTAATAGCATGGCTGTGAAGTGGGAGCCATCTACTCCTGATTTTAAGCACATGAATCTGGCCAGGCTAAATATCTACGGATTCCAGTCCAACGACAACTTCATGGGATACGTTAGGCGTGTCGTTCAAGCTGCGGTGAACATCAAGGAGGTATCTTTGCACGACAGGAAGGTGTGCAAGGTCTGCATTGACAAGTTTGTTCGTCTCGGGGTTCGTCCTTGGAGTTGTCTAGGGACCAGTGAGCAGGCGGATTCATTCAGAAACGAGATCACAGAGGTGATCAACGCAAGAAGCGAGGGTGAGGGCGGTGACTATGGCGATGGCGATGACGATGGCAATGGCGATTGCTTCCGCTCATAAGGTCTGCCGTGATGTAAGTCTCTCATGTTTTTATTATTTTTATTATTTTCCTGTCGATGTAAGTCAACATAGTGATCTATCGTCGGTGCAAGGTCCGCGTTGACAAGTTACCTCACCGACTCGGGGTTCGTCCTTTGAGTTATCCACAAACCAGCAAGGAGAAGGATTCATCGAGGAAGAAGATCACAGAGGCGTCGGTGATGGCTTCGCCTTTTAGTCACTTCCACTCGTTATTAGCATCGCCATGATCTATCCACTTTGTGGCTGGAAGTACTTCTTGAATGTAGTAGCTATTCGGTGTGTGCTCTATTGGTTTCTCCTGTGCTGAAGCTTGTATCATTCCTAAACTTACTAGCTTGTATCACTCCTAAACTTACTAGGTCGTATGCAGTTTACTTCTTTGGAATCGCTATTTACTACTCCTTCTGTCCCAAAATGTAAGTCCATTTTTAACACTATCAATAAGCACGTCTATGCATGTTCGTGTGTTTTCTTGTAAATGTTCTTTTATCATGTGCTCGTGCACTATGTGCTTATGTCAAATACAGTGAATATTCACTTATTCGTATGAATAATGTTTTGTTATTTTTTGAAAATTTTCTAAACTTTAATCTATGAGATACTTACCACCGTTTGTCATGGAGGTACCGGAAACAGCTTAGAGAAACTTTGCTGACAATAACAACATTGCTGGAAGAAGAAAATGCTTGTGTAGTGGTTAGTCGTCGGGGGCCAACTCTGGCACAGTGGTGCATTCCAACTCAGTCCGCACGAACGTCGCCAGCGAGGTGATGACATGGTGCTCCCTCAGAGCGCTGGAGCTCCATGGGGAGCCGCTCTGCAATGCTTTAGATTTGCAACCATTTAGTGAAATTGATTAAGGTGAAGAGAAGCAAATTCGGTTAATACTAGGCCTCGGCCTCCCGATCATGCCCACAGATCAGTCGAACCTGTCCAGTTCACATAAACATAGCCGCTCAATTTGATCTGGTCGTCATGCTCGTATTCTCTCTTGCCCGTCTCTTGCAATAATAACTATGCTCTTCGCGCACTCTGCATGGCCCACGTTGGCCTAGTCGTAGCTCTGCCCCGTGCTCTCAAGTACCTAGGCGTCTGACCTTAGTTATACCTTCCAATGATGATGTATTTGCATCATTATCTTGTTAAGTATATTGTTTGGAATTTGTTCGGACTTGATCTTTCGGGTGAACCTACGGTCTTTGGTGGTTGGATTTGGCGATGGCGACCGCGTTTGCACGTCCTTTCTTTTCCAAAGGCGTTACTTTTTGGAGGACCTTTCTGGTAGTTCTTGCGTTTTAAAAATATGATTGGTGTCAATGGTCATTGCTTGCTGAGCAATGCTTCGGTACACCCCCCTCACAAAACGTATAAAGGATAGTATAGACTTTTCACAAATTGTACTCACTTTTCTACGTATACGTTGTAGGTTCGTATAATACCCGGCGAACAGTCCTCCCACATGGGCTCAGCCCATTTAGCTTTAGTTTTAATCATCAAAAAATGGATGTCGTCGGCTGAAGTCGAACTACAGCACTCACGCACTACATGTAAACGCACAAACCATCTGGGCTAGCACATCTGATATGCTTGCTAACCTTGTTTTCTTCTTGTTGTTCGAGAGACACAACGCCAAGAAAAAAAACACAGCACCTTCACTCTTTGGTTTATGTTATTTTGCACGGTTTTTGTTACGGTTTCTAGTTTTCCTGTTTTGTTCATAAAAGACTAATATTTGTTTTTTAAAATTACGCATAAATTTCAAAAAAATGTTCATGCCTTTCAAACTTGCTCAGAATGTCAAAACACAAACAGTTTTTTTAAAATAACAAAATTTTAAACATGTACATTTTTTTTAAAAACAGTAACAAATTTGGAATTCCAGAAGAATATGAAAAAAAATTGAATTCCGAAAAATTTTAATTTATGAGAAATAGAAACAATAAACAGAATAAATGAAAAGTCAAAGAAGACGAAAAATGAACAAGAGAGAATATAAAAAGAGAAAAAGAAAAAACACGGTTCATGACCTTCGAGAATGTCCCAAAGCCGGAAAAAATTGCTGGGAAGCCAAGGTTCCCAAAACCGAGAAAACATTTTGGCAAATTTCCTTAGTGAACTTTTTTTTTGAAAATTTTCAGATCCATGAATATTCTGTAAAAAAATTGATGAACTTTTTTCAAATCCGAGAAAACCTTAGGGCTGGTTTTTTCTTCGGTTTTACATGGGTTTTTATATTATTTTGTTTTTCTTTTCTTTTATTGATTTTGAAAAAAGTTCATCAAAAAATCAAAATAAGTTTATCGATTTTGAAGGAAAGTTCATTGATTTGGGAAAAAATCACAAATTTGAAAAGAAAACATTGATTTAGAAACAAAATTCGTCAATTTTATAAAAAAGTTCAACAATTTTCAAAAACAAATTGCCAATTTGCGAAATAGTTCATGAATTTGAGAAGAGAACTGATCAATTTTAGGGAAAAAATTCACTGATTTGGAAGAAAAAATTCAAGAATTTGAAATTTTGCCGTCATTTTCGAAAAAAGAAATCACTAATTATAAAAACTTCACGCATTTAAGAAACAAAAAACAAAAAGAAAATACCAAACAGAAAATGTTCCGCTTTTCCAGCGTCCTATTTTAAGTACTAGAAAATGTAAACAATACGTGACCTCCTGTTGCCGAGTTGGTTAGTGCGGTTGTGCTAATTCCTGGAGGGCCTATTTTCGAATCCTGCAGGACGCATGATTTTTTGCCAGCCCGCGGCAGGGTGTGCACGTCCGTTCATGTACAGTGTATACGTGTTTGTCAAAAAAAAAAAAACATATACGTGAAGAGTTTATAAATTATGACTATCATGCCCTTACTTATGAAGAGGTATCGGTTAATCTGGGCCGTCCTTGTGTTTAGGGGGGGTGTACCGAAGCAGAAGTGTTGCTTTTATATTGTTGGTGTTTTGATCGCTTTCGTTCCGCCTTTTTATTACTTTCACCGTCTAGGCAACGCTAATAATACTATATTAGGAATTTATTTTTGAGAAAGCGGTTGAATCCCCCGGCCTCTGCATGGATCAACCCAAACATTCAACAAAGATTCAACAAAGCCGGACAAAACAAATACATGGATCAACCCAAGGAAAACATTCCCTTCCGGCCGATCGACTGAAGATTCAGGCGGTCTCACCCGCTTCGTCCGATGGGACGCAATCCATTGTTCCTGTTTGTTACACTTCATGGACCGTAGCTGAGGCCCATTCACCGCCTTTTGCATGCGCCCAGATCTCTTCACAACCACTTTTTCCTGGCACGCAGCTCATTCTCTCGCATCTTCTCTCCCAGCCACACTTATCGGATTCCGCCACGACTAACAGATGGGTCACCGACATTGTAATGGAGGCGACGGGGGGTGGTGATTGCTGGGGTGTTGCGAGGCCATCACCGGTGCCGTCAACGGCGACCATCGACGCCGCAAGCAGAGCAACATCACATGCATGAGGAGACGGCAACGGGTGCAGCCGGCGTCCGAGTTGCGACAGAGAGGCGAGTTTTTTTTTTGCTACCACAGCCTCCCGGTGAAGGCTACGACCGCCTCCCCATGTGGTGTGTCTGTGTTTGTCGCGAGATGGCACCAGCCAGCAGAGATGCTGCGGCCGTGGTCACCACGAGCTGGCACCAGCCAGCGGAGACGCTGCGACCGCAGTCACCGCGAGCTAGAACCAGCCAGTGGCGATGCAGAGACTGTGGTCACTGCGAGCTTGACCAGCCAGCAGCAATGTTGCAACCAAGTCGGCGACATGCTGGAATTGGCTAGGCACGGTGCTTCAACTGGCAAGGTGTTGTGTGGCGCCACCATGCACCCTTTTTGGCTATAGCCGTGTTAGCCGTAGGCTAGAACCGGCGGAGATGATGGTACAACCACGTTGGCAACTTGCTGGAACCGGTATCACAAGGAGCTGGAACCCGCACCCAGATTTGTTGCAATGGGCTGCTGGGACCGGCATGGGGATAAGCTGGAACCGGCGCCCAATTTTGGTGGCATCCGTGACTTGATTTGCTTGAACTAACCCTGATTTCCTGGGACCGGATCCTTGGCTTGCTACAATGTCCCGCACCATGAGATGTGAGCATGGCGAGCTGCATGTAGCGGCTGGTCAGGCCGGCGTCTAGGAGTGCTCAACCTGGTGTCTCGGCATGCTAGAACCGGCCAACAGCGGAGGAAGTTGTGCTCGTGATGTCGTGTGCTGGAGCAATTGACCACAGAGTTGCAACCGTGGCGGCCATGCTGCAAAGATCAGCGAGCACCCATGGTAGGGGACGGCGGCGAGAATTTGGCGAACGGCGAGGTCCTGCTGCATCTCGCGGGCAGGCGGGAGGGGGGGAGGGGCTACTCCAGGCGTTGCATCGAGGGTGGGCGTGAAATGTGCGCGCACGTGATGCTGGGGGATTTTTTTCCGCCTACGCGTTAACCAAGTGGGGATGAGGGAGGGAGACAACTACAATCCCACGACTGTACTGACCGAATCTAAGGACTAGCACGCCAACAGGCGATATTTCGGCCGGTCAACCGGCACCAGCGTTGGCCTTAACCCAAAGACACCTTTCTAGTGACCTATGGTCCCTCCCTACACCTACAAGCTTGTTGATGTACCGTGACCCCGCACCAACACACTATCTAAGCCATTGGCCGTGCCAAGCCGCCCAACGGCGAGCCAGGAGCACCGCATGCACATGCTATAGAATCCGCCGTCTTCGTAGCCATCTTCCGCCGACCCATCTTCAAGAGGGATCAACACATTGACTTTGCTCTCATAGATGAAATAGAGAAAAAATAAAAGAAAAATAATCATACTGTATTCAACACGACCAGGACACAAAAGAGAGCAAACGTATATACACGGGCTTCAAAGTAGTCAACAAGAGAGTAGCCGAGATATATTTTATACTATCTAGTCAATTAAGAAACAATTCAAGAGAAAAACAATAACACACGCAATAGCTACTAGTATAAGTTCTCGAGTCCAGGAACTAATCGGCCGCATCTTGGTTCTCAGCCGCCATGGTGAGAGCAAAAGATTCACCGATGGTGCGCAAGTGAATCATAGCATGGGAACCGGCCTTCGCCTCGGTGATCATCTTCCTGAATAAATCAACCTCCTCGCTAGTACGTGGATAACTCGAAGGACGAACCTCGATATGAGGGAACTTGTGAGTGCATAGCTTGCACACCTTCCTATCATGCAGAGATACCTCCTTGATGTTCACCGCAGCTTGAATGGCGCGCCTGACGTATCCCATGAAGTTGTTGTCTGATTGGAAGCCATAGATAGTAAGCCTTGCCAGATTTTTGTGGTTGAAATCAGGAGTAGATGGCTCCCATTTCACATTTGTTTTCTGGGAGTGACTTTTTTGCGACTCCATTTCACACTTATGATCCCATACTGTGATGGAAAACTCTTCTAGAGATGGTGCGGCTTCAAGAAAGAACATTGTCCAAGCGATATCACATTCCTCTGGAAGATTGTTGAGATTCACAAGGCGTAGTTTGCTGAGCACAGGCGCAAGCAGTTTCTTGGATTCTGGTTGAACCCAAATCTGTGATAGGCAGAACACATTAATTACAAGATGTACATGAAAATTACATCGGCCATGGGGCCTAAAACAGGCACATCACAAGGATTTGCTATTTTGACCACAAAAATTCAGTGTGGATTACAAGTGAATTTATATCCTGCTTTCGATGGCTTGCATATATATATATATAACGGGATCGCTTGGATTCATTATTTAGTGGCTTGTTACCTTTGTGATAATAAAAGCCTTTAAAATATACTATATATAACCATCCAGCGTAGACAAAACCAGACAAAGATGATCGTAGTGAGCTTTTCCAAAAAAAAAAGGGGGAAGATGGTCGTCAGTGAGTACGTACCTTTTCACTTAGAAAATCCAGATGCAAATCACTTATCGAGGGGACGTTAACCAGCAATTGGGTTAACTTGTGGTTGTTTGATGAACGATACGCGTTAGTGAGGCTTAGTTTGGATAGCCGAGGGACAAAACCAAGGAACAAAGGGATTGTTAGTTTTGTATGCCCATTTATGCAAGGTCATCCGTTGAAGCTTCGGTAGACTGTGAAGCTCTACTCTTAAAATTCCCCATGGACGAATGTAAGCTCAACGAGTGTGGCATGGTCGACGCGCAGCACCGACTTGTCCCCTGCATCACACCGGGACAAATGCAACGACTCGAGCCGCTTGCAGGTGGTTAGGATGTTGGTTATGTCCGATTGACGGAACCTGAGGTTGTGCAGATGCATCCGCGTGAGGCCGGCAAATGCGTCCGGACACTCCCCGATAAAATTGTTGAACATCTTCGCGGAGTCGAGGAGATCCGCATCAGTTGTCTTATAATAGATGTCCTTGGTCAGGATCTCGAACTCTGCCTCATAAATCTTCTGGGTCGCCATGGCGAGGGCGACGGCCCTGCCGATCTTGATATGCACGTCGCCTCTCATGATGAACCTGAGCTTCAGCATGCGGATGGGGATCCCAGGAGACCTCGTGCTCAGGATCTTGTCCGTCGCGTCGGCTACATCACGGTTCATCCAGCGTAGATCGCCGTCGCTGAGGTCGACGACGATCCGAGAGAGCAAGGCCGGCAGGTTGAGCGTTTGCTTGGAGACGAGGCAGGTCCTGACGGCGTCGAGCATGCCCAGCCTCTCCAGGATGTTGAGCAGCACATGGTCGGGCAGTTTGATTAGCCTGTCGACTTTCAACAGCTGGGTCGATATAGATTGATAAGTTCAATGAGTCATGCACAAAAATTTGAGAAGGAGGACACAAGCAACGGGGGCTTACATCACGACGGCGGCGGCGAACCCGGTTGAGCTTCATGGCGCGCGGTCTGATCTCAAGGAACAACGAAGTGGCAGATGGCGGCTACGCTTACATGGCGGACGGCGGAAATCGCCTGCATGCACCTTCCTAGGAGGTTTATATGGCACCCTCCTCTGGCTTGAACGAGGTTTCCTGATCCTATTCCACCTAGGCTAAGATAGCCTCTTTTTTAGCATTGTTTATAGGTAAGTGTTTGGGGACGGTGCGCCGGCCGAGAAGCGCTCGGCCGGTCGCTTCCTTTTTTCACGCGCGGGACACGCTGGCACGCTGGCTGACGTAAACGTTTTTACCTTTTCTTTTTCTTTTTCTTTGCTTCTTCTTCTCCGTTTAACCCCATCTCGTCTCCCTCATTGTAGCGTGTGGAGCAGCTCGCCGTCGACCATGGATATAGATTGCAGCCCCGCTCGCCTTCCCACCTCATTTTTCTTCCTTCTCCCTCTCTTCCCTTTTCCCTCCTCCTCTCTTCCCTTTTTGTTGCAATTGGCGACGGGCAAAACGCCGGGAGGACCGAGGTGCTCGTGCTACAACCATGGCCACGGGGAGAAGCTGCAACCCCTTGATCTTTGGGAGAGTTGCAAGCGGCGTTTATCCGTGCTACAACCATGGACACAAAAAGCTACATCCACTAAATAAAAATGCTTCAACCAGACAACAAAATACAGGAAAAGTTACAACCGTTTGACAAAAAGCTTCAACCCGCAGATGAAAAAGTTTCAACCAGAGATTGAGAAATCTTCCTCGACGACGGCCATGACGTCTCTCTGTGATTTTTGCTGCAACCTAACGATAGAGGAAGATTTCACCCGGTATTTGCTCAAAAGCGAAAAAAGTTTCAATCATTTACGTAAAAGTTTCCACCGTAGAGGCAAAAGCTTCAACCATTGAGAGAAAATCTACAACCGTGTCAACTTTTTGCTACTACCGTATGTGTGTTTTGCTATATCCATTCATGCGGCCATGGCGCTTTTTTACGACCGAGGTGTGACCGACGGCAGCGAGGGCGACATTTTTGTTACAGCAGCCTCGTTTTTTGCTACCAGTGGCGATGTGTTTTGCTACATCCATTCACGAGGCCATGGTGCTTCAAGCGCGGCGGCGAGTTCCGGCAACGTTCACGGATTAGCTACAACTGCGGCGAGTGTTGCATGTGTCGATGGCCGGCGGCGACGGAGTTGCGACGAACTTCATCGCCAAGTTGCGGCTGAGGGCGGAGGGGGCTAGCCGCCATCCGCGGGAGGGAGGGGGTGGGGGGGACGGTGCTGCGAGGTTAACGGCCGGCGGGCCATGCGCGCGCGGCGGCGAGGGGCGCGGCGACGGCGAAGCGGGCGCAGCGAGTGCGGCAGCCGCGCGCGCGCCATCGGCGAGGGCGGTGCGGTGCGGAGGATTTTTCAGAGGATCTCGATCAGCAGATCCGACGACTCGGCTCGCGCATCGGACGGTAGTGTTGGACCGGCCCAACGGTTGGGCCGGCGCAGATCAGCGCCCTTGTTTATAACAAGACGCATTAAATGGGTAGCAGACATCTAGCTTTTTTTACGAAAATACTAACGCCTACACGTGTGGGTGTTTTCATCTCGCCCACACGCACTCGATGTCGTCCATCACGCTGCACAAATTTGGAGCACTGAAAATTGTCACGTCAGCACACGGACTCGTGCGGGCTGAAACTAACCTGACCGAACGCCGTTGACTCCTCTCCCTCACCTTATCTTCCCACTCCTCGCCTCACCTTTTCTTCCCACTCACCCACACCAGTACGTCACTCCTCTTCTCTCCTCCCCAGCCAGCCTCTAATCCGGCGAAGCCCGTGGATCCCGGCGACTCCCGGCGAGGGCTGCGCTAGATGCGTGGTTGGAGGGCCCCAGATGGCGGTAGATGGCTGGATCCAACCCAAGCACGCCGAGGCACGGAGGCCACTCGCGCGACCGTCTCCATGAGTGGCGGCTCGCCGCAGGCGGGGCGGCGGCGTGGCTACGACCAGGTCAAGGCGTTCACCGGCGTTCGCGCGGCCTTGGAAGAGGAGAATGAGTCCCTCCACGCGCGGCCGCGGGGCGTGTCAGCGGCGGGGCGACGGAGATGACGAGGCGGAGCTCGAGGAGGTGCGGCGGAGCCGAAGCCAATGAGACGCTACTCAAGGAGGCGGGGCGCAGTCGGAGAGGAGCATCTGCGTATCAACAGGGGCTCCGGCGCCGCGGGATGGTCGTGGTGGACGCCGACAGGGGCAATGGCCCGATCGGCGGGCGGTTGGAAGGCGCAGGTGAGGAGAGCAAGGCGATGAACGAGGCGGGGCGGGGACACCACGCGCAGGTCGGGAGCTCCAACGCCGCGGGATGGTCGCGGTGGACGCCGACGGGGGCGACGGCCTGGTCGGCGGGCGGCTTTGGAAGGTGCGGCTGAGGAGGGCAAGGCGGCATTCAACGTTGTCGGTGAGGGGCCGGGGCTGGGACGCCTCGCGGAGCTCCTCCATGAGCGGGAGCACGAGCTGTAGGCAGCACAGATGTCCGTCGCGACCGTTGGAACGCCTGGAACATGCGCGCGATGCCATGGTGGCGAGCAGCTTGTCCAGCAGTTTTCGTCGGGGAGCTTCCGTCCAGCCACTGGTGAGCAGGATCCCCATGGCGAGCCCGGCCAATGCGCACGCCTGGATGCACCTGTGAAGTCGGGATCCACCAGATGCACATGGAGTTCCTTGGCCCCGGCAATGATTCAGATGGTGCGTTGCTGTTCTGCTAATAGTACATTTGTTGTCATGCTCTGGTTTGCAACTAGATAGCTCTATGTCTTTTTCATTGCTTGATCTGTTCTGATTGAGGCACAAATTTTTCTGAAATCTTTGTGTGATGGCAACTTAACATTTTGTTGTATGCATGACAAAGGGCAATTTTATTGTTTT
The DNA here is from genome assembly GCA_021605145.1 of Aegilops bicornis. Lineage (NCBI taxonomy): Eukaryota > Viridiplantae > Streptophyta > Magnoliopsida > Poales > Poaceae > Aegilops > Aegilops bicornis. Next base: position 684,457,113 of record CM038674.1, read on the forward strand.
GACATGGCAAATTCATAAAAAGATCACATGGCAATTTTATTGCATTGAAGATGACAAATTTATTATACTATGGGAAATTCACTATTAATTGCAGATTTGTTTTTCATGGCAAATTATAATCAACTGACATGGCAATTTTTACAATGGTGTATAGGTTCCATCTTTTGTTGTTAGTGAATAGTTGCCATGGCAAGTTGCTATTCAATTGTCAGAGTTAGTTTTTTGCCATGTCAAACTGAATTTTGTGTAAACATAAATTTGAAGCATCAATTTCTGAAAAGCCATTGCCATGGAAATTTTGATCATTTTTTCGTGGTATTTCACATGCACGGCAATTTTTCATTCACACAAAATATGGCAATTTTGATATAAAAAAACAACATGGCAAATTTTTGAACAACTTTTTTGTATTCTAAACATGGCAAATTTAGGGGGTTTTGTCAACACTCCCACGACAATCTTTATGCTTTTTTTCTAACTTAACCATGACAAATTTAGCTTGTTAATAATGGCAAATTTACTTTATTCACCATGGAAAATGTACTTTACTGATCATGGCAAATTTAGTTTATTGGTTCATGGCAAATTTAGTTTACAAATCATGGCAAATTCAGTTTATTGGTTCATGGCAAATTTAGTTTACAAATCATGGCAAATTTAGTTTACATGAATTCGCCGTGGCAAGTTTTGATACGAATCTGCCATGGTAAGTTGGGGCGTGAATCTGCCATGGCAATTTTTTCGTTCATACTTTGATGTTCAACATTTTGTGTTTTTTCGCACACGGCAAACTCATCATACAAAACAGGGCAACTCTTTGATACAAATCTGCCGTGTTTTCTATGATGAATTTGCCGTGTGCAAAAAAACTTAGTGTATGTATCATGGCAAATGTAGTTTACGGGGCATGGCAAATTTTATTTATTTTGTTGCAACATGGCAAGTTTTCTTTTTTCAACGGGCCCATGGCGATCTCATTGCATCTTTCATGGCAACGGTAGTTTATGGAGCATGGCCAATTTTCTTCCTTCTTTTACAACCTTGCAAATTTAGTTTACGTGAATTTCGCCGTGACAAGTTTTGATACGAATCTGCCATGGCAAGTTTCTTGTTCATACTTGAATTTCCAACTTTGTGTGTTTTTCACACACGATAAATTCATCATACAAAACACGGCAATTCATTGATACCAATCTGCCATGGCAGATCTCTTTGTTCATACTTGATTTTCAACTTTTTGTGTTTTTTCTAACACACGGCAAAATTATCCTTCAAAACATGGCAATTTTAATTAAACTTTCATGGTAATTTAATTAAAAATGCCATTTGCATTTTTTATCTTTTATTTATCCTATCAAATTTTTTGTGTTCGCATGATTTTTTTGACTATTTTGTGTTTTCTCACATGGAAATATTGTTTTTTTGTCATGGCAGATTTGCCATATTTCATTGGGGTATTAAATATGCGTTTATAAACCTTTGCCATTGTTAAAAAAACTCGGATGGCATTTTTTCTGCTATTTTTCAAAGCTGATGGCATTTTTTAGTAGCTGAGCAAAATATGTGCTTTTATTTATCAAAGAAAGAAAACAAAATCTGGGCCTTTTCATTTAATTTGTTGTTAGTGGGTTTTTTGTTCCTTTTTTCACAGGGAAAAGGGCCTCGTGTGATGAAGGCGTGGGGGTTGTGTGTCCCCCTAGCGAACGAATTCGTGTGAGGGATCGATCCCCTCGTGCTGAACGTGTGTGTGGCAGGGTGCTCTTCGTGCCACATGTGTGGGCAGTTTTAATATTCGTCCACACAGAGTCGTGTGGGCTGCCTGCTGGATATGCCACACATGGGCGTGTGGGCGGATGTCCATTGTGCCACACGTGTGGCACTTATCGGCGTCCTTTTTTTAACACGACACATCTAGTTATTGTAGAGTACAATACATCTCAATCAATCTATCTATCCCTCAAAAAACATCTCAATCAATCAATACAAAGGAAAAACAGGGAAAAAAAGAAAATGCCCCCACGTATCGCCACATAAAATCAATGATCACATAGAACAGCCTCTCTTTGCCTATTTTTATGTCTAATGAATCTTCAACCAGAGTTCTATCCCTTCTTTCAATCTTATAGCAAATTAGTGTAGCACACGGTAGCGACAAGATCAACTGTTGTCAGCATCGTTGTACGTGGAATCGGAATCGCTTCCATGCCACCTAAGCATGTTGGGCTGCACAAAATGCATCTCGAACAATAATTATTTTATCTAGGGTTTATCTCTCCCTCCCCTATCCCTTGGCGGCTAGGGTAACCTCTTCCCTACAGGCTTCGCCGGCGAGCCCGTGGATTCGCATCCCCTCTGTCTGCCGCTCCGACGGCCGGTGGTAGGGAGAGGAATTCCGGTGCCTTCGCCTAGGTTAGTAATTTAGGTTAGGGTTTATTAGTCCTCGCAGGTGCGGCGCTCGAAAGGATGGATTTTTTTTGAGTTTGTCTTCCGGCCTCCGATCCTCCTTGAGTTCATTCATCTGGACGTAGTCGACGAAGCTCTGACATAGATTTCTGTTGTCTTCTTTGGATGGTGAGGTTAGTGTAGGACCTTGAGTATGTCTAGAGGGGGGGTGATTAGACTACTTGACCAATAAAAACTTAACCTTTTCTCAATTTTAGGCTTTGGCAGATTTTAGCTATTTTAGAACAAGTCAAGCAATCTTCACACAATTCAAGCAAGCATGCAAAGAGTATATAGGCAGCGGAAAATAAAGCGTGCAACTTACAAGAATGTAAAGGGAAGGGTTTGGAGGATTCAAACGCAATTGAAGACACGGATGTTTTTGTCGTGGTTCCGATAGGTGGTGCTATCATACTTCCACGTTGATGGAGACTTCAACCCATGTAGGGTAACGATTGCGCGAGTCCACGGAGGGCTCCACCCACGAAGGGTCCACGAAGAAGCAACCTTGTCTATCCCACCATGGCCATCGCCCATGAAGGACTTGCCTCACTAGCGGTAGATCTTCACGAAGTAGGTGATCTCCTTGCCCTTACAAACTCCTTGGTTCAACTCCACAATCTTGTCGGAGGCTCCCAAATGACACCTAGCCAATCTAGGAGACACCACTCTTCAAGAAGTAACAAATGGTGTGTTGATGATGAACTCCTTGCTCTTGTGCTTTAAATGATAGTCTTCCCAACACTCAACTCTCTCTCACAGTATTGGATTTGGTGGAAAGAAGATTTGAGTGGAAAGAAACTTGGGGAAGGCTAGAGATCAAGATTCATATGATTGGAATGGAATATCTTGGCCTCAACACATGAGTAGGTGGTTCTCTCTCAGAACTGGTAAGTTGGAAGTGTAGGTTTGTTCTGATGGCTCTCTCAATGAATGAAGAGGAGGTGGAGGGGTATATATAGCCTCCACACAAAATCTAACTGTTACACATAATTTACCAAACTTGGTGGGACCGAATCATAAAACTCGGTCAGACCGATTTAGTAAACCTAGTGACCGTTAGGATTTTTGGTGGGACTGACATGCATCTCGGTAGGACCGATTTGGTTAGGGTTAGGGCATAACGTAATCTCGGTGAGACCGATTACACAAACTCGGTGAGACCGATTTTGGTAATTAGCTAACCAGAGAGTTGGTCAGGTAAACTCGATGGGACCGATTTGCTCTTTCGGTGAGACCGAAAAGTTACAAAAGGGAAACAGAGAGTTTACATTGTAATCTCGGTGGGACCGATTCGCTCTTTCGGTTAGACCGAAAAGTTACAAAGGGGAAACAGAGAGATTACAATCCCATCTCGGTAAGACCGTGATCCCTATCGGTGAAACCGATTTGCCTAGGGTTTGTGGCAGTGGCTATGACATCTGAACTCAGTGGCGCCGGATAGAAAGGGCCGAGTTTGACTTTGGGTTTAGGTCATATGTGGATGTGAGAAAGTAGTGGAGGGTTTTGGAGCATATCACTAAACACATGGAGCAAAAGGCACATTAAGCAACACCTCATCCCTTCTTGATAGTATTGGCTTTTCCTATAGACTCAATGTGATCTTGGATCACTAAAATGTAAAATGAAGAGTCTTGAGCTTTTGAGCTTGAGCCAATCCTTTGTCCTTAATATTTTGAGGATCCACTTTCATCATCCATGCCATGCCATTCATTGAGCTTTCCTGAAATGTTTATCTTGGAATAGAATTAGCTCAATGAGCTATATATTGTTATGAATTACCAAAACCACCTAGGGATAGTTGCACTTTCAGTTAGGGTTTCTCTTCATGTTACGAGATTTGGTGTCGGGTGTTTCAGATCGATTCAAGGGTTCAACGACGGCGACTGTGGCACGTGCACGAGACTTCTCAGCTGTCATCGACAAGGTCAAGCCGGCTCCGGTGGGTGAGCGGCGACAGCGGCTCGTTCTGGAGGCGGTAGTGGTTGTTTGGTGGTCTCGAAATCTTGATGTAATTTTTATTATATTTGAGGTGCTTTGTACTTCCGGTGAACTTTGATAATAGATCTGAATCATTTTCACACACAAAAAACATCGTTGTACGTGGCGAACCAACCTGTGGTTGGATGGTTAGAGGGACAGTGGTATCACCAGCCTACGAGGGTTCAAGTCCTGGTGCTCGCATTATTCCTGGTTTTATTTTAGGATTTCCAGCTATGCGCTTTCTGTGGAAGGAGACCTCATCTCCCGAAGGTGCTCATAGGGGTAGGGTGTGCTCATACGAGTGAGTATATGCGCGTATGTATGAGCGCTTGCGTCTATACTGTGTTAAAAAAGCATCATTGTACGTGCACTTTTCTCTTCCTGTAAAACATGTTCCAATGTAAGAGCAACTCTAACAGATCTGCTAAACATGTGTACCACAAATTTCGTTTACGGTATGCCTTAAAATGACTGTGGCATCAGCACGGTAGAACATATATGCTAAAACAATATTGCAAATTTAAAACGAGTTTCACGCTACAAAGTTCAGAGCAACACCACTGGAGTTCATCACACATTCCATAGCATAAAAACTTCAAACTAATTTAAATCTAGGATTGCCGGCTCAGGGCTGGACGCCGAGGTACAACTCCTCCCAGACCTCCGGAGAGCATGGTCGTAGGCGTGTTGTGCCTTGGCAGCGGCGAAACACTCGGCGGCGCCTTCTTATCCGGCTGCCACCTCATGCTGGGCATCAAGGAGCTCCTCATCCACTTCCAACACCTCTTGGTGTGCGGGTAGAGGGCCGCTTTGGGCTATTTGAAGCAGGCCCACCCGTTGCGGCTGCACTCGTGCGCCTACTTCGAACGCCATGGCTCGAAGCGGGCACGGCTAGAGCTGTTGGCCTCCGTGGGGCGGGCTTGTGCGGCGGCGATCCGCTGCGGCCCCCATGCCCACGTGCACCTCCGATCATGGATCGGCAAGACAGGGCCATGAACGCACAAAATCTCTCGCCGGAGAAAGCAAAGGAGATGCGGAGGGGGTGAGGATATGTAGGAAGCGAAACCTAAAACGCCTCCAAACCCAAAACCCCCCCAGCCCCTTAGCTATAGCGGCGGAGTGTTTCTGTTCGGGCCCAAAATACTGCAAGAACGTTAAAACTGCCAGCAAAGATGCATAGACAGACCGGTTTGTCTCTCTCCCATTCACCATCTTCACCGCTGAAAGCGAGTCCATCTCCAAACATATAGGTAGATCCGTCCTCTGGATAACAAGTGAAAGCCCCTCCATAGAAGCACACAATTCAGCTTCGATCATGTCACGAAGATGCTTACTTTCTGCTAGTGTTGTAGCCCTGGGCTACATCTTTTTTCACAACTTGCCATCCTTGATGATTTTTTGTTACTACAGAAATTGGGACATGGCCATCTCGCAATTTAGAGCGAAGAGTCTTGACAGTATAATCTATTGTTGGTTTCAAGGAAAAGCATGCTCATATTTTCCACTATGAGAGACACAAATGCACAATATGAAAGCAGCATCAGAAGCGCAATTGCACAACTAAGACCAATAACGCATTATAATGGAGCACATGCGCAAGTTTTGCAGCACATACCCACATATGGAAGATTAAGAGTACAGTCAAATTCAACATTTTTTGCAAAAGCTTCAAGCCTCATGTAGGACATTGGAGAGCACAATATTTTAGAAGCATTACTGGCTAATCTAGTTAGCAGCACAAACACACGATTAATGGTTACATATTTTCCTGTAAAATAAGAGCTTAAGTACAGCAACCACCTCAACTAGCTGCCGCATAGTGCAAGGGCCTCCTTTTATATCGTCGAAATACAAATATCAACATCAATATAGCATCAACCAACTAACCATAGTTTGCACTTTTTCAGCACGAATAATTAAGCAATGGCATCTTAACAAGAAAAGGAAAGAATAATCCACCACAACAGAACTCTGCACAAATAATTTGCACCACAAATCCAAAGATCAACGTAAAACAAATGAACATTAAATCACATATTAGTAGATCACTCACGAGCACAAATTCTATGAAAAAACGCATGAATGAGTGCAAACAAAAAAATACGCTCATGCACTGACAACAGATCTTGCAAGAATGGGATAAAAAGAAGTACTAGGCTACTTGCAGAGAAGAAAAACTTGGCATCAACCATCCCCCGTACGGAGAACTCACCTGTAGCGAGCTATTGGCATGGAGAAAATGGTGCTTGAGCAGAGAACGTCGGAGAACATGGTGGTGGGCAACACCGGAGTGTATGAAGATGTTACCACCCGTATGGTGGGCGGCGTTGGGAGAAAAGGGGCAGAAATCACATATTTGACCTGTGGGCGAAAACAAATCATGATCTGACCTGGTCTCGAAAAAATTTCACATAACAGACCGTTTTGGATGGCGCCCTACAGTCGGGCGGTGCAGTGCACTATGCAGCGCCTTTGACTAAAGCGTCGCACGCCCAGCCAGCGTGGCAGCCTGGGGCCAGGTGCGGCCCCACAACCAGCTGTGCAGCGCCTAAGAGCTAGGCGCTACACTTGTAATGTGCAGCGCCTAGCTCTTAGGCGCTGCACAGTCTGTTTGTCACTTAGGCTAGCCCCACCCTCTTTCCCCTCCCACCCCCACCCCACACACCCCCACCCCTCCCAATCCCTAAGCCTTGCGGCCCTCCTCTCTTCCCCTCTCCCCCCCTCAAATCCTTCTCAAATCTTGCAAATACGGAGTATTTGACCGTGGATTTCGAAGCCAACCCCTCCCTTAAGGTAATCTCCTCCGATCCCCTCGTTTTCATCCATAGGAATTGTCACATTTGCTCAAATTGCTAGTTTGGGGAAACCCTAGTTTTGGCTTGGATTTGGAAATTTGTGTTGATGTTGTTGTTAGGGTTATGGTTAGGCTTCATACTATGCTAGGGTTAGGGTTATGTGTGTTTGATGTTGGTGTTAGGGTTATGCTATGGTTAGGGTTGTGGTTATTGTTAAGTGGGGGTTAGGCTTATTGTTTCATATATATGTTAGGGCTTATGTATTTTGTGCAAATATTTTGTTAAGTCCTTACTTGATATATGTGTGTTTTGGATTATTGTAGGGATGGGAAGAACATGTGTTTATGTTCATCATGTGGATAAAGAGGCCTTTTTGAAAGGCAATGTTGAGCCGGACCCAGATGAGCTTGACTTGGTGTTTGAGAGTAGCTAGTCCTAGCTATGCGGATGTCTTGGAACAAGTGAGGAAGGATTTGAATTGGATGGACCCAAGTGACGTTGTTGAGTTCGAGGGAAGGCGCAATGTTGGTTTTGGAATGCACATCCATTTGAAGACAATGCGTGTGAACTCGGAGCAATGTTGGGTTGCATACAAGGAGACGGTTGCGGAATCTCTAGACAAGGCTCTTGAGTTATTTGCCTCCAAGAAGGTTGAGTCTAGTTTGCATTTGGATTTGAACCGGAACCCCTCCCCGTTGGTTGCTAGTACTCCCCCACCCATGAACAAGATCAAGTTAGTGAACCTCATTTGACGCAACAAGTTTGGCCAACATTGAGCCCGGTTTCAAACAACCAAAATGAAGCTTTTGAAGAGGACAATTATGATTACGAGGAGGATGACAACGAAGTTGATCTCCAGACAATAATGTGGGTGATCTCAAGCAATATCATGTGCAAGAGACAATGGACCAATCCATCCCTTTTTCTCGTGCATATGCATCGGACTCCGATGACGATGGTCCCGATGAAGAAGTTAATGAGGAGGGGTTCACGCCCAAGGAGGCCCAAGCATTTAAGAAGGTATTCGGGCGGGATCACAAGACACCATTGTTCAAGGATCTCAGTCTCACGGATGAAGCCATTGTAGATGGTGGCAGATGTATATCTCTTTGAGCTAGGACAAGTTCTCACCGTGATTTGGAAGACGGCAAGAACGGAACATATCCCGGTTGTGAGTTTCAATCCTTCTTGGAATTGAAGATGTGGCTCGACAACTACTCGATTACGCATTATCGTCCACATAAAGTGGCCAACTCGGACGTCAAAGTGTGTTACACGGTTAAATGTGAAGTGCCAAGATGTCCATGGATTGTGCGTGCAAGGCCATGGAAAGGAGGTCCCACTTGGCCCATAGTGAGTTGTACGTCAAGTCACATGTGCCGACACAAGAATGCGGATGGCAAGCTTGTGTACCAACAACACAGATAACTCATGTCCGAGTTCATTGCTTATAGGTTATCCAACCAAATATCCACACTTCCAATAATGAGCATCAAGAGTGTCATTGACCTTGTGAAAGCCATCTTTCATTACAAGGTGAAGTACGACAAGGCATGGAAGGCGAAGCAAGCCACATTCAAGATGTTGTATGGCAATTGGGAGGAAGCATACAACCGACTCCCTAGGTTGTTGTTAGCTATGGCCGCCACAAACCCAGGCATGGTTCACGTGGTTGAGCCTCATGGGCACCAAACATTGATTCACAATGGGAGGACCGTCCGAGTATTTGGCCGTGCATTTTGGGCCTTTGAGCAATGTGTGAGGGCTTTTGAGCATTGTTTGCCCGTCATCGCCATTGATGGCACGTTCTTGACGGGACAATACAAGGGCACTTTACTGGTTGCAATAGCAAGTGATGCCAATAACCGGGTGTTGCCTTTGGCTTTTGCTTTGGTTGAGGTGGAGAACAATGATAACTGGGAGTGGTTCTTGCGTCAACTGAGAACAAGGGTATTACCGGCTGAAAGGAAAATTTGTGTCATATCAGATCGCCATCCAGGAATTCTAAATGCGATGGTGGTTGACATTCCCGGACATACAAAGTTGCACCATCGATGGTGCATGAGGCACTTTTGTATAAACTTCTATAGGGCATGTGGTATCAAGGAGTTGGCTGATGATCTTCAAGATTGTTGTCTTGCTTTCACCAACAAGAGGTTTGCCACATTGTTCAATGCATTGCTCAGACACAAGAAACTTGACCCCGGCGGTCTTGAATTTCTCAATAGGAACATTGTCGAAAGGAATATGTGGGCTCGTGCTTTCGGTGAAGATGGCCGGAGGTACGGTCAAATGACAAGCAATATGGCGGAATGCTTCAATAAGGTGCTCAAGGGTGTACGTGTATTACCCGTGATGGCAATAGTTCAATACACATTTGACAAGATGAATGCATACTTTTTAAAGTACTCAATGGAGACGGATAAGCAGATTGCTGGTGAGAACAAGGATAAGCACAAGTACAATTTCCCACCATCGTAGGTAGTTATCGAAAGCAAAATCTGGGCGCGTGCACTGTTACGAGCTTGCTCCACACTAAGATGGAAACAAGTAACATACTGTACATGATGCTTGTCCCAGTCCTTTATCTTCCGCTACTTTCTCCTGTCCAACCTACATGGTACAAAACCAAACATTAGCACAATCAAAAGGAGTGTCGATGCTTAGTCAATACACAGACATGCTCTCTTACCTATGAAGTGCTTTGTCTGTGTCCACCCAATCCGGCGGGTGAGGCTGGAACAGACCAAACTGGCGATACACGCGATGTGGCAAATGAAACTCAACCGCACAGTTGCATATCGGTGGGCACCGCATAAGCCAGAGATCCTTATCCCGCAAGTACATCGGGTTGAGGCAGAACTCCTCGGTGTACCCAAAGCTCTCACCCGCGCCATATGGCTGCCATACCACTATGAAATAGGGCAACAATGCAAAATTGATGACTATTTTTCAAGCAAGCATGAGAAATGACTGAAGTAATGACCTCCTTACCTGCTCAGGCGTAATAGTGTCCAACTCGGCAATGTACTTTTGGTACATGAGACTGACATCGTTCGTCATCTCGGATACCACATCCCACTTGTAAGCCCAAGTGGGGCACCGTAATTCGCCTTCTTCATCCCACGGTTTAAATGTGACGCTCTTCGGGCGTCCAACGGGCAGATGATGTCTACTACACAACCTTCTTCTTGTAGATGTTGTTGGGACTCCAAGTGCAAAGGTTTGTAGGACAGTAGCAAATTTCCCTCAAGTGGATGACCTAAGGTTTATCAATCCGTGGGAGGTGTAGGATGAAGATGGTCTCTCTCAAACAACCCTGCAACCAAATAACAAAGAGTCTCTTGTGTCTCCAACAAACCCAATACAATGGCAAATTGTATAGGTGCACTAGTTCGGCGAAGAGATGGTGATACAAGTGCAATATGGATGGTAGACATAGGTTTTTGTTATCTAAAAATATAAAAACAGCAAGGTAACAAGTGGTCAAAGTGAGCGTAAACGGTATTGCAATGCTAGGAAACAAGGCCTAGGGTTCATACTTTCACTAGTGCAAGTTCTCTCAACAATAATAACATAACTGGATCATATAACTATCCCTCAACATGCAACAAAGAGTCACTCCAAAGTCACTAATAGCGGAGAACAAACAAAGCGATTATTGTACGGTACGAAACCACCTCAAAGTTATCCTTTCTGATCGATCTATTCAAGAGTCTGTAGTAAAATAACATGAAGCTATTCTTTCCGTTCGATCTATCATGGAATTCGTACTAGAATAACACCTTAAGACACAAATCAACCAAAACCCTAATGTCACCTAGATACTCCAATGTCACCTCAAGTACCCGTGGGCATGATTATACGATATGCATCACACAATCTCAGATTCATCTATTTAACCAACACAAAGTACTTCAAAGAGTGCCCCAAAGTTTCTACCGGAGAGTCAAGAGGCAACGTGCCAACCCCTATGCATAAGTTCACAAGGTCACTGAACCCGCAAGTTGATCACCAAAACATACATCAAGTGGATCACATGAATATCCCATTGTCACCATAGAGAAGCACGACAAGACATACATCAAGTGTTCTCAAATCCTTAAAGACTCAATCCGATAAGATAACTTCAAAGGGAAAACTAAATCCATTACAAGAGAGTAGAGGGGGAGAAACATCATAAGATCCAACTATAATAGCAAAGCTCACGATACATCAAGATCGTATCACCTCAAGAACACGAGAGAGAGAGAGAGAGAGAGAGAGAGAGAGAGAGAGATCAAACACATAGCTATTGGTACATACCCTCAGCCCCGAGGGTGAACTACTCCCTCCTCATCATGGAGAGCGCCGTGATGATGAAGATGGCCACCGGTGAGGGATCCCTCCCGTGAGGTGCGGAACTGGTCCCGATTGGTTTTTGGTGGCTACAGAGGCTTGCGGCGGCGGAACTCCCGATCTATTGTGCTCTCTGATGTTTTTAGGGTATATGGACATATATAGGCGAAAGAAGTCGGTCAGGGGACCCACGATGGGCCCACGAGGGTGGGGGCGCGCCCAGGGGGTAGGGTGCGCCTTCCTGCCTCGTGGCTTCCTCGTTGCTTCCCTTACGTACACTCCAAGTCTCCTGAATTGCTTTCGTTCCAAAAATAACTCTCCTGAAGGTTTCATTCCGTTTGGACTCGTTTGATATTCATTTTCTTCGAAACACTGAAATAGGCAAGAAAACAACAATTTGGGTTGGGCCTCCGGTTAATAGGTTAGTCCCAAAAATAATATAAAAGTGTATAATAAAGCCCATAAACATCCAAAACAGATAATATAATAGCATGAATGCTTCATAAATTATAGATACGTTGAAGACGTATCAGCATCCCCAAGCTTAATCCCTGCTTGTCCTCGAGTAGGTAAATGATAAAAGAAATAATTTATGAAGTGTGAATGCTAGCAGGTGCATAAGTTTGATCAATGATAATTTCAATCACCTTTTCTAGCATCATTATATGTCATAACAGTAGCTCATCTCATAAAACTTCTCATGATCAAGTGACAAGCTATTCAAATGTTAAAGCATAGTCCATAAATTTTCTTGAAAACTAGCAAACTAGGTTCTCAGTCATCAAACAATTGCAATTCATCTTATTTTCAAGAAGGGTCTATGTAAGAGCTTTGATTTAGCAAATCCCACATACTCAACTATCATATAGTCTTCCATGATTGCTACCACTCAAAGCATATTTTTAGAACAAATAGCATCGATCGAACACAGAGAAAGATAGGGGCTTAATGTTTCGCCTCACAACTTACTTATCATATAGATAATTGTCAACAATAATTCATGATCAAATATATTTGAATGGCCATATATGCTTAGATCTTTCCCCAACACACGATGCTTGCCAACTAAAGAGTAGGTAGGAACGAGAAGGAATACTACAGACTCTTGCATAAAAGTAAAAGATAGGCCCTTCGCAGAGGGAAGCAGGGATTTGCAGAGGTGCCAGAGCTCGATTTTGAAATAGAGATAAATAACTTTGAGAGATATGCTTTCATTGTCAACATAACAACTAAGGGTTCCCAGTTTCTTCCATACTGGATACATTATAGGCGGTTCCCAAACAGAATGGTAAAGTTTTTACCCCCCCTCCTGAAGGAAATATGCCCTAGAGGCAATAATAAAGTTATTATTTATTTCCTTATATCATGATAAAGGTTTATTATTCATGCTAGAATTGTATTAACCGGAAACATAATACATGTGTGAATATATAGACAAACAGTATGTCACTAGTATGCCTCTACTTGACTAGCTTGTTAATCAAAGATGGTTATGTTTCCTAACCATGAACAAGGAGTTGTTATTTGATTAACAAGGTCACATCATTAGCTGAATGATCTGATTGACATGACCCATTCCGTTAGCTTAACAGGTTGATCGTTTAGTATGTTAATGCTTTCTTCATGACCCATACATGTTCCTATAACTATGAGATTATGCAACTCCGTTTACGGAGGAACACTTTGGGTACTACCAAACGTCACAACGTAATCGGGTGATTATAAAGGAGTACTACAGGTGTCTCCAAAGGTACTTGTTGGGTTGGCGTATTTGAGATTAGGTTTTGTCACTCCGATTGTCGGAGAGGTATCTCCAGGCCTTCTCGGTAATGCACATCACTTAAGCCTTGCAAGCATTACAACTAATGAGTTAGTTGTGAGATGATGTATTACGGAACGAGTAAAGAGACTTACTAGTAACAAGATTGAACTAGGTATTGGATACCGACGATCGAATCTCGGGTAAGTAACATACCGATGACAAAGGGAACACCGTATGTCGTTATGCGGTTTGACCGATAAAGATCTTCGTAGAATATGTAGGAACCAATATGGGCATCCAGGTTCCGCTATTGGTTATTGACCGAGAATGGTTCTAGGTCATGTCTACATAGTTCTCGAACCCGTAGGGTCCGCACGCTTAACGCTTCGATGACAGTTCATAATGAGTTTATAAGTATTGATGCACCGAAGGTTGTTCGAGTCCCGGATGTGATCACGGACATGACGAGGAGTCTCGAAATGGTCGAGACATAAAGATTGATATATTGGAAGCCTATGTTTGGACTTGAATGGTTCCGGTGAAAGCAGGATGTTACGGAACACCGGGGTTACGGAACCCCGGGGTATATGGGCCCTCATGGGCCTTGAGGGAGAAGGAGAAGGGCCGGCCAGGTGGGCTGCGCCCCTCCCCTTCCAGTCCGAATAGGACAAGGAGAGGCGGCGCCCTTCCCCTTTCCCTCCCCAATCCGACTCCAACTAGGAGAAGGGGGGAGTCCTACTCCCGGTGGGAGTAGGACTCCTCCTTGGTGCGCCTCCTCTAGGGCCGGCCACCTCCCCCTTGTCTCCTTTATATACGGAGGCAGGGGGCACCCCAATACACACAAGTTGATCTACGGATCTTTCCTTAGCCGTGTGCGGTGCCCCCTTCCACCATATTCCACTTCGGTCATATCGTCATGAGCTTAGGCGAAGCCCTGCGCGGAGAAGTCATATCGTCGCAGTGCTTAGGCGAAGCCCTGCGTCGGTGGAGCATCAACATCGTCACCACGCCGTCGTCTTGTGGAACTCATCCCGACACTTTGCTGGATCGGAGTCCGGGATCGTCATCGAGCTGAGCGTGTGCGAGAACTTCCGGAGGTGCCGTAGTTCGGTACTTGGATCGGTCGGATCGTGAAGGCGTACGACTACATCAACCGCGTTGTTATAACGCGCTTCCACGGTCTCACGAGGGTGCGTGGGCGGACACTCTTCCCTCTCGTTGCTATGCCATCACCATGGTCTTGCGTGATCGTAGGAAATTTTTGAAATTACTCCGTTCCCCAACAGTGGCATCCGAGCCTGGTTTTATGCGTTGATGTCATATGCACGAGTAGAAAACAATTGAGTTGTGGACGATACAAGTCATACTGCCTACCAGCAAGTCATACTTTGGTTCAGCGGTATTGTTGGGCCGAGACGATCCGGACCAACCTTACGCGTCACGCTTACGCCGAGACCGGTTCCCTCGGCGTGCTTTGCACATAGATGGCTTGCGGAAGACTGTCTCTCCAACTTTAGTTGAACCGAGTGTGGCTACGCCGGTCCTTGAGAAGGTTAAAACGGAGTCTATTTGACAAACTATCGTTGTGGTTTTGATGCGTAGGTAAGATGAGTTCTTGCTTAAGCCCGTAGCAGCCACGTAAAACTTGCAACAACAAAGTAGAGGGCGTCTAACTTGTTTTTGCAGGGCATGTTGTGATGTGATATGGTCAAGACATGATGCTAAATTTTATTGTATGAGATGATCATGTTTTGTAACCGAGTTATCGGCAATCGGCAGGAGCCATATGGTTGTCGCTTTATTGTATGCAATGCAATCGCGATGTAATGCTTTACTTTATTACTAAGCGGTAGTGATAGTCGTGGAAGCATAAGATTGGCGAGACGACAACGATGCTACGATGGAGATCAAGGTGTCGGCGCGGTGGCGATGGTGATCATGGCGGTGCTTGGCGATGGAGATCACAAGCACAAGATGATGATGACCATATCATATCACTTATATTGATTGCATGTGATGTTTATCCTTTATGCATCTTATCTTGCTTTGTTTGTGGTAGCATTATAAGATGATCTCTCACTAAAATTATCAAGAAGTGTTCTCCTCGAGTATGCACCGTTGCCAAAGTTCGTAGTACCCGGACACCACGTGATGATCGGGTGTGATAAGTTCTCGTCCATCTACAACGGGTGCAAAACAGTTGCACACGCGGAATACTCGGGTTAAACTTGACGAGCCTAGCATATAACAGATATGGCCTCGAACACGGAGACCGAAAGGTCGAGCGTGAATCATATAGTAGATATGATCAACATAGTGATGTTCACCGTTGAAACTACTCCGTCTCACGTGATGATCGGACACGGTTTAGTTGATATGGATCACGTGATCACTTAGATGACTAGAGAGATGTCTGTCTAAGTGGGAGTTTTTTAATATGATTAATTGAACTTAAATTTATCATGAACTTAGTACCTGATAGTATTTTGCTTGTCTATGTTTACTGTAGATAGATGGCTCGTGCTATTGTTCCGTTGAATTTTAATGCGTTCCTTGAGAAAGCAAAGTTGAAAGATGATGGTAGCAATTACACGGATTTGGGTCCGTAACTTGAGGATTATCCTCATTGCTGCACGTAAAAATTACGTCCTGGAAGCACCGCGGGTGACAGGCCTGCTGCGAATCTTTGAGCCAAGTTATGAGCGTCTGCAAAGCAAAGCTGATGACTACTCTATAGTTCAGTGTGCCATGCTTTACGGCTTAGAACCGGGTCTTCAACGGCGTTTTGAACGTCATGGAGCATATGAGATGTTCCAGGAGTTGAAGTTAATATTTCAAGCAAATGCCCGGATTGAGAGATATGAAGTCTCCAATAAGTTCTATAGCTGCAAGATGGAGGAGAATAGTTACATCGGTGAGCACATACTCAAAATGTCTGGGTATAACAATCACTTAATTCAGCTGGGAGTTAATCTTCCGGATGATAGTGTCATTGACAGAATTCTCCAATCATCTGCCACCAAGCTACAAGAGCTTCGTGATGAACTATAATATGCAAGGGATGACTAAGACAATTCTGAGCTCTTCGCGATGCTAAAAGTCATGAGGTAGAAATCAAGAAAGAGCATCAAGTGTTGATGGTCAACAAGACCACTAGTTTCAAGAAAAAGGGCAAAGGGAAGAAGAAGGAAACTTCAAAAGAACAGCAAGAAAGTTGCTGATCAAGAGAAGAAACCCAAGTCTGGACCTAAGCCTGAAATCGAGTGTTTTCTTGCAAGCAGACGGACCTTTGGAAGCGGAACTGCCCCAAGTATTTGGCGGATAAAAAGGATGGCAAGGTGAACAAAGGTATATGTGATATACATGTTATTGATGTGTACCTTACTAGAGCTCGTAGTAGCACACTGGTATTTGATACTGGTTACATTGCTAATATTTGCAACTCGAAGCAGGGACTACGGAATAGACGAGCACCGCAAAGGACGAGGTGACGATCTTGGCGTGGGAAATGGTTCCAAAGTCAATGTGATCGCAATCGACGCGCTACCTCTACATCTACCTTCGGGATTAGTTTTAGACCTAAATAATTGTTATTTGGTGCGGCGTTGAGCATGAACATTATATCTGGATCTTGTTTAATGCGAGACGGTTATTCATTTAAAACAGAGAATAATGGTTGTTCTATTTATATGAATAATATCTTTTATGGTCATGCACTCTTGAAGAATGGTCTATTCTTGTTGAATCTCGACAGTAGTGATACACATATTCATAATGTTGAAGCCAAAAGATGCAGAGTAGATAATGATAGTGCAACTTATTTGTGGCACTGCCGTTTAGGTCATATCGGTGTAAAACGCATGAAGAAACTCCATCTTGATGGGCTTCGGAATCACTTGATTATGAATCATTTGGTACTTGCGTAACCGTGCCTCATGGGCAAGATGACCAAAACGCCGTTCTCCGGAACTATGGAGCGAGCAACAGATTTATTGGAAATCATACATACTGATGTTTGTGGTCCAATGAATGTTGAGGCACTTGTGGCGGGTATCGTTATTTTCTCACCTTCACAGATGATTTGAGCAGATATGGGTATATCTACTTAATGAAACACAAATCTGAAACATTTGAAAAGTTCAAAGAATTTCAGAGTGAAGTAGAAAATCATCGTAACAAGAAAATAAAATTTCTATGATCTGATCGTGGAGGAGAATATTTGAGTTACGAGTTTGGTTTACATTTGAAACAATGTGGAATAGTTTAGCAACTCACGCCACCGGAACACCACAGAGAAATGGTGTGTCCGAGCGTCGTGTCGTACTTTACTAGATATGGTGCGATCAATGATGTCTATTTCCGATTTACCGCTGTCATTTTGGGGTTATGCTTTAGAGACGGCCGCATTCACGTTAAATAGGACACCGTCAAAATCCGTTGAGACGACGCCTTATGAACTGTGGTTTGGCAAGAAACCAAAGTTGTCGTTTCTTAAAGTTTGGGGCTGCGATGCTTATGTAAAGAAACTTCAACCAGATAAGCTCGAACCCAAATCGGAAAAATGTGTCTTCATAGGATACCCAAAGGAGACTGTTGGGTACACCTTCTATCACAGATCTGAAGGCAAGATTTTCGTTGCTAAATTCGGATCCTTTCTAGAGAAAGAGTTTCTCTCGAAAGAAGTGAGTGGGAGGAAAGTAGAACTTGATGAGATAACTATATCTGCTCCCTTATTGGAAAGTAGTTCATCACAAGAAATGGTTCCTGTGACAACTACACCAATTAGTGAAGAAACTAATGATGATGATCATGAAGCTTCAGATCAAGTTACTACTGAACCTCGTAGGTCGACCAGAATAAAATACGCACCAGAGTGGTACGGTAATCCTATTCTGGAAGTCATGTTACTTAACCATGGCGAACCTACAAACTATGAAGAAGCGATGGTGAGCCCAGATTCCGCGAAATGGCTGGAAGCCATGAAATCTGAGATGGGATCCATGTATGAGAACAAAGTATGGACTTTGGTTGACTTGCCCGATGATCGGCAAGCCATTGAAAATAAATGGATCTTTAAGAAGAAGACTGACCGATGGTAATGTAACCGTCTACAAAGCTCGACTTGTTGCGTAAAGGTTTTCGACAAGTTCAAGGGGTTGACTACGATGAGACTTTCTCACCCGTGGCGATGCTTAAGTCTGTCGAATCATGTTAGCAATTGCCGCATTTTATGATTATGAAATTTGGCAAATGGATGTAAAAACTGCATTCTTGAATGGATTTCTAGAAGAAGAGTTGTATATGATGCAACCAGAAGGTTTTGTCGATCCAAAAGGTGCTAACAAAGTGTGCAAGCTCCAACGATCAATTTATGGTGCAGTGCAAGCCTCTCGGAGTTGGAATAAACGCTTTGATAGTGTGATCAAAGCATATGGGTTTATACAGACTTTTGGAGAAGCCTGTATTTACAAGAAAGTGAGTGGGAGCTCAGTAGCATTTACGATATTATATGTGGACGACATATTATTAATTGGAAATGATATAGAATTTCTGGATGGCATAAAAGGATACTTGAATAAAAGTTTTTCAATGAAAGACCTCGGTGAAGCTGCTTACATATTGGGCATCAAGATCTATAGAGATAGATCAAGGCGCTTAATTGGACTTTCACAAAGCACATACCTTGATAAAATTTTGAAAAAGTTCAAAATGGATCGAGCAAAGAAAGGTTTTTGCCTGTGTTGCAAGGTGTAAGATTGAGTAAGACTCAATGCCCGACCACAGCAGAAGATAGAGAGAAAATGAAAGATGTTCCCTATGCTTCAGCCATAGGCTCTATCATGTATGCAATGCTGTGTACCTGACGTATGCTTAGCTATAAGCTTGGCAGGAAGGTACCAAAGTAATCCAGGAATGGATCACTGGACAGCGGTCAAGAACATCCTGAAATACCTGAAAAGGACTAAGGATATGTTTCTCGTATATGGAGGTGACAAAGAGCTAGTCGTAAATGGTTACGTCGATGCAAGCTTTGACACTGATCCGGACGATTCTAAATCGCAAACCGGATACGTGTTTTTATTAAGCGGTGGAGCTGTCGGTTGGTGCAGTTCTAAACAAAGCGTCGTGGCGGGATCTACATGTGAAGCAGAGTACATAGCTGCTTGGAAGCAGCAAATGAAGGAGTCTGGATGAAAGAGTTCATTTCCGATCTAGGTGTCATACCTAGTGCATCGGGACCGATGAAGATCTTCTGTGACAATACTGGTGCAATTGCCTTGGCAAAGGAATCCAGGTTTCACAAGAGGACCAAGCACATCAAGAGACGCTTCAATTCCATTCGGGACCAAGTCCAAGTGGGAGACATAGAGATTTGCAAAATACAGACGGATCTGAATGTTGCGAGACCCGTTGACTAAGCCTCTTCCACGAGCAAAACATGATCAGCACCAAGACTCCATGGGTGTAAGGATCATTACTTTGTAATCTAGATTATTGACTCTAGTGCAAGTGGGAGACTGAAGGAAATATGCCCTAGAGGCAATAATAAAGTTATTATTTATTTCCTTATATCATGATAAAGGTTTATTATTCATGCTAGAATTGTATTAACCGGAAACATAATACATGTGTGAATATATAGACAAACAGTATGTCACTAGTATGCCTCTACTTGACTAGCTTGTTAATCAAAGATGGTTATGTTTCCTAACCATGAACAAGGAGTTGTTATTTGATTAACAAGGTCACATCATTAGCTGAATGATCTGATTGACATGACCCATTCCGTTAGCTTAACAGTTGATCGTTTAGTATGTTAATGCTTTCTTCATGACCCATACATGTTCCTATAACTATGAGATTATGCAACTCCCGTTTACCTGAGTAAGAGTTTGGGTACTACCATACTTAACAAATTAACTGGGTGATTTTAAAGGTGTTCTACAGGTGTCTACATAGGTACTTGTTGGGTTGGCGTATTTCGAGATTAGGTTTTGTCACTCCGATTGTTGGAGAGGTATCTCCAGGCCTTCTCGGTAATGCACATCACTTAAGCCTTGCAAGCATTACAACTAATGAGTTAGTTGTGAGATGATGTATTACGGAACGAGTAAAGAGACTTACCAGTAACAAGATTGAACTAGGTATTGGATACCGACGATCGAATCTCGGGTAAGTAACATACCGATGACAAAGGGAACAACGTATGTCGTTATGCGGTTTGACCGATAAAGATCTTCAGAGAATATGTAGGAACCAATATGGGCATCCAGGTTCCGCTATTGGTTATTGACCGAGAATGGTTCTAGGTCATGTCTACATAGTTCTCGAACCCGTAGGGTCCATACGCTTAACGTTTCGATGACGATTCATAATGAGTTTATAAGTATTGATGCACCGAAGGTTGTTCGAGTCCCGGATGTGATCACGGACATGACGAGGAGTCTCGAAATGGTCGAGACATAAAGATTGATATATTGGAAGCCTATGTTTGGACTTGGAATGGTTCCGAGTGAAAGCAGGATATTCAGAACACCGGGGTTACGGAACCCCGGGGTATATGGGCCCTCATGGGCCTTGAGGGAGAAGGAGAAGGGCCGGCCAGGTGGGCTGCGCCCCCTCCCCTTCCAGTCCGAATAGGACAAGGAGAGGGGCGGCGCCTTCCCCTTTCCCCTCCCAATCCTACTCCAACTAGGAGAAGGGGAGTCCTACTCCCGGTGGGAGTAGGACTCCTCCTTGCGCGCCTCCTCTAGGGCCGGCCACCTCCCCTTGTCTCCTTTATATCACGGAGGCAGGGGGCACCCCAATACACACACAAGTTGATCTACGGATCTTTCCTTAGCCGTGTGCTGGTGCCCCTTCCACCATATTCCACTTGGTCATATCGTCATGAGCTTAAGCGAAGCCCTGCGCCGGAGAAGTCATATCGTCGCAGTGCTTAGGCGAAGCCCTGCGTCGGTGGAGCATCAACATCGTCACCACGCCGTCGTCTTGTGGAACTCATCCCGACACTTTGCTTTGGATCGGAGTCCGGGATCGTCATCGAGCTGAGCGTGTGCAGAACTCGGAGGTGCCGTGACGTTCGGTACTTGGATCGGTCGGATCGTGAAGGCGTCGACTACATCATCAACCGCGTTGTTATAACGCTTCCGCTTCACGGTCTCACGAGTGCGTGGACGGACACTCTTCCCTCTCGTTGCTATGCCATCACCATGGTCTTGCGTGATCGTAGGAAATTTTTTGAAATTACTACGTTCCCCAACACCTCCACCAACAATCATCAATCCATGGCTTGCCCGAAACAACGGGTGCCTCCAACTAACATCAATCCTGGGAGAGTTTTGTTTGCAATTATTTTGATTTGATTTTGATCTTTTGATCATGGGACTGGGCATCCCAGTTACCAGCCATCTTTCTCATGAATGATGAGAGGAGTCCACTCATCGTGAGAATAACCCACCTAGCATGGAAGATACTGACAGCCCCTAGTCGCTACATGAGCGATTTGGGCATACAAAATAGATTATTATTTGAAGGTTTAGAGTTTGGCACATGCAAATTTACTTGGAACGGCAGGTAGATACCGCATATAGGTAGGTATGGTGGACACTCATGGAAGAAACTTGGTTCAAGGAATTTGGATGCACAAGCAGTATTCCCGCTTAGTACAGATATTTTGGCTAGCAAAGGATTCTAACCACATGTTGGAGGATCTATAACAATATAACTTCTATACGAATATACCCAAGCATAACTCATTACGTTGTCTTCCTTGTCCAATTTCAACTAATTTGCTCAGGTTTGAAAATAATTAATGGTGCTCACAATCATATAAGATGTCTAAGATAATATATTTATATGTGAAATCTCCCTTCCTTCATTATTCTTTCATGAATTGTTCAAGTGACCAATACAATGTTTGCTAACCTTCAATAAATTTACCACCTCTACTTCTTAGATGTGAAGTCATTACTCCCCATGGGATAAGAAAATGAAACATATATAATTTCAGATTTATGACATCTAAATCATTCAACCATTTACTCATAGGATATAAGTGAAGCACACGAGTAAATGACAAACTACTCCAAAAAGATATAAGTGAAGATCAATGAGTAGTTAAATAATTATGTAGCTATGTGAAGACTCTCTCTCATTTAAGAATTCCAGAACTTGGTATTTTATTCAAACAGCAAGCAAAACAAAATAAAACAGAATGATGCTCCAAGCAAAACACATATCATGTGGTGAATAAAAATATAGCTCCAAGTAAAATTACCGATGAACGAAGACGAAAGAGGGGATGCCTTCCGGGGCATCCCCAAGCTTAGGCTTTTGGTTGTCCTTGAATCTTACCTTGGGGTGCCTTGGGCATCCCCAAGCTTAGGCTCTTGCCACTCCTTATTCCATAGTCCATCGAATCTTTACCCAAAACTTGAAAACTTCACAACACAAAACTTAACAGAAAACTCGTAAGCTCCGTTAGTATAAGAAAATAAAACCACCACTTAGGTACTGTTGTGAACTCATTATAAATTCATATTGGTGTTAAACCTATTGTATTCCAACTTCTCTATGGTTCATACCCTCCGATACTACTCATAGATTCACCAAAATAAGCAAACAACACATAGAAAACAGAATCTGTCAAAAACAAAACAGTCTGTAGTAATCTATATCATTCGAATACTTCTGTAACTCCAATAATCCTACCAAATTAGGAAAACCTGAGAAATTTGTTTACCAATCCAGAGCAAAACGAATCAGATAAAAATCACGTTTCTGTGAATTATCAAAGCTAATTTACTGGGTGCAAAAGTTTCTGATTTTCAGCAGGATCAACACAACTATCACCGTAAGCTATCCTAAAGGTCATACTTGGCACTTTATTGAAACAAAAGCTATAAAACATGATTACTACAGTAGCATAATCATGTGGACACCCAAAAAAAGTAAGGGTAAATATTGGGTTGTCTCCCAACAAGCGCTTTTCTTTATTGCCTTTTAGCTAGGCATGATGATGACAATGATGCTCACATAAAAGATTAGAATTGAAACATAACGGGAGCATCATGAAGCATAAGACTAGCACATTTAAGTCTAACCCACTTCCTATGCATAGGGATTTTGTGAGAAAACAACTTATGGGAACAATAATCAACTAGCATAGGAAGGCAAAACAAGCATAGCTTGAAGATTTTCAACACATAGAGAGGAAACTTGATATTATTGCAATTCCTACAAGCATATGTTCCTCCCTCATAATAATTTTTAGTAGCATCATGAATGAATTCAACAATATAACCAGCACATAAAGCATTCTTTTCATGATCTACTTGCATAGAAAATTTACTACTCTCCACATAAGCAAAATTCTTCTTATTCGGAATAGTGGGAGTATCATAAGAGACTCGAATACTATAAATTGTTTCCACATTAAAAGAGTAATGTTCAGAAAAATGGTAATCATAATCATGACAAGTTTTATAAATATAATCATCACTACTTTTTATAGCATAAGTTTCATCACAATAATCTGTCGGTGGGAAACGACACCTATGGGATTACTAGAATCCCTTCTACAGTTGCGGGGCGCGGGGATCGTGAGAAGAGCAGGACTAGTAGACAATACAGAGGGATTTACCCAGGTTCAGGCTGCAAAGATGCATAAAAGCCTACGATCCTGCTTTTGGTGGATGTATTTAGTGTTCTTGAGCTCTTGAACTAGCTCTAGGTGCTGTGAGGTGAAGGAAATATGCCCTAGAGGCAATAATAAACTTATTATTTATTTCCTTATATCATGATAAATGTTTATTATTCATGCTAGAATTGTATTAACCGGAAACATAATACATGTGTGAATACATAGACAAACAGATAGTCACTAGTATGCCTCTACTAGACTAGCTCATTAATCGAAGATGGTTATGTTTCCTAACCATAGACATGTGTTGTCATTTGATTAATGGGATCACATCATTAGGAGAATGATGTGATTGACATGACCCATTTCATTAGCTTAGCACTTGATCGTTTAGTATGTTGCTTATGCTATCTTCATGACTTATACAAAGTTCCTGCAACTATGAGATTATGCAACTCCGTTTACTGGAGGAACACTTTGTGTGCTGCCAAACGTCACAACGTAACTGGGTGATTATAAAGGTACTCTACAAGTGTCTCCAAAAGTATATGTTGAGTTGGCATGAATCAAGATTAGGATTTGTCACTCCGATTGTCGGAGAGGTATCTCTAGGCCTTCTCGGTAATACACATCACATAAGCCTTTAAAGAATTGCAACTAATGAGTTAGTTGTGAGATGATGTATTACGGAACGAGTAAAGAGACTTTCCGGTAACGAGATTAAACTAGGTATTGGATACCGACGATCGAATCTCGGGTAAGTAACATACCGATGACAAAGGGAACAACGTATGTTGTTATGCGGTTTGACCGATAAAGATCTTCGTAGAATATGTAGGAGCCAATATGGGCATCCAGGTCCCGCTATTGGTTATTGACCGAGAATAGTTCTAGGTCATGTCTACATAGTTCTCGAACCCGTAGGGTCCGCACGCTTAAGGTTTCGATGACAGTTATATTATGAGTTTATGAGTTTTGATGTACCGAAGGAGTTCGGAGTCCCGGATGAGATCGGGGACATGACGAGGAGTCTCGAAATGGTCGAGACGTAAAGATCGATATATTGGACGACTATATTCGGAGTTCGGAAAGGTTCCGAGTGATTCGGGTATTTTTCGGAGTACCGGAGAGTTACGGGAATTCGTATTGGGCCTTAATGGGCCATACGGGAAAGGAGAAAAAGGGCCAAAAGGGTGGCCGCCGCCCTCCCCTTGGACTAGTCCGAATTGGACTAGGGAGGGGGGGCGCCCCCTTCCTTCCTTCTCCTTTTCCCTTCCCTTTCCTTCTCTCCTACTCCTAATACATGGAAGGGTTCCTAGTTGGACTAGGAAAAGGGGAATCCTACTCCCGGTGGGAGTAGGACTCCCCATGGCGCGCCATAGTAGAGGGCCGGCCTCCTCCTCCCTCCCTCCTTTATATCACAGGCAGGGGCACCCCAGAACACACAAGTTGATCTTCGTGATCGTTCCTTAGCCGTGTGGTGCCCCCTCCACCATAATCCACCTCGGTCATATTGTAGCGGTGCTTAGGCGAAGCCCTGCGTGATAGAACATCAAGATCGTCACTGCCTTGCAGTCGTCTTGTGGAACTCCTCCCGACGCTTTGCTGGATCGGAGCCGGGGATCGTCATCGAGCTGAGCGTGTGCTAAGAACTCGGAGGTGCCGGAATGCGGTGCTTGGATCGGTCGGATCGTGAAGACGTACGACTACATCAACCGCGTTGATATAACGCTTCCGCTTTCGGTCTACGAGGGTACGTGGACGGACACTCTCCCCTCTCGTTGCTATGCCATCACCATGGTCTTGCGTGATCGTAGGAAAATTTTGAAATTACTATGTTACCCAACAGTGGTATCCGAGCCAGGTTTTATGCGTTGATGTCATATGCACGAGTAGAACACAAGTGAGTTGTGGGCGATACAAGTCATACTACCTACCAGCATGTCATACTTTGGTTCAGCGGTATTGTGAGATGAAGCGGCCGGACCGACATTACGCGTACGCTTACGCGAGACTGGTTTCACCGCTGTGAGCACTCGTTGCTTAAAGGTGACTGGCGGGTGTCTATCTCTCTCACTTTAGTTGAACCGAGTGTGGCTACGCCCGGTCCTTGAGAAGGTTAAAACGGAGTCTATTTGACGAAGTATCGTTGTGGTTTTGATGCGTAGGTAAGAACGGTTCTTGCTCAGCCCGTAGCAGCCACGTAAAACTTGCAACAACAAAGTAGAGGACGTCTAACTTGTTTTTGCAGGGCATGTTGTGATGTGATATGGTCAAGACGTGATGCTATATTTTATTGTATGAGATGATCATGTTTTGTAACCGAGTTATTGGCAACTGGCAAGAGCCATATGGTTCTCGCTTTATTGTATGAAATGCAACGCCATGTAATTGCTTTACTTTATCACTAAGCGGTAGCGATAGTCGTAGAAGCAATAGTTGGCGAAACGACAACGATGCTACGATGGAGATCAAGGTGTCGCGCGGTGACGATGGTGATCATGACGGTGCTTGGAGATGGAGATCACAAGCACAAGATGATGATGGCCATATCATATCACTTATATTGATTGCATGTGATGTTTATCCTCTATGCATCTTATCTTGCTTTGATTGACGGTAGCATTTTAAGATGATCTCTCACTAAAAATTATCAAGTAGTGTTCTCCTGAGTATGCACCGTTGCCAAAGTTCGTCGTGCCCGGACACCACGTGATGATCGGGTGTGATAAGCTCTACGTCCATCTACAACGGGTGCAAGCCAATTTTGCACACGGAATACTCAGGTTATACTTGTGAGCCTAGCATATGCAGATATGGCCTCGGAACACGGAGGCGAAAGGTCGGCGTGAATCATATAGTAGATATGATCAACATAAGATGTTCACCATTGAAAACTACTCCATCTCACGTGATGATCGGTTATGGTTTAGTTGATTTGGATCACGTGATCACTTAGATGACTAGAGAGATGTCTGTCTAAGTGGGAGTTCTTAAGTAATATGATTAATTGAACTTTAATTTATCATGAACTTAGTCCTGGTAGTATTTTGCAAATTATGTTGTAGATCAATAGCTCGCGTTGTTGCTTTCATATGTTCCTAGAGAAAATTGTGTTGAAAGATGTTAGTAGCAATGATGCGGATTGGATCCGTGATCCGAGGTTTATCCTCATTGCTGCACAGAAGAATTATGTCCTTGATGCACCGCTAGGTGACAGACCTATTGCAGGAGCAGATGCACGCGTTATGAGCGTTTGGCTAGCTCAATATGATGACTACTTGATAGTTTAGTGCACCATGCTTAACGGCTTAGAATCGGGACTTCAAAGGCGTTTTGAGCGTCATGGACCATATGAGATGTTCCAGGAGTTGAAGTTAATATTTCCAGCAAATACCGAGTTGAGAGATATGAAGTCTCCAACAAAGTTCTAAAGCTAAAAGATGGAGGAGAATCGCTCAACTAGTGAGCATGTGCTCAGATTGTGCAGGTACTTCAATCGCTTGAATCAAGTGGGAGTTAATCTTCCGGATAAGACAGTGATTGACAGAATTCTCTAGTCACCATCACTAAGTTACTAGAACTTCGTGATGAACTATAGTATGCAAGGGATGACGAAAACGATTCCCGAGCTCTTCGTGATGTTGAAATCGACGAAGGAGCATCAAGTGTTGATGATTGACAAGACCACTAGTCTCAAGGAAAAGGGCAAAGGGAAGAAGGGGAACTTCAAGAAGAACGGCAAGCAAGTTGCTGCTCGAGTGAAGAAGCCCAAGTCTGGACCTAAGCCTGAGACTAAGTGCTTTTGCTGCAATGGAACTGGTCACTAGAAGCGGAACTACCCCAAGTATTTGGCGGATAAGAAGGATGGCAAAGTGAACAAAGGTATATTTGATATACAGATTATTGATGTGTATTTTACTAGTGTTCGTAGCAACCCCTCGGTATTTGATACTGGTTCAATTGCTAAGAGTAGTAACTTGAAACAGGAGTTGCAGAATGAACAGAAACTAGTTGAAGGAGAAGTGACGATGAGTGTTGGAAGTAGTTCCAAGATTGATATGATCATCATCGCACATTCCCTATACTTTCGGGATTAGTGTGGAACCTAAATAAGTGTTATTTGGTGTTGAGCATAAATATGATTTGATCATGTTTATTGCAATACGGTTATTCATTTAAGTAAGAGAATAAATTGTTGTTACATTTACATGAATAAAACCTTATATGGTTACACACCCAATGAAAATGGTTCATTGGATCTCGATCATAGTGATACACATATTCATAATATTGAAACCAAAAGATGCAAAGTTAATAATGATAGTGCAACTTATTTGTGGCACTGCCGTTTAGGTCATATTGGTGTAAAGCGCATGAAGAAAACTCCATGCTGATGGACTTTTGGAATCACTTGATTATGAATCATTTGATGCTTGCGAACCATGCCTTTTGGGCAAGATGACTAAAACTCCGTTCTCCGGAAAAATGGAACAAGCTACTGACTTGTTGGAAATAATACATACCGATGTATGCGATCCAATGAGTGTTGATGCTCGTGGCAAGTATCGTTATTTTCGACCTTCACAGATGATTTGAGCAGATATGGGTATATCTACTTGATGAAACACAAGTCTGAAACATTTGAAAAGTTCAAAGAATTTCAGAGTGAAGTGAAGAATCATCGTAACAAGAAAACAAAAGTTTCTACGATATGATCGCAGAGGAAAAATATTTGAGTTACGAGTTTGGCCTTGATTAAAACAATGTGAAATAGTTTCGCAACTTACGCCACCTGGAACACCACAGCGTAATGGTGTGTCCGAACATCATAACCGCACTTTATTGGATATGGTGCGATCTATGATGTATCTTACCGGTTTACCACTATCGTTTTGGGGCTATGCATTAAAGACAGCTGCATTCACGTTTAATAGGGCAACATCTAAATCCGTTGAGGCGACACCGTATGAATTATGGTTTAACAGTAAACCTAAGCTGTCGTTTCTTAAAGTTTGGAGTTGTGATGCTTATGTGAAAAAGTTTTCACCTGATAAGCTCGAACCCAAATCGGAGAAGTGCGTCTTCATAGAATTGTTGGGGAACGTAGTAATTTCAAAAAATTTCCTACGATCACGCAAGACCATGGTGATGGCATAGCAACGAGAGGGAAGAGTGTCCGTCCACGTACCCTCGTAGACCGAAAGCGGAAGCGTTATAACAACGCGGTTGATGTAGTCGTCGTCTTCACGATCCGACCGATCCAAGCACCGAGCGTCACGGCACCTCCGAGTTCTGCACACGTTCAGCTCGATGGCGATCCCGGACTCCGATCCAAAGCAAAGTGTCGGGGATGAGTTCCGTCGACGACGGCGTGGTGGCGATGATGATGCTCCACCGTCGCGAGGCTTCGCCTAAGCTCCATGACGATATGACTTCTCCGGCGCAGGCTTCACCTAAGCTCCATGACGATATGACGAAGTGGAATATGGTGGAAGGGGCACCGCACACGGCTAAGGAAAGATCCGTAGATCAACTTGTGTGTTTTGGGGTGCCCCCTGCCCCCGTGATATAAAGGAGCCAAGGGGAGGTGGCGGCCCTAGGGGAGGCGCGCAAGGAGGAGTCCTACTCCCACGGAGTAGGACTCCCCTCTCCTAGTTGGACTAGGATTGGAGGAGGAAAGGGGAAGGCGCCGCCCCTTCCTTGTCCTATTCGGACTAGAGGGGGAGGCGCGCAGCCCACCGTGGGCTGCCCGTGCGCTTCTCCAATTGCCCATTAAGGCCCATGGGCCAGCCCGGGGGTTCCGGTAACCTCCGGGTACTCGGTAAAATCCGATTTCACTCGGAACCTTTCCGATTTCCAAATGTAGGCTTCCAATATATCAATCTTTATGTCTCGACCATTTCGAGACTCCTCGTCATGTCCGTGTTCACATCCGGGACTCCGAACAACCTTCGGT
This sequence comes from Aegilops bicornis, assembly GCA_021605145.1. Lineage (NCBI taxonomy): Eukaryota > Viridiplantae > Streptophyta > Magnoliopsida > Poales > Poaceae > Aegilops > Aegilops bicornis. The sequence continues at coordinate 684,487,037 of CM038674.1, forward strand.
GCATCAATACTTATAAACTCATTATGAACTGTCATCGAAACGTTAAGCGTGCGGACCCTACGGGTTCGAGAACTATGTAGACATGACCTAGAACCATTCTCGGTCAATAACCAATAGCGGAACCTGGATGCCCATATTGGTTCCTACATATTCTCTGAAGATCTTTATCGGTCAAACCGCATAACGACATATGTTGTTCCCTTTGTCATCGGTATATGTTACTTACCCGAGATTCGATCGTCGGTATCCAATACCTAGTTCAATCTAGATTACGGTAAGTCTCTTTACTCGTTCCGTAATACATCATCTCACAACTAACTCATTAGTTGTAATGCTTGCAAGGCTTAAGTGATGTGTATTACCGAGAAGGCCTAGAGATACCTCTCCGACAATCGGAGTGACAAAACCTAATCTCGAAATCGCCAACCCAACAAGTACCTTTGGAGACACCTTTAGTACTCCTTTATAATCACCCGATTCGTTGTGACGTTTGGTAGCACCAAAGTGTTCCTCCGATAGCAGGAGTTGCATAATCTCATAGTTACAGGAACATGTATGTGTCATGAAGAAAGCATTAACATACTAAACGATCAAGTGTTAAGCTAACGGAATGGGTCATGTCAATCAGATCATTCAACTAATGATGTGACCTTGTTAATCAAATAACAACTCCTTGTTCATGGTTAGGAAACATAACCATCTTTGATTAACAAGCTAGTCAAGTAGAGGCATACCACGTGACATACTGTTTTGTCTATATATTCACACATGTATTATGTTTCCGGTTAATACAATTCTAGCATGAATAATAAACATTTATCATGATATAAGGAAATAAATAATAACTTTATTATTGCCTCTAGGGCATATTTCCTTCAGTCTCCCACTTGCACTAGAGTCAATAATCTAGTTCACATCATCATGTGATTCAACACTAATATTCACATCTGTTTGTGATTAACACCCATAGTTCACATCGTCATGTGACCAACACCCAAAGGGTTTACTAGAGTCAATAATCTAGTTCACATTGCTATGTGATTAACACCCAAAGAGTACTAAGGTATGATTATGTTTTGCTCGTGAGAGAAGTTTAGTCAACGGGTCTGTTACATTCAGAGCCGTATGTATTTTGCAAATATTCTATGTATACAATGCTCTGCACAGGGCTACTCTAGCTAATTGCTCCCACTTACAATATGTATCCAGATTGAGACTTAGAGTCATCTGGATCAGTGTAAAAAGCTTGCATCGATGTAACTCTTTCTGACGGGCTCTTTTATCACCTCCATAATCGAGAAATATTTCCTTAGTCCTCACTAAGGATGTTCTTGACCAATGTCCAAAGTGATCTACTCCTAGATCACTATTGTACTCCTTGCCAAATTCAGAGCAAGGTATACAATAGGTCTGGTACATAACATAGCATACTTTATAGAACCTATGGCTGAGGCATAGGGAATGACTTTCATTCTCTTTCTATCTTCTGCCGTGGTCGGGCTTTGAGTCTTACTCAATCTCACACCTTTGTAACACAGGCAAGAACTTTTCTTTGACTGTTCCATTTTGAACTACTTCAAAATCTTGACAAGGTATGTACTTATTGAAAAACTTATCTAGCGTCTTGATCTATCTCTATAGATCTTGATGCTCAATATGTAAGCAGCTTCACCGAGGTCCTTCTTTGAAAAACTCCTTTCAAATACTCCTTTATGCTTTGCAGAATAATTCTACATTATTTCCGATCAACAATATGTCATTCACATATACTTATCGAAATGCTGTAGTGCTCCCACTCACTTTCTTGTAAATACAAAGCTTCTCCAAAAGTCAGCATAAAACCATATGCTTTGATCACACTATCAAAGCGTTTATTCCAACTCCGAGATGCTTGCACCAGTCCATAGATGGATCATTTGGAGCTTGCACATTTTGTTAGCTCCTTTAGGATTGACAAAACCTTCTGGTTGCATCATATACAACTCTTCTTTAATAAATCCATTAAAGAATGTAGTTTTGACATCCATTTGCCAGATTTCATAAAATGTGGCAATTGCTAACATGATTCGGACAGATTTAAGCATCGCTACTGATTGAGAAAATCTCATTTGTAGTCAACTCCTTGAACTTGTCGAAAACCTTTTTGTGACAAGTCGAGCTTTGTAGATAGTAACACTACTATCGATTGTCCGTCTTCCTCTTGAAGATCCATTTATTTAACATGGCTTGCTGATCATCGAGCAAGTCAATCAAAGTCCATACTTTGTTCTCATACATGGATCCTATCTCAGATTTCATGGCCTCAAGCCATTTCGCGGAATCTAGGCTCATCATCGCTTCCTCATAGTTCATAAAAGCCTACGATCCTGCTTTTGGTGGATGTATTTAGTGTTCTTGAGCTCTTGAACTAGCTCTAGGTGCTGTGAGGTGAAGGAAATATGCCCTAGAGGCAATAATAAACTTATTATTTATTTCCTTATATCATGATAAATGTTTATTATTCATGCTAGAATTGTATTAACCGGAAACATAATACATGTGTGAATACATAGACAAAGCAGATAGTCACTAGTATGCCTCTACTAGACTAGCTCATTAATAGAAGATGGTTATGTTTCCTAACCATAGACATGTGTTGTCATTTGATTAATGGGATCACATCATTAGGAGAATGATGTGATTGACATGACCCATTTCATTAGCTTAGCACTTGATCGTTTAGTATGTTGCTTATGCTATCTTCATGACTTATACAAAGTTCCTGCAACTATGAGATTATGCAACTCCCGTTTACCAGAGGAACACTTTGTGTGCTGCCAAACGTCACAACGTAACTGGGTGATTATAAAGGTACTCTACAAGTGTCTCCGAAAGTATATGTTGAGTTGGCATGAATCAAGATTAGGATTTGTCACTCCGATTGTCGGAGAGGTATCTCTAGGCCTTCTCGGTAATACACATCACATAAGCCTTGCAAGCATTGCAACTAATGAGTTAGTTGTGAGATGATGTATTACGGAACGAGTAAAGAGACTTTCCGATAACGAGATTAAACTAGGTATTGGATACCGACGATCGAATCTCGGGTAAGTAACATACCGATGACAAACGGAACAACGTATGTTGTTATGCGGTTTGACCGATAAAGATCTTCGTAGAATATGTAGGAGCCAATATGGGCATCCAGGTCCCGCTATTGGTTATTGACCGAGAATAGTTCTAGGTCATGTCTACATAGTTCTCGAACCCGTAGGGTCCGCACGCTTAAGGTTTCCATGACAGTTATATTATGAGTTTATGAGTTTTGATGTACCGAAGGAGTTCGGAGTCCCGGATGAGATTGGGGACATGACGAGGAGTCTCGAAATGGTCGAGACGTAAAGATCGATATATTGGACAACTATATTCGGAGTTCGGAAAGGTTCCGAGTGATTCGGGTATTTTTTCGGAGTACCGGAGAGTTACGGGAATTCGTATTGGGCCTTAATGGGCCATACGGGAAAGGAGAAAAAGGGCCAAAAGGGTGGCCGCCGCCCTCCCTTGGACTAGTCCGAATTGGACTAGGGAGGCGCCCCTTCCTTCCTTCTCCTTTTCCCTTCCCTTTCCTTCTCTCCTACTCCTAATACATGGAAGGGTTCCTAGTTGGACTAGGAAAGGGAATCCTACTCCCGGTGGGAGTAGGACTCCCCATGGCGCGCCATAGTAGAGGGCAGCCTCCTCCTCCCTCCTTTATATCTGACGGGGCAGGGGCACCCCAGAACACACAAGTTGATCTTCGTGATCGTTCCTTAGCCGTGTCGGTGCCCCTCCACCATAATCCACCTCGGTCATATTGTAGCGGTGCTTAGGCGAAGCCCTCGCGACGGTAGAACATCAAGATCGCCACCACGCCGTCGTCTTGACGGAACTCCTCCCGACGCTTTGCTGGATCGGAGCCGGGGATGCGTCATCGAGCTGAGCGTGTGCTAAGAACTCGGAGGTGCCGGAGTAACGGTGCTTGGATCGGTCGGATCGTGAAGACGTCTGACTACATCAACCGCGTTGATATAACGCTTCCGCTTTCGGTCTCACGAGTGCGTGGACGGACACTCTCCCCTCTCGTTGCTATGCCATCACCATGGTCTTGCGTGATCGTAGGAAAATTTTGAAATTACTACGTTACCCAACATGAGGTTCCAAAGAGCCGAATCCTTCTCCCGTGTGCCATGGGCCTCCTTTTATAGGCGAAAGGGGCTGCCACAGTGGCACACAGGAGGTGGAAAGTGCTACAGCGTTGCGAGCTTATCGCTGGTATTACAGGACAAGGCGCATTTAATGCGAGGCTTAGGTGTCCCTTTGCTTTATCGGGGACGGGGGCGAGGCCCGTCCCGTCCGTCGCCGCTCCTTCAAGCTTCGACAGGCGCCCTGGCCAGCGATGCATGCGGTGCCATGTAGGCAAGCAGGCAGCTGAGGTGGCGCGGTGGTGGAGCCTCCACGAAGGGCTGCATGTTGCCATGCAGGTGCCTGCCCAGTTGGTTGGGACGACAGCTGCATGTGAACGGCGGCGAAAACTCGTCTGGCGCGGGCCTGGCAGTGGCCCTGCCGGTGCGCTTGGCGAGGGTCTTGTCGGGTGGCCCGGCAAGGGTCTTGCCGTGGCGCGCTGGGTTCCCCGGCAAGGATCTTGCCGGGGGTCTTGTAGGTTTCTTCGGTGAGGATGATTGCCTTCCTATCCTCATTTGATCTTGGCTGTTCTATGTCTTCACAAAGATCTGCATGCCACCACGGAGGTGCCTCCTGAGCCCTGTCCCGATGCGTTTGTTGAGCGCTGGTGGGCCCAAGGGTGGCTCGCTCGGCTGGCGGGGGCAAGCTTCCCCGGCAAGCGTCTTGCCGGGGCCGCTAAGGCTGCCCCGGCAAGGGTCCTTGTCGGGGAAACCAGCTTCGTCCATCTGATCTTTGTGGCCTTGGTCCTTGTCGTTGCTCTGTTTGTCTTGTGTCTCCGGCTTCTCTCCAGCTTCCCTTTCGTGCCCTCTTATGCGTGGCCGTGGCGGGAGGCTCTAACTGCCCGTGCACAAGTGAAGGGGTCAAAAGGAGAGCCCCTACTTTTGTACACCGACAGGAGCCCCCGGGCCAGGGCCATACATAAGCGCGGCACGTTGTTGGGCCAGGCCCAGAACGATGCTCGGGCAGTTGGGGCGGATTTTTACCGCGGCCATTGTTCCGTCCCTTGCGCTTCCCCATGACCCACGTTGAACGCGCAACATGGGGGGTCGTGCGCGCGCATGACATGGGAGGCATGTGTGGGATAGCGCTCGCACACATGCGTCGTATCGCAGTTAATGGGAAAGGAGGCGGCCCGCGCCTTCCCCATAAAAAGGAATAACCGCGGGCGCGCTACTCACTTTACCCCTCCCCTGCGCCTTCCTCCAATCTCAGAACCGCCACCCCCTTCTTCTCGAGCCTCTCTGCCCTCGCCCATCGCCGCCGTGCTTCTGCCATCCCCTGCTATTTCACTTCCCGCAGCCGCCATGGCGCCTAAGTCCACCAAGATCAAGGGAGCGGCGAAGGACGCCGGCGTGTCGGAGCAGCCAGAGAGCGAGTTGGTGGCGCGGCGGGCGCAGTCCGCCTACTTCCCCTCGACGGTTGGCGTGCCTGAGCTTCGGGGGACGTTCAAGGACCTGTGGGGAGTGAAGACGGGGGGAGAGAAGACGGGGCATCCAGCCACGCACGTCGTCCCTGGCAGCGCTGGGCCTTCCCCGCACCGGTACCCCTTCTTCGTCGATTATTTCTCCTGCGGGCTCTGTCCCCCCTTCTCTGATTTCTTCAAAGACATCATGCACACCTACGGCTTCCGCCTCTTGGATTTCACCCCAAATGTCGTGGCGTGCATGGATCTCTTCGCACATCTTTGTGAGGGCTTCGTCGGGGTGCACCCTAGCACGGCGCTCTTCTGCCACTATTTCTCCCCTCGGATCCAAAAAGGGGACACAATTGCTGGCTACGTCGCCTGGATCCCGAGGGCCAAGGGGGCGTACGCGGATGGCGCCACCGAAGGAGTGGTGGGAAGAATGGCGGAGCCAGTGGTGCTGGATTGAAGAGGAGGATCCGCCGGCATTCTGCGCGGTTCGTGAGAAACCGCCGGTCCGTGGAGGCGACTGGGGCGACGTCGACGCCGACGACGCAAAGCTTATGATCGCCACCACCAGGATTCCTCGGCTCACCCAGGCCGGGCTCACCCTCGAGATGATCGGGGCGGATTTCATCCACCGTCGAATTGCCCCTCTGCACGACAAGGGGAGGCCGGCCTGGCTCTTCGTGAATGCCGCCGACATCATGAGGCTCTGCCCCGACCTCGACAACAACCTGACGGTGCTGAGGCATGCCCACCTGTGCTAACGGATCTTCCAGCTCAAGGTGGAAGACGTGGGCGAGGTCGAGTGGTCCGGCAAGCTTGCCAGGGCCGCCGCGAAGGCCGGCAAGGTCGACAAGGAGCCTGTCTTTAAGCTGCCGGCGGGGATGGTCCCACTGAGCAACAACTCTCGCCGGAACGAGATCATTGCCATGATGTCGCTTTTCAACGCGCATGGCCTTGACCCGAACTGGTTTGAGCCGAACGGGCTCGTGGTGCAGGAGTTCTTCGACACCCTGCACGAGATATATATCACTGACGAGTCGCGGCTTATCCAGGACACCTCTCCAGCGGAACTGGATTATATCGCCGCCAGGGTGGAGGAGGCGAGGCTTGCCGAGGAGGAGGCAAAGCTTGTTAGGGAGGCCGGCAGCACCGGCGGCGTGGTGGACAAGGCCGCGGCGGAGGCGGAGGAGGGGGAGCTCGCCCGGTGGGCTGCGGCCGTTGGAGAGGCCAGCGTCACCGGCACCGGGGCTCCCCTCGTTGAAGATGTCACCGACGGGTCGTCGGAGGAGGAGGGCGAGGAGGAGAAGACCGCGACTGCCGATCCCCCAATCACCGGAAAAAGGCGGGTCCTGCGGCAGGCCACCTCCGGGGAGACGGTCCGCCTCGACCGGGCTGTGCAGCTGCGGCAAGCCCAGGAAGCGCCCGGGCACCAGACGAGGGCGGTGACGATGAAGTAAACGGCGAAAGCCGTGGCATCGAAGAAGAAGACATCTGCTTCTTCATTGGCCAAGCGCGCCCGGACGCCACCGCCTCCCCCCTCGCCGACAAACGTCGGCATGGGGTTTGCGTTTGATTTCGGGCCTCTTAGCCCGGAGAGAGACCCCGGGCCTCTCAGCCCGGAGAGGAAAAGGAAAGAAACAGAGGAGGAGATGGAAGAGAACAAAGAGTAAGCTTTTGCTTTCCTCCCTCATTCCTTACACTTCCCCTGATGGCATTGCTCATTTGTCTTCATCTTGCAGGGATGTGGAGACGCTGGCCCAGAGGATAAAGAGGGCCAGGATTTCGGTGAGTGGCCAGCCCCCGGCAGGCACCTCCAATACGCCACTGGTGGTGTCGAGCAGCCCGGACAGCAACCCCCAGCCCAGCCCCCAGCGTAAGTCCATCACCCATCCCTTATCAACGTGCGCAATGCACGACGCTTTGGTACTGACCCTGCTGTGGATGTAGGAGGGGAGAAACACCAAGGGGAGCCACAAAGGGCTTCTCCCATCGTGCCGCCCCCGTCGACCATGCCGCTTCGAGGGGCGTCCCCGGCAAGGGCACCAAGCGTCGAGGCCATGCACACGGAGGAGGAGGGGAGAAGATGGGCGCCGGTGGCTTCGCCTCCTTGGCGGAGAAGGGACTTCCGCCTCACGGCCTGGTATGGGTAAGCCACTCGCTTTCCAGTTTTGCTTACATTCTTTTCTTTCCCTTATTGATCTTCGATCTTAGCTCCGCCCTGCCTCCTTCTTGGCGTCCAGACCCTTCCTTAGAGGACGTCGACACCACCATCAAGGACATCGCCGCGGATGCCGCGGCGGAGGCGGAGAAGATTGCTGCCGAGGAGAGCGCCGAGGGCGCCGCTGAAGGCGCCGCCAAGGGGCCCGCCGAAGAGCCTGGCAAGGAGCCTGCCGAGGAGCCGGCAAGGCCACTGCCGAGGAGGTGGCGTTTGACGATCTGCCTTCTTCCTCCACTGCCTCTGGCTTCGGCAGGTACCTAAGGGTGAGCGACGACCTCTTCGTTCATCTCCTTGGTGCGTCGAGCACTAGGGCTCCCTTTGAGGGAGAGGTGTTCGACGAGGAGGCGCTTGCCGCCGCCGGGCTCGAGGTCATCGACGAGCCGGGCGTCGGCAGCGTCGGCTCCCAGGAGGAGCGCCTGCTCCAGGACATGGGTGCCAGCTTCCTGAAGCTCCAGGCACTCCACCGCGCCCGTTTGGACAGGGCCAAGTCCAGGATGGCGTTGGTGGAGAAGGCGGAGGCGGACTTTGGAGGGCGCGTTGCCGAGGCACAGGACTGGTTCCGCCAGGCCCAGGACGAACTGAAGGCCGCCCAGGGCGAGCTGGCCAACCGTGAGGTGGAGCTCTGATACGTCTCCAACGTATCTACTTTTCCAAACACTTTTGCCCTTGTTTTGGACCCTAACTTGCATGTTTGAATGAAACTAACCCGGACTGACGCTGTTTTCAGCAGAACTGCCATGATGTTTTTTATGTGTAGAAAAGAAAAGTTCTCAGAATGTCGTGGAAATCCACGGAGGCACTTTTCAGAATTAATAAGAATTTTTGGCGAAAGAATCAAGGCCAGGGGGCCCGCGGGCTGTCCACGATACAGGCGCCCCCAAGGCGCCCTCCTCTCTTGTGGGCCCCTGGACACCTCCCGACCTCAACTCCAACTCCATATAGTCCGTCTCGGGGAGAAAAAAATCAAGGAGAAAGTTTCATCGCGTTTCATGACACGGAGCCGCCGCCAAGCCCTAATCTCTCTCGGGAGGGCTGATCTGGAGTCCGTTCAGGGCTCCGGAGAGGGGGATTCGTCGCCGTCGTCATCACCAACCATCCTCCATCACCAATTTCATGATGCTCACCGCCGTGCGTGAGTAATTCCATCGTAGGCTTGCTGGGCGGTGATGGGTTGGATGAGATTTACCATGTAATCAAGTTAGTTTTGTTAGGGTTTGATCCCTAGTATCCACTATGTTCTGAGATTGATGTTGCTATGACTTTGCTATGCTTAATGCTTGTCACTAGGGCCTGAGTGCCATGATTTCAGATCTGAACCTATTATGTTTTCATGAATATATGTGTGTTCTTGATCCTATCTTGCAAGTCTATAGTCACCTATTATGTGTTATGATCCGACAACCCCGAAGTAAGGGATATGAGACGTGTATGTCGGTTTGTTTTGTTTATAGATACGATTATCAGTAAGTAATGTATCAGTATTTCTGTAAATACAGTATGGATTCATAATTTGTTTTTGTGTCATTACATTCCAAATTATTATGATATGAGGCAAGCAAAGGAGATGCAGATATGTGCAACCGTGGAAACATGTACAAAAGCTCAACCACATGACTGTTTTCACTATGCATGATTTTATTATATCAATGGGAGACTAGGCTTCCGTCTTTTCATTATAAAATTTTGGAACAAGAAAAAAAGTAATAAAAATTCTCTCTAATGGGTGCATCTATTCCTAATGTTTTCTTAAAGGTCTAATTGTTTTTCATGTTGATTGTTTGATGCTCTTTCATCTTATATCTAAAGTATAAACTTCTTAATTACTCTAGCAACTGGTAGGAATAGATGGCAAGTGAATGAAAAATTAGCAAATTTTATTCTCAATGTGTTCAAGGCATTATATACCAAGATCAGAGGTGATTAAATAATTTGTTTCTCCTTACTCCCAGTAAATGAAATGTAGTCTCAAAACTTGATCCCGTTGTAGGTTACTAAACTAGCCCGTGCGAATGCACGGGTTGACGACTAGTGGTCTTAATTTACCGCCTGAAGAACCACATTGTCTTGATAACCCGACACAGGTAGTAAAGGTAAATTCTCTCTATAGATATGATAAAGTTGAAGTACCTTCTACTAAATTTCATAGCCCATGCTTAGATGAATTTGATGACTTTATGGCTAGACAAGAAAGTTTTAATGCTTATGTTGGTAGAGAGTTAAAGAATAATGCTTTCGAGATAGGATGCGTAGGTGATAATCTGGCTAGAGTTAAAGATGAACTTCACCGCGTTAGCAAATATGCTTCTATGGTTGCTACTCAAGCTGAGCAAGTACTTAAAGCTCAAAATGATTTGCTTGACGAATTAAATAATAAAAATGACTTTGATGTGAGAGTGGCTACTAGAACTGGTAGAATGACTCAGGAACCTTTGTATCCTGAAGGCCACCCTAAGAGAATCGAGCAAGATTCTCAGAGAAATAATTTAGAGGCACCTAGTTCTTCTAAAAAGAAGAACAAGAAAAACGATAGAACTTTGCATGCTTCTAGTGAACCTACTGTAGACACACCTGAGAATCCCAATGATACTTCTATCTCTGATGCTGAAACACAATCAGGTGATGAACATGAACCTAGTGATAATGTTAATGATAATGTTCATGTTGGTGCTCAACCTAGCAAAGATAATGATGTAGAAATTGAACCTGCTATTGATCTTGATAACCCACCATCAAAGAATCAACGTTATGATAAGAGAGATTTTGTTGCTAGGAAGCACGGTAAAGAAAGAGAACCATGGGTTCAGAAACCCATGTCCTTTCCTCCTAAACCATCCAAGTCAAAGGATGATGAAGATTTTGAGCGCTTTGCTGAAATGATTAGACCTATTTTCTTACATATGCGCTTAACTGATATGCTTAAAGTAAATCCTTATGCTAAGTATATGAACGATATCATCACAAATAAAAGAAAGATACAGGAAGCTGAAATTTCCACCATGCTTGCTAATTACACTTTTAAGGGTGGAATACCAAAGAAACTTGGAGATCCGGGTGTACCAACTATACCATGCTCTATTAAAAGAAATTATGTTAGAACTGCTTTATGTGATCTTGGAGCCGGTGTTAGTGTTATGCCTCTCTCTTTATATCGTAGACTTGAATTGAATAAGTTGACACCTACTGAAATATCTTTGCAAATGGCTAATAAATCAACTGCTATACCTGTCGGTATTTGTGAGGATGTGCCTGTTGTGATTGCAAATGTCACTATCTTAACGGACTTTGTTATTCTGATATTCCTGAGGACGATAGTATGTCTATTATCCTTGGTAGACCTTTTCTTAATACTGCAGGGGCTGTTATTGATTGCAACAAAGGCAATGTCACTTTTCATGTTAATGGTAATGAGCACACGGTACACTTTACGAGGAAACAATCTCAAGTTCATAGCATCAATTCTATTGAAAAAGTTCCAACTATCATTTTTGGAGGTTTTGAATTTCCTCTCCCTCTTGTCAAGAAAAGTATGATATTCTTTTTGTTGGGGATTTTCATATCCCGTTGAGGTAACTTAGTGTTATTCGAAATTTCTCCGGTTTCGTGTTATTCGGAATGAGTTTGTTAACAAGACTTGATCAACCTTGTTAGTGGGTTCATTTTGATGATCACGAGATGGATGAAACTAGAAGGCACAACCTTCTGTACCCTCTTTTTACTCTCTGTTATTTAGAATAAATAAAGCAAAAATAGTATTATCCGTCTGTTTTCTGAATTATCCGTGCATTAAAAAATAGTCCGAAAATAAAAGTGCTCCAAATGCCCTGCAAATTTAGTATGATTTTTATGGATTATTTGAGGATTTTAAACCTTGAAAACAACTGCAAAAGGGCAAGCACCGAGCCACGAGAGAGGGCGCCCCCTGTAGGGCGCACCCCCTGTCTCGTGGGCCCCTAGTGGCTCCCCTCCACTTATGCCAGCACCCACACACTTCATCTTCTACCCAAAAAATCCCCATCCAGCTCAAACCCGAGTTCTAGCTCGTTTTGCTGTGATTTTCGATCTCTTAGCTCAAAGCTCCATTCGCAAAACTGCTTTGGGAGATTGTTGCTTGGTATGTGACTCCTCCATTGGTCCAAATAGTTTTAGTTCTAGTGCTTTATTAATTGCAAATTTTTGCTGCATAGGTGACCATGTTCTTGAGCTTGCATGTTAAATTTTTGAGGTCCCAAGCAATTCCAATGCATGATATAGGCTCTAGGCACTTGTAGGAGTAGTTGCTATCAATCTTGTTTAGTTTTATTCACTTTTATTTTGAAGTTACTAAAATGTCAGAAATTTTCAGAAAAAGAAATATGCTTAGAAGAATGTACCAAGGTGATTCCTCGGCAAAGAAAGGGCCAAGGATTGCTATACGTGAACAAGATGTTAATTTGCCAAGGGACGCAAATGTACGGGCTTGCGAGTGGCCATCCGATGATTTTATGGTTGAAGCAGGCTTCAAGGAGGAATTTGACGCGTATGTGCCTAATGCTGAGCTTGAGGACTTCTTACAAGATAAGTGTCCTCAATATTATCAATTGATTGATTCCTTTGTGCGGAGGTTCGAATATATTTCTTCGCGTAATTCTCCTAGTGTTATGTTTGATATTTATGATACATGTCATACCATGGATTTAGAGGATTTCACAACTGCTTGCAAACTCCCGCAGTGGGGTAATGTTAATGATCCTCCCAAAACTGAAGTTAGAGATTTTCTTGCTAGTATTACTATGGGAGAATCTAGGGACGTAACACATGCTACCATAGGGAGCTTCATTTTCCTGCTATACATTACTTTGGTCTCTTTATTGGTAGATGCATTAACGGTAAGGACGAAGTATGTGACATGTGTGCACCTGATCTTTGTGTTCTCAAGAGTGTTGTGTCAAGTTATAGAGGTTATAACTTGGGGGCAATAGTTGCACGTAGGTTGCATAATAATAATAGAAGGGGAGATTTCTTTGGTGGAATTTATGCAACCAGTGTGGCTAATTTTCTTAATATAGCCCCACGAGAGGGGGATATCATTGTACCTCCTGTTTATTTGGATAAATAAGCTATGTTTGATCATTATTTTCTTGAGAGGAATGAACAATTCCTCCATTATCGACTAACCTATAACAGACGCAACGTCGTCCCTGTTACTCTTCCTGCTCCCTACCTTTTTGATTATCAGACGAAAGGAAGATATGTTGTCACCAGGGAAGAAGCCACTGAATATGAGAGGGGAATGGAGGCAGCTCGCCAACACGCTGCTGCTCAGGAGGCGGTCGCCTCTTCATCTCAGTACTACCCCAGTTTTCACCTATGGATATCAACCCAGCGGTCATCAGTATTAGACCAACTTAGGCCAAAAGCCTAAGCTTGGGGGGAATCGTGTTCTCACCGACTTTACATTCATGTTCACACACTAGTCGTCGGTGCTCACACTCTTTCATTGTATTATCCATGTTAGTTTAAATTTCTTTTTCTAGTTTCTTGTGTGTTTGTTAAAACCTTAAGAAAAACCAAAAAATTAGTTAGTTTAATTTGCTTTCTTGTAGTAGAAATTAAAGTGAAAAACCCAAAAGATTTCTCGTTCTTCTTTTACTTGTTGGGAGCTTTCCCGTGTAAATAGTTTTATTTTCTTTTCTTTCTTTTGGGGGTCGAGAAGACTATATTGAAAATGCTTAGTGGCTCTTATATGCATGATTGTTTATTTAACTTAGAGCCCATATTTCTTGTCTTCTCTCTTGATTTGAATGCTTGCAGATTCCAGCTTAGTCCAATGCACGTGCACTCTTATTATTATACACATTGTTCAGTCGTGCAAGTGAAAGGCGATAATAACGATATATGATGGACTTATTGGGATGAGAAAAGCTGGTATGAACTCGACCTCTTTTGTTTTTGTAAATATGATGACCCATCGTTCCTGAGTCAGCTATTATGAAGTAAACATATTTGCAATGACATTTAGAGATTATAGTTGCTTGTGCCATGCTTGATTAGCTATGAGTTATAATGGTTTACCTTGCGTGCCAACATGCTACTAGAATAATTATGATGTGGTATGATGAGATGGTATCCTCCTTTGAATGTATTAAGTAACTCGACTTGGCACATGTTCACGCATGTAGTTGAATCAAATCAACATAGCCTTCATGATATTTATGTTCATGGTAGATTATATCCTACTCATGCTTGTACTCGGTGTAAATTAATTTTAATGCATGTTTACGACTGTTGTCGCTCTCTCAGTTGGTTGCTCCCCAGTCTTTTGCTAGCCTTCACCTGTACTAAGCGGGAATACTGCTTGTGCATCCAAACTCCTTAAACCTCAAAGTTATTCCATATGAGTCCACTATACCTTCCTATATGCGATATTTACCTGCCGTTCCAAGTAAATTTGTATGTGCCAAACTCCAAACCTTCAAATGAAATTTTGTTTTGTATGCTCGAGCAGCTCATGTTTCAACTAGGGCTGCCTATATCTTCCATGCTAGGTGGGTTATTCTCAAGAGGAGTGGACTCCGCTCCTCATTCATGAGAAAGGGCCGTGCAACCGGATGCCCAGTCCCATGATCCAAAAAGATCAAAGCAAATCAAAATAATTAAACAAAACTCCCCCAGGGCTGTTGTATGTTGGAGGCACTCGTTGTTTCGAGACAGCCATGGATTGATGCTTGTTGGTGGTTGGGGGAGTATAAACCTTTACCATTCTGTTTGGGAACTGCCTATAATGCATGTAGTATGGAAGATACAGCCATCTCATAGTTGTTGCGTTGACAGCAAAAGTATGCCGCTCAAAATGTTATTCAATCTCTATTTTAAAATCGAGCTCTAGCACCTCTACAAATCCCTGCTTCCCTCTGCGAAGGGCCTATCTATTTACTTTTATGTTGAGTCATCACCCTTCTTATTAAAAGCACCCATTTGAGAAACACATTGTCATTTGCATTCATTATTATTGGTTTATATTGGGTATGACTTGACTGGATCTCTTTTACCATGAATTACAATGTTTAGTCAGTCCTTGACCTTTAAAGGTGCTCTGCATTTATGTTTTGCGGTCTCAGAAAAGGCTAGCGAGATACCATTTTGTTATATCATGTTATGATTATTCTGAGAATGTGTTGTCATCCGAGTTTTATTATTATAGCTCGCTAGCTGATTATGTTATTGATATGAGTAATTGTGAGACCTATGTGTTATTGTTAGTATGGTTAGTTTATGATATTTGCTGAAACTTGAATGTTGGCTTTTCATGTTACAACAACAAGAGCAAACAGAGTTTGTAAAAGTTTTTTCTTTATCACTTTCAGTTTATCAACTGAATTGCTTGAGGACAAGCAAAAGTTTAAACTTGGGGGAGTTGATACGTCTCCAACGTATCTACTTTTCCAAACACTTTTGCCCTTGTTTTGGACCCTAACTTGCATGATTTGAATGAAACTAAACCGGACTGACGCTGTTTTCAGCAGAACTGTCATGATGTTGTTTTATGTGTAGAAAAGAAAAGTTCTCAGAATGTCCTGGAAATCCACTGAGGCACTTTTCAGAATTAATAAGAATTTTTGGCGAAAGAATCAAGGCCAGGGGGCCCGCGGGCTGTCCACGATACAGGGGGGCGCCCCCCCAAGGCGCGCCCTCCTCTCTTGTGGGCCCCCTGGACACCTCCCGACCTCAACTCCAACTCCATATATTCCGTCTCGGGGAGAAAAAAATCAAGGAGAAAGTTTCATCGCGTTTCACGACACGGAGCCGCCGCCAAGCCCTAATCTCTCTCGGGAGGGCTGATCTGGAGTCCGTTCGGGGCTCCGGAGAGGGGGATTCGTCGCCGTCATCATCACCAACCATCCTCCATCACCAATTTCATGATGCTCACCGCCGTATGTGAGTAATTCCATCGTAGGCTTGCTGGACGGTGATGGGTTGGATGAGATTTACCATGTAATCAAGTTAGTTTTGTTAGGGTTTGATCCCTAGTATCCACTATGTTCTGAGATTGATGTTGCTATGACTTTGCTATGCTTAATGCTTGTCACTAGGGCCCGAGTGCCATGATTTCAGATCTGAACCTATTATGTTTTCATGAATATATGTGTGTTCTTGATCCTATCTTGCAAGTCTATAGTCACCTATTATGTGTTATGATCCGACAACCCGAAGTGACAATAATCGGGATACTTCTCGGTGATGACCGTAGTTTGAGGAGTTCATGTATTCACTATGTGCTAATGCTTTGTTCCGGTTCTCTATTAAAAGGAGGCCTTAATATCCCTTAGTTTCCATAAGGACCCCGCTGAACACGGGAGGGTAGGACAAAAGATGTCATGCAAGTTCTTTTCCATAAGCACGTATGACTATTTACGGAATACATGCCTACATTACATTGATGAATTGGAGCTAGTTCTATATCACCCTAGGTTATAACTATTGCATGAGGAATCACATCTGGCATAATTATCCATCATTGATCCATTGCCTACGAGCTTTTCACATATTGTTCTTCGCTTATTTACTTTTCCGTTGCTACTGTTACAACTACTACAAAAACCCAAAACCATTTATCTTTACGTTTGCTACCGCTACTATTATTATGATATCACTTTTGCTACTAAACACTTTGCTGCAGATATTAAGTTATCCAGGTGTGGTTGAATTGACAACTCAACTGCTAATACTCAACAATATTCTTTCGCTCCCCTTGTGTCGAATCAATAAATTTGGGTTGAATAGTCTACCCTCGAAAGCTGTTGCGATCCCCTATACTTGTGGGTTATCAAGTTGGCCCTGAAGCTGGCCGACATCGAGAAGGCCCAGGAGACGGCGAAGAAGTTGGCCGACGAAGCCGAAGCCGTCCGGTCCCAGCACGAGGCCGCACTGAAGACCCAGGAAGAGGACCTTGCCGAGCGCGAGGAGAAGCTTGCCGCCACGCTCCGCGGCAAGGACGAAGAGGTGGACAATCTCGTCCTGCAGTGGACCCAAGAACTGGAGCGGAGGCATCAGGAGGCACTCAACGCCCTGGCTCAGGCCCATGCCGGCAGGGTGAAGGAGCTGGAGGAGCAAGCTCTGAAGCTGGCCCAGGAGAAGCGCACGCTTAACAGCGCCCTGACGGTGGCGCAGGGCGAGGTCCTCAGCAGGTCTGGAGAGCTCTCCGAAGCCAACATCTTCATCAAAGACCTCAAGCTAAAGCTGGGAGAGCTCGAGGAGACGCTGTCGGAGGCCAGAACCCGGGAGGGGATCCTGACCAAGGAGCAGGAGACGGAGAAGCAGCTGCTGATGAACGAGATCGCCAAACTCGAGGACTAAAAGGCGGGCGAGAAACGCCGGCTCGAGCGCCTTGCCATCGTTGCAAACTCGGCCGCTAATCAGCTGGCCATTATGGGGATGCCGGAGATGAGGTATGCCCCGGAAGTGAGCCTGAGCCCCAATGCCAACCTGACCATATGTTTTGAGAAGGTCGTCGGTGCTCTGGGCGGCTTTACTCCAACCGGACGGCCTCCCTGGCCGAGGAATCCCGGATACTCTGCCGGGGGGCCATGACCAGGGTGCTCACCAAGATCGTGCATTGGCACCCAGACCTTGATTTCGAAGCTGTGCTGAAGAGCTTGCCGGAGGATGCCGACATCGCGGCGCTCAATGAGCGTATTCAGCCCATCCTCAGCTGCATCGACAAAATCAAGAGGGTGGAGGGCCAGCACCGAGACTAGGCACCCCGTTCTTCATCGCCGCTGCAGGTTCATGACCAAGACAAAGCTATCTTTAGTTAGAACCGCGGCGGCAATTTGTGTAATATAACTCTGCAGTGCCCCTGAAACAATGCAGTTATTTTCCCGTTCGATCTTCCTTTGTATGTTCACCCCACGTCGACCGGGTAAGCTTGCCGGCACGTAAACCCAGGGCGGCGCTCTGAGGAAAGATCCTCGTTAGCCTGCCGGGTGTGCTTGTTGCCGGGCAATGCACCTTACCGCCCTTGGCGCGGCCGCTCGACCTGTCGAGCTTGACTCGAGTCAGAACCGAGAGCCTCGCTAAGGACGAAAGGCTACCCTGCCGCTCTCGACGTGGCCGCTTGAACTGTTGAGCGGACTCAAAACAGGACAAGGGTGTTGCCGATCGCAGGAGGGCCCCTCTGCGTACAGGCTCTTCATACATAGGCCGGACCGTCGAGGATAATAACCTTATATGTAAGGAGAAAAACTTAAAATTCAGCATGACTTAGCTCTCTCGTCGCCGCCTCGGCATCCTTCGTGCCAACGGGCAGCGCCGCCTTCTTGGCCGCCTTCTCCGTAGGAGCCGTGGCGATGAAGAACATCTAGGTCGACTGCTAGGCCAAATTCTCACCATTGCGCCCCCTACCTGGCGCGCCAAAGATGTCGGTGGGAAACGACACCTATGGGATCACTGGAATCCCTTCTACGGTTGCGGGGCGCGGGGATCGTGAGAAGAGCGGCACTAGTAGACAACACAAAGGGATTTACACAGGTTCGGGCTGCAAAGATGCGTAAAACCCTACGATCCTGCTTTTGGTGGATGTATTTAGTGTTCTTGAGTTCTTGAACTAGCTCTAGGTGTTGTGAGGTTCCAAAGAGCCGAATCCTTCTCCCGTGTGCCATGGGCCTCCTTTTATAGGCAAAAGGGGCTGCCACAGTGGCACACAGGAGGTGGAAAGTTCTAAAGCGTTGCGAGCTTATCGCTGGTATTACAGGACAAGGCGCATTTAATGCGAGGCTTAGGTGTCCCTTTGCTTTATCAGGGACGGGGGCGAGGCACGTCCCGTCTGTCGCCGCTCCTTCAAGCTTCGACACGCGCCCTGGCCAGCGATGCATGCGGTGCCACGTAGGCAGGCAGGCAGCTGAGGTGGCGCGATGGTGGAGCCTCCACGAAGGGCTGCATGTTGCCACGCAGGTGCCTGCCCAGCTGGTTGGGCCAGCAGCTGCATGCGAACGGCGGCGAAAACTCGTCTAGCGCGGGCCTGGCAGTGGCCCTGCCAGTGCGCTTGACGAGGGTCTTGCTGGGTGGCCCATCAAGGGTCTTGCCGTGGCGCGCTAGCTTCCCCGGCAAGGATCTTGCCGGGGGTCTTGTGGGTTTCTTCGGTGAGGATGGTTGCTTTCCTATCCTCATTTGATCTTGGTTGTTCTATGTCTTCACAAAGATCTGCATGCCACCACGGAGGTGCCTCCTGAGCCCTGTCCCGACGCGTTTGTTTAGCGCTGGTACGCCCAAGGGTGGCTCGCTCGGCTGGCGGGGGCGAGCTAGCCCGGCAAGGGTCTTGTCGGGGCCGCTGAGGCTGCCCCGGCAAGGGTCCTTGCCGGGGAAACCTGCTTCATCCATCTGATCTTTGTGGCCTTGGTCCTTGTCGTTGCTCTGTTTGTCTTGTGTCTTCGGCTTCTCTCCGGCTTCCCTTTCCTGCCCTGTTATGTGTGGCCGTGGCGGGAGGCTCTGACTGCCCGTGCACAAGTAAAGGGGTCAAAAGGAGAGCCCCTACTTTTTACACCGACATAATCATCATAAGTAGCAACTTTGTTCTCATCATAATCGATTGAAACCTCTTCCAAGATAGTGGAATCATCACTAAATAAAGTCATGACCTCTCCAAATCCACTTTCATATTCATCACAATAAGATTCAACATCCTCCAAAATAGTGGGATCATTACTTCCTAAAGTTGACTCTCTTCCAAACCCACTTTCATCAATATAATTATCATAGGTAGGAGGCATGCTATCATCATAACAACTTTGCATATCAAAACTTGGGAGGCTAAAAGTATCATCGTCATTAAATGTAGCATCCCCAAGCTTTGGACAAACATTATTTGTAGCAAATATATTTTCAAACACATCATTCTCATCAAACATAGCATCCCCAAGCTTGGGCCTTTTCATATCATAAGCATAATGATACGTCTCCGTCGTATCTACTTTTCCAAACACTTTTGCCCTTGTTTTGGACTCTAACTTGTATGATTTGAATGGAACTAACCCGGACTGACGCTGTTTTCAGCAGAATTGCCATGATGTTGTTTTATGTGCAGAAAATAGAAGTTCTCGGAATGACCTGAAACTCCACGGAACACCTTAGAAAAAACAATAAAAAATCCTTGCCAAAGATGAAGACCAGGGTTCCCACACCCTGTCCACGAGTGTGGGGGGCGCCCCCCCTGGGCGCGCCCCCCTACCTCGTGGGCCCCCTGGTGGCCCTCCGACGCCAACTCCAACTCCATATATTGGCTTTCGGGGAGAAAAAAATCAGAGAGAAGAAATCATCGCATTTTACGATACGGAGCCGCCGCCAAGCCCTAATCTCTCTCGGGAGGGCTGATCTGGAGTCCGTTCGGGGCTCCGGAGAGAGGATTCGTCGTCGTCATCATCATCAACCATCCTCCATCACCAATTTCATGATGCTCACCCCCGTGCGTGAGTAATTCCATCGTAGGCTTGCTGGACGGTGATGGGTTGGATGAGATTTATCATGTAATCGAGTTCGTTTTGTTAGGGTTTGATCCCTAGTATCCACTATGTTCGAGATTGATGTTGCTATGACTTTGCTATGCTTAATGCTTGTCACTAGGGCCTGAGTGCCATGATTTCAGATCTGAACCTATTATGTTTTCATGAATATATGTGTGTTCTTGATCCTATCTTGCAAGTCTATAGTCACCTACTATGTGTTATGATCCGCAACCCGAAGTGACAATAATCGGACCACTCCGGTGATGACCATAGTTTGAGGAGTTCATGTATTCACTATGTGCTAATGCTTTGTTCGGTTCTCTATTAAAAGGAGGCCTTAATATCCCTTAGTTTCCAATAGGACCCGCTGCCACGGGAGGGTAGGACAAAAGATGTCATGCAAGTTCTTTTCCATAAGCACGTATGACTATATACGAATACATGCCTACATTACATTGATGAACTGGAGCAAGTTCTCATGTCACCCTATGTTATGATCATTAGATGACGAACCGCATCCGGCATAATTATCCATCGCTAATCCGGTGCCTACGAGTTTTCCATATACTGGTTCTCGCTTATTTACTTTTCCCTTGCTACTGTTACAATCACTACAAAATACCAAAAACATACTTTTGCTGTCTTTACTTTTGTTACCGTTACCACCACTATCATATTACTTTGCTACTAAACACTTTGCTGCAGATACTAAGTTTCCGTGTGTGGTTGAATTGACAACTCAGCTGCTAATACTTGAGAATATTCTTTGGCTCCCCTTGTGTCGAATCAATAAATTTGGGTTGAATACTCTACCCTCGAAAACTGTTGCGATCCCCTATACTTGTGTGTTATCAAGACCTTTTTCTGGCGCCGTTGCCGGGGATCATAGCTCTATTTTTTGAGTCATTTGGGATTTATATCTGCTGGACACTATGAAGAACTTGAAAGGTGATCGAACTACTATTTTGCCCTCAACTATGAGGGGAGGTAAGGAACTGCCATCTAGCCTTGCACTAGATTCTCCTTTTGTTATGAGTAAGCTTGCGACACCTAAACCTGCTACTGCTATGAATTCTGATATGTCGCATGTTATTGATGATGCCACTTCTGCTATGCATGATACTTATGATGAAACCACTTCTATGCTTGATACTACTGTGCCCCTTGGTGAATTTCTTGATGAGCAAATTGCTAGGTCTAGAGAAAGAGAAATTATTGAACCTGAATACGATGATGATAGTGATGCCTCCTATTCCTGAGGGTTATCTTTTTGATGCGGAATCTTCTTCAGCTATTTTTTCTTGCCAGGATAGATACGAACTTAAGAGGTTGCTAGTTAAATGGAGTAAAGAATCTTTTAGAGATAGAATGAGACCCGACCCTGCTTTTGCTACTTCACCTATCTGTGTTCCCGATAAGGATTATTATGATTTTTCTGTTGATCCAGGTATAATTACTTTGGTTGAATCTGATCCTTTCTATGGCTATGAATCTGAAACTGTTGTGGCACATCTTACCAAGTTAAATGATATAGCTGCCCTGTTTACTAATAATGAGAGATCGCGCTACCTTTATTTACTCAAAATATTTCCGTTCTCATTAAAGGGTGATGCTAAGATATGGTTTAATTCTCTTGATCCTGGTTGTGAGCAAAGTCCCTGTGGATATGATTTATTACTTCTCTGCTAAATATTTCCCTGCTCATAAGAAACAAGCTGCTTTGAGGGAAATATACAACTTTGTGCAAATTGAAGAAGAGCGTCTCCCACAAGCTTGGGGGAGGCTTCTCAAGTTACTTAATGCTTTGCCTGATAATCCTCTTAAGAAACCCGAAGTACTTGATATCTTTTATAATGGACTAATTGATGCTTCCAGAGATTACCTGGATAGTTGTGCTGGTTCTCTTTTCAGGGAAAGACACCGGATGAAGCTGAAATTCTATTGAATAATATGTTGAAAAATGAAAATAATTGGGCACCTCCTGAGCCAGCTCCAGAGCCAATTACCGAACCTATTCCGAAACCAACTCCGAAGAAGAGAGGTGTTCTATTTCTCAGTCCCGAAGATATACAAGAGGCAAAGGAATCTATGAAAGAAAAAGGTATTAAAGCTGAAGATGTTAAGAATTTACATCCTATTGAAGAAATACATGGTCTTAATTTGCCGCCTATTGAAGAAGTATATGATCTCAATTACTTATTTACTGAAGAACCTCTCGATATCCCGACACAGGTAGTAAAGGTAAATTCTCTCTATAGATATGATAAAGCTGAAGTCCCACCTACTAAAATTGCTAGTCGATTGCTTGGATGAGTTTGATGACTTTATGTTTAAGCAAGATGACTTTAATGCTTATTTTGGTAGACAATTAAAACAGAATACCTTTATGATCAAACGCTTGGGTGATTATATGGCTAATATTAGAGGTGAACTTAAACTTGTTAGCAAACATCCTTCTATGGTTACCACTCAAGTAGAACAAGTACTAAAAGCTCAGAAAGAAGTGCTTGATGAAATGAATAGTAAGAAAAATGATTATGCTGTTAGAGTGGCTACTAGAACTGGTAGAATAACTCAGGAACCTTTATATCCTGAAGGCCACCCTAAGAGAATCGAGCAAGATTCTCAGAGAAATAATATTGATTTACCTAGTTCTTCTAAAAGGAAGAAAAAGGGAAATGATAGGACATTGCAAACTTCTAGTGAACCTATTGCTGAACCACCTGAGAATCCGAACGATATCTCTGTTTCTGATGCTGAAACACAATCAGGTGATGAACATGAACCTAGTGATAATGTTAATGATAATGTTCATGTTAATGCTCAACCTAGTAATGATAATGATGTAGAAGTTGAACCTGCTGTTGATATTGATAACCCACAATCAAGGAATCAACGTTATGATAAAAGAGACTTCGTTGCTAGGAAACATGGTAAAGAAAGGGAACCATGGGTTCAGAAACCCATGCCTTTTCCTCCGAACCCATCCAAGAAAAAGGATGATGAGGATTTTGAGCGCTTTGCTGAAATGATTAGACCCATCTTTCTGTGTATGCGATTAACTGATGTGCTCAAAACAAATCCTTATGCTAAGTATATGAAGGATATCATTACTAATAAAAGAAAGATACCTGAAGCTGAATTTTTCCACCATGCTTGCTAATTATACTTTTAAGGGTGGAATACCAAAGAAACTTGGAGATCCAGGAGTACCTACTATACCATGCTCCATTAAGAGAAATTATGTTAAAACTGCTTTATGTGATCTTGGAGCCGGTGTCAGTGTTATGCCTCTCTCTTTATATCGTAGACTTGACTTGAACAAGTTGACACCTACTGAAATATCTTTGCAAATGGTTGATAAATCAACTACTATACCTGTCGGTATTTGTGAGGATGTGCCTGTTGTGGTTGCAAACGTTACTATTTTAACGGACTTTGTTATTCTTGATATTCCCGAGGATGATAGTATGTCTATTATTCTTGGAAGACCTTTCCTTAATACTGCAGGGGCTGTTATTGGTTGCAACAAAGGCAATATCACTTTTCATGTTAATGGCAATGAGCACACGGTACACTTTCCGAGAAAACAACCTCAAGTTTATAGTATCAATTCTATTGGAAAAATTCTATCGATTATATTTGGAGGTTTTGAATTTCCTCTACCAACTGTCAAGAAAAAGTATGATATTCTTATTGTTGTGGATTTTCATATCTCCGTTGAGGTAACTTAGTGTTATTCGAAATTTCTCCGGTTCCGTGATTATTCGGAATGAGTTTGTTAACAAGACTTGATCAACCTTGTTAGTGGGTTCATTTTGATGATCACGAGATGGATGAAACTAGAAGCACAACCTTCCGTACCCTCTCTATATTTTCTGTTATTTAGTAGAAATAAATTAAAATAATATTTTTTACATACTGCTTCCTCGACTTATCCGCGCAATATAAAAATACCCGAAAATAAAAGTCCTCTGAATGCCATGCCAATTTAATATGATTTTTTGGGAATATTTGAGGATTTCTTGTGCAAAAATTACATGGGAGCTGCCACTGCCACGAGGGTGGAGGGCGCCCTACCCCAGGCACGCCCCTACCTCGTGGGCCCACGGTGGCCCTCCTCCACTTATTCCTGCACCCATCTTCTTCCTCTGCCTCACACAAACACGAAAAACCAACTCAAGCACGAGTTCCAGCCCCCGTTGCTGTGATTTTTGATCTCCTTGCTCAAAGCACCTCTCGCAAAACTGCTTGGGGAGATTGTCCCTTGAAAATAATGAAGAGACTTTTGAGGGGCTCGTCAAGCCGAAGCTCGAAGGAAAAACAAAAGGAAGAAGAGCAGAAGCCCAAATTTAATTTTCCTCGCACCGCGGAGGTCCGGCCGTGTGAATGGCCTTCCGATGACTTCTTGAGGAGAGCCGGGATTTATGAAGATTTCTATTTATTGATTGAGAACGCCGGCCTCACCGACTTTCTCCGCGATCAACGTCATCAGTATCTCTTACTCAAAAATAATTTTGTGCAAAACTTCTACTTCTTCCCTAAGAAATCACCTCCAACAGTAGAGTTTCATTTATATGATGTTGTTAAAGAGATGACATTAGCTGAATTCTGCGAGGTTTGCAGAATACCCTTTGAGGGCACCTTAGATGAACCCCACCGTAACGAAGTAGAAGCTTTTATTAACACCATCACTTTGGGAGAAACCAGGAAGGTTTCTGATGCAAGGATCACTAGCATACATTTTCCTGTTTTACGCTACTTTGCCTTATTTGCTAGTCGTTGCTTGATTGGACACGGGAACTGTGGGAACCTTAGTATGCCTGATATTATTATTTTGTTCCATGGTTTATACCGCAATAACTCTGTTAGTATGGGTGGAATTGTTGCTAGACTGTTAAGTCTGAACCGTACTAAGGGCCCCATCTTTGGAGGCATTTATGCTTCACGCCTAGCTGAACATTTTGAAGTACCTATTAGGCATGAGGAGAAAGAAGAAACAGCGCTGCCTCGTGCTTATTTAGATTATAAGAGTATGATAGCGCATGACTTTCTTGTTAAGAGTCACGAAGCGGAGCTCAAATACAAATTATACTTTGATAAACATCACCCTGAGACTATTACTTTGCCTGCTCCTTCCTTGTTTAATTTATCTGCAGAACCTCACATCGTTCCGTGGTCGACTGTCCAAGCCTATCGGAGTCCTGCACCAACCCCGGAACCGGAGCCACAAGATGAGCCTCCATGACTATCTGTTTATTCTTGGGATCCAGAGGAGGTTGCCAGCCAGTGGTAGCCGGAGCCTTCTTACAAGATGACCCTGACTTCACCTCTACGGGAATCCGCCAGCTATCCTCGGCAATAGACCAACTTAGGCCAAAAGCCTAAGCTTGGGGGAGTACGTATTTCCCACCGACATTACATTCATGTTCACACACACTCATTGCTAGATGTCGGTGCTCATACTCTTCCACTGTAATATCCATGCTAGTTTATTTTATTTTTCCTGCTTTCTTCTTGTGTGTTTAATAAACCTTAAGAAAAAACCAAAAAAATTAGTAGTAGTTTATTTATTTGTTGTAGTAATTAAAAAGAAAACCCAAAAATATTTCCCGTTCTTCTTTTGCTTGTTGGGAGCTTTCCCGTGTAAATAGTTTTTATTTCTTTCCCTTCTTTGGGGGTTGAGAAGACTATATTGAAAATGCTTAGTGGCTCTTATATGCATGATTGTTTATTTAACTTAGAGCCCATATTACTTGTCTTCTCTCTTGAGTTGAATGCTTGCAGATTCCAGCTTAGTCCAATGCATTTGCACTCTTATTATTATACACATCGTCCGGTCGTGCAAGTGAAAGGCAATAATGATGATATATGATGGACTTATTGGGATGAGAAAAGCTGCTATGAACTCGACCTCTCTTGTTTTTGTAAAGATGATGATTCATCGTTCCTCAGTCAGCTATTATGAAGTAAACATATTTGCAATGACATTTAGAGATTATAGTTGCTTGTGCCATGCTTGATTAGCTATGAGTTATAATGGTTTACCTTGCGTGCCAACATGCTATTAGAATGATTATGATGTGGTATGATGGGATGGTATCCTCCTTTAAATGAATTGAGTGACTCGACTTGGCACATGTTCACGCATGTAGTTGAATCAAATCAACATAGCCTTCACGATATTTATGTTCATGGTGGATTATATCCTACTCATGTTTGTATTCGGTGTAAATTAATTTTAATGCATGTTTACGACTGTTGTCGCTCTCTTAGTTGGTCACTTCCCAGTCTTTTGCTAGCCTTCACCAGTACTAAACGGGAATACTGCTTGTGCATCTAAACTCCTTAAACCCCAAAGTTGTTCCATATGAGTCCACTATACCTTCCTATATGCGGTATTTACCTGTCGTTCCAAGTAAATTTGTATGTGCCAAACTCTAAACCTTCAAATAAACATTCTGTTTTGCATGCTCGATTAGCTCATATGTCAACTAGAGCTGCCCTTATCTTCCGTGTTAGGCGGGTTATTCTCAAGAGGAGTGGACTCCGCTCCTCATTCACGAGAAAATGGCTGGTCTTCGGGATGCCCAGTCCCATGCTTTATGCAAACTAAATCAAAATAACTGCAAACAAAACTCCCCACAGGACCCGTTGAATGTTGGAGGCACTCGTTGTTTCGAGCAAGCCATGGATTGATGCTTGTGGAGGAGGGGAGTATAAACTTTACCATTCTGTTTGGGAAGCGCCTATAATTTGTTTAGCATGGAAGATATCGCTGCCTCTTAGTTGTTATGTTGACAATGAAAGTATGCCGCTCAAAATATAATATATCTCTATTTCAAAACTGAGCTCTGGCACCTCTACAAATCCCTGCTTCCCTCTGCGAAGGGCGTATCTATTTACTTTTATGTTGAGTCATCACCCTTCTTATCAAAAAGCACCCGCTGGAGAGCACACTGTCGTTTGCATTCATTATAATTGGTTTATATTGGGTATGACTTGACTGGATCCTTTCTTTTACCATGAATTACAATGTTTAGTCAGTCCTTGATCTTTAAAGGTGCTCTGCATTTATGTTTTGCGGTCTCAGAAAGGGCTGGCGAGATACCATTTTGTTATATCATGTTATGATTATTTTGAGAAAGTGTTGTCATCCGAGTTTAGTTATTATGGCTCGCTAGCATATTATGCTATTGATATGAGTAACTGTGAGACCTACGTGTTATTGTGAGTATGGTTAGTTCATAATAATTGCTGAAACTTGAATGCTGGCTTTTCATGTTTACAACAACAAGAGCAAACAGAGTTTGTAAAAGTTT
Organism: Aegilops bicornis; assembly: GCA_021605145.1. Classification (NCBI taxonomy): domain Eukaryota; kingdom Viridiplantae; phylum Streptophyta; class Magnoliopsida; order Poales; family Poaceae; genus Aegilops; species Aegilops bicornis. Next base: position 684,514,664 of record CM038674.1, read on the forward strand.
TTCTTTTCTCTTTCAGTTTGTCAACTGAATTGCTTGAGGACAAGCAAGGGTTTAATCTTGGGGAGTTGATACGTCTCCGTCAGATCTACTTTTCCAAACACTTTTGCCCTTGTTTTGGACTCTAACTTGTATGATTTGAATGGAACTAACCCGGACTGACGCTGTTTTCAGCAGAATTGCCATGATGTTGTTTTATGTGCAGAAAATAAAAGTTCTCGGAATGACCTGAAACTCCACGGAACACCTTAGAAAAAACAATAAAAAATCATCGCCAAAGATGAAGACCGGGGCTCAAGACCACATCCACGAGGTGGGGGCGCCCGGGCGCCGCCCTACCTCGTGGGCCCTGGTGGCCCTCGACGCCAACTCCAACTCCATATATTGGCTTTCGGGAGAAAAAATTAGAGAGAAGAAATCATCGCGTTTTACGATCTGGAGCCGCCAAGCCCTAATCTCTCTCGGGAGGGCTGATCTGGAGTCCGCTCGAGCTCAGGAGAGGGCATTCGTCGCCATCGTCATCATCAACCATCCTCCATCACCAATTTCATGATGCTCACCGCCGTGCGTGAGTAATTCCATCGTGAGGCTTGCTGGACGGTGATGGGTTGGATGAGATTTATCATGTAATCGAGTTAGTTTTGTTAGCGTTTGATCCCTAGTATCCACTATGTTACGAGATTGATGTTGCTATGACTTTGCCATGCTTAATGCTTGTCACTAGGGCCCGAAAGTGCCATGATTTCAGATCTGAACCTATTATGTTTTCATGAATATATGTGTGTTCTTGATCCTATCTTGCAAGTCTATAGTCACCTACTATGTGTTATGATCCGGCAACCCCGAAGTGACAATAGTCGGGACCACTCCCGGTGATGACCATAGTTTGAGGAGTTCATGTATTCACTATGTGCTAATGCTTTGTTCCGGTTCTCTATTAAAAGGAGGCCTTAATATCCCTTGGTTTCCAATAGGACCCCGCTGCCACGGGAGGGTAGGACAAAAGATGTCATGCAAGTTCTTTTCCATAAGCACGTATGACTATATACGGAATACATGCCTACATTACATTGATGAACTGGAGCTTGTTCTGTGTCACCCTATGTTATGACTGTTAGATGACGAACCGCATCCGGCATAATTATCCATCGCTAATCCGGTGCCTACGAGTTTTCCATATACTGGTTCTCGCTTATTTACTTTTCCGTTACTCTTTGTTACAATCACTACAAAATACCAAAAACATACTTTTTGCTGTCTTTACTTTTGTTATCGTTACCACCACTATCATATTACTTTGCTACTAAACACTTTGCTGAGATACTAAGTTTCCAGTGTGGTTGAATTGACAACTCAGCTGCTAATACTTGAGAATATTCTTTGGCTCCCCTTGTGTCGAATCAATAAATTTGGGTTGAATACTCTACCCTCGAAAACTGTTGCGGTCCCCTATACTTGTGGGTTATCACATAATCACTCTCATCATTAATAGTATGGATAGCACCAATAGTATAGCAATTATCATCATCACAGTGAGTAGTAGGAGCAACATCATTTGAGGGGGATACCTTTCTATCTTTGCTTCTCCATCTATTCTTTTTCTTCTTCACATCATGTGTAGGTTCAATCCTCCTTTTTGAGCTCTTTATTAATGAGATTTGGTGAATAGAAAGCTCCTCCTCGTTACCTGATTCATCATAAGAAATAATAGGAGGATATTGGGAAGTCTCTTCCCTTTCATTAGTATTCTCTTCATCTTCTATTTGCTTTCTTTTGTTTATGTAATTGGCAATATAAGTATTTTCAATGCAATTCACCGCACAATACATATAAATCTCCTCTAGATCAATATCAAGGAATTTCTTATGGGCAAATTCTGGAAGGTCCTTAATTAAACGTTTCATTTCTTCATAACCCAAAAGTAAACTAAGTTCATTATGATGTGCAAGGGAAATCAAATCATCACAATTCTTGGACACAATTCATGTTTGGTTCTACGGTAGGGTGCGTCGACTGCAAATTTAAATTTTCCTACGCGCAGAACATCCAGGAACATGCTACGGGAGATGGATCACAGTTCGTTACCACTAGACGCGCAGTGCCGTGCAGCGGAAGAAGAGTTGGGGTAGCGCGTCCGCGTGGATCGTCTCCTCCTCGTCCGATCTCCCTCGAACAGCCGGTCGTCCGATCCCTCGTACGGGTTCGCCGCAGCGGCGCAAGTGCACCGCCTCTAACGGTATCCGCGCGTGCAGGAGGAACACCGTGCGGCGGACTGCTAGCGCTGATCACACAGTCGGCGGCGAGTGGAGGTGGCTATTCGCAACACATGCAAACCCTAATCGCAACGCCGAAGCGATCAACCGCATGAGTGTGCCGCACCTCCACTTTATATAGGCGTCCGTCGCAGGCTCAACACTTGGGCCTTGCACGGACCCTAAAGCCCAAAGTCTACTCGGTCACGTTCCTAGTCCAGTTCGGATCACATCCGACCAGTCACGTCCCTAGTCCAGTTCGGATCACATCCGACCAGTGTCCTACGAACCGACCTCGTAGGTTCCTTCCCTTAAGCGCGCGACCCCTTAGGTTCAAGTCGGCTTGGTCACAGTTCGGATCACCTCCGACCTGCACGGTTGGTAGCGGCCTCTAGCAAGACGTGCCGACCACCAAGCAGACTACAAAGCTGGTTAGGCGAACCTGTACAACGTGTCACACTTCTGTTCCCTTTGCCGCACGATATATGTTGTCGGCTCAAGGCGAGATTATCATCCTTGTGCTAGCCCGACCTCTTTCTCGTTTCAGTGATACCGACCACAATCCGGATTATCTCATAATCCTTGTCGCATGGCCATGCTGTTCCTGGTTGGATCACACGAGGGGCCCAGAGTATATCTCTCCTGATCGGAGGGGCAAATCCCATCTTGCTCGACCATGTCTCGCAGCATGGGACTGGACAAATCCGAAACCTACCTTTGTAACTACCCAGTCGCGGAGTAGCGTTTGGTCGGCACAAAGCAAGTCTGTCACCATCCCGAGTACATGAGTCAACTCAGGTCTTAGGACATAGAACGTATGTTGTACTAGAGACTCACAGATGACATATCGCTGCGTCTCATAGTTGGGTCTGTCCGACTCGGACCTTATCTCGACTCGGATCCGACTACGTCGAATCCGACCAGACCTTTCCAAGTCCATATTATCCGGTTAGCATCCAATGCTCCATGGCTAGTGAGACCAAGCCATCGACCGTGTCATATGCCAGTCTAGTCGGCTGCGCGTCCACACAGCCCTTTTGACTAGGGACCTTTTAGGACAGTCATCATACAATGCATAGTCTCACAAACAAGTCACGTACTTGCTGATACACATCATTGATAATGTCCAAGGACTATCTTTATTCATAAACACATAGGAAATATCATCATACATGATTGCCTCTATGGCATATCTCCAACAGTCTCCCACTTGCACTAGAGTCAATCAAATAGACATCGAATGCCCATAGCTCTAACGTGCCCCTCATGCTTGGGTTGTGGAAGCGGCTTAGTCAACGGATCTGCAACATTTGCATCCGTGTGAATCTTGCATAACTCTACATCACCATTGAGGGAGTTCCGGACTAGGGGGTGTCCGGATAGCCGAACTATCATCATCGGCCGGACTCCAAGACTATGAAGATAGAAGATTGAAGACTTCGTCCCGTGTCCGGATGGGACTTTCCTTGGCGTGGAAGGCAAGCTTGGCGATACGGATATGTAGATCTCCTACCATTGTAACCGACTCTGTGTAACCCTAACTCTATCCGGTGTCTATATAAACCGGAGGGTTTTAGTCCGTAGGACGAACAACAATCATACCATAGGCTAGCTTCTAGGGTTTAGCCTCCTTGATCTCGTGGTAGATCCACTCTTGTAACACACATCATCAATATTAATCTAGCAGGACGTAGGGTTTTACCTCCATCAAGAGGGCCCGAACCTGGGTAAAACATCGTGTCCCTTGTCTCCTGTTACCATCCGCCTAGACGCATACGATTCGGGACCCCTACCGAGATCCGCCGGTTTTGACAATCGACAACCATTCTTTATGATCTTTCGTGACGTGATATTTCCGGTCTATGTGTCCGACCTTGTGGTGATTCCTCGGCTCCTTGGCTTGTGCGATGGCACCAGAATTATCACAATAAAGGTCCAACGGTTTCACCGAGGCTGGGAAAATACCAAGATCATCCAGAAAATGCCGGATCCAAACACCTTCCTTTGCAGCTTCACAAGACGGAATGTATTCGGCTTCTGTGGTAGAATCGGCCACCGTATCCTGCTTGGAACTCATCCAGTGCACTGCTCCTCCATTCAGGACGTACACGAATCCGGACTGTGATCGACAATCATCTCTGTCGGTTTGGAAACTAGCATCGACGTAACCCCTTACGACGAGCTCTTCCTCACCTCCATAAACTAGGAACATCTCTTTAGTCCTTTTCAGGTACTTCAAAATAGTCTTCACCGCTGCCCAGTGACTCTCACCTGGGTTGGCCTGGTATCTACTTGTTAGGCTTATTGCATAAGCAACATCAGGCCTTGTACATATCATGGCATACATGATGGATCCGATTGCCGAGGCATACAGAATCCTACTCATCCTGCTTCGCTCATCAGATGTCGAAGGACTCTGAGTCTCTCTTAGCCTTATACCATGTGAGAGCGGCAAGAACCCTTTCTTCGCCTCACTCATGTTGAACCGCTTCAATACTTTATCTATGTAATGCGTTCGGCTTAGGCCGAGCAGCCTCCTCGATCTATCTCTATAGATCTTAATGCCTAAAATATAGACTGCCTCACCAAGGTCCTTCATCGAAAACTTGCCATTCAATGATCCCTTGACCGAGTTTAACATAGAAACATCATTTCTGATCAGTAGTATGTCGTCCACATACAAGATCAAAAACACTATCGAGCTCCCACTTAACTTCTTGTATAAACAAGAGTCCTCTTCGCTTTTGATGAAACCGAGACCCGATTTACCTCATCAAAACGAATGTTCCAACTCAGATATGCTTGCTTCAACCCATAAATGGATCTCTTGAGCTTGCATACCTTACTAGTGCTAGTCGGATCGACAAAACCCTCGGGCTGTATCATATACACGTCCTCGGTTAAATTTTTGTGAAGGAAAGCCGTTTTGACATTGACATCCATCTGCCATATCTCGTAATCGAAATATGCAGCTATAGTTAGTATGATCCTCACCGATTTTAGCATCGGTACCGGCGAGTAAGTCTCGTCGTAGTCAATTCCTTGAACCTGTCCATAACCTTTAGCGACAAGCCGAGCTTTGTGGATCTGAACATTTCCATCCACATCGGTTTTCTTCTTAAAGACCCATTTGCAACCAATGGCGATTCGCCAGTGGCGGATCAACCAAGTCCTGCATTTGATTCTCATCCATGGACTTTAACTCGGATCTCATGGCCTCCAGCCATGCCTCGGAATCTGGGCTCACCATCGCTTCCGCATACGTGGCCGGCTCGTCGCTTTCTAGCAACAATACATCACGCACTCTGCGCAATCTTTCCGACCTCCATGGTTCCGGTGCCGCTTCCACTACAGGTTCCCTGACTGACTCTGGTATGGTCTCATCACCAGCCGAGCCGTCCCCGAGTGGTCCTCGAATTTCTTCGAGTCGAACCGTCCTCCCACTGGCCTCTCGACTGAGAAATTCTTTCTCAAGGAAAACCCCATTCCGAGCAACAAACACTTTGTTCTCTTCCCAGTTGTAGAAGCTATATCCCAAGGTTTCCCTCGGATATCCCACGAATATGCATTTATCCGACTTGGGTGTAAGCTTCTGACATAAGTTGCTTGACAAATGCTTCACAACCCCAAATCTTTAGAAAAGACAAACTGGGACTCTTCCCGGTCCACATCTCATGTGGTGTCTTGTCTACAGATTTTGATGTCACCCTATTAAGTGTGAAAGCTGCAGTTTCTAGAGCGTATCCCCAAAATGACAAGGGTAAATCCGATTTGCTCATCATAGACCGAACCATGTCCAACAAGGTCCTATTCCTCCATTCCGACATGCCGTTTCTCCGTATGCATGCTTGAGGTGTGAGCTGAGGTACTATACCTCGACTTTTCAGATGATCATCAAACTCCTGGCTCATGTACTCACCTCCATGATCAGATCGCAGAAGCTATATAGTCTTGTCGAGCTGATTCTCAACTTCGTTCTGAAACTCTTTGAACTTTTCAAAAGTCTCCGACTTGTGCCTCATCAAATAGATATATCAATATCTACTCAAGTCGTCGGTAAAAGTCACGGCATCGATAGCCACCTCTGGCAGCTTGTGCTCATTGGACCACACACATCACTATGTATAAGTTCCAATAGCTCGACGCCCTCTCGCAACTCTTTGCGAAGGAGACTTAGTCATCTTGTCGAGCAAGCATGATTCACATGTCTTGAACGACCGAAGTCGGACGGGTTAGGAGCCCATCATCATGGAGCTTCTTCATGCGTTTCAGACTAATGTGTCCAAGCCGGCAATGCCGTAAGTATGTCTGATTTATCTCATTAGGCTTATGCATCTTGACATTCATGTTATAGACCGGTTCATGTTCTAGATTCAATATAAATAGCCCATCAACAATGGGTGCATAGCCATGGAACATACCATTCAAAAATATCGAACAACCATTGTTTTTAAATTGAATTCATAACCTTGACTCATCAAACATGAGGCAGAAATAATGTTTCGACTAAGTGCACGAATGTAATAACAATTATTCAATTCCATTATGAATCCGGAAGGAAGCTGGAGCTGCATCGTGCCGACCTCCAACGCAGCAACTCTTGCTTTGTTGCCGACCCTGATGTCAATCTCCCCTTGTGCCACACGCCTAGTTCTTACCAGCCCCTGCATCAAGTTGGAAATATGAACAACCGATCCGATATCAAATACCCAAGAGCTACTAGGTATGTCAGCAAGGTAAATGTCTATAACATATGCAACAAGTGTACCTTTGCCTGAAGAAGCATTTCCGGCCTTCTTGCCATGCTCTGCAAGCCCACTTGCTACAGTTCCTCTTCCAGTGACCGGTCTCCTTGCAGTGATAGCAAACGGTCTTCGAGTCCGGTCCAGACTTTGGCACAACAGCGGAGGTTACCGTGTCCGTGCCCTTTTCCTTAGCCTTTTTCTTGGACCAACTCTTCTTGAACTTAGCCGATTTCTGCACCATCAACACTTGATGTGTGCCTTTCTTAATATCCTGCTCTGCCACCTTGAGCATCCCATGCAATTCAGTGAGCTTCTTATCCATGCCATGCATATGATAGTTCGAGATGAACGTCCCATAGCTGGGCGGAAGAGAACCCGTAACAACATCGAGCCAGCTCATTCAAGAGCGGGAAGCCCAAACGATCCAAAGCTTGCACATATCCGATCATCTTGATCACATGTGGGCTCAGTGGATCACCTTCCTTCAGCTTGCAATCCATCAAGGATCGTCAGACGTTGAACCTTTTGGTCCTAGCCTGTGTCTGAAACATGCTCTTGAGACTCTCGATCATATCGTAAGTGTTGGGGATATTACCACTGGGTGTAAACCGGCCAGGACAGGCTGGGTTAACTTCATCAATAGTTGGGTATGGTAAAGCCCAAGTAGGCAGATGAGGGCTTAAGGCCCATAGCCGGTTTAAGGCATGTAGTCGTAAACCGGCGTCAGGATGTAACTTGTATTGTAAGTTAGGAATAGCAGAGACTGAGCCGGATACATCTATGAACCGGCGTCGGGACTCTGTGAACCGACGGGCGCCACCCATGTATATAAGGGGACGACCGGAGGCGGTTCAAGGACAACAGACAACAACTCGAGACTTAGGCGAAGCTTGTTTGCTCCCTAGTCATCGAACCCCCATCAATTCCATCACAACTAGACGTAGGCTTTTACCTTCATCGAAGAGGCCGAACAAGTATAAACTCTCTTGCGTCCTTGTGTCTGCTTTAACCCCTTCAAGCTAACCCGTAGCGATGGCTCCACGACTAAGTCCTTTTATGAGGACATCTGCCGTGACAAAACCACAACAATTGGCGCCCACCGTGGGGCTATCGCACGATGGTTTCAAGTTCTTGGAGGGCAACTTCGAAGGACTCAAGGGTTATGCTGTGGGCCGGATGACCAAGAGTCGTTGCGGCAAGCTCTACATCGACGATGCAGGCTGGGGCCCCGAGGCCGGCTCGATTGAGTACGGGTACCGGGTCCCCTTTGGTGGCATACACGTCTTCATCGGCAAGATCGGTGAACCGGGCCCTGAGCCGGACATCTGCACCGACCTCGTCGAAATGGCTCAGCGTGCGAGATCTGCCCAGGTTAAACCGGCCGTGAAGCATGCCTTCGTGGGAGTCATCCACGGAGGAGAATATGAGGATGGATCGGAATCTGGTAGCGAGACCGTCGTTTATTCTGGCGACGAGTCCTCAACCGGAGAAACCGAATCATTGTCTCAGCTACAAGACGACCGGATTGGGGGCTGTTTCGATGGTGACAGTATTCCGGACCCCTCTGATCTGCCCAACCGGGTTGGAATATTCATGGCCGGTACGCGGGCGGCGATCCACTCTTTGACCGCAGCAGCAATGTTCTCCGGGTCAGCAGCGGCGGCGGCGGCCAGGGCAGGAGGCCCTGTGCACCTGCCGGCTCAAGTTTTATCTGATCTGTTTGATGCGTTGGCTGTGCTTACGGCGGAGGCTAACCCGGCGGATCAGGACACCCACAACGCGGAGATTGCAAAGGTGAGGGAACATATCACTCAGGCCAAGGCCGACCTAGCAGCCGAGAACGACAGGATGGCCGCGGAGCGGCCGCTTTGAATGCGCAGCCTATAAGCTTATCTTGGACCGAGCAGCGTCGAATGAAGTCCTGAAAAGGAAGCATCGGTCTCGCCTGCCTACGGTTTTCGACGCCAGAAACCTCTTTAACACCCCGGGAGCAGGGACTAGTAACCCACCAGTGATAAACCGGGCAGAGGCACCTGGGTCGGGTGCGCCGGTTCAGCCTCGCCTGATGGAGCTGCCTCGACAGAACCATGTCGTGCCTCAGCCTGTCCAGACACCTCCAGGTCATTATTCCAATCCAATGGACAATCTTGTCGCCACCGCTTCATGACTGGAGGCCATCCCAATTGAAGGTGATTCTCCGCAGGCGGTGGAGACGCGCCGGGTTAAGGAGCTTCTTCGAACGGCCTTGATTCAACAGGAAGCATATTCATACAGCCGTGACCGAATTCATTCCACCCCCCGCCCGAGCCGGAGTTACAGCAGGCGGATGGATGAATCGGCCGTATCCAGTAATGCACGGAACCGTGAAGCGCCCCGTGGCAATAACCCGGCAGGTGATGCTCAGGAAGTGGTGGACCGGACCCGAGCACGCAGGGACATCGAGTTAGCAGCGCAGCATGAGGCTCATCAGCTTACGCCGGTTCGTCCAACCACCTCGATTGAGCCAGGAGTTACTTCTAGTTCTTTGGGAGTGCCTTGTCTTGTCCCTGCTTTACGCAATGTGTGCCTGCCCAAGGATTTCAAGGGCCCGCGCAAGGTGCCAAATTACACTGCCGATTTGTCTCCAGAAACATGGGTGGAGAGCTATGAGATGGCCATGGAGATGCTTGACGTAGATGAAGCAGCGTGTGCAAAGTATTTCACCATGATGCTTGAAGGGACAGCCCGTATTTGGTTAAAGAGCTTACTGGCCAATTCTATCGGTTCATGGGCCCGATTATGCAGCCCAGCTTTATCCAGAATTTCAAGGATACATGTAAGCAGCCCATGTCGATAGTGGACTTAGCGGCTGTGTCCGTGGAGGAAGGAGATCCAACAACCCCGGGTGCGCCGAAGTTTCGGAAATTTTGCACTCATCGCATCAGATCAACGCCGATTCATGGTTATAACCTTGGAAAGCAACTGTCGGTTTAAGCCTCTGAAGTTGAAATTGGGACGGATGAAGCGCCATTGTAACGATATGGGGACCCTCATGACTGCGTTAGTGAAGTATGCTGATTCTGATAGTACCAAGGATCCCGAGTCTGATGATCACAAGACAAGGAAGGGAAAGAAGAGCAGCAACTCCAAAGGGCAGCAACACAACACGGCAGGTCATGGTAACGGAGGCAAGCGTAAAGCGGATGGCAGCGTGGACTTTGTGGCTAATACTAGCGCGCAGGACAAGGGCCAACGACGGAAGGGTAAACCGCCGAATCGCGGTGGAGCTCCAAATCCCAACCCGGACCTCCTGACCTATCTATTAAACCAGCCTGTCCAAAGCACGGGACGAAGGAGATGCCAGCCAACCACCTTTGGAAGGATTGCTATATTATGCAGGAGTTCAAAAATTCTAATGCTTTCCGATATGATCACGGATCAGGTGGTGGCTCAGGATCCGGATTCCATGGGCCGGGTCACGGTGGAGGAAATGCCGGTTCAGGCTTCAATGGTGATCAGGGTGGACATAACAGTCAAAATAATCGAATAGCTGTAGGGTTACAGACTGCAGCAGTCGGGTTATCAGAGCAATCCAAAGCAGTTGAATAGCGGGCAATATCATGTATTCACCACTAGCTTGGATAAGCGAGACCGGAAGCTTCACAAGCGAGCGGTGAATTCTGTTGAACTGGCCGTGCCTCGTTATTTACGCTGGTCCGAACAGCCAATCATATGGAGCAGAGAGGATCACCCTCCCCGGGTTGACAATCCGGGTCAGCTAGCGTTGGTGGTGGCACCTCAGGTGGGAGGTTATAAGTTCACCAAGGTGCTCATGGATGGAGGAAGCAGTATTAATATCTTATACTATGAGACCTTCCACCGTATGGGGCTAACAAATAAGAATCTTAAACCGTCCAATACGGTATTCCATGGTGTGGTACCTGGTAAGTCGGCATATCCTGTTGGCAAGATAGCTCTAGAAGTGGCCTTTGGAGATGATCATGATTCCAGGTCAGAGACATTGATTTTTGAGGTGGTGAAGATCCGGAGCCCATATCACGCTTTATTTGGGCGGCCGGCTTATGCCAAATTTATGGCACGGCCCTGTAATATTTATTTGCAGCTCAAGATGCCGGGTCACAAGGGGACCATAACCGTTCATGGAAGTCGCAAGATTGCTTTGGAGTGTGAAGAAGGTGATGCGGCCTATGCAGAGTCGGTTTGTGCCACGGAAGAGTTGAAGTACTACAAGGATAATGTTGATCCGGCGGACATGACTCCGTTGAAGAAGCCAACCACGGAGCATGATCCGGCTCTAAAGTTCAAATCGGCAATGAGACTAAGCTTGTTGACTTCGTGCAGTGATTCATCCAAGCAGTTTAGTATCGCATTACCAACCTGGATCTGAAATAGGAAAGCGCTCATCGAGTTCATCCGTGAGAATCGGGACATTTTTGCATGGAAGCCTTCGGCATGCGGTGTATCGAGGAACTCGCCGAGCACACTCTTAATGTTGATCCTAAGTACAAACCGGTGAAGCGGTTTCTCCGCCGCTTCAACGAAGAAAGGCGCAGCTATTGGAGAGGAGGTGGCGGGCTCTTAGCAGCTGGCTTTATTGTTGAAGTTTTCCATCCTGAATGGTTGGCTAATCCGGTGCTGGTCCTCAAGAAAAATGGCACCTGGTGCATGTGTGTGGATTACACAGATCTTAACAAGGCTTGTCCAGCAGATCCTTTTTCCCTCCCCCGCATCGATCAGATTATTGATGCTACTGCGGGTTGTGAGCGTTTGAGTTTTCTGGATGCATATTCTGGTTATCATCAGATCAAGATGGCAGTTAAGGACCAGGAGAAGACGGTGTTCATAACTCCCTTTGGAGCCTTCTGCTATGTATCTATGCCCTTTGGGCTCAAGAGTGCCCAGGCAACTTATCAACGGTGTGTACAGAATTGCCTTCATAAGCAGATCGGCCGTAATGTGCATGCCTATGTGGATGATATTATGGTTAAGTCAAGGGAGGAGACTCTGGTTGATGATTTGAAGGAAACCTTTGATAACCTATGGACATACAAGATGATGCTCAACCCGGCCAAGTGTGTTTTTGGTGTACCGGCAGGCAAGTTATTGGGTTTTCTGGTGTCCAATAGGGGAATTGAGGCTAATCCGGAGAAGATCACAGCTATCGCCTCCCTGGCTAAACCAAAGTGTATCAATGACGTCCAACGCTTGGCGGGCTGGATTGCCGCGTTGAGCCAGTTTATCAGCCGCCTCGGTGAGAAGGCGATCCCTTTGTATCAGATGTTGAAGAAAACAGATCACTTCGTCTGGAGTCCGGCTGCTGATAGAGCGTTGGAGGACTTAAAGCGGCAGCTAGCCAATCCGCATGTTCTTGCTGCTCCGATTGACAAGGAACCGTTGCTACTATATGTGGCAGCTAATGCTCGTGCAGTCAGCATAGCTATTGTGGTGGAGCGCAAGGAGGCGGGCAAGGAATATCCGGTTCAGCGTCCGGTTTACTATATCAGTGAGGTGCTTATTGAGTCCAAGCAAAGGTACCCGCATTGGCAGAAGCTAGTGTATGGAGTTATCATGGCAAGCCGGAAGATTAAGCAATACTTCCAGGGACATCCCATCACAGTGGTCAGCTCTGCTACTTTGGGAGATATAATTTAGAACAGGAGGCAATCGGCGGATTGCCAAGTGGGCTATAGAGCTTGGGCATACGGTTTGAAATACGTGCCTCGACGGCCGATCAAATCTCAAGCACTTGTGGATTTCATCAATGATTGGACGGAACTACAAGCACCTGAAGAAAATCCGGATCACACCTATTGGACTATTCATTTTGATGGGTCCAGGCAATTGGAGGGCTCGGGGGCTGGAGTCGTATTAACTTCCCCACGAGGTGATAAGTTCTATTACATTCTCCGCTTAATGTTCCCTTGTACTAACAATGCAGCTGAGTACGAAGCTTTACTCCATGGTCTCCGGATGGCTAAGGAGATGAATCTCAGCAGAGTTAAGTGCTTTGGTGACTCGGACCTGGTGGCCCAACAAGTGTCTGGCACTTGGGATTCTAAAGATCCGCTCATGGCAGCATACCGTCGTGAGGTGGATATTATTGCAGGCCACTTCAAAGGATATCAGGTGGATCACGTGGACAGACGGAAGAACGAAGCGGCAGACGCTTTAAGCCGGCTGGGCTCTCAGCATAAACCGGTCCTGCCTGATGTCTTCTTGGATGTCCTGCATAACCCGTCTGTCAAGCTCCCTGGCGAAGAGGATTTGGCTATTCCTGATCCGGAGGCTCAATTGGTGGCGGCTCTGCATGTCATTCCGGATTGGACAGTTCCTTATCTATGGCTCTGCATACATGAACCGGGCGAAGTTACGGAGGATGAGACTCGGCGAGCAGATAATCCGGCGATCCAAGTCCATGACTATTGTCAATGGCGAGTTGCATCATTGCAGTGTGTCAGGGGCGTTTCAACATTGTGTGTCGCCGGAGGAAGGCTGTGAAATTTTGCGCGAAATCCGTGAAGGGGATTGTGGTCACCACGCCGGTTCAAAATCTCACGGTGGCTAAAGCGTTTAAATCACGGCTTCTATTGGTTGACTGCTCATGCCGATGCGGAGGACCTGGTTAGGCGATGTGATGGCTGTCGAAGTTCTCAAGGCAGCGCTCATGTGCCGCTCAAGAATTGAGGATGATTCCAATTACCTGGCCGTTTGCGACTTGGGGGCTGGATATGGTTGGGCCTTTCAAAAGGTCCAAGGACAAGAAGTCCCACCTTTTGGTGGCGGTTGACAAGTTTACAAAGTGGGTGGAGGCGGAGCCCGTCAGCAAGTGTGATGCAGCCACGGCGGTTCAATTCATTAAAAGGGTGATTTTCCGGTTTGGCTTTCCACACAGCATCATTACTGATAATGGTACCAATTTGTCTAAGGGTGCTATGAAAGAGTTCTGTGAACGTGAGCACATCCGGCTTGACGTTTCATCAGTGGCTCACCCACAGTCCAATGGCCAAGCAGAGAGGGCTAACCAAGAGATCTTACGAGGTATCAAACCCCGGCTTATGGTTCCTTTGCAGCGGACGCCGGGTTGTTGGGTTGAGGAGTTACCCTCTGTATTATGGAGCATCAATACTACGCCCAACAGATCGACAGGATACACACCGTTCTTCATGGTCTACGGAGCGGAGGCGGTTCTCCCGATGATATCCGTCATGATTCACCTCGTGTAGCAGCTTATATTGAAGCAGACAATGAGGTAGCACGGCAAGACGCTTTGGACCTGTTGGATGAGGAGCGTGACATCGCAGCTGCCCGTTCGGCGATTTACCAGGATCTTCGCCGCTATCACAGTCGCCGAGTTAGAACCAGAACCTTTCTAGAAGGAGATTTGGTGCTCCGGCTCATCCAAGACCAGACTGATATGCACAAGCTATCCCCACCTTGGGAGGGACCTTTCGTGGTCAGCAAGAATCTGCACAACAGGTCGTACTATCTGATCGATATTCAAGAACATAAAGACTCACGTACATCAGAGGAGGAGACCAACAGGCCGTGGAACATAGCTCATCTTCGGCCCTACTATACTTGAGCCATAGGCTCTACTTATGTACATATTATGACAATGTATATATTATGATCAATACAATAAACCGGAGCCTTAGCTAAAGCGGGGTCTCTGTTATTTTTACATCATGTGTGGTTACACAGAGTTTTTATCTTAAAGCGACCTCCGGTTTACTCCTTGAGTTAGCTTTTTAAAAAAAGCTTTATATCATATCACTTGGGGGCTTGGTCGTGTCCGAACCAAAGCAACACCTTTTGATAGGCGAAAGCCACAAAATCACTTGGGGACTTGGTCACGTCTGAACCAGTCACGCCTCTTGATCGGCCTAAGGCCACAGAATCATTTGGGGGCTTTGGTCGAACCCGAACCATCGCTACACCTCTTGATCGGCATAATGCCACTGCATCATTTGGGGACCTGGCTGACTTGAACCATAGCTACGCCTGCTGGGGGCTTGGTCGTGTCCGACCATGGTAATGCCACTTGATCGGCTCAAACAGCCTCTTTTCGCAAATGATTTTATCTTTGCCTTTGCTTGAAATTCGTTTCTCTTTTTGCATATTTCTCTTGTTGTGTTTTTAAACCGACAATTCTTAAACCGGTTCGATCACGCTGATTGACGGAACTCGGTTTATTCTTCATCTGAGACGCTTTGCCCGGTTTGATTTTTATAACATCCTATTATGGAGTAACACGGTATTCATCGTAACCGAACGGTTTACCTAGTAAACCGCCTTATATTCATAGGAGCTGTTTTCTCCTCCAAGCAGTGGGTTTCTTAAAACTCCGTTTCAAGTTTGGCACAGCCAACTTCATGCCCTACGATGGCGTGTATCATATATTCCCATATATTATCATATGTTTAAATCTAAGGTATTATCTTTGATTTCATATACATAGATATGATGACCGCTTTGGTGATACAACCACAACGGCGCGTTTTAAGCTTTTTGCTGCGCAACAGTTTAAGATTGATGATTCAACAAAAGCATA
This sequence comes from Aegilops bicornis, assembly GCA_021605145.1. NCBI lineage: Eukaryota > Viridiplantae > Streptophyta > Magnoliopsida > Poales > Poaceae > Aegilops > Aegilops bicornis. The sequence goes on from CM038674.1 coordinate 684,530,209, forward strand.
AGTTGCAATAAGTATGCACGAAGTCATATCAACACCAAGTGTGGCAGCTAGTCTATTACAAGGCAACACGGTGCCCAGTTAAGATAATTGTTTTCTGCATAACTCAAAGGAGCAGTAATGTAAACCGGCTTCCGGATCATGCTTGGTCGCCGGCTTGGCCTGATGGTTGCGGGTCATCTTGCGCCGCTTCAACCTCTGCTTCCCTACCCAGTGGCTGGAAATCAACAGTTGTCCAGTCGATTCCCATTAATGATTGGAATACAGCTTCATCATTGATCAGCAACGACGGTTCAATGTCAGGAGCGTAAGTATGCTTACGGATTGGAGGTATAAGGTTCTCCGCTTGTGAATTGGTGCAGCCACTCGTTTATTTTCGCCATCATATTGGGCTTGATAGTGAGACAGATTTGCCTCTTCAGCCAATTGACAAGCCAAAGGGCGCACTTCCCGGTTTATAGCTCGGAGATCCTCTTCGCTGAATTATGTCCCGTCTTCCTTCAAGCTTGGGAAGCCCTGGGCCGCTTCAACAGGATCAAAATCCGGCACCCATGCTTTGGCCCGGATTAAGGCGTTTATGGCATCGGTTCTAGCAGCAGATTTCTTTAACTCTTCAACCCGGGCAGGAAGCATTGACAACCTTTTAATGGTGTCCTGGATCAAGGTCGGGGTCGGGTTGTTGTGAGAAGCGATCTTGATGATCCGCTGGCGCATCAAAGATACGCTTGTTCTATCAATGTATAAGCGGCTTTCAATTTCTTCCGCACATCTGATCCCAAGTGGCCAATACGTGTCCCTGTATCATTCAAAGGGTTAATAAACCGGCAATTACATGAGAAGGCCTCATTACGTCAGAAATCAAGAAGTCTTACCGAAAACAGCAGCGGTCATGGCATGCACTTGCCGCTTTACACTGGTCAGTTCATCAACCATCGGTTTGAGTGCAGCCTCAGCCTTCTCTGCCCGTTGAGTTAAAGCGGCCTTTTCAGTGGCCCAATCCGCCCGCTCCTTGTTGAAACCCTCCTTAAGCTTTTCCATGACGCTTAAAGCGCTGGTTAATTCATTTTTTTGCATTGGAGGTTTTAGCTTGCTGGGATTTCAGGTTTTCTTGAAGATCAGTGATTTGATTTTCTTTCTTGCTCAGATCAGCCTACATACAGATAATCATTTGATAAAGATTAAGGTGCAGAGTTGAAGTACCAACCCCATAACAAGTTATGCCCTTGGTACTTGGGGGCTAATGCATATTTGCTTTTCACCCTGCAATTTCTATATAAAGTCTCAAGCTCAATACAAGTATTCAACTTGGCACTTGGGGGCTAATGCCTATTTGCTCTGTCCTTGAGTGATACTGGAATTCTTATGGTATAAAACTCCCAGTTTAACTACATTAAGTTGAACCGGCCCTTGGGGGCTACTTTCCCAAAAGTACAGTTGTGCTCAGGATTATATTGGGAAGTCCCGGTTTAAATTGACATCTTAAAACCGTCACTTGGGGGCTATTAGAGTTGACAGATTGAAATGTACAAGCAGAGAGTCAATATGGAATTTACCTCATATTTGTCCTTCATCATATTTACCAGACTGGCTTCGTAGTCACGGCTGGTATATAGCCGATTCAGATAACCGGAATGAAGATCTTGGGGATTCAGAGCGGCATAAGTAGCCAAATCGGCATTCCATTTGCCTTTACCAAACGCAGTAAATTCATCTTTGGCAGTGTGCTTGGACAAGGCGACAGGATTGCCTGGCTCGGAATGACCAAAGCCAGTAATAACAACATCATCATCCTTGGCTTCGCCGATCCGCACTGGGGTCGACGGTTTATCAGTATGCTTTGATGGGCTCGCTGTTTTGTCAGTCTGAACATGACTCGTGGGTTGATTAAAAGGGCCTGTGGCATCAACATGTGCCTCTTCAACAGTAACATCATGATCTTGCAATGGTGGGTCGTTCAGCATATCATCGTGGATGTGTTCTTGGGATCTGGTATTTTGGTCGGTTCAGAGCGTCGTCTTCTTACGCCGCTTTGTCCGCACGAGCTTTCTTGCTTGGCCTAGGCTTGGCCCTGAAAGGAAAAAGACGGATCAGTCCAGTAAACATTGAAAGTGATATATCAAACAGCATTATCAGGAATATGGCTCACCCAAGCACTGTCTTGAGTGGTGGGAGCTGGGTGGCTGACGACTCGCCGGAGGAAGAATGAGAAGTCACCTGATAATCGGAGTCAGATGGATTAAGAGGTTGACGAACACAACCCGCTTTAGGATAAGCATTGACGAAACAGTTAGAGACCTCTGAACGGCGTTTCCGAACCGGACTGTTCGGCAAACCGGCGGAGGTAACTACACAGCGCTGTGTCGGGTTGCGCGACGAGCTTCATGCTGTTGTGTCTTCATAAGAAAGTTTCGGTCCAAATAAGCAAGAGGATGAGAAAATTTAACTTTCCGGTTTGCCCGACGGATTTTTACGGAAGGTAAAGGGTTTGAATCGGAAGAAAGAGCGATTACCTCTACAACATCAGCATGACTGACTTCAACATCATCTTGGCAATAATCGTTATCAATAAGGCGTGTGAAAAATAAACCAAGTGAGTCAAGCTCTACCTCAAGATCCGGATTACCCACATCATCGTCAGCTGGTGGATCGGAGGAGGCAGTGGTTCTCTTTCTATGGGTCGGTTTCTTCACAACTCTGGTCTTGGGCCGGGTTGTTTTCTCCGGTTTCTCTTGTGGAGGCTTCTTGCTCCAAAATGGATCATCACCCTGTTTGAAAGATGTTAATATCAACAAAGAGTACTTAAACATAGTTAGATGTCATGAAAGCATAAGATATGAGTCTTACGGCTGGCGGTTTGTTGATGGCAGAAAAGGGAGGCAGGCCGGTTTGAGCGCAAGCAGCTTCCGGTTCATTTAACATCCTCTTAAAAGCCTCAGTAACTTCGTCGTCTGTCAGCTGGATCTCAATATGCCGTAGAGGGTCTTTTACATCTTCTGTGTATTTGCACATCAAACCGGAGCGCAGGCTTAAGGGTAGTATACTCCAAGATATCCAAGAATGAGCAAGGTCAACTCCTCACAACCCGTTAGCCATAAGGCCCGGAGCTTGGATAGTTGAGGGGCATATTTGCTTCTCTCCTTAGCGATCGATCTTTGAGGAAGGGATGTGTGTTGCTTAGCCGCTCCAGACGGTAACCCGGTAAAGGATTTTCTCCATCAGGAGAGGTATCTTTGCAGTAAAACCATGTTGAATTCCACTCTTTGGGATGGCTGTGCAGTTTGGCGTGAGGGTAAGTGACCTCTTTCCTCTTTTGAATCGCCATACCACCTAACTCGGTGTTGGGACCGTCAGTAAATTCGGTGCGGCGGTTTAGATGGAAGCAATCTCTGAATAATTCAACTGTGGGCTCCTCTTGAAGAAACACCTCACGGAGCACTTGAAAGTGACAGATGTTGGTTACGGAGTTGGGGCCGATATCTTGTGGATGCAGTTGGAAGTTGGCCAAGACATCGCGATAAAACTTTGAACCGGGTGGACTGAAGCCCCGGGCTAGATGGTCAGCAAAAACAACAACCTCTCCATCTTTGGGTTCTGGAGGACATTCCGGGCCAGGGACCCTCCAATGAATGACGTCTTTTTTTCCTAAAGCGTCGGTGCTGACTAAGTTATCCAGTTGAGTTTCAGTCACCCGAGAAGGGACCCAGTTGCACTCGTACACTTGCTTGGCCATGGTGCAATCTGCAAAGCAGTAATATCGGTTCAAGAATATGTTGGAAGGGTATACATTGATGCATTCATTGCTAAACCGGAAGAAGTTGCCTACAAACCGGAGTTCTGCAAGGTGGCAATACATAGCTAGGGAATCCTGGTGGTTCAACAAGGGGACTAATGGTATATGCCGAGTTGTCAATTTTTCTACAAAGTTAAACCGCCTGGTCTGAAACATTGAAGAATCAAGATTGCAGATGAGTAGGTGTGTGAAAACAGGTTTCACAAAATTATATCACAGTTTTGGATCTGGAACATGTTCAGAAAAGAAATAAATATTCAAGGTCCAAAAGGGAGCGGTACCGAATCAATGAGCAAGGATACAGGGAGATCTATGGCTTTGAGATGCGCAAGTGATGACGGATGCTAAAAACTACCGCTACGCAGAACAAGGATTTACAGATTTGACTAAGAGTTATCATATGAACAAGAAGCAAGCGATGAACGCTGAAGAACATGGAAACCCTAGAATAGATCTATGGTGAAAAGATAGAAGATTCACCAGAGCTGAGGAAGAAACGGAAGACCGCCGCGATGCTCTGGTATATTCAGGGTGATGCAGCGGCCAAGGCTGGTGTAGAAGTCGACGGCGGCGGCGGAGCTCCGAAGCTGGGCGGCGCGAGGAAGACGAAGCAGAAGGGCATGAAGGGGAAACATAAATGAACCTTCGGTCTTATTTATAAAGCAAGGGACATGTGTCAGGCGCGAAAATCAAGGGGCCGCGAGTTTGGAAACGGAGATGTCGCCTCGATTGTCGCAGATCTATTAAAAAAAGGTATTGTGGATAGATTTTATGACAGGTGATGTCACGCCGGTTTACGACGACCAGAGAAGATGACATCATGGCGGTTCACCCGACTACAAGAAGATGCTGAAGATGAAGTTTTTGCTAAGGATTGACATGAACCTGTTCAAATCAATCTGGGGCCTAATGTTGGGGATGTTACCACTGGGTGTAAACCGGCCAGGACAGGCCGGGTTAACTTCATCAGTAGTTGAGTATGGTAAAGCCCAAGTAGGCAGATGAGGGCTTAAGGCCCATAGCCGATTTAAGGCCTGTAGCCGTAAACGGCGTCGATATGTAACTTGTATTGTAAGTTAGGAATAGCGAGAGACCGAGCCGGATACATCTATGAACCGGCGTCGGGACTCTGTGAACCGACGGGTGCCACCCATGTATATAAGGGGACGACCCGGAGGCGGTTCAAGGACAACAGACAACAACTCGATACTTAGGCGAAGCTTGTTTGCTCCCTAGTCATCGAACCCCCATCAATTCCATCACAACTAGACGTAGGCTTTTACCTTCATCGAAGGGGCCGAACTAGTATAAACTCTCTTGCATCCTTGTGTCCGCTTTAACCCCTTCAAGCTAACCCATAGCGATGGCTCCACGACTAAGTCATTTCATGAGGACATCTGCCGTGACAAAACCACGATAGTAAGCCTCAACATTTTTGAAATGTTGTTGCAAATCGGGCTCCATACAAGCCAGCATCAGACAGCTGATCTCTGTTGTCATCAACGAGTTTCTGGTAGGCATTCTTAGTTGTGGCACTAGCATTATGAGCAGGTTCCTCTGGAAGTGGATCCTCTAGAACATGTTCCTTTTTATCATGCTTGAGAACAATTCTCAGATTTCTATACCAAGTGGTAAAGTTTGTTCCATTCAGTTTATCCTTTTCCAGAATTGATTTCAATGCAAAGTTGGGTTGAGCAGGTGGTGCCATTGATCTACAAAAGAAAATATGCAATCACTAAGCAATGTGTTTATGTAGATTAATTCAAGCCTAAACAGAAATACTCCCACTGAAGTCAGCACCCCTCCGCAAACTCTCAGATTCAGGATCCGACTAGCGCATGCGACTAGTGAGCTTTAGCATCACTGCTAGCCAACATACCTATCCGGTAAGCAACTCCTTCCTAATCGTATCTCTATACGACTCCAGTCGGTTGGGAAGGTATCTCATACCCTGGCTCCCAACCTTCTTTGCCACAAGGCCCAAAACCGTTTTGATAGCCCTGTCAAGTTAACCTGATGCAGTGCATGTCTGTGTCCGACACGAACCCTTCAGTTCAAGGACACCCAAAGAAGACCCCAATTTTATGAGCCCACTACTAGACGTACTTGACGTGCGAAGGTGCAACATCGGGGATGGCAATTCGCTTGATATTCATGAGGGATCATTCTATCATTCTAACATGAATAGAAGCAAAGAAGTATAACAATCACAAATATAAAACATATTGTGAAATAGTATGGCTCCTTCATGGACGTTCTTCCAGGTCAGCTCCGACTCCGATGACCATCTACGAACTCCATATTGTTTGTCACGCCGGGACGCCAAGCCGCCAACCTGATCTCTATTATCCAACTACTACAACTAGTAATGAATTTACATAGAGTCACAAGTCGACACGCAGGTTGTTATACAATATAATGACAACACTTTGGCTCCTGCCGGCTGACAAACATGACACGCAGGCCACGTATAAATTACACACATGCATCACATACACATGAGCCATACTATTCACATCAAACATGCAAAACAAAGTTATGCATAGAATCGCATTCTACCAGTTTGTGTGTCGGGTCACGAATACACGGCGCTTCGCACATGGCGGTCCCGATCACGCCGAATTCTACGATCGACCGATCTTATCGATCATCGCGAATCCGATTCGATTTACGTTTCACTATTAACCCGATGGCGGATAACCGACCCGGTAGGGGTAGATCGTGTCACGACCTCATCGATCCCGATTTACAGAAAACATAGCCTCAACGATCCCCATGTGCAGTTGATCACATCAACCGTGCACATAGCCGATCTTATCAACGACCACAGATCTCATCTGATGCCTCCGCATATCTAATATGCATACGATCTGAATCCAAATCCTATAGCAGAGGCTGTGATACCACTGTTGGGTTCTACGGTAGGGTGCGTCGACTGCAAATTTAAATTTTCCTACGCGCAGAACATCCAGGAACATGCTAGGAGATGGATCACAGTTCGTTACCACTAGACGTGCAGTGCCGTGCAGTGCAAGAAGAGTAGGGGCAGCGCGTCCGCGTGGATCGTCTCCTCCTCGTCCGATCTCCCTCGAACAGCCGGTCGTCCGATCCCTCGTACGGGTTCGCCGGAGCGGCGCAAGTGCACCGCCTCTAACGGTATCCGCGCGTGCAGGAGGAACACCGTGCGGCGGACTGCTAGGTCCGATCACATAGTCGGCGGCTAGTGGAGGTGGCTATTCGCAACACATGCAAACCCTAATCGCAACACCGAAGCGATCAACCGCATGAGTGTGGCGCACCTCCACTTTATATAGGCATCCGTCGCAGGCTCAACACTTGGGCCTTGCACGGACCCTAAAGCCCAAAGTCTACTCGGTCATGTTCCTAGTCCAGTTCGGATCACATCCGACCAGTGTCCTACGAACCGACCACGTAGGTTCCTTCCCTTAAGCGCACGACCCCTTAGGTTCAAGTCGGCTTGGTCATAGTTCGGATCACCTACGACCTGCACGGTTGGTAGCGGCCTCTAGCAAGGCGTGCCGACCACCAAGCGGAACTACAAAGCTGGTTAGGCGAACACAGCATAACGTGTCACACTTCTGTTCCCTTTGCCGCACGATATATGTTGTCGGGCTCAAGGCGAGACTGTCATCCTTGTGCTAGCCCGACCTCTTTCTCGTTTCAGTGATACCGACCACAATCCGGATTATCTCATAATCCTTGTCACATGGCCATGATGTTCCTGGTTGGATCACACGAGGGGCCCAGAGTATATCTCTCCTGGTCGGAGGGGCAAATCCCGTCTTTCTTGACCATGTCTCGAAGCATGGGACTGGACAAATCTGAAACCTACCTTTGTAACTACCCAGTCACGGAGTAGCGTTTGGTCGGCCCAAAGCAAGTCTGTCACCATCCCGAGTACATGCGTCAACTCAGGTCTTAGGACATAGAACGTATGTTGTACTAGAGACTCACAGATGACATATCGCTGCATCTCATAGTTGGGTCTGTCCGACTCGGACCTTATCTCGACTCGGATCCGACTACGTCGAATCCGACCACCTTTCCAAGTTCATATTATCCGGTTAGCATCCAATGCTCCATGGCTAGTGAGACCAAGCCATCGACCGTGTCATATGCCAGTCTAGTCGGCTGCGCGTCCACATAGCCCTTTTGACTAGGGACCTTTTAGGACAGTCATCATACAATGCATAGTCTCACAAACAAGTCACGTACTTGCTGATACACATCATTGATAATGTCCAAGGACAATCTTTATTCATAAACACATAGGAAATATCATCATACATGATTGCCTCTAGGGCATATCTCCAACAATTCGATCATGAAACAATTTGCATCGGAGATGTAAATGACCATGTTCATTGCAAAGTTCACAAGTACGGCAAAGGAATTTTAAATTTTCAGCACTCACATCTAGCCTTTCTTGCAACAATTTAGTTTCTAAATGCTTATGCCTCTTGCAATATCTATCTTCCGTATTTGGTGTGTACTTGCAAACCCAATGCACTCCACAAAAATTGACATGCTTATAGGAGACATTTTCATCATAACTAGTGCAATCATCATTAGTACTATGGATATTCAAAGAGTTCATACTAACAACATTGCAATCATGCTCTTCATTCAAAGATTTAGTACCAAACATTTTATAAACTTCTTTTTCTAGCACTTGAGCACAATTTTCCTTATCATCATACTTACGAAAGATATTAAAAAGATGAAGCGTATGAGGCAAACTCAATTCCATTTTTTGTAGTTTTCTTTTATAGACTAAACTAGTGATAAAACAAGAAACAAAAAGATTCGATTGCAAGATCTAAAGATATACCTTCAAGCACTCAACTCCCCGGCAACGGCGCCAGAAAAGAGCTTGATGTCTACTACACAACCTTCTTCTTGTAGACGTTGTTAGGCCTCCAAGTGTAGAGGTTTGTAGGACAGTAGCAAATTTCCTTCAAGTGGATGACCTAAGGTTTATCAATCCGTGGGAGGTGTAGGATGAATATGGTCTCTCGCAAACAACCCTGCAACCAAATAACAAAGAGTCTCTTGTGTCCCCAACACACCCAATACAATGGCAAATTGTATAGGTGCACTAGTTCGGCGAAGAGATGGTGATACAAGTGCAATATGGATGGTAGATATAGGTTTTTGTAATCTGAAAATATAAAAACAACAAGGTAACAAGTGGTAAAAGTGAGCGTAAAGCGGTATTGCAATGCTAGGAAACAAGGCCTAGGGTTCATACTTTCACTAGTGCAAGTTCTCCCAACAATAATAACATAACTGGATCATATAACTATCCCTCAACATGCAACAAAGAGTCACTCCAAAGTCACTAATAGCGGAGAACAAACGAAGAGATTATTGTAGGGTACAAAACCACCTCAAAGTTATCCTTTCTGATCGATATACTCAAGAGTCCGTAGTAAAATAACACGAAGCTATTCCTTCCGTTCGATCTATCATAGAATTCGTACTAGAATAACACCTTAAGACACAAATCAACCAAAACCCTAATGTCACCTAGATACTCCAATGTCACCTCAAGTATCCGTGGGCATGATTATACGATATGCATCACACAATCTCAGATTCATCTATTCAACCAACACAACGTATACTTCAAAGAGTGACCCAAAGTTTCTACCGGAGATTCAAGACGAAAATGTGTGCCAACCCCTATGCATAAGTTCACAAGGTCACTGAACCCGCAAGTTGATCACCAAAACATACATCAAGTGGATCACGTGAATATCCCATTGTCACCACAGATAAGCACGGCAAGACATACATAAAGTGTTCTCAAATCCTTAAAGACTCAATCCGATAAGATAACTTCAAAGTGAAAACTCAATCCATTACAAGAGAGTAGAGGGGAGAAACATCATAAGATCCAACTATAATAGCAAAGCTCGCGATAAATCAAGATCGTATCACCTCAAGAACACGAGAGAGAGAGAGAGAGAGAGATCAAACACATAGCTACTGGTACATACCCTCAGCCCCGAGGGTGAACTACTCCCTCCTCGTCATGGAGAGCGCCGGGATGATGAAGATGGCCACGGTGAGGGATCCCCCCTCCGGCAGGGTGCCGGAACAGGGTCCCGATTGGTTTTTGGTGGCTACAGAGGCTTGCGGCGGCGGAACTCCCGATCTATTGTGCTCTCTGATGTTTTTAGGGTATATGGACATATATAGGCGAAAGAAGTCGGTCAGGGGAGCCACGAGGGGCCCAAGAGGGTGGGGGCGCGCCTCCCTGTCTTGTGGCTTCCTTGTTGCTTCCCTTACGTACACTCCAAGTCTCCTGGATTGCTTCCGTTCCAAAAGTAACTCTCCCGAAGGTTTCATTCCGTTTGGACTCCGTTTGATATTCCTTTTCTTCGAAACACTGAAATAGGCAAGAAAACAACAATGTGGGTTGGGCCTCTGGTTAATAGGTTAGTCCCAAAAATAATATAAAAGTGTATAATAAAGCCCATAAACATCCAAAACAGATAATATAATAGCATGAATGCTTCATAAATTATAGATACGTTGGAGATGTATCAGCAGATGCTCCCAGCTCCATACAGAAAGCTGAAGCATATTACCACCAATGCCTGCCTTATCTGTGATCCTGCAACACGCATCGTCCAGCTGCATATGAAAGAAAACAATGTTTACTTGACAGTAAGGTTGCATTGCTAATGAAGAAATGACTTGATAGCAAAACAAACCAAGTACCTGTCGGTACAAGTAAGCAAGAGTCGCTGAACCCCAGCTCCATCCACTATCGAAGACGGTCAACGCCTTCAGCCACATCCATGGAGCGTTCTTGCCTGTCGAGTCAGGAAACAAAGTCCTCAAGACAATGTACCACATATAGACACGAGCATGTGTCTGTATCACATCATCAGTGGCATCCGCAGGGCAATGCGCAAAGTTTGCTTGAATCCACGTGAAAGCAGCTCCGGCTGCTTTCCTTTCCTTCTTCTTCTGCTCTTCTCCCTCCTCTACATCAGCCTCAGCCTCGGTAGGAGCCATACCGATAAGAGCAATCATCTGGTCGTGCCACCCATCAGAAACGGTGCTCATACATAGAGGCCTCCCGTCGATAGGAAGCCCGGTGATCAAGGCGACATCCTTGAGCGTCACGGTCATCTCCCCAGTCCGAAGATGGAAACTGTGCATCTCCGGCCTCCACCAATCAGCAAGAGAGGTCACCATTGGAGCGTTGAGGTTCGGCGGACCGGCTGACCAACTGAATCCATGGGAGGAGTCCTGCCTACTGGATATAGGGTGTGTACCGCTCATCGTAGGGCATGGCAGGGCGAGAGACCCCGTGATACCGAATCTTCAGAGGTTCAAGCTTCTGCAAAAAACAAGTAATGAAAAATCTTAGGGCATGTCAATTTCAACTAAAGGCAAATTTGCAAAATATTTAGAGTACTCATTTTTACCATCTCCTTCTCGCGCATCATGTAGGCCCGGTGTTGTGTGTCATAGACATCATCGAGAAGACAAACCATCTTTACAAAGTTCAAACAATAAACATATATGAGTTCATTTTCATCTCAAATATCGGTATACACTAAACATCTCATATGTGTTCAACTACAACAATCTCAACATGTTCTTCTCGCACAATGAATAAATGATTGTAGATTCCCATATATATCTCAAAAAACTCAACATCTCATATTTCAAATAAACTCAACATCTAATATATATCTAAAAATAACTAAACATCACATATATGTCTACAAAACTAAACATCTAATATATATCTACAAAAAACTGGACATCACATATATGTCTACAAAAATAGGTATCTCATATATATCTAAAAAAAACTAAACAATCTAGGGTTTCACTAACAAGAATCATATATTGTGAACTAATGAACAACACTATACGGTAGTACAACTTTTACTACACATCCTAAATCAAGCAAATCAAAGGTTCCACCAAATCTTGGACAAACCTCTTAAATGGCAACAAATTTACGGAGGAAAAGAAAGGGAATGGAGGGGTTTACCTAGTAGGAGGGATTGGAGATCGAATCCACGGATCAAATCTTCAGATCTGAGAGGAATGTGGGGGGGATCCGATGGGGCGCCGCCGCCGCTGCTCTGTCCAGAGAGCCACTTCCTGGAGAGGGGAAGAACTGCCTGGGAGGGCTGACCCGATGCGGCTTAAGTCAATGTGCAGCGCCTAGGTATGTGGCGCCTAACGCTTAGGCGCTGCACATTACACTATGTGGCGCCTAACGCTTAGGCGTTGCACAGCTGGCTGTGGGGCCGCACCTGGCCTCGGGCTGCCATGCTGGCCGAGCGTGCGACGCCTTAGGCAAAGGCACTGCATAGTGCGGTGCAGCGCCCAGCTGTCGGGCGCTACCCAAAACGGTCTGTTATGTAAAAAGAAAATAAGACCAGGTTAGATCGTGATTTGATTTTGTCCTCAGGTCAAATATGTGATTTCTGCCGAGAAAAGGCGTGATCATGCTACGGTGAAACGAGCTGAAGCAGAGAGGAAAGAAGCAGAGCAAGGTGCACTTGGCTCTGAGCCTGTCGAACCTGAAGAATGAAACAACACTTCAGGGACATTGACCAAGCGGGAGAAGACCAGGTGGCTGGACCCCGCAAGTCGACTAGACCTCAGGTGCCCTCAAAGCGTTATGCAGGGAAGGAATGGGTCAAGGCTTGAGGTGGGGCCGACATGTAAGTGTGTGAACCTGGCTATAGCATAAATAGTTGTTGTCTCTGACCGAGAGAGGCATCCAGAGGGATCACGATTCAGAAACGATAGAACCCTGAAAAGGGCGGCTACTCTTTTCCCCAAATCCTTCTTCCTCCTACAATTTGTGCCTCGGGTTCTAGTAATCAATCCATTAAGATAGTTACTAGCACATATAACCATGCGTTGCAATTGGAGAAAAAAATATTTCATATTCAAGTTTAGTTAGAATAGTATGTGCATGCACCTTTCCAGCATCTTGAGTCCAATCCGTTCGGGTCTTCAACCTCGGGCGGTCTCTGAGGAGTATCCATTCATGTGAAGCAAAGCGAGGTCCTCGCTGGAAAACATGGAATTCAAGGTGCAAGATATGTCCAGGTTAGTTCATGATTTTTAATGCTAGCGCCTCTATTTCTCTTCAACCCTGTACCAAAACAGGAGCGTATTGTCAAGGGGAAAACATAACAATCTGGATGGATCATAGGATCACGCCCAGCTCCCTAATTTGTGGGTTTCTGGTGATGATCCAAGTTGGCTAGACACTATTGATGAGGTCACCAAGGAGGATTTGTCAGAGGTCGGAATCGATAGAAGTGTATCCCGCGGTTCTGACTAGTGCTTGAGACGAATCACTACACATGACCAATCATGCATTCATGGCAAATGATTAGTTGGAGTGGAGCCGCCTCATTGACAAGGTAAAGGGGTGAGGAATTTGAAACCAGGTATGCTCGATGAAGACACAACGATTTGGTAGACCAGGTCTAGTTGTTATATCAATTGTACGTCTGGTTGAGGTGGCTGCGTTGAACTCTGAAGACACTTAGTTCTCGCCGTGTTCTTCTTGAGCCAAGGTCACTTAGACCTCGCCCAATCACTCGTGGTAAGTCTTCAAGATGGGCTTCTAAAACCTTCGGGACCCAAAACCTTCATAGACTTGTTCATCGGCACACCACAATTACTCTTGGGTACTCGGAACATGAAGTCTAACCGTCTGAAAGAATGACAGTCTTCAAAGGTAACAGGCGCCGGATCACATTGATCAATCTCTTCAGTGATGCTCAATCACTTTGCCTCTGGTTGGATTTTTCTCACTTTGATTTCTCTCAAAGTCGTCAAAGGAAGGGTTGCTCTCAAATGACAAGTGTTAAGTTCTCTCTAGAGCAGCCAACCAACAAGTGGTTATAGGGGCTGGCTATTTATAGCCAGGGGGCAACCTAACATGAAATGTCATAAATGCCTCTTCAGACATGACTGTTGTGAGGATAAGGATCCACTCGACAGCTGCACGCGGCGCAACAATGGTCGAAAATTTGTACTCTCAATTTTGTTGGGGCACTCAATTTTCTCACGATAGTCAGATCGCACTGGTGAAATCCTTACTCCTCTGCCTGACCAAATTCGTTAGCGATCAGATGAATTGCGTCACTGTCGCTAGCAAATTCGTCAACTATTCCAGAGGTTTCCAAAGGCTTCACTCGAAGCTGCAAGTGTACATATAGGTTTGAGCATCATATTGAAAATACAAAATATGGTCCACCTAGACCCCCTTTAACAGTACGATTTTTCCTATGAGTCAAATAAGAAGAAAGAAACTACAAAAAAAAAGTCTTCAAGCTTCAAAGTCCTCACATCAATTTCTTCAGGTTGTACCAATTTCTTCACTTGAAGAAATATATTTTTAGGGTCGTCTTCCGTCGGTTAAACCAAATCTTCATGAACTATGACTCCTTTGTATACTCACAAACACATTTGTCCCTCAATCTATTTGTCTTGAATACTCCAAAACCACTAAGGGGGCACTTGGTGCACTTACAGTCTGTCCTTCATAACTCTCTGCTGATATACACGCGGTATACAAACTAAACTAGAAAAGGAATGGATTTATACGAGTTTTTGGGTAAGTGAAGAGCATGAATCTCAATTGAACGTGTGGTGTTGATTCCATCCTTGCATGGCACCGTGACCCATTGGGTATTTTCGTGCAATGTACTCCATTTAGCAAACTTATTGACACAATGCACTCTCTGCCTACCATGTTGCTCCCAAAATGACAAGAAGGGCCCATTCGTTGTCATGTGGGTACACATTCATGGCATACATGTAGTTATCAAAGGGGACACTTTCCGGTCAATTGACTCTGGTTTAGCCGAACCAACGAGGTGTCTAGCGACCGCTCCAGCGCTTGATGAAGTAGTAGGCCGCGTCGGCTAAGGGCTGAAGTTGGGCTCACTAATAGACTAGGTTCAGTGTTGGGGGGAGGAGGAGGACCTGCCCCATGCGTCACTAAAGGTTGTCGTGCACACCCTGCTAAAAGCCTCACCTGCGCATCAGGGGCGGAGCCAGGATTTCACCATTGTGGGGGCGGGGGGCACAATGAAACACACAAGAGACATAACACAAAAATATTTCAAGTCTTGAATATTGTAGCAATATCAAATATGTAACACTGTAAGCTTTACAATTAAAAAACTACATTTCTACTAGTTTGAATGAAGATCTATGCCCCTAGCCAGTTGATCGAACAAATCAATAATCCCATTAACATTGAACTTTGTATATATTTACTTCCCAATGTATACAACCATGTAATGTCAAAGAAAATAGTCACCCATTTTACTTCAGAGATGCGTCTTGGTAAGCTTCATTACTGAAAAGGCCCTCTCTGCAGTTGCAGTTGACACCAGGAGAGTGATGACCAGTTGAAATAATCTACCGACCATTTGATACATAGAAGCTTTACATGTTTGATGCAATGCAACACTCGAATCAGAAAGTGATGAAAAAAATATCAGTTCTGGATGGTTGCGAACATCTAATTGATAGTGTGGAAGTTGTGGCTGCAGCTGAGCTTGCTCTTGACTAGAAAAATCTGTTGGATAGAATTTTTTTCCCAAGCCTACAAATCTTTGACATGTCAAATGACTCATGCCTTGGACCCAAGGATGTGCAGAGTGTCATAAGCTTTGTAGTCGGAATGCTAATACGGTCATTTAGCTCAACCAGTTGTTGGTCTATCGCCACATTGGATGCAATTGTTTTGTAGTGATTAAGCACTATGATGTCATTATGTTTATTCCAAGACTTAGTCAACATACGTGCAAATTGCAAATACAATATATGTCTTAGAGTAAAGCAGGTGTGATTCATATTATTCTATTATACAGATAGAGGAAAGAGACATACTTGCAACTCATATCGGGGATCTCAAATTCATGCTTCATACAAAAGGTCTTAACCTCCTCTATGAGAGGTTCCCATACTTCTTCTCTTAGATCAACGAGGAGCACCTCAGTGGTCGAGACTGTATCTAATGCATTCAAAATGTCCAAAGATTTCTTCTTGAGTGTTTGGCACAAGACAACTGTGATTTTCATAATCCTCTCCATGAGGTGCAAAATGAACACAAAATCAAAAGAAATAATTATCCTTAGGGTGCCTCCAGCATCTTCATGAGAATATTTGATGACCGAACAATCATTTGCTATACTTTGTAGGACTGTAATTGTAGCACCAAACATCTTCCTCAAGATCTGAACTAAATTGAAGTGCGAACTCCATCTAGTGTCTGCTGGTCTCTGTAAAGAGTCAATCTGGTTTGCCCCTTTTCCCGTATCAAGCTTCCTCAGTTCAATTTCATGTGCAATCTCGGCGACTTGATTTGCTAGTAATTCGTCATTGCATTTAGGTGAAGCACTAACAACATTTATGACGAAATTGGCATGTTAAAAAAATATGCACTTCATGTACCTCTCGTGATGCTGCAACAAGATCCAATTGAAGTTGATGCACCATACAATGAATGTAATATACATAATGGCACTCCTTCAAAATTAAAGCTTTCAATCCATTCCACTCCCCTCGCATAATGTTGGCCCCGTCATATGCTTGACCTCTGATATCTTCCACATTTAAGTTGGTATCTGCTAGGATAGTACAAATTGTCTCCTTGGGAGTCAATGCAAGAGTGTCATTCACACTCCTGTATGAACTCTTCAGTGTCGGAAAACCAGAGGACCAATGTCATTTGCCCTTTTTTGGATTCAACGCGAGCTTCATCAACCATTATACAAAAGTTGCTATCACCAATTTCTTCTCTAATTGTACTTTACACCTTTCGAGAAAGTATACTAAGAATTTCCTATTGAACAAAATGAGATGTGTACTTTGCATTTCCAGGAGCATTTTCCAAGACAACATCTTTCACCTCCTTGTTATAAGAAGCCAAAAGTTTTACCAGTTCAATGAAATTACCCCGGTTAATGGATCCTGGAGATTCATCCTGGCCTCTAAAAGCACAAGCCTGGAATGTTAACCGCCTGCATCATATTGTATAATTTATTTGTCAGGATACTACAAAATATATAATATTTTTGTTGTTGTAACAAAAGATGAAGGAAAAATATTGCTTACCGAATGAAATCAATTGTAACTTTGAGCCTTCACCTTGCATCTACAATCTTTTTGGGATGCTTTCATAAACACCTTATCGATATGAGTCATGATGCTTTTAAAATTCTCATAACAACAAACCGAGAACTTATGGGTTGAACCAGCATCTTTACCCATATGAATTAAAAAAGCACACTCTTTCCCATTATTCAACTTCTTCCACCTATCAAAGCCAAATACAGTAAATGTTTCTGGCCCGCACTTCCCAATTGGCTTTCTTGAGAAGAGGAAACAATGGAAGCAATATGCACGCTTTGTGTAAGGTGAAAACTCGAGCCATTCATATTGGAAATGTCGATGATATTTTGGTGTATATTCATGATATGGGTACTCTCTCATATATGGCATGTATCGGCCTTCGAAAATATAGAATCGGCGTGCTTCATTTTGCTTATCAAGAGGGAGTTCCCAAAATTGTTTGTGCTTTCCAGGGTCTCGCTCAAATGGTGTGCTTCTGATTCTTTGTTGTTCTAGAACTTCTACAGATGCCTCAATATTTTGCTCCGGGTGGGGGGGTGTCATATCAACTCAAGTGAGATTGGGGACATTATGACCAGGGGTTGCTCTATGACATCTACCTCCACGATTGCTTTTCTAGGGGACCTCCATGATTGCTGAGAATGTGCAGCCTTGGCCCTTGTTGTGTTTTGGGCTTTACATGATTTTAGCCCATACATATCTTTGCTAATGGCCTGGTGGCCGGATAATCTTTACCTAATAATAAAAGTTCTAATGCTTCTGCCCGTAAGTTAATAAATGCCCCTGAAGTTGCTATAAATTACCCACTATGCCACCCATAAGTGAAGAAAACAATTCATTTTTTCCCAAAGTCGCTGTCACGCTTAGTTGTTTTATAGGAGTAATGACAAAATAAATAGCAGATGCACAAGCAGCACAGTGGCTAAAGCCAGGAGACCAGGGTTCGATCCCCGGCCTCTCACTTTTTTCATCCCTTTTCTAACGCAAGTCCTCCCCACTTATGTGTTCATGGGTCGGCCCCTGTACGGAGATTGACTCCCTAATTGTTTTTCCATTTTGTTTTTTCTTCTTTTTTTCTTATTATGCTTTCTTCCTTCTTTAAACAAATTTGGAATTTCCAAATTTTAAAAGTTGTGAGTTTTCAAAAACATGTTCGAGAAATCATAAAATGTATGTGAATTCAAAAAAAAGTTTGGGAAATCATAAAATTTTCGCGGATTCAAAAAATGTTGGTGGTTTTGCAAAACTGTTCGCAAATTATAAAAAAAATATTTTTGATTTGGAAAGAATGGTTAGGAAATAAAATCAAATGATTGTGTATCCAAAACATATTCGGGAATCTGGAAAAATGTCCATAAAATTTAAATAAAATTCACAGAAATTTTAAAATTTTAAAATTTGTTCTCCAATTTACAAAAACCTCATAGATTCAAAACAATTTTGTTGATTACAAAAATGTTCATGATTTCAGAAACTGTTCATGCATTTCATAAAAGGTTCGTAAACAAAAATAATGTTCGTAATTTTTTTGAGAAAATCCAAAAATTTTAAAAAAATGTTTGTCGATTTGAAAAACTGTTCACAGATTCAAAAGTATTTTATGTCTAGGATTTGATTAGTTTTTTATCCCTTTTCTAACGCAAGTCCTCCCCCACTTATATGTTCATGGACGGCCAATGTGTGGGGTTGAATCCCTAACTTTTTTTCTTTTCTTGTCTTATTCTGTTTTCTTCCTTCTTTAAACAAATTCGGGACTTCTGAATTTTAAAAGTTGCAAGTTTTCAAAACAGGCTCAAGAAACCATAAAATGTATGTGAATTCAGAAACTGTTCATGCATTTCATAAAAGGTTCGTAAACAAAAATAATGTTCGTGATTTTTTTGAGAAAATCCAAAATTTCAAAAAAATGTTTGTCGATTTGAAAAACTGTTCACAGATTCAAAAGTATTTTATGTCTAGGATTTGATTAAAATTTTATCCCTTTTCTAACGCAAGTCCTCCCCCACTTATATGTTCATGGACGGCCCATGTGTGGGGTTGAATCCCTAACTTTTTTTCTTTTCTTGTCTTATTCTGTTTTCTTCCTTCTTTAAACAAATTTGGGACTTCTGAATTTTAAAAGTTGCAAGTTTTCAAAACATGCTCAAGAAACCTAAAATGTATGTGAATTCAATTTTTTAGGAAATTATATAATTTTCGTGGATTCAAAAAATGTTGGTGGTTTTTCAAACCTGTTCGCAAATTATAAAAAAAAATATTCAGTTGGAAAAATGGTTGGGAAATCAAATCAAATGATCATGTATTCAAAACATATTCGGCAATCTTAAAAAATGTCCATAAAATGTTAGGAAATGTTTACAGAAATTTTAAAAAAATTGTTTGCTAATTTAAAAAAACCTCATAGATTCAAAACAATTTTGTTGAGTAAAAAAATGGTCATGATTTCAAAAGTTGTTCATGCATTTCAGAAAATGTTAGTAAATAAAAATAATGTTCGTGATTTTTTTGTGATAATCCAAAATCTATACCTACTATTAAAGGAAATAGGTATTATTGGTTTGGTTTAGTCCTTTTCGTTTGGTTTACACAGGCTAAGCCATCTGGCCCAGGGACTTGTATGTTAATGGGCCTTTATGGGCTTTCATGAAAAAAAATTGGGTCAAAAGAAATCAACATTGCGGGAATTGAACACATGACCTCATGTCTAACTCTTCGATGTAACAACCAATGACCTATGCAACTTTCACATTTACTAATCCTAACTCGCTCTAAATATACGAGTGGCAGTCATCATGTTTAGGGCGAGCTAATTAAGCGAATGAGCTAATAAAGGAAGTATTGTGGGCTTAAATAGAATATTTAAACGGATGTGGCTAATTAAAGAAGGGATTATGGGTAACCGGTGGAATAACTAAAAGAAATATTGTGGTCTTAATAAATTCTAAATGAAGGATTTGAGGTAAAAAGGTACTACCTCCGTTTCAGTTTACAAGTCCTATGCGTATACCTAGGTTGCCAATTTTATCATTCTAATATAAACTATATAACACAAAAATTATACCTTTTGAAAGTAGAAACTCCGAAGTTTATGTTGGTATATTTTTTATAATATATAAATTGTATTAGGTTGGTCAAATTGACGACCTAGGGGTACGAGTGCACGCCCTGTAAACTAAAAGAGAGGTAGTAGGATAATTAAAAGGAAGGATCTGTAGGTTTCAATGTGTTGGTGCTACTAAATTAAAAAAAGGAAGGATTTGATTCCCGACTAAAACGAGTGAAGACGTCATGGTAATTAATGAAATGATTATACTTAAATGTCATTAAAATATTACATTTAATGGAATCAATGGGAGATTATGCCCAGCAAAGAAAATATGAACACGGCTAAATTGCAACATATTTTTTTATGTTCATTTTGTAGAAGGATGATGTGTTGCAGCATGTTCTTCATAATAAAGCCGGTGCTGTGAGACATTATGCTTGCACAAAACATCATTTTTTTTCCGCTGCAACCCACGGGCATATGTGCTAGTTACAAAAAAAGTTTGTCTATTTGAAAAACTGCTCACCGATTCAAAAGTCTTTTATGTCTAGTCGTTGGGAGTAGTTCGTAGTTGGTGAGATTTTTAAAAAAGTTTTAAATATTCCCTTACGCAACGTAATGACAAGTGTGGCATGCAGTGGCAAGATCATAGCCTTAGGATTACCACATCGAATGCATTGTGATCTTGTGGACATAGCAACCATCATCAGCGAGGGTGGGAGGAAAAATAAGTGGCAACATGGTGAGCCACCATGTTTAGATTGAGGACGCTCATATGTAAAGGTATTGACTCATACTTATTTGGCTTGCGCATAACTTTTTTTGTCTTCCATTGCAACGCACGGGCATATTTGCTATTTAGACCTAATATTATTACTACTAGTCCCCCGCTGCGGCTGTGTTTGTTTGGGCTTCAGTTTCAACAGTTTCAGCTGTGGACTTGCTGTGCTGGCAAAATTGTTGTGCTGAGGAAACAGCTGTAGTGAAGGTTAGCTGTTTGACAACGCAGTTGTGGAAACGACTTTGAGTTGATAAAAAGCCCGAAATGCCCTTAGAGTAATGAGGTCAGTGTAACTTGTTGATTCAGTGTTAATAGATTGTTTAAATGGTATTTTGACTGACAAGGAATGATTTGTTCCATGGTAATGCATAAAATCTTTTATAATAATATTTTTCTCACTTTCTTGCTCATATATACATAGAATAATAGTGAGCAGAAGAATTATGTTGTCACATCGCTAGTCCATGCAAGTCACAATTGCCCGTACAATACAAAAGATAGTCCATATAACTAATAATCCATACAAAAGAGAGCTAAAGGATTAGACCGTCGATTATAATTCATAATCCGTACATATAATTAGATGTCCGTACAAATCTGGCGGAACCGGAGCTCTCGCAGGGAATAGAACGGATGGCAATTTGGTTGTAAATCTGGCAAAGGGCAGGGTTAGTGCTGGGAAAACTGCCTATTGCGAGCAGCTTCGCAGCGAAAGTACGCGGCGAGGTGCTTTGGGCTATACCACGTAAAACTGATCGAAACTGATATGGGCTTTGCACACAAAACTGCTCTATTTTAGCTGTTTGGTACAGCTTTAGCTTTTTCTCACAGGAAACTGTCTACAAAAAGCTGAAACAAACACAGCCTATTATGTCTGGCTGCAAGCGAGACAGAGTCAGCTCTCGCTGAAGCTGCCGGCCTAAATGGGCTGGCCCAGCCAGCGTTAGGCCACTGCCGCTTTTTTGTTTGTTTGACCTTTTGTTTTCTTTATCTGATTTATTTTCTTACTTTTGTTTACACTTACAAAAATCTAAACATATGTATTACAAAATATCGTTTTCGCAATGTTTTAAAAAAATTTGATCATGCATTTGGAAAACGTTGAATGTGTATAGAAAAAAATGTTGACCATGTATACAAAAAATATACAATTCGTGTGAAATTTTTTTATCATGTATTTAAAATATGTTAATCAAGCATTTGAAAAAAAAATGTTAAACAAGTATTTAAAAAATATTAATCAACCATTTGAAAAATGTTGAATGTGTATAGAAAAAATATTGACCATGTATTAAAAAATGATGAAATCTTTTGGCGATGTATATGGAAATATTAATCAGGCATTTTAAAAAATGTTCAAAAAGTATTTCTAAAATGTTAATAAAGCATTTGGAAAATGTTACATGTGTATAGAATGGTTTTTTTTTACCATGCATTTGAAAAATGTTATATATTCATGGAAAAAATGTTGGCCCTGTATTAGAAAGATGTTAATCTTGTATTTTAAATTAATCAAGCATTTGAAAAAAATTGAAGTGTGTATAGGAAAAATGTTAACCATCTAAAAACTTAATCTTGTATTTGAAAAATGTTAAAAATATGTATACAAAATTTTGACTATGTATTACAAAAAATTAAGTTTGTATTGAAAAAATTATAAACGTGTATTAGAAAAAAATTATAGACATATACAAAAAATTTAGAATGAAAACCAAAAGAAACAAAGAAAACAAAAAAATGAAACGCAAAAAATAAAACAAAATAACCAAAAGCAGAAAGGAAATGAAAAGCAAAATTGAAGAAATAAATTTAAAAAGAATGGAAAAAACAAAAAAGTTAGAGAAGAAACATCCCGGAAGAAAAAAAAACAAAATACTAGCAAAACCCGGCTCATTTCACCTCAAGTACATACCGCCATATTACTTACAATGTTGCAATCTATCTTGGAGACCACAGTTCAAGTCCCCCCCCCCCCCCCTAGTGTGCACAAGTGGACCGGCCCGTTAGTGTTAATACTTGCAGCGGAAGTTCCTTCTCGCTTAATGGGAGAAATTGTCGTCGCGTTGCAATCGTTGGGGGGGGGCATGGGGGGTTGCCTACCCTCCGCCTCGACGCAATGCCAACCTGTCTAGCGCTAAACCCTGCCTAGCTTATGCCCCCGCTTTGGAGGAATAGATTGGCGCCTTGGTCCATGGCTCCCGCACAACTTTGTCTCATGGGGATAGACCGGACAAGCAACCAGACACGATCAGGCTTAAGCATCCGGACTAGCTAAATATATGTATGCAAAAATACATAGACACCGTTTCATGCCACCACGGCAACCTTACCGTTGTTCTGTCCTACCATATTCATGTATAACTGGTAAAAAAAAGGTATTTTGAGTCACCGTGTTCCCTATCGTGAGAAGGCCAAGGCCATGTTTTAAAATTGTCCAACCCTACAAGAACATAACTACAAAATTAGAAAATAAAACCCTCTTGCACTCACTAGCGGCGTGACATGAGTAAAGCTTAATGTTGACACTGGTTCTTTGAAACAACCTCAAAGTTAGGGCAACGTTGTTGACGCAGCGGTCGGGAAGTTGCTAGTTGGAGCCAAAAAAAAGCTAGCAACATTTATTTGAGGATCAGATCGCCGTCCAGAGAAGAGGGTGATGAAGCTGACTGAACAACCATCCCGGATCCGACCAGATAGAACCGGGGAGGCTTTACCGTACTAGCTTTGTAGCAAACCCGTAGTTCGTCGTGCATCGCCGAATGAAAGAAGACGCCAAAAGAGCACAACATGAACCATTGTCGTCCACTCCGCCGAACACCGGCGTCCTAGACCACCTAGAGGAAATGTTGACAAAAATGGGCCCAAGAACTAGCCCTGATCAAAGCTCCACATGTTCTCCATCGAGGCCAACCAACATCGTCAGAACGAGGAGAACTTATTCTACACCGCCGATGAACTTTGTATTGCCACCGCCGGCCCGACACCTAGACCGAGCACTAGCTGGAATTAGGATGATCCATACATGGCCAACCCCAAATAGTCCGGTGTGCGGCGTATGCCTGTTAGATTTCCCGAAAATAAAACACATGCCCACTTGGACTTTCTGTTTGCACAAAAGAAGGTTGGATGCTTGTGTATATTTGGCCATCTATAGCTACTAGGAGCAAAAATATCGTTAGCAGGAGCGCGTTTTATACAACAATTTCTAAAAAGGTTAATTGCATACACTCCCAGATCCTCCAATGATAGCTACGGTTTGGTTGCTTGCATCAAAATAATCCGCCTGGTCTCTGTTGACGTGTTACTATTTCTTGCTTCTCCCATAAGCAAGTACTCCTACTATACTCCTAGTATTGAAAATGTTGCAAGCTAGTTGAGCAATCTTAACGCACTTGCACATGGTGATCATAGCAAGAAAAACAATAACAATCCTACAAGGCTACAAACTGTTGAACGAACGCGTAGGGGCATCCATCCACGCAAATTATCATCAATATCTTTGCTTAAACCAGGGACATGCAAGTTAGACTAATGCATCCCGCAGATACGACCAATCGTCCGTTCCAAGCCAAGACAGGTCGACGGTCGCCGTGATTCCTCGAAGCGTCCTTAATTAATTACATTTGGCGGTTCGACGACGGCCGATCCCGTGCACGAATCTCAAAGCATGACAGACAGACGGACAGACAGAGAGAGGGGGACGGACGGATGATTTCCATCAGTGCGCCCTTAGTGGCGAAACATTCTGGGTTTTGCATGCGTCCGTCCTCGTGTCCTCCAAAGATTCCAAGGGCAGGGGATGACAAAGAGGAAGACCACTCATCGGTCATCACCACCAACCAAATCCTGATAAAAGAATTGGTACACGATGCACAATCTCATTGTCATGGCGACCCTACTGCTACGGTGCCGGTGGTTGTGGCATGGCTGCCTAGTTTAGGACTGGCTAGGTTGGTAGTGTTATTACTTTTTCCACCTTAAAAAGTGGTGTGTATCAGTTTTGTCTAGATGAAGGTTTGCAAAGTTTGACCAAGTTTAGAGATACATACTTCCGTTGCCAAATAAACATAATATAAAAATGTATTTTATGATGGATTTAGTACTCCCTCCATCCAAAAATGTAAGATTATTTTTTGACACTATCATAGTGTAAAAAATGGTCTTATATTTTGGAATGGATGGAGTAATATTGGTTTCATATTGTAGTAGATTATTTTGAGTCGATCAAGGTGTACAAAGTTTGGACAAAATTAAGATCTGCTATATTTTGAAATGAAGAGAGTGCGTGATGATCGTTATGCTGATGACATTGCTTAGACCATGTGTGTGTCATGACGCATAGACAAAAATAAAATACATGTTTGTTGCTACTATATAATATCATCACATTGGTACCTTTAGTTATGGTCTTGTGACGGCTTTCACATAGTTTAAAAATTATTAAAGTTGAATACAGCACGATATGGCAAATGGCGGTAGCTTCCAAATCAGCTAAAGCGAAGCTAAACAGTGGTATATCCCGCTAAACCTGTTGAGATTTTTTTGAGTTGGGATGCTATTCATTTTTTTTAAGGTGGGACGCCGTTTAGTTTGGCTTCGCGAAACCAGCATACCGCCATTATTTTAAACTTTATGTTTTACCCTATTGGTTGTTGTAACATCGTTGCTTAGTAGTTAGTGTCTGTGCCAGCCGGAGGATGTGCAATACATCAAAATTGGAGATCTCTTATATAATTCAGAAGAAGTATACAAAGCATAAGGCTGTCTGATGTGTGCTAGACAGTTTGATCCATTACGATACAAGGAAATATCTAGCGACATGTGGGCCGTGAATAATTGTAGTTTCCCTTAGATAATGTACTAAGCTTATTTTCCTCTCCCATGAAAAGGATAAAAAATGACGTAAAAATATGGGACATAACAAACACGTGTATTGATCAATCCTGCAAAGGTTTCACATAGAAATTCAACGCCAATTCCAAACTTGCATACCGTAAAAAGAACATTACAGTATATGGTTCTATGTTAGTAGCAACTAGTTTCAGCTGCGCCAGACGGAAGAGAAGGGCAAACGAACAAAACAATCCCGTATGATGCAGATGGCATTTTGCAATTCAACTGCAGTGGCATCACCAGAACTGCCAAATGGAGTTGCAGCATGAAGCAGCCTTACTATGTTAGTGGCAACCAGCTTCAGTTTCAAAATACATAAAGGAGGGATGATGACAAATAGAGCAGCAGTTGCAATTGCCAATTGAGTGCCACATGTATCACAAACCAAGAAGAAGAAGAAAGAAAAGGTCTCCCCAGCTCAATAAATACCTCCACCAGCACCAGCCATTTTCCTGCACTCCACAGGCCCTCATCATCTTCCATCCCTCCAAAAACATCACTTGCACACATAGCTGCATGCAACCCAACAAAAAAATCTGACTAGGAAATGTCAAGTGAGAAGGACATGGGGGGGCCAAACCACTTTGCAGAAACAACCCCAACACTGTCCTTGTGATCTCCAACCAGGGGCCCAAACACAATAATCAAGCATCCACAGGGGCTTTTATGCAAACATCACATGCTTTATTATTCCACAAAGTCCAATACTAGTCCTTGGGGAATTGGCACAAGGAGAGAGAAAGTGACAGGGAGAGGTAGAGAGAGAGAGGGAGAGAGGGGGGAGAGGAGACCCTGACCAATGCCAAGAACAAGAAGAGATCAGTGAAAATCCCCACCGGGCGAGAGGAGACGAGCTCCGGCCCCCGTCCTCCAAGAACAAGAACAAGAGCAAGAAGGAATCCCGGAGCACGAGGGAATAAAGCGGCCGGAGACCGGAAAGGCCGAGGAGAAAAAAGGTACCTTTGGCTCGGACCCTCCCGGCCGGCACAGTGATCATCACGAGCCCGCCGGCAGCCGCCCCCAATCCAATCCCCCCCCGAAAGGAGCAAACCGGAGCGAGATTTGCTCGATCCGCGCTTGATTCCTTTCCTTTTTTCTGCTGTTGCGGGGATAAGCTTTGTTTTCTTCTGCTTTTAACTGCCGCCGTTGTTGAGAAGCTCCGGCGAGGATGGAGAAGGGGATGGATCCGGCGCTGCTGGACAACATCATCGCCAGGCTGCTGGAGGTGAAGAGCCTCAAGCCCGGGAAGAACGCGCAGCTGTCCGAGTCGGAGATCAAGCAGCTCTGCGCCGCCTCCAAGGAGATCTTCCTCGCGCAGCCCAACCTCCTGGAACTCGAGGCCCCCATCAAAATCTGCGGTAATCCCTCCATCCGCCTCTCTCTCTCCCCGTGCCGGCCGCCCTCGGAATGCCATCTCGGGGGATCGGTCTCGCTGGTCAACGCGCGGTAGGTGTCTGGCTTGCCATGTTTTTTTCTTCGGGGCTGGGGAGTCCGGTAGAGATTCATCGTCTGCAGTAGCTCTCCTCTGGTGATTCAGCATGATTGGGATCAAAATCTCTTTGAATCTTCGGCTCATAGTAGAAAGGTGCTAGTGCTTGTCTTGAAGCGATGGTCATGTTCTCCATCTGGGGGTTAATTTGCAAGGTATTGGATGTTGTACTGGGTGCTTCTTGGTGGGTGGTTTGCAAGGTACTCATCCAATTGAATGTGCGCTGAGTGCTTCGTGGTGAGTCATTGGGGCATCAATGGGGTTTATGATGGATTAACCATGCTTGCTAAGTTTTTGGTGCTTTGGAATCTGACAAATGCCAGATTTAGCTGGGGCTCTGTTCATAAGGGAAAGCTGCCGATGTTTTTGTTTGATTGATGGGTCCATTCGGGATTTGATGGTATTGATTGACTTTTGGAGAGCCATAGATTATGAGTGTTGTTTATCATTGTGCACAGTTGTAAAGCAGCATATTTATCCATTCAGGATTTGATGTTGTTGATTAGCTTTGGAGAACCGTAGATTATATATTTTGTTTATCATTGTGCACAGCTGTAAAGCGGTAGTATATTCATCCATTCAGGATTTGATGTTATTGATTAACTTTGGAGAACATGTTGTTTATCATTATGCACAGTTGTAAAGCAGTATATTCAATCAAAAGGCTTGCTTTGGTAGTTAACTGTAGACTGGAGAATTGGCATCCCTCGCCAT
Organism: Aegilops bicornis; assembly: GCA_021605145.1. Taxonomy (NCBI): domain Eukaryota; kingdom Viridiplantae; phylum Streptophyta; class Magnoliopsida; order Poales; family Poaceae; genus Aegilops; species Aegilops bicornis. Next base: position 684,558,092 of record CM038674.1, read on the forward strand.
GTATATAAGAGTATTGGATGGTTAGTTGTTCAGCTAGCTTATTGTCAAAGTGTTCGGTTTCAGAATTAAGATGAACAACTTTTTTTAGAAAAGGAGGATGACCCCCGGCCTCTGCATCTGGGAGATGCATACGGCCACTATTAAGATGAACAACTGATGATTGGAGTTCCAGTTTGCTGGCTAAACACAGCTGTTTTAGTTCTCTAAATGTTTTTCTTTCATATTTCTCACTGTTACACTTCAGGCAATGGTTGTGTATATCAGGTCTATGTGTCATTTTATTTATCCTGAAGTTATGGTAATATATCTCTATGTCATACATGATACACTGCAATGATACGCAAGGCTTTTGCGTATTCACAGAAAAAACAAACTATATGTCATACTAGATTCTTACAGCAGAACATTTTTGAATAAAAATATATCAACAACTTCTGTAATTTTTTCCCTTCTGAATCTGAGTGTTAATTTGAGAACCTTGATCAGCTTACAGAAAGCTCCATACTAATATTAATCTTTCAAAAATTATTCTGTTCAGGTGATGTCCATGGCCAATATTCTGATCTCCTGAGGCTCTTTGAATATGGTGGATATCCTCCTCAGTCCAACTATCTTTTCTTGGGCGATTACGTGGACCGAGGAAAGCAGAGCCTTGAGACAATATGCCTTCTTTTGGCTTATAAGGTCAAGTACCCTGAGAACTTCTTCCTTCTAAGGGGCAACCATGAGTGTGCATCAGTAAACCGCATCTATGGATTCTATGATGAGTGCAAGCGCAGATTCAGTGTGAAACTCTGGAAAACATTTACAGACTGTTTTAACTGCTTACCGGTATCAGCATTGATAGATGAAAAGATTCTATGCATGCATGGAGGTCTTTCTCCAGAGTTGAACAAGCTGGATCAAATACTCAACCTCAATCGCCCTACGGATGTGCCTGATACCGGGTTACTCTGTGATCTTCTTTGGTCCGATCCTTCGAATGAAGCGCAAGGGTGGGCTATGAATGATCGAGGTGTCTCATATACATTTGGACCTGATAAAGTGGCTGAATTTCTTGAGAAGCATGATTTAGACCTCATCTGCCGAGCCCATCAGGTGCACTATGCTCACAAGACACCCATCACATTGTTTTCCTTGTCAAGAGTATAAATTGATTAGTTGTTTTCTGCATATTGGAATCCAGGTTGTTGAGGATGGCTACGAGTTCTTTGCTGATCGTCAGCTAGTAACAATATTTTCAGCACCTAATTACTGTGGAGAATTCGATAATGCTGGTGCCATGATGAGTGTAGACGAGACGCTGATGTGCTCCTTCCAAATACTCAAACCTGCAAGGAAAATGTTGCCTGGTTCAACTAATAACAAGTCTGGCTTCAAGGTATGCATAACTAACATGGGAACAATTGGTATTTTGCCATATACATATCTACATCGCCGTGCTTACCTGCTGTTTCCCTTAAAAATAGCCCCATACTATATTTACATACTATTCTGTACAAATATATCATTTGGTTGTCTGTTAACCTGCAAAAGATCTGAAGTGAGAACAGAGATGCTAATGGAGTCATTCACTGCAGAATTCTTCACCTATTTTCTGTACAGGATTAGTACAACACTTACTTGACCAGCAGATGCCAGAACTGCAGATGCACTTGATAGATTTTCGTTCTTTCAGTGCAAGTGATACAGCGATAGTATCAAAGCACTCCTAACTTTTTGCCTGCAATTCCCAGAACGCTTGTTTCTGTTTGTCCTATCTCCCATGCACTTGAATGCACTCGGATTCTCATAGTAAGAGTATATTGCTTAATGATACTGCCAAGTTGGCTCAAGTCAACCAAATGTGTTAACTAAGCTTACTTCCCCTCATATTATATTGACATAGGCATACATTGACTTGTCACTTGCCGATTACAATTAGTTCTTAGCTCTGACTATTGAAATTCGTCCCTACAACATTCTGACACACTAATGCTTTATTTACTCTTGGGGAATTTTTAATCTATTGAACTGTGGTCATGTGTAAAGACATGCTGGAGTCAAATTGCTTTGGAATACGTGTAAGCATATTGCAATTTCTAGTTCTATGGCAGTGCATGTCATTATCACCGAGGGCATAATGGTGTTAGACATTGACCTCACATGACAGTTCAACCATTATCTGGTGTTATCTACCGCCCTTTCTTTCTTACGATGACATTGTGTCTTTGACCTACCTTCTCTTGTTCCCCACTCAGTGTGAGTGGCAGTATCAGAACAAGGATACGATAGCTGGTCCGCTAAAGTGGGGGGGATGAATAGTTAACTTCCAGCTGATAAATCTGATATACAAATTCCAAGGCTTTATGTGCTTAAATGAAGAACCCATCCATTCACATAAGAACAAGCAACATCCCTGGTGCTGAGGTGCCTTGTTTGCCATGGGAATGCATCTATGAACCTGTACTGGACTAGCCTAAATATCGTATTAGCTGGAAGAAATAAATTTGACATGCCACTGGCTGCATGAAAACAATCCTCAGTTGTAATGGCCATGAGTTCTTTCTTGATGTATCAATGATAATGGGTTCTCTCTTAATGTATCAGCTAACCTTCAATTATTGTTTTTTTTCATGTTTGATTAGTCAATGAGAGGATGGTGACGGTGGCACGGCGATTGGTGAGCAAGCTGTGGTCTCATCTGCAGGCAGGCGCGTGCCTACCACGAGCGGCTGCGACTAACCGGTGTTTTCGTCGATGCCTCGAGCCTGGACCGGAACAAGAACGCAGATTGTACAACTCTCTCGTCGATGGACTGTACATCGTTCATGTCGGATTAACACTTGTTGTAATGTATTATTGTTTTTCTACCGTGCGGATCTCTTTATCGTACGAGAGGACGATGTGAATGAAACTGTTGCTCCTCCTCCCCCCCTCTAAATTCAAAGGATTCAGGCAGGCATATACGCCAATAAAAACTGGTAAGAGTCTTGGGTGCTGGCTGTGGGATCTTGAAAGACAGGGAGAAACATTGCCCGTGGTTCTGAATTCGAGCTTGTTCGAGTCTGCGGTTTGCATGGTTGGAGCTTTGTGCAAGAATCTCGATGCACTCAGCATTTGTTGTTGTTGCTGTTTCCATTTAACTGTGTGTCTGCATATATGTTCTCTTCGGAGAATATGTTTTTCTGTTTCGATAACTGGAGATGAAGAGAATATGTTTCTGTTTTGATAAACCGGAGACAAAAGGCGGAGGAATAGGTTATGTCGAAAAGATTGCATGATGTATGAAAGATTTCTTCGACGGTCTTTTCGACAAAAGCTGGAGGCTGACAAATGCTGAAGAAGAAGAATCCGATTCGCCATTGCGACAGCCCTCACTCAGTCTGAGACATGATGCAGTGTCAAATGGGACTAGACACATCCACATCATATGAAGAAGACACCAAAATGGTTGTCTGCTCACATCCAAGACAGTTTTGACAGCACAAAAAAAGGACAAAAATCCGGGGGCCTTTTTGGTCCACGGAAATTCAGACTATGTTTGATTACACTAGGAAGAACATGGGGACCTTTTGAGAGGCTGGAAACGATGAGGATTTCCTTACCAAAATGCGGCACAAATCTTCGTTACGTGCAGGACTGAGTTTGATCCTGGTTGGCATGATTCGAGCTTCGTGCAACGATAATTGTACTTGCGTGTCACGTTGTCTTCTCTTCGCGATCTTTTTGGGCGGTTCGATTTAAACCGTGCTGGTCTTTGAAACTCTGAATGTGTCGTTTGAATTTTGTCAGTTTTTTTCTTCAGAAGGACCATGGATCCTGATTGAAGTTAATGTTTCTTGAGAGCATATGTTTTTTGTTCAAGGCCGATAAATGACGGATGAAAAGAGGAGATGACGCATCGGAACAGATCATGTCGAAAAGATGATCAGAGTCGATAGATTTGATCTACACAAAGCATTTCTTCATCAGTCTTTTCTCGCAAGCGAGAGGCAGAGAAATGTTGCACAAGAAGAATCTGATTCGCCGTTGCGACGGGCCTCACTTGGAGTCAAAAGAGACATGATGCAACTGTCAAATGGGATTAGACACATCCACATCACAGGAAGAAGAAACAAGAACGGTTTATCTACTCTCATCCATGACCGACGATTTCATCGACACAAACAACACATTCTTGCACCTTCAACTATTTGGAGTCGATGGAAATTTTCCTAGGAAACATGGTGCCAAAAATAATAATCAAACTTTGCAGGGACTACACTTGTCAGAAATCCTCTGAACCAAATGTCAAATGAGACCCAATGCCCCTTCTTGCTCTGTTTCACAAAAAGAACCTGATTCGCCGTTGCGGCGGGCCTCGCTCGGAGCCAGAGAGACATGATGCAATTGTCAAATGGGACTGGACACGCCACATCACGTGAATAAGAACGAAGAACAATTTTTTGCTCACATCCAAGATGCAAAAATTCATCAACCCAAACAACAAAATTGTCGAGGCTCTTTGATTCATAGGACTCCGATAACGCAGAAACGGGGGATGAGAGATTTGCAATTTAGGCCCCGTTTGGAACAAAGGAAAGACAGAAATTTTGGAGGATAGGATTCTTCGAGAGGTTCGATTCTATAAATTTTTCCTACAAATACAGGGATTGCAGTTCACATAAATCCTCTGAACCAGATGAGGCCAACGCCCCTTGATCTGTTTCAGTGTGGATGGACTCTGTCTGACATTTTCCACGCATGTTTTTGTCAATAAAGCTGTTGAATCTTTTCAGATGTAGGAGTTCTACATCAACCATTTTTTTCTAAACAGTGAGAAAGTTGGACCTGTGTAAATAAAATTATGGACCACTCATGTGCACATCATCAGTAAGCTGGATTTGTGTGAATCGATGCACTCGCGTCGTCGTCCTTTCTGTTCCATTTAACTGTGTTGGCCCGAATATATTTGGTATAATTATCAGTACTAGTGAGAATGTAAGATTTCTCCAACAAAATCATGACACCATATATTCTGATTTGAGTTATAATGTCTTTGGAGAATATGTTTTTCGTATCAATGAACTGGAGACGAAAAGCGAGAAGATTGGTTACTGTACGAAGGATTTCTTCATCGATATTTTTTTTTTGCAAAGCTGGAGGCTGAGAAATGCCGAACAAGAAGAATCCGGTTCGCCATTGCGACATGCCTCACTCGGCTAGAGAGGCATGATGCAATGTCAAATTGTACTAGACACATCCACATCACTGGAAGATGACACAACAACAACAACACAAACAACGAAAAAATTCAAGGCCCTCTTTGGTTTGCAAAATTGCAGAACACACTACACATGGAAATAGGTGAAACATAGGATTGCAAAACAAAAATAAAAATTCCAGTCCAGCGGGATTCAAAGTCAAACCATGTTTGACAATACACAGTAGGAAGAACATGGAAACGACAGATATTTCGTTACCAAAACGCAGCGCAAACTTTTTCATTGCCTGCAGGACTGAACAAAACGCAAGTTCGTGCAAGAATCTTTGTATTCCTGTCACGTCATCTTCTCTCCGCGGTCTTTCCGGGTACTCGAGGTTCGATTTAAACCGTGCTCGGTCTGAAACTCTGAATATGGTTAGAATTTAGTAAGTTTTATTCTTCGGAAGGCAACGTTGATCCTGATTCAAAGTAATGTTTTTTTTAGAGCATGCTATGTTTTTTGTTCAAGGTCGATAAATCACAGATGAAAAGAGGAGATGACGCATCGGGATAGGTTCTGTTGAAAAGATGATGAGAGTGGGTCGATTTGATCTGTACGAAGCATTTCCTCATCAGTCTTTTCCTGCAAGTGAGAGGCACGGAAATGTTGCACCAGAAGAATTTGATTCACCATTGCGACGTGTCTCACTCGGATACATGATGCAAGATCCACAATTTCATCGACACAAACAACACATTCTTGCACCTTAACAAGTTGGTGTCGATGAAAATTTTCCTAGGAAACATGGTGCCAAAATATCAAACTTTGCAGGGATTACACTTGTCAGAAACCCTCTGAACCAAATGGCAAATCCTCTGAACCACATTCTTGCTCTGTTTCAGTGTGGATAGACTCTGCCCGACATTTTGTACACACTCACATGTTTTTTGCAATTGTTGGCAAAAACATGTGGGTGGAGAAAATGTTGCACAGAAAGAACTGGATGCACCGTCGCAACGACGGGCCTCGCTCGGAGCCAAAGAGACAGCATGCAATTGTCAAATGGGACTAGCTAGACGCATCCACATCACATGAAAAGGAAACAAACAACAAGCTATTTGCATCCAGCATCCAAGTTCCACAATTTCATCATCACAAACAACAAAAGATGTTGAGGATCTTTGATTAGCAGGACTCCAAAAAAAGCTGAAATTGCGGAAATTTTACCAGCAAGGTTAAAATCGTTTGCACCTCGAGAAGATGGAAAATTTCATACGAAACGTGGCGCCGATCAAACAATCCACTTCAGGAAATTCTGTAGGGACTAGAGTTGTCAAAAATCCTCTGAACCAAATGAGGCCAGCACCTCTGTTTCATCAGTGTGGTTGGACCCTGCCTCACATTTTCCACTCACATGTTTTTGTCAACAAAGCTGAATCTTTTCAGATGCAGTAGGAGTCTTGGATCCATCTTTTTTTTCTAGCTGTGACAAAGCTGGATTTGTGTGAACTGAATCACAAACCACTCATGTGCACATCAGCAGTAAGAACCAAGAACAAGAGGACAAAGACGCCAATGGTGATTTATCTGTACACATGTCCACATTAGCAGCGGTAGCACTCATCTCTTGTTAGCATCACACGCATGTGATAGCCACGGCAACATCCAACATCAATCAACTAATCTATCAACAATTCCATGGCATCCACTCGACAATTCTCTGGCAGCAGCCACAACTTGGAGCCGAATCACAGCTCCGGCGAGCAATTGATCGGCCATGGCGCTCGGTGGCAGTTAGGATCTGAGCTCACCTGGGAGCCATGGAGATGGAGATGTCGGTGGGGATGCGGAACTTGTCGGCCCAGTCCTGCGCCTGCAGGAACAGCTTGGACACCTTGGCGGCCACCCACGACATCTCCGGCCGGGCGGCGGGGTCCTTGGACACGCACTGCAGCGCCAGCGTCGTCAGCGCCTCCGCCGCCTCCACGGGGAACGAGTCCTTGAGCCGCCGGTCCACCCACTGCCGCATCCCCTCCCCGCCGCCGGACGCCGCCGCCGACGCGCTCTCGATCAGCGACGTGCGCTCGTAGTCCCCGGTCGCCTTGTTGAACTCGTACCGCACCGGCTCCTGCCCGGACACCAGCTCCAGCAGCAGCACCCCCAGCGCGAACACGTCCGACCGCCGCGTCGGCGACCCGCCCGCGGTCAGCTCCGGCGCCATGTACCCGCGCGTGCCCTCGATCCGCCTCCCGCGGCTGCCCGTGCGCCGCTGCCTGGCCTCCTTGCCGTCGCCGGACTCGTCGTCCGGGAGCTCTCCGGCGAGGTCCGCGGACCCGAAGTGCGCGAGCTTGGCCCGGAGGAGCGCCCCCTGGCCGCACACGAGGACGGAGGAGGAGGAGAGGCGGTTGTGGACCGTCCCGGCCTGGAGGTGCACGTAGCTGAGCGCGTCGCAGGCGTCGGCGGCGAGCCGGAGCCGGGAGTGCCAGGAGGCGAGCGGCGTGAAGGACGGGTTGTTGGCGCCGCGGAGGAGCGAGGAGAGCGGCGCCGCGCCCGGGACGAGCTCGTAGGCGAGGAAGAGGGCGCCATCTGGGGAGGCGGCCGCGCCGTAGAGCCGCGCGATGGCGGCGTGGTGGCAGTGCCCGAGCACCGCGAGCCGCGCCGACACCTCGGCCGGGTCCCGCCGGAGCGCGCGGCGGAAGACGGCGGCCGGGTGGCCCCGGAGCGCGCAGCGGAACGAGTTGGACGAGCCCGGCGCGAGGCGGTGCGCCGGGGAGAAGTTCTTGGTGGCGGCGGCGAGCTCGGCGAAGGTGAGGAGGAGCGGCAGGTCCGGGAGCAAGTCCTTCTTGAGGGCCTCCAGGGAGGAGGCCGCGGAGGAGGAGGAGGTGGAGAGCGCGGCCGCGGAGGAGGTGGAGTAGGAGGTCGGGTGGGTGCCGTTGGTGTTCCCGCGGGGCGAGCGGCGGCCGTGGGTGGTGGCGGAGGAGCGGGCCAGGGAGGGCGCGGCGGCGGTGGCCGTGGCGCTCTTGGTCTTGCACATCTGATGCCTGCGGACGCCAACCATCGGCGACCAGAGATTAGAGAAGCTCGTCGGACTTTCTTGCTTGCCGACCAGTTTGCTGGCGTGATAAAGGTTCCGCCTTTGGTTGTTTTTTCTTCGTCTGTCTATCTCTCTGGATCGCTTTGCCTCGCCGAGCTGTTGCCTGGAGAGGAGGAAGACGGCTGGTCGACCGGTCAAACGCGAGTCAAACACCCGCTGCATTTTGAATCGTTCTGTATATGAAATATTCTTTGTTCAGCCGTTTATCCATTTTACATGGGGAGTCAAAGCGAAGTTTGTCGAAAATCTCGGAATAACAAATTTATCTTCCACCTCTTCATCGCCCGTCGCTTCATCACCGTCGAGAAATCTAGGGTTTGATGCTTCCTCTCTAATCATGGGGAGCAACTGATCGACCACCATATTGATCTCGACACACCGAGGAGGTGCGACGAGAAAGTAGGAGCGGCGAGGAAAAAGAGGAGGTGTTAACCGGATGCATTGACAACGGATGGAGGCGATTTTTTTTTGTACTCCCTCCGTTTGTTTTTACTCTGCGTATAAAATTTGTTTGAAGTCAAACTACGTAAATTTTGATCAAATTTATCTTAAAAAAGTATTAACATTTACAATACAAAAGTTATATAGTATGAAAACTAATTTCATGATGCATCGAATGATATTGATTTCATATTGTGAATGCTGGTATATTTTTTTCTTATATAGCTGGTCAAGCCTTACGGAGTTGCACTTCAGACAAAACCTATATGCAGAATTGCAGACCAAGAAGAAAGGGATATAGATGTGATTATGAGCACCAACCAAAATGATGATACAGGGAGAAGTGAAAGTTTTTAGTGACCGTAGCATCGAGCTGGATTAATACCAGTTAGTTCGATTTACCCCGCAGAAAACGGAAAATTGTGGCTAGTACGATTCACCGAGACAATAGCTAGCTAGAGTAATGCATTAGATTTCCTTTTTTGGTTCAGATCGAGGACAATGCAACAAGTGTGCAACTTGATGCCTGATTAATCACTCATGTCCCTTAACTTAAATTCAGCCTCTAGTTAGTTCGAGAAGCATCCTTGTTGTTCGGTTGGTTTGGAGTTTTACCACTTGACCGCAGCACTTTCACGGTGGGTGTTTATGTAATGTACCCTAGTCAAGGGAGAGCAGCCCGGTCGAGTAGGAGAAGTAGAAGTGGACAGTTTGGTTGACCTCCAAAGTTAACTACTCCCTTCCCTTGGTTCAAAAATACTTGTTAACAAAATGAACAAAAGAAAATTATGTGAAACTAAAATACATTTAAATGCATTCCCTTTTATTCATTTTGATTGATGACAAGTATTTTCGAAAAAAGGGAGTATAAGCGTGGATGCTAATCGGATGAGAACCGTTAAATTTTCAGTCTTCAATTTGGCGTGTGGAAGAGAAGAAAATAATCAATCTCGTGGCCTCGTGGGTGGCGGCTAGTGCTGCCGCATGGGCATGGGACAGCGACGCGGCTGCAGAAACGTCCACGTGTTCTCAGCATTGATCATATATAATATACTGCCTGCCTCTGCCTGTCAGGCTGTCACAAAGAAAACCGATTTGCCAAACATCAAAAGTGAAGAGAAAAATAACTCGCCGACCAGACGAAGTCTAGACGAAAGTGTACATATTAGGGATAAGTCAAGCACATTAGGAGTACGTACGTTTTAACATGAGTTTCTGCACATTAGGAGCACATTATGAGGGTTGGGGCGTTTTGCGTGGAACCCTGGCGAATCTCCTCATTACTACTGTAATAGTAGTTCTATTTGCAGCAGAGACACTAGCTACTAGTAGTAGCTAGATTAACATGCTGTGTACACTTGAGGCTTAATTGTTTAATTACTCATGCCCCTTAGCTTCAGCCTTAGCGGAGCGGCGAAGCGACATCACACACATCCGTCAGGCATCACGTTAGGTCTGGGCATCGGATGTTCATTCTTTAATCTCAGAGGGTGAAGGCGGGATCGCCATCGATTCCGGGCATGATAAGTGTGCTGGAGGAACAAGGGATGTGTCACCTTGAAGCCGGCGATCGGCGAGACGACGATGACGACGAGGCCGGGGTGGCTGAACGCGCTACATCTCCTTTTGTCCATTTTGATGACAAATATTTTCAGACGAAGGGAGTACATATTAGTTTACAGAAGAGGGAGTAGTCTTTTTTTCTTAAGAAAAAGAAAAGAAAGTTAGCTAGTGCAGCAGGGGACAGCGACGTGACTGCTAACGTACACGCACACGTATTATAGCTTGTCCCAGCTGTCACGACGAAAAGTCGGCTCGACGACGCCAAATGCCAAAACGAGAACGAAATTAATGATAATCCACGAGTATGTACGTATGACATGTTGAATTTATCAAATTACCGCCGAAAATTTATTAAATTACCATCAAAAATTGAATGACATGTTGTCTTGTCGCCAATCCATGAGTTCGGTGTTCCATCCAAGGACCCTAGCCTGCAACACTTCATTGAGTTCTTGCTTCAAAATAGTGATCTCCTTCATCATCTTTTTGTTGTGAGTGCTATTTCCCACTTGTCGTACGTCTAGTGATGAATTAAATACGATAACCCTTCTCCTCATCCGATTTACCACGAGTAGACCATACGAGGAATCCGGGATAGACAACGGAAGTAGATACTACAGAAGGTCAACACAGGTTAATTGCTACCAGGAAAGAAAAAATAATTTAGGAATTAAAGACTCTTACAATTGTGGAGTTGAACACATCATATCTAGGAAAGGGCTCTAGAACAGCATTGTTGATCAGCGTCGAGGTGCGCTGCCCTTGCGGCATCCAGGAATACCTTAGAGCTCGTGATTGAGCATGAAACTGCAAGTCAAAATAATGTTTTCCTCCAACCATGTTGGTGCATGCATGCCTCTCTACTTCAGCGCTCGCAAGCTTACGAACAGCGAGATTGAAGCATTCGGGATGTACGCTTGCTGAAGTAACAAATAATGTGTCCTTCAGCATTCTGAGGCTGATTTCGATCCGGTACGGTGTATCGCTTCTTATCCAGATTGAGCTGCACGTAAAAATACAAAAAAATGGTTAGCACTATGAGTGGTACTTTAATACATAATTTGTTCATATGGTAACATTTTCTAGATAATCTAATAGCTATGAGCAGAACGTAATATTTTGATAAACTATAGAGCATGAAATTTTTTGCAGCACCTTCTAGCAAAAGCTAAAATTAAATAATAATTTCTCTGTAAGAACAATATTAATTTGCTAGAAATTAAGAGCAAGAAAATTTAGGTAGCACCCATTATACCAAGTTTGCTGCCTGTTCAAAAACTATTAAATTGTTGTACAATATACTAAGGACATTAAGTTTTTCAACATTTGTACTGCAAATAATATTAGCATTTTGTTATTCATCACATACGGTTGATGTTCAACGGAAATACTGCCAAAACATTTAACAAAAATAATTTTGTACTGATGGCCGCAAAAAGTAAGATTTAATCTAAAGAAAAACAAATCAAGCAATATCATACTCCTATATCAAACAGAGTTTGCTGTGTACGACCTAGTTCTAATGAGATTTCTTTAGAGAAAATAAACATACAATAGCATAACTTACTCTAGTGTCTGCTCATCATGAACGCCGTTCATAAAGCCGAATATATATTCGAGTGCATCTTCCAAGAAATGCCTTGGTGGGGGCAGAAGATGCAGGGGTGCGGGCAAATCCTCCTGGGGGTCGGCCACAACATCGTGGAGCTGGAGGGCAGCCTCATTGGGGTCGGGGGCAGTGGCATCCAGGGTCGCCGGCGCATTGTTTCCAATGATAGGCTCCATCGCTGATTGATACGCGTGAGTGATCGTTCACTGAGGTGTCTTGGCAATTAGGATGTCGATGCAGCATATATATATAAATGGATATATTTTTAATGCTATTTATTGCCTGCCAAATATATTAAGTTATTTTAATGCTATTTATTGCCTGCCAAATATATCAAGTCGTTTTTAAGACGTAGATGATTCTTTCTAATTATAAAAAATTATGACGGGGGCGTATCAGATCTTTTTCCTTTTTTATAGTTGAATATTTTGTTCCTAAGGATTGCCATATTTACAGTTCAATATCAACGAATCGAAAAAAATCAACCTTTGTATAAAACCAGATATCCCAAATTAAGTACGCGTACAAAAATTACATACTGCCATAATGGCTACACGTAGAGTTGACAAGCAAAAAGAAAACACACTTTAACAGAAATGATTGTTCTGTGTGAATACATTATTATTCCAAATGTAGATAAAAGGACTGAGGGAAACGAGCTATTTAATGAGCCGTCTTTAAAAACAAACTCATCTACTGTCCATTTTTCCTGGCTACAACTGCAACATTGACGTATGATAGTGTTTCGTCAAGTGTCATTAAGCAGGCTTCGTGGATATCTGCGAAAAAACAATTTGTTAGTACTAATAACATCGTAATACAAAAATGAACAAAAATCCATAAAAATCAAAATAGTTTATAGAACTTACCTTGAAGATAAGGAACATCATCATCTATGTCGGGGGAGAACAAGAATGTGCTCTCCCTCATAGTCTCCAGGCACTTATCCTTCCGGTTTAGCTGTATGCACGTAACTGCAATTTTCTCGAATAAATTTTCAGTGCACTGCAAGTGGTACAAGTGACGACCAGCATGCTCTTGACTTAGGCGTATAGAAAGTATCTCCCGTCTGAAATGATAAAGATATGTTGATGGTAGTCAACTATCAAATATTAATAATCATATAAAACCTCAAGTACTGATTGGAATTTACCGAAAATTCATGATGCCTATCTCAACAAAATGGACCTGCCGTCTATATACTGAATCCCACCTATGTTGTATCCTACCAGCATAGACGAGAATACTGAGAACATCTTGAAAAAAATACGTCTGGGTGAGACAAAATGTTAAATCGATAAATATGCAAAAACAAACTAAAAGATGTTGCACCGGTAATGGTTTTGTCCCGTAGCAAGGATATGGCACCAAGTTGTGGGAAAAAAGGTGGACAGATTGTCGATGCAACTGTGCACCGATGTCCTAACCATGGTCATAGCATTTAGTTCAACGACAAACTCCATGCATAGATACCAGAAGTGACCATCTAGCATTTCCGTGGGGTTTATCCCAACGCTAGTGAAGTCATATGTTAGCCCGGTCTACAGAATGTCGTTGAATCGATAAGCTTGGTTGCTGAAGGCAATTGCTTCAATCTTTGTTCCCTAGAAATTTTTAAAAATTCAGATAACAAGACTTTAGAACACATGTGTATATACATTAAAAAAGGTTGATATATTTAGTGATCACTAATCTCATACTTCCTGGTCCAGAAGTATGCAACAAAAGTATGGGTTTCCCATTGCATGCACCCTGATATGGGACTTCCACATCACCTTAGCTCGAATGATCCAACATCTGTGATAGATATGTTCCATCTGTACACTTTAAAAATTTAGGTACCTACATAAAATAATACAAAATGATGGGATAAACAAACGGTGATGTCAGATAAGCGTGAGTAACGTCTTCTGATAGAAATGCACGTTTCTGCATTGAACAAAGGTGCATCACTTTCTGATAGAAATGCAGCATACCCTGAGTAACGTCCTCTTCTGGTTGCTGATCAACTGCCTTGCTTCTTGAATTACCCATACACACCTATGTAAGTACACATAACTGACATTAAATGACCTTTGCTTGAAGTGAAGTAAGGAAATGGCACAAACTCTGGTAGATATTTTTTTTGATCATATACATTCATCATTTGGTCATACTGTTGCATTTTCACGAAGTAAACCCTTTTCATGGTATTATATTATACAGTAAAAAATGCAAGCTTGCAATACCAGTGTTTATGCATGATGAGATTTAAACGCACAGCCGCACAACTATGAGGGTGCTCCAAGCTCGACATCATCTCAACATGATTATCAGATACACTTAACTTTTCTTATATTGTTATTTAAGCACTTAGGGATTGGATACATATATCATCCCAATGATCAACCCAATGACCAACAGTGCTTGCTTGCTGGCACCTACTATAGTACTACTCCTGTTCCCTTCATGCATTAGGTTATACAGGATCAGCTCAACCTAATGGATCAGTTTGTGTTGCACCAACCTTGACTATTGCAACAATCTGATGCTCACCTAAGTCATTTGTCCTGTTGGCATACAAACCTTGACTATTGGATGGGACATATTAGATTCAAGTGTCTTGACTACCTTCTGTTTGTGTCACTTTTTGCATGTGATCCTGTTGTGAGCTGCAACTCGAGCTCTTCTGCAGTTGTGAGCTTCAAACTCGATATCCTTGGCAGATGCTGGTACTGATGACACCGTCTCCAAGGGCCGTCACCACAGGCAAACTGCTAGAGTATTTGTCACCCTTACAAATTCAATACATATTTACATGCAAGTAAACTGTGTGTCAGGTATCTGCAGATGGAATTTGCAATAATCTCGTTCGCACCTCTTGATCGTAAACTGTTGCCACTTGATGAATCTACTGACACCGGCAAAGACATGGCTCACCACCTGCAAGCATTCAAATACAAAGAGTAATGAACAAAGCAGGTATGGCATCAGCATATGAGCCAGGTTCTCTATTCCAGGTTATAAATTTCCTTTTTCAGAGACATCGAATGGTGACGAAATCTGTATTTTTCAATTCCAGGTTCTCAATCTCTCTAGCGAGGAGTGGACAGGAGTCCACAATGTCAGTTTTTGCACAGTATGACCACGCTACCAAAACTGGTCCAGATTTGTAAGGGTTAGCAATAAGAATTGTAAAGATTAAAATACAGAATAGGCCAACCTGTGAGGGTCAATACGGTCCATATCATGGTCACTCAGAGGGATCATACGGGATCTTCCATACTTTGCAATCGCCGGACTAGATAGCGTCCGCTCAAGTGGATCGGCCGCAGATCCGATGATCAGAGGCGGATCATACAGGCTCTTCGAGTCTTTGCAATCGGATGGCGGCGGCGAAGGGATTGACCGGCAGTGAAGGCAGCCAAGGGTTTGCGGGCGGTGACGGTCGCCAAGGATGTGAACGGCGGTGACGGCAGCTGGGTGTACATAGTGAAGGAAATATGCCCTAGAGGCAATAATAAAGTTATTATTTATTTCCTTATATCATGATAAATGTTTATTATTCATGCTAGAATTGTATTAAACCGGAAACATAATACATGTGTGAATATATAGACAAACAGTATGTCACTAGTATGCCTCTACTAGACTAGCTTGTTAATCAAAGATGGTTATGTTTCCTAACCATGAACAAGGAGTTGTTATTTGATTAACAAGGTCACATCATTAGCTGAATGATCTGATTGACATGACCCATTCCGTTAGCTTAAACACTTGATCGTTTAGTATGTTAATGCTTTCTTCATGACCCATACATGTTCCTATAACTATGAGATTATGCAACTCCTGCCATCGGAGGAACACTTTGGTACTACCAAACGTCACAACGTGAATCGGGTGATTATAAAGGAGTACTACAGGTGTCTCCAAAGGTACTGTTGGGTTGGCGATTTCGAGATTAGGTTTTGCCACTCCGATTGCTCGGAGAGGTATCTCGTGCCTTCTCGGTAATGCACATCACTTAAAGCCTTGCAAGCATTACAACTAATGAGTTAGTTGTGAGATGATGTATTACTTAAACGAGTAAAGAGACTTACCGATAACGAGATTGAACTAGGTATTGGATACCGACGATCGAATCTCGGATAAGTAACATACCGATGACAAAGGGAACAACGTATGTCGTTATGCGGTTTGACCGATAAAGATCTTCGTAGAATATGTAGGAACCAATATGGGCATCCAGGTTCCGCTTATTGGTTATTGACCGAGAATGGTTCTAGGTCATGTCTACATAGTTCTCGAACCCGTAGGGTCCGCACGCTTAACGCTTCGATGATGATTCATAATGAGTTTATAAGTATTGATGCACCGAAGGTTGTTCGAGTCCCGGATGTGATCACGGACATGACGAGGAGTCTCGAAATGGTCGAGACATAAAGATTGATATATTGGAAGCCTACATTTGGACATCGGAAGTGTTCCGGTGAAATCGGGATTTTACCGAGTACCGGAGGTTACCGAACCCCGGAGGTCCATGGGCCTTAATGGGCCATAGGAGAAGAGGAAGGGCAGGCCAAGGTGGGCTGCGCGCCCCCTCCCCTCTAGTCCGAATAGGACAAGGAAGGGGGCGGCGCCTTCCCTCTTCCCTCCTCCAATCCTAGTCCAACTAGGACAGGGGGGAGTCCTACTCGGTGGGAGTAGGACTCCTCCTTGCGCGCCTCCTCTAGGGCCGGCCACCTCCCCCTTGTCTCCTTTATATACGGGGGCAGGGAGCACCCCAAAACACACAAGTTGATCTACGGATCTTTCCTTAGCCGTGTGCGGTGCCCCCTTCCACCATATTCCACTTCGGTCATATCGTCATGAGCTTAGGCGAAGCCCTCGCCGGAGAAGTCATATCGTCATGAGCTTAGGCGAAGCCCCGCGTCGGTGGAGCATCAACATCGCCACCACGCCGTCGCGTCTTGTGGAACTCATCCCGACACTTTGCGGATCGGAGTCCGGGATCGCCATCGAAATGAACGTGTGCGTAACTCGGAGGTGCCGTGACGTTCGGTGCTTGGATCGGTCGGATCGTGAAGACGCACGACTACATCATCAACCGCGTTGTTATAACGCTTCGCTTTCGGTCTCACGAGGGTACGTGGACGGACACTCTTCCCTCTCGTTGCTATGCCATCACCATGGTCTTGCGTGATCGTGAGGAAAATTTTGAAATTACTACGTTTCCCAACAAGGGCATCCGAGCCTGGTTTTATGCGTTGATGTCATGTGCACGAGAAGAACACAAGTGAGTTGTGGACGATACAAGTCATACCGCCTACCAAAGCATGTCATACTTTGGTTCAGCGGTATTGTTGGACGAGACGATCCGGACCAACCTTACGCTGCATTTACGCCGAGACCGGTTCCTCGACGTGCTTTGCACATAGATGGCTTGCGGAAGACTGTCTCTCCAACTTTAGTTGAACTGAAAGTGTGGCTACGCCCGGTCCTTGAGAAGGTTAAAACGGAGTCTATTTGACAAACTATCGTTGTGGTTTTGATGCGTAGGTAAGATGAGTTCTTGCTTAAGCCCGTAGCAGCCACGTAAAACTTGCAACAACAAAGTAGAGGACGTCTAACTTGTTTTTGCAGGGCATGTTGTGATGTGATATGGTCAAGACATGATGCTAAATTTTATTGTATGAGATGATCATGTTTTGTAACCGAAGTTATCGCAACCGGCAGGAGCCATATGGTTGTCGCTTATTGTATGCAATGCAATCGCGATGTAATGCTTTACTTTATTACTAAGCGGTAGTGATAGTCGTGGAAGCATAAGATTGGCGAGACGACAACGATGCTAAGATGGAGATCAAGGTGTCGCGCCGGTGACGATGGTGATCATGACGGTGCTTCGGCGATGGAGATCACAAGCACAAGATGATGATGACCATATCATATCACTTATATTGATTGCATGTGATGTTTATCCTTTATGCATCTTATCTTGCTTTGTTTGACGGTAGCATTATAAGATGATCTCTCACCAAAAATTATCAAGAACTGTTCTCCCTGAGTATGCACCGTTGCCAAAGTTCGTAGTACCCGTACCACGTGATGATCGGGTGTGATAAGTTCTACGTCCATCTACAACGGTGCAAAACAGTTGCACACGCCGAATACTCAGGTTAAACTTGACGAGCCTAGCATATAATGAGATATGGCCTCGAACACGGAGACCGAAGGTCGAACGTGAATCATATAGTAGATATGATCAACATAGTGATGTTCACCATTGAAACTACTCCATCTCACGTGATGATCGGACATGGTTTAGTTAATTTGGATCACGTAATCACTTAGATGACTAGAGAGATGTCTGTCTAAGTGGGAGTTTTTAATATGATTAATTAAACTTAAATTTATCATGAACTTAGTCCCGTAGTATTTTGCAAATTATGTTGTAGATCAATAGCTCGCGTTGTTGCTTCCCTATGGTTTTATATGTGTTCCTAGAGAAAATTGTATTGAAAAATGTTAGTAGCAATGATGCGGATTGGATCCGTGATCTGAGGTTTATCCTCATTGCTGCACGTAAGAATTATGTCCTTAATGCACCGCTAGGTGACGTAACTATTGCAGGAACAAATGCGTATCGTTATGAACGTTTGGCTAGCTCAATATGATGACTACTTGATAGTTTAGTGCACCATACTTAACGGCTTAGAATCGGGACTTCAAAGGCGTTTTGAACGTCATGGACCATATGAGATGTTCCAGGAATTGAAGTTAATATTTCAAGCAAATACCCGAGTTGAGAGATATGAAGTCTCCAACAAGTTCTATAGCTAAAAGATGGAAGAGAATCGCTCAACTAGTGAGCATGTTCTCAGATTGTCCGGGTACTTCAATCGCTTGAATCAAGTGGGAGTTAATCTTCCGGATAAGATAGTGATTGACAGAATTCTCTAGTCACCATCACTAAGTTACTAGAACTTCGTGATGAACTATAGTATGCAAGGGATGACGAAAACGATTCTCGAGCTCTTCGTGATGTTGAAATCGACGAAGGTAGAAATCAAGAAAGAGCATCAAGTGTTGATGATTGACAAGACCACTAGTCTCAAGGAAAAAGGCAAAGGGAAGAAGGGGAACTTCAAGAAGAACGGCAAGCAAGTTGTTGCTCGAGTGAAGAAGCCCAAGTCTGGACCTAAGCCTGAGACTAAGTGCTTTTGCTGCAATAGAACTGGTCACTAGAAGCGCAACTACCCCAAGTATTTGGCGGATAAGAAGGATGGCAAAGTGAACAAGGGTATATTTGATATACAGGTTATTGATGTGTGCTTTACTAATGTTTATAATAGCCCCTGAGTATTTGATACTTGTTCGGTTGCTAAGATTAGTAACTCGAAACAGGAGTTACAGAATAAAAACTAGTTGAAGGGGAAGTGACGATGAGTGTTGGAAGTAGTTCCAAGATTGATATGATCATCATCGCACACTCCCTATACTTTCGGGATTAGTGTGGAACCTAAATAAGTGTTATTTGGTGTTGAGCATAAATATGATTTGATCATGTTTATTGCAATACGGTTATTCATTTAAGTAAGAGAATAAATTGTTGTTCTGTTTACATGAATAAAACCTTATATGGTTACACACCCAATGAAAATGGTTCATTGGATCTCGATCATAATGATACACATATTCATAATATTGAAACCAAAAGATGCAAAGTTAATAATGATAGTGCAACTTATATGTAGCACCGCCGTTTAGGTCATATTGGTGTAAAGCGCATGAAGAAAACTCCATGTCTTGATGGACTTTTGAATCACTTGATTATGAATCATTTGATGCTTGCGAACCGTGCCTTTTGGGCAAGATGACTAAAACTCCGCTTCTCCGGAACAATGGAACAAGCTCTTGACTTATTGGAAATAATACATACCGATGTATGCGATTCAATGAGTGTTGATGCTCGTGGCAAGTATCATTATTTTCTGACCTTCACAGATGATTTGAGCAGATATGCGTATATCTTCTTGATGAAACATAAGTCTGAAATAGTTGAAAAGTTCAAAGAATTTCAGAGTGAAGTAGAAAATCATCGTAACAAGAAAATAAAGTTTCTGCAATCTGATCGTGGAGATGAATATTTGAGTTACGAGTTTGGTCTTCAATTAAAACAAAGTGGAATAGTTTCACAGCTCACGCCACAGAACACCACAACGTTATGGTGTGTCCGAACGTCGTAACCGTACTTTATTTTGATATGGTGCGATCAATGATGTCTCTTACTGATTTACCAATATCATTTTGGGGTTATGCATTAGAGACAGCTGCATTCACGTTTAATAGGGCACCATCTAAATCCGTTGAGACGACACCATATGAACTATGGTTTAACAGTAAACCTAAGTTGTCGTTTCTTAAAAGTTTGGAGTTTTGATACTTATGTGAAAAAGTTTTCACCTGATAAGCTCGAACCCAAATCGGAGAAGTGCGTCTTCATAGAATACCCAAAGGTAACTACTGGGTACACCTTCTATCACAGATCCAAAGGCAAGTTTTTCGTTGCTAAAATGGATCCTTTCTAGAGAAGAAAGTTTCTCTCGAAAGAAGTGAGTGGGAGGAAAGTAGAACTTGATGAGGTAATTGTACCTTCTCCCTTATTGGAAAGTAGTTCATCACAGAAATCAGTTCCAAAGTGATTCCTACACCAATTAGTGAGGAAGTTAATGATGATGATCATGAAACTTCAGATCAAGTTGCTACCAAACCTCGTAGGTCTTGCAGAGCAAAATCCGCACTGAGTGGTATGGTAATCGTGTTCGAAGTCATGTTACTAGACCATGATGAACCTACGGACTATGAGGAAGCGATGATGAGCCCAGATTCCGCGAAATGGCTTGAGGCCATGAAATCTGAGATAGGATCCATGTATGAGAACAAAGTATGGACTTTGGTTGACTTGCTCGATGATCAGCAAGCCATGTTAAATAAATGGATCTTCAAGAGGAAGACGTACATTGATTGTAGTGTTACTATCTACAACGCTCGTATTGTCACAAAAATGTTTTCTACATGTTCAAGGTGTTGACTACAATGAGATTTTCTCAAACTGTAGCGATTCTTAAGTCTGTCCAAATCATGTTAGCAATTGCCACATTTTATGAAATCTGGCAAATGGATGTCAAAACTACATTCTTTAATGGATTTATTAAAGAAGAGTTGTATATGATGCAACCAGAAGGTTTTGTCAATCCTAAAGGTGCTAACAAAATGTGCAAGCTCCAGCGATCCATCTATGGACTGGTACAAGCATCTCGGAGTTGGAATAAACTCTTTGATAGTGTGATCAAAGCATATGGTTTTATACAGACTTTTGGAGAAGTCTGTATTTACAAGAAAGTGAGTGGGAGCACTACAGCATTTCTGATAAGTATATGTGAATAACATATTGTTGATCGGAAATAATGTAGAATTATTCTGCAAAGCATAAAGGAGTATTTGAAAGGAGTTTTTTTTTTCAAAGAAGGACCTCAGTGAAGCTGCTTACATATTGAGCATCAAGATCTATAGAGATAGATCAAGACGCTTGAAAAGTTTTTCAATAAGTACATACCTTGTCAAGATTTTGAAGTAGTTCAAAATGGAACAGTCAAAGAAAAGTTCTTGCCTGTGTTGCAAAACGTATGAAATTGAGTAAGACTCAAATCCCGACCACGGCAGAAAATAGAAAAGAGAATGAAAGTCATTCCCTATGCCTCGATCATAGGTTCTATGAAGTATGCTATGCTATGTACCGCACCTATTGTATACCTTGCTCGAATTTGGCAAGGAGTACAATAGTGATCTAGGAGTAGATCATCGACATTGGTCAAGAACATCCTTAGTGAGGACTAAGGAAATATTTCTCGATTATGGAGGTGATAAAAGAGCCCGTCAGAAAGAGTAACATCGATGCAAGCTTTTTACAGATCCAGATGACTCTAAGACTCAATCTGGATACATATTGAAAGTGGGAGCAATTAGCTAGAGTAGCTCCGTGCGAGCATTGTAGACATAGAGTATTTGCAAAATACATACGGCTCGACATGTGACAGACCCGTTGACTAAAGCTTCTCTCACGAGCAAAACATGATCATACCTTAGTATTCTTTGGGTGTTAATCACATAGCGATGTGAACTAGATTATTGACTCTAGTAAACCCTTTGGGTGTTGGTCACATGAGATGTGAACTATGGGTGTTAATCACATACGATGTGAATATTAGTGTTGAATCACATGATGATGTGAACTAGATTATTGACTCTAGTGCAAGTGGGAGACTGAAGGAAATATGCCCTAGAGGCAATAATAAAGTTATTATTTATTTCCTTATATCATGATAAATGTTTATTATTCATGCTAGAATTGTATTAAACCGAAACATAATACATGTGTGAATATATAGACAAACAAGATGTCACTAGTATGCCTCTACTAGACTAGCTTGTTAATCAAAGATGGTTATGTTTCCTAACCATGAACAAGGAGTTGTTATTTGATTAACAAGGTCACATCATTAGTTGAATGATCTGATTGACATGACCCATTCCGTTAGCTTAAACACTTGATCGTTTAGTATGTTAATGCTTTCTTCATGACCCATACATGTTCATATAACTATGAGATTATGCAACTCCGTTTACCGGAGGAACACTTTGGGTACTACCAAACGTCACAACGTAATCGGGTGATTATAAAGGAGTACTACAGGTGTCTCCAAAGGTACCTGTTGGGTTGGCGATTTCGAGATTAGGTTTTGTCACTCCGATTGTCGGAGAGGTATCTCCAGGCCTTCTCGGTAATGCACATCACTTAAAGCCTTGCAAGCATTACAACTAATGAGTTAGTTGTGAGATGATGTATTACGAAACGAGTAAAGAGACTTACCGATAACGAGATTGAACTAGGTATTGGATACCGACGATCGAATCTCGGATAAGTAACATACCGATGACAAAGGGAACAACGTATGTCGTTATGCGGTTTGACCGATAAAGATCTTCGTAGAATATGTAGGAACCAATATGGGCATCCAGGTTCCGCTATTGGTTATTGACCGAGAATGGTTCTAGGTCATGTCTACATAGTTCTCGAACCCGTAGGGTCCGCACGCTTAACGCTTCGATGACAGTTCATAATGAGTTTATAAGTATTGATGCACCAAGGTTGTTCGAGTCCCGGATGTGATCACGGACATGACGAGGAGTCTCGAAATGGTCGAGACATAAAGATTGATATATTGGAAGCCTACATTTGGACATCGGAAGTGTTCCGGGTGAAATCGGGATTTTACCGGAGTACCGGGAGGTTACCGGAACCCCCCCGGGAGGTCCATGGGCCTTAATGGGCCATAGGAGAAGAGGAAGGGCAGGCCAAGGTGGGCTGCGCGCCCCCCTCCCCCCTCTAGTCCGAATAGGACAAGGAAGGGGGGGGGCGGCGCCCCTTCCCTCTTCCCCCTCCTCCAATCCTAGTCCAACTAGGACAAGGGGGGGAGTCCTACTCCCGGTGGGAGTAGGACTCCTCCTTGGTGCGCCTCCTCTAGGGCCGGCCACCTCCCCCTTGGCTCCTTTATATCTGAGGCAGGGGCACCCCAAAACACACAAGTTGATCTACGGATCTTTCCTTAGCCGCAGGTGCGGTGCCCCTTCCACCATATTCCACTTGGTCATATCGTCATGAGCTTAGGCGAAGCCCTGCGCCGGAGAAGTCATATCGTCATGAGCTTAGGCGAAGCCCTGCGTCGGTGGAGCATCAACATCGCCACCACGCCGTCTTGTCGACGGAACTCATCCCCGACACTTTGCCGGATCGGAGTCCGGGATCGCCATCGAGCTGAACGTGTGCGTAACTCGGAGGTGCCGTCCGTTCGGTGCTTGGATCGGTCGGATCGTGAAGACGTACGACTACATCAACCGCGTTGTTATAACGCTTCCGCTTTCGGTCTACGAGGGTACGTGGACGGACACTCTTCCCTCTCGTTGCTATGCCATCACCATGGTCTTGCGTGATCGTAGGAAAATTTTGAAATTACTACGTTTCCCAACACATAGGGAGCGAAGGGGATGAGCGGCATGTAGAGAGGGACGATAGGGATGAATGACGGCGACGGGCAAGTGCATCTAGGGCACGACGTTTCGGGTGCGAGGGGTTCTGTTTCGGATCGTACAATCAGGTTTAATTTCGTAGGTTAACCGTAGTAAATTTTTTTAGGTCGTTTTTCTAACGCTTAACCGTCGCGGTTTGCAGTGCCCGTCGTTGTAACTTGCCTTTTTTTTTGTCGATCGGGAGGGAGGGAGCGGGGGATCGGTGGGCAGCGGGAGGAGAGAAGAAATACCAAAAATAACCAGGGTAGGTGGGACGAAAATTGACCGGCGGAGACTACCAACTGCTCCATTAGGAGTAGAGATCCACGAGTGTGTACGTATGTGTCCCCTGGTCCATGACTAACTTATTTTTTGCGGATTTGTCTAATTCAAGTACAGTACCATTTAATAAAATTTGATTTCGTCTACGACCCTGCATAAGCGTGCACGACATTAGCTAGCAATAATGCACATGCGGTCGGTCTTTCTTTCCCTGGCAAAACATTCCGTTCTACTGCATGCCCAGTCAGGGACAGCAACTCTCTTTTTCTTTTTTAATGGAAAAAGTCCATTTTAAACCTTGAATTCGTAGACGTCCGGCGAATGAAACCCTGAAGTCGAAATCCCTGTCGTTCTGACCCCAAACTAACTAAAAACGGTCCAAAACTAACCTTAGTGTCGTTTTAGCCCTTAAAACGCTGGCGTGGCAGGATTGCTAGTTAGGTGGGCCAGGTTATAACTAGAACGCTGGGGTGAACAGCAAATCGATTAGGGATTTGGGGGAGAAACTAGGGTTAGGCGGCGGCAAGCGATTCCTTGAGGGGTGCGCGGAGGAGGCGATTCTTGGGCGGCTGCATCGGCTGCGTCGACGGCAATGTCGTGGTCTTCGGTGGTTCGAGTGCTCCCAGCTTCTCGAGCCACCGGAAGGAGAGGGAGGAATCTAGGTCGTCGGTGTTGCATCATGAGGCCCCGATGGCGTCTGAGCCAGAGGCTCACTGGTGCAACCCGTCGGAAGGCGCCTAGGTGGATATCCCTGGAGCCGTCGAGAATCCAGCAGGAGATACTACGCGTGTGTTGATGCCATGGTGAGCTTCAAGTTGTTGTTTTTGTTACATTCATTTGCCCCCCCTCTCATTGATTTCGGCTGGTACAATTGAACAGCATGGTGGTTGTGGATTCGTGGAATGGCAACATCACCCACTTCCCAAGTTTTGGACTGATTTGATTGGTGATTCGCGAGATGAAGTGCGTGGTCGAGAGGTCAAGGAAGTGCTGGTGATTGAAGATCCCACTGCAGTTGTGGCTCTCCCTGAAGCTGAAACAGGAGGAATGGGAATGGCTATGGCTCTGCAAGATCAATTGAAGCAGAAAAATTCAGAGATAGATGCACTGAAGGGCAAATATCAGAATGCTATCATGTTGTTTGTTGTATTTGTGGTGGGTTTAGTTGCAGGGAAGATGCTACTGTAATAAGATGTGCAAGTGTTATTTATATGCAATGTAGCAATGCTTTAGGGTTTAGAATGAACTGGTCTTTTGGGCATTGAAGATGCAACTTGTATCCTGTCCTTAAATTGGAAGTTGTATGCATTTGCCACTGTTTGGAATCAAAGAAAGTGGAAGTGCAAGTTGTGTTATGCCATCATTTTGTACCTCTCTGAAATGCATATATGTTTGCAATCTTTGCTGGCAGTAAAGTGAAAAATGATGCAGTTAGTAAGATATTGTAATACAGTGGAACATTATGTTGTTTGTAAGATAAAGCAGTAAAGTGGAACATGATGTTGTTTGTAAGATAATGCATAGATGATGCAAGGTATAAGATAATTCCAATGCATTGTCAGGATGGCATTTAGAAACAATGCTAGCAACTGATGAAAGATCATTCAAATCAAGTTAATTTCACATAGACTGGGTTTGAAATAAGTCACACTCCCACACATACATAACCCCTAGTTTGAGCCATGAACAAATGAAACATTGTAGCTTGAACAAAAGAACTAGATGCAGCCCTTCTTCAACTATAACTAGTAGTTTCCACTGCAAGTGAAATATCTGAAGCTTGGCACTGATGATGCAGGCCTTCTTCCCCTCTTAGCTCCAGATCCTGTCCTTGTGGAAGTAGATTGAAAGGACATGCGGTGCCCCCATGTGTGGTTTTGGTAATTGATGACATTCTCTATGGACTAATGGTTGCCTTGAGTTTATTTGAAGGTTTTGTCCATAGGCTTTTCTTGGAGTACATGTGTTGGTTTCAAGGAGAGTTTTGTGTCGACCAAGGTGCTATTCAAGGAATTATCCAAAGATTGGTCATGTGAGTGTTGAGCTTATTGCAAGCATGTCTTGAAGAATAAGATTGTGTGATCATTCATGTCCACCTTCAAGACATCATCCAAATGAAGAGAGTTGGAAAGATTCAACACACAAAGCGTACAAGATGTACAGAGGGATCAAGTGATCCCATGGTATGGTAAGCATTGTCCATTACGCTTTGTGTACTAACCCATGGTCTTCATGAGAGTTCTTTGTGGGGTTAGGTTGCTGTGTGCAAATTCAAGTGAAGCATCACGAAGAGATCAAATGCTTGAAGCTTGACGTCCATTTGGTGACAATGGACTTGTGAAGATGTGCGGAAGAGTGGCTCACCCATAGTGGAGTATGAGGGAGCAATCAACTAGTCTTCTTCGAGCCAACGCAATCAAGAAAGGTGGTCCAACTTGAGGGAGTCAAGATCGTCATCGTCTAGCTCAAGTGGACCATGTGCAAGGCAAAGGTTTGCCCTTGATAGGTTTTCTATTTTACCGGTCTCATGATGGTAGTTGGGAGACCGGGTTATAGGATCGATTGCCGTACTATCAAGGGGGGCTTTCGATGAGTAGCTTTATCGTATCATTCGTAGAGAGCTCAAACCATTGCATCCTTGCATCAGCTTTTTGGTTTCTTGTTTGGTTCTTCTCCTTGTGAGATTTGGAGCTTATGGTCATTTTTATGACAAGCTCGAGCTCATCGAAAACGGAGTTCACTTGCATCTTCTATGATGTTTTTGATGTTGGAGGATATGCCGTTTCTTCTCCGTTGGAGGTTTCACTCCTTTGTTTGTTAGGCATACCTCCTCTGCCTCTTCTTACTATATCCAACAAGCTTGAGTTTGCTCAATTCGGAGCTCATTTGTAGAAGTTATGGCAGTTCTGGTTTTATTGTTTTCCTCTGTTGTCTTCTCTGCAAAATGAAGGACTCCTAGTGTTGCTAATCTAGGGCATGCGGTAGTCTTGCTCTCGGGCGGTAGTACCGCATGCCCTGTCTTGACAATACCCAGATCCCCTATGATAATCTGCAGTGCTCTAGTAATCTTTGCTTTCTGTGGAAGCGGTAGTACCGTGGCATCTAACGCCTTGTTGCTTTCGGCAGTAGTAGGCGGATGTAATTTTTTACATCCGCGTCCTCTGTATGATACCAGCGCCCTTGTGGCGCGGTAATCTTGTGAGCTCTGGCCAGGCTTAGCAGATGAGCGGAAGTAGGGGCGGATGTAATTTTTACATCCGCCGCCCACGCCGTAGTACCGCTCTTCGTGTCTTGATAGTACCGCGTGCGGATTTTTGCGCAGGTCCTCCCTCGGCGGAAGTAGGTACGGAAGTAATTTTTTACTTCCGTGCTTTCTCTGCGGCTAGTGTTGCCTGCCTTACGGTAGTACCATAGGGGCGCGCGGTAGTACCGCTCCGGCGGTTCTACCGTTCGTTGCCCTGTGCAACAAGCCTTCATCTGACCAGTGCTGCACTTGCGGTAGTACCGCAACCTGCAATGATAGTACCGCAGCCGATCATGCGGTAGTACCGCAGTCTGCGTCTTGATAGTACCACATCGTATGGCTGAGTGAGGGGATAACGGTTGGATTTTCTCCCCACCTATAAAAGGGGGTCTTCTTCCCCATTGAGATAAAAAAAATCTCCAGAGCTTGTGTTCTTCCCCCATTGTTGACCTTCTTCGAGCTTGCTAACTCTCAATCCCTCCAATGATTCTTGCTAGTTCTTGAGGGAAAAGAGAGAGGAGATCTAGATCCACGTTTCCACCAATCACTTTCTCCTCTAAGTGAGGGGAACCCCTTGGATCTAGATCTTGGAGTTCTTCGTGATCTTCTTTCGTTCTTCCTCTCATTTTCCTCCCTAGCATTAGTTGCTTTGGTGGGATTTGGGAGAGAAGGACTTGGGCACTCCATGTGCCCTTGCCATTGCATTTGGTGCATCGGTTTGAGTTCTTCACGCGATACGTGGAAGTTACAAGTTGAGAAGCTTATTACTCTTGGGTTCTTGGTGCCCTTGAGCTTGTTCCTCTTGGGTGCTTGGGCGCCCTAGACGGTTGGTGGTGTTCGGAGCTCAATCATTATGGTGTAAAGCTCCGGCAAGCGTCGGGTCTCCAATTAGGTTGTGGAGATCGCCCGAGCAATTTGATCGGTACCGTGACCGCCCCAAGGGTTGCCAAAGTGTCTGGGTTCGGTGACCGCCCCAAGGGTTGCCATTTGTACGGGTTCGGTGACCGCCCTCAAGGGTCCCTTAGTGGAATCACGGCATCTTGCATTGTGCTTGGCGTGAGGAGATTACTGATGGCCCTAGTGGCTTCTTGGGGAGCATTGTGCCTCCACACCGCTCCAAACAGAGATTAGCATCCGCAAGGGTGTGAACTTCGGGATACATTGTCATCTCCGCGTGCCTCGGTTATCTCTTACCCGAGCCCTTTACTTATGCACTTTACTTTGTGATAGCCATATTGTTTCTTGTCATATATCTTGCTATCACCTAAGTAGTTTTTCTTGCTTAGCATAAGTTGTTGGTGCACATAGGTGAGCCTAGTTGTTGTAGGTTTTGTGCTTGAAAAATTAACCGCTAGGTTTATTCCACATTTGTTCAAGCCTCAACCGTAATTATTTTAAAGCGCCTATTCACCCCCCCTCTAGGCGACATCCACGATCTTTCATAGATGTTGTAGGGGTAGCAGATGGTCCAACTTCAGCAGTTGCAGTTCTCTTTCTTGGAGGCTTGAACCTGTTGGTCCCAGTAGAAGGACCTGTTGGTACTGAACTTGTTGTTGGTGGAGCAGATGCAGAGGCAGAAGCAGAGGCAGAGGCAGAGGTTTGCTGCAAATTAAGGATAAATATGCAATAAGTTCCAACACAAGAGTAATAAGCAGGATAAATATGCAATAGATAAGTACATGACAGCAACAAATACCTCAGTTGGGTTCTTTTTCTTGCTAGTTCTAGCAAGATGAGCATTTTTTTTCTTGCCTCTCTCTGGATTCTGCTTACATCCTGATTTGTTGTGTCCAGGGTTACCACACAATGAGCATTTGATAATTGTGCCATGCTTGCTCATTTTCTTCCCCTTAGGTTGCTCAGCTTCTTCTCTTCTCCTATCATTGTTTTTAGGCCTTCCTTTTTCTTCTCTTTTCACAGCAACCTGACATATTCAGGAGGCACCGGCCTAGGATTGGGTGACACTGCCACATCTCTTCACCCTCCACAGGCTGCAAGCAATGCTCATAGATTTTGTTGAACACCTCAACAAAGTAGCAAGGAGCAATAAAATCCTCAATTTTTCTGTTGCACTTGTAGATGGCACTAATTGCATGGTGGCAAGGAAGCCCTGCCACCGGAAGTACCCACAAGAGCATGTCCATTTTTCCAGGTCCTCGGTGTCTTGCCTTCCTCTTCCATTCACTTGCTTCACTTCAAATCCATTTTCTCCATTCCATAGCACTTCAAGATATTGTGTTCTAGCAATACTTTTCTTGAGCTTCTTAAAAACAATGAGGCATATTTTTCCTCTAAAGTTGGCACCTTTCTCTCTTTGTTCCTGAATTCTCATAAGTACTTTTTTCCTAATTTTTTCATTCATAGAAATAATAGGATAAAACCTAGCATCAACTATAGCATGGTTGAATGACTCACATAGGTTGTTGTCAACTGATTCACAGTTTGAACCAACTTGGAAAAAGCCCATGCCCAGTCTGTGGCTCAGTCCTCATGATGTCTTTAGCCCCTTCAGGAGTGACTTGTACAAGCTTGGCCTTATAATAGTTGAAATCTTGCTTGTTAGAAGCCTTAGCAACTGCCTGTAATTTTTTTGCCACTCATGATCTCTATGTTTCTTCCTCCAATTAGCATAAATGTGCCTAGCACACATCCTATGCTGTGCAGCAGGAAGGTAATCATTCACTGCATTTATCAAGCCCTTCACGATCGTAAATAATAACCCAGCCAGCTCCATTATTGTTTATTTCCAAGTCCTTAATGAGCAGCCCAACAAACCACTTCCATGTGATATTAGTTTCATTCTCAACTATAGCCCAGGCTAGTGGATACATTTGATTATTTGCATCTCTACCTATGGCACACAAGAGCTCACCCTTCACTGCACCTTTGAAGAAACAACCATCAAGGCCTATTACTTTTCTGCAACCAGCCTTGAATCCTTGCTTCATTGCATTAAAGCACACATAGAAGCTGGAATACACTTTCCTCCATGTTGGTTGGGTCCATGCAAACAAAGAAGCTGTGCTTCCAGGGTTGCTCCTTAGCAGCTCAAGTTGGTAGTCAAACACTCTAGTGTATTCATTGTTCATTCCACACAACAATTTGTCCATGAAAAATCTTTTTGCATGCTTGCACTTTGAAGTGGAGACATCAGCAAACATATCTTGCAAAACAGTTGCTTTCATGCTCTCAATTTTCCACATAGGATTTGCCAATATGAAGTGTTCATACCTCTGTGCAATCACCTTTGCAGTAACCAACTTGTTGCATCTGCTCATGCACATTGGTGATCATCATTATATGTTATGACTTGGAATCTTGAAGTCCTTGATCTCTTGGCTGCATATATCAGCCATGGGCAGCCAGGCCATTCACACTTTGACCTTACTCTGTCACACTTGGATTTCATGAACTTAATGCTCCTCTTTGTTACTAGACCATATCTTCTCAAAGCTTTGCACAGCTGATTCTTGCTTCTAAAAACCATGGTCAAAGCAAAATGTGGTACTTCACTTTCAGGGTTGTATCTTGGGAATGTACTCTTCCTCTTCCTTATATGACCATCTGAATCTTCATCGTAGTCTGTAGTCCTCATCGGATGAATCATAGTTCCAATCCATTTCTTCTCTTTCAATTTGCTCCTCCATGTTGGCAATCAATTCAATTGGCACCGCCCCTGTGGCATCCCTACCTATCCAGCTCTTGGAGTCCCTCATCCTTTTCTTAAATTTCCTAGCATGTCTCCCGAGCTCCACAACTTCCTAATCCTCCCCACTATCATCAAGATGTCCAATGTATTCGTGGTCACCGTCTGAGTCTGAATTTTGATTGGCACCGCCAACATTTGCAGCTATCACCATTTGGTTATTCACATGCCTCAAGCTTTGAGGTTGAAGCAGCTGATGCAGGTTGACTAGGACCCAAAACCTGGGAAAAAACACCTTCCATGCCTGCCATTTCATCCACATCTACTACTCTGCTTCTTCTCTGCTTCAAGGGGCTGCAAATTCTTTGAGTGATTACACCAGTTTCATCAGGTATGAGCACATCAGTGTCAGACTCTGCAGGTTCAACAGCACTTACTGGCACTGGTTCTTCTGCAGTTATAATCAGATCTGGTTCTTCGGCAGTTATAATCGCATCTAGTTCATCATCATCACTCTGTTCCATGAGTTCATCCTCAAAATCACTCCCACTGCTGCTGCTGTCATTGCTATCTTCCTCTCCATGATACTCCACATACACATCAACAACTCCTCCAACAAAAATGTAGTCAGACATCTTCACACACGAACTGTCATCATGAAGGAACACCAAGCCATTGATAAGCTCTTTTCCAGGAAGCAGAAAATAGAACTTCATCGATTCCATCAACTGAGTATGATCTTTTAAATAGCCTTTCACTTCCTGCAGCGATGCTTATCCCTCTCAATCTCTGACATTGCTTGATCTCCCCCAACATAGTCCAAATTTGGACCAATGCGGATGAACTTCCCTCCAATATGAAACCGAACGTTCAAAATCTCACTTGGGTCCATGATTTCACTGAAAAAAATACACCGCGATCAAAATAAAGCATACCAATCTGTTCCTAAATCAATCTATTCACAAAAAATCAATCTTTTTCCGTCACCCAAATCGTCCCCAATTTTGCCCCAAATTTGCCGCTGAAACCCTAACCCTAATGCCGCAACTACTCTAGACTATGAATAACAAGGGTGGAGGTCATCCAGGGCATTACCTTCTTCTTCGACGCGTCTTCGCGTCGTCACATGTCGTCACAGAGGTGGCGATCAACCGTCGGCTGCCATTGTCGTCGCCAGAGAAGGAGGAATGCAGGGGACGCAGAGAGAACGGGACGAAATGACGGGCCGAACTGGGCCGGCCCACTAATATCTCCTCGGTAGCGGAAAAGACCCATCCGGCCACCCCATTGCCACGCCGGCAATCCCGTTTGGGAAACAACACTAAGGTTAGATTTGGACCGGATTAGTTAGTTTGGGGTCGAGCAGCGAGGATTTCGACTTCAGGGTTTGATTCGCCGGACGTCTACGAATTCAAGGTTTAAAATGAACTTTTTCCTTTTTTAATTGATGATGATGACTCGGTTCAGCTAGCGAATCGGATAGATAAAAGATGAGACGATCAGCCGCAACAAGAACAAATCAAGCCTCCATTGGTCGCCAACCTTTTTCTTTAATGAGTGTGTGTGCGTGCGTTTACATAGATGAATGTACATGCATATGTATGTGCGTCTATATGTTTTTTATCGAATATGCAAGAATGTGTATATTATGTAGTATTAAAGAAGAAAGGCAAAAACGTGCCTCCATCCAGTTTTACACAAGTTTCTTACACTTACTCCTCAGTACTCGTCCACCTAAGCAAACTATGGAAGAAGGGGTCTACATTCCCTTTAAACTTTCCAGCTATCGACCAAGTCAAACCTTCGGTCCGCACTCTACCTAAAAGCACCTCCCTCCCTCAATGGTGATGCTTCGTCGTTCCGATCCTTCCACAGCTCCCAATGTGCGTCTACATCAGTTGTTAAAAAAATCACTTATGGTCACGTGAAGATGAAGTTTTTTGTTTGGGTAAGATGAAGTTTTTTTTTTAACAGGACGCATGAGTATATGTAACGGGGAACGAACCCAAGACGAAGGCAACGGCGCCATATCGAAACGGTTCGGTCGTTGCAACCACTGCGGATCAGCGTCCGTTCGTTCCCATCGTACGATTCGGTTCGGTTTTACACGTATACAGAACGACGACCTGCGGATGCATCTACCCATCGTACTGTACGTGTTTGCCAAGTCCAGGGCTTTCGTCGTGAAGGCCATTTGGAAAGATGACACGCACGGTTGAACGAACGACCCAACAAATGGACCGACGAGAGCGACGTGACTGCGTTCGTTCGTTCCCATGCGTACGCACGCGCGTGCGTACGTTTCCTATATGTCCGCGCGACCGATCTGCTTGACTATCTAGCAGCAATCGCAACCAAGATTAAACTCCATCATGGCTACTCGAAACGATCAAGTGGTATGGCTGTATTTGACGTGAGCATGCATGCCGTCACAGTATATAAATACAGCGCACGTGCTTAATCATTCCTAGTGCCACGGTTCCTCCTGCAGGCTCAAAACTCAAGCTCCAACTGATGGCCGTCGTGCGCCGTTCAACTCGCGTGTCAAACAAAATGGCTCGATCCATTGACCAGGTATATTTGTTACGGTATTACTGTGCGCATGAACAGCCGTCAGCCGAGTGACGGGTGTACGCAGTATAATATAATACTAGCAATAACCTAGTAGTTGCAAATAATCAACCGTCTGATATTCTTGTTATTCTATGCAATACATATAGTGCTGTGTGCGTTAACAGCCGTCAGTTGACTGACAAGTGTATAATGCTAGCACCCAATAATGTAGCAAATAATTCTCAATATCATCTAGCTTATCATAGTGGACAATATCATATACCAGTATCATGCTTTACGCATACGTGCGATACTAATGTATAATATTACCTTCATAGTGCATAGTAATATTTTTTCGGAGAGGCAAATATTAGCCCCATTCATTAAATAAGAAGAATAGAGTTTATGTTCGTGTTACAACACAGACAGCGCAGCAGCTAGCAACCGAAATAAAAGTGATCAACTACTCTTGCATCATCAGGTACCCCAACTTTCTAGCACCCGCGGTTACGAAAAGCGTGGCCTCCTTCTTGATATTGGCGAGGTGGACCGTCAGTGGAGCACTCTTCCGACGGAACACTCGAGCATTTCTTTCGTTCCTAATGGTCCAGGCAACGAGCATGATGAGCGATGCCATCACCTTCCTGTTGGGGGTAGATGTGTTGGCGAGGCCTACCCACCACTCTTTGATGTTGTCCGAGAGGTGCCATGAGGAAGTATCGATGTTCACCAATTGCAGCCAGTCCTTGACTAACCCCCAGAGGCAGAGAGAGAAGCGGCATTTGTAGAAAAGGTGGTCAACAGACTCTTACTCCCGCTTGCAAAGTGTACAAAGGCCACAGTTTGGCCATCCATGCTTCTCCAAACTGTCTGTCGTCCAAACTCTGTTTTGAATAGCCAACCAAGCGAAAAATTTGACCTTGGGGGGAGCCCAAACCTTCCACACAGTGTGCTCCATAGGCGATTTGGCCGTGCCAAGGAATTGCGCTTTGTATGCCGACTCGGCCTTGTATTGCCCGCTAGCAGTGTGCTTCCACACAATATCATCCTCGACATCTGCCTCGAGATCAAAGCCACGAAGCGTTGTCCAGAGGGTGAGAAACTGACGCAAGTGATTCAGCGAAAAAGAGGCCGAGATGCATATTCTTGAGACCCATGCATCGTTGTTGAGAGCTTCACACACCTTCCAGTTTTTCCTCGTGGGCGCCTCGTAAATCAGAGGCGCAATGTCCCTAGGCTTGCGGTCATTCACCCATGGCGCATCCCAAAAAGGTGTCCTTGTTCCATTTACAACAAAGATTGACATGGAGGCATAGAACAAGGCGGAGTCCATCGGGTTGTAGGGGTTCCCTATACCCACCCAAAGCTTTGTTGGCTCTTTCCATTCAAACCATAACCAATGCAAGCGGAGATTTCGAGCAAATTTCTCTATGTTAAGTATGCCCAAGCCACCAAGGTCCTTTGGCCGGCATGCTGCATCCCAATTCACCTTGCATTTTGCACCAGTAGTTTTGTCCGTGCCCTCGCAGAGAAAGGCTCTTTTGAGCTTGTTTATGTTGTGTAGAGTGGACATTGGCACAATGAGCGGTGTGATGGAGAAGACGAGCTGTGAAGACAACACCGACTCCACAAGGGCACATTGACCAATGGTAGTGATATTTTGATCATCCTAGATGGTCAACTTAGCTGACGCTTTGTCCTCTAGGTACTGGAGGTCGACCTTTCTTAGCTGCCACACCGAGAGAGGAAGCCCCAAGTATTTCAATGGAAAGGAAGCCCACGGCGTAGGAATGGCCTGAAGGATGCTTGTCAAGTTGAGTTGTCTGCAACAAATGGGAACCACTGAGCTCTTCTCAAAGTTTGTGACTAGGCCAGTGACAAAGTGCATAGTAACATAGATTAGTAGTAGTATCATAGATGATCTTTTTTTATTGCCATGCATGACACATATTAGCATAGCATTTATTATGCTACGGTATCTATCTGTGTTACTCTTACCCTCTCTCTTTTCTTTAATTGTGTGCCACATCAGCGTGTGTGCTAGTCCCGAGTGCATAATACCGGCTAAGATACCAGCACTATGGCCAGCCTTATATGCGATATACTCTCTCTCCGTCCCACAATATAACACTGTTTTTCAAGCTACCGATTTAAATCCCAAACTTCAAAACCCTAAATTTAAAACCTTGAAATATGGCTGCCGGTCCTATTTTCATCCTCAATAGTGAATCCTCATTTTTCAAGCTAACATAGCTGATCGTTTTTCAAGTTAACATAGCTTGAAAAACGATCTTATATCGTGGGATAGAGGAAGTACCATATAACATGCTCTGATGTGTGGTGACCCATGACCGGTCCAATTTTTAAAACTATAATTTGTTCGATTTGCAGAGACAGTAACTAGCTATAGTGATGCATAAGATTTCATCTTTTGTTCAGATCGAGGATAATGCAACTGTGCATCGTGATGCCAAATTAATCACTCATGTCCCTTAACTTTAGTTCAACCTTTAGTTAGTTCGAGAAGCATCCATGTTGGTCTGGTGGTTTTGAGTTTTACCACTTGACTGCATTGCACTAGCACGGTGGGTGTTTCTCTACCCTAGTCAACGACGAGAAGTAGAAGTGGACAGTTGGTGCCCAAGTTATTACTAACTACTCCGTTCTAAAATATAAAAACATTTTTAATACTCCCTCCGTCCGGAAATACTTGTCTTAGAAATGGTTGTATCTAGATTTATTTTAGCTAGATACATTCATTTTCAACCATTTTTAAGACAAGTATTTTTGGACGAAGGAAGTACTATATTAATGTCAAAAACGTTCTTATATTATGAGACGGAGGGAGTAATGAACGCACAGTACGAATGCTAATCGGATGGGAACCATTTTTCAATTTTCAATTTGGCGCAAGGAAGAGTACGAAAATAATAAAATAATCATTCTCATCTGGTGGGGGCGGCTAGTGCTGCAGGGACAGCGTCGTGACTGTAGACGTACACGTGTTATTAGCATCGATCCTACCTGTCACGAGGATAACCAATTTGCCTAAACAGCAAAGTGAAAAGAAATGAACGCCGAACAGACGACGTCTAGACGAGAGAGATGGCGGGGTTAGGGATAACTTAAGTCAAGCATCCGCTGCGTTTTGAGTCGTTTTCGAATGGCAATTTTCAAAATTACCGCAATAATCGTGCCATTTTATGACGACGATGATGACGACGGGTGGCTGAATGGACTGGAGGGAACAAGCTTAGTTTTTTTTTCCTTTTGATTGAACAGAAAATAAACTTAGTTAATCGGCGGCTGGCGGCTAGTGCAGCGGGGGACAGCGACGTGACTGCTAATTAACATACACGCACACGTACGTATTAGCATGTCCAGCTGTCACGACGAAAAATCGACTCGACGACGCCAAATGCCAAATTAGAAGGAAACAATAGTCAATCCACGGGTGCAAACAGTAAACAAATCTGCAAAAAAAAAAAAATGGTTGGGGACCGATGGAGATTTGATGTGTTCTTGTTGCGGCTGATCTGGTCTGATCTGATTCCCTAGCTAGCTGAACCGAGTCATCATCAATTATAAAGAGAAAAGGAAAAGGAAAGAGTTGCTGCCCCTGACTGGGTCTGCAGTAGTAGAACGGAATGTTTTGTTAGGGAAACAAAGACAGACACGTGTGTATTATTATTGCTAGCTCATGTGTTGTGCACGCGGGTGCAGGGTCGTAGATCGGCGAAACCAGAGTTACAAATTTAAGACAAATCAGCAAATAATAAGTCGGTGTTGCGCCCCTTGTTTTTCTTTCCTCTGCCGACGAAGGTGATCCATCGGGTCGAACACCATGCAGATTGGAAGGTTACGTGCGTGGCATGCAGCACCAGCAGTGTCGGTGGTTATACGTTACTACGAACGTGGAGCACGCACGCACGCAGTCGTGAGCTCGTGATGCCACCCAGCTTCGTTCACGGCCCAACATGAAAAGAACACCAGGCTTTTTTCTTGTTTTTTTTTAGCAAACCAGATCGAGTTTCTGCCCGGCAGTGGTGGGTAGTTTCCCGCCAACTCCAGCTTGTAGTGTTTTTTGGAGCACCCTCTCAAGACCTTCATAAAAAACTGGGAGTTGTACTCCAGATTCTAGTTTTTTTGCAGAGCGGCATATCGTGGAGCTACGCCGTTTGGCTTTGGTTTTCTGGAACGGAGCTGAATTTTAAGGAGCAGAGCAGTCCCAAACAGGCCTTTTATTAATTATTCACAAAGACTTTACAAAATAATACATCACTAAGCCCGAAGCTACCATCTAGACGACACCTGACGCTACTCTTATCCCCTTAATGAAAGGTGCCGAATGGCCGAACCAAATACCAAACAGACATCGCACCAAATCCTAATATCTAAAGCCAGATGCCCCATCCAAGCCACAAAGCCGGGACTGGGTGACACACCGGTCCGGCGCACTCTCAGTGAGCACCACATGAGCACACTACAATGGCTGTTACTTATGTCTTCTATCGATCCATCCTCAAAGCAGATACCGACGCCTCGATCTTGTCAGGTCTCACTGCATCGATGCCATCATGACGCCAGACAACGCCGTCCTCCTGCGCGAGTCCATCGCCACACATCGGACGCCGAGCCTCCACTGCTCCACGCTGCCGAGATCCGTCGTCATGAATATGTAGAATGAAGCATCGCTCCACCGAAGATGCCGTCCACTGGTCCCTCGAGCCCGAGTGCACCTCCAAGAATGCCGCCCCCAAGGAGGTAACGACACAAGATTGTCGCCGTCATCCGATCAACTGATCTAGAATTTCCCCCAGAGGTATTGGGTGGGGTTGGGAGCTTCACCTCGATGATGCCTTCATGAAGGAAACGATGGTAAGGGTGTCATCATCACCGGCTCCGGCCACCGACCGAAGACTAGGTTTTCATCCGGATCCGTCCCAAGAAATCCACCCTACCTGTGCATCGTCTCGACTGCCTTCAAAGCCCCAGATCTAGCCGCCTAGATCCGGCGACCAACCGCAACAACAGTGCCACCATAGCAGCCCTGG
Organism: Aegilops bicornis; assembly: GCA_021605145.1. Taxonomy (NCBI): domain Eukaryota; kingdom Viridiplantae; phylum Streptophyta; class Magnoliopsida; order Poales; family Poaceae; genus Aegilops; species Aegilops bicornis. Next base: position 684,596,854 of record CM038674.1, read on the forward strand.
CGCATCGGCCACTACCTGAGTGTGCCACCACTGGAGCCTGGGAGAAGGGCTCCCACCCAACCTCACCAAACCGTGTGAGCTGCCGAGATGGATTCCGCGCGCTCGTCACCATCTCTGATCCGAACCAATCCGTAGCAAAAACCACCAGATCGCCGGCGCAGATCCGCCTTGTACAGGGACTGCACCACGCCATGCCACCGTCGAACTCATAGTTGTAGTGGCTGCTAGGATTATATGCTACTGAAAATTCATAAAAAAAATGCAAGTTAGTGTATGTATCATATGCAAAAATGGCAAGCAATAAATAATCCTCTTTTGTTTTTGTTTTCTGAGAAGAGAACTTTTAGTACTTTCAGCCAATTTTTGTGTCTCCGGTTCGTAGCAGCCATGCGCTCCGTTTTAATTTCTTTTGTTAACTTGAAGATGCATCAAACTTGTCATGGCAGGAAAATGTTTTTCATTAATTGTAAACCATTTCCCCCTTTTTAAAAAATAAGTCCAATCTATTAAACAACCGGAAGTACAAAACTAAATATAATAAAAGACACAACGGCGTCTCTGGACCACCGAACAATCATTGCCATTGCCAAAATGAGCTGTCGACGGCCACTGTCGCCGCTCACATACCGGAGCTAGCATGACCTTGTTGATATAGTCGAAAAGTCGTGCATGCGCCCCTAAGGACCAGTGCCTTGAACTGCACTGTCGTCGCTCAACTCTTGAATCGATTCAAAGTGCCTGACACCAAATCTTGCCGTTGCGTAACCTCTTCTCCCCGAGGAGCCGGCGGGAATCTACGCCGATCTTCATGTAATCCGTTCAACGGATGAAGATGGGAGGAGGGATCAGAGTCAAGAAGACTGACTCAAAGAAAAGCCGCCGTTGTCCTTCCGAGCGCCACCACGGCCAGCAAAGGAAAGGCGAATCCGCATGCTCGGCGGAGAAGATCTAGGGGAGAATGTCTTTTATAAAAGAAGGTGAAGAAACAGTTTGAAAACAAAATATTCATACTCTCGTGCCCGTAGGAAAAAAGATTTGTATGCACTCGGAACAGCACCGAGCTGCTAGTGCTAGGCAACGGCGCCATGCGTTTAAGCAGCGGGCGCAATAAAGGCTGCATCTCTTTTCTTGCTTCGCCACGGCGTACGGCGATGGTTGTTGCCTCTGCAGCCGAACGAAAGCTGGCCTGCCGATCGGGTGAAAGACAGGCCCGTTGATGAATCCGCAACAATTAACTGAGCGCATATGACGGCGTTACGTACGTGGCATGCGTGCAGTACCAGCAGTGTCAATGGTTATACGTACTTTCTTCGTTTCGATTTACTCATCGTCGTTTTAGTTCAAAGTACGTACGTATGACATGCATGTGTACTGCATGGACAAATGAATGAAGGGACTGATCGTCGTCTCCAGCACGCACAACGACCTGCGGATGCCGCCATGCATCCATCGTGTTTGCCAAGTCCAGGGCTTTCGTGGTAAAGGCAACGAAGAAAATATGGCACACACGCACGGTTGGCCGACCCACCGAGCTCCAGCTTGTCAATGCGGACGCTGAACGGAACAGAACAAAAGATGTAGGAGAACAAATGGAGCGACGAGAGCGACGTGACTGCGGATATATATCCACATGCGTACGTACGCACGCGCGTGCGTTGCCTTGCTAGCAGCCATCACAAGTTCACAACGAAGATCAAGCTCCGCAATGACTACTCCAAACGAAAATGAAAATAACACTAGTACGATTACGTAGTTTATTATATTAATACACCATCCATTGCTAAACTGTAACACGTTCCACGTTTCGGTAGTTGAATTTTCTTATACAATTAGAAACGGAGGTAGTAGCAGGTTGATGTATTCCCTAGTAATCGGTCTGACTACGGTCGTGTCCAAAGCTGACCCGCAAACCTGACACCGCATCCGCCTGCAGACAGGGGGAGGGGGCAATCCACGAACATGGATGTGAAAATCGGCCATCCAACGCTATCCGCATACATTTCAAACCACTTTTCAACTAACCGGACGAAATTCATGATAGAATTCATCAAAATTCGGATAAAAAATAATAGAAATCATCCGGACATAGCATAAAAATAAGCGTATCGAGACCGATCGGCGGATTGATATGGAACTGCATTGGATATCAAAACACGCCCGGACCATGTGGTTCGAACAGATGCGGGTGGTCTGAAGGTTCAGCTTTGTAGATACCCTAACAACAATAATATGGTTAAGCAGGAATATGGATGTATCTAACCGACATGACCATGCCGTCATAGTATAAATACAGCGCACATGCTTAATCATTTGTTTACTACTCTCTCTGTCCCAAAATAAGTGTCTTAACCTTAGTACTCCCTCCCTCCGTTTTTATTTACTCTGCATATTAGGTTTGACTAAAGTCAAACTTCATAAAGTTTGACCAACTTTATATGAAAATATGTAAATATTTATTATAAAAAATCTAAATGACGTGAAAGTATATTCAATAATGAATCTAACGGTATTGAATTTTTATCGTATATGTTAATATTTTTGTTTATAAACTTTGTCAAAGTTTACAAAACTTGACTTGATCAAAACTAATACACGGAGTAAATAAAAAAGAATAGAGTACAGCTTGTACTAAATTAGTATAAAGTTGAGACACTTATTTTGAGACGCAGGGAATATATATTATAGATCAAGCTGTGCATGCACAGTAGTAACTTCCTAGCTGCTTACCTGTTCCTCCTACAGGTTCTAAACTGCTGCAACTATTGCCATCACGCACCGTTGAACTACCGAGTCAAACAAAATGGCTGAATCCATTGACCAGGTATATTTGTTAGTTACGGCATACTATGCGCATGAACAGCGGTCAGTTGAGTGACATGTGTATATAATACTAGCAATAATTTAGCAGATAATTAATCGCGTGATCTTCTTCTTCTTCTTCTATGCAATAGATATATAATATGGTCAATGAGAATGTCTGCCAGTGCGAACGCTAAACAAGGGAACAATCTAATCTACGACAGCGACGTGACTCCAAACGTCCGTCCAATTATCCAATACGTACGCGCATGCGTTGCTGATTCCTCCTGCCTGCCGATCACAACGGAGAAAAACCTCACGATGCCTACAAAAAAGCAAAACAAAAATACATGATAGAAGAGGCTACTTTAATTGCGTTTCTCGACGAGGAAGCCAAGATCAGACCGGCTGCATGCATAAAAAATAAATCGAACCAGAGAACACTTCAGCTTGAAATCTCCCTTCCTATTCCGGCCAAAAAGGAAAAAAAAATCTCCCTTCCTATTTTTACTCAGGGCAGACGTAGGACCAGATCAGCTGCATGCATAAAAAATTGAGCTTAGATCAGCCACATTTTATAAACTTTGAAACTAACGAAAATGGTGTTCAGAAAAAAAACGAAAGCAATGTTTTCTAGAAACAAACCGAAGGAGATACAACTTATCTTTTGAGGAAAAGATGTACTCCCTCTAATCTATATTAACTAACGCTGCTTTAATACAATTTTTATGAAAGTTGTACCAAAGCAGCGTCAATCAATTTGGATCGGAAGGGGTAACTTTATTATTTCTTTCTATACACCACACTCTTGTTAATCATGGCCAGGACTATTTCAGGTACCGAAAAAGATGCGGCTCTATGAAGGGACCTGCTTCCATTTCCGCGTTGACTAACTTGTACTCTCATCATCCCATAATATAAAACATTTTTGTAAGCTAAACAACTTATAGAAATGTGTTCTTTTATGGGACGGAGGGAGTACTTCTTTTCTCCAAAAAGACATGGATAAATAAAAAGCACGCCTCCCATCTAAATATCATTGGTAATTTTGTTACCATACCATTATCCTAATGAGGGTAAAAAAAAAAGCCAGGAAAGCGGGTAGCAGGTATCCATTGTCATGTTGACTTGAGAGTTAGTGAGCCACATGTAGAATAGCCGAGGTAACAGAGTAGGTGAGAGACGCACAATGGTTGTAGGCCCCGTATAGTGCATGTTGAAATTCCAGCTAACCATTGGTAATTCTTGGTGACTTCTATGCCTATACCTACCCAATAACAAAATTCCATACAAAAACAATGAATAAGTTATACATTTTTGCATAGGAGGACTTAGGTGGTACACAACGATATGAACTCGTAAGTCCTGCAGTAGATCAATACTCGAGAATCTCTTGGTTACTAATTGGTCCCCTAGCAGGTCGTAGGCTACAAGAGGTTTAAACAAATGATGCATTTAGAAATGTTTTTATTTTTTATGAAAAGATACACTTTAATTCATCAACCTCTTCATTAAGATGTTGCACCATTCCAACATAAAATTCATTAATACAAAGTTTCTAACCACTAACTTACACCGAAAATTGCATAAATTTGAAATTCGTGATTTTTTTAGAAAATTATGAACAAAACTATTTTAAGTTGGCAAACTCTTATGAATTCAAGAACAATTTCAGAAATTCATGAACTTTTTTAAACTAAAAAATAATTATTGAAATCGTTACATTTTTTAATTTGAGAATGCATTTTTGAAATTTGTGAACATTTTCCAAAGTCACAAATATTTTCTAAAGTCAATTATTTCGAATTTGCTAAAAACAATTAAAGTACAGAATATTTTTCTAACTCATGAACATTTTTTAAATTCAGGAACATTTTTTGAATTCACAAACCTTTTCAAAATTTATGAACAGTTTTTTGAACACCATAACACTAGTTGAAATTCTTGAACTCACAAACATTAATTAAAATTTGCAAACAATTTTCTAAATGTCAAACAAAATTTGAATTTATGAACATTTTTGAGAGTTTGATCCGTACCTACAAGATTTTGTTTTGAAACTATGATGATTTTTATAGCAAATTCGGAAACTATACACCCTAATGGAGAAAAAATCAAAAGTATCACCCCGTCGGCCTCCTGTTGACCGAAAAGGGACTTTTCGGCCTCCTGTTGGCCGAAGAGGGACTTTTCGGCCAACCGTTGGCCAAAAAGTACTTCTCGGCCAACAGTTGGCCAAAGAGTCCCTCTTCGGCCTCTACTTTTTAGAAAATTCATATCAAATAGGATTTTTAGTATTTTAATTTGATTCTTTTTGCATTAGATTAGAAATTTTATGAAGTTTCTGTAGATATCAAGTTTGACTAGATTTGAAAGTTTGAATTTGAATTTTCATGAATTTTCTCAAATCACTAGATTGCCTATAATTTGAGCTAGGAGTATTCTTTTTAGATGATTCTTTTTGCTACTGGTTCTTTGTAACTTTGTTTATCAGTAGTAATTAATTGGTGAATTTTAGGATTATTTAAAATTAGGTTTTTACGCCATTCTCTCCCTCCATTTTCTCCCGACATTTTATTTCCCGCCATTCTCTCCCTCCATTTTCTTTCCCGCAATTCTCTCCCGCCATCTTCTTTCTCGCCATCTTCACTTCTCAACTTATAAAACGAGCCTCATGGTGTCCACGACTATAGATAACATCGTCTGACACGGTCTGCGTCTCCTGCGTCGGTGTTCTTTGGTGGAGTGTGAGACACCGTCTCGAGAGAAGTCATAAGTGTTTGCAACCGTCATCATCATCGGAGAGTGTTTCACACTTATGACTTCTCTCACACAGTGTTTCACACTCCACATGAAGGCATCATTGTCATCCTCCGTCGATGCAGCACTCCTTAGTGTGGCGGGAGAGAATGGCGGAAAAGAAAATGGCGGCAAAGAAAATGGAGGAAAAAAGATTGCGGGAAAGTATTTTTTTTCATGTATAAAACGGCAATGGTTGTATAGGATTTACAAGGCACGTTTAAATATAAACTCCTATGAAGCTCAAAACAAGTTTTCTAGTAGGATAAAAAAAATACTACAAATAAAATATAAACTCCAATTAATTACTACTGATAAACAAATTCACAAAGAACCAGTAGCAAAAAGAATCATCTTAAAAAATACTCCTAGCTCAAATTATAGGCAATCTACTTATTTAAGCAAATTCATGAAAAATTCAAATTCAAACTTTCAAATCTAGTCAAACTTGATATCTACAGAAACTTCATAAAATTTCTAATCTAATACAAAAAGAATCAAATTAAAATACTAAAAATCTTAATTAATATGAATTTTTTAAAACAGTGGCCAACGGTTGGCCGAAAAGTCCTTTTTGGCCAACGGTTGGCCGAAAAGTTCCTCTTCGGCCAACAGGAGGCCGACGGGGTGATATTTTTGAATTTTCTCCATTAGGGTATATAGTTTCCGAATTTGCTATAAAAATCATCATAGTTTCAAAAAAAAAAATCTACCTACAAAGGGGTATGCCAGAATCTACTCCGACACTGTGTGCGCATGATCCATCTATCGATGGCTCGTGTGACGCGGGCCAGACTTGGATGTGAAATCTCATATTAGGGCTATGTAGACGTAGCAATGCATGCACTTACCCCTAGCTATGATACGAGCTAGCGCGCTTCATTCACGCCGTGTCAAGTTAAATTAACTGGTGATGGTCGGACAGTTACCTTGGTAGTTGCTGCTTCATACTACTTCCTCTTTCCCAAAATATAAGGCGCGATTGACTTTTTACGGTCTTTGATGCACAACTTCGACCACTAATACATATCAAAGTATATGGAATGAACATGTATAAATGACATCGTTGTATTTGTCTTGCAAAGCAATTTTATTTCATATGTATGTATAATAATTTTATAGACATATAATACATAAAAAATATAATCAAAGTTGTTCAATGAAGACCAGAAAAGTCAAACCGTGCCTTATATTTTGGGAAGGAGGGAGTACAGTATTAAATCCCTTTTGTAACGACCGGAGACCGATGGGTCAATGTCCTGGACCTTTTTGGCACCCCACATGGTCGGGTACGTGTTCATTCCCATGCTCTTGTTACTCCACCCTACTAATTTAGGGTTCGAACAACCTAATCGATATCGTGCGAACTTATCTATCCATTGTGGCGTTAGGGCAGTGCTGCAATCTAGCTAGTGTACCAACGCGTTTCCTTCCTGCCATGTTAAATTAAGGGAAGTGATGGTCACGCAGCTGCCTCGTTAGTTCCTGCCGTGTACTTCAGAATTGAGGCCCATGTGCAAGGCCGAGCTTTGCGTTGACTGACTTGGTCCTTTATCTCCGACACAAGACGCGTACAGTTACAAACGCAAGCACGAGCTGTTGCCCACTCCCCACTCTCTTCTCCACAGCCTCGCCGCCGCCCAGGTGCTCTCCCTGCCTGCCGTCCGTCTCGCCGGACTCCTGTCCTGCCCCGACCACCCGATCCCGAGGTGAGCCCTGCTTCCTATCTCATCCCTCCTGGCTCCTGGTCTACCCATCAATCTTACCAGCAATGCTAATGCTCAGAGAGATTGACGCCGCCTGTACTTGGGTTTCACTGTAGCAATAGAGCTGGGGATTGGAGCGTGTGTTCATTCCTGCGAAGTTAATTTTATTTTTTAGAAATAACCAGTGATGGTCACGCGGCTGCTTGCTAGTTTACCCACCGCCGTATTAGATCTTGACCGCGCGGGCATAATGCCGATGATTTTAGATCTGACTTTCGGTTGTTGTTTAAGACATCAAATCTTGAGACACAACTATAGATGCTCAAATATTTGTCTGTCAGCAGATATAAAAGTGATTACATTAGTGTTCATAACATATTCCAACGCAAAAAAAAATAGTGTTCATAACATATTCTGCCTTGAAGTACCATTGACTAGTGATGTACAAAACCAATTCAATGTGCTAATCTTCATAGTTTTTCAGTACCATTGACTAGTGATGTACAAAACCAATTCAATGTGCTAATCTTCATAGTTTTTCAGTACCATTGACTAGTGATGTACAAAACCAATTCAATGTGCTAATCTTCATAGTATATACGTTGCTCTGCTTCCCTTTTATGCTTCCATTTAACCGTTCATATACCAAGCGTGTATTGCCTAAAAACAAGGAAATGATAAAAATAGATAGACTTCCAAATTTGTCACCTGCAAGCCCATCGTAGCATAGGGTAAATATAAAAAGAACTTCTGAAGTTATTTACAAAAATTTATGAGGAAAGTGGATTTGCACACCAAGTTTCTCAACTTCAAGTGTTCCTTTTTTTTCAGAAATGAAGAAACCAGAGCACCTGACTAGTTATGGCCTTATGGACCCTGCAGACAATAATATGTCGAAAGAAGCTGACAGTGTGGCAATATCAATAGGAGAAGGCGTACTGCTCGGAGATTCATCGCAGTCTCAGCTGCAAGAGATCAGTGTTAACCATGGTAAGTACCATTCATCGGTGATATGTTCTCGTTGTTATTTTCCACATGTATAATATATAACTGAATCGTTGTGCTAGTTTTTGTAGTTCGTTTAGTCAGTTTTCATAGTTAATTTTATTTTTTTTGGAAATAACCACGTGGTTGCTTGCTAGTTTACCCGCCGCCTTATTAAATCTTGGCCCCGCAGGCATAATGCCGATGATTTTAGATCTGGCTTTAGGTCATTGTTTAAGGCATCAAATCTTGAGAGGCAACTATAGTAGCCCAAATATTTGTCCGTCGGCAGATATAAAGTGACTGCATTAGTGTTCATAACATGTTCTGACTTGAAGTACCATTGGCTGGTGATGTACAAAACCAATTCAATGTGCTAGTTTTCATGCTTTTTTAGTCGATTTCAGATACTCCCTCCGATCCATATTACTTGTCTTAGACTTGTCTAGATACGGTCTAAGACAAGTAATATGGATCGGATGGAGTACTTCCTATATACGTTTGGTATTCTGCTCCTCTTTTTCTTTGGCTTCATTTTAACCGTTTAGATACCAAGTGTGTCTTACCTAAAAAACACGGAAATGATAAAAGTGGATAGGCTTCCAAAGTTGTCACCTGCAAGCCCATAGTAGGATAGGAAAAATGTAAAACAAACTTCAGAAGTTATTTGAAAGAATATATGAGAAAAGGTGGATTTGCACACATCAAGTTATTTAATTGCAAGTGTCTCTTGTTTTCGGAAATGAAGAAACCAGAGTACCTGACTGAACTGATGCTTGTTATGGCCTTATGGACCCTGCAGAGAATATGTCGAAAGAAACTGACAATGTAGCAATATCAATAGGAGAAGATGTGTTGCTTGGAGATTCATCACAGCCGGAAGAAGCTGAGAGAGTGGAAATGCCGTCAGGAGAAGGCGTACTGGTTGGAGATTCACCACAGCTTCAGTTGCAAGAGATCAGTGTTAACCATGGTAAGTACCATTCGTCGGTGATATGTTCTCGTTGTTATTTTCCACATGTATAATACATAACTGAATTAATGTGCTAGTTTTCATAGTTTGTTTAGTCAGTTTCAAATACACTTATACCGAACAAAAGCAGCAAGGCTTTATCTATGAGGTTGGGTCTCTTCTCCCTTGTATTATACTCCCTCCGTCCCAAAATAAGTGTCTTAACTTTAGTACAATTTTATACTAAAGTTAATACAAAGTTGAGACACTTGTTTTGGGATGGAGAAAGTATAATTTTAGTTGAGATGCCTAGGGTGTCTTGCCTAAAAAAAGAAAATGAAATACTAGAAATAGTACATTTTCAAGCTGTCACCGGCAAGCCCTCATTAGGATAAGAAAATATAAAAAAACGATGGTCAAAGCTTATTTGGGGAAAAAGTGAATTTGCCTTGCAATTAAGCACCACAAGTGCCTTTTTTGTTTTCGGAATTGAATTTCACACTGTAATAGTGTGTTTTACACAGGAGACCGTCCCTGACCGAGCTGATGTTTTCTATGGCCTTACAGGGTCTGCAGATAATGTGTCGGAAGAAGCGAACAGAGCGGCAGTATGGTCAGGAGATGATATGGTGCTTGGAGATCCGTCGCAGTATCAGCTGCAAGAGATCACGGCTTACAATCATCCTCCTCCCTTGCCGAGTGATAGGTTGCTGAAGGTAGTACAAGAAGCCCACGGTATGGTGGTGTTGTTCGTCCCCTTCAGCGACGGCCGTCTGGGGACAGTGGCCATGGACAGCCTGCAGAATCTGGTGCATGGCAATCCCAAGAACAACCGACCTGGTTTTCCCAAAAAGAAGAAAAAACGATATGGTAAAAGTAAGCACAAGGATTTCCGTGCCTGGCTGCTGCTCCTAGCATCACTGGTTGCCAGCGTCTCCTTCACCGCAGGGCTCACCACACCAGGTGGTTTCTGGGCCGCCGACGACATGGCCAACGGGTACGTCGCCGGTACCTCAGTTATGCGCGACAAATTTCCAGGAGGTACATGGTCTTTTACTACAGCAACACGAGTGCTTTCTTGGCGTCCTTGGCGATCATTGGAATGCTCGCCAAAGACATCAATAGCAAGCAGTCCGTTGTCATGAAAAAAAGTGTTTTCAAAGCCCTTGTAGCTCTTTGCTTTGTGAGCTTGGTGGCTTCCTATATAGCCGGCACGGGAGCAGGTCAGCATAGTAACAACTTTGTCATAGCGGCAGTAGTCGTCTACATGCTTTGTGTTGTGAGCTGGATGGTCTCGATCCGAGGCCGCCAGCGACCCACGGAATCCTTGGTTTAAGAGGTTGACTTATGAGAGCAGCGCAGGGTGTCACCCTGCTGGCTTGGCTCTCTCGGTGGGAGCAAGCCCACCCGGGTTTGAGTCCGGAGGTCACCCGGACCGGATGCTTAGAGAATTTCTTCTATAAAAATATACCTCCAAGGGCTAGTCCTGGATGGTCTCATTTTTTTTTTAGAGGTTGACTTATTGCAATGAATAATTAATGTACCAAGGAAGAAGGTTTTACAGAAGAAACAACAAGAAATCCCTAGCAGCTGCCCAGTTATTGATATGCCCAAGAGGCAATTCGTGGTGGTATGTGTGCTTACGACGTTTCTATCTCTAAGTGCTTGAGGACCCTCATTTGTTATGCCTATATATATCTCGACCAACAAGAAGATGTAACTGTATTCCTTCCTGTCAGAGAGAGACACATGTGAACTCTCGAGCTGCTTAATCATTTATGCTACGGTCGAGCGTGGTCGTGCTCGGTAGCTGATTGATTACTTGTTACATGGCTGAATGTATTCCTTTGGTTGCATATCTGCATCGAACAGGTGTTTACGTTTGTCTTACTATATGTTGCATCCATCCACAGCCATACACACTTGAGTGACAAGATTATAATAATACCTGCAATAATCTTACTGAATACTTAACCATGTGTTCCTCTTATTCTCCTACGAGTACTATATAAGACTTTCTCAAGTATTCAGGGTATGGTTACCTCCTGAGATCTCTCTTCATAGAGAGTCGGGACAGCCACGGGCCCACGGCAGCAGACAAGCCGCTCTTCTTCACAAGAAAAACAGAGACGAAATTAGCTTTGGGGATTTTTTTACGAGGGAGGGAGAAGCAGGCCTTGGTTTTTATCATCTTTAATTTGCAACGCAACAACACGCTAAGAATACTACTCCCTCCGTTCCTAAATATAAGTCTTTTTAGACATTTCAAATGGACTACAACATACGGATGTATATAGACGTATTTTAGAGTGTAGATTCACTCATTTTGCTTCAGACAGAATACTGTCAGCAATCTCTAGAAAGACTTATATTTAGGAACGGAGGGAGTAGTATGAAAAACAGCAAGAGCAGCAGCAGCAGCACTGAATTTCAGTACAACCAGGCAATGCTGTCTAGCAAAATATGAGAGAATCGAGCACCGAAAATACGAGTGGGGGTGCTCCAGGTTTTGTTCAAAACTGTTCATCAATGTCAGCGCGAAGCGCTTAGCAAGCAGAGCGCAATCACGCGACTGCAAACATCTGCCCGTCAACATCAGAGTGCAATTCAAACACACAGCAGGTAAAATAAGACGCACTTGGTTTCACCCAACAGTTTCAGGCAGCAGCATATTTAGCACAACATGGATACACCACATGAACTGCATGCTCAGGTAGTACCAACATAACAGAATCACGACGGCGAATCCGCAACAAGTTAATGCATGGATACATTTCTAGCACAACCAGAGCACATCTCATGAACTGCGTGCAGGTACTACTAACATGACAGAATCACGACGGCGAATCCTTGACAGTTAACAATGCATGAATCATGAAGGCAACAATAGACTACGTACTAGCACTCGTCTCTCAAGTTACACAGGAAAAAACAAGCCTTACCAGCTAGTACTCTACATTGTGCACACGAACAAGATCAACTCCCCAACCCGAGTGCCTAGAGACTGACTTCTGCTGCTGAACATGCCCACTGTAGCCCAAGCTCAGCACTTACCGTCTAAACGTGATCATTCGCCATCGCCATTTTCTCCCGGATCCTGTCCAGCTCCAGCATGAATTCGTCGCACTTGGCGCCGTCCCCGCAGATCTCCCTCCCGATCCTGGCCGCCTTGCTCATCAGCGCCGCGTACCTCGCCGCATCCTCCTCACGCTGCACCGCCGCCACCAACCGCCCCTCCTCACGCCGCTCCAACTGCTCCTCCCTGAAACCGTCGGTCCACCGGGCCACGATGTATTTCTCGGGTATCTCGTCGATGCCAAACTGCGTGAAGAGCCTGAACACGTGGCAGCAGAGGATCCCGTCCCTGGCGAACTTGGCGCACTGGCACGTGTATGTGTCAGTGCCGGGCTCGATTGACACCTCAAAGGAGTCTCTGTCGTACTCGGGGTTCTCGTAATTGGAGGCCTTGTCCAGCCTGTACAGGGTGCCCCTTTCAATCTCCTGCACCTTGAACGCTGTGGAGTGGAGCAGCTCCTTCTGGACCTTCAGGAAGATCTGCCTTGTGTAGACACGTGATGCGTGCCTTTCTATTGGCTGCAGTGAGAAGCATGAAGGCTCGGTCGCCGCTTCCAGCGCGTCTTCCTCGTCCATTTTCTTGATCTTATCTTGCATCTCCTCGTACTTCTCAATCAGATTCTCTATCTTGTCCTTAGGAAGCACATTCTCTTTGAAGAGTGAGAATGCCCCCTGGCTGCCTCTGGCTGAAACGACAAAAGGGAAGAAATCTTGCATGAAATAAACAGGAGCCCAGGTCTTCCTCATCTCCCACAGCAACTGTAGGTACTCGTTTTCACTTGCATCGTGTCTCTGGATGAGTGCTCTCCATCCTTGTTCGAACTCCGTCTCTGTCAGTGAATTGTCAACTAAGATGTCCAGCTCTGCTTTCATGTTGCCTCTTGCTGCCACAAAGGCTGCCATCTTTTCCTGGGCTTTACCATTCCATCTGCAGAACCTGTGCCTTGCTTGTGGCATCACCTCGGCTATTGCTTTCGCCATGGCTTCGTCCTGGCTTGTTATGACTGATCTTGGCGTTTGACCTCCTCCCATCTCTTGCAGAAACGTCTGGAGCATCCATTTGTAGGTTTCAGCTTTCCGATCTTGCAGCAAGGCACATCCTAACACGATTGTTCTCCCACGGTTATTCATCCCTGTGATAGGAACAAAAGGCATGTTGTGTCTATTTGTGCTGAAGGTGGTGTCAAACGACACGAAATCACCAAAGATTTCATAATCCATCCTTGACCTTGCATCAGTCCAGAAAATGCTCCTAAGCATGCCGTCTTCATCCTTTTGCACGGTATAGAAAAAACATGGGTCCTGGAGCTGCAGTTCCTCTAAGTGGTTCAATGTTTTTTCAACATCTATGTTTGCTTTCCTCCATTGTTCGGCAGACTGCAAGATCAGTGCTTGTTTTTCCTTTGATGGCAATTCCCGAAAAAAGCCACTCATCCTTCTTAAAATCTTGAGAATTTCTCCGGGAGGCACCCTGCTCTGCTGAAGAACTCTTGAGAATGACCTCTCTTCAGGTGACATGTGTTTTTGGCTCATTAAGAATCTTGTGAACGAACGGCTTGGAGATAACGGATGGTTGTGTTCGTTCTGAACTGCTGCGATCACCCACTCTCCCTTGATAAGCTTCACGATGATCTTTGCCTGGCAATTTGTCTTCTCTATGACATTCTTCTTCCTCTTCCTCTTCAGGTTCAGGTCCTCAACTAGCTTTACCTTGCGATTCCTGTTGCAGTCTAGCTGAAACCTCTGTCTCTTGTAGTTTCTTCCCCTGACCACCACAAAACCAGTCTGGAGAGCATATGTGTTGTAGTACTCGTGTGCATCTTCGAGGGTTGGGAATTTCATTCCAACCTGCGGTGCCTTAACAGTGCCCAGTGCCTCAGGGGCGGGATAGAAGAACTTCCCTTCATCCTTTTCTGATTCACTCCCAGAGCTGATGTCTGAATCACTTTCACTGCCTGTATCGTCGCTAGAAATGTCATCGATTTCCATAACATCATGTTCTTCAGCAGTCTGCAGCTGCAGTGAACGGTCCGCATAGCTGGCGCTTCTCTCCAGTTTAACTTGCAATGCCAATGCGGCCTCTTCGTCGTCATCCATGAACTCTGCTGATCGTTCCTGCACGCGAGCGCCATAGTTTATGTTAACCCACTAAGTATGCTGTATTGAAACGTCTGAAACATCAATACTTGCTATATTTTGTTTAGTTTCCATACCTCACGGTTGTTGCTGAGCAGTTGTATTCTTGGTCGCCTCACCAGCTGTTTGCCAGCATCCCGACGCGCCTGCTGTCATTTCATTCCAAGTTAACACCAGGCATTAAGTAATTCCTAAGAAAGGACAGTGAAGTAGTGACTCCAAGTACCTTAACAACGTTGCACGCAGGTGCTGGCGTCTTCTCATATCCCTTAATAGCCTGCGATACAGATACATGTGAGACACAGCAATTCAGTGTGTCTGTGCCTTGGCGGCCTGCTTTCTTCTATGTTATCGACTGACAGACATACAGATGAAGGGAAAAGATGTGTTCAAGTACCTCTTCCCCATACACCTGCACTTGCCGCAGGATCGGCACATGGGAGCCATCATCCCCGGCGACAATGTATATCACTCTCTTGTTCGCGGAGCTCCCGGGGGTTTTCGCCGAACTGCTGTTCGATTTCGCAACCTGCAACAGTTCCAAAGAGCGCATTTTTCACTCAGGATCCACACACCACACACACATAATGCCAAGTCTCTACTCAACAAAGGCTTCTTTCCAGTACTCTTACCACTCTGGAACTGGTCGGAAGAGCAGCAGCTGCTGGCGCCTGCGGCGCGTGACCGCCTGCTGCCCGCGCCGGCAGCGCACTGGCCGTCTGAACCGCCGGCTGCGCCGGAGTTGCGGGATCTTCTTTCGCCTGAAACGAAGCGATTTGTCAGGCATAAACCCTGCGCGGCGGAACATGTATGGTAGCTTTCGCGAGGGCATTACCGTGTAGGCAGCTAGATACTCCTCCATCGCCGGTGTCCGCCGGTGGCGAGCGCGCTTCGGCGGAAGTGGACTGGGTGTCTAGATCCGGATTCGAATGGGCGGGGGAGAGGGGAGGCGAGGGGTTGGGACGGGATCCCGTGCGGGTGACGGGGCGAGGGTGGGGAGGGGAGGTGGCGGCTGGATCTGCACGGGGAGGGAGGATACGGCGGCGACGGCGGCGGCGGCGGCCGCCGTTGCTGGAGCGACTGGGAGGAGGAGGGGTAGGTAGGTATCCTGCGCCGGCTGCGGAGAATAGGGTTATGGGAGAGAGGAGCGGAGTTTCCCTATTGGTCGCCTGTAGCAAAGAGTTGACGCTATGACGCGCCTGAGCGCTCGCACATGGGCCGGCCTGACTTGGGTAGCCCAAGCCCACGAGCGGTTTGCCCGGCCTCTTTGATTCGTAGGATTCTCAAAAAACACGGCAATTAAAAAAAATCATAGGATTAGAATGTCATGTTCATCTCAGTCCTACAGAAATTTGTGTTTTTTGGTTGCATCATAGGAAAATCAAAGGGTTCTTTCAAGGAGATTTGAGAGGACGCAATAAATCCTATGGTAAGTAGTGCAAAGAAATCCTTAGAACTTTTTATATAGGATTCAATCCTTTGAATCAAGCAACCAACATAGGAAAAATTACAACCGATTCTAATACACTGAAATTCCTATGAAATCCTTTGAATCCAAGGACCCTTAGTCACTACCTTCACATGATCTTGCTTTCATTCTTTTATCGTCTTCGGGGCTTCTCTATCAGTACCATTCTCTTTAGATTTTTTGCTTTTATTAATTTTATTCTATATTTTCCTTTTCTTTCATTTTATAAATTGTGCCTTCATTTTTCCCTTTTTAAGTTTGTCTCGTTTGTTTACTTTCCTTTTTGTTTTTAATTTCTATTACATGCATATTTTTACTACTTGCATATTTTCAAAATTATATTTTTTAATCTATGATTTTTTAAAGTTAGTAAATACTTAAAAATGCATAGTTCTAAACAACTCATGAATATTTAAAATTCATGGACACAAAAATCCAACATATTTCAATGTTCACAAACCTTTAAAAATTGGTGAACGTTTTTTTTGGTAATAATACATCTTAATTCTGTCAAAAAACGGATAGCCTATTTTCGTTAGCCGGTTTTCTGTAGCTAGCAAACTAAAGTATGTCCTAAATATATTTACAAATTTCAAAGTTGTCATGACATAATTTTATTGAATATACATTGTTTTATCAATTATTTGGAATACCATATAAACACTGCGCCAAAGAGCTAGTTGATGTTTTCTTCTCTTTGATTAGGAAAGTTATGTTGTTTCCAAAGGTCAACAACTCTCGAAAACATGGGGAATTGTTTGGTCTACGCCAAAAGACGGAGCAAGGTGCCCTACAGGGCCCACACGCCCCACCCAAACGTCGTAGGGGCTAGTGTACGCCCCTAGCTCATAAATACCCATAAAACTTCTTTAGAATTATAGCATAATTTTTTGCCGTCTGTGTTGTTTAGTGGGGACATGAAGAATTGAATGGTAGTGTGGTGTTGGTTGAGGTCGGAATGACACATTCTCAAAACATGGAATAAAATAAACATAGGATTAGAATGTCATGCTCATCTCAATCCTACAGAATTTTGTGTTTTGATTGCATCATAGGAAATCAAATGATTCTTTCAAAGGGATTTGAGTGAACGCAGTAAATTCTATTGTAAGTAGTACAAAGAAATCCTTAGAATCCTTTTTTATAGGATTCAATCCTATAAATCAAACAACCAACATAGGAAAAATTACAAAGGATTCCACTCCTCCAAAATCCCTATGGAAATCCTTTGCATCAAATGAGACCTTATTCGCTCGCTTCGCTCGATCTTTTTCATTCTTTTATCGTCTTTGGGTCTTCTCTATCGGTTTTCACAATTCTCTTTAGATTTTTTGTTTTTATTAGTTTTACTTTATAATTTCCTTTACTTTCAATTTATAAATTGTCACCTCATTTTGTTTTTCCATTTTTTAAGTTTATCTATTTTATTTACTTTCCTTTTCATTTTTTATTTCTAATACATGCATATTTTAAAAACTTATGATTGTTTTAATTTATGAGTTTTGAAAGGTACTGAATACTTAAAAACATGCGTACTTTTAAATTATCATTAATATTTAAATTCCTAAACATTTTGAAAGTTTGCAAACATATTTTAATATTCACTAACCTTTAAAAATTGGTGAGTGTTTTTTGGCAATAATACATCTTAATTCTGTCAAAAAACTGATAGCCTATTTTCTTTAACCAGTTTTTTTAGCTAGCAAACTGAAGTATGTTCTAAAATTTATCTATAAATTTTAAAGTGATTATGACATAATTTTATTGAATATACATTGGTTTTATCATTTATTTCTGGGGAAAAATAAATGATGAAACAATGTCAGATTTTGAGGAAAAATAAATGATTAAACAATGTATATTCACAAGTGCGAAAGTGCTGGTTGATGTTTTATTTAACATATAAATAAAGTGCGAAAGAGCTAGTTGATGTTTTCTTTTCTTTGGTTTAGGAAAGTTATATAGTTTCCAAAAGTCAAAAAATCTAGAAAACATGGGGAATTCTTTGGTCTGCGCCAAATGATGGAGCGAGGAGTCCCACCCGCCTCACCCAAGCGTCTGGGCTGGAGTACGCCCCTAGCTCATAAATACCCAGAAACCTTCCTTAGAATTATAGCATAGTGTCACTCCATGATTCGGGATGTTCTAATGTGGTGTCAGTGGCTACCACAAGAAATTTGCGTTGTTTAGTAGGGCCGTGGAGAATTGGATGGTAGTGTGGATTTGAGGTCGGAATTACACATCCTTGTTAATCAGGGTTCAACTCCCTTCACGCGGGGAGGGGGAATTTCCGGTACCTCACCCATCTAGGCTCCTTTTTCATATATCCTATACACCTAAAAGAGTGAACGACACTAACTTATTTATCTTAACATGCAAGTCTGTCATGTCATCATACAATTATGTATGTAATAAAACTCACCTCAATATGCAACCATGCATGGGAAAAGACCCACCACCATATGCAACCATGCATGGAATTTTTTTTATTCTATTATTCTAGTTTTATTCAATAAACATTCTACAACTATAAATATTTAAATATAATAAATCATATGTATTTTTAATTTCAGCTCACGTGTTATTATTCTATATATTTGTATTCCACACAATCAAATCTCATTGAATGTATTGCAACCGATTCTTGCAGTGGCGGAACTAGCATCAGATAACGCCTAGGGCTAAATTAGCTTGAGTGATGCACTTCAGTGACTTTGTATATTTTATAAGAAGGAACTACAAAGGCAAATGTTGCTAGGCCTAGGGCTATAGCCCCAACTGCCCTAGGCCTGTCTCCGCCACTGGATTCTTGCAACAATACGCGAGGTATCATCTAGTTGTACATGGGGCTTCTCCCCAATTGGATCTCATTATTAGGACGGTGGATATGAGCCCGTGATGATCATGAAGTTGCATCGGTAGTTCTTGCTGGCATATTATATCTAGAATGAAGTGGCCGTTGGAATAATTGGAGCTCGATGGGTCAATGACCTGAACCTTTTTGGTACGCTATATGATTAGGTGTTCAAATTTGCAGGAGGTGGCGACTGCCTTTTCCCCTCGACCCATGGGCACTGTCATAGATTTCCCTGTCCTTCGCTGGTCGCAGCGACGACAGGAGGGTGGGGGAACCTCAAATCTGTTTTGTCTAGTCCGTGTTTTGGAGGGTTCTCGAGTTCTTCGCCAATAATGAAATTGGGGTAGTGTAGATGATGGGATAATGGTTCCTCGGCTTTCCCCATGTCGATGGCCTTCCTTGGAGGGGTGTCGATGAGCCGGGGGATGATGTCAATCATCGGGCATTTGTTCTAACGTGATTAACGTTTGTCCACTGCAGCAGCGGCCTGCGGAAGGGATGGTGTCATGATGTGCTTTTGTTCTCCAGTTCCATCTACGCACGATGAATCTCAACGAGACACGACTTCACATGGGGAACTTGTGACGTTTTTGTCCCCCTTCCCTGGCCCTTCTCGATACAAAATTCTTTGGGACGATGATCTATTTATATCGCGATCGCCAACGTCTTCTAGTCTACATAGATGACTTCCCGACCTCGCTTTTACAACTCACTTGTTTCAACAAGGTTGCTCCACTAAGCCAGGGACCCATATGCAGCAACGAGCTTTGCTTACAACGCATCATCCAGGGTTGCAGAAGGACGATGGTGTTGTTTTCTCCTGGTCATGATGGTTCTTGCGGCTTTGCAAGGAAGTTACTGTAAAGATGGCTTTATATATGGCTGGTCGTAGTGGGAGTATCATAAGCAGTATCATGCATGCCAACTAGACTTTTTAGATGGTGTGGCACACAATTAAATGAGGAAAGATGGGGTTGTAATGGGATCCGGCTTGCCTGCTCCCTCCTCATGCTCCCATCCGTGCTCCCACTTCAGCCTACGGCTGTCTTTTTTTCTTTTCTTTTTCTAATCTAATCATCTCCCCCCTGATTTTAAGGGGGTGGGGCCGGGCCTTATTTTGTTCTAATCAAATCAAGCCACATACGCGGGAGCACAAATGGGCACACACGGGGGAAGCAGGCAAGTCTCGTCTGTCGTAATGTGCTATAGCATATCATGATACCGTATCATATTAAAAATTGTACTACTTTGTCAGCGTCCCAACTACAAGTGCAGCTCGGGGCAACCACAACGCTGACGAGGCAGCAACAGATCAGCCACAGACCACCAATCAGGGAAGGGAGCGCGTCATCGCCAGGCCACCTAGGATCAAGCACCCAAGCCGCCGCTTCGTGGGCCCAGAGTGGTTGAACGCTATATAAGCTGGCTCAACCAGAGAGAAGACCACCCGGGCTTGGATCACGACAACGACATCGGCACGACACCTACTTTCCCCTTTTCTTTCTTCTCGCATCAAGTCAGAATCAAACAGAGAGATCAGCGTGTATCTGGGCGTGAGAAATACAGATAGTGTGATCCGGTACCTAACATCATGGTATCAGCTAGCCACCCACCACCCTTCATCGCCACCGCCGCCGGTCAATTCGCGGTCCTGGAAACCCGCCGACAGAAGCAAGTGCGTGAGCAGCTAGTCGCCACCATGGATCCAGCGCTGAAGTCATATCTCGACAAGATGAGCGAAGAGGCCGCCACTCGCGCCCGCAAACAAGCAGAAGACAACAGCACCATCCTGCAGGCGCTAGCGACCCAGACGTCGCGGATCGACTCTCTCGTCAACTGGAAGCCGGAGCTGGAGGCGGGCTTCGCCCAGTTGGAGCAGTCGGTCGCGGCGCTTCAGGTCGCGTCACCTCCGCCGTCCCCATCAACCGGATCGACGCTGCTGGCGACCCCTTCGCCTTTCCCGCGTGAGATCCACGGGCAAACCTGCCACGGCGCGCCATTGCACCTCGGGGGATCTCCGACGGTGACTCCCGAGTCACCGGCGGCTTCCCCGGTCACGGGTACGACCCTAATCCCGTCGCAAACCTCATCTCCGTTATCGTCACAAGTACTTGCGTCTATGGGGCAATCACCACCACCGATGGCATTCCCTGTGTTTGCCAGTGAAAATCCCCAACTATGGAAGACACTTGCTGAACAATACTTTCAGATGTTCATTGTTCATGAGTCTTACTGGGTGCCCATGGCAAGTTTGAACTTCTCTGGCCCTGCTGCAATATGGTTGCATTCAGTGCAACACAAAATCGCTGGGCTGAATTGGGAGTCATTTACTGCTCTGTTGTGCACTCGTTTCTGTCGGGACAAGCATCAACTCTTGATCCGACAGTTCTATGCTATTCGTCAGACTCATTCAGTTGCTGATTTCATTGAGAAATTTGAAACGTTGATGAATCACATGATTTCCTACTCCAAAGTAACCCATCCATATTTCTTCCTTACACGATTCATTGAGGGGCTGCGACCGGATATTCTCACAGTGGTGCTAATTCAGCGGCCACCGGACTTGGATACATCCTGTTTGCTGGCCCTGCTTCAGGAGGAAGTGGCCGACGGCGAAGCATTGCTGTACCAGCACAAGGGCAAATCGACCCCAAGCGTGCAGCGAGCATCGACATCCAGCGCACCGGCCACGCCCTCCTTCAGCCGCCCTCCGACACCGACACCTATGGCTGAAGATCGCCGCGACATGGATGCCGCGCATGCTGGTGCAGATGCAAGCAAAATCAGTGCACTCCAGGCATTCCGACGTGCTCGTGGTCTCTGCTACAAATGTGGTGAGAGGTGGGGCAAAGATCATACATGTCCTCCTACTGTCCAGATGCATGTAGTAGAGGAACTGCTGGCTCTATTTACGACAGAAGAGGAACTCGGAGATCACCAACAGAATCCTACCGAATATGAAGAAGACAACCTCTGTACTATATCCAAGCAAGCTGTCGATGGATCCCCAGGCCCCGACGTCTTGCAGCTGCACGCCTGGATACAGGGCAGAGAAGTATCTCTGTTGGTGGACTCCGGTAGCTCGCCTCTCGTTAAGGATCACCGCATCGCTGCCAAGTTATTGGGGGTCTGCAAAATGGCCAAGACCTGCAGGGTTAAGGTTGCGGATGGAGCACTCTTGCACTGTGACAGTTTCATCCCTCATTGCTTATGGACATCGCAGGGCCATCAGTTTGTTATAGACTTCAAATTGATTTCACTGGGAGTGTATGACGCTATTTTGGGAATGGATTGGCTCCGCAAACACAACCCCATGCATATAGACTGGGAGGCACAACACATGACAGTAACCACTCCTAGTGGTTCAGTGGATCTGCAAGCGGTGTTGTCACGCCCAAGATGCGACCCTATCCTAAAGGAACTCGAAGGTCCCATCAAGGATAGAAGCGCATCTTGAAGACGCTTTTGCAAGGTGGATATCATTACATCAACATTACATAATAGATGGGGATACATACAAGGCATACCAATGCCGCAAGAATACATCAAATCATACATGAGAATAACATCCAACTACGGATGAAACATAAACAGAAACTCAAGCGACATCCACCCTGCTAGCCCAGGCTGCCGACCTGGAACCTATCCCCTGATCGACGAAGAAGAAGAAGGACTCCAAAACAAGTAACATCGCTCTCACGTCATGATCATCGCATAACATGTACCAAAGAATCACTGTTGGTGTAGTAAATCGTGAGCCACGAGGACTCAAAGAATCCCATTACCATGGGTATCAAGACTAGCAAAGCTTAATGGGTAAGGAAGGGGTAAGGTGGTGAGGTTGCAGCAGCGACTAAGCATGTATGGTGGCTAACTTACGCAAAAAGAGCGAGAAGAGAAGCAAAGCAAGCGGTCGTCAACTAGTAATGATCAAGAAGTGATCCTGAACTCCTACTTACGTCAGACATAACCCAGAAACTGTTGGGGAACGTAGTAATTTCAAAAAATTTCCTACGCACACGCAATACCATGGTGATGGCATAGCAACGAGAGGGGAGAGTGTCTGTCCACGCACTCGTGAGACCGTGAAGCGGAAGCGTTATAACAACGCGGTTGATGTAGTCGTCACGTCTTCACGATCCGACCGATCCAAGTACCGAACGTCACGGCACCTCCGTGTTCGACATCGCTCGATTCGATGACGATCCCGGGCTCCGATCCAGCAAAGCGTCGGGGATGAGTTCCACAAGACGACGGCGTGGTGACGATGATGATGCTCCACCGACGCAGGGCTTCGTCTAAGCTCCACGACGATATGACTTCACGGCGCAGGCTTCGCCTAAGCTCATGACGATATGACCGAAGTGGAATATGGTGGAGGGGCACCGCACACGGCTAAGGAACGATCCGTAGATCAACTTGTGTGTCATGGGGTGCCCCCGCCCCGTGATATAAAGGAGCAAGGGGGGTGCGGCCAGCCCAAGGCGCGCTGGAGGAGTCCTACTCCCACCGAGTAGGACTCCCTTCCTAGTTGGATTAGGATTGGGAAGGGAAGAGGGAAGGGCGCCGCCTCTCCTGTCCTATTCGGACTAGAGGGGGAGGGCGCGGCCTGCCTGGCCGCCCTTTCCTCTTCTCCCTATGGCCCATCAAGGCCCATAGACCCCCGGGGGTTCCGGTAACCCCGGTGTTCCAGAACTTTCTGCTTTCATCCTAACCTTTCCAAGTCCAAACATAGGCTTCCAATATATCAATCTTTATGTCTCGACCATTTCGAGACTCCTCGTCATGTCCGTGATCACATCCGGACTCGAACAACCTTCGTACATCAATACTTATAAACTCATAATGAACTGTCATCGAAGCGTTAAGCGTGCGGACCCTACGGGTTCGAGAACTATGTAGACATGACCTAGAACCATTCTCGGTCAATAACCAATAGCGGAACCTGGATGCCCATATTGGTTCCTACATATTCTACGAAGATCTTTATCGGTCAAACCGCATAACGACATACGTTGTTCCCTTTGTCATCGGTATGTTACTTACCCGAGATTCGATCGTCGGTATCCAATACCTAGTTCAATCTCGTTGCAGTAAGTCTCTTTACTCGTTCCGTAATACATCATCTCACAACTAACTCATTAGTTGCAATGCTTGCAAGGCTCATGTGATGTGTATTACCGAGAAGGCCCAGAGATACCTCTCTGACAATCGGAGTGACAAAACCTAATCTTGATTCATGCCAACTCAACATATACTTTTGGAGACACCAGAGAGTACCTTTATAATCACCCGATTCGTTGTGACGTTTGGTAGCACACAAAGTCTTCCTCCGTAAACGGGAGTTGCATAATCTCATAGTTTGCAGGAACTTTGTATAAGTCATGAAGAAAGCATAAGCAACATACTAAACGATCAAGTGCTAAGCTAACGGAATGGGTCAAGTCAATCACATCATTCTACTAATGATGTGATCCCGTTTAATCAAATGACAACTCATGTCTATGGTTAGGAAACATAACCATCTTTGATTTAACGAGCTAGTAAAGTAGAGGCATACTAGTGACACTCTGTTTGTCTACTTATTCACACATGTATTATGTTTCCGGTTAATACAATTCTAGCATGAATAATAAACATTTATCATGATATAAGGAAATAAATAATAACTTTATTATTGCCTCTAGGGCATATTTCCTTCAGTCTCCCACTTGCACTAGAGTCAATAATCTAGATTACACAGTAATGATTCTAACACCCATGGAGTCTTGGTGCTGATCATGTTTTGCTCGTGGAAGAGGCTTAGTCAATGGGTCTGCAACATTTAGATCCGTATGTATCTTGCAAATCTCTATGTCTCCCACTTGGACTTGGTCCCGAATGGAATTGAAGCGTCTCTTGATATGCTTGGTCCTCTTGTGAAATCTGGATTCCTTTGCCAAGGCAATTGCACCAGTATTGTCACATAAGATCTTCATTGGTCCCGATGCACTAGGTATGACACCTAGATCGGAAATGAACTCTTTCATCCAGACTCCTTCATTTGCTGCTTCCGAAGCAGCTATGTACTCCGCTTCACATGTAGATCCCGCCACGACGCTTTGTTTAGAACTGCACCAACTGTCAGCTCCACCGTTTAATAAAAATACGTATCCGGTTTGCGATTTAGAATCGTCTGATCAGTGTCAAAGCTTGCATCGACGTAACCATTTACGATTAGCTCTTTGTCACCTCCATATACGAGAAACATATCCTTAGTCCTTTTCGTATTTCAGGATGTTCTTGACCGCTGTCCGATGATCCACTCCTGGATTACTTTGGTACCTTCCTGCCAAGCTTATTGCTAAGCATACGTCGTGTCCGGTACACAACATTGCATACATGATAGAGCCTATGGCTGAAGCATAGGGAACATTTTTCATTTTCTCTCTATCTTCTGCGTGGTCGGGCATTGAGTCCGACTCAATTTCATACCTTGTAATACGTAAAAGACCTTTCTTTGCACGATCCATTTTGAACCTTTTCAAAACTCTATCTAGGTTTGTGCTTTGTGAAAGTCCAATTAAGCGTCTTGATCTATCTCTATAGATCTTGATGCCCTATATGTAAGCAGCTTCACCGAGGTCTTTCATTGAAAAACTTTTATTCAAGTATCCTTTTAGGCTATCCAGAAATTCTATATCATTTCCAATTAACAATATGTCGCCCACATATAATATTAGAAATGCTACAGAGCTCCCACTCACTTTCTTGTAAATACAAAGCTTCTCCAAAAGTCTCAGATAAAACCATATGCTTTGATCACTCACAAAGCGTTTATTCCAACTCCGAGAGGCTTGCACTGCACCATAAATTGATCGCTGGAGCTTGCACACTTTGTTAGCACCTTTTGGATCAACAAAACCTTCTGGTTGCATCATATACAACTCTTCTTCTAGAAATCCATTCAAGAATGCAGTTTTTACATCCATTTGCCAAATTTCATAATCATAAAATGCAGCAATTGCTAACATGATTCGGACAGACTTAAGCATCGCTACGGGTAAGAAAGTCTCATCGTAGTCAACCCCTTAAACTTGTCGAAACCTTTCGCAACAAATCGAGCTTTATAGACAGTTATATTACCATCAGCGTCAGTCTTCTTCTTAAAGATCCATTTATTCTCAATGGCTTGCCGATCATCGGGCAAGTCAACCAAAGTCCATACTTTGTTCTCATACATGGATCCCATCTCAGATTTCATGGCTTCAAGCCATTTTGTGGAATCTGGGCTCACCATCGCTTCTTCATAGTTCGTAGGTTCACCATGATCTAGTATCATGACTTCCGGAATAGGATTACCGTACCACTCACAGTGCGGATTTTATTCTGGTTGATCTCTGATTCAAGGACAACTTGATCTGAAGTTTCATGATCATTATCATTATCTTCCTCGCTAATCGGTGTAGGTGTCACGTAAACCGATTTACGTGATGAACTACTTTCCAATAAGGGAGCTGGTACTATTACCTCATCAAGTTCCACTTTCCTCCCACTCACTTCTTTCGAGAGAAACTCCTTCTCTAGAAAGGATCCATTCTTAGCAACGAATGTCTTGCCTTCGGATCTGTGATAGAAGGTATACCCAATTGTCTCCTTTGGGTATCCTATGAAGACACATTTTTCCGATTTGGGTTCAAGCTTATCAGGTTGAAGTTTTTTCACATAAGCATCGCAACCCCAAACTTTCAGAAACGACAACTTTGGTTTCTTGCTAAACCATAGTTCATAAGGTGTCGTCTCAACGGATTTTGACGGTGTCCTATTTAACGTGAATGCGGCCGTCTCTAAAGCATAACCCCAAAATGATAGCGGTAAATCGGAAATAGACATCATAGATCGCACCATATCTAGTAAAGTACGATTACGACGCTCGACACACCATTACGCTGTGGTGTTCCCGGTGGCGTGAGTTGCGAAACTATTCCGCATTGCTTCAAATGTAGACCAAACTCAGAACTCAAATATTCTCCTCCACGATCAGATCGTAGAAACTTTATTTTCTTGTTACGATGATTATCAACTTCACTCTGAAATTCTTTGAACTTTTCAAATGTTTCAGATTTATGTTTCATCAAGTAGATATACCCGTATCTGCTTAAATCATCTGTGAAGGTGAGAAAATAACGATATCCGCCACGAGCTTCAACATTCATCGGACCACATACATCCGTATGTATGATTTCCAATAAATCTGTTGCTCTCTCCATACAACCGGAGAACGGTGTTTTAGTCATCTTGCCCATGAGGCACGGTTCATAAGTACCAAGTGATTCATAATCAAGTGATTCCAAAAGTCCATCTGTATGGAGTTTCTTCATGCGTTCACACCGATATGACCTAAACGGCGATTGCCACAAATAAGTTGCACTATCATTATCAACTCTGCATCTTTTGGCTTCGACATTATGAATATGTGTATCACTACTATCGAGATTCAACAAGAATAGACCATTCTTCAAGGGTGCATGACCATAAAAGATATTACTCATATAAATAGAACAACCATTATTCTCTGATTTAAATGAATAACCGTCTCGCATCAAACAAGATCCAGATATAATGTTCATGCTCAACGCTGGCACCAAATAACAATTATTTAGGTCTAAAACTAATCCCGAAGGTAGATGTAGAGGTAGCGTGCCTACCGCGATCACATTGACTTTGGAACCGTTTCCCACGCGCATCGTCACCTCGTCCTTTGCGGTGCTCGCCTATTCCGTAGTCCCTGCTTCGAAGTTGCAAATATTAGCAACATAACCAAGATCAAATACCGTGTGCTACTACGAGCTCTAGTAAGGTACACATCAATAACATGTATATCACATATACCTTTGTTCACCTTGCCATCCTTCTTATCCGCCAAATACTTGGGGCAGTTCCGCTTCCAAAGGTCCACCGCTTGCAAGAAAACACTCGATTTTGCTTAGGTCCAGACTTGGGTTTCTTCTCTTGAGCAGCAACTTTCTTGCTGTTCTTTTGAAGTTTCCTTCTTCTTCCCTTTGCCCTTTTCTTGAAACTAGTGGTCTTGTTGACCATCAACACTTGATGCTCTTTCTTGATTTCTACCTCCATGACTTTTAGCATTGCGAAGAGCTCAGAATTGTCTTAGTCATCCCTTGCATATTATAGTTCATCACGAAGCTCTTGTAGCTTGGTGGCGTTGATTGGAGAATTCTGTCAATGACACTATCATCCGGAAGATTAACTCCCAGCTGAATTAAGTGATTATTATACCCGGACATTTTGAGTATGTGCTCACCGACGTAACTATTCTCCTCCATCTTGCAGCTATAGAACTTATTGGAGACTTCATATCTCTCAATCCGGCATTTGCTTGAAATATTAACTTCAACTCTTGGAACATCTCATATGCTCCATGACGTTCAAAACGCCGTCGTTGAAGACCCGGTTCTAAGCCGTAAAGCATGGCACACCGAACTATAGAGTAGTCATCAGCTTTGCTCGCCAGACGCTCACAACTTCGGCGTTGTTCTCAAGAAAGGCCTGGCACCCAGCGGTGCTTCCAGACATAATTCTTCTATGCAGCAATGAGGATAATCCTCAAGTTACGGACCCAGTCCGTGTAATTGCTACCATCATCTTTCAACTTTGCTTTCTCAAGGAACGCATTAAAATTCAACGGAACAACAAGACGAGCCATCTATCTACAAAGTAAACATAAACAAGAAAAATACTATCGTGTACTAAGTTCATGATAAATTTAAGTTTTAATTAATCATATTAAATAACTCCCACTTAGATGTATATCTCTCTAGTCATCTAAGTGATTACGTGATCCAAATCAACTAAACCATAACCGATCATCACGTGAGATGGAGTAGTTTTCAATGGTGAACATCACTATGTTGATCATATCTACTATATGATTCACGCCGACCTTTCGGTCTCCGTGTTCCGAGGCCATATCTGCATATGCTAGGCTCGTCAAGTTTAACTCGAGTATTCTCTGCGTGTGCAAAACTGGCTTGCACCCGTTGTAGATGGACGAGAACTTATCACACCCGATCATCGCGTGGTGTCCGGGTACTACTGAACTTTTAGCAACGGTGCATACTCGAGAGAACACTTCTTGATAATTTTAGTGAGAGATCATCTTATAATGCTACCGTCAATCAAAGCAAGATAAGATGCATAAAGGATAAACATCACATGCAATCAATATAAGTGATATGATATGGCCATCATCATCTTGTGCTTGTGATCTCCATCTCCAAGCACCATCGTGATCACCATCGCCACCGGTAGCGACACCTTGATCTCCATCGTAGCATCATTGTCGTCTCGCCAAATATTGCTTCTACGACTCTCGCTACCGCTTAGTGATAAAGTAAATCAATTACAGGGCGATTGAATTTCATACAATAAAGCGACAACCATATGGCTCCTGCCAGTTGCCGATAACTCGGTTACAAAACATGATCATCTCATACAATAAAATATAGCATCACGTCTTGACCACATCATATCACAACATGCCCTGCAAAAACAAGTTAGACGTCCTCTACTTTGTTGTTGCAAGTTTTACGTGGCTGCTACGGGCTGAGCAAGAACCGTTCTTACCTACGCATCAAAACCACAACGATAGTTTGTCAAGTTGGTGCTGTTTTAACCTTCGCAAGGACCGGGCGTAGCCACACTCGGTTCAACTAAAGTGAGAGAGACAGACACCCGCCGGTCACCTTTAAGCAACGAGTGCTCGGGCGGTGAAACCAGTCTCGCGTGAAGCGTCTGGCGTAATGTCGGTCCGGGCCGCTTCATCTCACAATACCGCTGAACCAAAGTATGACATGCTTTGGTAAGCAGTATGACTTATATCGCCCACAACTCACTTGTGTTCTACTCGTGCATATGACATCAACGCATAAAACCAGGCTCGGATGCCACTGTTGGGGAACGAGTAATTTCAAAAATTTCCTACGCACACGCAAGACCATGGTGATGGCATAGCAACGAGAGGAGAGTGTCTGTCCACGCACTCGTGAGACCGTAAGCGGAAGCGTTATAACAACGCTGTTGATGTAGTCGACGTCTTCACGATCCGACCGATCCAAGTACCGAACGACGGCACCTCCGTGTTCAGACACGCGTTCGATTCGATGACGATCCCCGGGCTCCGATCCAGCAAAGCGTCGGGGATGAGTTCCACAAGACGACGACGTGGTGATGATGATGATGCTCCACCGACGCGAGGCTTCGCCTAAGCTCATGACGATATGACTTCACCGGGCGAGGCTTCGCCTAAGCTCATGACGATATGACCGAAGTGGAATATGGTGGAGGGGGCATCGCACACGGCTAAGGAACGATCCGTAGATCAACTTGTGTGTCATGGGTGCCCCCTGCCCCGTATATAAAGGAGCAAGGTGCGGCCAGCCAAAGGCGGCGCTGGAGGAGTCCTACTCCCACCGAGTAGGACTCCCCCCTTTCCGAGTTGGATTAGGATTGGGAAGGGAAGAGGGAAGGCGCCGCCCCCTCTCCTTGTCCTATTCGGACTAGAGGGGAGGGGGCGGCCTGCCTGGCGACCCTTTCCTCTTCTCCCTATGGCTCATCAAGGCCCATAGACGCATCGGGGTTCCAGTAACCCCGGTGTTCAATAACTTTCCTGCTTTCATCCGAACCTTTCCAAGTCCAAACATAGGCTTCCAATATATCAATCTTTATGTCTCGACCATTTCGAGACTCCTCGTCATGTCCGTGATCACATCCGGGACTCGAACAACCTTCGTACATCAATACTTATAAACTCATAATGAACTGTCATCGAAGCGTTAAGCGTGCGGACCCTACGGGTTCGAGAACTATGTAGACATGACCTAGAACCATTCTCGGTCAATAACCAATAGCGGAACCTGGATGCCCATATTGGTTCCTACATATTCTACGAAGATCTTTATCGGTCAAACCGCATAACGACATCGTTGTTCCCTTTGTCATCGGTATGTTACTTACCCGAGATTCGATCGTCGGTATCCAATACCTAGTTCAATCTCGTTGCGGTAAGTCTCTTTACTCGTTCCGTAATACATCATCTCACAACTAACTCATTAGTTGCAATGCTTGCAAGGCTCATGTGATGTGTATTACCGAGAAGGCCAGAGATACCTCTCGACAATCGGAGTGACAAAACCTAATCTTGATTCATGCCAACTCAACATATACTTTTGGAGACACCTGAGAGTACCTTTATAATCACCCGATTCGTTGTGACGTTTGGTAGCACACAAAGTCTTCCTCCGTAAACGGGAGTTGCATAATCTCATAGTTTGCGTGAACTTTGTATAAGTCATGAAGAAAGCATAAGCAACATACTAAACGATCAAGTGCTAAGCTAACGGAATGGGTCAAGTCAATCACATCATTCTACTAATGATGTGATCCTGTTTAATCAAATGACAACTCATGTCTATGGTTAGGAAACATAACCATCTTTGATTTAACGAGCTAGTAAAGTAGAGGCATACTAGTGACACTCTGTTTGTCTACTTATTCACACATGCATTATGTTTCCGGTTAATACAATTCTAGCATGAATAATAAACATTTATCATGATATAAGGAAATAAATAATAACTTTATTATTGCCTCTAGGGCATATTTCCTTCAGAAACCGTGTTCTCCTCTCGAACAACCCCGAAAAGAGACCATCACGGTTACGCACACGGTTGGTGTATTTTAGAAGAGTTTACTACAAGTTTACTACAACCGGATATTAACAAATTCCCATCTACCACATAACCGCGGGCACGGCTCTCGAAAGTTCAAACCCTGCAGGGGTGTCCCAACTTAGCCCATGATAAGCTCTCGCGATCAACAGAGGATATTCCTTCTCCCGGGAAGACCCGATCAGTCTCGGAATCCCGGTTTACAAGACATCTCGACAATGGTAAAACAAGACCAGCAAGACCGCCCGAATGTGCCGACAAATCCCGATAGGAGCTGCACATATCTCGTTCTCAGGGCACACCGGATGAGCAAGACGACGGGTTGGCATAGACCCTGGTTGCCCAGGGGGCGCCGGACATCGCTCGGTTTGGACCAGCACTTAGAGAAGCACTGGCCCCGGGGGGGGGGGGGGAGCTAAAATAAATATGACCCTTGGGTTAATTCCTCCCAAGGGAAAGGTAGGTAGTGGTGAGGCAAATGGTAAAACCAAGGTTGGGCCTTGCTGGAGGAGTTTTATTCAAAGCAAACTGTCAAGGGGGTCCCATAAATCACCCAACCGCGTTAGGGACGCAAAATCCGGGAACATAATACCGAGATGACGGAAACTAGAGGCGGCAAGAGTGGAACAAAACACTGCATAAGGCCGAGCCTTCCACCCTTTACCAAGTATATAGATGCATTAATAATATAAGAGATATTGTGATATCCCAACATAAACATAATCCAACATGGAGCAATCTTCATCTTCACCTGCAACTAGCAATGCTATAAGAGGGCTGAGCAAAAGCAGTAACTTAGCCAAACAACGGTTTGCTAGGAAGGGTGACAAAGGTTAGAGGTTCATGGCAATTTGGGAGGCTTGATAAGCAAGTGGTAGGTAACGCAGCATAAGCGGTAGAACGAAGCAACTAGCATAGCAATGATAGTATTGAGATCCAAGGTGACGGTCATCTTGCCTGAAATCCCGCTAGGAAGAAGAACGAGTCCATGAAGAAGATGAACGGGAGTAGTCGAACGAATCCTCACAATCGCAACATTACCAGAACTAAGAAGCAACACCGGAAAGAAACAAACAACATGGTAAATG
This sequence comes from Aegilops bicornis, assembly GCA_021605145.1. NCBI lineage: Eukaryota > Viridiplantae > Streptophyta > Magnoliopsida > Poales > Poaceae > Aegilops > Aegilops bicornis. The sequence continues at coordinate 684,629,443 of CM038674.1, forward strand.
CACAATCATAAACATGTCACGATGCACAATCAAGTATGATGCATGTCCGGTTTAACGAGGCATGGCATGGCAAAGTGCAACAAACAACACTACAAATTAAGTGGAGCTCAATATGCAACGAGTTGCATATTGATGAAACACCACATCAATTATTTAGTTCTCTCTCGGTTATGTACCCAAGAATATTAAATGTTATTAAACATGGCAAGGGGTGAAGCATAAATAAACTAACTATTTAGGCAAATATAAATGAGGCCGGAAATAAGAAACAACAATTCCGGAAAATCCTCATGTGCATATTTCGAACTTGGTACTGTTCTGCCCTAAAACATATTTTATTATTGTTAAACAGCAAAATAAAGTGCACCATGTTAAACTAGGCATTATTCTACCCCATTTACATATAAAGTTTATTTAAAACCGAGCTACGGTTATTTAGTTATGAAATAAATCATTTTAGCATGGCATTTGAGCAAAATTAAACAAACAACATTTTAAACATTTTAACATGGGATGAAAGTGGCATATTATGAAACTAGATGTAATTCTAAGCATTTTACATATAGAAATTAGTTACATAAGATGCACGGTTTGTGAGATATAAATGCATGAACATGAGGGTCTATTCTGTAAAACTGCAGTTTTCTGGATAAATGCGAAAATCACAGCGCAGGGAAAAAAATACTACGGGCCGAGATAGATGGATCTGGGCTGCTCACATTGGGCTCCAGGGAGCTGGCAGATCTGGGCCCGATGCGGTGCGGGAGTGGCTGGAGCTGGGCCAGTGGCTGGATCTGGCGCGGCTGGGCCTTGGCCAGCAGGCGAAGGGGAGGCAGCCCAGGTGCGTGTGGTTGGTCGTGGGACTTGACGCGGTCAACGCGAGCGAGGCGCTCGTCCACCTCGTTACTGAAGAACGGAGACAGCTGCAGCAGGTTCAGGGCGCAGAGGAGCGGCGGCGAGGGACTTGGCGACGGGGTCGGCGGGAACCGGCCGGAACGGGCGGAACGGAGCGCGGGGAGGCGCAGATCGGGGCGTCTTGTCCTCCTGCTCGAAGCAGATGAGGACGAGGGACTTGGCGGGGCGACGGCTTGGCGTCGGACTCTGACGACGGCGGGGCTCCGGTTGGAGGGACGACGAGAAAGGAGAGCAGCCAGGCTGCCGGCAGGGACGAACGGGCGACGACGTGCACGACGAGGACGCGACCATCGATGGGGTTCCTGGTTCAGAGAGAGAGAGAGAGATGTGAGAGGAGGGACTAGAAAGCAGGGGAGGGGAAGGAGGAGCGACGCGGGGCTCATCTGCTGGTTGTCGAGGTCGCCGGAACGGCGCGGTAGCAAGGCCATGGAGGTGCAGGCGACGGCGAGGAGGCGCTCGAGGTTGGAGGTGCACGGCCGCGGGGATGGATCGAGGAGCTCGGCTCCTGGACGAAAGGAGGTTGGAGAGGAAGGGCACGAGGGACCCTGGTGCTCCGGTGGCTTGCGGTCGAGATGAAGCAGAGGCAGGGGCTCCTGCTCGTGGCCGGAAAACACGGGAGGTGGTGGTCGGAGGCCATGGGTTTAAGGGAGGAGGATCGGAGATGGATGGTGGTTGGCTCGGCGCTGAAACCAAGGGAGAGAGTGGCGGCGGCGTGGGGATTTGGTGGGATTGGACAGGCTAGGGCTAGGGTTGGACTGTTTAAATAGCAAGAGGGTTTTTGGTTAGGGGTAATCGGACCCTCCGATTTACATCGGTGATCGAGATAAAAAGGTTAAGAGAGACCAAATAATAAACCGAAGATATTAGGGGGATGTATGGAGATGATCCGAATCCAACGGTGATGATTGAGCGGGTCAGGTTCGGGGAAGTTTCGGACATGGGCGAGGGGTCGATGCACTATACAGAGAGACTCCGGTTTAGGCAAGAGGGCAAACGAAGAACAATGTTAGTCTCGGAACGGTCAACGAAAGCAAGGAGGGACGCGGCAACTACGAGCGGATGCAAGTTTTATGAAAAACATGCAGATGCAATGCGCATGATGCTATGAGATGAGATGCATGACATGAACAAAATGCAAAACAAAAGACAAAAACCCAACCACGGAGGAAATAATATATCGCATCTCCGGAAAAGGCAAGAGTTGGAGTTACGAATATGGAAAGTTGTATCCGGGGTGTTACAACACTCCACCAGTACAAGAGGATCTCGTCCCGAGATCTAGGATGGCACCGGAGGGAAAAGGAAGAGGAAGATAAGAGGTAAAACTAAATTGCTTCTTCGACAAATGAGTGAAACCAAAGAACTTTGAGAGGTTGAAAAGTTGAAAGAAAGAACACAACAGAGTTGAACACAATTGAGAGCACTGCGGTAGAAAAATAGAAATAAGGAACACCATTTGAACCTTGGAGGTGGAAAGACATAAGAAAAGGGTTACAATGGACAAGAAGTACAAGCAAGCACTCCGGTTGAAACGAGATGTACAAGGAATGATAAAGATCAATTACGACAACACTCCTGTTGGAATTGGGAGAAATAGAATATGAACTTGGCAGAATGAAAGCACTTGGATGAGACTCCGGTTTAAAGAGGAATGATAGCCACAACACTCCGGTTGAAAAGAGATGCAAGACTTGATAAGATGAAAAGAACTTGAAGAGATGACACAACACTCCGGTTAAATGGATAAGCACAAAAATAACATGATCCTCACAATTCGAGATGATGAGTGAAAGAGCAACATCACAATGCCTCCAGAACGAAAGAATAGAAGTTAGATTGTTGGGATAAAGGGATGGATAAGAAAATGACATCTTCTGCCACAAACGAACTTGGAAAGCATCCTTGCAAAGAAGAATTGAACGGAGTTGTTGGAAAACCAACACCGAAAAGAATAAGCTTGTAGTGGGCTTATGGAAACATCTCAAGACTATGAGGTGACAACCGGCCACTAACGGAAAACCATTGATTGATTGAGAGCACTAAAAAAGATGAAAAAACTTCTTCACTGAGATGAGAAGGAGAAAATTGGATCATAGATATGCACCACAAATAGCAACATTCCTTAGGGAAAGCTTTAGGTGAAATATAACCCAAGATAACTCCAATGAAGAGATTGATGGATTTAAATACCTCATTCTTGACAACAAGTGAATCATGAAACACAAACTCAAATTGTCAAGAATGACATAACACCACCTCAAATGATAAGGTAGAACGAATTGCACTTCGAAATGCAAGAAGAAGAATACTTGAACTCCTCAAAACAAAACATGTGTTGAACACCATGTTTATTTTAGAGTATAGCTTGGCAGATCATAACTTCGAGAGAAATCTTGAAGAACAATTGAATAATTAAAAGAATCCTTGACGAACTACCATGTAGAGCCTCTATGAATAACTCCGGTAATAAAAGATGATAAAACGAAAGAGAAGTTGAGAACACAAGTTGAAGCCTTGCGATGATTTAGATGGAGCTTCGTGACGAGATAATGCGGAAAACTTGGAACTACGGAAAAGAAAAGATGAAAAAACTTGGAACTAGAATTACTTCATCATGAACAATCTCCGGAGGAAAAGAATTGAATCACCTCGAGGAAATAAGAATAAGATTTATTGTATGCTTATCCTTCATCAAATTAAATTGATGACAAGCAATGGATTTGGCATACTACTTGTTCTCGTAGAAGTGATTAAGATAGATATGGCGCAAACTTGGGAAGGTCTTCAACGAACCACCAGTAGGATTGGAAAGAACAAATGAATCTATATGATAACGAAGGAAGAGAACTCTTGAACGAACCACCGTAAGAATTGAAAAATGAACGAAGCAAAGATAAAGAAACACCGGGAAGAATTTGAAAATGAACCAAGATACTTGAGAGAATTTAGATACAAGTGAACGCAGAGATCCCGAGCTGATTAGATAATACTTGAATGATGCACCGGTATGATTTGGAGAACGAGAGCTGAAAGCTTGAATGAATTATACTGAGATGATGGGCTCCGGAGAATCAAACTGAAAAGACTCCTGAAATGCTCCAGATGGTTGAAAAAGAATTCTCAAAATCAAAAACAATTATGAGAGGATGGCATCAAGCTAGAACAATGAATCTTCGAGAGAACGGACCAACATTTAGAGGAAACACTTCTTTGATCTTCAAAATCTAAGATGACGACGATTACGGCACCATGAATTATTGAGGCACTCCGGAATGAAGAATAGAAGGTTGGCCCAACGATGAAAGAATTTGGAAGATCTTGGACAAAGGCATATGACTGATGAAATTCATACTTACGTCAAACTTTGAAAAGAATTTTAGAAGCTCCGTGAAAATAGAAGAGTCAAGTAAGATCCTGGGAAAAGACCTGTGGGTTAGGGCCCACTCGAAAGAAACATCGTTGAAGGATTTTAAAGAGAGGTTGCACCGGTTGAATTAAATGACTTGAATGAGATAGTAATCTCCAAATAGCTTGAACAGATCTTGGAAGAAAAGACGAGCCTTCTGAGATAACTTCAGCACTCCAGGACAAATGAATAGCGAGAAGTGAATGATTAAGAGGTGCATCGACATGAGAAAGCATTAGAAACGAGAAAAGGAATATGATGAATATAAAAAGTTTGAATTGGGTCCACCGGAGAAGAAACAACAAAGAAGGATGATGAACTTGAAACTGTTGAGCATCTTCATGGGAAATCACCGGATAAGAACATTGAAAGAAAAGAATGAAGAGACTTCCCACAAATAAAAGGATACATGATTAAGAAATCTGAGTCCTTGAAGAAAAAGGGGTGGGAGGGCGGGAATAAAAGGCAACTTGGGGACGGATGAAACGGATACCGTTGAGAAAACTTAGAATTGATCTCACAAATGTTGAAATGATCGGATCCACTTGAAGAGAAGCACACCGGTTGGAAAGAATTGACATCACAATCTCGATGATCAAAAGGATTAGTATTCCCATAGAAATATGAGAACACCGCTTGAAAGGTATGGAATCAACACTTGACATTGAAGAAACTCGAATACCACAACTCAAAACAAAACAAAGGATTGGCTTGCAGAAATAAGCCGGAAACAAACATATGATAGAGATTTACCCAATCCCATATCATGCATCTGTCGGAAAGATATTCTAGGAGCTACTTGAATTCCCACCTATAAACTCCCGAAACTTTACGGTTATGCAATCTGGTGTTGGGGATACGAGGACACAAAATATATCACCCAAACTAACAATACCTAGATCCATTGTATCCATCCTTCAACACATAACCAAGAAAACTCGAAATCGTGTACCTCAACCTTGAAAAGCATCCGTTATACGAGCTATGGCAATACTCCCGAACTCCCGATCTTTGGGTGGCGTCGAGGTTATCTCACCAACAACTGCATAAAAGAGATTTTCGATGTCGGCAAAACTCGTATTCCAGAACTGCAACGACAAAATTGTGACGACACCACCTCGGAGCTCAACTCCCGGGACACCGCCACAACCCCTAATGTCGAGGCACCAAGAACAATGTTCTCGTCACAAGACTATCGGAACGATCCCAAGATACCCGCGTGATCCTAAAAAAATTTCGTGAAATTTGAGGAGAGGAAAGACAAAACATCTACGTCAGGAGGCCTCACCAGAGCGACGAAGGGACTGAGGAGTAAAAAGAATCCTACTCTCCGATATATATAATCCTAAGACTCAAAATAGTTTTCTTCTAGACTCAACAACGACCAACAATCAAGGGGGCTCCTAGGGTCGGTCGAGGCTCTGATACCAACTTGTCATGCCCAAGATGCGACCCTATCCTAAAGGAACTCGAAGGTCCCACCAAGGATAGAAGCGCATCTTGAAGACGCTTTTGCAAGGTGGATATCATTACATCAACATTACATAATAGATGGGGATACATACAAGGCATACCAATGCCGCAAGAATACATCAAAACATACATGAGAATAACATCCAACTATGGATGAAACATAAACAGAAACTCAAGCGACATCCACCCTGCTAGCCCAGGCTGCCGACCTGGAACCTATCCCCTGATCGACGAAGAAGAAGAAGGACTCCAAAACAAGTAACATCGCTCTCACGTCATGATCATTGCATAACATGTACCTGCAACTGTTGGTGTAGTAAACTGTGAGCCACGAGGACTCAGCAATCCCATTACCATGGGTATCAAGACTAGCAAAGCTTAATGGGTAAGGAAGGGGTAAGGTGGTGAGGTTGCAGCAGCGACTAAGCATGTATGGTGGCTAACTTACGCAAAAAGAGCGAGAAGAGAAGCAAAGCAAGCGGTCGTCAACTAGTAATGATCAAGAAGTGATCCTGAACTCCTACTTACGTCAGACATAACCCAGAAACCGTGTTCTCCTCTCGAACAACCCCGAAAAGAGACCATCACGGTTACGCTTTACGGTTGGTGTATTTTAGAAGAGTTTACTTCAAGTTTACTACAACCGGATATTAACAAATTCCCATCTGCCACATAACCGCGGGCACGGCTCTCGAAAGTTCAAACCCTGCAGGGGTGTTCCAACTTAGCCCATCATAAGCTCTCGCGATCAACAAAGGATATTCCTTCTCCCGGGAAGACCCGATCAGTCTCAGAATCCTGGTTTACAAGACATTTCAACAATGGTAAAACAAGACCAGCAAGACCACCCGAATGTGCCGACAAATCCCGATAGGAGCTGCACATATCTCGTTCTCGGGGCACACCGGATGAGCAAGACGACGGGTTGGCATAGACCACAGTTGCCCAGGCGCCGGACATCGCTTCGGTTTGGACCAGCACTTAGAGAAGCAATCGGCCCCGAAGGGCTAAAATAAAGATGACCCTTGGGTTAATTACTCCCAAGGGAAAGGTAGGTAGTGGTGAGGCAAATGGTAAAACCAAGGTTGGGCCTTGCCGGAGGAGTTTTATTCAAAGCAAACTGTCAAGGGGGTCCCATAAATCACCCAACCGCGTTAGGGACGCAAAATCCGGGAACATAATACCGATATGACGGAAACTAGGGCGGCAAGAGTGGAACAAAACACAGTGCATAAGGCCGAGCCTTCCACCCTTTACCAAGTATATAGATGCATTAATAATATAAGAGATATTGTGATATCCCAACATAAACATAATCCAACATGGAGCAATCTTCATCTTCACACCGCAACTAGCAATGCTATAAGAGGGGCTGAGCAGAAGCGGTAACATAGCCAAACAACGGTTTGCTAGGAAGGGTGACAAAGGTTAGAGGTTCATGGCAATTTGGGAGGCTTGATAAGCAAGTGGTAGGTAACGCAGCATAGCGGTAGAACGAAGCAACTAGCATAGCAATGATAGTATTGAGATCCAAGGTGACGGTCATCTTGCCTGAAATCCCGCTAGGAAGAAGAACGAGTCCATGAAGAAGATGAACGGGAGTAGTCGAACGAATCCTCACAATCGCAACATTACCAGAACTAAGAAGCAACACCGGAAAGAAACAAACAACATGGTAAATGCACAAGCATAAACATGTCACGATGCACAATCAAGTATGATGCATGTCCGGTTTAACGAGGCATGGATTGGCAAAGTGCAACAAACAACACTACAAATTAAGTGGAGCTCAATATGCAACGAGTTGCATATTGACGAAACACCACATCAATTATTTAGTTCTCTCTCGGTTATGTACCCAACAATATTAAATGTTATTAAACATGGCAAGGGTGAAGCATAAATAAACTAACTATTTAGGCAAATTTAAATGAGGCCGGAAATAAGAAACAACAATTCCGGAAAATCCTCATGTGCATATATCGAACTTGGTACTGTTCTGCCCTAAAACATATTTTATTGTTGTTAAACAGCAAAATAAAGTGCACCATGTTAAACTAGGCATTATTCTACCCCATTTACATATAAAGTTTATTTAAAACCGAGCTACGATTATTTAGTTATGAAATAAATCATTTTGGCATGGCATTTGAGCAAAATTAAACAAACAGCATTTTAAACATTTTAACATGGGATGAAAGTGGCATATTATGAAACTAGATGTAATTCTAAGCATTTTACATATAGAAATTAGTTACATAAGATGCACGGGTTGTGAGATATAAATGCATGAACATGAGGGTCTATTATGTAAAACTGCAGTTTCCTGGATAAATGCGAAAATCACAGCGCAGTGAAAAAAATACCACGGGCCGAGATAGATGGATCTGGGCTGCTCACATTGGGCTCCAGGGAGCTGGTAGATCTGGGCCCGATGCGGTGCGGGAGTGGCTGGAGCTGGGCCAGTGGCTGGATCTGGCCTTGGTGGGCCTTGGCCAAGCGAAGGGGAGGCAGCCAGTGCGTGTGGTTGGTCGTGGGACTTGACGCAGTCAACGCGAAGCGAGGCGCTTCGTCCACCTCGTTCTTGAAGAACGGAGACAACTGCAGCAGGTTCAGGCGCGAAGGAGGCGGCGAGGACTTGGCGACGGGTCGGCGAGAACCGGCCGGCAACGGCGGAACGGAGCGCCGGGAGGCGCAGATCGGGCGTCTTGTCCTCCTGCCGAAGCGAGAGGAGGACGAGGACTTAAGCGAGCGGCAACTTGGCGTCGGACTCGGCAGCAGCAGGGCTCCGGTTGGAGGGACGACGAGGAAGGAGAGCAGCGCGGCTGCCGGTAGGGACGAACAGGCGACGACGTGCACGACGAGGACGCGACCATCGATGGGGTTCCTGGTTCAGAGAGAGAGAGAGAGAGAGATGTGAGAGGAGGGACTAGAAAGCAGGGGAGGGGAAGGAAGGAGCGACGCGGGGCTCATCTGCTGGTTGTCGAGGTCACCGGAACGGCGCGGTAGCGAGGCCATGGAGGTGCAGGCGATGGCGAGGAGGCGCTCGAGGTCGGAGGTGCACGGCCGCGGGGATGGATCGAGGAGCTCGGCTCCTGGACGAAAGGAGGTTGGAGAGGAAGGGCACGAGGGACCCTGGTGCTCTGGTGGCTTGCGGTCGAGATGAAGCAGAGGCAGGGGCTCCTGCTCATGGCCGGAAAACACAGGAGGTGGTCGGAGGCCGCGGGTTTAAGGGAGGAGGATCAGAGATGGATGGTGGTTGGATCGGCGCTGAAACCAAGGGAGAGAGTGGCGGCGGCGTGGGGATTTGGTGGAGATTGGACAGGCTAGGGCTAGGGTTGGATTGTTTAAATAGCAAGAGGGTTTTGGTTAGGGGTAATCGGACCCTCCGATTTACATCGGGCGGTCGAGATAAAAAGGTTAAGAGAGACCAAATAATAAACCGAAGATATTAGGGGATGTTTGGAGATGATCCGAATCCAACGGTGATGATTGAGCCGGGTCAGGTTCGGGAAGTTTCAACACAGGCGAGGGTCGATGCACCTTTGTCTGAGAGACTCCGGTTTAGGCAAGAGGGCAACGAAGAACAATGTTAGTCTCGAAACGGTCAACGAAAGCAAGGAGGGACGCGGCAACTACGAGCGGATGCAAGTTTTATGAAAAACATGTAGATGCAATGCGCATGATGCTATGAGATGAGATGCATGACATGAACAAAATGCAAAACAAAAGACAAAAACCCAACCACGGAGGAAATAATATATCGCATCTCCGGAAAAGGCAAGAGTTGGACTTACGAATATGGAAAGTTGTATCCGGGGTGTTACAGGTGTCCAATAATCATCAGCAGTGTTCTGCGATTTCTTCCCATGAACTGTTGTCAGCATGTAAGCAGGGCTCGGTAGCTTATGTGGTTCACTTGAATGCGGTGAGCGAAACTGGTGCCCAAGAGGATGCAATACCAGTGGAAATACTCAGAGTATTGGAGCCGTACACAGATGTTTTTGAAGCTCCCAAGAGACTACCTCCAAGGCGTGCTTGCGATCATCGCATTCCACTCATGCAGGGGGCTCAGCCTGTCAACATGCGCCCGTATCATCACAAAACCGGAACTCAAGAACGAAATTGAGCGTCAGGTCAAGGAACTGTTGGATGTCGGCGTCATCAGAGAAAGTACAAGCCCCTTCTCCTCACCAGCATTATTTGTTAAGAAGAAAGACGGCACATGGCGATTGTGTGTGGATTATAGATGCTTGAACGCCATGACAATTATCAGCAAATACCCAGTGCCAATTATTAACGAGCTGCTCGACGAATTGGTAGGCGCCAAATGGTTCTCTAAGTTGGATTTGCGCGCAGGCTACCATCAAAAACGGCTAGCAGAAGGCGAGGAGTACAAAAATGCATTCACCACACACTCTGGGCATTGGGAGTTCCTCGTCTTGTCATTTGGGTTAGCAGCTGGACATCCCACCTTCCTTGGAGCCATAACCTGCACATTACAACCTCTGTTGAGAGTCTGTGTAATCCTGTTCTTCGACGACATCTTGGTTTTCAGTAAGACTCTGGATCAACATGTAAAGGACCTGAAGCAAGTGATGCAGTTGCTCCGTCGAGACCAGTGGCATGTGAAACAGTCCAAGTGTGCCTTCGGTCAGCGCAGGATCGCCTATCTAGGGCATGTGATCGATGAACATGGTGTCTCCACAGATCCGAGCAAGATTGAAACTATCAAGACTTGGCCTACTCCGCGCAACAGCAAGGAAGTGCGAAGCTTCCTAGGATTGGCTGGTTACTACTGAAAATTTGTCAAGCATTTCGGCATCATTACGCGACCCCTTTTCAATCTACTCAAGAAGAGCCACCCGTTTGTCTGGACGGCAGAAACTGCCAAGGCATTCACACTCCTGCAGCAAAGCCTCGTATCAACACCAATTTTGCAGCTTCCGGACTTCACCAAACAGTTTCTCATCGATAAGGACACGTGTGATTACGGTGTGGGGGCATTTTTGCAATAAGGTGGACATCCAATCGGTTACATGAGCAAGCCGCTCGCTCCTAAACACCGGGGTCTGTCGACGTATGAAAAAGAATGTTTGGCCATCCTCATGGCAGTGGAACAATGGCGACCGTACTTACAACACGATGAATTCTTGATCCGCACGGACCAGCGCAGTTTGGTCCACCTCGACAACCTGCGTCTATCTACAGTGTGGCAGCAAAAGGCATTTACCAAATTGCTTGGACTACGGTACAAAATTTCCTACAGGCAGGGCAGCACTAACAATGCGGCGGATGCACTGTCTAGACGCAATCACACGCAAGAGAGCGCTTTGGCTGTCTCAGTCTGTCAACCAGCTTGGGTAGACGAAGTCAGAGCAAGCTACAGCGATAATAATCACGCCAAGAAGCTGCTTGAACAATTCTCCAAACAGAAGGATCCCAAGGGCCGTTTCTCTGTCTCAGAAGGACTGTTATACTTCAGAAACAGTCTGTGGCTTGGCGGCTCGCCTGCTGTCCAACAGAAAATCCTCCATGCCTTCCATGACAGTACGGTAGGTGGTCACTCAGGCTTCCCTGTGACCTACAGGCGTTTGAGGCGACTGTTTGCTTGGCCCAAAATGAAGGAGATCATCAGGCAATATGTTCAGAGCTGTGTGATCTGCCAACAGGCTAAACCAGAGAGGGTCAGATACCCAGGTCTGCTCGAGCCCATCCCGCTGCCTGAAGGTGCTTGGCAAGTTGTTACTATGGATTTCATCGATGGCCTTCCGCAATCGGGCAAAGCAAACTGCATTTTGGTCGTAGTGGACAAATTCACGAGATATGCTCATTTTCTGCCTCTCCAACATCCATTCACAGCAACCAAAGTAGCCCGGTCGTACCTGGATAACGTTTACAAGCTCCATGGTCTACCGAAAGCCATTATCTCAGATCGGGACCCTGTCTTCACCAGCAAGTTTTGGCGTGAACTTTTCTCCATTATCGGCTCAGAGCTCAGCATGAGCACTCCGTACCACCCCCAGACAGACGGTCAATCGGAGAGGGTAAACCAATGTCTTGAGATTTACCTAAGATGTTTCATCCATGCATGCCCAAGTCACTGGAGCCAATTCCTCTCTCTCGCAAAATTCTAGTACAACTCTAGTCACCATTCTGCTCTGGACATGTCACCCTTTCACGCGCTGTATGGGCATGAACCCAGGCATTGGGGGATCGAGGCAGCATCAACTTGCACAATCCCTGCCCTGAAGGACTGGTTGGAGGAAAGGAAAACAATGCAGCAGGTTCTTCGGCAACATCTGCACCGGGCTCGCCACATCATGAAGGTGCAAGCAGACAAAAAGCTCACAGACAGAGAATTCACTGTGGGGGATGCGGTCTTCGTCAAATTACAACCATATGTGCAATCATCAGTTCACCGCCGAGCCAACCACAAGCTTGCCTTCAAGTATTTTGGCCCCTACAAGTGTGATCCGCAAGGTTAACCCAGTCGCATACGAGCTGGAGCTGCCACCGGAATCCAAGATCCACCCGGTGTTCCATGTATCTTAGTTGCGGCAAGTTCTCGCGCCAGGTACAGAATCCTCTGACAAATTGCGTGTACCTCGATCTGCAGAGCTGGTTCCCATTGAGATGCTCAACAGACGCTAGTGACAGACTCCCACCGGACGGCGCGAGCAGTATCTGGTGCGTTGGTCTGATTCGGAGCTCCTGGATGCTACATGGGAGGACGCACTCGCACTTAAAGCTCGCTATCCTGTCGTAGCAGCTTGGGGACAAGCATGCTCTCAAGGGGTAGGGGATGTCAGCGTCCCAACTACAAGTGCAGCTCGGGGCAACCACAACGCTGACGAGGCAGCAACAGATCAGCCACAGACCACCAATCAGGGAAGGGAGCGCGTCATCGCCAGGCCACCTAGGATCAAGCACCCAAGCCGCCGCTTCGTGGGCCCAGAGTGGTTGAACGCTATATAAGCTGGCTCAACCAGAGAGAAGACCATCCGGGCTTGGATCACGGCAACGGCATCGGCACGGCACCTACTTTCCCCTTTTCTTTCTTCTGTACCAAGCTGTAACTGAAACAGAGAGATCAGCGTGTATCTGGGCGTGAGAAATACAGATAGTGTGATCTGGTACCTAACATACTTTGTGTCATGCATGACAATTAATAAGGCAACCTAATATACTAACGTATAATATTATGCATTACGGATATAGTATCATATAGTAATATGATATGCATGATACTATTATATGATACTCCCCATTACAACCAGCATACTAGTAGTATTATAAATGGCCTTGTGGCTTTTTAGGCAAAAGAAGAGGAAGCAAAAGTTGTTCAGATTCGCATGCTCGCGTTACCAAAAACGTGTTGCGCGCGCTTTGTGGTTGATCCATTGTGGGCAGTGTTGCTAAATTGGTCAGGGATGGCAACGCAGCTGCGTCGGTAGTTCCCGCCGTGTTAAAAATTCAAATTGCCAGCGATGATCACGCATGGATCAGCAGTTCCCGCGTTTGGATCGATCTAACTTTAGCTAGGTCCCCTAGTGGTTGGTAGACTAGAGCCGCGTGCACTGCCTTTCTACAGTTATCCAGTTCTCTATATATGGCGGTATGAGCGACACACTCAGCTATCCTGTTGAGACAGTTGAGTCGTTGCAGGCTTGCAGCTAGCAGATCTGCTATAGCCCCTTGGAGTTTTGTCCGCTTCATTAAGAGAAGGAGGTGGCCTCGATCCTAACATTGCAATTGCAAGAGGTATGGACTCAATCAAGCTCCCCCGGCCCTGATGCATGCAGGCTACATAGTCTTGTTTCTGGAGTGTATTTTGTTCTCAGGCAGACAGAAAAGTGACTATATCAGTGCGTCATAGAGGAGGCTTTTCTTCTTCTTCTTTTGCGCCTTTAATTAGTGTCATTCGTTCCGAATATCCATAGGCGTGGACGGGCTCGCATGGTCACGGAATCTACAACCGTTGCCTCGTATTGGGATGTGGTCTGCATGCGGTACTCACTCACGTACATGCATGGTTGTTTAAATCTGTCCAAAGCGGTGACGTTTGTACCCGATGGCTGCGGACGGACGTCTGCCCGGCTGTCCCCCGACGGCGTCTTGGTTCTGTACTAACCTGTGCCACACCTGTGACTAAACAGTAAACCAGGCCGCACACGGCGCACTCCTAGTCAAACTAGATGTGGATTCCCGTCCATGGAGTACAGCAGGATTGTGGCGACACCACATTGGTTTTGACTATATTCGACTTCCATCACGGTCACACCACTAGACGGACCCTCATCCAAATGATTATTCTACAGGGGGCAGAAAAATCAATAAAAGTATATTTCTCGTCTCTCAATTTTTGGTGGAGTCTAGATTTAATCGTTCAACTTTAAAATCGGACAATTTACACCCTCAACTACTACTGAACAAGATTTGTCCCTAGTCTTGGGTTTTGATCGGTTTTAGTGATGACTCGACCGATGCTAGCTCAAATTCATGTACTTTCGTCAAGGCCGTGTGCTTTTTCCAGAGCCGTGATTTCCTTTGAAATTCACATATATTTTTAAATGCACGTATTTTTCCAAATCCGTGAACTTTTTGAAATTCGTGTAGAAGTTCATGTTTTTCAAATTCGAGTACTTTTCTCAAGTTCATGTAATTCAAACTCACACACTTTCTTCAAATTCGCGTACATTTTCAGATCCGCTGTACTTTTTCATGCTCGCACTTTTCCGAATCCGCCTACTCTTTCTAAGTTTGTATATTTTTCAAATTCATGATTTTTTTCAATAAAGTATGTGAAACTAAAAAAGTACATGAATTCAAAAAAATATGCAAATATGGAAATGATCAAGGATTTGAAAAATTATGTGAAACTTTAAAAAGTTCATGAATTTGAAAAAACGAATTAGAATAAATTACGTGAATTTAAAATACATTGATTTGAAAAAAAATACATGAATTAAAAAAACATGGATTTGGAAAAAGTACGCGAATTTTGAGAAATTACCTGAAACTTCAAAAAGTTCATGAATTTGAATAAAGTATGTGAACTAGAAAAATTATGTGAACTTGGAAAAGTACACGGATTTGAAAAAAACATGAATTTCGAAATACAATCAGAGATTTGATAAAAGTACATGAATTTAAAAAATTACATGAACTTGGAAAAAGTAAGCGGATTTGAAAAGAATAAGTGAATTTTAAACACATTCACGGATTTGAAATAATTATGCGAATTTGAGTCAACACGGTCAAAACCGTGATAAGTCAGGACCAACACCGGTCAAAACCGAGTTCAAGGAAGTTACAAGTCTAGACTCCGCCAAGAGTTGAGAAACGAAAATACGTTTTCTGATAAATCAACCCAAACTTGGATGGAAACGCTAGTAGATCAAATCGTCTGGCAAGTAACTAGTTCGATATCCAGCAGAAGTGTTTTTCGGGGATGGAAGCTAGTTGTTGCAGACAACACCCAAGTTTCACAGTTAGTAATTATGAGAAATAACACCACATACAAACAAGGCAGGTGTTTTAAGTCAGACAAACAGAAGACACCACAGAAGTAATTATGAGAAATAACACCACGCCCAAGTTTCTGCGACTTAACAGCAAGAACGCCGTTAGCCTGGACACGTGATGTACCATGGGCTAGGTCCTGTACCTGGGAGACTTATGCATGGGCTGCCGTGACCGCGTCGTCGCTGCGTCACAGGTATACACCACCGTACAGTACTGTTTCAAGCTGCAATCCTCGGCTGTAGCGCCCGCACTAAATACACGCACAACTAGTAGTGTGTTCCATTGGTCCACGTAGGCGGGATCAAACGAGCTCGTCCGCTCTACTGCCGTTCTCGTTTCCGCGATATACTCTTGTCATTGTTCACCACATATAGTATGTACCATAAACCTGAATTGACGTGCTTGTTTTTAAACTAGGTTTAATTGGTTTTGGATACATTAGTATTGCCCGTGCGTTGCAACGGGGTACAATTAATGTAGTATTTGAGCCCGTGATTTACCAGTCCATATTAATGTGATTGTGTAAATAAATGTTTATCAAATCCTGCCCGTGATTTACCTGTTCATATTTTAGTTTGTAAGCACTTATTGGCTTACCAAAAACATAAGTTTATTCGATGAGTCAATAGAAGGTGGGATAGTTAAGGCAGGTTTCAAGGAATGATGCTTAGTAAAAGAATACAGTGTTGGATGAAGCACTCCGTCTGGCAGGAAAATAATTTTTTTTTTCAAAGAGTATAAGATATAGATAAATATATAAATATAGACATAGAGAGACTAGTACTGAAGAAAAGCAGTGAGGCTTTAGTGGGGATTAGTCAACTTATTTCTTATTTTAGTTTAGTCGTTTAGGTGCCTTAAGATGTTTTTGTCTAAAAAATAGACGGAAATGCCAAAAAGGGTTACATTTTCCAAGCTCTTACCTGCAAGCCCTTGTTAGGATAGGAAAAACATAAAAACGAAGTTCAGATGTTATTTGACAAGAATATATGGGGAGAAGTAGATTCATCGCTACCTTAATCGTGCATCTTACACAAGAAACCAGAGTTTCTGACAGAGTTGATATTTGTTATGGCTTTATTTATGGACTCTGCAGAGAATATGTCGAAAGCGGAAGTATCATTAGGAGAAGGCGTACTGCTGGGAGATTCATCACGGCCAAAAGAAGCTGATAGAGTGGCAATGGTGTTGGGAGAAGGGGTGCGTCTGGGAGACTCGTCGCTATCTCATTAGCAAGAGATAGCTGTTGACCATGGTCCGCGCATGTCGATTGATGAATTGTTGAAAGTGATAAAAGGAGCAAATGGCATGCCGGTGCTGTTCGTCCCCTCCAACGATGGTCGGCTGGTGGCAGTAGCCGTGGAAGGCCTTCAAAATTTAGTGCCTGCTGCAAACCGCGACAACGACGGGCTTGGTAAAAAGGAGCAACAAGCTTTCTTTTCATGGTTGTTGCTCATGGCGTCACTGGTTGTCACCGTCACCTTCACCGCGGCGCTCACCCCACCCGGTGGTTTTTGGGACGACGACAACCAAGCCAAGGGGTATGTCGCCGGTACCTCGGTTATGCGTGACAAATTTCCTCAGAGGTATCGCTTATTTCAGTTCAGCAACAAGATGGCCTTCTTTGGATCCTTGATGATCATTGGAATGCTTGCCAACACCGTAAATAACAAGCCGAAGGCCACTGCATTGAGAAGGAAAATATGTTTCCCATTTGTTGTAGCCTTTTGCATTGTGGGTTTGGGGACTAGCTTCATCACCGGCATGCGTGCGACCACAAAGAAGATGTTTTCAACGGTGCTATGCTTGTAGGTGTCCTTGTCAACATCTCCATCCCTTGGGTTATGAATTGTCGACCCCGGAATCCTTGATTTAGTAGACTGGTTTATTGTTAAGTACTCCCTTCGTAAACTAATATAAAAATGTTTAAATCACTAAAGTAGTAATCTAAACGCTCTTATATTAGTTTACATAGGGAGTAACTGGTAAGGAAGAAGGTTTTACTGAAGAATCCTTACTTCAGTTTGCAACCTGCAAACTTTCTATCCATGTGGAGTAACCAAGTAAAGGTAGGTGTATCTACGTTCCTATCTGTAAGTGCTTGAGGACCCTCATTTTACTACTCATTTGTAACTCCTATAATCCTATACTAGCAAAAAGGCCCGTGCGTTGCAACGGGAAAATCCACTCATATCTCTAGCTGGGTCAGTTGGATAAACTGTCCGTGGCCGGTTGATAGGTTATGAGATCGAACCTCCCATTGAAAATTTTATTTTTCTCTGGACCTGGGTCACAGTGCGCCGCCAGATGGGCTGCCTCCGTTGGGCCAAAACGGGTGGCAAGCAACGAAACCAAATAGCGTACATGAAATTAACTAAAGCGGGACCAAACGAAGCAGGACGAAACCAAGAATATCACCTTCCATTAATAGTAGGTATAGATATAGATGTAAATAAGTAGTAGTAAAAGAGCCCGTGCGTTGCAACGGCAGAAAAAAATAGCATACACCCCAAATTAGTAGGTAATATTTTTTTCATGACTTTAAATATTACACACCAAATTAATAACTATAAACATTTTCAAAAAATCATTTGAGGTTTCTTTATATTTTATAGCAAATATGTCCGTGCATTACAACGGGATAAAAAAGTATCCCTGCAGCGTTTGGCGCGTGCACGTTGTAATCGGCTACCTCTGTAAACGGTTCCAGGCTAGCTATCGCACATCTTCCTTTGACGATCCTCTACTCCTGGACCAACGCTGCCACCTCCCTGATCCTCTTCCTGTGCAGCACCGGAGCCTCCCCAATTACTTTCGGCTGACAATACACACATACGTATTGACTGGAGTCTGGAGATCCTAGTGCCAAGCTAGCTAGAGCTACCTGGATGGATTTCTGGGTTAGCTAGGACATGCACGCTCGTAACACCATGATGCCTGCTTGATCGATCTTGAGGATACACGCATACGGCATATGTATTGACTGGGATCCTACGTGCCAAGCTAGCTAGCTGCTGGATGGATTTCTAGGCTAGCACAGGCATGTTTGTAACACCGCGACGCCGGCATCATCGATCTTGAGGCTAGCTATGTACTGATCAGCAACGCAAACCTTTTTCTATAATGGGCTTTTGGTTGGGCTGAACTTTTTCTCAAATCTTGGAGTAGGCAGGGTGCAGCGGCCGCTACAGTATCGAATAATCCCACCTCGCAAGAACCAGGAAGGAGACCATGTACGGATGGCACATCACGGACGAAAACCAAAGAAAAAAACGTAATGTAGGACCACCTAAGCGGGACGAAACCAAGAATATCACCTCCCTTTAATAGGTATAGGTAATAGGTAATAGGTAATAGGTATATATATAGATAGATATAGATATAGATATAGATAGATATAGATATAGATAGATAGATAGATAGATATAGATATAGATATACATTAACACATATGAAACTGCAACTGGATTCCTTTATATCAGGAACACGTTATCAATTCGGAACGTTATCAATTCGTAAGTAGGCCATCACAGTACAAGTGCGGCCCATCTGCTTAATCATCTATACTATGAGTTATGAGTGTGGTCTTAAAGCATCTCCACTCGTTCGGCCCCCAGCGCATAGGCCGGCGCCTTTTCGGGTGTCCACCTGGCGAATTTTAGTCCCTGAGGGTGACCAAGGCCCCATCCACGCCCCCAGGTGCCGCCCCCGAGGCCCCAGCCACGCGCCCCATATTCAAACTTGATCGTTCCCGCTTCAAAAAAAGGCCATAATCCGGCGATCATCGCAATAGTTCGGCAATCAGTGCCACAGTTCGGCGATCAAATGAAAGGATAGGCACACTAGTAGAAAACAGGGCATTTGTCCCGGTTCGTAAGGGCCTCTAGTCCCGGTTCAAGAACCGGGACTAATAGGTCGTTACTAATGCCTTCCCCTTTAGTCCCGGTTCTTACACGAACCGGGACAGATTGGCCTCCACGCCGCCATTGGGCAGCCTAGGCGGGGCCTTTGGTCCCGATTGGTGACATAAACTGGGACCAAAAGGCATCCACGCGTCAGAAGCTGGCTGCAGCTGAGGTTTTTTTTAAAGTGGCTGGTTTAGGGGTTTTGGGGGTTAATTTAGGTTGTTATTAGCTAGCTAATAGAGAAAAATGTCCTCTCCTATCTTCGTGCTTGGTTTACCAATGCTACTGCTATGTTCATTTCACCCGCTGATATATAATAACTCTTCATGCTCGCATCATACATCATGATATATAATAACAAGTCCTACTAATCATGCATCATCATACAACTTCTGCTCGTTATTAATAACAAATCATACGATTATCATACTCATAGTCATCGAACCCAACCCTACATAATTGTTCTTAGCATATCATCAGTATCAGGTAGACGTAAACACACTTAAGATAAAATAGCATAAAACAATATAGACCCTGACTCTCCATTATGAAGAATGGAGATCATCCTGTCTCCAATTCTTGCGCTTCGCTTCCTTTTGCTTCCAAGAAGCTCCTTACGACTGTCCATACATTTTTTCCATTCTTTGATTGTCATGTCTCAACTTCTTTTAGAAATCCAGTATGGACAGTTGAGGTTTGTAGGACGACCTGGTTGTATGTTCAAAATATCAAGGCGACCGTGCGTATACATCAGATGAGGCACACAATCATTCGGGATTATCTGTTGAAAAAAACATAGTAATAACTTCGTAGTTAGCAATGATGTACTAGTTTTAGAAGTATGCAAAAAAATGCACGGATGTCGTAATAGTAAAAAATCTTACCAAGGTATCTCCATGGTAGTTACCGTAGTTCAATACATGCACTAGTGGCACGTATTGACCATAATGTTGAGGAGTTCGATTGTAGACATTGTAATTCTCAACATCAATACAAAATGCGATCAGATGATTTTTCTCCTTATAAGTTAATTCGGAGCCATCGGTGTTGTGGGTTTTGTCTTCCATCTTCCGCATATTCTTTGAAGAATGAAAATAAGCTGTCAATGGAAATAAGTTGTCAACTATTTTGAAATAAACAATATAAATTACTTAATAACTATGTTAAGCTCACATGGGGTAAGAATTGGAGGTGTATTCACAAGAACCCAAATGTCCATATTGTCTTGCTTGATTGTAGGATCACCAAGATCCATGGTGACAAGCATACCCTCATCAAAACCATACATCTTGCAAAGTGCTTCCCAATTTTTGCAAGCAAAATGGGTTACACTCTCAGCATTGTACAACTTTACTTTAAAATCCACACCATGATGGGTCCTTAGGAGAATTTTTTTGGTTTCCATGCTTTCATGGTCTTCAAAACCCATCCTTTCCAAGACATAGCGTCTTGCATAGCATGGGATAAGCTAGTCGAATTGGAAAATATCAAAAATACACGTTAAAATAGTTGAAGTCGTGCTTAATTACGAAAAAACTATTGTCGCTGCTATGCATCAGATGAACATCGTAGGTCTCCTCGAGCTTAATGCTGAAGCGTCGATCTTCGTCCAGCTCAATGAACCTGTCACACATACCTCGGTCGTCATTGGCACCGATCGCACTCCTCAGGCGGTTTTAGGTAAATCCGTACGACATTTCCGCCTATGTTCATAATACAAATATTAAACTTGTACAATTAAATATATGTACTAAAAAACCTAAATTAGATCATTATTATTAATCACGGGTTGACTATCGGTGATGGTACGTAGCTCCTTCTTTCATTCCCGAGTGCATTATTACACCAAATTTCTAGCACACGGGAATGAAGGAGAAGCTACCCCCACGACGGCGTGGATGATGGAGGGGGCTCCTAGATTTCTGCATAGAGTGCTCTTCAATTCTAGCATTCAAAGTAGGAGTACTTTTCCAATATGAGCATTCAATAAGCAAAACCAAATCGTAAAATAAAGTAGTATTCAAATTAGCATGCATTCAATTATAACCAAAAGTACATCATCTCTTGTGTCCGTACATCGTCGAATATTATCACTAATACTCCTCGAATACTATCATACATATAGCATCGTCAATACAGCTAGAACCGTGGCGCCTGACGGTATCGTCATGCAGGCGGTGGACACCCAAAGATAAGGAACCATCACAGGAACATAGCTCCAGTGAGATCCCTGAAGAACATGCCAGGTATTTTCGAACCTGCCCTCCAACACAACCATGTAGCGATGGACGTGCTCGTCCTCCTCGTTGACACGGTGACGTACCACCTCCGCGGTGTTCGGAAGCCTCGGCAACGTCACTGGCCCATGCGAACGCCACCAAACAAGGATCGGGTCAACAACGGGTTGGCTCCTCACCAACCTACATCCCCCGGAAGGTACTACCTGTTGGGGAACGTAGTAATTTCAAAATTTTCCTACGCACACGCAAGATCATGGTGATGCATAGCAACGAGAGGGGAGAGTGTTGTCTACGTACCCTCGTAGACCGAAGAGGAAGCGATAACAACGTAGAGGAAGTAGTCGTACGTTCTCCTCGCGATCCAACCGATCCCAGCGCCGTTACTCCGGCGCCTCGAAGTTCTTGACACACGCATTACAACTCGGTGGCGCTCCTCGAGCTCCGATCCAGCAAAGCTCCGGGAGAGAGAGTTCCACAAGACGACGGCGTGGTGGCGATCTTGATGTTCTACCGGCGCAGGGCTTCGCCTAAGCACCGCCACGATATGACCGAGGTGGAATATGGTGGAGGGGGCACCGCACGGCTAAGTAACTATCTCCAGGTTCATCTTGTGTGTTCTTGGGTGCCACCTGCCCCAGTATATAAAGGAGCAAGTGGGAGGGCCGGCCGGCCCTAGGAGGCGCGCCACGGGAGGGGGGAGTCCTCCTCCTAGTGGGAGTAGGACTCCCTTTTCCTAGTCCAACTAGGAAGGAAGAAGGGGGAAGGAAAGAGAGGGAGAGGGAGAGGGAAAGGGGGCCGCCCTCCTTGTCCTATTCGGACTCCCCATGGGGGCGCCACCTCCTGGTGCGGCCCTCTCTCCCCTCTTGGCCCAATAAGGCCCATTACTTCCCGGGTTCCGGTAACCCCTCCCGGCACTCGGTTTTCTCCGGAAACTTCCGGAACCTTTCCGTGTCCGAATATAGCCGTCCAATATATCAATCTTTATGTCTCGACCATTTCGAGACTCCTCGTCATGTCCGTGATCACATCCGGGACTCCGAACTCCTTCGGTACATCAAAATACACAAACTCATAATATAATCGTCATCGAAACCTTAAGCGTGCGGACCCTACGGTTCGAGAACAATGTAGACATGACCGAGACATCGTCTCCGGTCAATAACCAATAGCGGGACCTGGATGCCCATATTGGTTCCTACATTTTCACGAAGATCTTTATCGGTCGGACCGCATAACAACATACGTTGTTCCCTTTGTCATCGGTATGTTACTTGCCCGAGATTCGATCGTCGGTATCCAATACCTAGTTCAATCTACATCTTGGCAAGTCTCTTTACTCGTTCCGTAATACATCATCTCACAGCTAACTCATTAGTTGTAATGCTTGCAAGGCTTAGTGATGTGCATTACCGAGAGGGCCCAGAGATACCTCTCCGACAATCGGAGTGACAAATCCTAATCTCGAAATACGCCAACCCAACATCTGCCTTTGGAGACACCTGTAATACTCCTTTATTATCACCCAGTTACGTTGTGACGTTTGGTAGTACCCAAAGTGTTCCTTCGGTAAACGGGAGTTGCATAATCTCATAGTTATAGTAACATGTATAAGTCATGGATAAAAGCAATAGCAACATACTAAACGATCGGGTGCTAAGCTAATGGAATGGGTCATGTCAATCAGATCATTCAACCAATGATGTGACCTTGTTAATCAAATGACAACTCCTTTGTCTATGGTTAGGAAACTTAACCATCTTTGATTAACAAGCTAGTCTAGTAGAGGCATACTAGTGACACTCTGTTTGTCTATGTATTCACACATGTATTATGTTTCCGGTTAATACAATTCTAGCATGAACAATAAACATTTATCATGAAATAAGGAAATAAATAATAACTTTATTATTGCCTCTAGGGCATATTTCCTTCAGTCTCCCACTTGCACTAGAGTCAATAATCTAGATTACATAGTAATGATTCTAACACCCATGGAGTCTTGGTGCTGATCATGTTTTGCTCGTGGAAGAGGCTTAGTCAGCGGGTCTGCTACATTCAGATCCGTATGTATCTTGCAAATCTCTATGTCTCCCACCGGACTAAGTCCCGGATGGAATTGAAGCGTCTCTTGATGTGTTTGGTTCTCTTGTGAAATCTGGATTCCTTTGCTAAAGCAATTGCTCCAAGATTGTCACAAAAGATTTTCATTGGACCCGATGCACTAGGTATGACACCTAGATTGGATATGAACTCCTTCATCCAGACTCCTTCATTAGCTGCTTCCCAAGCTGCTATGTATTCCGCTTCACATGTAGATCCCTTCTGACGCTTTGTTTAGAACTGCACCAACCGACAGCTCCTCCGTTTAGTGTAAATCGTATCCGGTTTGCGATTTAGAATCGTCCGGATCAGTGTCAAAGCTTGCATCAACGTAACCGTTCACGATGAGCTCTTTGTCACCTCCATATCGAGAAACATATCCTTAGTCCTTTTCGTGTATTTCAGATGTTCTTGACGCTGTCCAAAGTGATCCACTCTGGATTACTTTGGTACCTCCTGCTAAGCTTATAGCAAGGCACACATCAGGTCTGGTACACAGCATTGCATACATGATAGAGCCTATGGCTGAGGCATAGGGAACATCTTTCATTTTCTCTCTATCTTCTGCGGTGGTCGGGCATTGAGTCTTACTCAACTTCACACCTTGTAACACTGGCAAGAACCCTTTCTTTGCTTGATCCATTTTGAACTTCTTCAAAATTTTGTCAAGGTATGTGCTTTGTGAAAGTCCAATTGAGCGTCTTGATCTATCTCTATAGATTTTAATGCCCAATATGTAAGCAGCTTCACCGAGGTCCTTCATCGAAAAACTCTTATTCAGGTATCCCTTTATGCTATCCAGAAATTCTATATCATTTCCGATTAGTAATATGTCATCTACATATAATATCGTAAATACTACTGAGCTCCCACTCACTTTCTTGTAAATACAAGGCTTCTCCAAAAGTCTCAGATAAACCCAAATGCTTTGATCACACTATCAAAGCGTTTATTCCAACTCCGAGATGCTTGCACCAGTCCATAAATGGATCATTTGGAGCTTGCACACTTTGTTAGCTCCCTTTGGATCGATAAAACCTGCTGGTTGCATCATATACAACTCTTCTTCCAGAAATCCATTAAGGAATGCAGTCTTTACATCCATTTGATCATAAAAAGCGGCAAGTGCTAACATGATGCGGACAGACGTAAGCATCGCTACGGGTGAGAAGGTCTCATCGTAGTCAATCCCTTGAACTTGTCGAAAACCGCTGCGACAAGTCGAGCTTTGTAGACAGTAATATTACCCGTCAGCGTCCGTCTTCTTCTTGAAGATCCACTTGTTTTCTATTGCTTGCCGACCCTCGGGCAAGTCAACCAAAGTCCACACTTTGTTTTCATACATGGATCCCATCTCAGATTTCATGGCCTCAAGCCATTTTGCGGAATCTGGGCTCACCATCGCTTCTTCATAGTTCGTAGGTTCATCATGATCTAGTAGCATGACTTCGAACAGGATTACCGTACCACTCAGTGCGGATCTTACTCTGGTTGATCTACGAGGTTCTGTAGTAACTTGATCTGAAGTTTCATGTTCAACATCATCAACTTCCTCACTATTTGGTGTAGATGTCGCAGAAACCGGTTTCTGTGATAAACTACTTTCAAATAAGGGAGAAGGTACAATTACCTCATTAAGTTCTACTTTCCTCCCACTCACTTCTTTCGAGAGAAACTCCTTCTCTAGAAAGGATCCATTCTTAGCAACAAATGTCTTGCCTTTGGATCTGTGATAGAAGATGTACCCAACTGTCTCCTTTGGGTATCCTATGAAGACACATTTCTCCGATTTAGGTTCGAGCTTATCAGGTTGAAGCTTTTTCACATAAGCATCGCATCCCCAAACTTTAAGAAACGACAACTTTGGTTTCTTGCTAAACCATAGTTCATAAGGTGTCGTCTCAACGGATTTTGACGGTGTTCTATTCAGCGTGAATGCGGCCGTCTCAAGAGCATAACCCCAAAACGATAGCGGTAAATCTGTAAGAGACATCATAGATCGCACCATATCTAGTAAAGTGCGATTCTGACGTTCGGACACACCATTGCGCTGTGGTGTTCCGGTGGCGTGAGTTGCGAAACTATTCCGCATTGTTTCAAATGTAGACCAAACTTCGTAACTCAAATATTCGCCTCCACGATCAGATCGTAGAAACTTTATTTTCTTATTACGATGATTTTCAACTTCACTCTGAAATTCTTTGAACTTTTCAAATGTTTCAGACTTATGTTTCATTAAGTAGATATACCCATATCTGCTTAAATCATCTGTGAAGGTGAGAAAATAACGATATCCGCCACGAGCCTCAACATTCATCGGACCACATACATCTGTATGTATGATTTCCAACAAATCTGTTGCTCTCTCCATAGTACCGGAGAACGGGGTTTTAGTCATCTTGCCCATGAGGCACGGTTCGCAAGTGCCAAGTGATTCATAATCAAGTGACTCCAAAAGTCCATCAGTATGGAGTTTCTTCATGCGCTTTATACCGATTATGACCTAAACGGCAATGCCACAAATAAGTTGCACTATCATTATCAACTCTGCAATTTTTGGTTTCAACATTATGAATATGTGTATCACTACTATCGAGATTCATTAAAAATAGACCACTCTTCAAGGGTGCATGACCATAAAAGATATTATTCATATAAATAGAACAACCATTATTCTCTCGATTTAAATGAATAACCGTCTCGCATCAAACAAGATCCAGATATAATGTTCATGCTCAACGCTGGCACCAAATAACAATTATTTAGGTCTAAAACTAATCCCGAAGGTAGATGTAGAGGTAGCGTGCCGACCACGATTACATCGACTTTGGAACCATTTCCCACGCCAAGATCGTCACCTCGTCCTTTGCCGGTGTTCGCAATCCGTAGTCCCCTGTTTGAGTTGCAAATATTAGCAACAGAACCGATTATCAAATACCAGGTGCTACTGCGAGCTCTAGTAAGGTACACATCAATAACATGTATATCACATATACCTTTGTTCACCTTGCCATCCTTCTTATCCGCCAAATACTTGGGGCAGTTCCGTTTCCAAAGGACGATCTGCTTGCGGTAGAAGCACTCGATTTCAGGTTTAGGTCCAGACTTGGGTTTCTTCTCCCGAGCAAGCAACTTGTTTGCTGTTCTTCTTGAAGTTCCTTCTTCTTCCCTTTGCCTTTCTTCTTGAAACTAGTGGTCTTATTGACCATCAACACTTGATGCTCCTTCTTGATTTCTACCTCCGCAGCCTTTAGCATTGCGAAGAGCTCGAGCATAGTCTTTACTAACCCTTGCATATTATAGTTCATCACGAAGCCTTTGTAGCTTGGTGGCAGTGATTGAAGAATTCTGTCAATGACACAATCATCCGGAAGATCAACTCCCAGCTGAGTCAAGTGATTGTAATACCCAGACATTCTGAGTATGTGCTCACTGACAGACCCATTCTCTTCCATTTTGCAGCTATAGAACTTATTGGAGACTTCATATCTCTCAATCCGGGCATTCTGTTGAAATATCAACTTCAACTCCTGGAACATCTCATATTCTCCATGACGTTCAAAACGTCGTTGAAGACCCGGTTCTAAGCCGTAAAGCATGGCACATCGAACTATAGAGTAGTCATCAGCTTTTGCTCGCCAGACGTTCTTAACGTCGTCGGTTGCATCAGCGAAGTTCGGCACCTAGCGGTGCATCTGGGACGTAACTCTTACGTGCAGCAATGAGGATAATCCTCGAGTTACGGACCCGATCCGTGTAATTGCTACCATCATCTTTCAACTTTGCTTTCTCAAGGAACGCATTAAAATTCAACGGAACAACAAAGACGAGCCATCTATCTATAAACAAACATAGACAAGCAAGATACTATCGGTACTAAGTTCATGATAAATTTAAGTTCAATTAATCATATTACTTAAGAACTCCCACTTAGACAGACATCTCTCTAGTCATCTAAGTGATCACGTGATCCAAATCAACTAAACCATAACCGATCATCACGTGAGATGGAGTAGTTTTCAATGGTGAACATCTTATGTTGATCATATCTACTATATGATTCACGCTCGACCTTTCGGTCTCCGTGTTCCGAGTCCATATCTGCATATGCTAGGCTCGTCAAGTATAACCTGAGTATTCTGCGTGTGCAAAAACTGGCTTTTACCCGTTGTAGATGGACGTAGAGCTTATCACACCCGATCATCACGTGGTGTCTCGGCACGACGAACTTTGGCAACGGTGCATACTCAGGGAGAACACTACTTGATAATTTTAGTGAGAGATCATCTTAAAATGCTACCGTCAATCAAAGCAAAATAAGATGCATAAAGGATAAACATCACATGCAATCAATATAAGTGATATGATATGGCCATCATCATCTTGTGCTTGTGATCTCCATCTTCAAGCACCGTCGTGATCACCATAAATCCTTTGGCGCGACACCTTGATCTCCATCGTAGCATCGTTGTCCTTACGCCCATCTATTGCTTCTACGACTATCGCTACCGCTTAGTGATAAAGTAAAGCAATTACGTATGCGTTGCATTTCATACAATAAGCGACAACCATATGGCTCCAGCCGATTGCCGATAACCGGTTACAAAATATGATCATCTCATACAATAAAATATAGCATCACGTCTTGACCATATCACATCACAACATGCCCTGCAAAAACAAGTTAGACGTCCTCTACTTTGTTGTTGCAAATTTTACGTGGCTGCTACGGGCTTAAGCAAGAACCAATCTCACCTCGCATCAAGACCACAACGATACTTCACAAATAGACTCCGTTTAACCTTCTCAAGGACCGGGCGTAGCCACACTCGGTTCAACTAAAGTGAGAGAGACAGACACCCGCCAACCACCTTTAAGCACGAAAGTGCTCAGAACGGTGAAACCAGTCTCGCGTAAGCGTCTGGCGTAATGTCGGTCCGGGCCGCTTCATCTCACAATACCGCTGAACCAAAGTATGACATGCCGTTAGGCGGTATGACTTGTATCGCCCACAACTCACTTGTGTTCTACTCGTGCAAAACATCAAACCATAAAAACCTAGGCTCGGATGCCACTGTTGGGGGAACGTAGTAATTTCAAATTTTCCTACGCACACGCAAGATCATGGTGAT
Organism: Aegilops bicornis; assembly: GCA_021605145.1. Classification (NCBI taxonomy): domain Eukaryota; kingdom Viridiplantae; phylum Streptophyta; class Magnoliopsida; order Poales; family Poaceae; genus Aegilops; species Aegilops bicornis. The sequence continues at coordinate 684,658,142 of CM038674.1, forward strand.
GCATAGCAACGAGAGGGAGAGTGTTGTCTACGCACTCAGAGACCGAAGCGGAAGCGATAACAACGTAGAGGAAGTAGTCGTGCGTTCTCCTCGCGATCCAACCGATCCCAGCGCCAGTTACTCCGGCGCCCGAGTTCTTGACACACGTACAACTCGGTGGCGCTCCTCAGCTCCGATCCGGCAAAGCTCCGGGAGAGAGAGTTCCACAAGACGACGGGCGTGGTGATGATCTTGATGTTCTACCGGCGCAGGGCTTCGCCTAAGCACCGCCACGATATGACCGAGGTGGAATATGGTGGAGGGGGCACCGCACACGGCTAAGGAACGATCTCAAGGATCAACTTGTGTGTTCTAGGGTGCCCCCTGCCCCGTATATAAAGGAGCAAGGGGAGGGCCGGCCGCCCTAGGAGGCGCGCCAAGGGAGGGGAGTCCTCCTCCTAGTGGGAGTAGGACTCCCTTTCCTAGTCCAACTAGGAAGGAAGGGGGAAGGAAAGAGAGGGAGAGGGAGAGGGAAAGGGCCGCGCCCCCTCCTTGTCCTATTCGGACTCCCCATGGGGGGGGGGGCGCCACCTCATGGTGCGGCCCTCTCTCTCCCCTCTTGGCCCAATAAGGCCCATTACTTCCCGGGGTTCCGTAACCCCTCCCAAGACTCGGTTTTCTCCGGAAACTTCCGGAACCTTTCCGTGTCCGAATATAGCCGTCCAATATATCAATCTTTATGTCTCGACCATTTCAAGACTCCTCGTCATGTCCGTGATCACATCCGGGACTCCGAACTCCTTCGGTACATCAAAATACACAAACTCATAATATAACCGTCATCGAAACCTTAAGCGTGCGGACCCTACGGTTCGAGAACAATGTGGACATGACCGAGACACGTCTCCGGTCAATAACCAATAGCGGGACCTGGATGCCCATATTGGCTCCTACATATTCTACGAAGATCTTTATCGGTCAGACCGCATAACAACATACTTTGTTCCCTTTGTCATCGGTATGTTACTTGCCCGAGATTCGATCGTCGGTATCCAATACCTAGTTCAATCTCGTTCTCGGCAAGTCTCTTTACTCGCTCCGTAATACATCATCTCACAGCTAACTCATTAGTTGTAATGCTTGCAAGGCTTAGTGATGTGCATTACCGAGAGGGCCCAGAGATACCTCTCCGACAATCGGAGTGACAAATCCTAATCTCGAAATCGCCAACCCAACATCTGCCTTTGGAGACACCATAATACTCCTTTATTATCACCCGATTCGTTGTGACGTTTGGTTGTACCCAAAGTGTTCCTTCGGTAAACTGGAGTTGCATAATCTCATAGTTATAGGAACATGTATAAGTCATGGATAAAAGCAATAGCAACATACTAAACGATCGGGTGCTAAGCTAATGGAATGGGTCATGTCAATCAGATCATTCAACCAATGATGTGACCTTGTTAATCAAATGACAACTCCTTTGTCTATGGTCAGGAAACTTAACCATCTTTGATTAACAAGCTAGTCTAGTAGAGGCATACTAGTGACACTCTGTTTGTCTATGTATTCACACATGTATTATGTTTCCGGTTAATACATTTCTAGCATGAACAATAAACATTTATCATGAAATAAGGAAATAAATAATAACTTTATTATTGCCTCTAGGGCATATTTCCTTCACTACCTCCCAGTACCAGCCCGGCGGAGCCCAATCCCGGACATGGCCCAGATTAAGCAGGCCTCCACCGCCGAGTCGACGACGAGGATGCAGGATAGGCATCGTCGACGTCGATGCGGGAACTACTTCTATATATAGTAAAATAAAGTATTTTTATTAATTAAATCAACTACTTCAACTACTAAGCACTTACTATAAATAAATAAAGTAGTACTTACTAAAAATAAACTACTTCTATATATAGTAAAATAAAGTAGTTTATTAAATCAACTAGCTAGTTCAACTATATATTAAGCACTTACAATAAATAAAGTAAAGTAGTACTTACTAAAAATAAACTAGTTTAACTATAGTTCTACTATTTTTCTAACTAATTATATTAAACACTTTCTCTTCTTCTTTTCCTTTTCCTCTATTCTAAATATGAACATATTCATAAATGACTTTGATCATGCACAATTTTCCTATACATACACAATATGAACATATACATAAATTGACAAAGAAAATTCTATGAACAAAAAATCATTAAAATTCTATGAACAAAATTACAACAGAAAAAAATCATAAAAATTCTATGAACAGAAAAAATCATAAAAATTGACATATTTGATCTTTGCATATATATGAACATACAAACATGCATATTCAACAAAAATATCACCAAAAAAATCTATTAACAGAAAAAAAAATCTAACACATATGAACAAATTACACAATATGAAGAAAAATCTATGAACTACACATCTAACAAAAAAAATCTATGAACTACAAAAAAATCTAATAAAAAAATCTAACAAAAAATTTAACAAAAAAATTGACAAAATCTAACTCAATTAACTACACATCTAAATTATACTACACACCTAAATTAGCTACTACATCAAATTAAATTTTCTCATGTGATGGCGATGGCGTGAGGGGCGCGGCGAGGGCGACAGGCAGGGGACGGCGACGGCAACGGCGACGGTGCGGCGACGGTCGACGATGAGGTGCGGCGCTGAGGCGGGCGATGGCAGGGGGCCGGGCGGCGGCGCACGGGCGCGGGCGGGGCGGCGGCGACATCGGGCGACGACGGGCGCGGGACGGCAACCCGACGAGGCGGACACGGGCAGCCTGGCGGCGTCGGGCACGGGGAAGAACGAACTGAACCAAATTTTCACGAGTGCTGCTTATATAGGCAGAGCATTGGTCCCGGTTCGTGGCACCAACCGGGACCAATGCCCCCCTTTAGTCCCGGTTGGTGCCACCAACCGGGACCAAAGGCCTCTGCTGCTGAAAAGAGGCCTTTGGTCCTGGTTGGTGGCACCAACCGGGACTAAAGGGGGGGCATTGGTTCCGGTTGGTGCCACCAACCGGGACTAAAGGCCTTGTGTTGCGCGCGTCGCGGCACGAAAGTTTAGTCCCACCTCGCTAGCTGAGGGAGCTCGAGAGTGCTTTATAATCCCAGTCCCGCTGCCCTCTCGAGCTCCTCTCAAATGCAGGCTTACGGGCCTAAACGCACTATATGTGCCTGTGGGCCTATTGGGCCTATTGCGGGCCTGAATCCTGGCCCATTGTTGGGTTTCTAGTCGTATTCAGACCGTGGTGGCCCTTTAGGTGGCACTTTTTATATTTTTTTTGTTTTAGTTTTTGCTTTGAATTATTTATTTTCTTTTGATTTTTTGCTTTATTTTTTTGTTCTTTTTTCTTTTAGTTCAGAATAATTATAATCTTTCTGTTACTCCATTAGTTTCCAAATTTGAATAATTATAATCTTTATGCAACTAAATATATATTTGGAGTGATTCTTTTTCCTGTTATTTAATATTACTGCGTTTTATCATTATATTGAAAAACATATTTTGTTATTTTAGTTTCTATCAAAAAAATCTTTATGACACTTCTTTTTGCTACTAAAGTTTCTAACAAAAAATTCTTTATGATAATTATTTCTGCTTTTCATGTTTTGAACAGAAAATACTTTGATAATTTTAGTTGCATAATTTTTATATACTTTGAGTTTAAAAAATACTAGAGGTTTATAAAAGCTTTTTAGTTGATTCATTTTGCTATTAGAGTTTTATAAGAGCATTTACTGTTTTTTTTTTTGAGCTATAAGACCTTGAAATTGAAAAGCATTTCAAATTTACTCTAAAAAGGTTGGAAGTTGGCATGGTATCATCATTGTTGGGTAACGTAGTAATTTCAAAAATGTTCCTACGCACACGCAAGATCATGGTGACGCATAGCAACGAGAGGGGAGAGTGTTGTCTACGTACCCTCGTAGACCGAAGCGGAAGCAATCACAACGTAGAGGAAGTAGTCGTACGTTCTCCTCGCGATCCAACCGATCCAAGCACCGTTACTCGGCACCTCCGAAGTTCTTGGCACACGTACAGCTCGGTGGCGCTCCTCGGGCTCGGATCCAGCAAAGCTCGGGAGAGAGAGTTCACAAGACGACGGCGTGGTGACGATCTTGATGTTCTACCAACGCAGGGCTTCGCCTAAGCACTGCTACGATTTGACCGAGGTGGAATATGGTGGAGGGGCACCGCACACGGCTAAGGAGCGATCTCAAGGATCAACTTGTGTGTTCTAGGGTGCCCCCTGCCCTGTATATAAAGGAGCAAGGGGAGGGCCGGCCGGCCCTAGGAGGCGCGCCAGGAGGGGGGAGTCCTCCTCCTAGTGGGAGTAGGACTCCCTTTCCTAGTCCTACTAGGAAGAAGGAAGGGGAAGGAAAGAGAGGAGAGGGAGAGGGAGAGGAAGGGGCGCGCCCCCTCCTTGTCCAGTCGGACTCCCCATGGGGGCGCCACCTCCTGGCGCAGCCCTCTCTCTCCTCTTGGCCCAATAAGGCCCATTACTTCCCGGGGTTCCGTAACCCTCCGGCACTCAGTTTTCTCCGAAACTTCCGAACCTTTCCGAGTCCGAATATAGCCGTCCAATATATCAATCTTTATGTCTCGATCATTTCGAGACTCCTCGTCATGTCCGTGATCACATCCGGGACTCCGAACTCCTCGGTACATCAAAATACACAAACTCATAATATAACCGTCATCGAAACCTTAAGCGTGCGGACCCTACGGTTCGAGAACAATGTAGACATGACCGAGACACGTCTCCGGGTCAATAACCAATAGCGGGACCTGGATGCCCATATTGGTTCCTACATTTTCTACGAAGATCTTTATCGGTCGGACCGCATAACAACATACGTTGTTCCCTTTGTCATTGGTATGTTACTTGCCCGAGATTCGATCGCCGGTATCCAATACCTAGTTCAATCTAAATTCTTGGCAAGTCTCTTTACTCGTTCAGTAATGCATCATTCCGTAACTAACTCATTAGCTACATTGCTTGCAAGGCTTATAGTGATGTGCATTACCGAGAGGGCCCAGAGATACCTCTCCGAGCAATCGGAGTGACAAATCCTAATCTCGAAATACGCCAACCCAACATCTGCCTTTGGAGACACTTGTAATACTCCTTTATAATCACCCGATTCACGTTGTGGACGTTTGGTAGTACCCAAAGTGTTCCTCCGTAAACGGAGTTGCATAATCTCATAGTTATAGGAACATGTATAAGTCATGGATAAAAGCAATATCAACATACTAAGCGATCGGGTGCTAAGCTAATGGAATGGGTCATGTCAATCAGATCATTCAACCAATGATGTGACCTTGTTAATCAAATGACAACTCCTTTGTCTATGGTCAGGAAACTTAACCATCTTTGATTAACAAGCTAGTCTAGTAGAGGCATACTAGTGACACTGTTTGTCTATGTATTCACACATGTATTATGTTTCCGGTTAATACATTTCTAGCATGAACAATAAACATTTATCATGATATAAGGAAATAAATAATAACTTTATTATTGCCTCTAGGGCACATTTCCTTCAGTCTCCCACTTGCACTAGAGTCAATAATCTAGATTACACAGTAATGATTCTAACACCCATGGAGTCTTGGTGCTGATCATGTTTTGCTCGTGGAAGAGGCTTAGTCAACGGGTCTGCTACATTCAGATCCGTATGTATCTTGCAAATCTCTATGTCTCCCACCTGGACTAAGTCCCGGATGGAATTGAAACGTCTCTTGATGTGTTTGGTTCTCTTGTGAAATCTGGATTCCTTCGCCAAGGCAATTGCTCCAGTATTGTCACAAAAGATTTTCATTGGACCCGATGCATTAGGTATGACACCTAGATCGGATATGAACTCCTTCATCCAGATTCCTTCATTAGCTGCTTCCGAAGCTGCTATGTATTCCGCTTCACATGTAGATCCCGCTACGACGCTTTGTTTAGAACTGCACCAACTGACTCCTCCGTTTAGTGTAAATACGTATCCGGTCTGCGATTTAGAATCGTCCGGATCAGTGTCAAAGCTTGCATCAACGTAACCGTTTACGATGAGCTCTTTGTCACCTCCATAAAGGAGAAACATATCCTTAGTCCTTTTCAGGTACTTCAGGATGTTCTTGACCGCTGTCCAGTGATCCACTCCTGGATCACTCTGGTACCTCCCTGCTAAGCTTATAGCAAGGCACACATCAGGTCTGGTACACAGCATTGCATACATGATAGAGCCTATGGTTGAGGCATAGGGAACATCTTTCATTTTCTCTCTATCTTCTGCGGTGTTCGGGCATTGAGTCTTACTCAACTTCATACCTTGCAATACAGGCAAGAACCCTTTCTTTGCTTGATCCATTTTGAACTTCTTCAAAATCTTGTCAAGGTATGTGCTTTGTGAAAGTCCAATTAAGCGTCTTGATCTATCTCTTTAGATTTTTATGCCCATTATGTAAGCAGCTTGACCGATGTCCTTCATCGAAAACTCTTGTTCAAGTATCCCTTTATGCTATCCAGAAATTCTATATCATTTCCGATCGGTAATATGTCATCTACATATAATATCGTAAATGCTACAGAGCTCTCACTCACTTTCTTGTAAATACAGGCTTCTCCAAAAGTCTCATATAAACCCAAATGCTTTGATCACACTATCAAAGCGTTTATTCCAACTCCGAGATGCTTGCACCAGTCCATAAATGGATCGCTGGAGCTTGCACACTTTGTTAGCTCCCTTTGGATCGATAAAACCTTACGGTTGCATCATATACAACTCTTCTTCCGTAAACCCATTCAAGAATGCAGTCTTTACATCCATTTGCCAAATTTCATAATCATAACATGCGGCAATTGCGAACATGTTTCGGTCAGACTTATGCATCGCTACGGGGGAGTAGGTCTCATCGTAGTCAAGCCCTTGAACTTGTCGAAACCCCTTTGCGACAAGTCGAGCTTTGTAGACAGTAATATTACCGTCGTGTCGGTCTTCTTCTTGAAGATCCACTTGTTTTCTATTGCTTGCCGACCCTCGGGCAAGTCAACCAAAGTCCACACTTTGTTTTCATACATGGATCCCATCTCAGATTTCATGGCCTCAAGCCATTTTATGAATCTGGGCTCACCATCGCTTCTTCATAGTTCGTAGGTTCATCATGATCTAGTAGCATGACTTCCAGAACAGGATTACCGTACCACTCTGGTGCGGATCTTATTCTGGTTGATCTACGAGGTTCTGTAGTAACTTGATCTGAAGTTTCATGATCAACATCATCAACTTCTTCACTATTTGGTGTAGATGTCGCAGAAACCGGTTTACGTGATAAACTACTTTCAAATAAGGGAGAAGGTACAGTTACCTCATCAAGTTCTACTTTTCTCCCACTCACTTCTTTCGAGAGAAACTCCTTCTCTAGAAAAAATCCATTCTTAGCAACAAATGTCTTGCCCTCGAATCTGTGATAGAAGGTGTACCCAACTGTCTCCTTTGGGTATCCTATGAAGACACATTTCTGCGATTTAGGTTCGAGCTTATCAGGTTGAAGCTTTTTCACATAAGCATCGCATCACCAAACTTTAAGAAACGACAACTTTGGTTTCTTGCTAAACCATATTTCATAAGGTGTCGTCTCAACGGATTTTGACGGTGTTCTATTCAGCGTGAATGCGGCCGTCTCAAGAGCATAACCCCAAAACGATAGCGGTAAATCTGTAAGAGACATCATAGATCGCACCATATCTAGTAAAGTGCGATTACGACGTTCGGACACACCATTGCGCTGTGGTGTTCCGGGTGGCATGAGTTGCGAAACTATTCCGCTTTGTTTCAAATGTAGACCAAACTCGTAACTCAATTATTCGCATCCACGATCTGATCGTTGATCCTTTATTTTCTTATTACGATGATTTTCAACTTCACTATGAAATTCTTTGAACTTTTCATTTGTTTCAGACTTATGTTTCATCTAGTAGATATACCCATATGCCTTAAATCATCTCTGAAGGTGAGAAAATAACGATATCCGCCCACGAGCCTCAACATTCATTGGACCACATACATCTGTATGTATGATTTCCAACAAATCTGTTGCTCTCTCCATAGTACCGGAGGCAGGGGTTTTAGTCATCTTGCCCATGAGGCACGGTTACGCAAGTGCCAAGTGATTCATAATCAAGTGACTCCAAAGTCCATCAGCATGGAGTTTCTTCATGCGCTTTATACCGATATGACCTAAGCGGCAATGCCACAAATAAGTCGCACTATCATTATCAACTCTGCATCTTTTGGTTTCAACATTATGAATATGTGTATCACTACTATCGAGATTCATTAAAAATAGACCACTCTTCAAGGGTGCATGACCATAAAAGATATTATTCATATAAATAGAACAACCATTATTCTCTGATTTAAATGAATAACCGTCTCGCATCAAACAAGATCCAGATATAATGTTCATGCTTAACGGCACCAAATAACAATTATTTAGGTCTAAAACTAATCCCGAAGGTAGATGTAGAGGTAGCGTGCCGACCGCGATCACATCGACTTTGGAACCATTTCCCACGCCGCATCGTCACCTCGTCCTTTGCGGTGTTAAGCAATCCGTAGTCCCTGTTTGAGTTGCAAATATTAGCAATGAACCCGATTATCAAATACCAGTGCTCTGCGAGCTCTAGTAAGGTACACATCAATAACATGTATATCACATATACCTTTGTTCACCTTGCCATCCTTCTTATCCGCCAAATACTTGGGGCAGTTCCGCTTCGGTGACGATGCGCTTTGCGGTAGAAGCACTCGATTTCAGGTTTAGGTCCAGACTTGGGTTTCTTCTCTGAGCAGCAACTTGTTTGCTGTTCTTCTTGAAGTTCCCCTTCTTCTTCCCTTTGCCTTTCTTCTTGAAACTAGTGGTCTTATTGACCATCAACACTTGATGCTCCTTCTTGATTTCTACCTCCGCAGCCTTGACATTGCGAAGAGCTCGAGCATAGTCTTTACTAACCCTTCCATATTATAGTTCATCACGAAGCCTTTGTAGCTTGGTGGCGATGATTGAAGAATTACATCAATGACACAATCATCCGGAAGATCAACTCCCGGTTGAGTCAAGTGATTGTAATACCCGGACATTACGAGTATGTGCTCCTTGTGCGGACCCATTCTCCTCCATTTTGCAGCTATAGAACTTATTGGAGACTTCATATCTCTCAATCCGGGCATTACATTTGAAATATCAACTTCAACTCCTGGAACATCTCATATGCTCCATGACTTTCAAAACATCGTTGAAGACCCGGTTCTAAGCCGTAAAGCATGGCACACTGAACTATAGAGTAGTCATCAGCTTTGCTCGCGGACGTTCTTAACGTCGTCGGTTACATCGACGGCAGGCACGGCACCTAGCGGTGCATCCGGGCGTAACTTTTACGTGCAGCAATGAGGATAATCCTCGAGGTTACGGACCCAGTCCGTGTAATTGCTACCATCATCTTTCAACTTTGCTTTCTCAAGGAACGCATTAAAATTCAACGGAACAACAAGACGAGCCATCTATCTATAAGTAAACTTAGACAAGCAAGATACTATCGGTACTAAGTTCATGATAAATTTAAGTTCAATTAATCATATTACTTAAGAACTCCCACTTAGACAGACATCTCTCTAGTCATCTTAAGTGATTACGTGATCCAAATCAACTAAACCATAACCGATCATCACGTGAGATGGAGTAGTTTTCAATGGTGAACATCACTATGTTGATCATATCTACTATATGATTCACGCTCGACCTTTCGGCCTCCGTGTTCCGAGGCCATATCTGCATATGCTAGGCTCGTCAAGTTTAACTTTGAGTATTCTGCGTGTGCAAACTGGCTTGCACCCGTTGTAGATGGACGTGGAGCTTATCACACCCGATCATCACGTGGTGTGCAGGCACGACGAACTTTGGCAGCGGTGCATACTCAGGAGAACACTTCTTGATAATTTTAGTGAGAGATCATCTTAAAATGCTACCGTCAATCAAAGCAAGATAAGATGCATAAAGGATAAACATCACATGCAATCAATATAAGTGATATGATATGGTCATCATCATCTTGTGCTTGTGATCTCCATCTCCGAAGCACCGTCATGATCACCATCGTCACCGGTAGCGACACCTTGATCTCCATCGTAGCATCGTTGTCGTCTCGCCAACTATTGCTTCTCGACTATCGCTACCGCTTAGTGATAAAGTAAAGCAATTACATGGCGTTGCATTTCATACAATAAGCGACAACCATATGGCTCACGCCAGTTGCCGATAACTTCGGTTACAAAACATGATCATCTCATACAATAAAATATAGCATCACGTCTTGACCATATCACATCACAACATGCCCTGCAAAACAAGTTAGGCGTCCTCTACTTTGTTGTTGCAAGTTTTACGTGGCTGCTACGGGCTGAGCAAGAACCGTTCTTACCTACACATCAAAAACCACAGCGATAGTTTGTCAAGTTGGTGCTGTTTTAACCTTCGCGCAAGGACCGGGCGTATGCACTCAGTTCAACTAAAGTGAGAGAGCAGACACCCGCCCGGTCACCTTTAAGCAGCGAGTGCTCGCGGCGGTGAAACCAGTCTCGCGTAAGCGTACCGTAATGTCGGTCCGGGCGCTTCATCTCACAATACCGCCCGAACCAAAGTATGACATGCTGGTAAGCGGTATGACTTATATCGCCCACAACTCACTTGTGTTCTACTCGTGCATATGACATCAACGCATAAAACCAGGCTCGATACCACTTTGTTGGGTAGCGTAGTAATTTCAAAAATTTCCCTCGCACCGCGTAAGATCATGGTGACGCATAGCAGCGAGAGGAGAGTGTTGTGTCACGTACCCTCGTGAACCCGAAGCGGAAGCAATCACAGCGTAGAGGAAGTAGTCGTCACGTTCTCCTCGCGATCCAACCGATCCAAGCACCGTTACTCCGGCACCTCCGAGTTCTTGGCACACGTACAGCTCGGTGGCGCTCCTCGGGCTCGGATCCAGCAAAGCTCCGGGGAGAGAGTTCCGTCGGCCTGACGGCGTGGTGGCGATCTTGATGTTCTACCAACGCGGGCTTCGCCTAAGCAGCCTTTCTGATTTGACCGAGGTGGAATATGGTGGAGGGGGCACCGCTGCACGGCTAAGGAGCGATCTCAAGGATCAACTTGTGTGTTCTAGGGTGCCCCCTGCCCTGTATATAAAGGAGCAAGGGGAGGCGGCCGGCCCCTAGGAGGCGCGCCAAGGGAGGGAGTCCTCCTCCTGGTGGGAGTAGGACTCCCTTTCCTAGTCCTACTAGGAAGAAGGAAGGGGAAGGAAGAGAGGAGAGGAGAGGGAAAGGGCCCCCCCCCCTCCTTGTCCAATTCGGACTCCCCATGGGGGGGGGGGGGGCGCGCGCCACCTCCTGGCGCAGCCCTCTCTCTCCCCTCTTGGCCCAATAAGGCCCATTACTTCCCCGGGGGGTTCCGGTAACCCCTCCGGCACTCCGGTTTTCTCCGGAAACTTCCGGAACCTTTCCGGAGTCCGAATATAACCGTCAATATATCAATCTTTATGTCTCGATCATTTGAGACTCCTCGTCATGTCCGTGATCACATCCGGGACTCCAAACTCCTTGGTACATCAAAATACACAAACTCATAATATAACCGTCCTTGAAACCTTAAGCGTGCGGACCCTACGGTTCGAGAACAATGTAGACATGACCGAGACCGTCTCGGTCAATAACCAATAAGCGGGACCTGGATGCCCATATTGGTTCCTACATTTTCTCTGAAGATCTTTATCGGTCGAGACCGCGCATAACAACATCGTTGTTCCCTTTGTCATCGGTATGTTACTTGCCCGAGATTCGATCGTCGGTATCCAATACCTAGTTCAATCTCGTTCTTGGCAAGTCCCTTTACTCGTTCCGTAATGCATCATTACGTAACTAACTCATTAGCTACATTGCTTGCAAGGCTTATAGTGATGTGCATTACCGAGAGGGCCAGAGATACCTCTCCAGACAATCGGAGTGACAAATCCTAATCTCGAAATCGCCAACCCAACATCTGCCTTTGGAGACACTTGTAATACTCCTTTATAATCACCCGATTCGTTGTGACGTTTGGTAGTACCAAAGTGTTCCTCCGATGGCAGGAGTTGCATAATCTCATAGTTATAGGAACATGTATAAGTCATGGATAAAAGCAATAGCAACATACTAAGCGATCGATTGCTAAGCTAATGGAATGGGTCATGTCAATCAGATCATTCAACCAATGATGTGACCTTGTTAATCAAATGACATCTCCTTTGTCTATTGTCATGAAACTTAACAATCTTTGATTAACAAGCTAGTCTAGTAGAGGCATACTAGTGACACTCTGTTTGTCTATGTATTCACACATGTATTATGTTTCCGGTTAATACATTTCTAGCATGAACAATAAACATTTATCATGATATAAGGAAATAAATAATAACTTTATTATTGCCTCGAGGGCACATTTCCTTCAATCATTTCATCCACGTAGCATGTGCAAGAAAGTTGAGAGGGTTACCGGAAAAACTGGATGCACTTCATGTACAAAACGGACAATCTCTTTCGAAGTATCGAGTTTCATCACGGAAACTTATGCATTATAACAGACATTTCAAATGAACTTCTGAAAAAGTTGAAAGTTGGCATGGTATCATCATAATAGTTTTGGAGAAAGTCTTCACCTTTTCTTCGCTTGTGTCCTTTCCTTATTCTTGCCGTAACCATGGATAATCTTCATCATTTATCGGGATGCTTCGGTCAGCCTTGACTTTGAAGGGAGGAATTTCATGAAACTTTTCATAATCTTCGGACATGTCTGTCTTACCCTCCACTCCCATGATGTCCCTTTTTCCTGAAAGAATTATGTGGCGCTTTGGCTCATCGTATAAGGAAGCGAATACATCATGGGAGTGGAGGGTAAGACAGACATGTCCGAAGATTATGAAAAGTTTCATGAAATTCCTCCCTTCAAAGTCAAGGCTGACCCAAGCATCCTGATAAATGATGAAGATTATCCATGGTTACGGCGCAATAAGGAAAGGACACAAGCGAAGAAAAGGTGAAGACTTTCTCCAAAACTATTATGATGATACCATGCCAACTTTCAACTTTTTCGAAGTTCATTTGAAATGTCTGTTATAATGCATAAGTTTCCGTATGAAATCCTGATACTTCGAAAGAGATTGTCCGTTTTGTACATGAAGTGCATCCAGTTTTTCCGGTAACCCTCTCAACTTTCTTGCACATGCTACGTGGATGAAATGATTGAAGGAAATGTGCCCTAGAGGCAATAATAAAGTTATTATTTATTTCCTTATATCATGATAAATGTTTATTGTTCATGCTAGAAATGTATTAACCGGAAACATAATACATGTGTGAATACATAGACAAACAGAGTGTCACTAGTATGCCTCTACTAGACTAGCTTGTTAATCAAAGATGGTTAAGTTTCCGACCATAGACAAAGGAGTTGTCATTTGATTAACAAGGTCACATCATTGGTTGAATGATCTGATTGACATGACCCATTCCATTAGCTTAGCACCCGATCGCTTAGTATGTTGCTATTGCTTTTATCCATGACTTATACATGTTTCTATAACTATGAGATTATGCAACTCCCGTTCTTAGAGGAACACTTTGGTACTACCAAACGTCACAACGTAATCGGGTGATTATAAAGGAGTATTACAAGTGTCTCCAAAGGCAGATGTTGGGTTGGCGTATTTCGAGATTAGGATTTGTCACTCCGATTGTCGGAGAGGTATCTCTGGGCCCTCTCGGTAATGCACATCACTATAAGCCTTGCAAGCAATGTAGCTAATGAGTTAGTTACGGAATGATGCATTACGGAACGAGTAAAGAGACTTGCCAGTAACGAGATTGAACTAGGTATTGGATACCGACGATCGAATCTCGGGCAAGTAACATACCGATGACAAAGGGAACAACGTATGTTGTTATGCGGTCGACCGATAAAGATCTTCGTGAGAAAATGTAGGAACCAATATGGGCATCCAGGTCCCGCTATTGGTTATTGACCGAGACGTGTCTCGGTCATGTCTACATTGTTCTCGAACCGTAGGGTCCGCACGCTTAAGGTTTCGATGACGGTAATATTATGAGTTTGTGTATTTTGATGTACCGAAGGAGTTCGAGTCCCGGATGTGATCACGGACATGACGAGGAGTCTCGAAATGATCGAGACATAAAGATTGATATATTGACGGCTATATTCGGACTCGAAAGGTTCCGGGAGTTTCGGAGAAAATCGGAGTGCCGAGGGGTTACCGGAACCCCGGGAAGTAATGGGCCTTATTGGGCCAAGAGGGGAGAGAGAGGCTGCGCCAGGAGGTGGCGCGCGCCCCCATGGGGAGTCCGAATTGGACAAGGAGGGGCGCGCCCCTTCCCTCTCCCTCTCCCTCTCTTTCCTTCCCCTTCCTTCTTCCTAGTAGGACTAGGAAAGGGAGTCCTACTCCCACTAGGAGGAGGACTCCCCCTCCCTTGGCGCCTCCTAGGCCCGGCCGGCCCTCCCCCTTGCTCCTTTATATACAGGGGCAGGGGGGCACCCTAGAACACACAAGTTGATCCTTGAGATCGTTCCTTAGCCGTGTGCGGTGCCCCCCTCCACCATATTCCACCTCGGTCAAATCGTAGCAGTGCTTAGGCGAAGACCTGCGTTGGTAGAACATCAAGATCGTCACCACGCCGTCAGGTGACGGAACTCTCTCCCCGGAGCTTTGCTGGATCGGAGCCCGAGGAGCGTCACCGAGCTGTACGTGTGCCAAGAACTCGGAGGTGCCGGAGTAACGGTGCTTGGATCGGTTGGATCACGAGGAGAACGTACGACTACTTCCTCTACGTTGTGATTGCTTCTGCTTCGGTCTACGAGGGTACGTAGACAACACTCTCCCCTCTCGTTGCTATGCGTCACAATGATCTTGCGTGTGCGTAGGAAATTAATTGAAATTACTACTTTACCCAACAAAGGGCATCCGAGCCTGGTTTTATGCGTTGATGTCATATGCACGAGTAGAACACAAGTGAGTTGTGGGCGATATAAGTCATACCGCTTACCAGCATGTCATACTTTGGTTCGGGCGGTATTGTGAGATGAAGCGGCCCGGACCGACATTACGCCAGACGCTTACGCGAGACTGGTTTCACCGCCACGAGCACTCGTTGCTTAAAGGTGACCAGCGGGTGTCTGCTCTCTCACTTTAGTTGAACCGAGTGTGGCTACGCCCGGTCCTTGCGAAGGTTAAAACAGCACCAACTTGACAAACTATCGTTGTGGTTTTGATGCGTAGGTAAGAACGGTTCTTGCTCAGCCCGTAGCAGCCACGTAAAACTTGCAACAACAAAGTAGAGGACGTCTAACTTGTTTTTGCAGGCATGTTGTGATGTGATATGGTCAAGACGTGATGCTATATTTTATTGTATGAGATGATCATGTTTTGTAACCGAGTTATCGGCAACTGGCAGGAGCCATATGGTTGTCGCTTTATTGTATGAAATGCAAACGCCATGGATCGTTGTGGTTTTGATGCGTAGGTAAGAACGGTTCTTGCTCAGCCCGTAGCAGCCACGTAAAACTTGCAACAACAAAGTAGAGGACGTCTAACTTGTTTTTGCAGGGCATGTTGTGATGTGATATGGTCAAGACGTGATGCTATATTTTATTGTATGAGATGATCATGTTTTGTAACCGAAGTTATCGGCAATCGGCGAGAGCCATATGGTTGTCGCTTTATTGTATGAAATGCAACGCCATGTAATTGCTTTACTTTATCACTAAGCGGTAGCGATAGCCGTAGAAGCAATAGTTGGCGACGACAACGATGCTACGATGGAGATCAAGGTGTCGCGCGGTGACGATGGTGATCATGACGGTGCTTCGGAGATGGAGATCACAAGCACAAGATGATGATGGCCATATCATATCACTTATATTGATTGCATGTGATGTTTATCCTTTATGCATCTTATCTTGCTTTGATTGACGGTAGCATTTTAAGATGATCTCTCACTAAAATTATCAAGAAGTGTTCTCCTGAGTATGCACCGTTGCCAAAGTTCGTCGTGCCTGCACACCACGTGATGATCGGGTGTGATAAGCTCTCACGTCCATCTACAACGGGTGCAAGCCAGTTTTGCACACAGAATACTCGGGTTAAACTTGACGAGCCTAGCATATGCAGATATGGCCTCGAACACGGAGGCCGAAAAGGTCGAGCGTGAATCATATAGTAGATATGATCAACATAGTGATGTTCACCATTGAAAACTACTCCATCTCACGTGATGATCGGTTATGGTTTAGTTGATTTGGATCACGTAATCACTTAAGATGACTAGAGAGATGTCTGTCTAAGTGGGAGTTCTTAAGTAATATGATTAATTGAACTTAAATTTATCATGAACTTAGTACCGATAGTATCTTGCTTGTCTATGTTTACTTATAGATAGATGGCTCGTCTTTGTTGTTCCGCTGAATTTTAATGCGTTCCTTGAGAAAGCAAAGTTGAAAGATGATGGTAGCAATTACACGGACTGGGTCCGTAACTGAGGATTATCCTCATTGCTGCAGGAAGAGTTACGTCTGGATGCACCGCTAGGTGCCAGGCCTGCCGCCGATGCAACCGACGACGTTAAGAACGTCTGGCAGAGCAAAGCTGATGACTACTCTATAGTTCTGTGCCATGCTTTACGGCTTAGAACCGGTCTTCAACGACGTTTTGAAAGTCATGGAGCATATGAGATGTTCCAGGAGTTGAAGTTGATATTTCAACAGAATGCCCGGATTGAGAGATATGAAGTCTCCAATAAGTTCTATAGCTGCAAGATGGAGGAGAATGGGTCTCGCTGCTGAGCACATACTCGTAATGTCCGGTATTACAATCACTTGACTCAACCGGGAGTTGATCTTCCGGATGATTGTGTCATTGATGTAATTCTTCAATCAACGCCACCAAGCTACAAAGGCTTCGTGATGAACTATAATATGCAAGGGTTAGTAAAGACTATGCTCGAGCTCTTCGCAATGTCAAGGCTGCGGAGGTAGAAATCAAGAAGGAGCATCAAGTGTTGATGGTCAATAAGACCACTAGTTTCAAGAAGAAAGGCAAAGGGAAGAAGAAGGGGAACTTCAAGAAGAACAGCAAACAAGTTGCTGCTCAGAGAAGAAACCCAAGTCTGGACCTAAACCTGAAATCGAAAGTGCTTCTCGCAAGCGACTGGTCACCGGAAGCGGAACTGCCCCAAGTATTTGGCGGATAAGAAGGATGGCAAGGTGAACAAAGGTATATGTGATATACATGTTATTGATGTGTACCTTACTAGAGCTCGCAGTAGCACTGGTATTTGATAATCGGGTTACATTGCTAATATTTGCAACTCAAACAGGGGACTACGGATTGCGAACACCGGCAAAGGACGAGGTGACGATGCGGCGTGGGAAATGGTTCCAAAGTCGATGTGATCGTGGTCAGCACGCTACCTCTACATCTACCTTCGGGATTAGTTTTAGACCTAAATAATTGTTATTTGGTGCCAGCGTTAAGCATGAACATTATATCTGGATCTTGTTTGATGCGAGACGGTTATTCATTTAAATCAGAGAATAATGGTTGTTCTATTTATATGAATAATATCTTTTATGGTCATGCACCCTTGAAGAGTGGTCTATTTTTAATGAATCTCGATAGTAGTGATACACATATTCATAATGTTGAAACCAAAAGATGCAGAGTTGATAATGATAGTGCGACTTATTTGTGGCATTGCCGTTTAGGTCATATCGGTATAAAGCGCATGAAGAAACTCCATGCTGATGGACTTTTGGAGTCACTTGATTATGAATCACTTGGCACTTGCGAACCGTGCCTCATGGGCAAGATGACTAAAACCCCGTTCTCCGGTACTATGGAGAGAGCAACAGATTTGTTGGAAATCATACATACAGATGTATGTGGTCCAATGAATGTTGAGGCTCGTGGCGGATATCGTTATTTTCTCACCTTCACAGATGATTTAAGCAGATATGGGTATATCTACTTAATGAAACATAAGTCTGAAACATTTGAAAAATTCAAAGAATTTCAGAGTGAAGTTGAAAATCATCGTAATAAGAAAATAAAATTTCTACGATCTGATCGTGGAGGCGAATATTTGAGTTACGAGTTTGGTCTACATTTGAAACAATGCGGAATAGTTTCGCAACTCACGCCACCCGGAACACCACAACGCAATGGTGTGTCCGAATGTCGTAATCTCACTTTACTAGATATGGTGCGATCTATGATGTCTCTTACAGATTTACCGCTATCGTTTTGGGGTTATGCTCTTGAGACGCCGCATTCACGCTGAATAGAACACCGTCAAAATCCGTTGAGACGACACCTTATGAAATATGGTTTAGCAAGAAACCAAAGTTGTCGTTTCTTAAAGTTTGGGGATGCGATGCTTATGTGAAAAGCTTCAACCTGATAAGCTCGAACCTAAATCGGAGAAATGTGTCTTCATAGGATACCCAAAGAAGACAGTTGGGTACACCTTCTATCACAGATTCGAGGGCAAGACATTTGTTGCTAAGAATGGATTTTTTCTAGAGAAGGAGTTTCTCTCGAAAGAAGTGAGTGGGAGGAAAGTAGAACTTGATGAGGTAATCTGTACCTTCTCCCTTATTTGAAAGTAGTTTATCACAGAAACCGGTTTCTGCGACATCTACACCAAATAGTGAAGAAGTTGATGATGTTGATCATGAAACTTCAGATCAAGTTACTACAGAACCTCGTAGATCAACCAGAATAAGATCCGCACCAGTGTGGTACGGTAATCCTGTTCTGGAAGTCATGCTACTAGATCATGATGAACCTACGAACTATGAAGAAGCGATGGTGAGCCCAGATTCCGCAAAATGGCTTGAGGCCATGAAATCAGAGATGGGATCCATGTATGAAAACAAAGTGTGGACTTTGGTTGACTTGCCCGAGGGTCGGCAAGCAATAGAAAACAAGTGGATCTTCAAGAAGAAGACTGACGCTGACGGTAATATTACTGTCTACAAAGCTCGACTTGTCGCAAAGGGGTTTCGACAAGTTCAAGGGATTGACTACGATGAGACCTTCTCACCCGTAGCGATGCTTAAGTCTGTCCGAATCATGTTAGCAATTGCCGCATTTTATGATTATGAAATTTGGCAAATGGATGTAAAGACTGCATTCCTGAATGGGTTTCTGGAAGAAGAG
Source organism: Aegilops bicornis (assembly GCA_021605145.1). NCBI lineage: Eukaryota > Viridiplantae > Streptophyta > Magnoliopsida > Poales > Poaceae > Aegilops > Aegilops bicornis. Next base: position 684,677,454 of record CM038674.1, read on the forward strand.
TTGTATATGATGCAACCAGAAGGTTTTATCGATCCAAAGGGAGCTAACAAAGTGTGCAAGCTCTAGCGATCCATTTATGGACTGGTGCAAGCATCTCAGAGTTGGAATAAACACTTTGATAGTGTGATCAAAGCATTTGGGTTTATACAGACTTTTGGAGAAGCCTGTATTTACAAGAAAGTGAGTGGGAGCTCAGTAGCATTTCCGATATTATATGTAGATGACATATTACTGATCGGAAATGATATAGAATTTCTGGATAGCATAAAGGGATACTTGAACAAGAGTTTTTCGATGAAGGACCTCGGTGAAGCTGCTTACATATTAGGCATAAAAATCTATAGAGATAGATCAAGACGCTTAATTGGACTTTCACAAAGCACATACCTTGACAAGATTTTGAAGAAGTTCAAAATGGATCAAGCAAAGAAAGGGTTCTTGCACTGTATTGCAAGGTATGAAGTTGAGTAAGACTCAATGCCCGACCACCGCAGAAGATAGAGAGAAAATGAAAGATGTTCCCTATGCCTCAGCCATAGGCTCTATCATGTATGCAATGCTGTGTACCAGACCTGATGTGTGCCTTGCTATAAGCTTAGCAGGGAGGTACCAGAGTGATCCAGGAGTGGATCACTGGACAGCGGTCAAGAACATCCTGAAGTACCTGAAAAGGACTAAGGATATGTTTCTCGTATATGGAGGTGACAAAGAGCTCATCGTAAACGGTTACGTTGATGCAAGCTTTGACACTGATCCGGACGATTCTAAATCGCAAACCGGATATGTATTTACACTAAACGGAGGAGCTGTCAGTTGGTGCAGTTCTAAACAAAGCGTCGTAGCGGGATCTACATGTGAAGCGGAATATATAGCAGCTTCGGAAGCAGCTAATGAAGGAGTCTGGATGAAGGAGTTCATATCCGATCTAGGTGTCATACCTAGTGCATCGGGTCCAATGAAAAGCTTTTGTGACAATACTGGAGCAATTGCCTTGGCGAAGGAATCCAGATTTCACAAGAGAACCAAACACATCAAGAGACGCTTCAATTCCATCCGGGACTTAGTCCAGTTGGGAGACATTGAGATTTGCAAAATACATACGGATCTGAATGTAGCAGACCCGTTGACTAAGCCTCTTCCACGAGCAAAACATGATCAACTCCAAGACTCCATGGGTGTTAGAATCATTACTGTGTAATCTAGATTATTGACTCTAGTGCAAGTGGGAGACTGAAGGAAATGTGCCCTAGAGGCAATAATAAAGTTATTATTTATTTCCTTATATCATGATAAATGTTTATTGTTCATGCTAGAAATGTATTAACCGGAAACATAATACATGTGTGAATACATAGACAAACAGAGTGTCACTAGTATGCCTCTACTAGACTAGCTTGTTAATCAAAGATGGTTAAGTTTCCTGACCATAGACAAAGGAGTTGTCATTTGATTAACAAGGTCACATCATTGGTTGAATGATCTGATTGACATGACCCATTCCATTAGCTTAGCACCCGATCGTTTAGTATGTTGCTATTGCTTTTATCCATGACTTATACATGTTCCTATAACTATGAGATTATGCAACTCCTGCTTACCGGAGGAACACTTTGGGTACTACCAAACGTCACAACGTAATCGGGTGATTATAAAGGAGTATTACAAGTGTCTCCAAAGGCAGATGTTGGGTTGGCGTATTTCGAGATTAGGATTTGTCACTCCGATTGTCGGAGATGTATCTCTGGGCCCTCTCGGTAATGCACATCACTATAATCCTTGCAAGCAATGTAGCTAATGAGTTAGTTACAGAATGATGCATTACGGAACGAGTAAAGAGACTTGCGATGTGAGATTGAACTAGGTATTGGATACCGACGATCGAATCTCGGGCAAGTAACATACCGATGACAAAGGGAACAACGTATGTTGTTATGCGGTCTGACCGATAAAGATCTTCGTAGAAAATGTAGGAACCAATATGGGCATCCAGGTCCCGCTATTGGTTATTGACCGGAGACGTGTCTCGGTCATGTCTACATTGTTCTCGAACCGTAGGGTCCGCACGCTTAAGGTTTCGATGACGGTAATATTATGAGTTTGTGTATTTTGATGTACCAAGGAGTTCGAGTCCCGGATGTGATCACGAACATGACGAGGAGTCTCGAAATGATCGAGACATAAAGATTGATATATTGGACGGCTATATTCGGACTCCGGAAAGGTTCCGGGAGTTTCCGGAGAAAACCGGAGTGCCGGAGGGGTTACCGGAACCCCCCGGGGAAGTAATGGGCCTTATTGGGCCAAGAGGGAGAGAGAGGGCTGCGCCAGGAGGTGGCGCGCCCCCCCATGGGGAGTCCGACTGGACAAGGAGGGGGGCGGCCCTTCCTCTCTCCTTCTCCTCTCTTTCCTTCCCCTTCCTTCTTCCTAGTAGGACTAGGAAAGGGAGTCCTACCCCACTAGGAGGAGGACTCCCCCTCCCTGGCGCCTCCTAGGGGCCGGCCGGCCCTCCCCCTTGCTCCTTTATATACAGGGCAGGGGCACCCTAGAACACACAAGTTGATCCTTGAGATCGTTCCTCAGCTGCAGCGGTGCCCCTCCACCATATTCCACCTCGGTCAAATCGTGGCAGTGCTTAGGCGAAGCCCTGCGTTGGTAGAACATCAAGATCGTCACCACGCCGTCGTGCTGACGGAACTCTCTCTCCCCGGAGCTTTGCTGGATCGGAGCCCGAGGAGAGTCACCGAGCTGTACGTGTGCCAAGAACTCGGAGGTGCCGGAGTAACGGTGCTTGGATCGGTTGGATCGCGAGGAGAACGTACGACTACTTCCTCTATGTTGTGATTGCTTCGCTTTGGTCTCACGAGGGTACGTAGACAACACTCTCCCCTCTCGTTGCTATGCGTCACCATGATCTTGCGTGTGCGTAGGAAATTTTTTGAAATTACTACGTTACCCAACAGGAACTACTTCTATATATAGTAAAATAAAGTATTTTTATTAATTAAATCAACTACTTCAACTACTAAGCACTTACTATAAATAAATAAAGTAGTACTTACTAAAAATAAACTACTTCTATATATAGTAAAATAAAGTAGTTTCTTAAATCAACTAGCTAGTTCAACTATATATTAAGCACTTACAATAAATAAAGTAAAGTAGTACTTACTAAAATAAACTAGTTTAACTATAGTTCTACTATTTTTCTAACTAATTATATTAAACACTTTCTCTTCTTCTTTTCCTTTTCCTCTATTCTAAATATGAACATATTCATAAATGACTTTGATCATGCACAATTTTCCTATACATACGCAATATGAACATATACATAAATTGACAAAGAAAATTCTATGAACAAAAAACATTAAAATTCTGTGAACACAATTACAACAGAAAAAATCATAAAAATTCTATGAACAGAAAAAAATCATAAAAAATTGACATATTCGATCTTTGCATATATATGAACATACAAACATGCATATTCAACAAAAATATCACCAAAAAAATCTATTAACAGAAAAAAAAATCTAACACATATGAACAAATTACGCAATATGAAGAAAAATCTATGAACTACACATCTAACAAAAAAATATATGAACTACAAAAAAATCTAATAAAAAAATCTAACAAAAAATTTAACAAAAAAATTAACAAAATCTAACTCAATTAACTACACATCTAAATTATACTACACACCTAAATTAGCTACTACATCAAATTAAATTTTCTCATGTGATGGCGATGGCGTGAGGCGCGAGGCGAGGGCGAGGGGGCGGCAGCAACGGCGGCGACAGTCTTGGCGACGGTCGACGATGAGGTCTGTATGAGGCGGCGACAAGCGAGGCAGCGGCGTCGCGGGGCACGGGTGCTTGAGGCAAGCGAAGCGGCGGCGGCGCCTGCGACGACGGCGCTGGGCGGCAGCGACGGCAACGAGGCGGAGACTGGCAACTGGCGGCGTCGGGCGAGAAGAACAAACTGAACCAAATTTTCACGAGTGCTGCTTATATAGGCAGAGCATTGGTCCCGGTTCGTGGCACCATCGGGACCAATACTACTTTAGTCGGTTGGTGCCACCAACCGGGACCAAAGGCCTCTGCTGCTGAAAAGAGGCCTTTGGTCCTGGTTGGTGGCACCAACCGGGACTAAAGGGGGGGCATTGGTTCCGGTTGGTGCCACCAACCGGGACTAAACCTTGTCTTTGTCAAGGCAAGGCACGAAAGTTTAGTCCCACCTCGCTAGCTGAGGGAGCTCGAGAGTGCTTTATAATCCCAGTCCCGCTGCCCTCTCGAGCTCCTCTCAAATGCAGGCTTACGGGCCTAAACGCACTATATGTGCTCAGGCCTATTGGGCCTATTATGGCCTGAATCTGGCCCATTGTTGGGTTTCTAGTCGATTCAGACCGTGGTGGCCCTTTAGGTGGCACTTTTTATATTTTTTGTTTTAGTTTTTGCTTTGAATTATTTATTTTCTTTTGATTTTTGCTTTATTTTTTGTTCTTTTTCTTTAGCTCAGAATAATTATAATCTTTCTGTTACTCCATTAGTTTCCAAATTTGAATAATTATAATCTTTATGCAACTAAATATATATTTGGAGTGATTCTTTTTCCTGTTATTTAATATTACTGCATTTTATCATTATATTGAAAAACATATTTTGTTATTTTAGTTTCTATCAAAAAAATCTTTATGACAATTCTTTTTGCTACTAAAGTTTCTAACAAAAAATTCTTTATGATAATTATTTCTCCTTTTCATGTTTTGAACAGAAAATACTTTGATAATTTTAGTTGCATAAATTTTATATAATTTGAGTTTAAAAAATACTAGAGGTTTATAAAAGCTTTTTAGTTGATTCCTTTTGCTATTAGAGTTTTATAAGAGCATTTACTGTTTTTTTGAGCTATAAGACCTTGAAATTGAAAAGCATTTCAAATTTACTCTAAAAAGGTTGGAAGTTGGCATGGTATCATCATTTCATCCACGTAGCATGTGCAAGAAAGTTGAGAGGGTTACCGGAAAAACTGGATGCACTTCATGTACAAAACGGACAATCTCTTTCGAAGTATCAGGATTTCATACGGAAACTTGTCTGTTATAACAGACATTTCAAATGAACTACGAAAAAGTTGAAAGTTGGCATGGTATCATCATAATAGTTTTGGAGAAAGTCTTCACCTTTTCTTCGCTTGTGTCCTTTCCTTATTGCGCCGTAACCATGGATAATCTTCATCATTTATCAGGATGCTTGGGTCAGCCTTGACTTTGAAGGGAGGAATTTCATGAAACTTTTCATAATCTTCGGACATGTCTGTCTTACCCTCCACTCCCATGATGTCCCTTTTTCCTGAAAGAACTATGTGGCGCTTTGGCTCATCGTATGATGTATTCGCTTCCTTATTTTTTTATTTTTCTTGGTTTGGTAGACATGTCCTTCACATTGATAACCTATGCCACATCATTGGCTAGGACGAACGGTTCGTTAGTGTACCCAAGATTGTTCAGATCCACTGTTGTCGTTCCATATTGTGGGTATACCTGTACCCCGCCTCCTGACAGATTGACCCAGTTGCATTTAAACAAAGGGACCTTAAAATCTACTCCGTAGTCAAGTTCCCATATGTCCATTATGTAACCAGAATATGTGTCCTTTCCCCTCTCGGTTGCTGCATCAAAGCGGACACCGCTGTTTTGGTTGGTGCTCTTTTCATCTTGGGCGATCGTGTAAAATGTATTCCCATTTATCTCGGTTACTGAGAGCGGGCCAATCGTTGATGGTTACAAACAGCAACGCGTGCAGGTTAAATTCCTCATGTCTGTGCTCATCCCACACACGTACACAGTTTCCATTCCACAGCTGTAAAAGTTCTTCAACTAATGGCCTTAGGTACACATCAATGTCGTTGCCGGGTTGCTTAGGGCCTTGGATGAGAACTGGCATCATAATGAACTTCCGCCTCATGCACATCCAAGGAGGAAGGTTATACACACATAGAGTCACGGGCCAGGTGCTATGGTTGCTGCTCTGCTTCCCGAAAGGATTAATGCCATCCGCGCTTAAACCAAATCATACGTTCCTTGGGTCAAGTGCAAACTCAGCCTAGTACTCTCTCTCGATTTTTCTCCATCATGACCCGTCAATGGGTGCTCTCAACTTCCCGTCATTCTTACGGTCCTCAACGTGCCATCGCATCAACTTGGCATGCTCTTTGTTTCTGAACAGTCGTTTCAACCGTGGTATTATAGGAGCATACCACATCACCTTCGCAGGAACTCTCTTCCTGCGGGGCTCGCCATCAACATCACGAGGATCATCTTGTCTGATCTTATACCGCAATGCACCGCATACCGGGCATGCGTTCAAATCCTCGTACGCACCGTGGTAGAGGATGCAGTCATTAGGGCATGCATGTATCTTCTGCACCTCCAATCCTAGAGGGCATACGACCTTCTTTGCTGCGTACGTACTGTTGGGCAATTCATTATCCTTTGGAAGCTTCTTCTTCAATATTTTCAGTAGCTTCTCAAGTCCTGTGTCAGGCACAACATTTTCTGCCTTCCACTGCAGCAATTTCAGTACGGTACCCAGCTTTGTGTTGCCATCTTCGCAATTGGGGTACAACCTTTTTTGTGATCCTCTAACATGCGATCGAACTTCAGCTACTCCTTTTGACTTCCGCATTGCGTCCTTGCATCGATAATGACCCGACGGAGATCATCATCGGGCACATCGTCTGGTTCCTCTTGATCTTCAGCAGCTTCCCCCGTTGCAGCATCACCGGGCACATCGTCTGGTTCCTCTTGATCTTCAGCAGCTCCCCCCGTTGCAGCATCACCGTATTCAGGGGGCACATAGTTGTCATCGTACTCTTCTTCTTCGCCGTCTTTCATCATAACCCCTATTTCTCCGTGCCTCGTCCAAACATTATAGTGTGACATGAAACCCTTGTAAAGCAGGTGGGTGTGAAGGATTTTCCGGTCAGAGTAAGACTTCGTATTCCCACATTTAGTGCATGGATAACACAAAAAACCATTCTGCTTGTTTGCCTCAGCCACTTTGAGAAAATTATGCACGCCCTTAATGTACTCGGAGGTGTGTCTGTCACCATACATCCATTGCCGGTTCATCTGCGTGCATTATATATAATTATGTGTGTAAAAAGTAAGAAAACCATTCTGCTCTTATATTAGTTTACATAGGGAGTAACTGGTAAGGAAGAAGGTTTTACTGAAGAATCCTTACTTCAGCTTGCAACCTGCAAACTTTCTATCCATGTGGAGTAACCAAGTAAAGGTAGGTGTATCTACGTTCCTATCTGTAAGTGCTTGAGGACCCTCATTTTACTACTCATTTGTAACTCCTATAATCCTATACTAGCAAAAAGACCCGTGCGTTGCAACGGAGAAAATCCACTCATATCTTTAGCTGGGTCAGTTGGACAAACTGTGCGTGGCTGGTTGACAGGTTATGAGATCGAACCCTCCCATTGAAAATTTTATTTTTCTCTGGACCTGGGTCACAGTGGGCCGCCAGATGGGCTGCCTTCGTTGGGCCAAAACGGGTGGCAAGCAACGAAACCAAATAGCGTACATGAAATTAACTAAAGCGGGACCAAACGAAGCAGGACGAAACCAAGAATATCACCTTCCATTAATAGTAGGTATAGATATAAATGTAAATAAGTAGTAGCAAAAGAGTCCGTGCGTTGCAACGGGAGAAAAAAATAGCATACACCCCAAATTAGTAGGTAATATTTTTTTCATGACTTTAAATATTACACACCAAATTAATAACTATAAACATTTTCAAAAAATCATTTGAGGTTTCTTTATATTTTATAGCAAATATGTCCGTGCATTACAACGGGATAAAAAAGTATCCCCGCAGAAGGTACATGCGTTTGGCACGTGCACGTTGTAATCGGCTACCTCTGTAAACGGTTCCAGGCTAGCTATCGCACATCTTCCTTTGACGATCCTCTACTCCTGGACCAACGCTGCCACCTCCCTGATCCTCTTCCTGTGCAGCACCGGAGCCTCCCCAATTACTTTCGGCTGACAATACACACATAAGTATTGACTGGAGACATTGTTGAGGAAATCGTTAATTGGTAGCTGCTCGGTTGGCTAGCGAGTAGGGGATTAATAGGCTAATCATCAAGTTAATCGACCATTTAATCAATTAATCTGATGATTTATCAGTTTATCGGCTACTTGACAACCCTACGAGTAGGGATTAATCGGCAAGTTAACCGGTTAATCGGATGAATTCTTGAACAGAGACTGGAGATCCTAGTGCCAAGCTAGCTAGAGCTAGCTGGATGGATTCCTGGGTTAACTAGGACATACACGCTCGTAACACCATGATGCCCGCTTGATCGATCTTGAGGATACACGCATACGGCATACGTATTGCCTGGGATACTACATGCCAATCTAGTTAGCTGCTGGATGGATTTCTAGGCCAGCACAGGCATGTTTATAACACCGCGACGCCGTCTTCATGGATCTTGAGGTTAGCTATGTACTGATCAGCAACGCAAACCTTTTTCTATAATGGGCTTTTGGTTGGGCTGAACTTTTTCTCAAATCTTGGAGTAGGCAGGGTGCAGCGGCCGCTAGAGTATCGAATAATCTCACCTCGCAGGAACCAGACACATCACGGACGAAAACCAAAGAAAAAAAACGTAATGTAGGACCAACTAAACGGGACGAAACCAAGAATATCACCTCCCCTCCCTTTAATAATAGGTATAGATAAACATTAGCACATATGAAACGGCAACTGGATTCCTTTATATCAGGAACACATTATCAATTCGTAAGTATGCCATCACAGTACAAGTGCGGCCCATCTGCTTAATCATCTATACTATGAGTTATGAGTGTGGTCTTAAAGCATCTCCACTCGTTCGGCCCCCCAGCGCATAGGCCGGCGCCTTTTCGGGTGTCCACCTGGCGAATTTTAGTCCCTGAGGGTGACCAAGGCCCCAGCCACGCCCCCAGGTGCCGCCCCCGATGCCTCAGCCACGCGCCCCATATTCAAACTTGATCGTTCCCGCTTAAAAAAAAAAGACCGTAATCCGGCGGTCATCGCAATAGTTCGGCAATCAGTGCCACAGTTCGGCGATCAAATGAAAGGATAGGCACACTAGTAGAAAACAGCGCATTTGTCCCGGCTCGTAAGGGCCTCTAGTCCCGGTTCTTGAACCGGGACTAATAGGTCGTTACTAATGCCTCCCCCTTTAGTTCCGGTTCTTACACGAACCGGGATAGATGGGCCTCCACGTGACCGCTGCGGGCAGCCCAGGCAGGGGGGGCCTTTGGTCCCGATTGGTGACATAAACCGGGACCAAAAGGCATCCACGCGTCAGAAGCTGGCTGCAGCTGAGGTTTTTTTGAAAGTGGCTGGTTTAGGGGTTTTGGGGGTTAATTTAGGTTGTTATTAGCTAGCTAATAGAGAGAAGTGTCCTCTCTTATCTTCGTGCTTGGTTTACCAATGCTACTGCTATGTTCATTTCACCCGCTGATATATAATAACTCTTCATGCTCGCATCATACATCATCATATATAATAACAAGTCCTACTAATCATGCATCATCATACAACTTCTACTCGTTATTAATAACAAGTCATACGATCATCATACTCATAGTCATCGAACCCAACCCTACATAATTGTTCTTAGCACATCATGAGTATTAGGTAGACCTAAACACACTTAAGATAAAATAGCATAAAACAACATAGACCCTGACTCTCCATTATGAAGAATGGAGATCATCATGTCTCCAATTCTTGCGCTTCGCTTCCTTTTGCTTCAAAGAAGCTCCTTACGACTGTCCATACATTTTTTTTCCATTCTTTGATTGTCATGTCTCAACTTCTTTTAGAAATCCGGTATAGACAGTTTAGATTTGTAGAACGACCTGGTTGTATGTTCAAAATATCAAGGCGACTGTGCGTATACATCAGATGAGGCACACAATCATTCGGGATTATCTGTTGAAAAACATAGTAATAACTTCGTAGTTAGCAATGATGTACTAGTTTTAGAAGTATGCAAAAAGATGCACGGATGTCGTAATAGTATAAAATCTTACCAGGTATCTCCATGATAGTTATCAGAGTTCAACACGTGCACTAGTGGCACGTATTGACCATAATGTTGAGGAGTTCGATTGTAGACATTGTAATTCTCAAGATCAGTACAAAATGCGATCAGATGATTTTTCTCCTTATAAGTTAATTCGGAGCCATCGGTATAGTGGGTTTTGTCTACCATATTCCGCATATTCTTTGAAGAATGAAAATAAGCTATCAATGGAAATAAACTGTCAACTATTTTGAAATAAACAATATAAATTACTTAATAACTATGTTAAGCTCACACGGGGGAAGAATTGGAGGTGTATCCACAAGAATCCAAATGTCCATATTGTCTTGCTTGATATTAGGATCACCAAGATCCATGGTGACAAGCATACCCTCATCAAAACCATACATCTTGCAAAGTGCTTCCCAATTTTTGCAAGCAAAATGGGTTACACTCTCAGCATTGTACAACTTTACTTTAAAATCCACATCATGATGGGTCCTTAGGAGAATAGTTTTTGGTTTCCATGCTTTCATGGTCTTCAAAACCCATCATTTCCAAGACATAGCGTCTTGCATAGCATGGGATAAGCTAGTCGAATTGGAAAAGATCAAAAATACACGTTAAAATAGTTGAAGTCGTGCTTAATTACGAAAAACTATTGTAAATGCGTTATGCGTCAGTATGAACATCGTAGGTCTCCTCGAGCTTAATGCTGAAGCGTCGATCTTCGTCCAGCTCAATGAACCTGTCACACATACCTCGGTCGTCGTGGCACCAGTCGCACTCCTCCGGGCGGTTTTCGTCGTCCGAGTACGACATTTCCGGCCTATGTTCATAATACAAATATTAAACTTGTACAATTAAATATATGTACTAAAAAACCTAAATTAGATCGTTATTATTAATCACGGGTTGACTATCGGTGATGGTACGTAGCTCCTCCTTTCATTCCCGAGTGCATTATTACATCAAATTGTCTAGCACACGGGAATGAAGGAGAAGCTACCCCCACGACGGCGTGGATGATGGAGGGGGCTCCTAGATTTCTGCATAGAGTGCTCTTCAATTTTAGCATTCAAAGTAGGAGTAGTTTTTCAATATGAGCATTCAATAAGCAAAACCAAATCATAAAATAAAGTAGTATTCAAATTAGCATGCATTCAATTATAACCAAAAGTACATCATCTCTTGTGTCCGTACATCGTCGAATATTATCACTAATACTCCTCGAATACTATCATACATATAGCATCGTCAATACAGCTAGAACCGTAGCGCCCGACGGGTATCGTCGCAGGCGGTGGACACCCAAAGATAAGGAACCTTCAGAGGAACATAGCTCCAGTGAGATCCCTGAAGAACATGCCAGGTATTGTCGAACCTGCCCTCCAACGCAACCATGTAGCGACGGACGTGCTCGTCCTACTCGCTGACACGGTGACGTACCACCTCCGCGGTGTCCGGAAGCCTCGGCAGCGTCACTGGCCCATGCGACCGCCACCAAACAATGATCGGGTCAACAACGGGTTGGCTCCTCACCAACCTACATCCCCGGAAGGTAGCACCTCCCAATACCAGCCCGGCGGAGCCCAGTCCCGGACATGGCCCTGATTAAGCAGGCCTCCACCGCCGAGTCGACGACGAGGATGCGGGATAGGCATCGTCGACGTCGATGCGGGAACTACTTCTATATATAGTAAAATAAAGTATTTTTATTAATTAAATCAACTAGTTCAACTACTAAGCACTTATTATAAATAAATAAAGTAGTACTTACTAAAAATAAACTACTTCTATATATAGTAAAATAAAGTAGTTTATTAAATCAACTAGTTAGTTCAACTATATATTAAGCACATACTATATATAAAGTAAAGTAGTACTTACTAAAAATAAACTAGTTTAACTATAGTTCTATTATTTTTCTAACTAATTATATTAAACACTTCATCTTCTTATTTTCCTTTTCCTCTATTCTAAATATGAACATATTCATAAATGCCTTTGATCATGCACAATTTTCCTATACATACACAATATGAACATATACATAAATTGACAAAGAAAATTCTATGAACAAAAAAATCATTAAAATTCTATGAACAAAATTACAACAGAAAAAATCATAAAAATTCTATGAATAGAAAAAAATCATAAAAAAATGACATATTCGATCTTTGCATATATATATGAACATACAAACATGCATATTCAACAATAATATCAGCAAAAAAATCTATTAACAGAAAAAAATCTAACACAATATGAACAAATTACACAGTATGAAAAAAAATCTATGAACTACACATCTAACAAAAAAAATCTATGAACTACAAAGAAATCTAACAAAAAAATCTAACAAAAAATTTAACAAAAAAATTAACAAAATCTAACTCAATTAACTACACATCTAAATTATACTACACATTTAAATTAACTACTACATCAAATTAAATTTGCTAACGTGATGGCGACGGCGTGAGGGGCGCGGCGAGGGCGACGGGCAGGGGACAGCGACGGCAACGGCGACGGTGCAAGAGGGGCGGTGCGGCGACGGTCGACGGTGAGGTGCGGTGCGGGCGGGCGGCGACGGGCAGGGCAGCGGCGTCATGGGCACGGGTGCGGGCGGCGGCGACGGCGTCGGGCGGCGCGATGGCGTCGGGCGGCGCGGACGGCGCGGGCGCATTTACGGCGGACACGGGCAGCCTGGCGAAGGCTGGCACGGGAAGAACGAACTGAACCAAATTTTCACGAAGTGCTGCTTATATAGGCAGAGCATTGGTCCCGGTTCGTGGCACCAACGGGACCAATGCCTCCTTTAGTCGGTTGGTGCCACCAACCGGACCAAAGGCCTCTCGCTGCTGAAAAGAGGCCTTTGGTCCCGGTTGGTGGCACCAACCGACTAAAGGGGCATTGGTTCATGGAAATATGCCCTAGAGGCAATAATAAATTAGTTATTATTATATTTTCTTGTTCATGATAATCGTTTATTATCCATGCTATAATTGTATTGATAGGAAACTCAGATACATGTGTGGATACATAGACAACACCATGTCCCTAGTAAGCCTCTCTTGACTAGCTCGTTGATCAATAGATGGTTACGGTTTCCTAACCATGGACATTGGATGTCGTTGATAACGGGATCACATCCTTAGCAGAATGATGTGATGGACAAGACCCAATCCTAAGCCTAGCACAAAGATCGTAGTTCGTATGCTAAAGCTTTTCTAATGTCAAGTATCATTTCCTTAGACCATGAGATTATGCAACTCCCGGATACCGTAGGAATGCTTTGGGTGTACCAAACGTCACAACGTAACTGGGTGGCTATAAAGGTGCATTACAGGTATCTCCGAAAGTGTCTGTTGGGTTGGCACGAATCGAGACTGGGATTTTGTCACTCCGTGTAAACAGAGAGGTATCTCTGGGCCCACTCGGTGGGACATCATCATAATGTGCACAATGTGACCAAGGGGTTGATCACGGGATGATGTGTTACGGAACGAGTAAAGAGACTTGCCGGTAACGAGATTGAACAAGGTATTGGTATACCGACGATCGAATCTCGGGCAAGTACAATACCATTAGACAAAGGGAATTGTGTACGGGATCGATTGAGTCCTTGACATCGTGGTTCATCCGATGAGATCATCATGGAATATGTGGGAGCCAACATGGGTATCCAGATCCCGCTGTTGGTTATTGACCGAGAACGTCTAGGTCATGTCAGCATGGTTCCCGAACCCGTAGGGTCTACACACTTAAGGTTCGATGGCGCTTAGGGTTATAAAGGAAGTTTGTATGTGGTTACCGAATGTTGTTGAGTCCGGATGAGATCCCGGACGTCACGAGGAGTTCCGGAATGGTCCGGAGGTAAAGAATAATATATAGGAAGTGAGGTTTTGGTCACCGGAAAAGTTTCGGGTTTTTTCGGTAGCATCTGGGACCACCGGGAGGGTCCCTGGGTCCACCAAGTGGGGCCACCATCCTGGAGGGCTGCATGGGCTAAGTGTGGGAGGGACCAGCCCTAGGTGGGCTGGTGCGCCCCCACATGGCCCAAGGCGCAGCTAGGTGGGGAGAGGGAAACCCTAGGCGCAGATGGGCCTAAAGGCCCACCCTAGGGGCGCCTCTCTCCCCTCTTGGCCGCCCCAAGTCCCATCTAGGGCTGCCGCACCCCTTGGGTGGGAACCCTAGATGGGGGCGCAGCCACCTCCCCTCCTCCTATAAATAGTGGGGGTTTTGGGGCTGCCCAACATATGAGAACTTCTCCTCTTGGCGCAACCCTACCTCTCTCCCTTCTCCTCTCCCGCGGTGCTTGGCGAAGCCCTGCAGGATTGCCACGCTCCTCCACCACCACCACGCCATTGTGCTGCTGCTGGATGGAGTCTTCCTCAACCTCTCTCTCTCTCTCCTTGCTGGATCAAGGCGTGGGAGACGTCACCGGGCTGTACGTGTGTTGAACGCGGAGGTGCCGTCCGTTCGGCACTAGGATCTCCGGTGATTTGGATCACGGCAATGTACGACTCCTTCAACCCCGTTCTCTTGAACGCTTCCGCTTAGCGATCTACAAGGGTATGTAGATGCACTCTCCTTCCCTCGTTGCTGGTTTCTCCATAGATTGATCTTGGTGACACGTAGGAAAATTTTGAATTTCTGCTACGTTCCCCAATAGTGGCATCATGAGCTAGGTCTATTGCGTAGATTCTTTGCACGAGTAGAACACAAAGTAGTTGTGGGCGTTGATGTTGTTCAATATGCTTACCGTTACTAGTCCAATCTTGTTTCGACGGTATTGTGGGATGAAGCGGCCGGACCGACCTTACACGTACTCTTACGTGAGATGTGTTCCACCGGCCGACATGCACTTGGTGCATAAGGTGGCTAGCGGGTGCCGCCTCTCCCACTTTAGTCGGAACGGATTAGATGAAAAGGGTCCTTATGAAGGGTAAATAGCAATTGGCATATCACGTTGTGGTTTTATGTAGGTAAGAAACGTTCTTGCTAGAAACCCATAGCAGCCACGTAAAACATGCAAACAACAATTAGAGGACGTCTAACTTGTTATTGCAGGGTATGCTATGTGATGTGATATGGCCAAGAAGAATGTGATGAATGATATGTGATGTATGAGATTGATCATGTTCTTGTAATAGGAATCACGACTTGCATGTCGATGAGTATGACAACCGGCAGGAGCCATAGGAGCTGTCTTTATTTATTGTATGACATGTGTGTCATTGAACAACGCCATGTAATTACTTTACTTTATTGCTAACCGGTAGCCATAGTAGTAGAAGTAATAGTTGGCGAGACAACTTCATGAAGACACGATGATGGAGATCATGATGATGGAGATCATGGTGTCATGCCGGTGACGATGATGATCATGGAGCCCGAAGATGGAGATCAAAGGAGCAAAATGATATTGGCCATATCATGTCACTATTTGATTGCATGTGATGTTTATCATGTTTATGCATCTTATTTGCTTAGAACGACGGTAGTAAATAAGATGATCCCTCATTAAAATTTCAAGAAAGTGTTCCCCCTAACTGTGCACCGTTGCGAAAGTTCGTCGTTTCTAAGCACCACGTGATGATCGGGTGTGATGGATCCTTACGTTCACATACAACGGGTGTAAGCCAGATTTACACACGCGAAACACTTAGGTTGACTTGACGAGCCTAGCATGTACAGACATGGCCTCGGAACACAAGAGACCGAAAAGGTCGAGCATGAGTCGTATAGTAGATACGATCAACATGAAGATGTTCACTGATGATGACTAGTCCGTCTCACGTGATGATCGGACACGGCCTAGTTGACTCGGATCATGTAATCACTTAGATGACTAGAGGGATGTCTATCTGAGTGGGAGTTCATTAGATGAACTTAATTATCCTGAACATAGTCAAAAGCCCTTTGCAAATTATGTCGTAAGCTCGCGCTTTAGTTCCACCGTTTTAGATATGTTCCTAGAGAAAATAGTTGAAAGTTGACAGTAGCGATTATGCGGACAATAGAAAGCTTATGTCCTTAATGCACCGCTCAGTGTGCTGAACCCCAAACGTCGTTTGTGGATGTTGCGAACATCGGACATACACGTTTTGATAGCTACGTGATAGTTCAGTTAAACGGTTTAGAGTTGAGGCACCAAAGACGTTTTCGAAACGTCGCGGAACATATGAGATGTTTCGAGGGTTGAAATTGCGATTTCAGGCTCGTGCCCACGTCAAGAGGTATAAGACCTCCGACGATTGTCTTAGCCTGCAAACTAAGGGAGAAAAGCTCAATCATTGAGCTTGTGCTCAGATTGTCTGAAGTGCAACAATCACTTGAACCGAGTGGGAGTTGATCTTCCTGATGAGATAGTGATGTTTCTCCAAAGTCATTGCCACCAAGCTGCTAGAGCTTCGTGATGAACTATAACATATCAGGGATAGATATGATGATCCTTGAGGTATTCACGATGTTTGACACATGAAAGTAGAAATCAAGAAGGAGCATCAAGTGTTGATGGTTGGTGAAACCACTAGTTTCAAGAAGGGCAAGGGCAAGAAGGGATACTTCATGAAACAGCAAATCAGCTGCTGCTTTAATGAAGAAACCCAAGGTTGAACCCAAACTCAAGACTAAGTGCTTCTGTAATAAGGGGAACAACCACTGGAGCAGAATTACCCTAGATACTTGGTAGATGAGAAGGCTGACAAGGTCGATAGAAGTATATTGGATATACATTATGTTAATGTGTACTTTACTAGTACTCCTAGTAGCACCAGGGTATTAGATACCGGTTCGGTTGCTAAGTGTTAGTAACTCGAAATAAAAGGCTACGGAATAAACGGAGACTAGCTAAAGGCGAGGTGACGACAGGTGTTGGAAGTATTTCCAAGGTTGATGTGATCACACATCGCACGCTCCCTCTACCATCGGGATCGGTGTTAAACCTAAATAATTGTCATTTGGTGTTTGCGTTGAGCATAGACATGATTGGATTATGTCTATCGCAATACGGTTATTCATTTAAGGAGAATAATGGTTACTCTATTTATTTGAATAACACCTTCAATGGTCTTGCACCTAAGGGAATGGTTTATTGAATCTCGATCGTAGTGATACACATTTTCATGCCAACAAATATAAGATAGTAATGATAGTACCACTTACTTGTGGCATTGCCATGTAAGTCATATTGGTATAAAACGCATGAAGAAGCTCCATGTTGATGGATCTTTGGACTCACTCATTTTGAAAAGTTTGAGACATGCGAACCATGTCTATTGGTGTATACGCATGAAGAAACTCCATGCAGATGGATCGTTTGGACTCACTTGATTTTGAATCACTTGAGATATGCAAATCATACCACATGGGCAAGATGATTAAAAGCCTCGTTTTTCAGTAAAATGGAACAAGATAGCAACTTGTTGGAAGTAACACATTTTGATGTGTGCAGTCCAATGAGTGCTGAGGCATGCAGTGAATATCGTTATGTTATTACTTCACAGATGATTCGAGTAGATGTTGAGTATATTTACTTGATGAACACAAGTCTGAATTATTGAATGGTTCAAGTAATTTATGAGTGAAGTTGAAGATCATCGTGACAAGAGGATAAAATGTCTATGATATGATCATAGAGATGAGTATCTGAGTTACGAGCTTTGGCACACAATTAAGACATTGTGGAAATTGTTTCACAGTTAATACCGCCTGGAACACCATAGTGTGAGGGTGTGTCCGAACATCATAGTTGCACCCTATTGGATATGGTGCGTACCATGATGTCTCTTATCGAATTACCACTATCGTTCATGGGTTAGGCATTAGACACAACCACATTCACTATAAATAGGGCACCACGTAATTCCGTTGAGATGACACCGTATGAACTATGGTTTAGAGAAACCTAAGCTGTCATTTCTTAAAAGTTTGGGGCTACGACGCTTATGTGAAAAAGTTTCAGGTTGATAAGCTCGAACCCAAAGCGGATAAAATGCATCTTCATAGGACACCCAAAACAGTTGGGTATACCTCCTAATTTAGATCCGAAAGCAATAGGGATTGTTTCTTGAATTGGGTCCTTTCTCGAGGAAAAGTTTGTCTCGAAAAGTTGAGTGGGAGGATGGTGGAGACTTGATGAGGTTATTGAACCGTCACTTCAACTAGTGTGTAACAGGGCACAGGAAGTTGTTCCCGTGACACCTACACCAATTGAAGTAGAAGCTTATGATAGTGATCATGAAGTTTCGGATCAAGTCACTAACGTACCTCGTAGGGTGACAAGGATGCATACTACTTCAGAGTGGTACGCAATCCTGTCTTGAAGGTCATGTTGCTACACAACAATGAACCTACGAGCCATGGAGAAGCAATGGTGGGCCCAAATTCCGACAAATGGTTAGAAGCCATGAAATCCGAGATAGGATCCATGTGTCAGAACAAAGCATGGACTTTGGTGGACTTGCCCGATGATCGGCAAGACATTGAGATGAATGGATCTTTAAGAAGAAGACGGACGTGGACGGTAATATCACCGTCTACGAAGCTCGACTTGTGGCGAAGAGTTTTTCACAAGTTCAAGGAGTTGACTACGATGAGATTTTCTCATCCGTAGCGATGCTTTATATTCAAAAATAGTTTTCGTTATTTTAGTTTCTAACAAAACAATTATTTATGATAATTCTTTTTGCTATTAAAGTTTCTAACAAAAAAATTCTTTATGAAAATTCTTTTTGCTTTTAATGTTTTGAACAGAAAATACTTTGATAATTTTGGTTGCATAAATTTTATATAATTTTAGTTTCAATAATACTAGAGGTTTATAAATGTTTTGAGTTTATTCCTTTTGCTATTACAGTTTTATAAAAGTTTTTTAGTTGATTCCTTTTGCTATTGAAGGACATTATAGTTTTGTTTTAGTTGATCATAACGGAATATTTTAATTAATTGTTTTTATTTCATTCTTTTTTGTTGTTAGTTCATTCTTTTTGCTATTAGTTCATTCTTTCAGCTAAATGACCCTTAAATTGAAAATCACTACAAATGAACTCTGAAAAGGTTGAAAGTTGGCATGGTATCATCATTTCACCCACATAGCATGTACGAAAAAGTTGAGAGGGTTACGACAAAAACTGGATGCACATTGTGTACAAAACAGACAATCTCTTTGGAAGTATCAGGGTTTCAGACAAAAACTCATTTGTTACAAAGGGGTTTCATTTGTTCACATGTAACTGCAGTAATATTCTAGATCAAATGCATCATGATAATAGTTGTGGATAGAAGTCTTCACTTTTTCTTCGCTTGTGGTCTTTGCTTTTTGCGCTATAACCATGTATATGTTGGAAATATGCCCTAGAGGCAATAATAAAATGATTATTATTATATTTCCTTGTTCATGATAATTGTCTATTGTTCATGCTATAATTGTATTAACCGGAAACCGTGATACATGTGTGAATACATAGACCACAACATGTCCCTAGTGGGCCTCTAGTTGACTAGCTTGTTGATCAACAGATGGTCATGGTTTCCTGAATATGGACATTGGATGTCATTGATAACGAGATCACATCATTAGGAGAATGATGTGATGGACAAGACCCAATCCTAAGCATAGCACAAGATCGTGTAGTTCGTTTGCTAAAGCTTTTCTAATGTCAAGTATCAGTTCCTTAGACCATGAGATTGTGTAACTCCCGGATACCGTAGGAGTGCTTTGGGTGTACCAAACGTCACAACGTAACTGGGTGACTATAAAGGTGCACTACAGGTATCTTCGAAAGTGTCTGTTGGGTTGGCACGAATCGATACTGGAATTTGTCACTCCGTATGACGGAGAGGTATCTTTGGGCCCACTCGGTAATGCATCATCATAATGAGCTCAATGTGACTAAGTGGTTAGTCACGGTATCACGCATTATGTAATGAGTAAAGTGACTTGCCGGTAACGAGATTGAACGAGGTATTGGGATACCGACGATCGAATCTCAGGCTAGTAACGTACCGATTGACAAAGGGAATTGCATACGGGATTACTTGAATCCTTGACATCATGGTTCATCCGTTGAGATCATAGTGGAACATGTGGGACGCAACATGGGTACCCAGATCCCGCTGTTGGTTATTGGCCGGGGATCTGTCTCGGTCATGTCTGTGTGATTCCCGAACCCGTAGGGTCTACACACTTAAGGTTCGATGATGCTAGGGTTATTAGGAAGACTTGTATGTGATTACCGAATGTTGTTCGGAGTCCCGGATGAGATCCCGGACGTCACAAGGTGTTCCGGAATGGTCCGGAGGTGAAGATTTATATATGGGAAGTTGTCATACAGTCATCGGAAATGTTCGGGGGCATACCAGTATTGTACTGGGGCCACCGGAGGGGTTCCGGGGGTCCACCGGGAGGGGCCACCTCTCCCTGGAGGGCCTCATGGGCTGTAGAGGGAAGGGAACCAGCTCTTGGAGGGCTGGGCGCCACCCCCCCCGGGCCCATGCGCCTAGGGTTGGGGGGAAACCCTAAAGGGGGCGCCCCCCTTGCTTGGGGGGCAAGCCCCCTCCCCTTGGCCGCCCCCCTCTAGATCTCATCTAGAGGGGGGCTGCCCCCTTCCCCCTTCTCCTATAAATAGAGGGGCGAGGGGAGGGCTGCAGGAACACATCTAAGGCGCAGCCCCTCCCCTCCCCAACACCTCTCCTCCTCCGTAAGAGCTTGGCGAAGCCCTGAGAATCGCCACTCCATCACCACCACGCCGTCGTGCTGCTGTTGGAGCCCTCTTCCTCAACCTCTCCCTCCTCCTTGCTGGATCAAGGCGCGGGAGACATCACCGGGCTGCACGTGTGTTGAACAAGGAGGTGCCGTTGTTCGGCGCTAAGATCGGAATCCACCGCGATCTGAATCGCTTCGAGTACAACTCCTTCATCCGCGTTCTTGTAACGCTTCCGACTTGCGATCTTCAAGGGTATGAAGATGCACTCCCCTCTCTCGTTGCTAGTTACTCCATAGATTGATCTTCGTGATGCGTAGAAATTTTTTAATTTCTGCAACGATCCCCAACAGTATAATCTTCATCGTTTAACAGGGTGCTTGGGTCAGCCTTGACTTTGAAGGGAGGAATTTCATGAAACTTTTGATAATCTTCAGACATGTCTTTCTTGCCCTCCAATCCCATGATGTCTCTTTTTCCTGAAAGAACTATGTGGCACTTTGGCTCATCGTATGATGTATCTGCTTCCTTATCTTTTCTTTTTCTCGGTTTGGTAGACATGTCCTTCACATAGAAAACCTGCGCCACATCATTGGCTAGGACGAATGGTTCGTCTGTGTACCATAGATTGTTCAGATCCACTGTTTTCATTCCGTACTGTGGGTCTACCTGTACCCCGCCTCCTAACAGATTGACTCATTTGCACTTAAACAAAGGGACCTTAAAATCATGTCCATAGTCAAGTTCCCATATGTCCACTATGTAACCGTAAGATGTGTCCTTTCCCCTCTTGTTTGCTGCATCAAAGCGGACACCACTGTTTTGGTTGGTGCTCTTTTGATCTTGGGCGATCGTGTAAAATATATTCCCATTTAACTCGTACCCTTTGTAAGTCATTACAGTCGAAGATGGTTCCCTCGCGAATGAGTACATGTCGTCAGAAACGGTGTTTTCACCCCTGAGACATGTTTGCAACCAACTGTCGAAACTCCTGATGTGTTCCCATGTAATCCGGGTGTTTGGAGCGCAGAATGTTCTTGTGTTCATCGACATTCGGGGTCACCAAGGTAGAATTCTGTAGAACTGTGTAGTGTGCTTGAGACCAAGAATGCATGTCCCTACATATTATTGAGTCCCCTCCTAGCGTGCCTTTTCCACTCAGTCTCCCCACATACCGTGATTGAGGGAGACCTATGTTTGATGGAATTAAGTCAACACAAAACCCATTGACATCCTCTGTTTGATGGACCATGGAGATGCTTCCTTCTGGCCAACGCAGTTACGAACATATTTCTTTAGGACTCCCATGAACCTCTTAAAGGAGAACATATTTTGTAGAAATACAGGGCCCAGAACGACAATCTCGTTGACTAGATGAACTAGGACGTGCGTCATGATATTGAAGAGGGATGGTGGGAACACCCGCTCGAAATTGGCAAGACATTGCGCCACATCACTCCTTAAACTTGGTAGGATTTGTGGATTGATCACCTTCTAAGAGATTGCATTGAGGAATGAACATAGCTTCACAATGGCTAATCGAACGTTTTTCGGTAGAAGCCCCCTCAATGCAACCGAAAGCAGTTGCGTCATAATCATGTGGCAGTCATGAGACTTTAGGTTATGAAACTTTTTCTCTGCCATATTTATTATTCCCTTTATATTCGACGAGTAGCCAGACGGGACCTTCATACCAAGCAAGCATTCAAAGAAGATTTCCTTCTCTTCTTTAGTGAGAGCATAGCTAGTAGGACCTTCATACTTATTTGGAGGCATGTCATCTTTTTCGTGTAAACGTTGCAGGTCCTCCCATGCCTCCGGTGTATCTTTTGTCTTCCCATACACGCCTAAGAAGCCTAGCAGGTTCACGCAAAGGTTCTCTGTCACGTGCATCACGTCGATTGAAGAGCAGACCTCTAGGTCTTTCAAGTAGGGTAGGTCCCAAAATATATATTTCTTCTTCCACATGGGTGCGCATCCCTCAGCGTCATTCGGAACAGATAGTCCATTGGGACCCTTTCCGAATATTAATTTTAAATCATGTATAGCAAGTACGTGATCACCGGTACGCATGGCGGGCTTCTTCCGGTGATCTATCTCACCTTTGAAATGCTTGCCTTTCTTTCGACATTGATGGTTGGTCGAACGAAATCGATGATGCCCCCCATGTATATACTTTTGGTGTCATCTAAACAGTGCGTGCATGAGTGGTATCCCTTATTTGTCTGTCCTGAAAGATTACTGAGAGCAGGCTAATCATTGATGGTTACAAACAGGAACACATCCAGGTCAAATTCCTCCTGTTTGTGCTCATCCCACACACGTACACCGTTTCTAATCCACAACTGTAAAATTTCTTCAACTAATAGCCTTAGGTACACATCAATGTCGTTGCCGGGTTGCTTAGGGCCTTGGATGAGAACTGGCATCATATTGAACTTCCGCTTCATGCGCAACCAAGGAGGAAGGTTATAGACACATAAGAGTCACGGGCCAGGTGTTGTGATTGCTGCTCTGCTCCCCAAAAGGATTAATGTCATCCGCGCTTAAACAAAACCATACGTTCCTTGCGTCACCTGCAAACTCCTCCCAGTACTTTCTCTCGATTTTTCTCCACTGCGACCCGTCAGCGGGCTCTCAACTTCCCGTCTTTCTTACGGTCCTCTCTGTGCCATCGCATCAACTTGGCATGCTCTTTGTTTCTGAACAGGCGTTTCAACCGCGGTATTATAGGAGCATACAACATCACCTTGGCAGGAACCCTCTTCCTGGGGCGCTCGTCGTCAAAATCACCAGGGTCATCTCGTCTGATCTTATACCACAATGGACCACATACCTGGCATGCGTTCAAACCCTCGTACGCACCGCGCTAGAGGATTTAGTCATTAGGGCATGCATGTATTTTCTGCACCTCCAATCCTAGAGGGCATACAACCTTCTTTGCTGCATACATACTGTCGGGCAATTCTTTATCCTTTGGAAGCTTCTTCTTCAATATTTTCAGTAGCTTCTCAAATCCTTTGTCAGGCACACCATTCTCTGCCTTCCACTGCAACAATTCCAGTACGGTACCGAGCTTTGTGTTTCCATCTTCGCAATTGGGGTACAAACCTTTTTTGCGATCCTCTAACATGCGATCGAACTTCAGCTTCTCCTTTTGACTTTCCCACTGTCTCCTTGCATCAACAATGACTCGACGGAGATCATCATCGGGCACATAGTCTGGTTCCTCTTGATCTTCATCAGCTTGCTCCATTGCAGCATCACCGTGTTCAGGGGCACATAGTTGTCATCGTACTTTTCTTCTTCGCTGTCTTCCATCATAACCCCTATTTCTCCGTGCTTGGTCCAAACATTATAGTGTGGCATGAAACCCTTATAAATAAAGTGGGTGTGAAGGGTTTTCGAGTTAGAGTAAGACTTCGTATTCCCACATATAGGGCATGGACAACACATAAAACCATTCTGCTTGTTTGTCTCAGCCACTTTGAGAAAATTATGCACGCCCTTAATATACTCGGAGGTGTGTCTGTCACCGTACATCCATTGCCGGTTCATCTGCGTGCATTATATATAATTAAGTGTGTCAAAAACCATTACAGAACATCATGAATAGATAAGTGACCAAATTAATAGAAGTTCATCATCACATTAAAACCAAAGTACATACATAATTCTCAATGAACAACATATAGCTCTCCAGAGCATCTAATTAAACCATACATTAAAACAATGTAAAACATTTCAATGCAACAACAAATGCGATCATAATCACAACCAAGGTAACAATTGATCCAACGGCATAATGATACCAAGCCTCGGTATGAATGGCATATTTTCTAATCTTTCTAATATTCAAGCGCATTGCATCCATCTTGATCTTGTGATCATCGACGACATACACAACATGCAACTCCAATATCATCTTCTCCTCCTCAATTTTTTTTATTTTTTCCTTCAAGTAATTGTTTTCTTCTTCAACTAAATTAACCTGTCGACAATAGGGTTGGTTGGAATTTCAGGTTCACATACCTCCTAGATAAATAAAATCTATGTCACGTTGGTCGGCATAATTGTCATAAACAATAAATGAACCAAATAGTTATAAAAGATAATATATACCACATCTGAATCATAGACAGGACGAGGGCCGACGGGGGCGGATACCAAAACCAGTGCACTATATAATAAGAAGCAATCATAATAGTAAGAAAATTATACAAGTATCTACCTAAACATACCAGTAATAATTTGTTTCCTTTCAGAAAGAAGATAAAAACAAGAGGCTCACCACGGTGGTGCCGGCGACGAGATCGGCGCGGGCGATCGACGGCGGTGAAGACGGGGACGGGACATGACGGCCCGCTAAACCTAGACAAATATTGAGGAAAATGGAGCTTGGAGAGGAGAAACCTTAAGTAGTGTGGCTTTGGCATTCATCGAACACCTCATATGCATAGGAGGTGAGCTAGACTACCACAAAGCCCTCCCCTCGCCGGCCAGAATAAACAGAGCAGTGTGGAGTGCTCTGCTCACCGGCGAGGGGGTATATATAGGCACATCATTGGTCCCGGATCATGGCTGGAACCGGGACTAAAGGACACCCTTTGGTTCCGGTTCAAGCCACCAACCGGGACCAATGGTGGTAGGCCAGGAGCGAGGAATATTGGTCCCGGTTCGAGCCTTGAACATGGACCAAAGGTGTCAGGTGAACCGGGACCAATGCCCCCACGATGGCCCAGCCGGCCCCCTGGGCTCACGAACCGGGACCTACCCATGGGCCCGGTTCTGGGATGAACCGGGACTAATGGGCTGGCCCGGCCTGAACCAAAGCCTTGTTTTCTACTAGTGACGGTACCCCGCGCTACTGTTATACCTAAAACTAGCGCTATTACTAGGCTTTTCCCTAGTAGTGGAGGTCTCTCCCTGATAATGTGCTTTGGAGACTGAGTTCCAGGGAGCCCTTTAGCGCCCCAAACCTCTAAAAACTCTATTTCCACCTTACAAAAAATTCCTGGAAAAAGTGTAAATTATAAACATACATGTATATATAGTCCATACATATGAATTTTCATGAAAATATATCTTCAAATGTGGTGTACAGAAAATAGACAAGTACAATACATGTATAAAACTGGCCTTTTGTTTGTATATGGACTGTAATTTTATATCTTTTCTAGCCTACAAATGATCGTGTTATTCTAACTAAATTTTATATAGGTAAGTAAAGAACATAAATATGTATTTGTAGGGATAAATTCAATTCTTTTCTAACACTTTTAACTACCACTTTTGATTATTATTTTTAAATCTTAGGCTCCATGGAGACTGGGTGGCAAAACACATCACTTGGTCTCTTCCTCGGGTTTTTTAGAGGAATCATTGGGCTTTATTGCATAGAAGTTTCCTATGGCTTTTCCTCGGTTAGTCCTTTCGTGCTTTCCACCCACCCATACGAAGCCCACCAATTTCCGGGCCTCACACCCGCATCCACTTGGATATGGCCCGTGTCAAGGGTTCTGCTCCTCTTTAATTAGTACAAAGTATAGTGTAAGGCACCTCCTATTTAGCGCCTTCAGCGTTGCGGATCGCAACTGGCGCTCACTGTAGCGTCTGGTGGACACCCCAGAAAATGCTCTTGATGAGGAGTCGATCTCGCACCGTCGCGCTCCTGTAGGCATCAGGCTAACCATTACAGCTACTTTAAGTGCTAGTGACTATTTACAACACGGACCTTTTAAGAACAAATAGTAGACGCGCTATTTATAGCACATTACACTATACCGTTTAGACTTTTGCATTATTTGGAAACATTTCGGAAACATGATTTTTTTTTCTTTAAAGAAGTGAACCAAATTTGATAGTTCACAGATGTCAAATGAAGTTCACGAACATGCAAAAAAATAAATCGTGTATTCAGAAAAAATTCACCAAATCAAAAAAAGTTCATGTATTCAAAAACGTTCATGAATTAAAAAAATCCAACTATTTTAAAAAAATCACAAATTCGAAAACAGTTCATGAATTTGATAAAAGTGCAAAACTGAAAAAAGATCATGATTTTGGGAAGAAGTTCATCGTTTTGAGAAAAAATTGAATACAAAAAAGTTCTTTGATTTTTGAAAAACATAGAATTTGAAAAAAGTTCATCGAATTTGAAAAATATTCACTGAATTATAAAAAGTTCATTGATTTTAAAAAAACATTGAATTTGAAAAGGTCATAGATTTTGAAGAAAAGTCCATTGTTTTTGAAAAAAGTACACAATTTTTGAAAAAAGTTAATCAATGTTAAAAAAGTTAATCAATTTTAAATAAGTTCATCAATTTAAAAAAGTTATTTGATTCTAAAAAATGTGCACAATTTTTGAAAAAAGTTAATCAATTTTAAAAAAGTTTATCGATTGGGAAAAAGTTCACAAAATTTAAGAACAAAAAGAAAAAGGAAATAAAAGGAAAGGAAAAAGACAATAAAAGTCCACGAGCTTAAGCGACCTGACTTTGAAAAAGCATATGATCGAGTAAACTCGGAGTTTATTCGAGAAGCCTTCCTGAAAAAGGGTTTTGAGGCGGGTTTTGTGCACCGAATCATGCATCTCATTTCATGCGGGCAAACAGTGGTCACTATTAACGGGGAAATGGGGAAAAAATCCGGAACAAAAGGGGACTTCGACAAGGGGACCCCGGCTCGCCACTAATTTCCAATTTTGTGGCGGATGTTTTTCCGGCAATGATCGACAAAGGCAGGGCGGCTGGTCACATCAAAGGTGTCGTGATCCACCTTATTCACGGGGGCGGGGGGGGGGGGGGGGTCACTCACTTGCAATATGCTGATGTCACGATGCTCCTTTTCGAGCCAGACCTGCATAGCATCGCGTCTATCAAGCTGCTGCTGATAACCTTTGAACTCCTCTCTGCCTTGAAAATTAATTTCCTCAAGAGTGAGGTTATGTCCATTGGGATGAGCCAGAAGGAGAGTAGGCATGCGGCTTGTTTACTTAATTGTAGGCTTGGGGGCTTTCCAATTAAGTACCTCGGCTTACCGATATCGCACGGAAATTGTCGATCACAGAATGGGAACAGTTATACGGCAAGGTGGCTAATCGAGTGAGCCCGTGGAGAGGGAGGTTCATGTCCTCGGCGGCAAGACTAATTCTCACAAATACTAGTCTCTCCTCCTTCCCCCTCTTCACCATGGGTATGTTTCTCTTAGCGGATGGGGTTCATGCAAAGATTGACACGCCTCGTTCCAAGTTCTTTTGGGCAGGATGTGGAACTAAAAAGAAGTATCACTTAGTTAGGTGGGCGGCGGTCTATAGACCTAAAAAATTCGGTGGTCTGGGGGTCATTAACTCTAAGATGTTGAATGTGGCCCTATTAACTAAGTGGTGGTGGCGTCTGGCCTAAAAAGAGTCGGGGCTCTGGGCTGACACCCTTACGGCTAAGTATTCCCCAGATGGAGACTTATGCACTGCCAAGCGCAAAGGGTCGCCGTTCTGGACTGGGATCCAAGCGGTTCGACCAGCCTTTGCGGTGGGGGCCAAGTTTGAAGTTCATAACGGATTGTCCACGCGGTTCTGGCTTGATAGCTGGATTGACTCTCGGCCGTTGTGGCAGATTTTCCCCACCCTCTACCCTTAGTTCGTCGCCACAAGCCATTTACTTTAAGCGCCCCTTGACAGATCCTGAAATGGGGAGGTGGAACGAGTTGTTGGCGAAAATAGGGCCGGCACCGCTAAGCTTGGGAGCTGATGTGGTCTCGTGGGATTTGTCGGCCTCTGGGAAATTCTTGGTGAAGTCTTTATACGCCAAGTTGGTAGAAGGCAACACCCTGGATATTGCCAGAGGATTGTGGAAGGCAGGGATCCCACTCAAGATAAAGATTTTCCTATGGCAAATGTTTAAAAACCGCCTCCCGACGGTGGACAATGTAGCCAAAAGGAACGGTCCTTCCGATGGAACGTGTATCGTGTGTGGGAATCACGAGGATGCGAACCATGTCTTTTCCAATGTGCGCTAGCTAGATTCATGTGGAGCGCGGTGAGGGAAGCATTCCACCAAAATTGGAGCCCGGCGTCGGGATCCGATTTGTTTCAGATAGTTCAATCCCAGAAAGGATCTAGTGGCCTTATTGTTTGGCGTTGCGTAGGGGCGCTTCTTTGGGGTTTGTGGTCTATTAGGAACAAAATGACGATTGAAAAGAAGCTTCCTAATCACCCCGCTGATGTTACCTTTAAATGACATCTCTTCTTACAAATATGGACACCGTTGGGGAAGCACCGTGATGCTGAGCGGATGTCGGACACCATGGAGAAGATCAGAAGCACGTTGACGACCGCGCGGCAGGCTCCATAGTTGGTCTCTCTTTTTTGGAGTTGAGGTAGTCGAAGGATAAGGGTGTGGACTAGTTTGTTGATCGCTTGTTGTAACCCTGGCTCCATGATGCCTCTCTGCGTCTTTCATGATGCGTTACTTCGGTCTGTAAAATCTTTAAAATACTGTGTTGGTTGTCTGGTGGCTTTATTAATTTATAAAGCTGGACACTTCTAGCGTCTTCATTCCAAAAGAAAAAAGGAAAGGAAAAAGAAAGAAGAAAAAGAAAGAGGAAAAGAAGGATGAAAAAAAGAAAAGGGAGAAGTTATCACAACACGCATTGTGGTCCGGTGGTTATTGCAGTCTCTCGGGTACAAGAGATCCCGCGTTCGTCTCTCTGTGCACGCAAAATACCCCGTAATGTGCTCACATAGGAAATGCCATAATGTAAGCTATAGCATAGCAGATCTCAAGGTTTTTTCAAACAAAAAGCGAGAGTAGACGAGTCTACACCCAAAGTCTTCAGCCGTCGTCTAATTAAAGCCGTGTATTGGGCTGGGTGAGGCGGTGCTTTCTCAGTTCTATATAGAGTACGGCACTGACCTTTCTCGTGGATCCAAGTTATTCAAGCTTATGTCGGCGCGCCTGTCTCCTGCATATACAAATTCAAAACCTCTTGTCTTACATGCCGGCAGCCTCGTCCACTTAGGCCCCGACCTCTTGTCTTACATTCCAAGGAAAAAAAGAGAGTAGCAGATATACGACTTGTACAGGAAGTCTCTAGCCTTCGTAGTACTCCCTCCATCTCATAATATAATGATCTTTGCTACACATACCTAAAGATTTTAAGGCAACTTTGGCAGATTTTGTGGGATTCGGTCGGTGGTGTTTTCTGATGGATCCGCTCGGATCCGGTTTTTATTCGTCTTTGTTCATGTGTTTTCATATTAGGTCTTTCTGATCTAAATTTCTCTTCATCAGCGACGGTTGCTGTTCTGGTATGTTGGTCCTATGAGACGTTAGCATATAGACTTTCTGACTATTTACTACAACAAGTTGTGTCCAGCTCCAGCGAGTGAGGGCGATCACGGCAGCACTCCTTCGGCTCACTTCAATGCTTGTTATCATCTATAGGTGCTCTAGAATTTGAATGTAACTTTATTATTTCTTGTGCCCGTTGTTGGAATAGCCTCGCCCTTGAGACCAGTCTTCTGCTGCGTGCACGTATGAAGCCGTGCCAAGCCCCTGATGGATTATGGATGGGCTTAGGCCCATATAAGACACTAATCCCTGGTTAATCTTGAGGCCTATGTATGAAATGGCAGGTGGTGGGATGTTTAGTTTCACCTTGCTAGTTGAAGAGAGTTGAGACCCCTTTATAAGGATTGCTCTACCACTTGCCATTGGGAGCTTGAGAAGAGGAGTGGTACACGCGCGCTCCTCCTCCTCCTCCTCCGCTCGCCTCGCCTCGCCTCGTCACGACGTGCGGGCGCGCCGCGGGTTGCGGGAATGAGCCGAGCCGACGTTGGACTGTGGGCTGACTTGCCTTGCCGGGAGTGCGACCCTTCTGTTGCGTTGCCGGAAATGCGACCCTTCCCTGACTCGCTTGCCGGGAGTGCGTCGACTCGGTCGTGGGCCTCCGCTCAGGCCCCACGACTTCCTACCCGACGGCATATATAAGAAGGCTCTGCCCAGTGGAGTGACCTAGTTCGGTTCACTCACTCCCTCTCGCGTAACCTAGCCGTCACCTACTGTTCCTTGCTCTGTGCTGCCTCCGGCGATCCCATCCCGACGACCGCGTGCACGGTTTGTCGGGAGAGCAGGTGCCTCCGGAACCTTGCCGTTCGAGATCCTGCCCGGGAGATCGGCAATAAGGTTTTTGGGGAGCGTCTCGACGCGACTGCTTTCGATCCGTCCCCAACTCCGCCCTCCCCTGCTTCCACTACTTTCCCTGCATTGACACCATGGCCGACGACTTCGCCACCAAGAAGAAGGCTACGGACGACGCCGAGGCTGTTGCTGCCGCTGCCGCGTTGGCCTGGCCACATATGTTCATCCCTCGTTGGATCTGTTTATGCCTCGTTTACTCGTACTTGTACTAGCCATATATGTGCTGCTCATAGATGCTTTGCTTTTATGTTCAATACATGCTAGTATGCTTAGGTATCGTTATGAGATGCATATCATTTATGCCATGCTTACTATATACTCATGGATTAGATTAATCGAGAAAGTGCTAATATTTCCAACAGCCCCTGGATCGACTCCCTCCGGCTGGAACACACGTGTATATGTACGAAGTGGCCGACTAGAAACTCACGCCGGAATACAAGGCACTAGACACGCTTGATTATAGCAACAGGGTCGTGTCGCTCCCGATCCTTTATTCCTCTTTTTTCTGGTGCAACATATACGACCACACATATATATGGGCCAAACCGACCTGAAGCTAGCTAACCTAGCAATCCAAAACTGATTCAAACTAGGACTTCTAGTACTTGACGCTCAGGTTGGCATGCAAGCCACGTCTCCAACTCTAATACATAGTTTGGACTAATCTCTAACATCTGTTGTATTGTCATGCTTGAAGATGAATAGATTGAAAAGTTTAGTCTTCAGCCCTCGTCTAAGCTTTAGCATCTTGATGCAGTGCGGAGCACGCCGTGCACGGATACCCATTTTGGATCTGCTTTGAGCCCATAGCAGGGGAGGAGTAAAATATAGGTAGCGTGTTCGCGGCGTGCAGCTGCAGCACACTCTAGTTCTACATATATGGCTTCGACAGGAGTACATGTCACTAAGCAAGCTGTTCAGTTCGCAGCTCTTCATTTGTGGGTACATGTAAGCAATCTCTTTGCTGTTCAGCTCGCAGCTCTTCTCACCAACTTCAGAAGGTATGCATCAGTCTCTCTCTTTCCGGGTGGATGCTTCTAAATATCCTCATTTGTGGGTACATACGAGTGGTTTTGCAATTAGGCTTGCATAGTGTAGTTGTTGCCGTAACGTCGATACTGGTGCCGGAGGGCAGTGGCGCCATTTTATTTAGCCATTTTTGCTAGATGTTCTAATGAAACGGAATGTGGTTTTGTAGATTTACGCGCTACAGCGCAACCCCAGCCGTCTCTGGTTCACATTCGAGCCAAGTCTAACTTACAAATCTAAGCCTGTGTGCCTTTTTACTGCCTTGTCAGCCAAACCGTGATTGAGTCAATGAAATTCCCTTTGTCGGAAAAATCACATTATTGTTGGGGTGCTCCCATGCCACTTATCTTATATACATCCGGCCCTCCCATGGTTTGTTCATAGGCAAGTGCATGCATGTATTCGTGTGAATGGGATATAATTTCTGTACATCATGCATTCTAGCTAGTTTTACCAAATGGTCATGCTCGATGCATTTCATGAAGATAAGCATTCCACTTACAGTTCCGCAGGAGCCAAAAAGGCATTTCACCGGGGCTTGTTTAATTAGATCTACGTACTGATCAAAAGATTTTGGTCGTGCATTCATGAATATTGTAGAAGACACAACCTTTTAATTGTAACAATGGGCGAGAACATGTCCCACGCACACGAACTTATACACTCACTCTGCCTCCTTATTTTGTACTACATCCCATGATCCAATCATGTAAACGGAACAGAGTTGCAGAGCTGATTGATGTTTGTTGTTGCAGCGAATATGTCAGAAGCTGATAAAGCAAACACAAAGGTAATACCATCAGGAGATTCATTGCAGTCTCCGTTGCCAGAGATTGTCACTGATGGCAATCACATGTCAATTGATGAGTTGCTGAAGGTAATAAAAGGAGCCAATGTCATCCCGCTGCTGCTCGTCCCTTCCAGCAACGGCCGGCTGGAGGTGGTAGGCGTGGACGGACTTCAGAATCTAGTTCGTGCCAATCAAAAGGACAAGAAGTCTGATGAAGAAAAGCAGCAGAAGGCTTTCCGTTCCTGGTTGTTGCTCCTAGCGTCACTGGTTGCGACTGTCACCTACACCGCGGGGCTCACCCCACCTGGCGGGTTTTGGTCCGCTGACGATGCGGCAAAAGGATACGCTGCTGGTACCTCAATTATGGGTGACAAATACGGTAGGAGGTACAAGCTCTATCACTACTGCACCACCACCGCCTTCTTCGCGTCCTTAATGGTCATTGGAATGCTTGCCAAAAACAAGGAGATCACTGTCGTGAACAATAATGTTTTTGGAACGCTTGTCGGTCTTTGTTTCCTTAGCTCCGGGTGTAGCTATGTCGCTGGCACGTCGGTCAGCCTAGCTCAATCGGTTTACTCCACTTGTGTTTTTGTACTTGTGTGTGTCTACTTCTCATTTGAATGGTTTCTGAAGTTGATCCGTGGAATCCCTGGAATTCGTCGCTTAGGAAGCAGTCCGGTTGTTGCTACAAACAATTAGCGGCAAGCATGTTACACAAGAAACAACAAGAAGAATCCATGCAGCCGCTAGCCTGCAGCCTGAAGAACCATTTTCCCGCTCCGTAACCATGGTTTTGTACTTGTGTTACCTATATGCCCAAGCGGCAATTAATGGTTTTGGTATTACTTTGGTTTTAGTTTCTAAATAAAATACATTAAACGTGGAATACTTTGGTCTGTGTTTGTGAGTACGTTCGTACTACTTGCAAGGGAGTGGAAACCCTGGCTTTGATAGTCTACTTCGTAATTTGGGTCTAACTTTGATTATTGGCTTGACCAACAAAGTGTATATTCTTCTGCCATAAAAGAACATGACATCAGATATTTGTTACAAATACGTATTCAGTGGTATACTTTTTGCAGCATATAACATATAGATTTTTGGTCAAATCAATGGTAAGGTTAGATCCAAATTAAGAGATATTTTCAACACTTTTAGGGAAAAATACAATTTTTTCTAACATTTTTAACTGCCACTTTTGATTATTATTTTTAAATCTCAGGCTCCATGGAGACCGGGTGGCAAAACACAACACTCGGTCTCTTCCTCGGTTAGTCCTTTCGTGCCTCACACCCACTTCCACTTGGATATGGCCCGTGTCAAGGGTTCTGCTCCTCGTTAATTAGCACAAAGTACTTCCCCTGCTCCTAAAGAGTAAAATGCAAGCGCGGTCCTAATTCTTTCTCAAAAGTGTCAATTGGGTCCTAATTCTTTAAAAATGCACACTTGGGTCTCAAATCTTTTTAAGTTGTTCATCCAAGGTCCCTTTTTCGTCGGACTGCCGCTGACTAGCTTGTGTGGCGCTTTGAGCACAACCACATCGACAGCAGGGCCAAGGCGGGATAACGACCGACCGTGGATATTTGCATAATCCTCCCCGAACCCTAATGCCCTCTCATTCGCGGTCTGATCCTCTTCCCCATACTTCTCAGGCGAAAACATGGGCGTTCGATGGCGGCGGTGCTGCTCCGGTTAGAAGAGGGGGTCGTTGCCAGCTATTTTCCGGTGATGGTGGCGCTAGGATGGCGCCACATCTACATCGACCCGGAGACCTCCTCACCGATATGGTAAGTGCTCGTAACCCTGACCCCAATCCTACTCTGTCTTTCCTCTTCTTCTCATTTAGGTTGAATCAATGACTGAATCCCTTGCAATCTAGGACCGCAAGACGAGCTTTTTAGTGTGGAAATAAACTATGATGGTTTCTTTTGTGGATTTGGCAAGTCCAAGTCATATATGTTGATGGCAAAGTTGCTGTCTTCGATGGATCTGAAGTAGATACATGGTCTCATGTCTGGCTCACTGATTCTGCTTCATTGCTCCACACTGTTCATTTCGATATGTTTCTTCATTACCATGGACAACAGTTGAATCAGCACTACCAAATACAGTACTGGTAAAGTGCCCATTACTGACCAAGAAATCCATGTAGTTATCTGGGCAATCTTCCCACTAGTAGTGTTGGCAAGGATTGGGTCCTACCTATAGCCCAAAATCAATCAGATGAGAAACATAGGAGTGCATTCCATATGCACAAAAACAACGACAAACATCAAACTTACATGGTGATTGGGGCATTTGTAGAAAACTCTTCCAGGATTTGCTTTAGATTTAGAAACTAGGCAGATGGTATCCAGGATTCTACAACAAGTGCAAGGGACCAACAGCAGCATCCCCGATGGCAGCTGCGTTGAATGAGCTAATCCCCGCGGTGGAGATGGCGCCGCCAAGCCTAGGGGTGGACCAAAAAATTCCTCCCGTGGCGCTTCACCACAGAGGAGCTAGCGGTGGCGGACATGGCGCTGGAGCGGCGACAGAACGAAGAATGAGGGGGAAGACCTAGGGACGGGGGAATGGAAAGGAGAACTGTTTCAGGGGCTAGATTGCATATAGGTTAACCGCCAGCCGCAGGAAAACTCCCGCTTGGGCCCCTGCCGTCAACGTGGCAGTGGTCAGCGGCGGTCAGACGAAAAAGGACCTCGGATGAACAACCTACAAAGAATTGTGACCCGGATGTGGATTTTGAAAGAATTATGACCCAATCGACACTTTTGGGAAAGATTTATCACCGTGCTTGCATTTTACTCGCTCCTAAATATAAGACCTTAGATTCTAATATGAACTACGTACGAAGCCAAATGAGTGAATCTACACTCTAAAATATGTTTATATACATCCGTGTGCAGTCCGTATTGAAATCTCTAAAATGGCTTATACTTTGGAAATATCAGCATTTAAAAACGGAGGGAGTATAATATAAGCATTTCACCCAAAAAAGAATATAATGTAAGCTATAGCATAGAACTCCCTCGTTCCTAAATATTTCCCAGAGGGAGTACAAGTCTTTGTAGAGATTTTACTAGGTGAACTATATACAGAGCAAAATGAATGAATTTAAAATGCATCTATATACATCCGTATGTGATTCATAGTGAAATATCTACAAAGACTTATATTTAAGAACGGAGGGAGTAGACTAAGGGTGTTTTCAAACAAAAAAAACGATAGTAGACGACTCTACCGTCAAAGTCTTCAGTCCTCGTTTTTGTTATTACAAAAGCGTATGATAGCCGTTGATGACTGCTGCCATAGGAGAAGTTCTTTAGTTTTGACGCCACGTGCGGTGGATGAGGCTTTGCTGTTTTGACTCTACTAGTAGTACTACTAGCCAGTGGTTGCTAAGAGCAACTCTAGCAGACCCCGCATTCCGTCCTGATCTGTAAAATAATCGTCAAAATGTGGGTCGGGGCTGAAAAAGCAGCCCGATCAGATCACGCATCCTGCCTCGGCCCGCAAAAAAAATTTAGGGGGCGCGGCAAAATCCCGACGCCAACCAGGAAAACGCGGGTTTCCTCCGCAGCTGCGGTGCTCTGCATATAAGCGGAAGCGGTTGGTGGAGGGACATTTTATTGCGCGCTTTTCTCTCACCAACCACCCCTCCTCCTCCCTCGCACCGCCGCCCAAGATTCCGGTGACAGCAGCCGGCAGGAGCACGCCGGAAGGCCTCCACGCGCACGAGGCTTCCTTTCCTTCCCCCCCCCCCCCCCCGCGTCGGCGGGCCGCAGGATTTGCAAATCTGCGGCGCTTCATCGGGGGCCGCCGGTTGCTGCCCCAGGCGATGGAGTGTCGAGGAGCCTCTCCCGCAGCCTAGGCAAGGGCGCATCGCCGCATGCAGGCGCGGGTTCGTCCGCCCGCCGCCGCCGAAGGTTTGCGGGCATGGACTCATCCGGCCGTCCCTCGGGCTCGGTGCTCACGCAACGTCTTTGTGGCCTGCCGATGCCGCTCATACAGTGCGACGACTGCCCGTGCCAAGTGCTGCGGCTCACTTCGGGCACGCCGAAGCACCCCGGATGGGTGTTCTACAAATGCAAAAATGACGGGATACGTGCACTTGCGGTAGCGTTCAAGTACGGTAGCTCATTTGGAGCTTGCTCAATATTTTGTGTAGGACGATGGATGCTCATTTTGGTTTTGGGAAGGCCAATACATTGATTTGTTGATAGAAAGAAACTTAATAGATGTTAGTGCACTCCTTAGTACAATCGAAGGCAACGATGCGGCTGCATGTGCAACTAGAGTGGAAGCAATGTCTACTTCTTTGAAACCAAAGATGAAGAATGGAGAAAGCATCAACAATGAACAAAGCAAGATCAAGAATCCACAGATCAACAATAAGTGCATGGAGAAGATATTGCTTCAACTAGTGGGAGCAGTTATGGAAGTTGGAAATCTTCTGAAATTCATACTTGTGGTTCTTGTTTTCTTTGATTTTTCTATTCTAGCCAAGATTTGGTGATATATTTTGTATCTAATGTTGTTGCAAAAGAAAATAAAAGCATTATGCTAGATAAATTTAAGTTTTACAGACCGGGACGAGCTGCGCCAGAGCAGAACCCGCAGAAACTGACCCGTAAAAAAGTATATTCCTTAAATATGCTTTTTACGGGTCCATTATGCGGGGTCTGCATCTGTGCCAGCCCACACCGGCCCACAAAAGTTGTTTTGCGCAAACTGCAAACGAGTTATGCGGGTCGACGGAATGCAGGGTCTGCTAGAGTTGCTCTAAGTACTAGTAGTATAAGTTTTGAATCTACTAGTAAAGCCGTGTATTGGGCTGAGTGAGGCGGTTGTGCTTTCTCCAGTTCTATATAGAGTACGGCACTGACCTTTCTCGTTGATCCAAGTTATTCAAGCCTGTCTCCTGCATATACAAATTTGAAACCTGTTGTCTTACATGCCGACAGGCTCATCCACCGTGAATTAAGTTGTGGTTGAGATGGTTAGGTGGACAGTGGTATCCCCAACCTACCTGGGTTCAAATCCTGGTGCTCGCATTATTCTTGGATTTATTTCAGGATTTCCGGCAATGCACTTTCAGTGGGAGGAGACATTCCCGTCGACGACGAGGCGCCTACGATGGCTTCGTAAATCTCAAGATTATATGTCGGCTCAGTCTTTCAGAGGTGCTCTTAGGGATAGGGTGTGTATGTGTGCGCACGTGTTCATAGAGATGAGTGTATGCGCGTGTATATGAGCGCTTGTGTCTGTACTGATGCTAAAAAAAAGACAGGCTCATCCACCTAGGCCTAGACCTGTGTCGATGAAAAGATTCTATTCCCTGTAAAATTTTCCAGGAAAAAGAGATTCGGTTCCTTTTAGATCTTTCAGGAATGAGAGAGTAGAAAGATATCGGCAACTTGTACAAATGGTGGTAGTAGTGAACATGAATGGATTACACATGCAACACACAAGTTGATCCAATAGGGTTCCTGATGTTATAGTGAGAAGGATGTGGATGATGGTGAGGATGACGGTGGTAATGATGATGACAGCAATGGGAATGATGTTGAAGCCCTCATTGAGGATGGTGTAGAAGATGGCGATCTCCTTCTTGCCAATGCCTCCATCTGAATCGCTCTGGAAGCTAGGGTTCCTCCTTCTGAACGAGTTTCTGGTGTCTATGGGCGTCTGATCCCGGAACCAATTTCATAGGGTGAAAATAGTGGACGAGGCAGTGGCGATGGCACTCCATACGACCGCTCATACGAATGGTTGCGCTTCTTTGATCTATCATCGTTTGCTTTGGAAGCAGCACAACAACTCCTCCTTTTGCCCCTTTGCCCCATTCATTTATGGTAGAGATGATCATCACATTTAATACGTGATTTCACTACCATTTCTTGGGGTTTCTTCCATAAAATATTATTTGGTACAAAAAGTGTTACCCGAGGACAAAATGATAAAATGAAGTACGCGAACGCGATAAAATTCCAGAAAGCCTACCGTGTAGGCACAAAATAATTGTCAAAATAATCACATAATTGAGACTCATCAGTGCATAGGTCAGGGCAATGGGGAGAAGTCCTCGGGGCGGCGGCATGGACCGCACGCCACAGCGCTACGTCCCGAAGAGGCAAGGCAGCGGCAGCGCGCATGTTGGTGCACTCGCAGGGAAAACCAAAGGGTGGCGGTGTTGCGGCCCGACGAGGCAACACAGTGGCGGCCCGTTGCTTGATCGGTGGAGGGGAGCACTAGACTCAGGGACAATCTGAAAGAAATATGCCCTAGTGGCAATAATAAAGTTGTTATTTTATATTTCCTTATTCATGATAAATGTTTATTATTCATGCTATAATTGTATTAACCGGAAACTTGATACATGTGAATACATATACAAAACTACGTGTCCCTAGTATGCCTCTACTAGACTAGCTCGTTGATCAAAGATGGTTAAGTTTCCTAGCCATGGACATGAGTTGTCATTTGCTAAACGGGATCACATCATTAGTGAAATTATGTGATGGACAAGACCTATCCGTTAGCTTAGCATACTGATCGTTCATTTTTATTGCTACTGCTTTCTTCGTGTCAAATATATATTCCTCCAACTATGAGATTATGCAACTTCCGGACACCGGAGGAATGCCTTGTGTGCTATCAGACGTCACAACGTAACTGAGTGATTATAAAGATGCTCTACAGGTATCTCCGAAGGTGTTTGTTGGGTTGGCATAGATCGAGGATTAGGATTTGTCACTCCGAGTATCGGACAGGTATCTTTGGCCCCTCTCGGTAATGCACATCATATGAAGCCTTGCAAGCAATGTGACTAATGAGTTAGTTACGGGATGATGCACTACGGAACGAGTAAAGAGGCACTACTGGAATCAGGATTGGAATCAGGATCTTTGTGGTTAGCCAGCTCTTTGCCGTCAGCCGGCTGATGGCAAAGAATGTCTTTACCATCAGCTTGAAGAAAACTGACGACAAAGAAAGAGCTGATGGCAAAGGTCATATTTGCCGTCAACCATTTCTTTGCCGTCCGCCAGCCCACGGCAAAGAGTGTGGGTAGCCCACTGGCGATGACCACCTAACGGACACTTTCTTTGCCGTCTGCCGACTGACGGCAAAGCTTCTTTACTGTCTGCTAACAGACGGCAAAAAATGGCCAAACTAACGTCCGTTAGTTAGGCTCTTTGCTGCCCTAACAAAATGCCAACGAGCCTGCTGACCCATCTCTCTGCCCTTCTCTCTCTGTCCCGCCCCCGAGCCGCCGCCACCCTGCCACCGCGCCACCTCCGCCCTGCGCCACCCTCGTCGCCGCGCCGCCCCCGTGCCTCCGCCATCCCGCGCCACCCCCTCGCCGTGCCTCCCCGCCCGCCCCCGTGCCCCGAGCCAGACATGTATATATAGTCCATATATATGAAGTTTCATGAAAATATATCTTCGAATGTGGTGTACAAAAAATAGACAAGTACAGTACATGTATAAAACTGGCCTTTTGTTTGTATATGGACTGTAATTTTATATTTTTTCTAGCCTACAAATGATCGTGTTATTCTAACTAAATTTTATATAGGTAAATAAAGAACATAAATATGTATTTGTAGGGATAAATTAAAAAAATTCTAACACTTTTAACTACCACTTTTGATATATATTTTTAAATCTTAGGCTCCATGGAGAGCTTTTCCTCGGTTAGTACTTTCGTGCTTTCCTCCCACCCATTCGAAGCCCACCAATTTCCAGGCCTCACACCCGCATCCACTTGGATATGGCCCGTGTCAAGGGTTCTGCTCCTCTTTAATTAGTACAAATTATAGTGTAAGGCACCTCCTATTTAGCGCCTTCAGCGTTGCGGATCGCAACTGGCGCTCACTGCAGCGTCTGGTGGACACCCCAGAAAATGCTCTTGATGAGGAGTCGATCTCGCGCCGTCGTGCTCCTGTAGGCATCAGCTAACCATTACAACTACTTCAAGTGCTAGTGACCATTTGTTGAAAATGTGAGCAAATTACTATGAGTTTGGACGCCGATAACCGTCACACGTGTGATGTATCGAGTGGTTGTGTCGCACGCTTCGTATGGCATGGAGAACAACCCTCCCGCACGACCGCGTCCGGGCGCGCGCAGAAACAGCCCGCACGTCCGGTGTGTGGCAAAATCACCCACACGTTCGGGCCAGACGACGCGCTGCCCGCACGACCCAGCCGTCCCGGCCTCCTTTGGATCCCTAGTCCGAACTGTCGCCATCGTCTCCCACCTCTCGATCCCATACCTCCATCGTCGTCCTTCTCTGGTTGCCATGGCAACCAGAGCATATCCATAGAGCCTACCCACCCCCCGCCCCCCACTCCAACCCCACCCTCCCAAGACGACCTGCTAAAAGCAGGTGAATCTCTGATCTCGTACTGTTTCTCATCCTTCTTCTGGCCAGAAATTAGAAATTGCAAATTTGCCAACGTAGATGGCGACTGGATCCAAGCTATCGGGGCAAAACACCACACAGATTTGTGTGTGTTCGCATTTGCCAACCAGGATATGCCAGATCTGCCATGTACTACACTAGAGTTGAGCTAAGGTTCTCGGTTGGCTTGGTGCGAGTAGTTGGTAATGAAGGATGCGTAGGAATCCCTAAAAAAAGGGGGGAGAAAGGAGAAATTTGGCATAGGGGGGTAGGAAAAATAGTTGCCACTTGTGTCTAACATCAGTTGCCACCTATCGTTGCCATTAACTGCCACCATGTTAACATGTTGCTTGCCATCCTATTGTAGTGCCTGTTGACATCGCTTCAAAATGATAGCTGGCTCCAAGATTTCAGAAAAGAGAGTGGATGTGCATGTCCTACTTGCCATGATGTGTTGATTGCCTACGCAGGAAATGTGATAAGATTGCCATGTTATCTTCTACGTGCAAACAACAAAAAAAAATGCATTTTTTGCGGATTGTTGATGCGTTCTTGTTCATGCAGTGACTGAGAACACATTGGCAGAAACAAAACGCGGAAGAATGAATCACGATGACGGCACTGATCCTTGGGTTTCTCAAAGGCCAGAAACTCCCCCTTGGTATGCAGCATAGTACAGTCAACTCATTTCGGCAGGGCCGTTGCTGCCACTACTAGAGCAGTACGCAGGCATCGGTGTGATGCATGATAACAAAAGAAAAGAACATTTTCCATGTTCGCAACGATGAAGATGACATTCTACTTATGTCCTACAATGTCATTTTTCGCAGGTTCTTATGACCAAAACACATTCAGGAGGGCACCATGGCAAGTTCAGTCACAGGACGCTAACACTGACAAATGTACGGGCAACCAACTTCAACTAGCTAATGTGGCAAATCAAGGTAACACATACAAAAAACAAAACACACTGGTGTGGACATGAAAATTAAACTTGCAAAGGATGGCAAAAGACTCACGATTTATATCGGAAAAAATGTAGGACCTTCATGCAGCACGTGGCATCATGCGGCAACCATGTACCTGCCATCGACGTTGTACACAGGTGAGTAAAATAAAAAGTGAAGTTGCGAACGATGAATTAGGAGAAGGAACAAAACTAAACAGCTGCAGTTGCCATGCCTGGACAACTGCAGTTGCCATGTATGATCAAATGTGATTGCAATGTCTAACCAACCATGGATGACAAGTGTGAACAAATCTATGTGGCATGGTTGGACCAAGAGATGTGCCATGTTGAAGAAACTACAGTTGCCAAGCAGGGACAAACTGCTACCATGATCACAGGTTGTTACGGTGGGACTACATCGGCAAACGTCTCATGGCAAGCTTCGCAGTTGCAAGACAGCGCTATTGCAGATAGAGCACATCAAATTGGAATGACAGACTACACAAGATCGGCACATGCGGCACAACAAGGTAAGAATTTTTTTGCCAATTGCTAAAAGAGTGTGTGCAACACTAATGATTGATCACATTTGCCTAGTGAGCTCAAGCCTAGAAGGCAAGTTTTGATGCTAGAATATACTGGTTGCCATGTATTGGCAGCAGTAGTTGCCATGTATATTGGACTGCAGGTGCCATGCATATAGAATCCAAGTTTTGGTACTGAAAGAAGCTGGTTGCCATGAATTGGCAACAGCAGTTGCCATGTTTGTTGGACTGTAGCTGCCATGACTGAAGAACTACAGTTGCCATGCATGTCCATATGCAGACTCACGGCTAGCTGTGTGAATGATGTCATGCCAACTCACATGCAGTTCCTGTGCTCCGTTACGATAAACATGCCATTCAATCAAAATCTTACGCTCATACTTGTTTTTTAATTACAGGACCTTCAACTACAATCAACAGCGGCGCGGGAACATCTACTACAGGGAGCTCTAAGCGCACGGAAGACGCATTCCACCAGCCTGCTAGCAATCATGACACAAATAATGCCGAGTCAGTGTCGGAAATGGGAATCATTCCAGCTATGCCGGCAAGCACACCTTTGAACACCAGCATAGGCAACACTCAAGTAGATAAAACAGCAGCATATACTGAAGTGAATGATGAAACTGATGACGAAGAACAAGGGGATGAAGATGGTGGACAATCAGAAATCATGGTACCTCAGCCACCCTACATTGGGCAGAGATTTGATTCGTTCGCAGAAGCAAAGGAATTCTACCAGACATATGCAAAGTTCCATGGGTTTGCGTCAACACGGAATAGCATAGGAAAATTAAAAAAACGAACGAGTGCAGCAGAGGTGAGATGAGGTGCTACAAGGCACGAAAGAACAAGAAGGCTAAAGGTGTTGCGCCTGTCGTTCCGGAACGAAAGAGAGGTAGCATTCTCAAGACGGAATGCCCTGTCCGGTGTAAGCTGAACGTAGATGGAGCACGGTGGGTGGTCACGGAATATTTTGACGAGCACAACCACGAACTCATAAAGAAATTCGACCTGGTAAAATTTCTGACCGCCCACAGAGGATTCACCCCCCTCGAGAAGAAATTCATAAAGCTGCTACATGATTGTAACGTCGATCCATCAAGAATGGTATAGATACCATCCCTCATCCACAGAAAAAATGGGATTCTGAGTAGCATGCCCTACATACCAGCTGGCGTCACAAACCTAAAGGCAAACTACCGTAGAGAGAGCAAGTTGGCTGACATAGAAGCCATGATGGCCTACTTCGATTAGAAAGCAAAGGAAGATCCAGATTTCTTCTACGGGATAAGATTGGACGATGAGGACCGTGTCAGGAACATGTATTGGGTGGATGGTGCTGCAAGAAGAGCCTACAAACATTTCCGAGATTGCATTTCATTCAACGCAACGTATCTCACTAATATGTACAAGATGCCATGCGCTCCATTCATAGGAATAAATAA
Organism: Aegilops bicornis; assembly: GCA_021605145.1. Lineage (NCBI taxonomy): Eukaryota > Viridiplantae > Streptophyta > Magnoliopsida > Poales > Poaceae > Aegilops > Aegilops bicornis. Next base: position 684,721,646 of record CM038674.1, read on the forward strand.
CCACAATCAGTCATTGCAGTTCGGATGCGGGCTCCTTCGGAACGAAGACATTGATGGGTACACTTGGCTGTTCAAGTCCTTCTTGGAGTGCATGGATGGACTTGCTCCGATGAACATAATAACAGACCGGGATTTTAGCATGCGTGCAGGCATAGAGGAGGTCTTTCCGCTGGCAGTGCACAGGCACTGCAAGTGGCACATTATAAATAAGGCTGGGGAGACGCTAGGACCGTTCTTTGCTGACCGTCCAGAGCTGCACAAGGCATTCGAGCTGTGTGTGGACTGCAGCTTGACGGTGGAGGAGTTTGAAAGGAGCTGGATGACCATGATTAAAACATGTCAAGTCCAAGACAACGAGACGCTTGCTAGCCTGTGGGAGAAGCGAATGTACTGGGTGCCGGCCTACTTCATGCAGTGCTTCTTCCCGTTTCTGCAGACTACGCAACGCGGCAAGGGGTTCAATGCTGTTTTGAAGCGGTACGTGAGCCCTGGCAACTCATTGCTACAGTTTGCCAAGCAATACACCGCTTTGCAACAAAAAATAATGGGATCTGAGCTGTAGCAAGAAGCGAACACCGCGCTAAAGCAGCCAAAATTGCTAATGTATTTACCGATGGAGAGACAGATGAGCAAGATATACACCAACAAGACCTTTAACAAGTATGTCAGTTGTGTTACAATCTTATTTGCACAAGCATGAAGGTAGTAGGTGCCATGTAGAATGCAATGCAGTTGAAAAGCTTATTTGAAAATGATGATTTTTTGAAAAGTAGCCATTGAGTATAGAGTAACCATGATATGTAGTTGCCATGTTTAATGAAATACAGTTTGCCATGTTTAATGAAGTACAATTGCCATGTTTACTCAAATGTAGTTGCCATGTTTAATGAAATACAATTTGCCATGTTTGATGAACTGCAGTTGCCATGTTTAATGCACTCTACTTCAATTGGGCATGATGGTATGGAAATACAAATGCCAATTAGAGATGTTATGCAAAGTTTCCATGTTTACTCAACTATAGTTGGCATGTTTACTGAAATGCAGTTGCCATGTTTACTCAGCTGCGATTGCCATGTTTACTCAACTGCAGTTGCCATGTTTAATGAACTGCAGTTGCCATGTTTAATGAACTGCAGTTGCCATGTTCAAACGAAATGTACTTCCAGTTTCCACAACAACATAAGGTGCTATCAAAAAAACATCACACAAGAGTTTAACAAAAACACACAAAACTTGCAGATTCCAGGGAGAAATAAAGCGTGCCAGCATGTACACGGCTTTCCAGGTGGACGAACATATGTTCAAGGTGTGTTCTATCTTGGGCATGTCAGATTCAGAACCTGAAGACCCGGACAAGGGAAGGAACTACTTTGTGAAGGCCTCGATAAGCAAAGGCGAATACTACTGCCAATGCTGCAAATTCGAACGGAACGGCATTGTGTGCTGCCACATACTAAAGGTAATGGACATGAACGCGGTGACATGAATGCCCCGCCATTTCATAAGGCGGCGATGGACTTGGGATGCTGACGATGCATTGGCACCGCAAACATCAAACGCAGTTTTGGCTGTGCATGACGAGAGAACGGACTCAATCATGAAAGACGTGAGGCACGTTGTGTTGACAAAGAACTATGCTGAACTAATTGATGAAGCGTGCAAGAGTGATGAGACAACAAGGGTCGCAGAAAAACACAGGAAGGCCCTGAAAAGAGAGCTTGATGAGATCAAGAAGAGGAAAGCCGAGGAAGCGTTACACAGGTTCCCCCGCACATCAAGTGTGCCTTCGTCCACGGGGCCATCATCTAAAAACTCGGAGGTAGGATATGGAATAGCAAGCACACAAACCCAGGTCAGGAACCCGCCCCGTTCCATCACAAAGGGGCGTCCAAAAGAGATAAGATACAAATCGGGATTGGAGATTCAAGCAAAACACAAGAAAACAAAGAAAGGAACGGGCAATCCGTAAGCAACATTGGAGCACTATGACATGGTCATTGGTGACATTTTTTTGTAATCTAGATGTTCTAAATTTTAAAAAAATGGGAGAATGACTCGTGAGGGGCATCAGAATTTCAAGGAAAACGCCATGAATGGATAAGTGCAGTTGTCACGTGTATGGTACTGAATCTTCCATGTTATTCTCTATTGAATCTGTCATGTTATTTATACTGAATCTGCCATGTTATTCTCTGCTGAATCTACCATGTTATTCTCTACTGAATATGCCATGTTATTTATACTAAATATGCCATGTTATTTATACTGGATCTGCCATGTTAGTTCTACTGAATATGCCATGTTATTTATACTGAATCTGCCATGTTAGTTCTACTGAATCTATCATGTTAGTTCTACTGATATGCCATGTTATTTATACTGAATCTGCCATGTTATTTATACTGAATTTGCCATGTTAGTTCTACTGAATATGCCATGTTATTTGTAATGATTGCATCGCATAGATTTCCGTTTTCAGTCAACGCATTTTAGTCACACATATGTATTGTGTGCAAACTATGGGAAACAAGTTGAAAGGGTCACGTGCAGCAACCGCAAAAAGGTTACAACTACATGATCAAACTACCAAGCTAGCCGGTACAGTTAGCAATGAAAAAAAAGAACCAAATAGACAGATGAAAAAGGACGATAACTTTCACTAGCCGTGTCTGATGAACTTAATTTGCCATGTTTTCAAAACATTGTAGACGCATTCGAAACACCAAACTGGTACTACCAACGATGAACGCATGATAATACTGAAAAACATAAACGTGTCTGCTATCACACCTAAAATAGGTTCACATCCACACATATATTACAGAAAAAATTCAAATGTCGCTCACACACCACCACTACATACTAGGCTACACGGAGATGCAGCCATAACATTGTACACGGACATAGTTTTGAAAATAACAAAAGGTAATACCTTACATTCCTCGGCAACAGAATGTAAGGTAGGCGTTCGGTATGGATCACCACGTGATCACTTGTACTTCTTGGTGACTTCCTTGACAGCTTCCTCTATGAACTCACGTGCATTGGACCGCGTGTTGAAATCTTCATTCGTCAACCAGTTCCATGTGTAAATTTTGCGGAGCTCAACAACCATTACAGCTGTGACGACAGGAACATGTCTACCTTTCCATTTTGCAAGGTATTCCAACGTGTGAAAGCCACAGTCGTGCCTGCACAAGAAAAGAATCAGGTGAACTCACAAAAGAACAGAGAGAAAAATCATAAACTTCAATTCAGAGGTGACACGAGGGTTAGCATTGGTGTAGAGGACACAGGAAGAAAAGATGGGAAAATACAGGTTTCCTTGCTTCGTAGTCTCCACGTACTCAATTGGAAAATGTCTGATCTGGACCTTTGAGTTTTCGTAGTGACGGCTCCATGTCTCTTTGAGGTTGTTGATGAAGTATTCATCATGCGTAGTAAGGTCTCTATCAGATTCCGAACGCATTGAATCAAGCACTTCAAAACATTGGTTCTTCAAGTCAAGGCAGATCGCGTAGTGGTGACCACACTTGTCATTTTGGTCATGTGGTGCAAGCTCCTGGAACATGGGGAACAAGACCTGCAAGTAAAATGAAGTAAAGAATAAGCAGAGTTCACATGAAGAACAAAAATGATGTAATTGGGAAAAATGATGTCTAAGGATATCACCGGTTGCACTAAGAGGCACATGAGTGACATAAAGCAGCAAGGGGACAAAAATTAAACCTGCATAGAATGTTTAGTTATAGTGGGTAATTAAAAGAAGTTGCCATCCATGTATGAACAAAGTTGCCCTGTATTTTAGTTTGAAGTTGCCACATAGTTTTGTATGGGGAAGGAAAAATCAAAAAATCAGCTTGCATGGCAGCTGTTGCCACATGAAAAATCTGTCACAAAAACAGGGTGTAGCACACCTGTGAAGCATAGCTACTGGCAAAAACATACCATGGGAGGAAAAATGTGCAAAAAAGGAAGGAGTACTCAAACATTTCTTCAATGTGAGCTTGAAATCGCCATGCGCAGCAAAATGCTTCCTCAAGATTTTGTGGTGGAAGGCACCATCCATATTTTGCAGGTCACACTGTACTGCATGATTGTTTTGTCGGGAGACATATCCATATGTCTGTTGATGAAGTCAATCCCACATGCAACTACATTCCTCGACATTTTATCGAGTGGCCTCACAGACTCGGCAAGATCACCCAGGTCGACGTACATCGCATGGCATTGTATGACCTAGGTTCTGTCCAAACATGAGCTGTATGAAAATGATGTAACATGAAAGAATCATGTCTACTAAATAAAAAAATAAATAAAATGTAAACGGAGCATATTTAGAAATAGCAAAAGGAGGAACGGTAAAAACAGAAAAACAAAAATAAGAGGTTATGTGGTGTGGTCATTGAGGGAGTCCTGGATAAGGGGGTATCCGGACTGTTGGACTATGAAGATACAAGACTGAAGACTTCGTCCCGTGTCCGGATGGGACTCTCCTTTGCGTGGAAGTCAAGCTTGGCGATTCGGATGATAGATCTCCTTCTCTGTAACCGACTCTGTGTAACCCTAGCCACCTCCTTTGTCTATATAAACCGGAGGATTTAGTCCGTAGGACAAGGACAATCATAATCATAGGCTAGCTTCTAGGGTTTAGCCTCTACGATGTCGTGTAGATCAACTCTTGTAATACTCATATCATCAAGATCAATCAAGCATGAAGTAGGGTATTACCTCCATCGAGAGGGCCCGAACCTGGGTAAACATCGCGTCCCCAGTATCCTGTTACCATTAGCCTTAGACGCATAGTTCGGGACCCCCTACCCAAGATCCGCCAATTTTGATACCGACATTGGTGCTTTCATTAAGAGTTCCTCTGTGTCGTCGCTGTAAGGCTCGATGGCTCCCTCAACCCTCAACAACACAGTCCAGGGCGAGACTTTCCTCCCCAGACAGATCTTTATGTTCGGCGGCTTCGCACGGCGGGCCAACTCGCTTGGCCATCTGGAGCAGGTTGACAGCTACGCCCCTGGCCATCAGGTCAGGTTTGGAAACTTGAATTACACGACCGAGATCCGCGGAGACTTGATCTTCGACGGATTCGGGCCTGTATCAGGAGTGTCGAACAGTCACGACGAGCATGACTTAAATCTGTTGTCGGACAGTATTCGGGATATCGCCTCTCCAGCCGCTTCGGACCTAAATCCGGGGCAGATCGCGTCGACCGAGGATGGGCGGATGGACCCCGCCATGGAGGCTGCATACTCTTTGGCGGTAGAGCCGATCACAGATTCCGCCGTTAAGGGGATCTGCGTCACCGGACCCCCGGACTTGTGTCCGGACGTGGGTTCCGAACTGCGCGCGCCCGGACCTATCAAGTCCAATTGGGCTCCAGTAATGGAGTTCACCGCCACGGATATCTTTTAGCACTCCCCCTTTGGTGATGTGCTAAATTCATTAAAGTCTCTCTCTTTGTCAGGAGACTCTAGGCCGAACTATGTCCGGCCCGTGTAGGATACGGACGACGAAGAAAATCGCCTCCTACCCACCACCCACTTCATAGCCACTATCGATGACCTAACAGACACGCTTGATTTCGACTCCGACGACATCGACGGTATGAACGTCGATGCAGGGGACGATCCGGAACCACCGCCCACGGGGCGCTGGACCGCCACTTCATCATATGACATCTACATGGTGGACATGCCTAAGGAGGACAATGGTGACCAAAAGGACACAACGGAGGATAAACCCCCCAGACAAAAGCCAAACTGACGGCGCAGGCGCCGCTTTAAGTCCAGTCATAGCAAAAATAGCAATAACAACACAAGAAAAAATGATACTCCGGTTGACTCCAAAGGCAACAATACGAGCCCAGCGATGGAGCAACAAGAGCCAGGCCACGCTGAACAGATGCCCAATCACAGCGATCCCGAGGGCCGAACTCATCAAACTGCCTCCGGAGAGGAGGACAGTCCAGTTGACGATGCTTTCATCATCCTGGAAAAACGTTTGGAACAACATAACCTCCGCAGAAGGGTTATGGCCATGGCAAGGAGCCTAAAGAAGCAGAAGCAAAGGCTTAAAGCCGCGCAGGATACGCTCAACCGAAGGTGGAATAAGGTGCTAGACACTGAAGGAAAATATGGCGACGATCGCCACACAAAGAGCTACCCAAAACGCAAGCTGCTGCCCGAATTTGAGGATGAGGCTGCAGAGCCCATTCCGCCAAAGAACAATATGGCCAATAGGCCGGACCAACCACTTCATGGCCGCGATAGAGAAGCCACTGATGTCGCACGCGATTTATGTGAGCTCCTAGACAAAAAGGCCGGTGCGACCAGGTCCATCTACAGATCCAGAGGACACGCTCCGATGCAGGATTACGGTCACCAAAACGATCATACTGATCGAATACCAGCTCAGAAACAACACCGTACACAACAGCCGACAGCATGCCGTGACATGTCCAAATACAGAGGGGCTGCACACCCTCTGTGCTTCACCGATGAGGTGTTGGATCACGAATTTCCACAGGGATTCAAACCCGTGAACATAGAGGCATACGACGGAACTACAGACCCTGGGGTCTGGATTGAGGATTTTATCCTTCACATACACATGGCTCGTGGGGACGACCTCCACGCCATCAAATACCTTCCCCTCAAGTTCAAAGGACCAGCACGACATTGGTTGAAAAGCCTCCCCGAAAACTCAACTGGAAGTTGAGAGGAACTTGAGGATGCTTTCAGGGCCAATTTTCAAGGGACCTATGTCTGACCTCCGGATGCAGATGATTTAAGTCACATAATACAAAAACCCGGAGAGTTAGCTCGCAAGCTTTGGAACAGATTTCTCACTAAGAAGAATCAAATTGTCGATGCCGAAGCCCTAGTGGCCTTTAAACACAGTATCGGGGACGAGTGGCTGGCCAGACACCTCGGCCAAGAAAAGCAAGTACAATGGCGGCCTTAACAAGCCTTATGACCCACTTTTGTGCGGGCGAGGATAGCTGGTTGGCCCATAGAGGCACTAGCGACCCAGGCACATTCGAAATTCGAGATGGCAATGGGAAGCCACGACACAATAAGAACAAGCGTCAGAACAATGAAGATAGTCCGGACAACACGGCGGTCAATGCCGGATTCAGGAGCTCGCTCCCCGATCAAAGAAAGAAGCCATTTAAAGGCAGTAAAGAGGGACCGTCCGACTTGAATAAAGTCCTGGACAGATTGTGCCAAATCCATGGCACCCCCGAAAAACCTGCAAATCATACTCACAGAGAATGTTGGGTCTTCAAGCAGGCCGGCAAGTTAAACGCCAAGCACAAGGTAAGGGAAACACCAAGCGAAGACGAGGATGAGCCTCGCCAGCCGAACACTGGGGGACAGAAAAAAATTCCCACCAGAAGTCAAAACATTAAACATGGTCCACACAATGAGTTCTTTGCCCCCAAATTCAACCCCTGGGCGGCCTGACCTATCACTTTTGATCACAGGGACCACCCGTCCAGTATCCGGCATGAAGGATCGGCTACCTTGGTGCTCGACCCAATAATTGATGGATACCATCTCACTCGAGTCCTAATGGATGGCAGCAGTAGTCTTAATCTGATATATCAGGACACCGTCCGCAAGATGGGGATAGACCCATCCAGAATACGCCAAAGTAACACCACCTTTAACGGTGTGATACCAGGCATTGAGGCCCGCTGCTGGGGCTCCCTCATATTAGAAGTGACATTCGGTTCTCCTGACAACTTCAGAAGCGAGGAACTGCTCTTCGACATCGCTCCCTTCAGCAGCGGTTATCATGCATTGCTTGGAAGAACGGCCTTCAGTACCGAACTACGCCTGCCTTAAACTTAAGATGCCCGGTCCATGTGGCGTCATAACCGTTAGCGGAAACACAGAGCAGTATGTGGCGGCTCTTGTAGCCGGACACTAAGCTGCCTCTCCCACCAGAACGCATGATCGTTCGTCAAGACCATGGACACGGTTAGACGAGTCCAGTACACCATCGTCAACAACAGCCCGGATAAACCTGAGATGGGGGCTATACATATATCCCCATAAATGGTACCAGGGGTTGTACACATGTAATAAAGCCCACAATTCGGCTTGCCTTATCAATAGGCCAATATATCATATTTCTAACATCCATTGAGAATAACCAACTTCCCGCACGCTTACTCTTTTACATGAGTTTTCGTTTTTATAGAGACTATTCGTGCGACACCCTTCCAGAATACGGCACAACCGAGACAAAGGCGCAGACGTGCAGCAGGGCCCCGCTCAGAGGTTTCTCTTTAGATTAAGCCCCTGTGTAAACCTTCTTTACTGTCTTTTGTTGCTTGACATCCCGTGGGTATTCCATGCACCCACAGGGGATACTGGCGTTATAGGCATTTTGCCAGGACAGATCAATGCATGTACCTGGAAATACAGGGTCAAGGGCGTTGCTCAGCCCAGTATATGTTATAAAGTCCGAATACCTTCGGGAGTGTTCGGCGTCACAAGTTTGGCCTTATATGCATCAGCTCTGAATCATGTCTTTGGTCAAATGCTGGGTTTGCCCGGGTCCTGGGTTTGCTGCCTTACGTTCCGTTCTATCGGCTAAGGTGGCCAAAGGAGAACTACTGTGATTGTGCCCTGGTTATTCCGGATGAGCACCTAAGTAGAGAAAGCCGAAAACTGACTGTCATGATACAGCGAGAGACTGGTCAACCACTCGAGGACTCATCGAAATCTATAGGATTCCTCCGCATCAGCGAAGGACTAGTTTCCCGGTCACGTACGTACGTGAACCATATCCGGATGCTCGCAGAAGTACCAGGGGCTACATAGTAGCCCCACCTTTAAACTCCTATGGCTAAGTGAAAGTGTTGCAGCTATATAGTCCGGTTGCCTTGTTCGACGTGCGATCACCTCCTTCATGGACCAAGACGTTGGATCAAGTGTGATTATGCATATTTTTTTCAAACACCCCCGCATTATATGCGTGGGGGCTAAAGCCAACGACTGCTAACTTTCAAGATATGTGAATACATAAACGGCCGCACAGGAGGCATTATAGCACTTTCAGGCAAAAGTATAAAAACAACCTCTATAATTAACACATTATAGTTTACAATTAATTGACTTGTCACTCAAACATGACATTCTTCGAGCACTGAGCCTCTATTCTACGGGCACCTTCTATGACCTGCTCAAAATAGTGCTCGGCTGGGTCCTGGCTTCCTGCCGGACTTTGGGTTGCAATGCTGGAGGCCTCCATACCTGCCCAATATGTCTTAACACGGGCAAGAGCCATCCGCGCACCCTCTATGGACGCCGACCTCTTCACGGCATCGATTCACGATCTGGCGCCAAATAGTTGTTGCACTAAACCAAAGTAATTGTACGGCCTCGGTCCCTTCGGCCATAGATTGTCTATTACAGACCTCATTGCAAGACCAGACAACCAATCGAGTTCGGCTATAGCGGCCATATTCTCACTCAATGGCAATGAGTGCGTTGGAGCGCTAAATTGCGACCATAATAGCTTTTCTATTTCATTATCTTTATGATCCTTGAATAACTTGGTCGCATAAACCGTACTTTTCACCAAGTCTGCATACTCATCTACAGCGCTCCAAAGCTGATCCAGAGGAGCATACTTTGGATCTAAGAACTTCATCCGCAGCAAATAGGGGTTTCTAGCCGCGATTTCTCCAGCTTGTCGAAGTTCCTCCCGCGCGTCTCTAATTTCAGAGCGCGTCTCCTTAGCCGAATCCAGCACCTTCTTCAGGTCAGCCGACTTTGCCTGATTCTCCTTCTCGAGAAGCTCATACCGGCCGGCGGAGTCCCTCAGCTCCACATCCATCTCGGCTATCTTTTCTTCGCTTCGGCGATGAGCAGCCTGTTCGGCACTCAAGTCTTCGGCCGCCTTTAGGGCAGCCGCATTGCTAGCCCGGGCTCGTTCCTTGGCTAGGGCAAGTTCCGCCCTTAGGGCCTCAATGGCAGCAGCTCCGCCTGCTGTAACATCATACCATATTAATATTACAATCCTCTTCATATTTCCAAAAACAAATGAGGAAAAAACAAGCGCATACTCTGTGACTCGTCAAGCCGCTTGTTTACAAGCGTGATGTCAGTATCCACCACATCAATCTGTCGCCTCAGTTCGGCGAATTCAGAGTTCCGGTCTATCGCCGGACCCTTAGCCACCTGCGCATGAATGCAGTACGATCATTACCTGAGAGTGTGATCCTCCGTTTGCCGCCTAGGGCTGGCAACCAGAGTCTCAGGGGCTACTATCTATACGGAGCACACCTAGCGCGTGCGGAACAATAAAAAATTACGTATTTTATCACGTACCTCGAAGCCTTTGAGCAAACTTCCAAAAGCTTCATTTACCCCGCTTGTGGCGGATGAAATCTTCTCCAACACCGTACCCATTAGCGTACGGTGACCCTCTAAGAGAGAAGCTTGCTCCAGGAGGACCATCAGCATGTTCGGCCGGGCACCGGACTGTTCCGGACCCTTCTCAATGCCCTCCAAGGGAGCCGAACGCGCCAGGCTCGGGGCGGTCGAAGTGTCAGCTTCTGGCCTCAGCGGATCTGGACTCCTCCGTGACGACACCTCAGGGTCGCCTGCCCCATGGGGCGGAGAGGCAGGTGGGGTTTCACTCTCCATCATCTCCGGAAGAAGATCCCCTGAAGACGAACCCTGTTGAGATGATCTACTAGCCGGACTACAAAAAATAGATCCTGGTTATTGTTCTCAGAGGAAAAAGCAATAGCTTCTTGTTTATTGACTTACAGCTCGGTGGAGGGCTGGCCCGTTGGCGGGCATGGTGCGGTGAGGACGCCCTTCGGGGCAGGGCCCCCTGGTGAAGCTTTCTTCCCTTGCCTAGGCACCTCAGTCTCCAAATCTTCGGAGGCAGCCCTTTTCTTCCCGCGAGGGGTGGGAACCTTGGAAAAACCTCCTCGATTATCCTCCTTCATGGAGACAGAAAAAATTCACCCGGTTTGAATGTGCAATGTGTGTAGTTCGGCTTCTCTATTCTTCTCTTCCCCTTTCCCCGGGGGCACTTGGCTTAATGCGTGTCTAAGAAGCCTGGCTATTGCAGGACTAGGCGAGCCTTCGGGAAGTGGGGCCGGACACCTGATCCTCTCCGCCTTGTTAAGCCAATCCTGGCCGCAGACAAGTTTTCAGAATAATATTGTATTAAGCATGAGCAAAGTGTTCGGTTACAGGGTTACTTACTTGGGTATCTGGGCGATGGCAGCTCAGGCCCGCATCCTCGATGGTGTCCGGACATCTTACTTGTGGTCCGAAGAATAACTTATACATCCCTTCGAGTGTCACGCCGAGGAAGTGCTGAATGGTTTGCGGACCTTCCGGATTGAACTCCCACATCCGGAGAGGCCGACATTTGCACGGCAGGATCCGCCCAACTAGCATTACCTGAATGATTTTGACAAGATCGATATCCCTCTCAAGAAGCTCCCGAATACGACTCTGCAATGTTGGTACGTCATTAGCAGGCCCCCAGTCCAGTCCACATTGGTCCACGATGCCAGCTGAGGCGGAGGACCCGAGCGGAAGGCAGGGGCAGCCGCCCACGTTGTGCCTCGAGGAGCTGTGACGTAGAACCACCTCCGTTGCCACAGATCGGACACCTCCGGGAAGGAACCTTCTGGCCATGGAACATCGGCGTTTCTGCTTATTGCGGCGCCTCCGCACTCCGCATGTGACCCCTCAATCACCTTCGGCTTCACATTGAAGGTCTTGATCCATAGGCCGAAGTGTGGGGTGATGTGGAGGAAGGCTTCACACACGACGATAAACGACGAGATGTGGAGGATGGAATCCGGAGCTAGATCGTGAAAATCTATCCCGTAATAGAACATGAGCCCTCTCACGAAGGGATCAAGAGTCAAGCCCAAGCCTTGGAGGAAGTGAGAAACAAATACGACACTCCCGTTGGGTTTGGGAGTGGGGATGATCTGCTCAGGGGCGGGAATCCCGTGCTTGACATCGGCGCTCAAATATCTGGCCTCCCTGAGCTTCGCAATGTCTTCCTTTGTGACAGAGGAGGCCATCCACCAACCTTGAAGGTTGGATCCGGACATGATTGAAGATCCGAAGTACCTAAGCTTGAGCTTCAGGTGTTGGAACTCGAGAGGCGAAAAGGCACGAGCGTGGTAAGAAAGGGATAGGCCTTGACCCCTCTATAAAGGGGGAGAATATCAAGCGTCCCCAGTGTAACTGTTTGGGACTTGCCTAAAAACACGGAGTTATACCAACAGGCGTGGTGGGGTTACACATACCCGTATTGATGAGGATCCCATGATAAGAGGGACACGATCTCTGCTTCGACAAGACGTGCCGAGGAAAACGCCTCACAATGTGTGTGTTAGCTGGTTGTAAAAAAACGGTTCGAGTAAAGGCCGGGCCGTGGCATGATGCCACGTTACGAAGAGTTGTCAGCGGATTAGATTTGTGGATTATTGTTCTCTCTACGGTGGCATGTGAAATTTGTCTTGCAGAGCCGGACACGACTTAGGTGTTCGAAATTTACCTTGAAGTATTCGGAGATGGAACCCGCCTTGCAATGCTGAAGACAATCTGCGCACCGGACTCATCGTCATTGAAGCCTGGTTCAGGGGCTACTGAGGGAGTCCTGGATAAGGGGGTATCCGGACAGCCGGAGTATATACTTTGGCCAGACTATTGGACTATGAAGATACAAGACTGAAGACTTAGTCCCGTGTCTGGATGGGACTCTCCTTTGCGTGGAAGGAAAGCTTGGCGATTCGGATGATAGATCTCCTTCTCTGTAACCGACTCTGTGTAACACTAGCCCCCTCCGGTGTCTATATAAACGGGAGGGTTTAGTCCGTAGGACAAGGACAATCATAGTCATAGGCTAGCTTCTAGGGTTTAGCCTCTACGATCTTGTGGTAGATCAACTCTTGTAATACTCATATCATCAAGATCAATCAAGCAGGAAGTAGGGTATTACCTCCATCGAGAGGGCCCGAACCTGGGTAAACATCGTGTCCCCAGTCTCCTGTTACCATTAGCCTTAGACACCCAGTTCGGGACCCCCTACCCGAGATCCGCCGGTTTTGACACCAACAGTCATTACGCTTTCAGCTCCTTCATGTGCTTGCTGTTGGACCTCGCATTTCAAAAGCGCTTGACAATATCATACAGCTGGTTCTGATCCTTTGTGGCCTTGACTTCTGGCTCGTAATCATCCACGGATGGTGCGTGAACTACCCTGTGCTGCCTCACAGATCCAGGGGTGGCACTTCTAATGGTATCCTCAACTACCGTCTCAGTAGGCACGTTGGAACTTGATTTCCCTTGACCTCGTGAGGACCTACTCTGCAATTCTGCCTCCTCAATCCTGCGGTAAGCTTCATCAAGTGACGGCTTAATCTCCTCGGGGGTGGCTGCAAGGATCAAAAAAATGGGTTAGGATACCTGGAAAACAAAACAAATGTAGTGTGAAAAGAAAGGGTGCAGCATATGAATTGTAGGTACAAAAAGTAGGGAGTTGCCATGTGGAGGCAACTCTAGTTGCCATGTGTGGTGCATTGTAGTTGCCATGTGACAACAACTACAGTTGCCATGTTGTATCAACTCCAGTTGCCATGTGGTTGCCAAATGGAAAATGCAGCATGGCAACAAAAAATGTAGGTGGCAGTGTGTAGCAAAATCCAGTTGCCATGTCATCAGATAATAGTTGCCATCACAAGTGTGAACCCAAACAAATGATTGTGACAAAAGTCAGACTAAAAAGATGTATACAAGAAAATGATAAATGCAGAAGAAATGTACCTTGCACAATCGACTCTGCGAGCTAGACAGCCTTCCTGCGCTCGACCATTGGCTGCACCATCATTGCGACCATGCCTACCAGGAAAGCAAAGGCAACTGGAGTAGGATTTTGCACCACTGGTTGATTTTGACTGATGCCAAGGCTAAAGCTCGGTCGGGTGAAGGCCATTGGGCGCCTCTCCTGCCTACTGGCCGGACCGCGAACAATTTGCGGAGCAGAATCCAAGGGTGAAAGATCAACAAAAATTTCTGAATTGGCCGCTGCAGAATCATCGGGCTTATTCGTACGGCGGGACGTGTTGTCAGCGGTACCGGTCGCAGCTTTCTTGACATTCTTCTTGTTTGGGCTGTACGGGACACCAACGTTGACTGGGAGCTTAGAAGTGCGCAGATTTAAGCTTGGGTTCTCCACGGCGGGTAAAGACGCAGTCTGCTCCGGACATTCACTTCTGCCAGTCGTGCCCGGCTTGCCACCTGGGCCAGCTGTACTCCGGTCTTCCAGTTTCTCCATAACATTGCTTTTGGCAGGTGGTGGGAACAGTGTGGACGCAGGAACATAACCAGAGTCATCCCTGCTGCTCCTAGCTACAGCTGGTGCATTGGGTATGTCTGTTGATTGCTTGCGGGGGCTACGATGCCTAGGCGGAAGGCCAGCTCGCAAAAGGGTCGCCTTAGCAACCTCTGCACCACCAGGAGCTAGAGCTGTTGTGCCAAGACTCTCACCTGTGGATGGCCTATCATTATGAACTATCGCCTCAGCCACTTCTATCATGGACACAGAAGTGCCACCGCCCATGCACTTGGACTCCGTGTCAGATGAGCGGGAATCTTTCTTGCTTAGGTTCGTCTCGGGGGCGTCCACTTCAACACTTGCTGATCGGGTGGCATGGATCACATCTACATCCTTCATTGCCAGCAGAGTGGGCAATATTTTAGCAGTCCTGGCTGATACCGACTCGTCACTCCCAGATGTACGGATGCCTGTTGTTGTAGCCTGCACATCTGCAACCGGCGGAGATGGTCGGCCGCTTGCATCAGAGCTAGTGGGAACAGTTGACGGTGCAGCATCAGATTTGTCGACTGGCACCTCATGAACATCTGAATTGCCACCTGTCGACAGCTTTGAATGTAGGCGTTCGAGTGGGTGTCTAATGGTCTGCTTGGTCACGCATGTAGTAGCCTTCTTCACCCTGCAGAGAAAAAGCACATGAAAAGTATTAAAAAAATGAACAAAAAATATTTGCATGGTAGCCATCTTAAAAAATGAAAAAAAAGTGTGATGTGCCAGGGCTGCCATTTCAAAACTAGTTATGGGTGAGCACACAAGCCAATGAAAAGCTGGGTAGTTGCCATGTAGGTGGAATAAGAGTTGCCATGCAGAACAAGCAGGGGTTGCCATGGCAGCCATCTTGAAAAATGAGAAAAATGTCTAATGTGCCAGGGATCCAGTTTCAAAACTAGATATGGATGAGCACAAAAGCCAATGTAAAGATGATAGTTGCCAGGTAGGTGGAATAAGAGTTGCCATTTGGCCTATATAGCAGTTGCCATGCAAAACAAGCAGGAGTTGCCATGTATTGAAAAAGAAAGAGATCGTTTGAAAAACAATAGTTGCCATGTGGGACTGATGGCAGTATCCCATGTGGCAAGCTGAACAGCTGCATTGAAAAGCAAAAAATATAGCACTATGGTAATGAAAGAACATGGATAACCTACTTCTTGACTGTCTTCCTCAAATCTGGCAACACGACAGGATCCCCGATGTTGGACGTCGTCGTACGAGGAGATGACCTGGTGTAATGGGTGTCACCAGCAATGGGGGCACCCTTGTTCAATCGAGCAGAAACATGGGTTGGCGTTGGTGCTTGTTTCTTCAGAATCAAGGCTGGCCCACCAAATTGTCGCCTCATCACTGCAAGCATATAAGAAAATGGCAAAAAAAAGGTTCCAAGTGTCAGACACGAAAATCATTGCCACGCTTAGTGAAACAAAAAATGGAAAAAGGGGTCAGTCCGTACAAAAGGAGAGACAAAACAAAACACTAAAATAAAGCAGGCGAACCTCCTCCTAGCAGTTAAGGGATCGGTCCTAGACCTCTTGCCAGGAGAGCCCTGCCCAACATCCTCTGGAGCACTCCCCCTCTTTGAGGGCAACACCCCCCTTGCCCCTCGCAACTGTATGTTCTTTGACTTTCTCCGGTGAGGGGACATCTCGTGTAGCCTTGCCCTTCTTACCACCTGCACGAACTTCAGCATGTTCATCATTGTCGGTGTAGTGTTGCACGTTCTCCATGTCATCGTCATCTTCCTTGTCGAGGGCAGCATCTCCATCTAGTTCATCTTGTGTGTCAGGAAGCTCCTGGGAACTGTTGTAGTCGTACCCGCCACGGTAACCAGTTGGCCGATGTGTCCGTTCTACAACAAATGTAGTGAACTGCCTTGCAACCACGTCGTTGTCAGAGCCATTAAGGGACGTCCAACCCTCAACCAACTTCCCAAGCAAGCCGGTCATTCCGGATGCAAACTGCCAATTAGATGCTCAACAGGTGCCCTCGCCTGTGCATAAAACAAAGAAGCAACAGTAACCAACCATATTAGAGTCACGTGCACAAAGATCAAAAATAAACCAAAACAACCATAGATATATGTATATCCTTGATTACCTCAGAAGGACAAGACGGAGCTGAGTGCACATCCATCCACTTTCCAAAGTTTTGAGGCCCACCAAACACGTTGGAGTCTATAGCATGCTTGGCCATCAGCTGGAAAATAACCAAAAAACAGCTAGGTTGTAAGAGAGAAAATAATGAACACTAACTAGCAGTTCATGTATTGCAAAAAAAGGGAATAGGATGGAAGTTTCAACATGGATGACAGAGTTGCCATTTGGCGTGAGACATGGATACCATGCGCAGACAGCCATGGCTAACAAGGTAGTCATCTCTTGTTAGCCACAGGCGGTTGCCATATGAGGATTTTTTCATATGTTATGCAACAACAGAATTGAAAGAATGTCGTGTAAATAAATAAGCCATAACTAACCTGCAGTTTCCCGTATTTCGTATCAGATACCTTGTCTGCAGCAAGCACAACCTTGACAACATCGTAAGTCCACGCAGAAACAGCAAACTTGTGTGTAGGCGGCGGGCCTCCTGTCCCAGTAAAGTCCACGGTGGACAGATCAAGACAGTCGACGTACATGAGCTGATGTACAACAATTTAAAAAGGAAAAATATCAGTTGCCATCATGGTATTTTGCAGAAACAAGATAATGTATGTTCATTCAATCATCTAGTTGAAGGGCATGAAAAAGAAAGAAAAAACTGCCATCTATCTGTGTTAGTTGCCATCATGTTCCTGGCAGTTGCCATCTTGGTAGTTGCCACAATGTCACCATCATGGTTGCCATGCATACTCAAGGTGGTAAGAGTGTTTGCAAAAAGAGTAGTAAAATACCATTAAGTGGAGTCGACAGCCCTTCTGGTACATCTTGTTTGAGAATGCATCCTGCAGGAAGTCTGCAATGAACTTACACCAATTCATGTTCTTCACATCTTTCAGTTTCGCCTGCACGGCACGAAGTTCAGGAAAAGAAGTTGCCGCAACAGAAATCAAATGAAAAAACATAAAAAAACTAGTAGTCACTAGCTTACAGATGACATCGCAGCCAAAAGAATGAAGGAAATAAAAAGGAGTAGATATAGATCATTCACCAGGATGGGGAAGCATTTGTTGCTTGGGCGAAGAGAAGTGGTCGGTGAGGGTGTCCTGGATAAGGGGGTATCCGGAGAGCCGGCCTATATTCATCGTCCGGACTATAGAAGCGTCAAGATACAAGACTCAAGACTTCGGCTCGGGTCCGGATGGGACTCTCCTTTGTGTGGAAGACAAGCTTGGCGATCCGGATATTATGTTTCCTTCCTTGTAACCGACTCCATGTAAACCCTAGCTCTCCGGTGTCTATATAAACCGGAGAGCATGGTCCTTAGAAGGCCGATCACAATTACAATCATACCATCATAAGCTAGCTCTTAGGGTTTAGCCTCTATGATCTCGTGGTAGATCTACTCTTGTATTCCACATATCTTCAATATTAATCAAGCAGGAAGTAGGGTTTTACCTCCATCGAGAGGGCCCGAACCTGGGTAGACATTGTGTCCCTTGCTTCCTGTTACCATCAGCCTAAGACGCACAGATCGGGACCCCCTACCCGAGATCCGCCGGTTTTGACACCGACATTGGTGCTTTCATTGAGAGTTCCTCTGTGTCGTCGCTTCGAGGCTTGATGGCGTCTTCAATCGTCAACAACACGGTCCAGGGTGAGACTTTTCTCCCCGGACAGATCTTTGTGTTCGGCGGCTTCGCACTGCGGGCCAATTCGCTTGGCCAGTTGGAGCAGATCGACAGCTTCGCCCCTGGCCACCAGATCAGGTTCGGAAACTTGAACTACACGGCAGATATCCGCGGAGACTTGATCTTCCACGGGTTCGAGCCTGCGCCAGGAGCGCCAGACAGCCACGACGAGCACGGCCTAGACCTGCTGTCGGACAGTGCCTGGGACATCATCCCTGAAGCAGCCCCGGATCTAAATCCAGGGCAGGTTGCGTTGCCTATGGACGGAGGGCTGGACCCCGCCCCGCAGGCCGCACACTTATCGGCGGTGGAGCCGAACACGGGTCTCACCTCTATGGAGGCATGTAGCCCTGGGCCCCCGGACTGATATTAGGCTATTGGTCGTGGTCCGCTCATTCTCGAGCCAGCCGAGCCAGACTGGGCTCCGGTAATGGAGTTCACCGTTGCGGACATCTTTCAGCACTCGCCCTTTGGCGACATGCTGAACTCATTGAAGTCTCTCTCTTTGTCAGGAGGCTCTGGGCCGAACTATGCCCGGCTTGAGTGGGAAGCAGGCGACGAAGGAATTCGCTGCCCACCCACCACCCACTTTGTCGCCACGATCGATTATTTAACCGACGTGCTCGACTTTGACTTCGAAGACATCGACGGTATGGACGACGATGCAGGAGACATATAGGAGCCACCGCTCACAGGGCGGTGGACAACCACCTCTTCATACGATATATATATGGTGGACACTCCGAAAGAAACCAATGGCGATGAGGCAACGCAGGATAACCCCTCCAAGAAGAAAGCAAAGCATGGGCGTCTCCAGCGCCGCTCCAAGCCCCGCCAAGGCAATACCGGCACCGGAGACGATAATAATCCGGACGTGCCGATGATGAATACAACCCCGAACAGCCCGCCTTCAAGCAGGCCGAACAGGAAGACGGGCATGACAGCCCAGATGAACAGGCGACGGACGGGTATCCGGAGGAGGACAACTACATGCCCCTCTCCGAAGACGAGATTAGCCTCGGCGACGACGAGTTCGGCGTACCCGAAGACCCCGCAGAGCAGGAGCGCTTCAAGCGCCGGCTTATTGCCACTGCGAGAAGCGTAAAGAAGAAGCAGCAGCAGCTCCAAGCTGATCAATATCTGCTCACAGATAGATGCACAGAAGTCCTAGCAGCCGAGGAATATGGACTCGAGCACCCCACGGCTGACTGACTGCCTCGAGGTCGGGACAAAACGACATACCAGCCGAAATACCAGCCTTTACCCCCGCGTCGGTTTGCTATGGCCCGGGGCAATACTCAGGACCTGCGCGATAAACTGGATAACGCCGCAGGATAACCAAGATCGATCTACGGATCGCGGGGGCGCGCCGAAGCACATGACGATGACCGTCATACCGGATACACTAACAGCAAATCCGGCTGGGCCGAATACAACCAGTCAGACGCAGTCGGACTGCACCGTGACAAAGCCCGACATAGAGGCGCCGCACACCCCCTATGCTTCACTGATGAACTGATGGATCATTAATTCCCAGAAGGGTTTAAACCCGTAAACATCGAATCATACGATGGCACCACAGACCCCGCGGTATGGATCGAGGATTTCCTTCTCCACATTCACATGGCCCGTGGAGATGATCTACATGCCATCAAGTATCTTCCCCTTAAGCTCAAAGGACCTGCCCGGCACTGGCTAAACAGCCTGCCCGCAAATTCCATTGGCAGTTGGGAAAATCTGGAAGACGCATTTCTTGAAAACTTCCAGGCGCACATATGTGCGACCTCCGGATGCCGACGACTTGAGCCACATTACTCAACAGCCCGGAGAATCAGCCAGGAAATTCTGGACTTGGTTCCTAACTAAAAAGAACCAAATAGTCGACTGTCCGGATGCCGAAGCCCTGGCGGCTTTCAAGCATAATATCCGTGACGAGTGGCTCGCCAGACACTGTTGGGGAACGTAGTAATTTCAAAAAAATTCCGACGCATACGCAAGACCATGGTGATGGCATAGCAACGAGAGGGGAGAGTGTCTGTCCCACGCACTCGTGAGACCGTGGCGGAAGCGTTATAACAACGCGGTTGATGTAGTAAATGCGTCTTCACGATCCGACCGATCCAAGTACCGAACGACGGCACCTTCGTGTTCAGCACACGTTCAGCTCGATGACGATCCCGGGCTCCGATCCAGCAAAGCTTCGGGATGAGTTCCACAAGACGACGGCGTGGTGACGATGATGATGCTCCACCGACGCAGGGCTTCGCCTAAGCTCCCCGACGATATGACTTCACCGGCGCAGGGCTTCGCCTAAGCTCCGCGACGATATGACCGAAGTGGAATATGGTGGAGGGGGGCACCGCACACGGCTAAGGAACGATCCGTAGATCAACTTGTGTCTTCATGGGGTGCCCCTGCCCCGTATATAAAGGAGGGAGGGAGGAGGAGGCCGGCCCTAGGAGGGCGCCATGGGGAGTCCTACTCCCACCGGGAGTAGGATTCCCCTTTCCTAGTCCAACTAGGAGTCCTTCCATGTATTAGGAGTAGAAGACAAGGAAGGGGAAGAGAGAAGGAAGGAAGGAGGTGCGGCCCTCCCCTAGTCCAATTCGGACTAGGCCATGTGAAGCGCGGCCTGCCCTAGGCAGCCTCTCTCTTTCCCGCAGGGCCCAATAAGGCCCAATACTTCTCCCCGGCGAATTCCGTAACTCTCCCGGTACTCCAAAATACCCGAATCATTCGGAACCTTTCCGAACTCCGAATATAGTCGTCCAATATATCGATCTTTACGTCTCGACCATTTCGAGACTCCTCGTCATGTCCCCGATCTCATCCGGGACTCCGAACTCCTTCGGTACATCAAAACTCATAAACTCATAATATAACTCGCCATAGAAACCTTAAGCGTGCGGACCCTACGGGTTCGAGAACTATGTAGACATGACCGAGAACTATTCTTGGTCAATAACCAATAGCGGAACCTGGATGCCCATATTGGTTCCTACATATTCTACGAAGATCTTTATCGGTCAAACCGCATAACAACATACGTTGTTCCCTTTGTCATCGGTATGTTACTTGCCCGAGATTCGATCGTCGGTATCCAATACCTAGTTCAATCTCGTTACCGGCAAGTCTCTTTACTCGTTCTGTAATACATCATTTCATAACTAACTCATTAGTTACAATGCTTGCAAGGCTTAGGTGATGAGTATTACCGAGAAGGCCCAGAGATACCTCTCCGACAATCGGAGTGACAAAACCTAATCTGGAATTATGCCAACTCAACATATACTTTTGGAGACACCTGTAGAGTACCTTTATAATCACCCAGTTACGTTGTGACGTTTGGTAGCACACAAAGTGTTCCTCCGGTAAACGGAAGTTGCATAATCTCATAGTTGCAGGAACTTTGTATAAGTCATGAAGAAAGCAATAGCAACATACTAAACGATCAAGTGCTAAGCTAACGGAATGGGTCAAGTCAACCACATCATTCTTCTAATGATGTGATCCCGTTAATCAAATGACAACTCATGTCTATGGTTAGGAAACATAACCATCTTCGATTAACGAGCTAGTCAAGTAGAGGCATACTAGTGACACTATGTTTGTCTATGTATTCACACATGTATTATGTTTCCGGTTAATACAATTCTAGCATGAATAATAAACATTTATCATGAAATAAGGAAATAAATAATAACTTTATTATTGCCTCTAGAGCATATTTCCTTCAGACACCTCGGCCAGGAGAAACCCAAGTCCATGGCAGCTCTTACGACACTAATGACCCACTTTTGCGCGGGCGAGGACAGCTGATTGGCTCACAGTAGCACTACGCCACATTCTGGAACTTCAGATGTCCGGGACAATAATGGAAAGCCACGGCGCAACGGACACAAGCGACAAAACAACGGCGACAACACCGAGGATACGGCGGTCAATGCCGGATTCAGCGGATCCAAATCCGGTCAGCGGAAGAAGCCATTCAAGCGTAACAATCAAGGATCGTCCAGTCTGGACCGTATACTGGAGCGCTCGTGCCAAATTCATGGCACCCCGGACAAGCCAGCCAACCACACCAACAGAGACTGCTGGGTATTTAAACATGCCAGCAAAATAAACGCCGAAAACAAGGACAAGGGGCTGCACAGCGACGACGAAGATGAGCCCGGCGTCGAACATGGGGGGATGAAGAAATCCCCGCCCAAGTGAAAAAGGTCAATATTATAAATGCCACCCACATCCCCAAGCGGGAACGGAAGCGATCACTACGGGACATATATGCGATGGACCCGGTCGTCCCCAAATTCAACCCATGGTCAGTGTCGGTGTCAAAACCGGCGGATCTCGGGTAGGGGGTCCCGAACTGTGCGTCTAGGCGGATGGTAACAGGAGACAAGGGACACGATGTTTTTACCTAGGTTCGGGCCCTCTCGATGGAGGTAATACCCTACTCCTGCTTGATTATGGGTAGTACAAGAGTAGATCTACCACGAGATCAAGGAGGCTAAACCCTAGAAGCTAGCCTATGGTATGATTGTTGTTCGTCCTACAGACTAAAACCCTCCGGTTTATATAGACACCAGATAGGTTAGGGTTGCACAGAGTCGGTTACAATGGTAGGAGATCTACATATCCGTATCGCCAAGCTTGCCTTCCACGCCAAGGAAAGTCCCATCCGGACACGGGACGAGGTCTTCAATCTTGTATCTTCATAGTCTTGGAGTCCGGCCGTGACGATAGTCCGGCTATCTGGACACCCCCTAGTCCGGGACTCCCTCAGTAGCCCCTGAACCAGGCTTCAATGACGATGAGTCCGGTGCGTTGATTGTCTTCGGCATTGCGAGGTGGGTTACCCCTCCGAATACTTCATAGAAGGTTTTGAACACAAGGAGAGTGTCCGGCTCTGCAAAACAAGTTCCACATAACCCCATAGAGAGAATAAATTTTGCACAGATCTGCTGACGTATTCCGTGGCGTGACATCACACCACGGCAAGGCCTTTATATGAATCGCTTTTTACTGTTCCCACCTCAGCGTGTTTAGCGAGGCGGTTTCCTTGGCACGTCTTATCAAAGCATAGATCATGCCCCCTTATTCCGGGATTCTCATCAATACAGACGTGGGTAACCCATCCGCGCCATTGATTACGGCGCTTGGGAAATAAGCGAGTTTTACCGGGCTGGTGGGGGACGCATAGCTCCGTCCGTCTATATAAGGGGATAAGGATCCACCTTTTCACCTACGCCTTCTTCCTCCTTTGCTTATCCATTTCCGCGCACTTGAGCTCCAGCGCCCAAGTCCGCACATCCCACCTCAACCTTTCTCCAATCATGTCAGGAGCGGGAGGCAGGTGGATGGCCTCCTCCGTCACGGAGGGGCATATCGCAAGACTGCGGGAGGCCGGATACTTGTCCGCAACATCGCCATGAGCTTCCCGACGAGGGCAGCTCATTCCGACCCACAGGCCCCGTGAGAGGGTGGTGTTTCTCCCCCACTTCCTCCGCGGACTAGGTTTTCCTCTTCACCCATTTGTCCGGGGGCTCATGTTCTACTACGGCCTGGACTTCCATGACCTGGCCCCGAATTTCATCCTCAACATCTCGGTGTTTATCGTCGTGTGCGAGGCTTTCCTCTGCATCCCGCCCCACTTTGGTTTATGGCTGAAGATCTTCAACGTCCGGCCGAAGGTTGTGGGCGTCAAGCCGGAGTCTTGGAGGCGCCATGGTTGGCAAGATGGCCAAAGTCCCATGTCTCAAGGCGCCTTCGTGGAGACAATAAAGGGGTGGCAATCAGGGTGGTTCTACATCACCGAGCCCCGCAACACCAAATGGGTGGCGGCCCCCGAATTCAGATCTGGCTTCCCCACATGGCTCTCGTCATGGAAAGAGACGGGCCTGACGTGGGGGAATTCGGACGATACATCCGGACTTCAAAAATGCTTCTGAAACATGCTGGACAAGAATCTTAGGCTTGTCGACGTAATCCAGGTGATGCTCATCCGCCGGATTCTCCCATGCCAACAAAGGGCCTTTAACTTGTGGGAGTTCGATCCGGCACAGCACCAAACCTTGAACCGGCTCTTCGACACTACGTACGAAGATGCCTGGAAGGTGCTGTTCAAGGGCGCCGAAGCCCCAACATCTGCTACCAAAGATCGCGGATACAGCTCGCAGCGTCCAGCCGGCGAGGTAAGCTATTTTACCCTTTACGGGACTCTTATTTCATAGATTGACTCTACGTGGGATCTAAAACTCCCTAATCTTTGACAGGACTGGCTGAAGACGTCCGGACAGATTAACTGTCTGACCCCTTTGCCAGAAGACCCAGCGGACGACCGATTGGCCAGAGGCTCTTGGCTCCCGGCGCCGTACGTGGTGCCGGAGAAGAAGGCCAAGAAGGAGGTCACGGGAACTCGAAGGAGCTCCCGACGCCAGGTGCTGTCAGATTCCAAAGCGGAATCTTATCCTGAAGATGAGGAGAAAGAAGAAGAAGCTCCTCCCCTAGCGGGGGAGGAGAAGAAAAGGAAGGCCGCCCCAGCTGGGGAGGCCGGAGGGTCCAAGAAGGGAAGAACCCTTCCTCCGGACTTCTCCACCAACGTCGACGACGACGAGGAGGACTGGCCTACAAGGGCCAAGCCCCTGGCGAGATCATAAGTGTCCGGATACCCATGGTCTTTTTATTATTGCAGAGTGTTCTCTAATGTTGAACAACCGTGCAGCCCGCCCAAGGGCGAGTTCACCGACTCATCGAGCGGGTCCCTGGGCTTGTCGGAAATGGAGAGTACCTCGCTTCCGACTGCCTCCTCGCCTCACGCTGTGAGCGCCGCCGCGGCGGGGCCCCAAGGGGGGCTTGGTCAAGAGGAGGTAGCGCAGGAGGTGCCACAAGGTGACCTCCCGGACTCCAGGTGCGCGGGGGGCAAGATCCCCAGGGGCTCTAAGCCCGACCCTCGTCCGGACTCCATGCCAGAACCATCAGCGGTTCCGGAATCCGGACAGCGGATCCTTCGCAAGAAGGGTAAGACGCTGGTGTCCTCCGTCCAACCGGAGGCACCGGATAGCTTCCAGGAGGCTCTTAACGGCGCTTCCATCGAGGAGGAGCACCGCACTGTTATGAGTGCGGTGATCCGGACAGTTCAGTCCGCCAAGAGCGGATCGATCAAGCTGTACCAGCCTTCTAACAGCTTTGAGGTAAGTTTTAGAATATGTAAAAATATAACCGCATAGACAGTAGCCCCTGATGCTTAGTTCGGTGTTCGGAAAGAAAAGTCGGACTAAGGATCTAAAAAGATATACGCAGGAGTCTAAGATAAGTATGTCAATATGGGAATGCAGGCTGCGCTGCTGACCTCTGCCGCACTGACTGCGGAGGTCAATGCATTGAAGCAGAACCTCGAGCGGTCCGAGAACGAGCTCGGACAAGCCAAGAAGGAGCTCGAGGACAAGGAAGGTAAGTAATACCTTATTAAAGAAATACCTTATAGAAAAGGCTTTGGTTGCAAAAAATAACAGGGATAACTTGGGTACTGCAGGGGCCATGAACGAGGTGGCGACCCTGAAGGAAGCGGTGTCCGTGGCCGAAAACAAAGCGATCATGAACGCACCGAGCGAGAGAAGGGGGAGGCGAGCTGGCTACAGAGCGGCAAGAGCTCCAAGCTCTCGTGGAAAAACACGAGAGTTTGGAGCGTGACTCGAAGACTCGAGAGTCCGAGCTTGCCTCGGCTCTTGAGGGTGCCAAAGCTGCTAAGGCCGAGGCCCAAAAAGCACTCCAAGAAATTGAGTCTTTAAAGAAGATAGCAGCGGGTAAGGCATTCTTTATGCAAAGCAAGCATGTGAGGGTGAATTACCTGTTACTTACCCGGATTCGGAGCTCTCCAGGAGCATTCGCATATTTGCCCTCAGAAAAGGCCTCGACATCGCCAAGATTCTACCGCACCTGTGGAGGGAGCTCCACGGAGAAGGTGTTCGGTCTCGGTATCTTTGGGGCGACCATCCGGTGCCTGAGCGACCAATTGAAGCAGCTGGTCGAGCTCCATAAGGTCGCCGAACAGGCCATGAAGGGCCTTATAAGCGCTGGCGTGGCCATTGGAGGCCATGCCCGGGAGCTACTTCGGCTTGGTGCAACGGCTGGTGGATGCCTGTCCGCGGCTTGAGGTCATCAAGCGCTCCGTCTGCATTGAAGGTGTCCATCGGGCCCTTGCTCGTGCTAAAGTGCACTCGGGCAAGCTGGATGCGGAGAGGCTTGTGACGGACGGGCCACCGAAGGGCCACGAGCATCGCACGCCCGAAATGTACTATGAGGGCCTCCTGAAGGGTGCCCGCCGAATAGCGGATGAGTGCTCCAGAGATGTAATTTTTGAATAAACTCGCATTTGTTATCCTGTACGCTGAAAACTTGTTCATATGCGCTAAGCAATGCTTATTAATTTAAAATATTACCTTCTGTGCGACCGGTTATCAAATTTGAGAGATGGCAAGTCGTTGGCTTCAGCCCCCATGCATGAAGTGCCGGGGTGTTCGGGATAAACTTGAGCACTCTTGTTCCCATTTTGGGTCCATCTAGGAGGCGCTCAACACAACGAACAAGGCAACCGGACTTATAATGCTTCAACACTCTCACTTAGCCATAGAATTCTATAATTTTAAATTTCGTGAAGCCCCTAGTATTCGAAGACCGAGTTCGGGCGCTATCCACGCCTTTGGCGGACAATTCCGGTTCCTCGCTCTAAGCGGAATAAGTCTTTAGGGACCGAAAAAACCTCTCGAACAGCGACCGCTCTCGCCCTATCATGACGGTCAGTTTAGCTTTCTCCATCGAGGTGCTCGACCCAGCATAACTGGGGCACAATCGCAGTGGTTCTCCCGTGCTACCTTAGCCAATATAGCGGAACGTAAGGTACCAAAACACGGAGCCGGGCAAACCCAACTATTGACCCAAGACATGATTCAGAGCCGATTCATATAATGCTATAAGTTCGGGGTGCCGCACTTGTGAAAGTGTTCGGACTTATCACACCATAATTTTGGGATACTTGAGCCCCTGGTGTATTGGCCGTACCAAAGTGTACGGTTGCAACATGTCGTGTAATGAACAAAAGGAAGTAGAGCAATAATAAGCAAAAGCTATGTATTGTTTATTCAAAAAGGTACTGCAATGGAAGCAGAACGATACAAATAGTGCGATAAGCAAGGGATGGGACTATCTAACATGTCCCCCTCCAGGGGTAAGCTGCTTGATGATATGTAAAACAGGTATAATTCTCGTAATAGAGACCACCTGAACACTCGACGCGGCTTTCCGCTTCACTGGCTGTTGCATCGTGAGTTCGGCGATTCGAGTGCCGGACAGGACTTCTCAAAGATGGAGTCCTGAAAGAAAAAAAAAGGAAGAAAAAAAAATAAGTGACACAAACGGGAGCCCCTGGTGCGGTCGAGCCGCATTCTTGGCGTGTCGTTGTCTTGGCCCTCCCCATATGCCCATGGTATCTCCAGAGCGTAATTATGTACGCGTAATACTACCTTCGCAATTTTGCAAGGGCGGGGGTTGGGTCCGGATTGCTACTCGTGCTTGAATCGTGCCAAGTGGTTTTGTTGCAGGTTACTTCGGGCGCGCTTGGCGGTGTCCGGACGCTTAGTGGCCGGACTCGAGAGTTGCCGTGAGAGGCTGCTTTGCACCTCCGCCGCGAGGGCCGCCGTATGCTCCTCCGTTCGGAGAGAGCGTTCGGTGTTTCCATTGACCGTGATTACTCCTCGAGGGCCTGGCATCTTGAGCTTGAGGTATGCGTAGTGCGGCACCGCATTGAACTTTACAAATGCGGTTCGTCCGAGCAGTGCATGATAGCCGCTGCGGAATGGGACGATGTCGAAGATTAACTCTTCGCTTCGGAAGTTATCCGTAGATCCGAAGACCACTTCGAGTGTGACTGAGCCTGTACAATTGGCCTCTACACCCGGTATGACGCCTTTAAAATTCTTCTTTGTAGGTTTAATCCTTGAGGGGTCTATGCCCATTTTATGCGCCGTATCCTCGATAAAGCAGGTTCAGTTGCTACCGCCGTCATCCATCGGGACTCTGGTGAGGTGAAATCCGTCAATAATTGGGTCAAGAACCAATGCGGCGAAGCCGCCGTGACGGATGCTAGGGTGGTCCCTTCGATCGAAGGTGATCGGGCAGGAAGACCATGGGTTGAACTTCGGTGCGACTGGCTCCATCGCATATACGTCCCGTAGTGCACGCTTCCGCTCCCTTTTGGGTATGTGGGTTGCATATATCATGTTCATCGTCCGTACTTGTGTGGGAAAACCTTTCTGTCCTCTATTGTTCGGCGGCCGGGGCTCTTCCTCGTCGTCGCTATGCAGCCCCTTTTCATTGAGTTCGGCACTTAACTTGCCTGCTTGCTTGAACACCCAACAATCCCTGTTGGTGTGATTGGCTGGTTTTTCGGGGGTGCCATGTATTTGGCACAAGCGATCGAGTATGCGGTCCTAGTTGGACGGGCCTGGGTATTTCTTTTGAATGGCTTTTTCCGCTGACCGGGTTTAGAGCCTCTGAATCCGGCATTGTGACCGTATCTTGATATTATCGCCGTTAATGCAGCGCTTGTTCTTGTTGCGACGCGACCTACCATTGCTGTCCTTGGTATCCGAACTATCAGGATGTTTGGCCAAGTTGTTGCTTCGAGCTAGCCAGCTGTCCTCTCCCGCACAAAAGCGAGTCGTGAGGGTTGTGAGGGCTGCCATAGATTTCGGCTTTTCCTGTCCTAGGTGCCGGGCAAGCCACTCGTCGCGGATGTTATGTTTGAAGGCTGCAAGGGCCTCTGCATTCGGACAGTCAATGATTTGATTTTTCTTTGTTAGGAACCGAGTCCAGAATTGTCTGGCCGATTCTTCCGGCTGTTGGATTATGTGGCTAAGGTCATCGGCGTCTGGTGGTCGCACATATGTGCCCTGGAAGTTATCAAGGAATGCGGCTTCCGTGTCCTCCCAACAACCAATTGATTCTGGCCGGCAAGCTATTGAGCCAATGTCGAGCTGGTCCTTTAAGCTTGAGTGGGAGGTATTTGATGGCATGTAGATCATCACCGCGGGCCATGTGGATATGGAGGAGATAATCCTCGATCCAGACCGCGGGATCTGTGGTACCATCGTATGATTCGATGTTTACGGGCTTGAAGCCCTCGGGAATTTGATGATCCATTACTTCATCTGTGAACCATAGTGGGTGTGCGGCGCCTCTGTATTGGGCTATATCACGACGTAGCTCATATGAGCTTTGTCTACTGTGTTCGGCCCAACCGGTTTTGCTGTGCCCGGCGCGACGGTAATCATCCCGCACTGCTGGGCGCCCACGCGATCCGTAGATCGATCTTGTATGTTTTGCCTTATCCTCCAATATATCTTGCAAGTCCGGCGCGTATTCCCGTGCCTTGGTACTTTTTGAGCGGCGTCGGGGTGTGGCTTGAGCGGAGGGCCGATAGGCTTCTGTCATGCCGCAGGGGTGGCCGGTCTGCCATGTCATCTTGTTGGTGACTTGGGTGCTTCCTCCTCTAGTCGAGGCAACGACCTGCGTTTGGGGTAGCTTTTGGAGGGGCGTTCGAGTTCATACTCTTCGCTGCAAGGACTTGGTCCATCCGCCGCAAGCAGGTTTTGGTCAGCTCTAAGCTATTGCTGCTTTTTCTTGAGGCTGCTTGCCGTGGCTATGAGCCTGCGTTTGAAACGCTCCTGTTTGGCGGGATCCTCAGGCACGACAAACTCGTCGTCGTCGAGGCTTGCCTCATCTTCGGAGGGAGGCACATAATTATCGTCCTCAACCTCTCTTTCTGCCGCACTGTCATGCGGACTTGCTTCTCCCTCCTCCCGCTACCGAGTCCTGCTGGAGGGGTTCTCTCGCACCTTGTCCGGTGTTATTATCTCCCGTGCGGAATCGCCGCTTTTATTGTGGCGGGATTTAGAGCGGCGCCACGACGCCGGGCGCTTGGCTGTTTCTTGGAGGGGTCATCCTCCGTTGGTCCATCGCCGTTCCCATCTTTTGGGATGTCCACCATATATATGTCATATGACGAGGTGGCCTTCCAGTGCCCTCAGAGGCGCTGGTCTTGGTCGCCTCCGCATCGCCGTCCATACCGTCGATGTCTTGAGTCGTAGTCTAGCATGTCGCTTAAATCATCGGCGATTGCCTACAAAGTGGGTGGTGGGTGGGCGTTGAATGTCTTCGCCGTCCGCATCCCAACCTTCCTGTCCGTAGTCCGCCAGGGCTCTCCGGATAAAGAGAGAGACTTTAGTGAATTCAGGATGTCGCCAAAGGGCGAGTCTTTGAAAGATGTCTGCGGCGGTGAACTGCATGACCGGGCGCCTAATCGGATTCGATTGGCGAGGTGCGGAAGGTTCGAGTCCGGAGAGGAGTCCGGCACTGAGTCGAGGTCCTCGCAGCGACAGGGATGGAGTTTGGCTCGATCGCCGTAGAGATTGTAGCCCCCGAGGCAGTGTCCAACCACTCGTCCTCGATCGGGGAATCCAGCCCCAGATTAAGGGTCGGGCGGATCTTGATGCGGCCTCCGAGCCTTTGACCGCTGCGAGCTAGACCATGCCCCATCGAGGACAGTCTTGGCGCGGCGCTTGGCTGCGGCTCGAATCCGTCGAAGATCAAGTCTCCGCGGATGTCGGCCGTATAGTTCAAACTTCCAAATCTGACCTGATGGCGGGCGTAGCTTTCGATCTGCTCCAGATGGCCTGCGAATTGCCCGCATGATGCTAAGCCGCCCGAACACGAAGATCTGTCCGGGAGAAAAGTCTCACCCTGGACCGCGTCGTTGTTTATGATCGTAGGAGCCATCGGTCCTATCGGTGACGACACAGAGGAACTCTCAATGAAAGCACCAATGTCGGTGTCAAAACCGGCGGATCGCGGGTAGGGGGTACCGAAGCGCGTCTAGGCGGATGGTAACAGGAGACAGGGGACACGATGTTTTTACCCAGGTTCGGGCCCTCTCGATGGAGGTAATACCCTACTCCTGCTTGATTAATATTGATGATATGGGTAGTACAAGAGTAGATCTACCACGATATCAAGGAGGCTAAACCCTAGAAGCTAGCCTATGGTATGATTGTTGTTCGTCCCCACGGACTAAAACCCTTCGGTTTATATAGACACCGGATAGGTTAGGGTTACACAGAGTCGGTTACAATGGTAGGAGATCTACATATCCGTATCGCCAAGCTTGCCTTCCACGCCAAGGAAAGTCCCATCCGGACACGGGATGAAGTCTTTAATCTTGTATCTTCATAGTCTTGGAGTCCGGCCGTGACGATAGTCCGGCTATCCGGACACCCCCTAGTCCGAGACTCCCTCAGTCAGCTTGTCCGATCACCTTTGATCGTAGGGATCATCCCACCAGCATCCGTCACGGTGGCTCAGCCGCATTGGTTTTAGAACCAATTATAGACGGATTTCACCTCACAAGAGTCCTTATGGACGGAGGCAGCAGCCTGAACCTGCTTTATCAGGACACGGTGCGGAAAATGGGCATCGATCCTTCAAGGATTAAGCCCACCAAGACCAACTTTAAGGGGGTCATTCCTGGAGTAGAGGCCCGATGTACAGGCTCTATAACATTGGAAGTGGTCTTCGGATCTCCGGATAACTGCCGAAGCGAAGAGCTAATCTTGGATATCGTCCCTTTCCGCAGTGGTTACCACGCACTGCTCGGGCGAACCGCATTTGCAAGATTCAATGCGGTACCACACTATGCATACCTCAAGCTCAAGATGCCAGGCCCACTCGGGGTCATAACAGTCAATGGGAATATGGACCGCTCTCTCCGTACAGAAGAACACACTGCGGCCCTTGCGGCCGAAGTACAATGCGGCCTCCTCCGGCAAACCACCAATCCGGTGACGACAACCTCAAGCTCCGTCAAGCGAGGGCGGAACACCCCGCAACAGGATCAGCAGGCACGTCAAGAGCATGACAGTCCGGCCACCACCCAAGTCCCACCCAAGCAGCATTCGTGCCACGCGTACACAATTACGCACTCAATATACCATGGGAACTGGCGGACACGTAGCAGTGGCTCAGTCAACAGTACGGTATTGCTTCGTAACCTTTCATTTTACCCTTAAGGACATCGCTTTAGTGCAGCTTCTCCAGAAGAGCCGGATTGTCTGCCTTACAAAGGAGAGTATGCTACCTCTTGAGCACTGCGTTGGATTTCCCCGAAGAGGAGAGGATGATGCAGTAAAGTAGCGTAAGTATTTCCCTCAGTTTTTTAGAACCAAGGTATCAATCCAGTAGGAGCTCACGCACGAGTCCCTCGTATCTACACAAAATGATACCTACTCGCAACCAACGCGATTAGGGGTTGACAATCCCTTCACGGTCACTTACAAGGGTGGGATCTGATAGAGATGATAAATAATATTTTTGGTATTTTTGATATAGAGATGCAAAGTAAAAAGTAAAAGGCAAAGTAAAAACAAAGCAAGTAATAAAGTAATGGAGATTGATATGATGAGAATAGACCCGGGGGCCATAGGTTTCACTAGTGGCTTCTCTCAAGAGCATAAGTATTCTACTTGGGTGAACAAATTACTGTTGAGCAATTGATAGAAAAGTGAATAATTATGAGCTTATCTAGGTATGATCATGTATATAGGCATCACGTCCAAAACAAGTAGATCGAAACGATTCTGCATCTACTACTATTACTCCACTCACCGACCGCTATCCAGCATGCATCTAGAGTATTAAGTAAAACAGAGTAACGCCTTAAGCAAGATGACATGATGTAGAGGGCCAAATTCATGCAATATGATAAAAGAAAACCCATCTTGTTATCCTCGATGGCAAAAATACAATACGTGCCTTGCAACCCTTTCTGTCACTAGGTAAGGACACCGCAAGATTGAACCCAAAGCTAAACACTACTCCCATTGCAAGAACTACCAATCTAGTTGGCCAAACCAAACGGATAATTCGAAGAGACTTGCAAAGATAACTCAATCATACATAAAAGAATTCAGAGAAGAATCAAATATTGTTCATAGATAAGCTGGATCACAAACCCACAATTCATCGGTCTCAACAAACACACCGCAAAAAGAAGATTACATCGAATAGATCTCCACAAGAGAGGGGGAGAACATTGTATTGAGATCCAAAAAGAGAGAAGAAGCCATCTAGCTACTAGCTATGGACCCGAAGGTCTGAAGTAAACTACTCACACTTCATCGGAGAGGCTATGGTGTTGATGTAGAAGCCCTCCGTGGTAGATGCCCTCTTCGGCGGAGCTCCGGAAAAGGCCCCAAGATGGGATCTCGCGGATACAGAAAGTTGCGGCGGTGGAATTAGGTTTTTGGCTCTGTCTTTGATCTGAAGGGGGTACATAGGTATATATATAGGAGGAAGGAGTACGTCGGTGGAGCAACAGGGGGCCCACGAGGCAGGGGGGCGCGCCCTCCACCCTCGTGACCGCCTCTGGCACTTCTTGGAGTAGGGTCCAAGTCTCCTGGATCACGTTCGGTGAGAAAATCACGTTTCCGAAGGTTTTATTCCGTTTGGACTCCGTTTGATATTCTGTTTCTTCGAAATACTGAAATAGGCAAAAAAACAGCAATTCTGGGCTGGGCCTCCGGTTAATAGGTTAGTCCCAAAAATAATATAAAAGTGGAAAATAAAGCCCAATATAGTCCAAAACAGTAAACAAAGTAGCATGGAGTAATCAAAAATTATAGATACGTTGGAGACGTATGAGAGGAAACCCAGGAGGTAATAGGCTTCAGGCACACCAGGAAACACCCTGGTGGAATCTATTCACGATCGTTGTTCCTGCTTTATCTATCTGTACGTAGCCTGCTCCTGGATAGGATATGTCAAATAATTCTATTTACCTCTGTGTAATGCATTCATTGTAAACATACGCTTAAACGTATTATTTATCAATGGGAGACAATATACAACGTCAGCTTATTATTATTTTATTTTTTGCATTTTTTATAATTGTCTATTTGATTTTGCATCCATACACTTTGGTACGTTGAGTTCGCCAGGGGCTTCTTATAGCGCCCGATAATACGGCAAGACAAGTCCGAACACTTTCAACAGTGCGGCACCCCGAACTTATAGCATTATATGCATCAGCTCCGAATCATGTCTTGGGTTACAGTTGGGATAGCCCGGCTCCCTTGTTTTGGTGCCTTACGTCCCGTTAATTCGGCTAAGGTAGCGTAGGTAGAACTACTGCGATTGTGCCCTGGTTTTTCGGACGAGCACCTCAGTAGAGAAAGCACAAAACTGTCCGGCATGATGTGACGAGAGCTGGTCATTGTTCGAGAGGTCTTAAAATCCTTAAAGATTTTTCCGCTTTAGGCGATAATTCGGCTTTGTCCGATATAGGCGTGTATAGCGCCCCAATTCGGCCTTCTGGATTCTAGGGGCTTCGCCGAAATTTAAAATCATAGACTTCTATGGCTAAGTGAAGGTTGTAAAGCCGTATAGTCCGATTGCCTGGTTCGCTGCGCTGGACACCTCCTTTAGGGACCAAACATTTGGATAAAGAGTGTCCGGGTTTTCCACGAACACCCAGTACTAGTTACACGGGGGCGGAAGCCAACGACTGGCCTACTTTCAGAATTTGATAAACAACCGCACATAAGGTAATATTTTAAATCACAAAAGCGCTACATAGCGCAAGTAACTTCGTCTTTAAATTACAAACATGACAGAAGTGAATTCATTCAAAAATTACGTCTTTGGTACATTCATCGGCCATGAGGCAAGCACCCTTCATAACGCCATCATAATACTTCTTGGGGACGCGATGCAGCTTGCCCTCCGGCGGCGCGTCCTTCACCAGCTTCTCCGCATCCAGCTTGCCCCAATGCACCTTGGCGCGAGCAAGGGCCCGGCGGGCACCCTCAATGCAAACGGATCGCTTGATGACTTCCAGTCGCAGACAGGAATCCACCATCCGCTTGATCAAGCCAAAGTAGCTGGTGGGCAGGAGCTTGCTAGGCCATATCCGGACTATGAGATCTTTCATAGCCACTTCGGCCGCCTTGTGGAGTTCGACCAACTGCTTCAGTTGGTCACTCAGAGGCGTTGCATGTTCGGCCCCAAGACATCGGGACCGTAACAACTTTTCCGTTGAGCTCCCCTCCTGGGCACGGTAGAACTCCGCGGCATCTGATATGCTGCGTGGCAGGTCTGCGAATGCCCCTCGAGAGCTCCGGATTCGAGTAAGTAAAAGAAATGCCTCCTCCACATGTTTGCTTTGCATAAAATATTTCTTACCCGTCGCTATTTTCTTGGCCTCCTGGATCTCTTGGTGAGCCCTCTCGGCTTCGGCCTTGGCGTCTTTTGTATTTGTAAGGGCCTTCGCAAGCTTGGCCTCGTTTGCTTTAAGCTCCCGCTCCGCAGACTCGAGCTTCTTGCCGAGCTCCTGGAGCTCTTCTTGTACCTCGCCCACTCGGGCCTCTTGCTTTTTGCGCTCCTTGAGTTCCAAGGCCGCTTTGTGTTCGGCCTCGGATAGCGCCTTCTTGAGAGACGCCACTTCGGTGGTGGCCTCTGTTACCATATCATGACGTCTCGTCGTTAGCATAATCAAATTTTATTTACTATTCATTATATGAGAGAGGGGAACCATTCACCTTTGCTCTCCTCGAGCTGCCTCCTCATGAGGCCGAGCTCTCCCTGCGCCCGCTCTAAGTCCTGCGTTAGGCCGGAGATTTTGGCCGTGCGAGCAGCAGCGGCCAGCAGCATAGCCTGTTTATTTCAATTCAAAATTATTGTCAGACTCCTGCGGATTATAATTAACCCTCCGTTTGGTTTTTCTTTCCGAACACCAAATAGAGTATCAGGGGCTACTACCTATCGGGTGGCAACTTCACATATTTTTACTGCTTACCTCAAAGCCTGTTAGGAGGCTAGTGCAGGCTTCGGTTAGTCCGCTCTTGGCGGACGAAACCTTCTGAATCACCACACTCATGAGAGTACGGTGCTCTTCATCTAGGGAAGGGCCTCGAAGCGCTTCCAGCAAACAATCCGGCGCCTGGGGCGCAACGGAAGTCCTTGATACAGACGGCCCTCCCTCCATAACGAGGGGCTGCCCGCATAAGTCCGGAACCACCGAAGGCTCCGGAACAGTGTTCGGCTGAGAGCCCGGCTTACCGTGGCTCTCATCGACACGATCTGTGGGGACCTTGAACCCCGCGAGTCCGACGCCTGGGACGCTGCCTTGAGGTGCCTCCAGGGCCACCTCCTCCATCATCGGGAGCCTTCGGGACAACACCTCTGTGTCGTCCGCAGGACGAGGAGACGTGGCCGTCGGGAGTGAGTTCATTGCTGACTCACTCAAGGACCCGTCCGAAGACGACACTCCCGGATGGGCCCTGGCCAGACTGCATACAAGTTCGGCACTATGAACAAAATTATGAAGCGAAAATTACGATTGAGTGCGGATACTTACGATCGCACAAGGGGCTTCTTCCTGGGCAGCCACCATTCCTCGCTATCGGCGGCGGTGGCGGAGTAGTCCGGAAGGGATGCCTTTCCCTTCTTGGACGTCCCAGTATTCCCCACCGGGGCGGCCTTCCTCTTCTTCCCTCCCCCGACACGGGGAGGTGGTGTTTCTCCTTGTTCCTCCCCGCCTCCGTGGGAGGAATCTGCCTCTTCGTCATCAGACGACAAGGGTATGACGGCCTTACGCCGGGGGCCTCTCCTGGCCCCCTGGGTCGCCGTCTCAGGCCCCCCATCCTTTCCGGACGGGGAGGCCTCTTCTTCTTCTTCTTCCCCTTCGGGGGAGGAGTGCGCCTCGTCATCTTCGGACGAGGCTTGCGCAACCTTACTTTGGAGACCCTTTCGGGTCCCCGGGGCCTTCTTCTCCGGCCCCTTATAGGGCAACGGGACCAGCATCTTCGTCAGAAGATCATTGCCTGGGCTTTCTGGCAACGGAGCCGGACTGTCGATCCGCTCCATTGTCTCCACATACTCCTAAACAAATATACACAATCACTTAGGAATTCCCATGAGTACATTGGGAAGAACCGGACCCGGTGGCGGCCTGAGAACTCACCTGGGTAGGTTGCCGTGTGGCGTGGAGCCCACGGTCCTCGGTTATGAGAGGAGGTACTTCGGTGGCCTTGAACAACGCCTTCCACGCGTTCTTGTGCTTCATGCCATAGAGCCTCTGGAGCGTCCGGTGTTCGGCCGGAACGAATTCCCACAGATTGAATGCCCGCCTTTGGCACGGCAGAATCAGGCGAATGAGCATGACTTGGATCACGTTGACGAGCTTGATGTTCTTGTCCTTCATGCCCTTGACGCAGTTGATGAGTCCGGTCAGCTCTGCAGATTCGCCCCATAATAGGCCCTTCTATTCCCAGGAGGTGAGCCGCATAGGGGTTCCAGATCGGAACTCGGGGGCCGGCGCCCAATTAGCGTCTCGTGGCTCGGTGATGTAGAACCACCCCGATTGCCACTCCTTCACGGTTTCCGCAAAGGAGCCGTCAGGCCAGGTGACATTAGGCATTTTGCCCACCATGGCTCCTCCGCACTCCGCTTGCTGGCCGCTCACAATCTTCGGCTTCACGCAGAAGGTTTGGAGCCACAAGCCGAAATGAGGCTTGATGCAGAGGAAAGCCTCGCACACGACGATGAATGCCGAGATGTTGAGGATGAAGTTTGGAGCTAGATCATGAAAGTCTAGCCCGTAGTAGAACATAAGCCCGCGGACGAAGGGGTGGAGTGGAAACCCCAGTCCACGGACGAAGTGGGCAAGGAACATGACCCTCTCGTGGGGTCCTGGAGTTGGAATGACCTGCCCCTCGTCACGGTAGCAGTGCGCTATGTCTGCTGACCAAGTATCCGCCGCCTGAGATTCGTGATCTTCTTCTCCCGCGGTGGAAGCCACCCACTTGCCTCCTGCTCCGGACATGACTAACTTTGCGGAGAAAATCTGGACTAGGGCGTTGGAGGTCGAGGGGGCAAGAGTATGCGAAGGAGGAAGAAGGCGTGGTTAAGAATGGGGAACTTTTATCCATTTATAGAGGCAACGAGAGTGGTGCGCCTCCCCACTAGCCTATTGAGAATCGCTTACTTCCCAAGCGCCACGATTGATGGAACGGGGGGCTTACCCATACCCGTATTGATGAGAATCCCGTGATAAGGGGACATGATCTCTACTTTGACAAGACGTGTCAAGGAAACTGCCTCGCAATGCGCGCTGTGGCTGGTTGTGAAAAAACGGTTTGAATAATGACCTGACTCTAATGGCATGTCACGTCGTCTAAAAGTTGTCAACTGAAGCATCATTCTCTCTACGATGGTATGTGAAGATCATTTTGCAAATCCGGACACGACCTACGTGTTCGATGATAACCTTGGAGTATTCGGAGGAGGAACCCTCCTTGCAATGCCGAAAACAAGACTGCGCGCCGGACTCGTCGTCATTGAAATCTGGTTGAGGGGTTACTGAGGGAGTCCTGGATAAGGGGGTATCCGGACAGCCGGACTATATTCATCGTCCGGACTATAGAAGCGTCAAGAAACAAGACTCAAGACTTCGGCTCATGTCCGTATGGTACTCTCCTTTGCATGGAAGACAAGCTTGGTGATCTGGATATTATGTTTCCTTCCTTGTAATCGACTCCATGTAAACCCTAGCTCTCCGGTGTCTATATAAACCAAAGAGCATGGTCCTTAGAAGGCCGATCACAATTACAATCATACCATCATAGGCTAGCTCTTAGGGTTTAGCCTCTACGATCTCGTGGTAGATCTACTCTTGTATTCCACATATCTTCAATATTAATCAAGCAAGAAGTAGGGTTTTACCTCCATCGAGAGGGCCCGAACCTGGGTAAATATTGTGTCCCTTGCTTCCTGTTACCATCAGCCTAAGACGCACAGATCGGGACCCCCTACCCGAGATCTGCCAGTTTTGACAACGACAGTCGGCGCAAAAACAGCTGAGATCAGGTACATGAGAAGCTTCATCTTAAAAACCTCGCCATGGGTTGTCATGGCCCCCAGCGAAGTTGCCAGGAAAGTCGTGTTCGGCATGGATGCCATCCCAGGAAATAAACGGGCAAACAATGTTTCTTCAACCTTATCATTGACCTCATACGGGACTTTGATTTCTCCACGCGGCACACCCAAAGTGCAGAACACGGATTCCTCATCCAACGGCAATCTTCCACGTCCCGGAATCACAAATTCCCTGGTGGCGGGGTCGAAATATCACAAGCCAGTCGTGTATAGGGTTCACGAGATTCTTGCACCTAACATCCATCAGAACCTGCATACCCATCTCAGCAGCAGCTCCCTTCTGCTCGTCGGTAAATCCCTCTATCAATGAAGTCAGGCGTTCCTGTGAAGCCCTATTGCGATTACGTTTCTTCTTCTACAAAACGGAAAAATGATCATTTGTTGCCATGTTTTCACTATCATGGAATTTTAGTTCCCTAACAGACGATTGCAAACTCAAAATGTGACATTCAAAACATATGGGGGGAGGAGGGGGTGGACAGTTACCCCATCGCTGTCTTTTGTCCGTCTAGTTGCCGGATTCTGCTGCGGTACATGCATGAAATCATCATCATCGTCTTGATGATCGCTGTGATCCATTCTGCTGAGGTAAAAACTAACCAAAATGTCAGGGAGAAAATGAAAGTATGAAGTAAGCAGTTGCCACCTAACAGAATGTATATGCCACATGGGCTCAATTGAAAGTGGGAAATAGTTTAGGCAATATCATATGCACACCCACACCCCCTACGATTGTCCAACAATAAAATGTGGCAACTAAACACATTGGCTTTATTTGAAAAATGTACAGATCATAAGGCACTTAAAACAAAAATGTTGAAGTTGCCATGTTAGCACAAGATAGTACGAAGAAAGGCACAAATCTTCCACTGCACAAGCATATAATGTGGCAACTCACACCCTGTCCTTATACAAAAATGAGTTGCCATGTGTTCAAAGGCAAAACGTGCTAGGTTGAAATTGCCATGTTAAAATGCAAAACATTTCAAAAAAGAGGCAGTTGCCACCTAACAGAATGTACTTGCCACATGGGATCAATAGAAAGTGGCAAATAGTTCTTCCACTGCACAAACATATAATGTGGCAACGCACACCCTGTCCTCATACAAAATGAGTTCCCATGTGTTCAAAGGCAAAATGTGCTAGGTTGAAATTGCCATGTTAAAATGCAAAACAATTCAAAAAGGAGTTGACGACATCTACTGAACAACCTTTAATGGAAATTCAGACACTGACCTCATATTAAAAATGAGTTGCCTTTTTAAAACAACCAAATATGTTCAGATATCACAAGTCAGCATGGAAAAACACAAAATTGGGTCTGTAATATAGTGAAGTTGCCACATTATCCTGCCTACATCAGGGCAACAGCCATAGTGTATTCACAGAAATTATTTCCACACGGAAAGCATACTTGTGGCAACTGACACAGTTGATCAGGAAATTAGTTTCCATCCAGTGCACGTAGTTGCTGAAACTGCCATGACTACCTATTTACTACACTTTATCATGCCTACAACATGGCAACAACCATAGCATGTGCACAAAATTAGTTGCGACATGGGAACATATTTGTGGCAACTATCACATTTAATCAGGAAATTAGTTGCCATACATTGCAGATAGTTACTGAAACTACCATGTATGCCTTCATACTGCACTTTGAAAAACAACAACCTAGATCTAGGGTTCATTGGCAACTATCATAACCTGAAATTCATCAACAATAATCTTCCTGCACTGATCGCAAATAGCATTTCGAGACAAAACATAACAAGTGGATTGAAAAACGCTGGCTCAATCCCAAGGCAGAACCAGGATGTGGCTGCGGACAGGCCGAACCACACCGGCATGACCGCCACCACGACGGCGACGAAACTACCCAATGCGAACGAAAACGGCAAGCACAAAGACTCTGCCGCCGGCATTCCGGCGGGAACGCCGGCGTACCGCGCATCCGCCTGAATCTCGACGAATCTCGAGCGGAACATCTACCACGGTGGAGAGGGGAGAAATGCAGGCAAGGAATTTAAGCGTGGGATGGAGCGTTACCTTCAACCTGCAGGCGCTCCGGCGAAGACGCTCCGGTCCGGCGAGTCCCACCGATGGCCGCGAATGCCGTCGACTCTTCTGCCACCGCCGTCGCCTTCTCCTCTAGCCTTCTCTTCCAATCGATTGAACTACGGGGTGGGTTGTGCGAGTAATGAAGTGGGGAGTAAATGGAACCGCGAGGGGAGGGGGGCGAAGTGCGCGACATGTTTGACGGCAACCGCAGTCGGGCGTGGCGTGCGGCCGCAAAGCAGTTCCACCGCACGCCCCCGAGTGGCAACCATTGACCGTGGGGAGGCAACCGGCGTGCGGGCGAACTCTCTCACACACCACACACGCAACTTGTCCTACGTGGCACACAAAATCAGCCAAAACGTGCCAAGATTCGTGCAGAAACTGTTGAACGGCGATGGAGGCGTGTGGTTGAGTTGGCTAACGCCCACACGTGTGGGCGTTAGTGTTTTCGATGAGTTTTAATCCGAATAAATAGGGACAACGCTAACGCCCACACGTGTGGTGGGAGGCAAACCCGCCCACATGCCCTATTGTTGGAAATATGCCCTAGAGGCAATAATAAATTGGTTATTATTATATTTCCTTGTTCATGATAATAGTTTATTTTCCATGCTATAATTGTATTGATAGGAAACTCATATACATGTGTAGATACATAGACAACACCATGTCCCTAGTAAGCCTCTAGTTGACTAGCTCGTTGATCAACAGATGGTTACGGTTTCCTGACCATGGACATTGGATGTCGGTGATAACGGGATCACATCATTAGGAGAATGATGTGATGGACAAGACCCAATCCTAAGCCTAGCACAAAGATCGGAGTTCGTATGCTAAAGCTTTTCTAATGTCAAGTATCATTTCCTTAGACCATGAGATTGTGCAACTCCCGGATACCGTAGGAATGCTTTGGGTGTACCAAACATCACAACGTAATTGGGTGGCTATAAAGGTGCACTACAGGTATATCCGAAAGTGTCTATTGGGTTGGCACGAATCGAGATCGATTTGTCACTCCGGTTGACGGAGAGGTATCTCTGGGCCCACTCGGTAGGACATCATCATAATGTGCACAATGTGACCAAGGGGTTGATCACGGGATGATGTGTTACGGAACGAGTAAAGAGACTTGCCGGTAACGAGATTGAACAAGGTATCGGGATACCGACGATCGAATCTCGGGCAAGTACAATACCGTTAGACAAAGGGAATTGTATACGAGATCGATTGAGTCCTTGACATCGTGGTTCATCCGATGAGATCATCGTGGAACATGTGGGAGCCAACATGGGTATCCAGATCCCGCTGTTGGTTATTGACCGGGAACGCCTCGGTCATGTCTACATGTCTCCCGAACCCGTGAGGGTCTACACACTTAAGGTTCGATGACGCTAGGGTTATAAAGGAAGTTTGTATGTGGTTACCGAATGTTGTTCGGAGTCCCGGATGAGATCCCGGACATCACGAGGAGTTCCGGAATGGTCCGGAGGTAAAGATTTATATATGGGAAGTCATGTTTTGGTCACCGGAAAAGTTTCGGTTTTTCCAGAACGCACGGGACCACCGGGAGGGTCCCGGTCCACCAAGTGGGGCCACTAACCCCGGAGGGCTGCATGGGCCAAGTATGGGAGGAACCAGCCCTGTGGGCTGGTGCGCCCCACAAGAGGCCCAAGGTGCAAGGGAGAGTGGGAGGGCAAACCCTAGGGCGGATGGGCCCTAAGGCCCATCTAGTGGGCGCCTCCTCTCCCTCCCTCTTGGCCGCCTCCCCAAGCCCCATCTAGGGCTGGCCGCACCCCTTGGGGTGGAAACCCTAGATGGGGCGCAGCCTCCCCTCCCTATATATACTTGAGGTTTGGGGCTGCCCAACACACATGAGTTCTCTCCCTCTTGGTGCAGCCCCGCCTCTCCTCCTCCTCCTCTCCCTTGGTGCTTGGCGAAGCCCTGCGGGATTGCCATGCTCCTCCATCACCACCATGCCATTGTGCTGCTGCTGGATGGAGTCTTCCTCAACCTCTCCCTTTCTCCTTGCTGGATCAAGGCATGGGAGACGTCACCGGGCTGTACGTGTGTTGAACACGGAGGTGCCGTCCGTTCGGCACTAGGATCATCGGTGATTTAAATCACGACGAGTACGACTCCATCAACCCCGTTCACTTGAACGCTTCCGCTAAGCGATCTACAAGGGTATGTAGATGCACTCTCCTTCCCCTCTTGCTGGTTTCTCCATAGATAGATCTTGGTGACACGTAGGAAAATTTTGAATTTCTGCTACG
This sequence comes from Aegilops bicornis, assembly GCA_021605145.1. Lineage (NCBI taxonomy): Eukaryota > Viridiplantae > Streptophyta > Magnoliopsida > Poales > Poaceae > Aegilops > Aegilops bicornis. The sequence goes on from CM038674.1 coordinate 684,765,215, forward strand.
TTCCCCAAGAGTGGCATCATGAGCTAGGTCTATTGCGTAGATTATTTGCACGAGTAGAACACAAAGTAGTTCTGGGCGTTGATGTTGTTCAATATGCTTACCGTTACTAGTCTAATCTTGTTTCGACGGTATTGTGGGATGAAGCGGCTCGGACCGACCTTACACGTACTCTTACGTGAGACAAAGTTCCACCGGTGACATGCACTTGGTGCATAAGGTGGCTAGCGGGTGCCGCCTCTCCCACTTTAGTCGGAACGGATTCGATGAAAAGGGTCCTTATGAAGGGTAAATAGCAATTGGCATATCACGTTGTGGTTTTGCGTGAGGTAAGAAAGCGTTCTTGCTAGAAACCCATAGCAGCCACGTAAAACATGCAAACAACAATTAGAGGACGTCTAACTTGTTTTTGCAGGGTATGCTATGTGATGTGATATGGCCAAGAAGAATGTGATGAATGATATGTGATGTATGAGATTGATCATGTTCTTGTAATAGGATTCACGACTTGCATGTCGATGAGTATGACAACGGCGGGAGCCATAGGAGTTGTCTTTATTTATTGTATGACCTGCGTGTCATTGAACAACGCCATGTAATTACTTTACTTTATTGCTAACCGGTAGCCATAGTAGTAGAAGTAATAGTTGGCGAGACAACTTCATGAAGACACGATGATGGAGATCATGATGATGGAGATCATGGTGTCATACGGTGATGATGATGATCATGGAGCCCGAAGATGGAGATCAATGGAGCTATATGATATTGGCCATATCATGTCACTACTATATAATTGCATGTGATGTTTATTATGTTTATGCATCTTGTTTACTTAGAATGACGGTAGTAAATAAGATGATCCCTTACAACAATTTCAAGAAGTGTTCTCCCTAACTGTGCAACCGTTGCTAAAGTTAAATCGCTTCTAAGCACCACGTGATGATCGGGTGTGATGGATTCTTACGTTCACATACAACGGGTGTAAGACAGATTTACACACGCCTTGAAACACATAGGGTTAACTTGACGAGCCTAGCATGTACGGACATGGCCTCGGAACACGTAGACCGAAAGGTCGAGCATGAGTCGTATAGTAGATACGATCAACATGAAGATGTTCACCGATGATGACTAGTCCGTCTCACGTGATGATCGGACACGGCCTAGTTGACTCGGATCATGTAATCACTTAGATGACCAGAGGGATGTCTATCTGAGTGGGACTTCATAAGATGAACTTAATTATCCTGAACATAGTCAAAACATCTTTGCAAATTATGTCATAAGCTCGCGCTTTAGTTCCACTATTTAGATATGTTCCTAGAGAAAATATAGTTGAAAGTTGACAGTAGCGATTATGCGGACAGAAGAAAGCTTATGTCCTTAATGCACCGCTCAGTGTGCTGAACCCCAAACGTCGTTTGTGGATGTTGCGAACATCGGACATACACGTTTTGATAACTACGTGATAGTTCAATTAAACGGTTTAGAGTTGAGGCACCAAAGACGCGTTTTGAAACGTCGGAACATATGAGATGTTTCAAGGGCTGAAATTGGGATTTCAGGCTCGTGCCCACGTCAAGAGGTATGAGACCTCCGACGATTTTCTTAGCCTGCAAACTAAGGGAGAAAAGCTCAATCGTTGAGCTTGTGATCAGATTGTCTGAGTGCAACTTGAATCGAGTGGGAGTTGATCTTCCAGATGAGATAGTGATGTTTCTCCAAAGTCATTGCCACCAAGCTGGTAGAGCTTCGTGATGAACTATAACATATCAAGGATAGAGATGATGATCCTTGAGGTATTCGTGATGTTTGACACCGCGAAAGTAGAAATCAAGAAGGAGCATCAATTGTTTATGGTTGGTGAAACCACTAGTTTCAAGAAGGGCAAGGGCAAGAAGGGACACTTCATGAAACGCAAATCAGTTGCTGCTCAGTGAAGAAACCCAAGGTTGAACCCAAACCCGAGACTAAGTGCCTCTGTAAAAAGGGGAACAGCAACTGGAGCAGCATTACCCTAGATACTTGGTAGATAAGAAGGCTGGCAAGGTCGATAGAAGTATATTGGATATACATTATGTTAATGTGTACTTTACTAGTACTCCTAGTAGCACCAGGGTATTAAGATACCGGTTCGGTTGCTAAGTGTTAGTAACTCGAAATAAAAGAGCTACGGAATAAACGGAGACTAGCTAAAGGAGAGCTGACGATATGTGTTGGAAGTGTTTCCAATTTTGATGTGATCAAACATCGGACGCTCCCTCTACCATCAAGATTAGTATTAAACCAGAATAATTATCATTTGGTGTTTGCGTTGAGCATAGACATGATTGGATTATGTCTATCGCAATACGGTTATTCATTTAAGGAGAATAATGGTTACTCTATTTATTTGAATAACACCTTCAATGGTCTTGCACCTAAAGAAATGGTTTATTGAATCTCGATCGTAGTGATACACATTTTCATGCCAAAAGATATAAGATAGTAATGATAGTACCACTTACTTGTGGCAACGCCATGTAAGTCATATTGGTGTAAAAGCATGAAGAAGCTCCATGTTGATGGATCTTTGGACTCACTCGTTTTTGAAAAGTTTGAGACATGCGAACCATGTCTATTGGTGTATACGCATGAAGAAACTCCATGCAGATGGATCGTTTGGACTCACTTGATTTTGAATCTGTCAGGACCCCGACTCCAAGTCACATCGATCTAGCCGGTAACACCTCATATCACTTTGCGGCCTCACGCACGGTATTCCCACGGGTGTCGCCTTACCATGGCCCGGGACTGTTTGCGTCTTTTGGCTCACGTATATGATAGTGTCGCTAGCATCCATATGACAAAGAACCCGGGCCGACATGGCTAGTCGTGAACCCAAAGCGGCGCTAACCTATGGGGACAGGCATACATGAATCACATCGAGCATGTCGGTAATCAACGTATATATTAGGGCTGTAGCACTGGGCTATGAGGACTCCGGTATCCCGGGCTGTAGCAGGCTAGGCAGGACTCGAATAACACCGCGTGACATTTCCCGAAGGAACAGACATAGGAACGGCAGTGAAACACATGCCGGGATCAAGTGTCCAAGCAGTAGTCTTTGGGCTAGCAGGACTCCGGTGAACCGGGCTGTAGCGGACTACTATCGCTCGTATAGCACGAGACTACATTTCCCCATATGAGAGGCTGCCGAGGATAAACAACTAGTTTGTCGGATCCCACACATACCAAGCATTTCAAACATACACACAATATGCTCAATATGTGTAAATACGATGTGGCATCACAACATAACTCTACGACTCAAATATTTATTCATTAGGCTCCGAGGAGCGAGAAATTACAAACATGGGTTTCATGACCCAACACTCAGAGCATACAAGTCAAAGCACAAGCGGAAGCTAAACATGTCTGAGTACGCATAACTATAAATTAAGAAGGATGAGAAGCCTGACTATCTGCCAGATCCTGCCGAGGGCACAAGATCGTAGCTGAGGTAACAAGCTAAACTTCTAAGTCCACGTGGAACTACTAGCGAGACTTACGTCTCTCGCAAAAACATAAAATAAGCAAACGTGAGTACAATTGTACTCAGCAAGACTTACATCGTAACTAACTACATATGCATCATTATCAAAAGGGGTGGTGGAGTTTGACTGCAGCAAGCCAGCTTTGACTCGGTGGCTATCCTATACTACGATTTGCAAGTAACTCTTTTCGTGGCGCTTTACGAGTCCACATATTCACCATATCAATACACCACCATGGACCCGCTCCCGTCTCCCTACGAGAACGCCATCCATAGCACTCACACTTATCTTGCGCATTTTAGAGTATCCACTTTCACTTGTCTATGAACTGATATAGGCAACCCAGAAGTCCTTCTCCGTGGACACGGCTATTCGAATAGATCATATTAACCCTGCAGGGGTGTACTTCTTCACACACGCTCTCACCACTTACCGCCGTTTACACGATATGTACTCGGCAACCTTCAAGCGGAAGCCCGGCGAGGGTGTCGGCCACGACCTACCTAAACACTCAAGTTCCTAGTCCAGGTTTATCGCCTATTCAGGTTCCATCCGCAGGGAGTCCGGCCGAGGTTTCCCATACAGCCCCGAACGATGTGTGCAGGGTTCCCGAGATACCAAACGGGCATTGATTTTGCAGACACCCCAGTGTATCTACCGCATCATAGCCCACCCCTAGGGTCAGGCCACGCATACGGCCTCCAACACATATCCTACAAACACCGTAAACTAGTTGCAACTTCTCGGATGAGGACAAGGGTGGTTAAGAAGCCGAGAGAGTCATTTAAGGATCCCAATGTGTGGTAGTAACTATTTCATGGATCACAAACACAGAACTCAGTTCCTGAGGACGGCTGCAATGAGACAACCCACCATGTACTCCTACATGGCCTCTCACCGCTACCTTTACCAAATCGTGTTCACACACTTAGCTCACACACAATAGGACATGTTCATAACAATTCCAATTCATTCCCGATGAATCAGACCTGACTCAACTCTAAGCAGTAGCAGGCATGACAAACAAGCAAAATGCGTAGGCACAACATGGCTCAAACAACTCCTACTCATGCTAGTGGGTTTCATCTAATTACTGTGGAATGACAGGTCATGCAGAGGATAAAGGGGTTCAGCTACCGCAGCAAGTAACACATGAGTCGTTGTTGTCCTAATGCAGTAAAATAGAGCAGGAGCGAGAGAGTGGGATTGTATCGGAATGAACAAGGGGGTTTTGCTTGCCTGGCACTTCCGAAGATAATATAGTTCTTCATCCGTGTCATTGAACAATCGTCGGAACGTCGTCTACCGGGAGGGGACAATTACCGGCAAACAAGAGAGAACACAATCAATGCAATGCACATTCACATGAATGACATGTCATGTTAAGGTACTGAATTCACCTAATGCAATATCTAGCCAAGTTAATTGAAGTGGAATTCAAACAAGAACAAATTCCAACTCCAAATGTTATTTCATAAATTGCCCTAATCATCATTTGTCCTAGTCAGTGAGGTTAACTTGTTCAAACATGCATGAAAGTGCAATAAACATATTCTTCATATTTTTCTGATCATTTTTCATATATAAATTATTTCAATCCGAGTTACGGTTGAATTTCTATGAATTTTAGAAGTTTGGGGTATTTTCTGAAATTTCCTGATTAAGATTAAATCCAGAAAATACTTATCGCGTCAGCATGACATAGGTGTGATGTCAGCAAGTCAACTGGGTCGGCCAGATCAACCCTGACCTGTGGGACCCATGCGTCAGTGTCTCAGTCAGCTAACAGGGTTAGTTAGTACTAACTAAAAGTTAATCTAGGCTAATTAGTCCCTGGACCCACACGTCAGTGACTATGGGATTAACTTAAGTTAATTTTAACACTTAGCTAAATAACAGGGAACGGGGCCCGCATGTCAGTGAAAGAGAGGGGTCAAACCTCACCGGTCAAAACGGTCAAACGAGTCAAACCCGCCGGCGACTCGACGCCGGCGAGGCCAGACACGGCGGAACAGCTCGGGTTTGCGTCTCCGGCGGCCAAACGAGCGGCGGAGAGGCTCTACGTGTTGCAGGTGCTTGGCCGCATCCATCTACGCAAGCAAGGGGGGCTGAGGTCAGCCGAGCTCGCCGGAATCGAGCTCACGGCGGTGGCCGGAGTTCGGGTGCAAGTGGGGATGGGGCTGCGATGCGTGAACGAGCGCGGCGAGGTGCCACGGAGGCTCTACGCGACGCGGGGAGCGCGTTGGGCACATGCCCGGGAACAAATGGTCACCGGAGCATCACCGGCGACGAGTGCGGGCGGCGGCGCGTCCGGGTGAGTGCGGTGTGGTTGCTACGGTGTGCGGCAGAGCGAACGGAGAGGGGGAGGATAGGCAGAAGCTCACGGTGATCGTCGTGGGGTGGACGGCGAGCTCGGGGGAGCACTGGAGCGTGCGGGGCGGATCTCCGGCAGCCGAGGAGGAGAAGGGCATCGGGGCGGCGCTTCGGGGCCCTTTCGCTCACGTGGCTCGGTGAGGAGGTAGGGAACGAGGTGGCGGAGCTCGAGGATAGCTCGGGGCGACTCGGGGATGGCCGTGGCTGTGGTAGTGCGTCGGCGGCCAGGTGCGTTCGGTGGTGCGAGAGAACGAGACAGAGGAGGGAGAGGAGCTCGGGGAGAGAGCGAGGGGGTCCAGGGGGTCGGGGCGGCGCCGAGGAGAAGGCGCGAGGCGTCTCGGTGAGGCAGGCGAGCAGGGAGGAGGCGTGGCGAGCTCGGCGCGTGCGCCGTGTCCCTCCTCTGCCTACTGGCACGAGGAGGAAGGCGACAGGGGGGGGGAGGCACCTGGTGGGCTGGGCCACCAGCTGGGCCAGCGAGGGGGGGGGGGAGCTGGGCCGGTTCGTGGCGCCAGGTAAGTGGTCTTCTCTCTTCTCTGCTTATTTCTATTTTATTTCTCTTTTCCATTTTGTTTGCCTCTGTTTTAGTTTAGTAAAATACTAAACCATTTTATAAAATCCTGGAGATAATTATGTGGCTGGAACTAAAGTATACCAAACCACATAAAATGTCCCAGAATTATTGGACATATATTAATTATATATAAAATATATTTCCAATGCAAATAGTTATTGAATTAATTCAAAGGCCCAAATAAAAATGTTTCAGTCACTCCAAAAATATTGGTTTGAATTTTATTCTTGCCAATATTTTTTTAAAGCTGAAAAGGAACATTTCCTTGGAAACATTTGAAGCAATTTTTAATGTTGATCATTTATTTTAAATGATTCCCGAGGCTCTCCAATTCCCCAATTCAAATTTAAAGGAAATTTAGACATGATGCATGGATGCAAGAAAATCAAGCTAGGGCTGATCTGGGGCTGTGACAGCTCACCCCCACTAAACAAGAATCTCGCCCCGAGATTCAAGACGTGAGGTAAGAGGAAAAAGGAAGTCGCAAACTATCACAATCTTCATGATCCATTTGCCTTCTCGAAGATGTTGACTCATTCCATCATCTTGGTCTTGACGTCTTCGAGATCTTCACCCGACACGACAACAGAAAGAAGGGGGAAACCCTACATGATTTAATCTTCTTGAAGATTGAGCAACTCAAGATCAGTTCATGGAGAGACGTAAGAACAACTCTTGAGTTGAGACAACAAACACACATTAGGGATGATGGTAAAGAAATGGATAACGAAGGTTCAAATTGGTAGGCAACCATCCCATGCTTAAGTAGGATGGTGCATGGTTTCAAAGTAACAAGGAGATGATTGCCATGATTCCATAACGGAACACCTTGGAAAGGTAACGCAAAGAGCTATTCCCTTAAGTGGCAAAAAGAATTACTTTTGATACAAGATCATTGAAACTCTTTATGCCAGCCTAAGGCAATTCACGACGATCGTTTGGCGGAGTGCAAAGGAATGGTACACCCGGACTAGAATGGATGATGTGGACTACCTTGTTGAAGACAACACAATGGATGATTTTTGCTTATCATCGGAGGTGGAGGGGACCCATGGTAAGTCCACTTTTGAAGATGAACCTGGACAAGAATTATTAAAAAAAACAGCCCGTAGTGAAATAGCACAAGGACGGTGCAAGCTGGGAACGAAATACAACTGTTGGAATGTTCCAACCATCATATCTGCCTAAGATTCAGATCCGATTGGTGATAGGATACTTCAGACTCAGCATGTCTGAAAAGAAAGTTTGCAACACAATTCGACGAGATGGCATTGCGAGATTCTCGAGGAATGAACCAAGGTAGTAAGCTCCAAAACATGAGCTGGTACTGTTAAACACATGTGAACACGTTGTTCCAGACAAGCATGACCACATGGTAGTCTCACAACAAAGCACTACCGAGTTCAGGATGGGAACCATCATTGCGGATAACGAAGTCCTTACATAAGTCCGGATTAGCTCTTAGGAAGGAACTTCTTCTCCTTGAACAAATCAATCAGTGGCTTGAGGTGCTAGGAATTTCATATGAAATGAAGATGATCAGTCTATCATACCATCGAATACTTCGCACGTGCATGATTGACTTGGGATGATTCCAAAGGAACAAAACAACCCTTTCTCAAATTCATGGCGGCAACTTACACCTAAAGCACATAAATTCGAGGAAGTCACTTCAACCATCCAAGCATAAGCTTCATGAACAGAACATGAAGAAATGCTTACACAAGTTTCCAACACTAGGTTGATGTTCAACATGACTCATGGGGGAGACAAAATGCTGCTGATGGGCTCAACAACAACTTATCGGAATTTCCATATCACTGGACTTCCACCATCATGTGAACACGGTGATAGCATTGGTCAGACCAAAAGATATAATGGTGTATGCTCGAGGGATCAACCACGAGTAGGACAACATTACGAGCATCGTTGGTACTGATTTGATTTGACGATATCCCACACTCAAATCAAAGGATTGATAAGACAATAGGTCCAAGAATCGATCACAGGGACCAATCGATGAAGATATCATCTTTCTTCAATACACACTACACAAGAATATCCCTTTGGATTGAACTAAGTTAGGCAAGCTTTTATCTTCCAACTCTCCAAGTTGTTGTCTAGCTTAACCAACTAGCTCAGGGATATCCAACACAGGTTCTTGGAGAAAGGGTGGTTCACAAGGAACCAACTTGATCACGAGCCCAACATAACGATCGAGAAACAACCGGTAACACTTCCAAGAAGATATTTGGAAAGTCACGAACCACCGGTATGTTACTAAGCTCGAGAACAATCTTGCTTTGAGGCAAGACGATATGATCAAATGAGTGAGGACTTGACAAGATCCTAACTCATGAATCGAAGTGTGCACCAGAAATAAGGACTAGGTAGCACGATCAATCTTTGGATGATGATTCAATAACCAACATGCTAAGAATGAGGGTATTGTCCATTTACTACCAAGCAACGAGTTGCTCGGAGTATTAATTTCACACATCACAATTCACTTGTCGGCATTCAGGTTGCGACAACAAGACACCGAGGAATGAATAATGATAGCGAGAAGTATCACTATGTCAAGAGTTCATAAAAGAAGGTGCAATTCTCATGAAGTTCCCAACATAAAGTGGGTAAGGCTTCGGGATAGAACAGAATCAAAAGCTGGATTGGCATTTTGATCTGCTGAATACAACTGCTTTGACCCAATCCTGGATATGGATGAGGTACTGGAGTTTGTTTCTCCTAGTCATTCCGGAATAGAATGGCTTGACGGACCACAATGATAATAGGCATCGATAAACACGATCGCACACATACTCTTGGCTATCAATTGATAGGCGAGAGTCAGAATACAACTAAAGAGGGACAACTCAAGGAACATATAACTTTTCGAGTTGTGGAGGCATGGATTAGTATATCGGGCAAAGCTCAACATTTCTTCCGGATAACCCATGCAGAGAAGGTAGGACTGGCAGAGTCACAATATGAATGGAGTACTCCTCAAGAGCACTCTTATTGTGATATTTTGGTTCAACAAGGAACTTCTGCCATAAGCGGTTCGTAGTATTTGGAAGAAGGAAATACCACAGACTTCGAGGACTATCGCAAAGGTTACTAATATCCTAAAGGAACTAGCAACACTATCAACAGGAAGTAAGTAGGGTGAATCTCGGGTTCAAGAACCCAGGAATAGAATACCTACTACTAAATGGCATCACGGGATGCTTTCGAAAATGATGGCCAGAATCATCACACTAGGGATACAAAAGCATTGCTAAATTGCTAGGTGACTTCCTAAACACCTAGGGTCATAATAATAGTTCCAACATATATGTCGAGGCAACAGAGTACCTCGACCGACTGGTTAGTGTGCTTATTCTGACCAAAAGGGACATCGGAAACGGAAGGAAAGGATTTGCAAATGCATCAGACTATTTAGAGACCTGGGATGACTCGGACAGCATAACGGCTGTAAATGCTCAAAATGATTTGAGATATCCTGCAAAATGGTGGCATAACTACTCAACATCACAATAACAAGGTTCCGAGATCAACAGTAATCATACAGAATTAGTAGGAACTGAACTGAGGCTTAAAACCAACAATCTTAAAAGTCTACGGATTAGTAACACGTCATCCTGATAGATAGATGAGAAGCCTAGTTCTTAAACCCGTAGAAGAGAAGAGGTTGACTCAGATCAGAAGGCCATGAGGTATAAGGAGTAAAAAGAGCCTTACGTTCCCTTCCACAATCAATTCCCTTACATAACTAAAGCATTTCTAGACACAACTTGACCAGTTTGGCTTGGTAATCCTCTGACCAGTCGAGCTCGATACCAACGTCGGGACCCGACTCCAAGTCACATCGATCTAGCGGTAACACCTCATATCACTTTGCGGCCTCACGCATACGGTATTCCCATGGTGTCGCCTTACCATGGCCGGGACCGTTTGCGTCTTTTGGCTCACGTATATGATAGTGTCGCTAGCATCCATATGACAAAGAACCGGGCCGACATGGCTAGCCGTGAACCCAAAGCGGCGCTAACCTATGGGGACAGGCATACATGAATCACATCGAGCATGTCGGTCATCAACGTATATATTCGGGCTGTAGCAGGGCTATGAGGACTCCGGTATCCCGGGCTGTAGCAGGCTAGGCGGGACTCGAATAACACCGGCGTGACATTTCCCGAAGGCAGACATATAGGAACGCTGAAACACATGTCGGCCCGATAAAGTGTCCAAGCAGTAGTCTTTGGGCCAGCAGGACTCCGGTGAACCGGGCTGTAGCGGACTACTATCGCTCACAAGCACGAGACTACATTTCCCCATATGAGAGGCTGCCGAGGATAAACAACTAGTTTGTCGGATCCCACACATACCAAGCATTTCAAACATACACACAATATGCTCAATATGTGTAAATACGACGTGGCATCACAACATAACTCTCCGACTCAAATATTTATTCATTAGGCTCCGAGGAGCGAGAAATTACAAACATGGGTCTCATGACCCAACACTCGAAACATACAAGTCAAAGCACAAGCGGAAGCTAAACATGTCCGAGTACGCATAACTATAAATGAAGAAGGCTGAGAAGCGACTATCTGCCAGATCTGCCGAGGGCACAAGATCGTAGCTGAGGTAACAAGCTAAACGTCAAGTCCACGTGGAACTACTAGCGAGACCGACGTCTCTCGCAAAACATAAAATAAGCAAACGTGAGTACAATTGTACTCAGCAAGACTTACATCAGAACTAACTACATATGCATCATTATCAAAAGGGGGTGGTGGAGTTTGACTGCAGCAAGCCAGCTTTGACTCGGTGGCTATCCTATACTACGACTGCAAGTAACTCTTTTCAGGTGGCGCACACGAGTCCACATATTCACCATATCAATACACCACCATGGACCCGCTCCCGTCTCCCTACGAGAACGCCATCCATAGCACTCACACTTATCTTGCGCATTTTAGAGTATCCACTTTCACTTGTCTATGAACTGATATAGGCAACCTGAAGTCCTTCTCCGTGGACACGGCTATTCGAATAGATCATATTAACCCTGCAGGGGTGTACTTCTTCACACACGCTCACCACTTACCGCCGTTTACACGACATGTACTCGGCAACCTTCAAGCGGAAGCCCGGCGAGGGTGTCGGCCACGACCTACCTAAACACTCAAGTCCCTAGTCCAGGTTTATCGCCTATTCAGGTTCCATCCGCAGGGAGTCCGGCCGATGTTTCCCATACAGCCCCGAACGGGCATTCGGTACACCGGGCCACGGTGTATCTACCGCATCATAGCCCACCCCAAGGGTCAGCGCTACGCACGGCCTCCAACACATATCCTACAAACACCAGAAACTAGTTGCAACTTCTGGACAGAGGACAAGGGTGGTTAAGAAGCCGAGAGAGTCATTTAAGGATCCCAATGTGTGGTAGTAACTATTTCATGGATCACAAACACAGAACTCAGTTCCTGAGGATGGCTGCAATGAGACAACCCACCATGTACTCCTACATGGCCTCTCACCGCCACCTTTACCAAATCGTGTTCACACACTTAGCTCACACACAATAGGACATGTTCATAACAATTCCAATTCATACCCTATGAATCGCACTGACTCAACTATAAGCAGTAGCAGGCAAGACAAACAAGCAATATGAGTAGGCACATCAGTGATCATACAACTACTACTCATGCTAGTGGGTTTCATCTAATTACTGTGGTATGACAGGTCATGCAGAAGATAAAGGGGTTCAGCTACATGAGCAAGTAACACATGAGTCGTTGTTGTCCTAATGTAGTAAAATAGAGCAGGAGCGAGAGAGGGATTGTATCGGAATGAACAAGGGGTTTTGCTTGCCCGGCACTTAGAAGATAATATAGTTCTTCATCCGTGTCATTGAACAATCGTCGGAACATCGTCTACCGGGAGGGGACAATTACCGGCAAACAAGAGAGAACACAATCAATGCAATGCACATTCACATGAATGACATGTCATGTTAAGGTACTGAATTCACCTAATGCAATATCTAGCCAAGTTAATTGAAGTGGAATTCAAACAAGAACAAATTCCAACTCCAAATGTTATTTCATAAATTGCCCTAATCATCATTTGTCCTAGTCAGTGAGGTTAGCTTGTTCAAACATGCATGAAAGTGCCATAAACAGATTCTTCATATTTTTCTGATCATTTTTCATATATAAATTATTTCAATCCGAGTTACGGTTGAATTTCTATGAATTTTAGAAGTTTGGGGTATTTTCTGAAATTTCCTGATTAAGATTAAATCCAGAAAATACTTATTGCGTCAGCATGACATAGGTGTGACGTCAGCAAGTCAACTGGGTCGGCCAGGTCAAACCTGTCCTGTGGGACCCATACGTCGTTGTCTCGATCGACTAACAGGTTAATTAGTACTAACTAAAAGTTAATCTAGGCTAATTAGTCCCTGGACCCACACGTCAGTGACTATGGGATTAACTTAAGTTAATTTTAACACTTAGCTAAATAACAGGGACCGGGGCCCGCATGTCAGTGAAAGAGAGGGGTCAAACCTCACCGGTCAAAATGGTCAAATGAGTCAAACCCGCCGGCGACTCGACGCCGGCGAGGCCAGACACGGCGGAACGGCTCGGGTTTGCGTCTCCGGCGGCCAAACGAGCGGCAGAGAGGCTCTACGTGTTGCGGGTGCTTGGCCGCATCCATCTACGCAAGCAAGGGGGGCTGAGGTCAGCCGAGCTCGCCGGAATCGAGCTCACGGCGGTGGCCGGAGTTCGGGTGCAAGTGGGGATGGGGCTGCGATGCGCGAACGAGCGCGGCGAGGTGCCACGGAGGCTCTACGCGACGCGGGGAGCGCGTTGGGCGCATGCCCGGGACCAAATGGTCACCGGAGCATCACCGGCGACGAAGTCGGCGGCAGCGTCCGGGTGAAGTGCGGTGTGGTCGCTACGGTGTCTTGGCGAAGCGAACGGAGAGGGGAGGATAGGCGAAGCTCACGGTGATCGTCGTGGGGTGGGACGGCGAGCTTCGAGAACCGGAGCGTCTTGAGGCGGATCTCCGGCAGCCGAGGAGGAGAAGGGCATCGGGGCGGCGCTTCGGGGCCCTTTCGCTCACGTGGCTCGGTGAGGAGGTAGGGAACGAGGTGGCGGAGCTCGAGGATAGCTCGGGGCGACTCGGGGATGGCCGTGGCCGGGGTAGTGCACGTCGGCGGCGGCGGGTGCGTTCGGTGGTGCGAGAGAGAACGAGACAGAGGAGGGATAGGAGCTCGGGGAGAGAGCGAGGGGGTCCAGGGGGTCAGGGCGGCGCCGAGGAGAAGGCGCGAGGCGTCTCGGTGAGGCAGGCGAGCAGGGAGGAGGCGTGGCGAGCTCGGCGCGTGCGCCGTGTCCCTCCTCTGCCTACTGGCACGAGGAGGAAGGCGACAGGTGTTGGGGAACGTAGCAGAAATTCAAAATTTTCCTACGTGTCACCAAGATCTATCTATGGAGAAACTAGCAACGAGGGAAGGAGAGTGCATCTACATACCCTTGTAGATCGCTAAGCGGAAGCGTTCAGAGAACGGGGTTGAAGGAGTCGTGCCGTCGTGATCCAAATCACCGGAGATCCGAGTGCGAGCGGACGGCACCTCCGCTGTTCAACACACGTGCGGCCCGGTGACGTCTCCCATGCCTTGATCCAGCAAGGAGAGAGGAGAGGTTGAGGAAGACTCCATCCAACAACAGCACAACGTGGCGTGGTGGTGGTGGAGGAGCGTGGCAATCCTGCAGGCTTCGCCAAGCACCTACGGGAGAGGAGGAGGTGTCACGGGAGGGAGGGAGGCGCCAGGCTCATGTGTGGATGCCCTCCTCCCTCCACTATATATAGGGGCAAGGGAGAGGGGAGGCGCAGCATTGCCCCTTCCTCCAAGGAAGGGGTGCGGCCAAGAGGGGGAGGAGTCCATCCTCCCCAAGGCACCCTGAGGTGCCTTCCCCTTGAGGACTCTTCCCTCCCAAGTTTCCTTGGCGCATGGGCCTCTTGGGGCTGGTGCCCTTGGCCCATATAGGCCAAGGCGCACCCCCTACAGCCCATGTGGCCCCCGGGCAGGTGGACCCCCGGTGGACCCGGGACCCTTTCGGCACTCCCTGCACAATACCGATAAAGTGCGAAACTTTTCCTGACCAAAATAGGACTTCCCATATATAAATCTTTACCTCCAGACCATTCCGGAACTCCTCGTGACGTCCGGGATCTCATCCGGACTCGAACAACATTCGGTAACCACATACAAACTTCCTTTATAACCCTAGCGCCATCGAACCTTAAGTGTAGACCCTACGGGTTCGGGAGACATGTAGACATGACCGAGACGTTCTCCGGTCAATAACCAACAGCGGGATCTGGATACCCATGTTGGCTCCCACATGTTCCACGATGATCTCATCGGATGAACCACGATGTCATGGACTCAATCGATCCCGTATACAATTCCCTTTGTCTAGCGGTATTGTACTTGCCCGAGATTCGATCGTCGGTATCCGTACCTTGTTCAATCTCTTTACCGCAAGTCTCTTTACTGTTCCGTAACACATCATCCCGTGATCAACCCCTTGGTCACATTGTGCACATTATGATGATGTATTACCGAGTGGGCCCGAAGATACCTCTCCGTTTACATGGCGTGACAAATCCCGGTCTCGATTAAACCAACCCAACAGACACTTTCGGAGATACCTGTAATGCACCTTTATAGTCACCCGATTCGTTGTGACGTTTGGTACACCCAAAGCATTCCTACGGTATCCGGGAGTTGCACAATCTCATGGTCTAAGGAAAAGATACTTGACATTAGAAAAGCTTTAGCAAACGAACTACACGATCTGTGCTAGGCTTAGGATTGGGTCTTGTCCATCACATCATTCTCCTAATGATGTGATCACGTTATCAACGACATCCAATGTCCATGGTTAGGAAACCGTAACCATCTATTGATCAACGAGCTAGCCAATAGAGGCTTGCTAGGGACATGGTGTTGTCTATATATCCACACATGTATTTGAGTTTCCTATCAATACAATTATAGCATGGATAATAAACGATTATCATGAACAAGGAAATATAATAATAATAGCTAATTTATTATTGCCTCTAGGGCATATTTCCAACAGTCTCCCACTTGCACTAGAGTCAATAATCTAGTTCACATCGCCATGTGATCAACAGTGATAGGTCACATCGCCATGTGACCAACATCCAAAGAGTCTACTAGTGTCTTAAACTAGTTCACATCACCATGTGATTAAGACTCAATGAGTTACGAGGTTTGATCATGTTTTGCTTGTGAGAGAGGTTTTAGTCAACGGGTTTTAGTCAACGGGTCTGAACCTTTCAGATCCGTGTGTGCTATGCAATTCTCTATGTCATATTGTAAATGCTGCTTCCACGCTCCACTTGGATCTATTCCAAACGGTTGATCCACTATACGTATCCGGTTTGCTACTCAGAGTCACTCGGATAGGTGTTAAAGCTTGCATCGACGTAACCCTTTACGCTGAACTCTTTATCACCTCCATAATCGAAACATGTCCTTATTTACTCGAAGGACAATTTTGATCATTGTCCAATGATCCATTCCTGGATCATTCTTGTACCCCTCGACCGACTCATGGCAAGGCACACTTACAGTGCGGTACACAGCATAAGCATCTTGTAGAGCCTATGTCTAAGGCATAGGGACGATCTTCATCCTTTCTCTGTTACTCGCCGTGGTCGAGCTTTAAGTCTTAACTTCATACCTTACAATTCAGCTAAGAACTCCTTCTTTGACTGATCCATCTTGAACACCTTCAAGATCATGTCAAGGTACATGCTCATTTGAAAGTATTATTAAACATTTTGATCTATCTTATAGATCTTGATGCTTATTGTTCAAGTAGCCTAATCCAGATTTTCTATTTGAAAAACACCTTTCAAATAGCCCTATATGCTTTACAGAAAATTCTACATCATTTCTGATCATCAATATGTCAACAACATATACTCATCAGAAATTCTATAGTGCTCCCACTTACTTCTTTGGAAATACAAGTTTCTCATAAACTTTGTATAAACCCAAAATCTTTGATCATCTCATCAAAGCGCACATTCCAACTCCGAGATGCTTACTCCAGTCCTTAGAAGGATCACCGGAGCCAAGCATAACTTTTAGCATCCTTAGGATCGACAAAACTTTCGATTGTATCACATACAAACTTTCCTTACAAAACTGGTAAGGAAACTCGTTTTGACATCCATCTGCCAGATTTCATAAATGCAGCTAATGCTAACATGATTCCGACGGACTTAAGCATCGCTACGGATGAGAAAATCTCATCGTAGTCAACTCCTTGAACTTGTGAAAACTCTTTGCCACAAGTCGAGCTTCATAGACGGTGATATTACCGTCCACGTCCGTCTTCTTCTTAAAGATCCATTTATCTCAATGGCTTGCCGATCATCGGGAAGTCCACCAAAGTCCATGCTTTGTTACGATATATGGATACTATCTCGGATTTCATGGCTTCTAACCATTTGTCGAATTTGGGCCCACCATCGCTTCTCCATAGCTCGTAGGTTCATTGTTGTCTAGCAACATGACCTTCAAGACAGGATCACCGTACCACTCAAGCGATGCTGGCGTCCTTGTCGCCCCACGAGGTTCGGTAGTGACTTGATCCGAAACTTCATGATTACTATCATAAGCTTCTATTTCAATTGGTGTAGGTGCCACGGGAACAACTTCTGTGCCCTGCTACACACTAGTTGAAGTGACGGTTCAATAACCTCATCAAGTCTCCACCATCCTCCCACTCAACTTTTCGAGACGAACTTTTCCTCGAGAAAGGACCCGATTCAAGAAACAATCCCTATTGCTTCCGGATCTGAATTAGGAGGTATACCCAACTGTTTTGGGTGTCCTATGAAGATGAATTTTGTCCGCTTTGGGTTCGAGCTTATCAACCTGAAACTTTTTCACATAAGCGTCATAGCCCCAAACCTTTAAGAAATGACAGCTTAGGTTTCTCTAAACCATAGTTCATACGGTGTCATGCTAACGGAATTACGTGGTGCCCTATTATAGTGAGTGCGGTTGTCTCTAATGCCTAACCCATGAACGATAGTGGTAATTCGATAAGAGATATCATGGTACGCACCATATCCAATAGAGTGCAACTATGATGTTCGGACACACCATCACACTATGGTGTTCCAGCGGTATTAATTGTGAAACAATTTGCACAATGTCTCAATTGTGTACCAAACTAAATACTCAGATATTCATCTCTATGATCATATCATAGACATTTTATCCTTTGTCACAATGATCTTCAACTTCACTCTGAAAATACTTGAACCATTCAATAATTCAGAATTGTGTTTCATCAAGTAAATATTCTCAAGATCTACTTAAATCATCTGTGAAGTAAGAACATAACGATATTCATCAGCATGCCTCGGACTCATTGGACTGCACACATCAAAATGTGTTACTTCCAACAAGTTGCTATCTTGTTCCATCTTACTGAAACCGAGGCTTTTCAGTCATCTTGTCCATGTGGTATGTTTTGCATATCTCAAGTGATTCAAAATCAAGTGAGTCTAAACGATCCATCTGCATGGAGTTTCTTCATGCATATACACCAATAGACATGGTTTGCATGTCTCAAACTTTTCAAAAACGAGTGAGTCCAAAGATCCATCAACATGGAGCTTCTTCATGCGTTCTATACCAATATGACTCAAATGGTAGTGCCACAAGCAGGTGGTACTATCATTACTATCTTATATCTTTTGGCATGAAAATGTGTATCACTACGATCGAGATTCAATAAACCATTTCTTTAGGTGCAAGACCATTGAAGGTATTATTCAAATAAATAGAGTAACCATTATTCTTCTTAAATGAATAACCGTATTGCGATAGACATAATCCAATCATGTATATGCTCAACGCAAACACCAAATAACAATTATTTAGGTTTAACACCAATCTCGATGGTAGAGGAGGCGAGCGATGCTTGATCACATCATCCTTGGAAACACTTCCAACACATATCGTCAGCTCACCTTTAGCTAGTCTCCGTTTATTCCGTAGCCTTTTATTTCGAGTTACTAACACTGAGCAACCGAACCGGTATCTTAATACCCTGGTGCTACTAGGAGTACTAGTAAAATACACAATAACTTAATGTATATCCAATATACTTCTATCGACCTTGCCAGCCTTCTTATCTACCAAGTATCTAGGGTAATTCTGCTCGATGGCTGTTCCCCTTATTGCGTAAGCACTTAGTCTCGGGTTTGGGTTCAACCTTGGGTTTCTTCACTGGAGCAGCAATTGATTTGCCGTTTCATGAAGTGTCCCTTCTTGCCCTTGCCCTTCTTGAAACTAGTGGTTTCACCAACCATCAACAATTGATGCTCCTTCTTGATTTTTACTTTCGTGATGTCAAACAACGTGAATACCTCAAGGATCACCATCTCTATCCTTGATATGTTATAGTCCATCACGAAGCTCTAGCAGCTTGGTGGCAATGACTTTGGAGAAACATCACTATCTCATCTGGAAGATCAACTCCCACTCGATTCAAGTGATTGTTGTACTCAGACAATCTGAGCACAAGCTCAACGATTGAGCTTTTCTCCCTTAGTTTGCAGGCTAAGAAAATCGTCGGAGGTCTTATACCTCTTGGCGTGGGCACGAGCTTGAAATCCCAATTTCAGCCCTCGAAACATCTCATATGTTCCGCGACGCTTCAAAAACGTCTTTGGTGCCTCAACTCTAAACCGTTTAACCGAACTATCACGTAGTTATCAAAAGCGTGTATGTTCGATGTTCGCAACATCCACAAAGCGACGTTTGGGGTTCAGCACACTGTGGCGGTGCATTAAGGACATAAGCTTTCTCATCACATAATCGCTACTTTCAACTTTCAACTATACTTTCTCTAGGAACATATCTGAACAGTGGAACTAAAGCGCGAGCTTCGACATAATTTGCAAAAGGTCTTTTGACTATGTTCAAGATAATTAAGTTCATCTTATGAACTCCCACTCGAATAGACATCCCTCTGGTCATCTAAGTGATTACATGATCCGAGTCAACTAGGCCGTGTCCGATCATCACGTGAGACGGACTAGTCATCATCGGTGAACATCTTCATGTTGATCGTATCTACTATACGACTCATGCTCGACCTTTCGGTCTCTGTGTTCCGAGGCCATGTCCGTACATGCTAGGCTCGTCAAGTTAACCCCAAGTGTTTTATTTGTGTAAATCTGTCTTACACCCGTTGTATGTGAACGTAAGAATCCATCACACCCGATCATCACGTGGTGCTTAGAAGCGACGAACTGTAGCAACGGTGCACAGTCAGGGGAGAAAACTTCTTGAAATTTGTGTAAGGGATCATCTTATTTACTACCGTCGTTCTAAGTAAACAAGATGCATAAACATAATAAACATCACATGCAATTATATAGTAGTGACATGATATGGCCAATATCATATTGCTCCTTTTGATCTCCATCTTGAGGGCTCCATGATCATCATTGTCACCGCATGACACCATGATCTCCATCATCATGATCTCCATCATCGTGTCTCCATGAAGTTGTCTCGCCAACTTATTACTTCTACTACTATGGCTACGGTTAGCAATAAAGTAAAGTAATTACATGGCGTTGTTCAATGACACGCAGGTCATACAATAAATAAAGACAACTCCTATGGCTCCTGCCGGTTGTCATACTCATCGACATGTAATTCGTGAATCCTATTACAAGAACATGATCAATCTCATACATCACATATCATTCATCACATTCTTCTTGGCCATATAACATCACATAGCATACCCTGCAAAAACAAGTTAGACGTCCTCTAATTGTTGTTTGCATGTTTTACGTGGCTGCTATGGGTTTCTAGCAAGAACGTTTCTTACCTACATAAAACCACAACGTGATATGCCAATTGCTATTTACCCTTCATAAGGACCCTTTTCATCGAATCCGTTCGACTAAAGTGGGAGACTGGCACCGCTAGCCACCTTATGCACCAAGTGCATGTCGGTCAGTGGAACCTGTCTCACGTAATGCGTGTAAGGTCGGTCCGGGCGCTTCATCCCACAATACCGTAGAAACAAGATTGGACTAGTAACGGTAAGCATATTGAACATCATCAACGCCCACAACTACTTTGTGTTCTACTCGTGCAAAGAATCTACGCAATAGACCTAGCTCATGATGCCCTTTGTTGGGGAGCGTGGCAGAAATTCAAAATTTTCCTACGTGTCACCAAGATCTATCTATGGAGAAACTAGCAACGAGGGAAGGAGAGTGCATCTACATACCCTTGTAGATCGCTAAGCGAAGCGTTCAAGAGAACGGGGTTGAAGGAGTCGTGCTCGTCGTGATCCAAATCACCGGAGATCCGAGTGCCGAACGGACGGCACCTCCGCGTTCAACACACGTGCGGCCGGTGGCGTCTCCCATGCCTTGATCCAGCAAGGAGAGAGGGAGAGGTTGAGGAAGACTCCATCCAACAGCAGCACAACGGCGTGGTGGTGGTGGAGGCGTGGCAATCCTGCAGGGCTTCGCCCAAGCACCTCACGGGAGAGTAGGAGGTGTCACGGGAGGGAGGGAGGCGCCAGGCTCATGTGTGGATGCCTCCCTCCCTCCACTATATAGGGGCAAGGGAGAGGGGAGGCGCAGCCTTGCCCCTTCCTCCAAGGAAGGGGTGCGGCCAAGAGGGGAGGAGTCCATCCTCCCCAAGGCACCCTCAGGTGCCTTCCCCTTGAGGACTCTTCCCTCCCCAAGTTTCCTTGGCGCATGGGCCTCTTGGGGCTGGTGCCCTTGGCCCATATAGGCCAAGGCGCACCCCCTACAGCCCATGTGGCCCCCGGGCAGGTGGACCCCCGGTGGACCCCGGACCCCTTTCGGCACTCCGGTACAATACCGATAAAGTGCGAAACTTTTCGGCGACCAAAATAGGACTTCCCATATATAAATCTTTACCTCCGGACCATTCCGGAACTCCTCGTGACGTCCGGGATATCATCCGGGACTCGAACAACATTCGGTAACCACATACAAACTTCCTTTATAACCCTAGCGTCGCCAGACCTTAAGTGTAGACCCTACGGGTTCGGGAGACATGTAGACATGACCGAGACGTTCTCCGGTCAATAACCAATAGCGGGATCTGGATACCCATGTTGGCTCCCACATGTTCCACGATGATCTCATCGGATGAACCACGATGTCATGGACTCAATCGATCCCGTATACAATTCCCTTTGTCTAGCGTTATTGTACTTGCCCGAGATTCGATCGTCGGTATCCCGTACCTTGTTCAATCTCGTTACCGGCAAGTCTCTTTTCTCGTTCCGTAACACATCATCCCGTGGTCAACCCCTTGGTCACATTGTGCACATTATGATGATGTCTTACCGAGTGGGCCCAGAGATACCTCTCCGTTTACACGGGGTGACAAATCCCAGTCTCGATTCGTGCCAACCCAATGTACACTTTCGAGATACCTGTAATGCACCTTTATAGTCACCCGATTCGTTGTGACGTTTGGTACACCCAAAGCATTCCTACGGTATCCGGGAGTTGCACAATCTCATGGTCTAAGGAAAAGATACTTGACATTAGAAAAGCTTTAGCAAACGAACTACACGATCTGTGCTAGGCTTAGGATTGGGTCTTGTCCATCACATCATTCTCCTAATGATGTGATCCCGTTATCAACGACATCCAATGTCCATGGTTAGGAAACCGTAACCATCTATTGATCAACGAGCTAGCCAATAGAGGCTTGCTAGGGACATGGTGTTGTCTATATATCCACACATGTATTTGAGTTTCCTATCAATACAATTATAGCATGGATAATAAACGATTATCATGAACAAGGAAATATAATAATAATAGCTAATTTATTATTGCCTCTAGGGCATATTTCCAACAAAAGGGGGGGGGCACCTGGTGGGCTGGGCCACCAGCTGGGCCGGTTCGTGGCGCCAGGTAAGTGGGCTTCTCTCTTCTCTGCTTATTTCTATTTTATTTCTCTTTTCTATTTTGTTTGCCTCTGTTTTAGTTTAGTAAAATACTAAACCATTTTATAAAATCCTGGAGATAATTATGTGGCTGGAACTAAAGTATACCAAACCACATAAAATGTCCCAGAATTATTGGACATATATTAATTATATATAAAATATATTTCCAATGCAAATAGTTATTGAATTAATTCAAAGGCCCAAATAAAAATGTTTCAGTCACTCCAAAAATATTGGTTTGAATTTTATTCTTGCCAATATTTTTTTAAAGCTGAAAAGGAACATTTCCTTGGAAACATTTGAAGCAATTTTTAATGTTGATCATTTATTTTGAATGATTCCTGAGGCTCTCCAATTCCCCAATTCAAATTTAGAGGAAATTTAGACATGATGCATGGATGCAAGAAAATCAAGCTAGGGCTGATCTGGGGCTGTGACAGAATCACTTGAGATATGCAAATCATACCACATGGGCAAGATGACTGAAAAGCCTCGGTTTCAGTAAGATGGAACAAGATAGCAACTTGTTGGAAGTAACACATTTTGATATGTGCAGTCCAATGAGTGCCGAGGCATGCAGTGAATATCGTTATGTTCTTACTTCACAGATGATTCGAGTAGATGTTAAGTGTATTTATTTGATGAAACACAAGTCTGAATTATTGAATGGTTCAAGTAATTTCAGAGTGAAGTTTAAGATCTTCGTGACAAGAGGATAGAATATCTATGATATGATCATAGAGATGAATATCTGAGTTACGAGTTTTGGCACACAATTAAGACATTGTGGAAATTGTTTCACAATTAATACCGCCTGGAACACCATAGTTTGATGGTATGTCCGAACATCATAGTTGCACTCTATTGGATATGGTGCGTACCATGATATGTCTTATCGAATTACCACTATCGTTCATGGGTTAGGCATTAGAGACAACCACACTCACTTTAATGGGACACCACGTAATTCCGTTGAGACGACACCGTTTGGAGAAACCTAAGTTGTCGTTTCTTAAAAGTTTGGGGCTGCGACGCTTATGTGGAAAAGTTTCAGGTTGATAAGCTCGAACCCAAAGCGGACAAAATGCATCTTCATAGGACACCCAAAACAGTTGGGTATACCTCCTATCTCAGATCCGGAAGCAAAAGTAATTGTTTCTAGAAACGGGTCCTTTCTCGAGAAAAAATTTCTCTCGAAAAGTTGAGTGGGAGGATGGTGGAGACTTCATGAGGTTATTGAACCATCACTTCAACTAGTGTGTAGCAGGGCACAGGAAGTTGTTCCCGTGGCACCTACACCAATTGAAGTAGAAGCTTATGATAGTGATCATGAAGTTTCAGATCAAGTCACTGACGTACCTCGTAGGGTGACAAGGATGCGTACTACTTCAGAGTGGTACGCAATCCTGTCTTGAAGGTCATGTTGCTAGACAACAATGAACCTCTGAGCTATGGAGAAGCAATGGTGGGCCCAAATTCGACAAATGGTTAGAAGCCATGAAATCCGAGATAGGATCCATGTATCGTAACAATGCTTGGACTTTGGTGGACTTGCCCGATGATCGGCAAGCCATTGAGATAAATGGATCTTTAAGAAGAAGACGGACGTGGACGGTAATGTCATTGTCTATGAAGCTCGACTTGTGGCGAAGAGTTTTTCACAAGTTCAAGGAGTTGACTACGATGAGGTTTTCTCATCCTTAGCGATGCTTAAGTCCGTTGGAATCATGTTAGCATAAGCTGGATTTATGAAATCTGGCAGATGGATGTCAAAATGAGCTTCCTTACCAGTTTTCGTAAGGAAAAGTTGTATGTGATACAATCAGAAAGGTTTTGTCGATCCTAAGGATGCTAAAAGGTATGCTAGCACCAGCGATCCTTCTAAGGACTGGAGTAAGCATCTCGGAGTTGGAATGTGCACTTTGATAAGATGATCAAAGATTTTAGGTTTATACAAAGTTTATGAGAAACTTGTATTTCCAAAGAAGTGAGTGGGAGCACTATAGAATTTCCGATGAGTATATGTTGTAGACATATTGATGATCAGAAATGATGTAGAATTACTGGAAAGCATATAGGGTTATTTGAAAGATGTTTTTCAATAGAAAACCTGGATTAAGCTACTTAAACAATAAGCATCAAGATCTATAAGATAGATCAAAATGTTTAATAATACTTTCAAATGAGCACATACCTTGACATAATCTTGAAAGTGTTCAAGACGGATCACCAAAGAAGGAGTTCTTGCCTGAGTTGTAAGGTATGAAGTTAAGAGTTAAAAGCTCGACCACGGCAGAAAAGAGAGAAGGGACGAAGGTCGTCCCTATGCTTCGTATATAGGCTCTATAGTATGCTATGTTGTGTACCGCATCGAAGTGTGCCTTGCCATGAGTCACTCAAGGGTACAAGAATGATCCAGAATGGATCATTGGACAGCGGTCAAAATTGTCCTTGGAGTAAATAAGGACATGTTTCTCGATTATGGAGGTGATAAAGAGTTCGGCGTAAAGGGTTACGTCGATGCAAGCTTTAACACCTATCCGAAAGTGACTCGAGTAGCAAACCAGATACGTATAGTGGAGCAACCATTTGGAATAGCTTCAAGTGGAGCGTGGAAGCAACATTTACAATATGACATAGAGAATTGCGAAGTACATACGGATCTGAATGTTACGTAATTCGCTGACTGAAACCTCTCTCAGAAGCAAAACATGATCAAACCCCAGAACTCATTGAGTCTTAATCACATGATGATGTGAACTAGTTTAATGACACTAGTAAACTCTTTGGATGTTGGTCACATGGAGATGTGACCTGTGAGTGTTAATCACATGGCGATGTGAACTAGATTATTGACTCTAGTGAAAGTGGGAGACTGTTGGAAATATGCCCTAGAGGCAATAATAAATTGGTTATTAGTATATTTCCTTGTTCATGATAATAGTTTATTATCCATGCTATAATTGTATTGATAGGAAACTCATATACATGTGTGGATACATAGACAACACCATGTCCCTAGTAAGCCTCTAGTTGACTAGCTCGTTGATCAACAGATGGTTACGGTTTCCTGACCATGGACATTGGATGTCGTTGATAACGGGATCACATCATTAGGAGAATGATGTGATGGACAAGACCCAATCCTAAGCCTAGCACAAAGATCGTAGTTCGTATGCTAAAGCTTTTCTAATGTCAAGTATCATTTCCTTAGACCATGAGATTACGCAACTCCCGGATACCGTAGGAATGCTTTGGGTGTACCAAACGTCACAACGTAATCGGGTGGCTATAAAGGTGCACTACAGTATATCCGAAAGTGTCATTGGGTTGGCACGAATCGAGACTGGATTTGTCACTCCGGTTGACGGAGAGGTATCTCTGGGCCCACTCGGTAGGACATCATCATAATGTGCACAATGTGACCAAGGGGTTGACCACGGGATGATGTGTTACGGAACGAGTAAAGAGACTTGCCGTAACGAGATTGAACAAGGTATCGGGATACCGACGATCGAATCTCGGGCAAGTACAATACCGTTAGACAAAGGGAATTGTATACGGATCGATTGAGTCCTTGACATCGTGGTTCATCCGATGAGATCATCGTGGAACATGTGGGAGCCAACATGGGTATCCAGATACCGCTGTTGGTTATTGACCGGGAACGCCTCGGTCATGTCTACATGTCTCCCGAACCCGTAGGGTCTACACACTTAAGGTTCGATGACGCTAGGGTTATAAAGGAAGTTTGTATGTGGTTACCGAATGTTGTTCGGAGTCTCGGATGAGATCCCGGACGTCACGAGGAATCCCGGAATGGTCCGGAGGTAAAGATTTATATATGGGAAGTCCTGTTTTGGTCACCGGAAAAGTTTCGGGTTTTTCCGGTAACGTACCGGGACCACCGGGAGGGTCCCGGGGGTCCACCAAGTGGGGCCACTAACCCCGGAGGGCTGCATGGGCCAAGTATGGGAGGGAACCAGCCCCAGGTGGGCTGGTGCGCCCCCCACAAGAGGCCCAAGGTGCAAGGGAGAGTGGGAGGGGGCAAACCCTAGGGCAGATGGGCCCTAAGGCCCATCTAGTGGGCGCCTCCCTCTCCCTCCCCTGTTGGCCACCTCCCCAAGCCCCATCTAGGGCTGGCCGCACCCCTTGGGGATGGAAACCCTAGATGGGGGCGCAGCCCTCCCCCTCCCCTATATATACTTGAGGTTTGGGGCTGCCCAACACACATGAGTTCTCTCCCTCTTGGTGCAGCCCTGCCTCTCCTCCTCCTCCTCTCCCTTGGTGCTTGGCGAAGCCCTGCGGGATTGCCACGCTCCTCCATCACCACCATGCCGTTGTGCTGCTGCTGGATGGAGTCTTCTCAACCTCCCTCTCTCCTTGCTGGATCAAGGCATGGGAGACGCCACCGGGCTGTACGTGTGTTGAACGCGGAGGTGCCGTCCGTTCGGCACTAGGATCATCGGTGATTTGAATCACGACGAGTACGACTCCATCAACCCCGTTCACTTGAACGCTTCTGCTTAGCGATATACAAGGGTATGTAGATGCACTCTCCTTCCCCTCGTTGCTGGTTTCTCCATAGATAGATCTTGGTGACACGTAGGAAAATTTTGAATTTCTGCTACGTTCCCCAACACCTATAACATATAGACTACGCCATGTCATCGCACGCATGCATGTGGAAATCTTTTTGGACTTTTAGTTTTTAAAATGTTTTATCTCTTAAATGAAAAATCCGGTTGAAGATCCGTTTTCACCATTAATTCCCATGCGACGAGATCTTCGAAACTAGATCTCATATCAATATATTTCGACGATTTTTTTTGTTAAAAGTTGCCATGTCTATTCCACGTGAATTGCCATGATATTTACACTAAACTTGCCATGTTATTTTCAGCTTTTTTCTTCTATATTAAAAAGTAAGTTTTGACATATTATAAAATGGAGAATTAAGAAATTAGACATGTCATGCACCATAAACTAAAATTGCCATGATACATGCACTTAAAATTGCCATGGTTCATGCAAAAATATATTTTCATGGTCAAAATACTGGAATTGCCATCATCAAAAACTAAAATTGTCATGATCTACAAACTAAAATTGCCACATGGCAACTTTAGTTTAAGCACCATGGCAACTACAGTGTAAACATCATGGCAACTTTTAGGGAAAAAATCGTCGAAACATATCAACATGAGGTGTAGTTTTGAAGATCTCGTCGAGACAGATTTAATGGTGAAAATAGATTTTAATTCGCTTTTTTAATTAGGAGATAAAATATTTTTAAGCCGAAACCAAAAAGATTTCTGTTGATGTCATCTGTTCATACGTGGCAAAAACGAGTGGTGATCGAGGCGTGTGGGCGATGTGCAAACGCCCACAATGTGGGCGTTAGTTTTTCCGATAAATAGATGATAAATCATGACAGCACTAGCAGAGATTAAACTAATCATGCGAACTAGCATAGTAGATGAACATATCACATCTAGGGCACATACTAGAAACATGAATTCTACCACGATCTCGAACAGGAAGGATAGAATCACATACGGTGGAGCGGGTGCAGCACCGCCGGCGTTGATGTTGTCGCCCATGTCGTCGAGGATGAGGTTGTCGAGGTCGGGGAAGAAGTCGTCGTTCGCGAAGTCATCGCTGCCAGCAGTCGCGCAAGTGCGCTCCCCAAAAACCTGATCGCCCCTCTCCCGTACAGGATCACGAGAGGCGGGGTTCCGGAGGCCTGCTGTCCCTTCTCTCGGTGCACGCCGAAAGGATGGGTGGAGAAGACTTGCTTGGCGGCGCAATGATCTGGAATGGTGGTGAGAAACCATACGAAGTGGCTGCAGCTAGGGTAGACGTCTGCCTGTCTATATAGCGCGGGTCGGGTAGGTCGTAGGAGTAAACCCCACGTCCGAGTCGTCACGATCCAAAAGAATCGGAAACGGTTCAGTAATTAATGCGTCCGTTAATTATTAATTAATGACTCATTAATTTTTTTCGAGCATCAAAAATATAGACAACGCGCATACCTCTGTCCTCGGCTCGGCTCAATCCCGCAGCGCGTCGGGTCGCGGCGCGTCGAGGCGAGGCGTGGCATGGCGAGGCAAGCGAGGAGGAGGAGCGCGCGTGTAGGTCACCTCTTCTCATGCTCATACAAGTGGTAGAAGAGCTCACCTTATAAAGAGGTGCAACTCCCTCTCAACTTCCGGGGTGGGACTAAACTTTAGTCTCACTCACACCACTCACATGTGTGCATGAATGGGCCAAGAGAATTTCAGAATTTTAGTTGGGATTTGGGCCAAAGGCCTACTAGCAAATTCCAACAATACCCCACAAAGTCTCATTGACACATCTCATCATTTAGTTTCAAAACATTGTTTATATACCGGTGCTTAGTGAAGACTGTGAAGTTGAACTTCCACTTAGAATTTTATGCTACACTAGGTCACAACTTGAATAGTGGACTATGTCTTGAACTACAAGTTTTCTGCGAGACTAGTTTCACACAAATTCTCGATACTAGGCTGCCACAAGGCTTCCCCACGGGTGGAGCGTATACGTCATACTCCAGGGCCTTTCATGAATTTATTAGAGAACACCCAATTCTCACAAACTGCGACGTAACAGTCATATTCATATAGGTGTTTTCCTCAGGAGATGCTCTGCAGGACAACATCTTTGCTTACTCAAATAAGCCACTTGGAACACATTAAGATAAATATCAACCTGCCATGCAGATCAGGAGAGTATTGCATCTTCACGGAGTGGGATAATTAAAATAGGGATACTCTCCTCTCAGCTGACCAACAGCTTGTCTCCCACTTCTACTTCACGGGATCTCTAAGCACATAGAGTGGGGTACCACTATGGACAACTCATGCGGTGGGTCTCAAACCCATCTCCATCGATGCATTATATATCACATTACGTGATATACCCTTTGTGAAGGGATCTGCCAAGTTTTTCGATGTTTGGATATAATCCAAGGTAATAACTCCGGAGTTCCTCAGTTTTCTGAAAGATTTTAGTCTCCTCTTCACATGCCTTGAGGACTTCGTATTGTCCTTAGAACTGTTTATCTTGACGATCTCAGTTTGATTATCACAGTTCATCAAGATAGGGGGTATTGGTTTTTCAACCATAAGTAAGTCCATCAAGAGCTCACGAAGCCACTCTGCTTCAACAGTGGCAGTGTCTAATGCTATGAGTTCTACTTCCATAGTTGACCTCGTTAAGATGGTTTGCTTGCAAGACTTCCAGGAAACAGCGCCACCACCAAGTTTAAAAACTTAACCACTTGTGGCCTTAATCTCATCAGCATCAGATATCCAGGTCGAGTCACTATAGCCCTCCAGTACCCTTGGATACCTGGTGTAGTGAATCCCATAGCTCGCAATGCCTTTCAAGTAGCGCATAACTCTCTCAAGCACACGCCAATGATCATCTCCCGGTTTTGACACAAACCGACTCAGCTTGCTCACGGCAAAAGAGATGTCAGGCCTCGTGGCACTCGCCAGATACATCAGCGAGCCAATAATCTGAGAATACCTCAGTTGATCTCTAGCAATCCATCGATTCTTTCGAAGCAACACACTAGCATCATATGGAGTTGGAGAAGGCATGCACTCGCTATACCCAAAACGACTCAAGATCTTTTCCACATAATGAGACTGAAGCAGTGTGATCCCACCATTCTCATCTCTCAATAGCTTGATGTTCAAGATAACATCAGCTACTCCTAGATCCTTCATCTCAAAACAGCAAGATAAGAAATCCTTAACCTCCTTGATTAGATCAAGTTTGGTTCCAAAGATCAGTATGTCATCGACATATAGACAAAGAATAACTCCTTCGCCCCCACCATGGCGATAGTAGACACATTTGTCACCATCGTTTACTATAAAGCCGGCAGCAGTTAATGTTCTCTCTAACTTCTCATGCCACTCCTTAGGAGCTTGTTTAAGACCATATAAATACTTTAATAACTTGCACACCTTTCCTTCCTGACCAGGTACTACAAAACCATCTGGCTGATCCATGAAATTTCCTCCTTCAACTCTCCATTGAGGAAAGTCGTCTTAACGTCCATTTGATGAACGAGAAGACCATGTGAGGCAGCCAGTGATAGTAGCACCCGAATAGTGGTCAGTCTAGCCACGGGTGAGTAAATATCAAAGAATTCTTCACCTTCTTTCTGGGTATAACCCTTAGCCACAAGCCATGCCTTGTACTTTTCGATTGTACCATCAGGTCTAAGCTTTTTCCTGAACACCCACTTACATCCTACAGGTTTGCACCCATAAGGACGGTCAGTGATCTCCCAGGTTCAGTTAGCTAAGATGGAGTCCATCTTGCTACGAACAGCTTCCTTCCAGTAGTCAGCATCAGGAGATGCATAGGCTTCTGAAATAGTCCTGGGTGTGTCATCCACAAGGTACACAATGAAATCATCACCAAAGAACTTTGCAGTCCTCTGTCTCTTACTCTTTCTGTGAGTTTCATTGTCACCCTCAACAGGATTCTCAACGTGTTCCATCACAATGGTGGGTTCAGAATTACAAATGAATTCCTCACTAGATGGAGTAGGTATCTCCTGATTTGATGAACTCGACATATCCTTCATAGGAAATATGTCCTCAAGGAAATTTGCATCATTAGACTCCATAATCGTACCAACATGCATGTCGGATACCTCAGATTTTATTATCAAAAAACTATAGCCAATGCTATGAAAAGCATAGCCCAGAAGAACACAATCCACGGTTTTTGGTCCAAGCTTGCGCTTCTTGGGAATTGGTATATTGACTTTCGCCAAACAACCCCAAGAACGTAGGTAAGAGAGTTTCAACCTTTTCCTTGCCCATTCCTCAAATGGAGTCACGGTCTTATGCTTTGTGGGAACTCGGTTTAGGACATGACATGCAGTCATCAGCGCCTCCCCCCACCATTCCTTGGAAAGACCCGATGTCTTTAACATGGTGTTAACCAAATAAGTTAGAGTTTGATTCTTTATTTCGGCTACCCCATTTGACTAGGTGAGTAGGGAGGCGTCCTCTCATGGATTATACCATGTTCCGCACAAAACAAATCAAATTCATTGGAAAAGTACTCTCCACCATGATCAGACCTAAGACGTTTAATTTTCCGATCAAGTTGGTTCTCTGCTTCAGCTTTATAGTTATTGAAGAAAGTTAAAGCCTCATCTTTTGATTTCAGAAGATACACATAACAATATCTAGTGGAGTCATCAATCAATGTCGTGAAGTATCTCTTTCCACCTTTTGTCAACACGCCATTCATCTCACAAAGATCAGAATGTATTAGCTCTAGTGGTGCCAAGTCTCTTGCCTCTGCAGTCTTATGGGACTTGCGAGGTTGCTTAGCTTGCACACATACTTGGCACTTGGAGCCTTTGACAAGAGAGATTTTCGAACTAAATTCATATTGGCTAGCCGTCATGCAACCAAAGTTAATACGACAAAGTCGTGAATGCCAAATATTAGACTCATTATTGTGGCAAACATGATTAATAACTTTAATGCAAATATCTGACAAAGACAAGCGGAACAAGCCTCCGCAGTCGTAGCCTTTTCCAACAAATTATCCATACTTAGAAATTACAACTTTATTGGACTCGAAAACCAACTTAAAACCATCTCGACATAAACGGGAACCGCTAACGAGATTTTATTGATGGATGGCACATGATGAATGTTCTTCAGACGCACGGTCTTCCCCGAAGTAAACTTCAGATCGACCGTACCAACACCTTGAACGATAGCATGTGACCCATTCCCCACCAGCATGGGAGAAGTTCCTGTGACCTGGTAAGAATAAAACATAGAGGCACCAGCACAAACATGTACATTGGTACCGGTGTCAATTAACCAATCAGGAGATTGAAATACTGAAAGGATGGTAGGAATAATATCGTACCCAGATTCCTTCATATCAGTATCACCGATGAAAACATTAGCGGACTTGCTGCTCTTCTCATGTTCACGCTCCTCAAAGCGGTTAGGACACTTCGGAGCCCAGAGATTAGGATCACCACAGACATAGCAAAGTCCCTTCCCCTTATGAGAATTCTTCTTGAAGTTGGTAGAATGTGACGGCTTGTTCTTCATATCAAACTTGCCTTTGCCCTGGTTCTTGTTGTTTTTGAACTTATTGGGCTGGAAGTTCTTCTTTTGTACCATATGGGCACTAGAAGCTCCCTCGGCAACTCGAGCACGTGTGTCCTTTGCTCTCGCCTTCTCTTCAACATCAAGAGTACCAATGAGATCCGCAATGGAAAACTCCTGTCTCTTGTGTTTCAGGGAAGTAGCAAAATTGTTCCACGAAGGTGGAAGCTTGGCAATGATGCCTCCGGCAACAAATTTGTCTGGCAACACACACTTGAAGTACTCAAGTTCTTTTGCGAGTGACTGTATATCATGAGCCTCCTGTACAACAGAGCGCTCACCAGTCATCTTGTGGTCACAGAATTGCTCCATGATGTACAACTCACCGGCGTCCGAGGCACCAAACTTGGCCTCGAGCACAGCCCACATGTCCTTGCCGTTGTCAAACGACATATACGAATCCACAATGGAGTCATCAAGAACACTCAGAAGAGCGCCTTTAAAGAGATTATCGATCTTCTCAAGAGCTTCCAGCTGTGCTGGATTAAGATCGCCCTCAGGCTTGCCCTTAGTGGCGTCATAGCAGCCCATGGTCTGAAACTAGTAGAATGCTCTCGTGTGCCACCTCTTATATTGCGCCCCCGTAAAGGCAGGCGGCTTTAGATGCGCAGCAAAACCACTCAGAGTAAATTGCCTATAATCAGGTTTTTGGATTGTTGGAAATATGGGCAAATTACTATGAGTTTTAATCCGAATAAACAGATGACAAATCATGACAAGGTGATGTGGTATGCTCCTATAATACCATGGTTGAAACGTTTGTTCCAAAACAAACAACATGTGAATGCGATGCGGTGGCACGGAGAAGACCGTAAGAAAGACGAAAAGTTGAGAGTACCTGCTGACGGTTCGCAGTGGAGAAAAATCGAGAGAAAGTACAGGGAGGAGTTTGCAAGTGACCCAAGGAACGTATGGTTTGGTCTAAGCGCAGATGGCATTGATCCTTTTGGGGAGCAGAGCAGCAACCTGTAACATCCCAAATTTTTAAAATTTGTAATGTTAGTATGATCATCCTTTTCATCATGATTTCTATGCATATTTGAAATTTTCCGAATATTCAAATCATTATTGCAACTTAAGGCAAATTATTGGAGTGGAGATAACAGGACTTCTCCCCTGTTATAAAAAGTTCATAATGATCAAAATATTGTTTGAAGATCACCTGATGTATTTCTGCAAGTTTTGAACTCCAAACGATTTTTTTGATTTGTTTTATACTGCTCTTTGTGTGTTCTTTATTGCATAAAATAGTTTTACAAAATTTCATTAGTGCTGGAATTATATTTCCTGTAGTGTATATTAGTAGTAGTATTTTACTGTGTGTTGCGGCATTTTTAGTAAGTCATATGGTATTTTGTTTTCTCAAATTAAACCTCCTGGACAATATTATACTTTCCTAGAGTTTACTATTCATCAGGGCTCCCAGCGCAGCCCATTTATATGCATAGCCCACTACGCTGGAGTAGCGCAGCAGTAGCTAGCAGGCCGAAGCCCATCGAGCAGCCCACCCCGCCGGTTTTTTTTCTTTTTCCTCTCTGCCGCTGACCACCCTAACCCACATGTCATCTCTCTCCTTCCCGTGTTCTTTCTGGAGACCACTTCCCGATTCAAATCCTTGCCGACTCGGCTTAGATCTCGTCCCTCTCGCAAGGTAACTACTCTACAAATAGTCCCCTTGCTCTTCTCTACCGATTTTTGGCAAAATCCATCACTCCCGTGCCCTAGAACTCACCGCTGGATCTCACCGGAGTTCACCGCCGTAGAAGCTTTCCGCCGGTCGATCCCGCCGCGTCCGAAGGTTCCCAGCGCCCTTACCTTCGGTTGTCTTCGCCTTGACCTCCTCTCTTTCCCTCACCTATTAGTTCTCGCAGGGAAGCACCCACCCGAGTGCTTCGAGCTCGCCCCAACGAACACCCCACCGCCCGAGCTCCAGCCATCCTCTGCCGTCATCCCGCTCGCCACCGGCGCTGAGGACGTCGTCGAGACCGCAGAGGAGATCCACGACCCGTACGCTACCCGCCGGAGTCTGGAGACCACCGGAGCAGGCGCCACCATCGCCGCCCGAGCCGCCCCGCGCCGTTCTTCCTCAAAGTCCGGCGGCCATCCTCTGTTTTCCGGTGAGGCATCCACGTCCGTCTGATCTAAGTTGGATAGCCCAGATTAGAACATGTTTCCTTTTTTTTCTTCCAAGCGGTATGCACTATATAGCAGCCGACCGTCGTTTAAGCCTAGCAGCAAACACCATCTGGCCACTCACGTCGCGCCATGTGGCAACGCCACAGCAGCCGTGGCAGTTCTTTCCAGAACGCTTTTATGGCATAATTTTTTCTTTGCAGATTCCATACCAAATTTTCATTTAGGTATATCTTGAAATCTGTAACTCCAAATTCATCGATTCTTTTTCCTGTGTACTCGTAGTGACCAGGAGAATATTGAACTACCAAAGTTTCACATTTGTGAACAGTTCAAATTTGAATTTGTTTAAATTTGAATTCAAACTTCCGGAGGCCATATCTTTCAAACTGTTGATCCAAATTAGTTGATTCTTTTTGCATTGTGATCCTACTAGCATGTAGATAATATATGCCTACTAATATGTTCTGTTATTTAAGTTTTTATTTGAATTCTTTGCTGTTGACTTTATTGTGGTGTTACGTGAGTACGGTTTATTTATCGGTGCCTTCGTTATCGTATAGATTGTCCGGAGTGTGAAGCGGATCGGAATTAATCGTTAGAGTACTTCAGCACCGTTCAAGGCAAGTTTGCACATTTGATTTTTCTCATCCTATATTCTGCTATGCATGTGTGATTTTTATGCTATGACATGTGCTTGGTTTGATATGTATGTTCTGTGTTGTCATATTCTGGTGTGATCAACTTGCTATGATAGACGTGGGCATATGTCGAAAGTGATCCATGAAAGTGGTGAGTGTTTATAGCCGTAGGCTCGGGATTATTAACCAGGTGAATGCGTCCTTTGGCGAGCGCTCTATTGTCCCTAGAGAATGCGCCATTGACAGAGCGCACTTGAGGCGAGGTTTAGTTTTGAAACTTAAATCAGGTGAATGCGTCCTTGGCGTAACGCTCTATTGTTCCTAGAGAATGCGCCACTGACAGAGCGCACTTGAGACATACTTCTGAAGTTCTTGTCATGTTTATTTAGAATCTTTGGGTTATCTTAGGCGAGTAAATTAGAGACGGTTGTGAGTTCAGCTAGTGGAGGTAGGTGAAGACATTCTTCTCCAAACTAGTGTGTTTTGTTTGTCATACATTGCTTTGTGGATGTAGGTTTTCTATATCATATTGTGTGATTTGCCAATACATTCAATGTATTGACCCTTGTGGCTGCAACTTATCATGTTGCAGGATTTTCAGATGATCAATGAGATACAGTAGGGTTGCAAGTCTTCACTCGACATGCTCTCCAGTGGGCATTGATGGACTCGTCGTTGATTATGCTACCTTTCCGCTGTTATTATTGAAAAAGTTAGCCATGTGCTATTCGGTTTGTAATACTTCATAAATTCTGGATCATACGTTGTAGTAAATGATGCACTTGTTATTTGATATTCATATGTACTGTGTGTGCTAGCGAGTCGATCCAGGGACTAGCACAGTGAGCACAGAGACATCGAATCTTATCAGATTCGGGTCGTTACACAACCATAGGACCTGGCCTGTGACTCTATGTTTGTATAACCTTCCTCCTTGGTTGTGCATGAAGCGGAAGTTCATTATGATGCCAGTGCTCATCCAAGGCCCTAAGCAACCCGGCAACGACATTGATGTGTACCTAAGGCCATTAGTTGAAGAACTATTACAGGTGTGGAATGGAACAGGTGTACGTGCGTGGGATGAGCACGGATAGGAAGAATTTGACCTAAAGGCGTTGCTTTTCGTGACCATAAATGATTGGCCTGCTCCCAGTAACCTTTCAGGACAGACAAACAAGGGATACCGCGGATGCACGCACTGTTTGGATGATACCGATAGTATATATTTGGAGAGTTGTAGGAAGAATGTGTACCTGGGACATCGTCGATTTCTTCCGAGCAGGCATTCCATAAGAAAGAAAGGCAAGCATTTCAAAGGTGAGACGGATCATCGGACGAAGCCTCGCCACCATACTGGTGCTGATGTAGATGATATGGTCAAGGATTTGAAGGTAATCTTTGGAAAGGGTCCTGGAAGACAACCTGTTCTGAAGGACGCTGACGGACGTGCACCCATGTGGAAGAAGAAATCTATATTTTGATACATGCCATATTGGAAAGACCTAGAGGTCCGCATTGCAATCGACGTGATGCACGTGACGAAGAATCATTGCGTGACCCTACTTGGCTTCTTGGGCGTGTATGGGAAGACAAAAGATACATCAGAGGCATGAGAGGACCAGCAACGTATGCACGGAAAAGATGGCATACATCAGGGTCAGGCCAGCTACGCTCTTACCAAAGAAGAGAAGAAAATCTTCTTTGAATGCCTGCTCAGCATGAAGGTACCATATGGCTTCTCGTAGAATATAAAGGGAATAATAAATATGGCAGAGAAAAAGTTCCAGAACCTAAAGTCTCATGACTGCCACATGATTATGACGCAACTTCTTCCGGTTGCATTGAGGGGGCTTCTACCGGAAAACGTTCGATTAGCCTTTGTGAAGCTATGTGCATTCCTCTATGCAATCTCTCAGAAGGTAATCGATCCGAGAAATCATACCAAGGTTACAGAATGATTTGGTGCAATGTCTTGTCGGGCTTCGAGTTGGTGTTCCCACCATCCTTCTTCAACATCATGACGCATGTCCTAGTTCACCTTTGCGAAGAGATTAACGTTTTGGGTCCTGTATTTCTACACAATATGTTCCCGTTTGAGAGGTTCATGGGAGTATTGAAGAAATATGTTCATAACCGTGCTAGGCCAGAAGGAAGCATCTCGAAGGGCCATGAAATGAGTAGGTCATTGAGTTTTGTATTGACTATATTCCTGACCTTAAGCCGATTGGTGTTCTGAATCATGCATAAGGGCAGGCTGGATGGAAAAGGCACGCTAGAGGGGATCAAATAATATGTATGGACGGGCATTCTCTCACCGAAGCACACTACACAATTCTACAGAATTCCGCCTTGGTGGCTCCGTATATGGAGGAACACAAGAATTTTCTACACTCCAAACACACGGAGAAGTCGTATTTGGATTACACGTGAACAAACGAGGACTTTCGCCTGTTGGTTGCAGAAACATGCCATGCATGATGGCTATATTGAAGATGACCTGTACTCGCTGTCCAAGTTACCATCTTTGAATATAATGACTTTCAAAGGGTACCAGATAAATGGGAATACATTTTACACGATCGCCCAAGATAAGAAGAGCACCAACCAAAATAGTGGGGTCCGCTTTGATGCAACAACCAACACGGGAAAGGAAACATATTATGGTTACATGGAGGACATATGGGAACTTAACTATGGAGGTGGTTTGAAGATCCATTTGTTTCGGTGCAAATGGGTCAATATGACACGAGGCGGGGTAACGGAAGACCTGCAGTACGGAATGACACCAGTGGATCTCAACAATCTTGCGTATGCAGACGAACCATTCGTCCTAGCTAATGATGTGGCGCAAGTTTTTTATGTGAAAGACATGTCTACCAGGCCGAGAAAAAGAAAAGATAAGGAAGCGAATGGATCATACGACGAGCCAAAGCGCCACATAGTTCATTCAGGGAAAAGAAACATCATGGGAGTGGATGACAAGACAGACATGTCAGAAGATTGTGAAAAGTTTGATGAAATTGCTCCATTCATAGTGAATATTGACCCAAGCATCCAGTTAAATGATGAAGATTTTCCATGGCTACGGCGCAAAGGGACACACGCGAAGAAAAAGTTTCACACCCAAATATTTGGGATGTGATCGGCTTCACTATCATCACTTTCTTATGTGTTTAACACCCAAGAGGGAATCTCTGTAATAGTTAGGGTAGTTATGTGTTTTGGCATTTGAAACGCGAAGAAATTTTATGTGCAAACACATTCTTCCATGCATTTACTGATTTTTTTCAGCTAAATGACCCTGAAATTGAAAAGCATTTCAAATGAACTCAGAAAAGGTTGAAAGTTGGCATGGTATCATAATTTCACCGACATACCATGTGCAAAAAAGTAGAGAGGGTTACGGCAAAAACTAGATGCACTTCGTGTACAAAATGGACAATCTCTTTCGAAGTATCAGGGTTTCGGACAAATACTCATCTGTTACAAAGGCATTTCATTTTTTAAATAACCTAAGCATTACCAAATTGAATATAATGATAAAACACACTAATATTAAACATAATAAAAAAGAATCACTCAAAAATCTATTTTCAAAATTAAGTTATTCACAAACTAGTGATTCACACAAATTTCAAATAATTCAAAATTTAAACTATTCAAATTTGAAAACTACCGGCACTAACAGAAAGTTTGTAATTTTTTATACCTAAAGCAAAAATATTCACAAAGAAACTCTAAATACAGCAAAAAACAACTCAAAAAAAAATTAAAAAATAAATAAAGCAAAAAAAAATGAGAAAATAAAAGGCCCACCTACTGGGCCACAGCGGCCTGCATACGACTAGAAACACAATGCTTTGTTGGGCCAGGATGCAGGCCCGCAAAGGCCCAGTAGGCCCACAGGGCAGCAGAGAACATGTAGGCCCAGTAGGCCTGCTTTGGAAAGGAGCTCGAGAGAGCTACCGCACTGGGACTTATAAACCAGTGTGGACGCCCCTCGGCTAGCAAGGTGGGACTAAACTAGTCAAGATCAAGACTGCGCCAACAAGACCCCTTAAGTACCGGTGGTGGCTGCAACCGGTACTAAAGAGGGTCTTAAGTACCGGTTGGTTCCACCACCGGTACTAAAAAGCGCTTCACCGCTTGGCTGGCCAAAACAGACCTTTAGTACCGGTTGGTGGCTCCAACCGGTACTAAAGGTCCATCCTATATATACAACACTTGAAAAAAATTCAGTTTCCCTCTGTTTCTTCCTCTCCGTCGATGACACGCCGCCTGCCCCGATCGAAGCCGTCGCCGCACCCGACGCGTCGCCGTCCCGGCCGTCCCTGCCCCTCGTCGCCGCCCGTCGCCGTCGCCGCCCGCCCGTCCCGTCCCGTCGCTGCGCCCCGCCCGTCGCCCGCGCCCCCATCGCCGGGCCCCTCCCCTTTCGTCGCCGCCCCATCGTCGTCTCGCTGGTGAGCTCATGCCCCGGCCGCCATGTCCACACACGCACACACACATTAGTTTTTTTGTGAAGACTCCTGCTTCAAGTTCGGCACAGTGTCAGGCCACTCCTATGGTTTCAAGTCCGACATAGCGTCAGGCCACTCCTCCTGCTTCAAGTCCGGCACAGCGTCAGCCACGTCAGCCGTCTCCGCCGTCTCAGCAATCGCAGAAGAGACACGCCACAGCTATGGTGCGTAGCGGTACGAGTCGAGGTAGTACAGGAAGTATAGGCGGAGACAAGCGATATAAATATGGTCCGAGCCTCGCTCCTCTTCCTCAGAGGCCTTACGACATAACCGAGGAGCAAAACGCAGCCATAGTGCAGGCCCAGGTGGACGCCCATTTTGGACCGAAACCGGCATCGCCGCCATGGGAGAAAGTGCCTGAGGAAACGATTGACCACTTCATTCGTATGGCTAGAGCACGAGCTCCCAAGCCTGTTGACTCAGACTATGAGCGCCAAATCAGGAAGCTACATCGAGCACGGCTACAGAAGGAAGCGAGATCGAGCTCGAGCCAACAAGCAGCTGGCAAAAAAATGCGGGAAAACCGTTCCCCAGCTGGGAGAACAGGCGGCGCAACCGATCCGCCCGCTTGTTGTGCCAACAACACATGAGAGTACGCGCGCCCAATATTATTGTGGGCAAACCGTTAACGTCCCCTAGCTGGGCGATGTGGTAATAACCGAGGAGAATATAATGCAGGCTGAAATGCTCAAGATCACTGTTGGACAACTCCTCAAAATCGAGCCCATGCCTCCGCTTAGAGAGGAGGAAATAAAATGGAAATATGTCCGGGGCCAACCTTCGGTCGAGCCAGACAAGGTCAAGAACCTCCCAACAAGAATGTATGAATTGCATCAATGGTACATGAACATTACCAAGATTTCCAATCGAGTGTCCCTCATGGTGAATGTCAAGGAGGAGCATTACTTCCATGAGAAAGCTCTGTCCGTTGAGTATTCAGAACTATTTCAGTTATACAATCAAGACACACTCGACAAATCTATCGTCAGCTTCTATTGTTTGTAAGTGATTTCTTTCTGTAATTTAAGTCTCAAGCTAGCTGTAGTGATCATTTTGATCAATCATTACATGTAATTATCCTCACTATATTCTTTTCTATGGTATTATATGTAGGATGAAGATGTATGAAATGAAAAAATCTGGACGCTATGGCATTGGGTTCATTGACCCAAATACCATTAATGAGTACACATGGAATCTTCCAGTTTATCAAGCAAGTGTAGAGTAAAGCATGCTAGAGTTCTTCAAGCGCCTCAATACGAATGAATATATACTACTTCCTTACAACTTCCTGTGAGTCACATTGTCTTGTACTACAAATTCTGTTTTTGCTTACTAGCTAGCTAGATGCTAATAATTAAGTGTATAGGGTTTACGGTAGTTGATTAGTGTTATGCACATGCTCGCTTAATTAAGACATGCAAACGCATTAAGCATGCAGTTTCCACTGGATCTTGTTAGACATTAAAGTTGACAAAGGAACAGTTGAAGTACTGGACTCGCTACTTAAAGAAGAAAAAGACTACACCATCATGAAGGGGATAGTCAACAGGTAATTTCAATCATTATTAACTATATCTCGGCCTATTTAGTTCTTCATTTCCTGATATGAACTATTTAATAACCCCTTTATTAATTTTCTTTGCCGGCGGGCAGGGCTTGGGCAAAGTTCATCAAGGTGACTCCAGGCAAATGGGCAAAAAAGTTGTTTTGGTATCGACCAAAGGTAAGTAATTAAGTAGTACTCCCTCCGTAAACTAATATAAGAGCGTTTAGAATACTAAAGTAGTGATCTAAACACTCTTATATTAGTTTACAGAGGGAGTACTATCTAGCTAGCTAGCACCATCTCTTTAATTCTTGTTTCAATACCATTAATTAATTATCATGCTTGATTAATCATTATCTGATTCAATTCCATTCTCGTAAAGGCCACAGAAGCAGGTGCGGGGAATGATCATGTGCATTCTACGTTTGCGAGAACATTCGCATGATGGCGTCCGAAAGGAGCAGATCTCAAAGACAGGACTGGAATGCGTTTGTCAAAACACTATTCACACCATTATCGATATCTAGTCACACAACTAATACACATGCATATTGATCTCCTTCTTAACAGTTCGTAGAGGTGCGGAGCAGCTCCTACCAGCCGGACCGCATACTAGCACTTCAAGAGGAAATAGTGGGATTTTTGCTCGACCAGGTCATAGATCCCAAAGGAGAATACTATTACCCGCTACCGCCTCCATGAACCACTTGCCATCATGCTCCAAAGGCACCAAGGCAACATGTAGGAGAAATTGTATATGTATATATATATATATATATATATATATATATATATATATATATATGTATATATATATGCGGTTCTATATACGATAAAATCTATTTATATATATGCATAACGTGTACAATTTGTAGTATAGTAAAATACCAGCAAACAAAAAAGAA
This sequence comes from Aegilops bicornis, assembly GCA_021605145.1. Taxonomy (NCBI): domain Eukaryota; kingdom Viridiplantae; phylum Streptophyta; class Magnoliopsida; order Poales; family Poaceae; genus Aegilops; species Aegilops bicornis. The sequence continues at coordinate 684,807,736 of CM038674.1, forward strand.
TTAAATGGAAAATAAAACCAAAACCCCCCCCCAAACATTTAGTACCGGTTGGTGTTACCAACCGGTACTAATGTCCTACACACACCCGGGCCTGGCTCGTGCCACGTGGTGGCACTTTAGCGCCGGTTCGTGACGAACCGGTACTAAAGGGGGTGGGGGCCTTTAGTCCCCACTCTTTAGTGCCGGTTGCGAACTGACACTAAAGGCCGTTACGAACCGGCGCTAAAGCCCGGTTCTGCACTAGTGGATATGGACCAGCAGATGCACCATAACATCGAAGAATGCGGGCGGGAAGTACATCTCAAGCTCGCATAGTATCACCACGATCTCTTCCTGTAGCCTTCTGAGTTGCCTCACGCCAACCGACTTCCGAAAAACTTGCATAGGCCAAATAGCATTTCACGGACATGCGCGTCCATGATCCCTAGGATTGCAACTGGAATATATGCGTCATCAGCACGTGACAGTCGTGAGACTTCATTCCGCTGAACTTATGCTTCGCTGAGTCTAGGTATCTGCTTATCTTCCCCGCGTAACTGTAAGGAAGTTTTACTCCTACGAGGCAGGTGAAAAACTGCTCGATCTCCTCCTGACTTAGAGTGAAGTACGCGGGAGGGTAGTCATTTCCGATCTTCTTGGCCTTTTTGCCTTTGCGACGACTTTCCTTGTCCTTCGCCTCATAATCATCATCATCATCATAATCATCATCATCATTAGCGTGAAGCTCCTCCCTGATGCCCATTGATTTCAAGTCCGCCCTTGCTTTCGGCCCATCTTTGGTCCTCTCTGGCATGTTGAGCCGGGTACCAAGCAGAATCTCGCACACGTTCTTCGTGATATGCATGACATCAAGGCTGTGAGGCAAACGGAGGATCTTCCAGAACGGCAAGTCCCAGAAAACAGACCTCGTTTTCCATACCTTCAATAGCGGCTCTGGCGCCTTTCGCTTCTTTCCCGGCTCTGGCGCCTTTCCCGGCGGTGGGCACTCTTTCCAATTTTTCAACAGCTCGTCTATTTCCTTGCCGATCCTCGTACGCGGGCATCTTCGGGGTTCGGTTTCACCATCGAAAGATCCTTGCATTTTCTCCATGAGTCACCGTCGTGAAGCCACCTTCGATGTCCCATGAACACGCTTTTCGGAGACCCGGAATTTCTATCTAGCTGGCGATACGTTGTGTCATCCATGCACCTGACGCAGCCAGAAAATCCACGGACCACCTGCCCCGTGACATATCCGTAACCGAGATTGTCGTGCACCGTCGTGAGCAGTGCGGCTCTCATAGGGAAATATTCTTTCTCTGCGGCATCCCACGTATTGGCTGGCGTTTTCCACAACGTGTCTAGCTCCTCTTTCAGCAGCCCCAGACATGATTGATGTCGTTCCCTAGTTGTTTCGCCCTTCAATTAGCATACTCATGTGAATGTACTTCCTCTTCATGCACAACCGGGGGGAAGGTTGTACATCCACACAAACACAGGCCAGGTGCTATGTGTGCTTCTCTGGCTGCCAAACGGATTGACTCCTTCGGTGCTCGCGCCCAGCACGATGTTCCTTGGATCGTCCCCATACTCTGGGTGTTCGAAGTTCAACGCTTGCCACTGGCTCGCATCCTTAGGGTGACTCAGGATCTTGTCTTCTTTATTTATCTCCGGATCATTTACATCATCTTCTCGCTTCTTCTCCTCCCTATCCGCGTGCCAATGCAGGAGCTTTTCTACCTTAGGGTCCGCGAAATACCGCTGCAGATGAGGAGTGATCGGAAAGTACCACACCACTTTTCGAGGAGCTTTCTTCCTCTTCTTGTATCGAGTGACGCCGCACACCGGACATGAAGGAAATATGCCCTAGAGGCAATAATATAGTTATATTTATTTCCTTATATCATGATAAATGTTTATTATTCATGCTAGAATTGTATTAACCGGAAACATAATACATGTGTGAATACATAGACAAACATAGTGTCACTAGTATGCCTCTACTTGACTAGCTCGTTGATCCAAGATGGTTATGTTTCCTAACCATAGACATGAGTTGTCATTTGATTAACGGGATCACATCATTAGAAGAATGATGTGATTGACTTGACCAATTCCGTTAGCTTAGCACTTGATCATTTAGTATGTTGCTATTGCTTTCTTCATGACTTATACATGTTCCTACAACTATGAGATTATGCAACTCCCGTTTACTAGAGGAACACTTTGTGTGCTACCAAACGTCACAGCGTAACTGGGTGATTATAAAGGAGCTCTACAGGTGTCTCCGAAGGTACATGTTGAGTTGGCGTATTTCAAGATTAGGATTTGTCACTCCGATTGTCAGAGAGGTATCTCTGGGCCCTCTCGGTAATGCACATCACTATAAGCCTTGCAAGCAATGTAGCTAATGAGTTAGTTACAGAATGATGCATTATATAACGAGTAAAGAGACTTGCCGGTAACGAGATTGAACTAGGTATTGAGATACCGACGATCGAATCTCGGGCAAGTAACATACCGATGACAAAGGGAACAACGTATGTTGTTATCCGGTTTGACCGATAAAGATCTTTGTAGAATATGTAGGAGCCAATATGAGCATCCAGGTTGTGCTATTGGTTATTGACCAGAAACGTGTCTCGGTCATGTCTACATAGTTCTCGAACCCGTAGGGTCCGCACGCTTAAAGTCAGATGACGTCTATTTATGGGTTTATGTGTTTTGATGTACCGAAGATAGTTTGGAGTCGCGGATGTGATCACGGATATGACGAGGAGTCTCAAAATGGTCTAGGCATGAAGATTGATATATTGGACGACTATATTTGGACTCCGGAATGGTTCCAGGGGTTATCGGATGTATACCGGAGTACCGGTGGGTTACCGGAACCCCCCGGGGGGGTTAATGGGCCTCATGGGCCCTAAGTGGAGAGGAGGAGGGGCGGCCAGGGTTGGCGGCGCGCCCCCTCCCCCTCTAGTCCGAATAGGACAAGGAGATCGGCAACTGGCAGGAGCCATATGGTTGTCGCTTTATTGTATGCAATGCAATCGCCCTGTAATTGCTTTACCTTATCACTAAGCGGTAGCGAAAGTCGTAGAAGCAATAGGTGGCGAAACAACAACGATGCTAGGATGGAGATCAAGGTGTTGCACCGGTGATGATGGTGATCATGACGATGCTTCAGAGATGAAGATCACAAGCACAAGATGATGATGGCCATATCATATCACTTATATTGATTGCATGTGATGTTTATCATTTATGAATCTTATTTTGCTTTGTTTGGCGGTACCATTATAAGATGATCTCTCACTAAATTTCAAGGTATAAGTGTTCTCCCTAAGTATGCACCGTTGCGGAAGTTCTTCGTGCTGAGACACCACGTGATGATGGGGTGTGATAGGCTCTATGTTCAAATACAACGGGTGCAACAGTTGCACACGCGGAATAATCAGGTTAAACTTGACGAGCCTAGCATATACAGATGTGGCCTCGGAACACTGAAACCAAAAGGTCGAGCGTGAATCATATACTAGATATGATCAACATAGTGATGTTCACCATTGAAAACTACTCCATCTCACGTGATGATCGGACATGGTTTAGTTGATTTGGATCACGTGATTGCTTAGATGATTAGAGGGATGTCTATCTAAGTGGGAGTTCTTAAGTAATATGATTAATTGAACTTAAATTTATCATGAACTTAGTACCTGATAGTATTTTTGCTTGTCTATGTTTGTTGTAGATAGATGGCTCGTGTTGTTGTTCCGTTGAATTTTAATGCGTTCCTTGAGAAAGCTAAGTTGAAAGATGATGGTAGAAATTACACGGACTGCGTCCGTAACTTGAGGATTATCCTCATTGCTGCACAGAAGAATTACATCCTGGAAGCACCGCTGGGAGCCAGGCCTGCTGCAGATGCAACTGACGACGTTAAGAACGTCTGGCAGAGCAAAACTGATGACTACTTGATAGTTCAGTGTGCCATGATTTACGACTTAGAACCGAGACTTCAACGACGTTTTGAACTTCATGGAGCATATGAGATGTTCCAGGAGTTGAAGTTAATATTTCAAGTTAATGCCCGCATTGAGAGATATGATGTCTCCAATAAGTTCTATAGCTGCAAGATGGAAGAGAATAGTTCTGTCAGTGAACATATACTCAAAATGTCTGGGTATAATAATCACTTGATTCAACTGGGAGTTAATCTTCCTGATGATAGTGTCATTGACAGAATTCTTCAATTACTGCCACCAAGCTACAAGAGCTTCGTGATGAACTATAATATGCAAGGGATGAACAAGACTATTCCCGAGCTCTTTGCAATGCTAAAACTTGCGAAGGAAGAAATCAAAAAGGAGCATCAAGTGTTGATGGTCAACAAGACCACCAGTTTCAAGAAAGAAGGTAAAGGGAAGAAGAAGGGGAACTTCAAGAAGAACGGCAAACAAGTTGCTGCTCAAGAGAAGAAACCCAAGTCTGGACCTAAGCATGAGACTAAGTGCTTCTACTGCAAGCATCGGTAGTCCTTTGGAAGCGAACTGCCCCAAGTATTTGGCGGATAAGAAGGATGGCAAGGTGAACAAAGGTATATGTGATATAAATGTTATTGATGTGTACCTTACTAATGCTCGCAGAGCATCCGGTATTTGATACTGGTTACATTGCTAATATTTGCAACTCGAAACAGGGACTACGGATTAAGCGAAGATTGGCTAAGGACGAGGTGACGATGCGTGTGGGAAATGGTTCCAAAGTCAATGTGATCGCGGTCGGCACGCTACCTCTACATCTACCTTCGGGATTAGTTTTAGAACTGAATAATTGTTATTTGGTGCCAGTGTTAAGCATGAACATTATATCTGGATCTTGTTTGATGCGAGACGGTTATTCATTTAAATCAGTAGAATAATGGTTGTTCTATTTATATGAGTAATATGTTTTATGGTCATGCACCCTTGAAGAGTGGTCTATTTTTATTGAATCTCGATAGTAGTGATACACATATTCATAATGTTGAAGCCAAAAGATGCAGAGTTGATAATGATAGTGCATGAAGAAACTCCATACTGATGGACTTCTGGAATCACTTGATTATGAATCACTTGGTACTTGCGAACGATGCCTCATGGGCAAGATGACTAAGACGCCGTTCTCTGGAACTATGGAGCGAGCAACATATTTGTTGGAAATCATACATACTGACATATGTGGTCCAATGAACATTGAGGCTCGCGGCGGGTATCGTAATTTTCTCACCTTCACAGATGATTTGAGCAGATATGGGTATATCTACTCAATGAAACATAAATCTGAAACATTTGAAAAGTTCAAAGAATTTCAGAGTGAAGTGGAAAATCATCGTAACAAGAAAATAAAGTTTCTATGATCTGATCGTGGAGGAGAATATTTGAGTTACGAGTTTGGTTTACATTTGAAGAATGCGGAATAGTTTCTCAACTCACGCCACCCGAAACACCACAACGTAATGGTGTGTCCGAACATCGTAATCGTACTTTACTAGATATGGTGCGATCTATGATGTCTCTTACTGATTTACCGCTATCATTTTGGGGTTATGCTTTAGAGACGGCCGCATTCACGTTAAATAGGGCACCATCAAAATCCGTTGAGACGACGCCTTATGAACTGTGGTTTGGCAAGAAACCAAAGTTGTCATTTCTTAAAGTTTGGGGCTGCGATGCTTATGTGAAAAAACTTCAACCTGATAAGCTCGAACCCAAATCGGAGAAATGTGTCTTCATAGGATACCCAAAAGAGACTATTGGTACCTTCTATCACAGATCTGAAGGCGAGACTTTTGTTGCTAAATTTGGATCCTTTCTAGAGAAGGAGTTTCTCTTGAAAGAAGTGAGTGGGAGGAAAGTAGAACTTGATGAGGTAGTTGTACCTGCTCCCTTATTGGAAAGTAGTTCATCATAGAAACTGGTTTCTGTGACAACTACACCAACTAGTGAGGAAGCTAATGATATTGATCATGAAACTTCAGATCAAGTTACTACCGAACCTCGTAGGTTAACCAAAGTAAGATCCACACCAGGGTGGTACGGTAATCCTATTCTGGAAGTCATGTTACTTGACCATGGCGAACCTACGAACTATGAGGAAGCGATGATGAGCCCAGATTCCGCAAAATGGCTTGAGGCCATGAAATCTGAGATAGGATCCATGTATGAGAATAAAGTATGGACTTTGGTTGACTTTCCTGATGATCGACAAGCCATCGAGAATAAATGGATCTTCAAGAAGAAGACTGACGCTGATGGTAATGTTACTGTCTACAAAGCTCGACTTGTTGCAAAAGGTTTTCGACAAGTTCAAGGGGTTGACTATGATGAGAATTTCTCACCCGTAGCGATGCTTAAGTCTGCCCGAATCATGTTAGCAATTGCCGCGTTTTATGATTATGAAATATGGCAAATGGATGTCAAAACTGCATTCCTGAATGGATTTCTAGAAGAAGAGTTGTATATGATGCAACCAGAAGGTTTTGTCGATCCAAAAGGTGCTAACAAAGTGTGCAAAATCCAACGATCTATTTATGGATTGGTGCAAGCCTCTCGGAGTTGGAATAAACGCTTTGATAGTGTGATCAAAGCATATGGTTTTATACAGACTTTTGGAGAAGCCTGTATTTACAAGAAAGTGAGTGGGAGCTCTGTAGCATTTCTGATATTATATGTAGACGACATATTGTTGATTGGAAATGATATAGAATTTCTGGATAACATAAAAGGATACTTGAATAAAAGTTTTTCAATGAAAGACTTCGGTGAAGCTGCTTATATATTAGGCATCAAGATCTATAGAGATAGATCAAGGCGCTTAATTGTACTTTCACAAAGCACATACCTTGATAAAGTTTTGAAAAAGTTCAAAATGGATCAAGCAAAGAAAGGGTTCTTGCCTGTGTTACAAGGTGTGAAGTTGAGTCAGACTCAATGCCCGACCACAGCAGAAGATAGAGAGAAAATGAAAGATGTTCCCTATGCTTCAGCCATAGGCTCTATCATGTATGCAATGATGTGTACCAGACCTGATGTATGCTTAGCAATAAGTTTAGCAGGGAGGTACCAAAGTAATCCAGGAGTGGATCACTGGACAGCAGCCAAGAATATCCTGAAATACCTGAAAAGGACTAAGGATATGTTTCTCGTTTATGGAGGTGACAAAGAGCTAGTCGTAAATGGTTACATCGATGCAAGCTTTGACACTGATCCGGACGATTCTAAATCGCAAACCGGATACGTGTTTATATTGAACAGTGGAGCTGTCAGTTGGTGCAGTTCTAAACAAAGCGTCGTGGCGGGATCTACATGTGAAGGGGAGTACGTAGCTGCTTTTGGAAGCAACAAATGAAGGAGTCTGGATGAAGGAGTTCATATCCGATCTAGGTGTCATACCTAGTGCATCGGGACCAATGAAAATCTTTTGTGACAATACTGGTGCAATTGCCTCAGAAAAGGAATCCAAATTTCACAAGAGAACCAAGCACATCAAGAGATGCTTCAATTCCATCTGGGACCAAGTCCAGGTGGAAGACATCGAGATTTGCAAGATACATATGGATTTGAATGTTGCAGACCTGTTGACTAAGTCTCTTCCATGAGCAAAACATGATCAGCACCAAGGCTCCATGGGTGTTAGAATCATTACTGTGTAATCTAGATTATTGACTCTAGCGCAAGTGGGAGACTGAAGGAAATATGCCCTAGAGGCAATAATAAAGTTATTATTTATTTCCTTATATCATGATAAATTTTTATTATTCATGCTAGAATTGTATTAACCGGAAACATAATACATGTGTGAATACATAGACAAACATAGTGTCACTAGTATGCCTCTACTTGACTAGCTCGTTGATCAAAGATGTTTGTGTTTCCTAACCATAGACATGAGTTGTCATTTGATTAACGGGATCACATCATTAGAAGAATGATGTGATTGACTTGACCCATTCCGTTAGCTTAGCACTTGATCATTTAGTATGTTGCTATTGCTTTCTTCATGACTTATACATGTTCCTACAACTATGAGATTATGCAACCCCCGTTTACTAGAGGAACACTTTGTGTGCTACCAAACGTCACAACGTAACTGGGTGATTATAAAGGAGCTCTATAGGTGTCTCCGAAGGTACATGTTGAGTTGGCGTATTTTGAGATTAGGATTTGTCACTCCGATTGTCACAGAGGTATCTTTGGGCCCTCTCGGTAATGCACGTCACTATAAGCCTTGCAAGCAATGTAGCTAATGAGTTAGTTATGGAATAATGCATTATATAACGAGTAAAGAGACTTGCCGGTAACGAGATTGAACTAGGTATTGAGATACCGACGATCGAATATCGGTCAAGTAACATACCGATGACAAAGGGAACAACGTATGTTGTTATGCAGTTCGACCGATAAAGATCTTCGTAGAATATGTAGGAGCCAATATGAGCATCCAGGTTCCGCTATTGGTTATTGACTGGAAACGTGTCTCGGTCATGTCTACATAGTTCTCGAACCCGTAGAGTCTGCACGCTTAAAGTTAGATGATGGTTATATTATGAGTTTATGTGTTTTGATGTACCGAAGATAATTTGGAGTCCGGATGTGATCACGGACATGACGAGGAGTCTCGAAATGGTCGAGACATGAAGATTGATATATTGGACAACTATATTCGGACACCGGAATGGTTCCGGGGGTTATCGGATGTATACCGGAGTACCGGGGGGTTACCGGAACCCCCTGGGGGGGGGGGGGTTAATGGGCCTCATGGGCCCAAAGTGGAGAAGAGGAGGGGCGGCCAGGGCTGGTCGCGCGCCCCCTCCCCCTCTAGTCTGAATAGGACAAGGAGGGGGGACGCCCCCCCCCTTTCCTTCCTCTCGTCTCTCCCTTCCTTCCTCTCTCCTACTTGGACTAGGAAAGGAGGGAGTCCTAGGAGTAGGACTCCTCCCTGGCGTGCCTCCTCCTGGCCGGCCGCCCCCTCCCCCTTGATCCTTTATATACGGGGGCAGGGGGGCACCTCTAGACACAAAAAATGATCCTTGAGATCTATTAGCCATGTGCGGTGCCCCCCTCCACCTTATTCCACCTCGATAATATCGTAGTGGTGCTTAGGCGAAGCCCTACGTCGGTAGAACATCATCATCGTCACCACACCGTCATGCTGACGGAACTCTTCCTCGAAGCTCAGCTGGATCGGAGTTTGAGGGACGTCATCGAGCTGAACGTGTGCTAAACTCGGAGGTGCCGTGCATTCGGTACTTGATCGGTCGGATCGTAAAGACGTATGACTATATCAACCATGTTGTGCTAACGCTTACGCTTACGATCTACGAGGGTACGTGGACATACTCTCCCCTCTCGTTGCTATGGATCACCATGATCTTGCGTGTGCGTAGGAAAATTCTTGAAATTACTACGTTCCCCAACAGGACATATGGTAGACTCTGCGTGCTCGTCCCGATAAATGATGCAATTGTTCATGCACACATGGTATTTCACGTGTGGTAAATCCAGAGGACACACGATTTTCTTCGCCTCCTCGAAACTGGTTGGGCACTTGTTCCCCTTGGGAAGACGTTCATGCCAGAATGACATGTTCTCTCGAAGCGTGCGTCGGTCATTTTGTGTTTTACTTTCATCTCCAGAGCCATGAGCTTTACTTTCAGGCGGATATCTTCGGGCCTGCATCCTTCATACAATGGAGTAACTGCGTCTATCTCCAGTTGATCCAGCTTGGCTTTCTCTCGGGCGGCAGCTCTTGCGTTATCTGTCTGCTTGAGAAGCAGCTCTTGAATATGAGGGTCCTGCGCCCAGCCCATCGATGGTCCATCGTCGTCTGCTCCGGCATCTTCATCTTCATGATCATGCCCTTCGTCTTGATCTTCTTCATCATCATATCCGGCATCTTCTACATGATGACTGTGTACTGCATCTCCTTTGTGATCATGTCCTGGAGATTCTTCGTCTTCTCGCCCGCCCTCGCCGCGGTTGTCTTGCTGCCCTTCCTCATTTCTTGCCCGGCCCCCATGGACGACTTCATAATCATCTTCATCACCTTGCCACCGATAGCCATCCATGAAACCACGCAAGAGCGGGTGGTCCCGCACCTTTATGGAATCCGGGTCCATAAGGCTCTTCAGCTTGCATCTTCGACACGGATATCTTATCTCCGTCTCGTTCTTTTGAAGCATCTCGGCCTTCGCGGAGCTCAAAAACCTATTCACGATGCCTTCGGTCATCTTGCGGAACATGGTCGCCTGCGGGGTAGAGCAAAATGATATTTTACAACCCAAGAAAATTTGGCATGACTTTGCCTAAAAATAGGACAAAAAAGAATGCATAGTGCCAAATTCTCGCCGAAACGGAAATGAATCAACATTCCGGCAAAATATTTGCAACTATCGCATTTCAAATACCGGTACCTCCAAACACAAACATATGCAATACCACAAATTAAACATACGTAGATCTAGGCCATAAAAAGTGTGCACGTTGTTGGAGGGAGAAAAAAGTAGATCTAGAACATAAAGAAAGATTTCCCCTTACTTACCTATCAAAAAAAGGAAATTTAACCACTTAATTTGGGTGAATCTATGGTGCAAATGAGGTGAGGAGGAGGAGGCAGCCGAGACCAAGCTTGGAGGAGGAGGTGGAGAGAATGAAGTGGGGAAAATGAGTGTGGTAGGTGGTTGTCCAAAATATTTAGCTAGTCCCAGGTTACCAATGGCGCACCACCTAAGAATGCGCCATTAGTAACCCTGGTTACTAATGGCGCACCTGGTGTATGGTGCGCCATTAATAGTTTTGAAAAAAAATAAAAAATAATTGTTAGTAGTGGCGCACCGCTGTTCTGGTGCGCCATTACTAGTTAAAACTAGTAATGGCGCACTATACCCAGGTGCGCCGTTACTAGTTTTGAAAAAAAAGTAAAAAATAAATTGTTAGTAGTGGCGCACAGGAGGTGTGGTGCGCCATTACTAGTTAAAACTAGTAATAGCGCATTGCCCCTGGTGCGCCATTACTAGTTTAAAAAAATAGTTAGTAGTGGCGCATCGTGGGTGTGGTGCACCTGCATATGGTGCGCCACTGCTATATAACAGTGGCGCACTACATACATGGTGTGTCATTAGTGTTCATATTAGCTATAGCCTTTTTCCTAGTAGTGCATGTTCATACAAGTGGTAGAAGAGCTCACCTTATAAATATGTGCAACTCCCTCTCAACTTTCGGGGTGGGACTAAACTTTAGTCCGACTCACACCACTCACATATGTGCATGAATGGGCCAAGAAAATTTTAAAATTTTATTTGGGCTTTGGGCCAAAGGCCTACTAACAAATTCCAACACTATTTACAACACGGAACTTTCAAGAACAAATAGTAAACGTGCTATTTATAGCACATTACACTATACCGTTTAGACTTCTGCATTATTTCGAAACATTTCGGAAAACATGGCTTTTTTTTTCTTTAAAGAAGCGAAACAAATTTGATAGTTCACAGATGTCAAATGAAGTTTACGAACATGGAAAAAAATCGTGTATTCGGAAAAAATTCACCAAATTATAGAAAGTTCATGTATTCAAAAACGTTCATGAATTAAAAAAATCCAACTATTTAAAAAAAATCACAAATTCGAAAACAGTTCATGAATTTGATAAAAGTGCATAACAGAAAAAAGATCGTGATTTTGGGAAGAAGTTCATCGATTTCGAAAAAAATTCAAATATGAAAAAGTTCTTTGATTTTTGAAAAACATTGAATTTGGAAAAAGTTCATCGAATTTGAAAACATTCAATGAATTATAAAAAGTTCATCGATTTTGAAAAAAAATTATTGAATTTGAAAAGGTCATAGATTTTGAAGAAAAGTTCATTGATTTTGAAAAAAGTACACAAATTAGAAAAAAGGTCATCAATTTAAAAAAGTTCTTCGATTCTGAAAAATGTGTACAATTTTTTAAAAAAGTTAATCAATTTTAAAAAAGTTTATCGGTTTGGAAAAAGTTCACAAAATTTAAGAACAAAAAGAAAAAGACAATAAAAGTCCACGAGCTTAAGCGTACTATGAGAAAAGGGATCCTACTTAAACTTGACTTTGAAAAAGCATATGATCGAGTAAACTGGGAGTTTATTCGAGAAGCCTTCCTCAAAAAGGGTTTTGATGCGGGTTTTGTGCACCGAATCATGCATCTCATTTCATGCGGGCAAACAGCGGTCACTATTAACGGGGAAATGGGAAAAAATCGGAACAAAAGGGGACTCCGACAAGGGGACCCCGGCTCGCCACTAATTTTCAATTTTGTGGCGGATGTTTTTCCGGCAATGATCAACAAATCCAGGGCAGCTGGTAACATCAAAGGTGTCGTGGCCCACCTTATTCGGGGGGGGGGGGGGGGCACTCACTTGCAATATGTCGATGACACGATGCTCCTTTTCAAGCCAGGCCTGCATAGCATCGCGTCGATCAAGCTGCTGCTGGTAACCTTTGAACTCCTCTCTGGCTTGAAAATTAATTTCCTCAAGAGTGAGGTTATCTCCATTGGGATGAGCCAGCAGGAGAGTAGGCATGTGGCTTGTTTACTTAACTGTAAGCTTGGGGGCTTTCCAATTAAGTACCTCGGCTTACCGATATCGCACCGGAAATTGTCGATCACAGAATGGGAACCGTTATACGGCAAGGTGGCTAACCGGGTGAGCGCGTGGAGAGGGAGGTTCATGTCCTCGGCGGCAAGACTAATTCTCACAAATACTAGTCTCTCCTCGTTGCCCCTCTTCACCATGGGTATGTTTCTCTTAGCGGATGGGGTTCATGCAAAGATTGACACGCCTCATTCCAAGTTCTTTTGGGCAGGATGTGGAACTAAAAAGAAGTATCACTTAGTTAGGTGGGCGGCGGTCTGTAGACCTAACAAAATCGGTGGTCTGGGGATCATTAACTCTAAGATGTTGAACGTGGCTCTGTTAACTAAGTGATGGTGGCATCTGGCCCAAAAAGAGTTGGGGATCTAGGCTGACACCCTTAGGGCTAAGTATTTCCTGGATGGAAACTTATGCACAGCCAAGCGCAAAGGGTCGCTGTTCTGGAATGGGATCCAGGCGTTTCAACCAGCCTTTGCGGTGGGGGCCAAGTTTGAAGTTCATAACAGACTGTTCTGGCTTGATAGCTGGATTGACTCTCGACCGTTGTGGCAGATTTTCCCCACCCTCTACCAGCTAGTGACGGACACTAACATGCTGGTTGGGGAGGCCCTTAGTTCGCCGCCACCAGCCATTTACTTTAAGCGCCCCATGACAGATCCTGAAATGGGGAGGTGGATCGAGTTGTCGGCGAAAATAGGGTCGGCGCCGCTAAGCTTGGGAGTTGATGTGGTCTAGTGGGGTTTGTCGGCCTCTGGTAAATTCTCAGTGAAGTCTTTATACGCCAAGTTGGTAGAAGGCAACACCCTGGATATTGCCAGAGGATTGTGGAAGGCATGGATCCTACTCAAGATAAAGATTTTCCTATGGAAAATGTTTAAAACCCGCCTCCCGACGGCGGACAATGTAGCCAAAAGGAACGGTCCTTCCGATGGAACGTGTATCGAGTGTGGGAATCAGGAGGATGCGAACCATGTCTTTTTCCAATGTGCGCTAGCTAGATTCGCGTGGAATGCAGTGAGGGAAGCATTCCACCAAAATTGGAGCCCGGCGTCGGGATCCGATTTGCTTCAGATAGTTCAATCCCAAAAAGGATCTAGTGGCTGTATTGTTTGGCGTTGCGTACAGGCGCATCTTTGGGGTTTGTGGTCTATTAGGAACAAAATGACGACTGAAAAGAAGTTTCCTAATCACCCCGCTGATGTTATCTTTAAATGACATCTCTTCTTACAGACGTAGACACAGTTGGGGAAGCACCGCAATGCTGAGCGGATGTCGGAGACCATGGAGAAGATCAGAAGCACGTTGACGACCGCGCGGCAGCCTCCATAGTTGGTCTCTCTTTTTTGGAGTTGAGGTAGTCGAAGGATAAGGGTGTGGACTAGTTTGTTGAGCACTTGTTGTAACCCTGGCTCCATGATGCCTCTCTGCATCTTTCATGTTGCATTACTTTGGTCTGTAAAACCTTTGAACTACTGTGTCGGTTGCCTGGTGGCTTTATTAGGTCCTGTTTGGTTCATAAGTCCTAGGACTTTTTCTAGTCCCAACTAAAAAGTCCCTGGTCCCTAAAAAGTCCCTCCATGTTTGTTTCCAGGGACTAAAAAGTCTCTAGTCCCTCCGTAGAGGTTACTAAATGACCATATTACCCATAGTATACAGAAAAACAACAAGCAAACAACACCATGGGGCGGCGGGGCAATGGGTGCAAGGAGGGGCATTGTTGGAAAAGTCCCAAAAAGTCCATAAAAGACTCTCCTTGAGAGACTTCTTCATTTAGTTCCAAAAAACAACTTTTAGTCCCTAGTAGTCTCTCCTGTTTGGTTAAAAAGTCTTTAAGAAAGACTTTTTCTAGTCCCTACACCAAAAGGTCCCTGAAATCAAATACCCCCTTAAGTTAAAGCGGGACGCTTCTAGCGTCTTTGTTCCAAAAGAAAAAAGAAAGAAGAAAAAGAAAGAAGAAAAGGATGAAAAGGAAGAAAAGGGAGAAGTTATCACAACACGCGTTGTGGTCCGGTGGTTATTGCAGTCTCTCGAGTACAAGAGATCCCGCGTTCGTCTCTCTGTGCACGCAAAATACCCCGTAATGTGCTCACATAGGAAACGCCATAATGTAAGCTATAGCATAGCAGATCTCAAGGTTTTCTCAAACAAAAAGCGAGAGTAGACGACTCTACACCCAAAGTGTTCAGCCGTCGTCTAAGTTAGTAGAAGAGGTAAATACACCCGAAATCATAGAACTTGCACACGACGATCAGTTTGGTGCACAAACTTGTAAAATACGTGTTTCTAGTTATCAAACTTGCACAAACGTTCATATACGGTTACATTCCATGTACGCAGACGTATCCGTGGCCTATGTGGCATGCCAGCATGGCCATGGCGCACTATAAGCCCATGACGCATGGTAGATCTGCAGGCTTTTTCTTTATTTACGTATTATGCACCTATTTTTTAACTTATTAAGCCCCTAAAATAAAATAATTTTTTATTTACGTATAGAGCCCTTGAAATAAAATGGAAAAACAAGGGATGGTTCGGTTACGAACTAGGGACGTGCCCCTACTAGGCTCAGGTTAACAACCACCAAACCGATGATCATTCATGTCTAGGTAGCATGGATAATTTTTATATCATATAAACACGGCCGAAAAATCAATTTTACAAGAAATGTAACCCCAAAAAAGGGAGCACCATGGCTCGACTAGTTGACGTCGTGGTCAATATTAACTAAGATTACCACCGGGCTTCGACAACACAACATATCCAAATGGGATAAATATTTTTCATGTTGTTATTCCTTCTTGTTCTATGTAAGAAAAAATAATTATATTCTTGTGTTTGTGATATTTAATAAATGTTTATGTGTTACAAAAAAAGGTGTGTAGCATTTAAAAAATGTTTAAACTGGATTATTTAAAATATATGTGTATATTGGAGTATTTAAAATATATGTGTATCCAAACATAGATGTATACTGGAGTATTTAAAACATCAAAACATATGTGTATCATGTGGAGTATATGTTTCAATACACATAAGTTTCAAAACTTGTATTTGGAAAAATGTTAATCTGGACGTGTTGTGTTGATTAACATTTTTTCAAATACAAGTTTCTGAAACTTTTTAAAATGTTGCTTATCTTTTTTGTAACACATAAATATTTTTTGAATGTCACAAACACAAGAATATAAATTGTTTTCTTACATATGGACGTGTAGTGTTGTAGGTGGTAATCTTAGTTAACCTTGACCACAAGGTCACATGGTCGAGCCATGGTGCTCATTTTTTCCGTGTTACATTTCTTGTAAAATTTATTTTCAGTCAATGTTTATATGATACAGAAATTAGTCGTGCTATATAGACATGAATGATTAGTAGTCTGGTGGTTGTCCACGTGAGACTACTAGGGCACGTTGCAGCTTCAAAACCCCACATCGCTTGTTTTTCCATTTTATTTTTAGGGGCTTAATACGAAAATAAAAAGAGCCAAAGGCTTCTCTGCAGATCTACATGTTACAGCGGATGACAGTGGGACCTGGCCACACTGGAATGCCACATAGGCCATGGATACGTTCGTGTACATGAAATGTGACCGTATATGAACGCTCGTGCAAGTTTGATGACAAGAAATACGTATTTTACAAGTTTATGCATTAAACTGACCATCGCGTGCAAGTTCTATGACTTCGGGTGTATTTACCTCTCAGTAGAAAGCGTATGATAGCCGTTGATGACTGCTGCCATAGGAGGAGTTTTTTTAGTTTTCATGCCACGCGCGGTAGGTGAGGCTTTGCCGTTTTAAATCGGTTGCTAATTAAAGCCGTGTATTGGGCTGGGTGAGGCGGTGCTTTCTCAGTTCTATATAGTAGAGTACGGCACTGACCTTTCTCGTGGATCCTAGTTCTTCAAACTTACAAATTCTTGCAAGTATATCGGCGTGCCTGTCTCCTGCATATACAAATTCGAAACCTCTTGTCTTACATGCCGGAAGCCTCATCCACTTAGGCCACGACCTGTGTCAGTGATTCGATTCCTTTTAGATTTTTACAGGGAAAAAAGATTCGATTCCTTTTATATTTTTCCAGGAAAAAAAGAGTAGACAAATATCGACGACTTGTACAGAAAGTCTTTAGCCTTCATCGTACTTGCTCCATCCCATAATATGAGCTTTGCTACATATACGTAAAGATTTGTACGTAACCTACGTAAAAGATGACCTGGCCTGATTTGGTTGGAGGGGAAATAGGCCCAGGCCCACCCCGTGAAAATCAGGGTGGGCGATTAGTTTAGCGTTAAGGAAAAAACATAGCTTTACGTAACTGGTTTCATAAGTCTAGCATTTTTGCCATAATATAATGATCCTTGCTACACGTACCTAAAGATTTTAACGGAACTTACGAATGAGCTGATGTGATCTGATTCGGTTGGAAGAAAAATAGTACTCCATCCTTCCTAAAAAAACAAGGCGCTTTTGACACACAGTCTTTGATGTACGACTTTGACCATTAATACAGACCAAAGTACTCTCTTCACAGCAAAGATCTTATATAAATATACAGAGGGAGTACATGGATTTATCATTATCAATAGTATCGTCATATTTGTCTTGCAAAACAATTATATTTCATGTGTGTTTATAATATATATTTTTGGCATACATTAAGTAAAAATAATAATCAAAGTTGTGTGATGAAGACAAAAAATAACGCGTGCCTTATATTTTGGGAAGAAGGGAGTATATAGTACAGCGCAAATGGCTTTACTTAGCAACTAGAGCAGCATAGTAGCTACTCCGTTAACATAGAGAATACCGATTTTAGATCTGCCTTCTCTCTTGCGAAATGAGTTGCCTTCCCTGCTTAGTAAAGCCATGTACTGGATGGAGTGATGCCTTCTCTCCTTCTATATAGAGCAAGTAAGACATTAATCCCTACCCCCACCCCCACCACCACCACCACAACCACCACCACAGACATTCTCTCCTTCTATATAGAGTAAGTAAGACATTAACCACCCCCACCCCCCACCACCACCACCACACAGACATTCTCTCCTTTTAAATAGAGCAAGTAAGACATTAACCCCCCCACCCCCCACCACCACCACCCAGAGACATTCTCTCCTTCTATATAGAGCAAGTAAGACATTAACCCCCACCACCACTACCACCACACACACATTCCATGGAGCCCCTCCGAGCTACCCGCAAAAGAAAAATTACTATAGCAGTATTGTAGTAGTACGAACGTTCGTCCAAGTCCCCCATCCATGTTCCCGTACTGCGTCGCCCGCCGCATCAAGAACCTCCGACGCCGGCGCATCTCGATGGAGCAAAGATGGAGGGGTACGGACCTGACGCCGGTCGGATCTGAAGGATAGAGCTACCAGCTAACCGCTCTCAGTATTATTCGCAAAAAAAACCGCTCTTAATATGGGTATTTGTCTAGCGGGCTCCGGTTGAAAAGTAGCCGGACGTACAAGTGGACATGTGGCTACAAGCCGAGACCTCCTCGTTAGCGCCTTCAGCGCCCGATCGCTGTCTTGGCGCTCACACGCGCCCCGAGTGGGCCGTGCTCGATCGCTGCTCGCTCGACCCGTTGCTGCTCGCTCGCTCGATCGCTACTCGCTCCTTTTCTGTAGCCTTTTGTTTTCTTGCAAGTGCTGGTCGAAAAAGCCTTGTTCATTAAAAAAATCTGCAAAAAAAAGAAAAAAACATGAATTAAAAAACTGTACAATAATTTTCATAAAATTTCCAAAAATTCGAAAAAAGGTTCATCGAATTTGAAAAAGTTCACTGAATTTTAAAAAAGTTCATCCAATTCGATAACAAGTTCATCGGTTTGAAAAAAGTTCATCGACTTTGAAAAAAGTTCATCGAATTTGAATAAAAGTTCATCGAACTTGGAAAAAGTTCATATAATTTGAGAAAAAGTTCATCGTTTTTGAAAAATGTTCATCAAATTCGAAAAAGTTCATTGAATTTGAAAAAAAGTTCATCGGTATTGAAAAAAGGTCATCGAATTTGAAAAAAGTTCATCGGATCGAATTCAAAAAAAAAACATCGAATTGGAATAAAGTTCATGAATTTGAACGTACATTCATGTATTATGGAAACAGGATAGAAAAAGGTAAAATGGAAATGCAATAAAAATAGAAAAAAGAAGGAAGAGAGAAAGAAGAAAAGGGGGGAAACCTATGACTAAACACGTCAATTGCAGATGGCCGGTTGGTTAATGCAGTGAAGGTCGGTCCAGGAGATCGCAAGTTCAATTTGCTTTATGTACATGTCCTCTTTTTTGCGTCTTTATGTCCAAAAGAAAGGACTGTGGGCCGGCCCAGCGTGGACAAGGGGGGTGTGCGCCCTGTACCATTAACCCTATACCGGGCACTTAAGGAAATAGGGTTTGGCCTACAAGCCTGCCCATCTCAGACAGGACAACCCAACAATGGGAACCGAGTGGTCGCTGGGAAGTTTCCTTTTTTATATATGAATATGGGGATCTTTATTTATTGCATTAGTGACAAACGATTACAATTTGCCCTTATAGGCTACTAACGAGAATTGGTGCGTTTTCGTCTGTCTGCGTTATTGTTAGTTGTGCACTCTAACTTTACAAAGGCCGGGTATGTGTTTATTATGTTTATATCTTTTTGATGCTTCATATAAAAAAAGTCACCTTTATATGAACAAAAGGTTACTAACAAGAGGGAGGGCTCTCTTTGAGCCAGCACTCCTAAGGCAGCAAAGTACCGCTGTGCTTGGCACAAAGATCAGCAGGTACATTAGCATCCATCAAATAGAAAAAGAACTAAAACTTGAAGACATGTCCCCAGTTTCATCTGAGATAGGCGCCACAATAGATTGAGAATTGTGTCACGAAGATCAAATGTTTAAAACTTCTAAATGGCATCAGATGAGAGGTTTTTGAAACAACTAAACCTCTGGTCCCCAATTTCATCCACCTCCATCACCACATGAGAGAAACTGCAGAGTTGTGCAAAAATGACACCCTCCCGAAGGGCCATTGCCTCTGCGATGAGAGGATTTGTAACTTCAGCGAAGGGTTTACTCCATGCACCTAAGAAATATAGGCGGGGTCGACCCACCTACTCCCCTCCCTCCTTCCATCCAAACTTCATTGTTGATAGCGCCATCAACATTATTTTTTATCCAGCCCACATCCGGCGGCCACCACCATAGACCATCTTGAATTGTCCGATTAGCTCTAGGCATATCTAACAACATCAGATCATATCGCACCCGCTTCAGAGAGTGAATTGGGTCCAAGCCATCATCACCATGTGCCCATCTGTTATGAGATGACCAAATGGCATGCATCACTGTAATCATCTTGCTTTTTCTTGAGCAGAGAATTGACTATCCAACACAATATCCTTTGCCCATGTCAATGGATGCAGCCGTGGTAGCTTGAGGTCAAGAATGACCCTCACTGCTTCCCAATATATTGCTTTGCTTGAGAACAGAACATGAGCGCATGCTACAAGTCTTCCTCCATAGATTTGCAAATATCACACCATGCCATAGTATGAATATGATGGTGTTGAAGAGTGGTGTAGTCTGGAAGAATACCCCACTGAACACGCCACCAAAAAAACCAAACTCTCGTGATTACATTGAGTTTCCATAAGGCTGTCCATAGTTGTTGATCTGACGACGATGACTCCGCTATCAACCCTTCCTCGAGAGCTAAGCACTTGTTTTAAGTCTCCAGAGCATGATATGCTGTTTTGACATAATATACGCCCGACCTTTCTGGAGCCCATGAAAGAAAATCATTGCCACCCATTGCTCGCAAAGGGATATTCAATATGGTGTCAGCATCAGGAGCTAAAAAATTCCTCCGTATAAAAATAGAAGACGTTTTTGCATTTCAATTTGAATTACAAAAACTTCTTATATTTTGATACAGAGGTGCCACCGCTGTCTTGGAGACGCACATAGGTTGTGCACTTTGCAAGAAAATACTCCTCCATGGCTTGTAAAAACATCTTATATTATTGAACGGAAGGAGTAAATAAAATAAGCCATAGTATCTTTGGTGGGTGTCTTGGGTGTGTAGGTCGAGCGCGGCGGTGATCCACCAGCTCCCTTAGGATGGATCCGAGAACATCTTGCCATAGAAAATTGTATCTACATCTCACACTTCTAATTGGTCTAACTGAAATTTTCACTCAAACCTTGGGTTACACAGGAAAACAATATTCACTAGTTAATTGAGCTGATGTTTGTTGCAGAGAATATGTCAGATGAAATGGCAATGCTGGGACGAGCCCGTGTAGTTGGAGATTCGTCGCAGTCTAACCAACAAACCACTAATGACTCTGGCCCGCACATGTCGATTGATGATTTGTTGAAGGTAATTAAAGGAGCCAATGGCATGCCGGTGCTCTTCGTCCCTTCTAGCGACGGGCGGCTAGCGGCGGTAGCCGTGGATGGCCTTCAGAATCTGGTGCTTGCCAATCGTGGCAACTATTAAAGTTGTGTCGAATATAGTATACAAGGTAGGTTACAGTTAGACTATGAGTTGTATTGTGTTTACATAGGATATGGAGTCGTGTTCTAGTAGGACACTTGTATCCTAGGCCACTCATATATAGCGGGGGTAGACACACGATGTAACCTATGCCAACATAATAGCACAGGAACGCAGGGGAAGCCGGCGGCATGTGCCGGCGTCCAGGGCGACCTAGTGCGGTATTGTGACGGTGTCACGGGGAGGAGCGCCCGTAGTTAGGCCTCGGGGATGTAGCCATATCGGTGAACCTCGTTAACAAATCTCGGTGCCGTGCCTCGTGTGATTGCTTGGTCCTCGAATGATCAACAGTATGCCTTGGATTTATTTTAACAAGTGGTATCATGAGCTAGGTTATTCGAAGGTTATGAGTTGTTGATTTAGAGGAAGATCAAGTCTGAGATGCAGCAAGGGCGTGGTTCTCAGCGTGATCGGAGAAAGCGAATCAGAAGAGTTACGTGGTGATCTTGGCGAGTTGCAGCGATCAGTGGAATTCTGTGATGGCGGTAGTACGAGACGTGCGGCGATCGATCGGATCGATCGGGCAGGCGGGCCGCTGCCCAGGTGGAAGGCTGGAAGCTGCACGGCTGCAGGCGGGCGAGCCGAGGCCAGCGCGGCTTGTGGGCATGCTTAGGACGTGCGAAGCTGGCCCCGTTGGCTGGTTTCGTGCGTGCTTGATTGGCTAGGCCTGGTGTAGCTGCGAGGTGGAGGCGTGATGCTGCCTGGACGTGATTGGGTAGGCTAGTGCTGATATAGTGTGCAAGACAGGAGACGTGAGATTTGTTTTGGACCAAAAGAAAAGGGCCGAGTCCGAGCGGTAGTCGTGCAATATCAAGGCAACCTACAGAGGCAAGAAAATCCATCAGGAGGACAAAGCAAGCTAGCATCCGGATTGAGCCAGGAGCTACACCACGTGAAATTGCTATTAGTACTGGGACGCGAGCACGCAGGGGCGGAGCTGGAGCAAATCTTACCCGATGCACCACTTTAACAAGGCATAAAATTTTCAAGCGTGGATGTATTAAATAAATGTGTGTTCAATAGGTTTAGCACACATTATTGGATATAATAGAAGTGATTTGTAAAAACGAAATGTAGCCATCAAATTGCTTACTATAATGATAAAACAAGTGACATAACTACTTAAAAGGTAGCCCAAATGAAAGTACTGAGATTGCAAAAAATTGAAAATTACCTTAGTATGTTTCTATCCCTCCAGCCATGAAATACTTAACGATTTGAGCATTGGTGACCCTTTCCATTTCTTCCTTCTCCAGATAACAAATAATATCATCACTCAAACTTTCATCATTGACGCGATTGCCCTGATCATATTGAATGTCCTCTTACCAATTTA
Source organism: Aegilops bicornis (assembly GCA_021605145.1). Lineage (NCBI taxonomy): Eukaryota > Viridiplantae > Streptophyta > Magnoliopsida > Poales > Poaceae > Aegilops > Aegilops bicornis. The sequence goes on from CM038674.1 coordinate 684,830,275, forward strand.
TGTCTTCTGGCATGTGATGGTGCATTTCTTTTGAGAAGAAACTTGTCCATAGTATCTGTATTTGACAAATATAAATTATAACGAGACATGGAGAATTGTATAGGCAAATAAAATATAACCTAACTAGAAGTTATAACCCTAGAAAATACTCCACGCTTTTACCAAAACATAGTGATTTACTATATTCACTACAAGTCTATACATGATTGTTGAAGTTTAACAAAACTAGGAAAAGCAAGACAAAGGCCCTACCATAATTGTGGCCTTTTGTAATTTATCATCTATGGACGGACACAGAGACAAACATTCAAGATTGGAATTTGGAAAGGATGCGAAATTACCGAGCACCGGACGGCGTGCAGCGTTGTTGCTCGTGTGCGTCGCTTCGTCACCGTGTAAGGACTCAGGCTGTGTGGCATCCGGCGTCCGGCGCGCTGCCGCTGCAGTCTCCGGCGGCTGTGCGGGACGGCGACGCGCAGGGCGCGTGGAGTATGGTAGGTTGGGTTCGTCCGCGTAACGCAGAAATCGATCGATGGATTGATTAGTTTTTTTCTAGTGGAAAAAGTGGATAGATTAGGTTTGCGTACGTGACTACGTGAGGAGATTCTCCTTTTTTTATAGAAAAAAACTACGTGAGGAGATGGATGCGCAAGCGAACCGTCGTGCGTGCGTGTACGCACGCGTCCTGCTGCGTTAGGCCAGTCTGGAGGAGTCAGGAGTGGCTGGAACAGGCTCACCCTGATGCACAGCTCTTGGGCCACCCTGATGCACTGGGCCTTTTTAACTAATAGGTGCTGCTAGCGAATTTTTTCACCCGTATTCCTGTGCATACGGGTCAGCCCAATGGGCTCCGCCCCTGCGAGCACATATGTTTGCTTTGTGTACTTTGGCATCATGGAAAGAAGCTTGGTTTTTTTTTCACAGGTCAATCATACAAAAAATCTGGCATCAAGGGGTATCAGGTTTGAGGTGGAGAAGTTCGATAGGACAGAAAACCTTGGGTTATGACGGATAAGGTGAAAGATTTGTTGGCACAACAAGGATGCTTGAAGGAGTTGCGGGATGTCAACCAGTTAAGATGGATGATGAGGGCTGTGAGGAGTTGCGAGATGGTTGCGATCGGAAAAAGTCGGCTCGAATTGGACACATAGGGCAGTTGGCGTTGACAGTCTGACGGATCGACGTAAGTCGGTTGGTACAGAAGACGGTGGTGAGATCGGCGATAACGACGTAGGAGCGTGATGCTGATGGTGACCGACTTCTGGGGCGTGGAAACACGTGGCGCAGGCCCGAGGGCTTGTGCGGCTTCGACAAGACTATGTCACGGGATTGATTCAAGACGGTGCGCACATGAGAGCTTGAAGTCGACGGGGTGCGTGGGTGGACTGATCATTGATACGTCCATTTTGCATCATGCTTTTATGACAATATTTATTGCATTATAGGCTTTTATTTCACGTTATGTCACGATACTTATGGCTATTATATCTTATTTTACAAGGTTTACATGAAGAGGGAGAATGCCGGCAGCTGGAATTCTGGGCTGGAAAAGGAGCAAATATTGGAGGCCTATTCCACGCAACTCCAAAAGTCCTAAAACTCCACGGAATACCTTGAAATAAATAAAGAAAAATCATCGCCAAAGATGAAGGCCAGGGGGCCCACACCCTGCTCACGAGGGTGGGGGGCGCGCCCCTACCTCGTGGGCCCCCTGGTGGCTCTCCGACGCCCATCTTATCCTATATGAAGTCTTTCGATGAGAAAAAAATAAGAAGCAACCTTTCGGGACGAGACTCCGCCACCACGAGGCGGAACCTTGGCGGAACCAATCTAGGGCTCTGGCGGAGCTGTTCTGCCGGGGACACTTCCCTCCGGGAGGGGGAAATCATCACCATCGTCATCACCAACGCTCCTCTCATCGGGAGAGGGCAATCTCCATAAACATCTTCACCAGCACCATCTCATCTCCAAACCCTAGTTCCTCTCTTGTATCCAATTCTTGTCTCCAAGTCTGGGATTGGTGCTAGTAGGTTGCTAGTAGTGTTGATTACTCCTTGTAGTTGATGCTAGTTGGTTTATTTGGTGGAAGATCATATGTTCAGATCCTTTATGCACATTATTTACCCCTCTGATTATGAACATGAATATGCTTTGTGAGTAATTACGTTTGTTCCTGAGGACAAGGGAGAAGTCTTGCTATTAGTAGTCATGTGAATTTGGTATTCGTTCATTATTTTGATGAGATGTATGTTGTCTAGCCTCTAGTGGTGTTATGTGAACGTCGACTACATAACACTTCACCATTATTTGGGCCTAGAGCAAGGCATTGGGAAGTAATAAGTAGATGATGGGTTGCTAGAGTGGCAGAAGCTTAAACTCTAGTTTATGCGTTGCTTCGTAAGGGGCTGATTGGATCCATATGTTTCATGCTATGGTTAGGTTTACCTTAATACTTTTGTTGTAGTTGCGGATGCTTGCAATAGAGGTTAATCATAAGTGGGATGCTTGTCCAAGTAAGGGCAGTACCCAAGCACCGGTCCACCCACATATCAAATTATCAAAGTACCGAACGCGAATCATATGAGCGTGATGAAAACTAGCTTGACGATATTCCCATGTGTCCTCGGGAGCGCTTTTCCTATCATAAGAGTTTGTACAGGTTTGTCCTTTGCTACAAAAAGGATTGGGCCACCTTGCTGCACCTTATTTACTTTTGTTACTTGTTGCTCGTTACAATTTATCTTATCACAAAACTATATGTTACCACTTATTTCAGTACTTGCAGAGAATACCTTGCTGAAAACCGCTTATCATTTCATACGCTTTCGTCGTTGGGTTCGACACTCTTACTTATCGAAAGGACTACGATAGATCTCCTATACTTGTGGGTCATCAAGACTCTTTTCTGACGCCGTTGCCGGGGAGTGAAGCGCCTTTGGTAGGTGGAATTTGGTAAGGAAAAAATTATTTAGTGTGCTGAAATTTTCTGTCACTTGTTACTATGGAAAGTAATTGTCTGTGGGGCTTGTTCGGGGTATCTTCACCCGGTCCAGTAGAGCAAAGAGTTGCTCCTCAACCTACTCAACCTACTGAACCTATTGAAAATGAAACTTCTTTTGAGATTCCTTCGGGTTTGATGGAAAAACTGCTAGCTAACACTTTTACAGGAGATGGAACAAAGCATCCTGATGAACATCTACGCTATGTGGATGATGTTTGTGGACTATTTAAGCTTGCAGGTATACCCGATGATGTTGTTAAGAAGAAGGCTTTCCCTTTATCTTTGAAGGGAGACGCATTGACATGGTATAGGCTATGTGATGATACGGGGTCATGGAACTATAAAAGATTGAAATTGGAATTTCATCAAAAGTATTACCCTATGCATCTTGTTCATCGTGATCGCAATTATATATATAATTTTTGGCCTCACGAAGGAGAAAACATCGCTCAAGCTTGGGGGAGGCTTAAATCAATGTTATATTCATGCCCCAATCATGAGCTCGCAAGAGAAGTGATTATGCAAAGTTTTTATGCTCGGCTTTCTGATAACAATCGCACCATGCTCGATACTCACTAGTAGAAAAAGGGGCTATGGTCCAAGGCAGTTTAGCCCATTAGTCCTGGTTCAATCCAGAACCGGGACCAATGGAGCTATTTGCCCCGGTTCGTGAGCCCAGGGGGCCGGCCGGGCCAAGTGGACCATTGGTCCGGTTCGTCCGGACCTTTGGTCCCGGTTGGTGGACGAACCGACCAATGGTCCTGGCTCTGGCCCACCACTATTGGTCCCGGTTGGTGGCATGAACCGGGACCAAAGGCTTCCTTTAGTCCCGGCTCATGCCACCAACCGACTAATGATGCTGCCTATATATAGCCCCTCATAAGAGCAGAGCACACTGCTCTGTTTTTTCTGGCCGAGGGGGAGAGGGCTTATTGGTGCTCTAGCTCACCTCCTATGCACACAAGGTGTTCGATGGAATGCCCGAGCCACACTACTTAAGCTTTCTCCTCTCCAAGCTCGACCTCTAACCTCCATTTTCCTCAATATTTGTCTAGGTTTAGCGGTCCGTCACGCCCGTCCCGTCTTCACCGCCGTCGATCACCCGCCCGATCTCATCGCCAAAGACCACCGTGGTGAGCCTCTTGTTCTTATCTTCTTTCTGAAAGGAAAAATATTCTTACTTGTATTATTTTCTTACTTTTATTATTGCATCTTATATAGTGCGATGGTTTTGGTATCCGCCCGTCGGCCCTCGTCACATACGTGATTCGGATGTGGTATATATTATCTTTTCATAACTATTGGTTCATTTATTGTTTATGAAAATTATGCCGATAACGTGACATAGATTTTATTTATCTAGGAGGTTGTTGAACCGAAATTCCAACCGACCCTATTGTCGAGAGGTTAAATTTAGTTGAAGAAGAAAACAATTTCTTGAAGGAAAAAATAAAAAACTTGAGGAGGAGAAGATGATATTGGAGTTGCATGTTGCGGATGTAAATGCGATGATCACAAGATCAAGATGGATGCAATGCGCTTGAAGATGAGAAAGATTAGAAAATATGCCATTCATACCGAGGCTTGGTATCATTATGCCGTTGGATTAGTTGTTACCTTGGTTGCGATTATGATCGTATTTGTTTTCACATTGAAATGTTTTACATAGTTTCAATGTATGGTTTAATTAATTTAGATGCTCTGCAGAGCTTTATGTTGTTAGATGAGAACTATGTATGTACTTTGGTTTTTATGTGATGATGAACTTCTATTAATTTGGTCTTAATTATCTATTCATGATGTTACGTAATGATTTTGACACACTTAATTATATATAATGCACGCAGATGAACCGGCAATGGATGTACGGTGACGTACACACCTCCGAAGTACATTAAGGGCGTGCATGCTTTTCTCGAATTGGCTAAGGCAAACAAGCAGAATGGTTTTATGTGTTGTCCATGCCCTATATGTGGGAATCTGAAGTCTTACTCGACCGGAAAATCCTTTACACCCACCTGCTTTACAAGGGTTTCATGCCACGCTATAATGTTTGGACGAGGCACGGAGAAATAGGGGTTATGATGGAAGACGGCGACGAAGAAGAGTACGATGACAACTATGTGCCCCCTGAATACGGTGATGCTACTGAACATCAAGATGCACCCACGATGTGCGATGGTGCTGCAGCTGCGAAGCTGCTGAAGATCAAGAGGAACCGTACGATGTGCCCCATGATGATGATCTCCGCCGGGTCATTGTCGATGCAAGGACACAATGCGAAAGTCAAAAGGAGAAGCTGAAGTTCGATCGCATGTTAGAGGATCACAAAAAAGGGTTGTACCCCAATTGCGAAGATGGCAACACAAAGCTCAGTACCGTACTCGAATTGCTGCAGTGGAAGGCAGAGAATGCTGTTCCTGATAAAGGATTTGAGAAGCTATTGAAAATAATGAAGAAGAAGCTTCCAAAGGATAACGAATTGCCCGACAGTACATACGCAACAAAGAAGGTCGTATGCCCTCTAGGATTGGAGGTGGAGAAGATACATGCATGCCCTAATGACTGCATCCTCTACCGTGGTGCCTACAAGGATCTGAACGCATGCCCGGTATGTGGTGCATTGCGGTATAAGATCGACGAGATGACCACAGTGATGTTGATGGCGAGCCTCCCGGGAAGAGGGTTCTGTGAAGGTGATGTGGTATGCTCCTATAATACCACGGTTGAAACGTCTGTTCGTAAAGCGGAGAGCATGCCAAGTTGATGCGATGGCACAGTGAGGACCGTAAGAAAGACGGGAAGTTGAGAGCACCACCGACGGGTCGCAGTGGAGAAAAATCGAGAGAAAGTACTGGGATGAGTTTGCAAAGGACCCAAGGAACGTATGGTTTGCTTTAAGCGCGGATGGCATTAATCCTTTCGGGAGCAGAGCAGCAATCACAGCACCTGGCCCGTGACTCTATGTATGTATAACCTTCCTCCTTGGATGTGCATGAAGCGGAAGTTCATTATGATGCCGGTTCTCATCCAAGGCCCTAAGCAACCCGGCAGCGACATTGATGTGTACCTAAGGCCATTAGTTGAGGAACTTTTACAGCTGTGGAATGGAAAGCGGTGTACGTCGTGGGATGAGCACAAAAGGAGGAATTTGACCTAAAAGGCGTTGCTGTTCGTGACCATCAACGATTGGCCCGCTCTCGATAACCTTCGTGACGGACAAACAAGGGATACCACGCATACGCGCACTGTTTACTTGACACCGATAGTATATACAGGAAGCTGCGGGAAGAATGTGTACACAGGCCGCCGTCGATTTCTTCCGACCAACCATCAATGTCGAAAGAAAGGCAAGCATTTCAAAAGCGAGGCAGATCACCGGAAGAAGCCTGCCATGCGTATCGGGTGATCACGTACTTGCTATGGTAAATGATTTACACGTAATCTTTGGAAAGGGTCCCGCGGACTAGCTGTTCGAATGACGCTGAGAATCACGCACCCATGTGGAAGAAGAAATCTATATTTTGGGACCTACCCTCTTGGAAAGACCTAGAGGTCCGCTCTTCGATCGACGTGATGCACGTGACGAAGAACCTTTGCGTGAACCTGCTAGGCTTCTTGGGCGTGTATGGGAAGACAAAAGATACACACGAGGCACGAGAGGACACCTGCAACGCTTGCATGAAAAAGAGGGCATGCCTCCGAAGCGGTATGAAGGTCCTGCCAGCTACGCTCTTCTGAAAGAAGAGAAAGAAATATTCTTTCAATGCCTGCTCAAGATGAAGGTCCCGACCGGCTTCGTCGAATATAAAGGGAATAATAAATATGCCGGAGAAAAAGTTCCAGAACCTAAAGTCTCATGACTGCCACGTGATTATGACGCAATCGCTTCCGGTTGCATTGAGGGGGCTTCTACGGAAAGCGTCCGATTAGCCATTGTGAAGCTATGTGCATTCCTCAATGCAATATCTCGAAGGTGATCGATCCAGAAATCGTAGCAACGCTAAGGAGTGATGTGGCGCAATGTCTTGTCGGTTCGAGCTGGTGTTCCCACCATCCTTCTTCAATATCATGACGCACGTCCTAGTTCATCTAGTCGACGAGATTGTCATTACGGGGCCCGTGTTCTACACAATATGTACCCCTTTGAGAGGTTCATGGGAGTCCTAAAGAAATATGTTAAGAACCGTGCTAGGCCGTAAGGAAGCATCTGCATGGGCCATCAAACAGAGGATGTCATCGGGTTTTGTGTTGACTTCATTCCTGGCCTTAATAAGATAGGTCTCCCTAAATCGCGGTATGAGGGGAGACTGACCGAAAAACACGCTTGGAAGAGACTCAATAATATGCAGGGACGGATATTCTTGGTCTCAAGCACACTACAGTTCTACCGAACTCTACCATGGTGACCCGTATGTCGATGAACACAAGAAACGATCTGCGCTCCAAACACCCGGAGCGGTCTGACGACTGGATTACATGTGAACACATCAAGACTTTCAGCAGTTGGTTGGAAACACGTCTCGTGAGGTGACAACACTGTTTGTGATGAGTTGTACTTGTTGTCCAGGGGACCATCTTCGATTGTAATGATTTGGAAAGGATACGAGATAAATGGGAATACATTTTACACGATTGACCAAGATGAAAAGAGCACCAACCAAAACAGCGGTGTCCGCTTTGATGTAGCAACCGACAAGGGAAATGACACATATTATGGTTACATAGTAGACATATGGGAACTTGACTACGGAGTAGATTTTAAGGTCCCTTTGTTTAAGTGTAAGTGGGTCAATCTGTCAGGAGGCGGGGTACAGGTAGACCCACAGTACGGAATGACAACAGTGGATCTGAAAAATCTTGGGTACACTGACGAACCGTTCGTCCTTGCCAATGATGTGGCACAGGTTATCTATGTGAAGGACATGTCTACCAGACCGAGGAAAAGAAAAGATAAGGAAGCGAATACATCATACAATGAGCCATAGCGCCACATAGTTCTTTCGGGAAAAAGGACATCACAGGAGTGGACGGCAAGACGGACATGTCTCAAGAGTATGAAAAGTTTCATGAAATTCCCCTTTAAAGTCAAGGCTGACCCAAGCATCCCGATAAACGATGAAGATTATCCATGGTTACGGCGCAATAAGCAAACGACACAAGCGAAGAAAAAGTGAAGACTTTCTCCCGCAACTATTATGATGATACCATGCCAACTTTGTAACACACGAGTATGATACCATTGTCCGTTTTGTTCTTGAGCATGATATGCCAACTTTTTCAGAGTTCATTTGAAAACTATGAATTTGAAAACCTCGCCAACCGAAGGGCGCTCAAACCAGTTTATAAGCCCGTCCCTCTACGCCTTGTTGAGCTCACAAACTTGTGATTCACACAAATTTCAAAGAATTCAAATTTTATAAAACAAATGGCACAAACAGAAAGTTTATAATTGTTCTAAAACAAATGGCACTAACAGAAAGTTTATAATTTTGCTGACCTAAAAGCAAAAAAGAATTAAAAAATAAAGCAAAAACCAAAAGAAAATAAATAATGCAGAAAACAAAACAAAAAACTTGAAAAAATAGCAACAATAAGCATTTTTTGTAAGTAGAAACAAAATAAAATAAATAAAGCAACAAAGAAAACAAAAAAAGTGTTTTCAATTTTAAAACTAATGGCACAAACAGAAAGTTTATATTTTTCTAAAACTAAAAGCACTAACAGAAAGTTTATAATTTTGCTGACCTAAAAGCAAAAAGAATTAAAAATAAAGCAAAAACCAAAAGAAAATAAATAATGCAGAAAACAAAACAAAAAACTTGAAAAAATAAAAATAGCAACAATAAGTATTTTGTTGTAAGTAGAAACAAAATAAAATAAATAAAGCAACAAAGAAAACAAAAAAGTGTTTTCAAATTTTAAAACTAATGGCACTAATAGAAAGTTTATATTTTTTCTAAAACTAAAAGCAAAAAGAAATAAAATATAAAGCAAAAAAAGTGCCACCCTCTTTGGGCCCCCACGGCCTGAATACGACTAGAAACCCTATGGGCCGAGATTCAGGCCAGCGGAAGGCCCAGCAGGCCCACAGCACAGTGGCGTAGATAGGCCCGAAAGCCTGCTTTAGAGAGGAGCTCGAGAGGGCAGCCGCACCGCACCTTATAAACTGGTGCGGCTCCCTCTCAACTAGCGAGGTGGGACTAAACATTTGGCGCGGGGCAGCACATGGCCTTTGGTCTCGGTTGGTGGCCCCAACCGGGACTAATGGGGGCATTGGTCCCGGTGCGGGGCTCCCACCGGGCCCAAAGCCACCCTTGCGTCCCGGTTGGTGCCACCAACCGGGACCAAAGGCCATTACTGAAAATTGGCCTTTGGTCCCGGTTGGTGGCACCAACCGGGACTAAAGGAGCATTAGACCGGTTTGTGCCACCAACCGACCAATGCCCTGCTATATAACCAGGACTTGTGAAAATTTCACATCTCCTCGCCAGTTCCCCAGCGACACCGAGCTCATCGACGCCGCCAGTTGCCCAGATCGACGCCGTCAGCCCGCCGCCGCCGCCGTCCAGCGCCGCAGCGCCGTCATGGCGCCCGTCGTCGCCTGTCATCGCCCCTGCCCGCTTGCCAACGCCGCCCGCCCGCCCGCCAGCCGTCGTCGTCGCCCAGCGCCGTCGTCGCCCGCCACGCCCTTACCCAGCCCGCCCGAGCCCGTCATCGCCCCTTGCCCGCCGTCCTCGTCGCCCCTGCCCCACGCCGCCCCGAGCCGTCGTCGCCCCCTGCCGCGCCCAGTGAAGGTCGTCGCCGTCGCCGACTCCCTGCCCGCCCGTCGCCCTCGCCAGCCGCCCGTTGAAAGCCGCCACGCCGCCCCGTTTTTTATTTTTATTAGTTTATTTTTTGTTCATATGTGATGTATATGTGTATGTGGCTATAATGTATATGTTTTTTATTTTTATTAGTTTAGTTTTTGTTCATATATAGAAAGTTACAATTTTAATTAGGTAAGTGCATTTTAATTAGGTTAGTGTAGAGGAAAAAGTAAAATAAGGAAAAGGAAGAAAAGAGGAAGAAGGAAGAAGGAAGAAGAAGAAGAAAAAGAATGAGAGGAAAAGAAGAAAAGAAGAGGAGAAGAAGAAAGGAATAGAGAGAAGAAGAAAAATAGAATTTTTTTTCTATTTTTCTTCTTCTCCTCTATTCTTTCTTCTTCTCCTCTTTTTTCTTCTTTTCTTCTTCTTCTTCCTTCTTCCTTCTTCCTCTTTTCTTCCTTTTCCTTATTTTTATTAGTTTATTTTTTTTCATATGTGATGTATATGTGTATGTGGCTATAATGTATATGTTTTTTATTTTTATTAGTTTAGTTTTTTGTTCATATATAGAAAGTTACAATTTTAATTAGGTTAGTGCATTTTAATTAGGTTAGTGTAGAGGAAAAGTAAAATAAGGAAAAGGAAGAAAAGAGGAAGAAGGAAGAAGGAAGAAGAAGAAGAAAAGAATGAGAGGAAAAGAAGAAAAGAAGAGGAGAAGAAAGGAATAGAGGAGAAGAAGAAAAATAGAATTTTTTTCTATTTTTCTTCTTCTCCTCTATTCTTTCTTCTTCTCCTCTTTTTTTCTTTTTTTTCTTCTTCTTCCTTCTTCCTTCTTCCTCTTTTCTTCCTTTTCCTTATTTTCCTTTCTCGAGGGATAAGAAGAAAAGAAGAGGAGAAGAAGAAAGAAAGGAATAGAGGAGAAAGAAGAAACTTTGACACGAGGGGTACCGATACCCCTCCCGATAACATTATTTTCCCATGTATATGTATGTTGCGTCGTTGTCGATATAACGAGTGTGTCGAGGATCGCCGAGGGTCGAGGGTCGGGAACTAGGGTAGAGGGTCGAGGTCGTTAAGGGTCAAGGGTCGAAGGTTTCAGGTCGAGGTTCCTATAGTGTCAAAGTATTCAAGAAATCCATGGCTTCATCATTAGCGGAAGTAACCATGTCATGATGGTATGAAGTCCTCCAAAGTTGTTCGAATGGAGTCCGGATAGGATAATTTGCCTTTTGCTGAACTTTGTACCAAAAGCGAATTATCCTATCTCGACTCCGCTCCAAAACAACTTTGGAGAGCTTCACCATCATGCACCTGTTATTTTCGCCTAATGATGAAGACATGGTTTTGTTGAATCCTTTGACACTAGGCAACCTCCCGACCCTCGGCGATCTTCGACCCTTGACCCTCGACACGGCGATCCACGACCCTCTACCCTACCGCGGGCGTCGATGCCCACGTCACTTGTGGGACATAGATGTACTGTTCAACGCCGACCCCCTCCCGATAGCTTCAACACGTGGGGGGGTCGATATTACGTACCCCCTCCTAGCTTGAAGCGTTCTCGAGGCCACCCCCTAACCCTTGAAGCGTTGTCGAGGCCACTAATATGATTCATTATTGTGATTAGCTAGCTAGTTCTATGTTGGCACTAATATATCCATATCTGTCATGTTTGAATAATAATTGCCATGTTGTAAATATTTGTAGAAACTATGGACACCCCCCGAGACGAAGCACAAGAAGCGTTGTTGAGGGACATAATCGCACTGCAGGTGATGCTGTCTCCTCGATGATGTTTCTCAACGTCGACAACGATGGTCCGGAAGGAGAGGGTGAAGAAGCAGCTGGCTATGATTTACATGGCTCCGATGACCCAATGCGGTGCAAGAAGGAGAGGGTGAAGAAGTAGACCGTGAGGACGGCTCCGGTGATCACCAAACCGAGTCCGGCCAGGTATATATATTAGTTAAGCCTGTCTTGACTAGCTCTCGCCTTTGTTTGGGTATATATGTACACATATTAATTAACTCTCGTCTTTGTTCTTTTTCTAGCCCTCCGAATCGAGCACAACTTCGGTAAAGAGACGAGGCCCGAAGAAAAGTTGAGCTCGGATGAAAAGTTTGAGATCATACAAATCGCGACGGCCAACCGATTGAACCCTACCGGACAAAGAAGGCATTTGTTGCTCGGTCGCGGGGTTACGGTTAGGGACAAGATCCCGATCAGCATCCACCAATGGTATAAGCCTAAGAACGAAGACCACGAGGTGTCTTGTGTCAATGATATGCGTAAAATGATCTTTGACCGAGCTGAAGTCAAATTTTACCCTACCGCCAGAGGATGATCCGGAGAAGCCAGTAATAGAGCCATTAATCAAGTCTTTTGCTCTTAAGAAGATGGCAGAACTATTCAGGAATTGGCGTAAAGACCTCAATACGTATGTCGAAAAAAATGAGACACCAGAATTCACGGCAAATATGAGAAGATCGAGAGATGGTGGCCCGCATTTGTGGCCTACAAGACATCGGAAAAGAGTAAAAAGATGTCAGCGACAAACAAGAGAAATGCTGCGAAGAAGAAGCTTCACCATCGCACGGGGTCGGTGGCTACCTCATAGCCCGGCCTAAGTGGGCCAAGGCTGAGAATGATCTGCTTGATAAAGGGATCGAACCGAGACAATGAAACTGGCCAGACCTGTTGCGGACTTGGTTCTTCGGGCCGGGCGGATCCTTGGACCCTATAACGGGAAGTGCATTTGGGCCAGACGAACAATTGGACATACCAGTCAAGAGGCTTAAGCATTATATCGAAGCGGCGCAGCAAGGGAAGTTCGTTCAGACGAGGAGAAGGACGAGCTCACAATGGCCCTCGGGAATCCTGAGCACCACTGGACGGACACGAGGCACGCCAGCTCCCTTTCGTGGAAGGCTGGATTTCGGACGCGAGGGGTTACAAAACCCATGAGAGGAGGAAGAAAGCTGGAGCAGAGCCTAATGCAGGCGCTGCATGAAAGGGTAATGGGGCTAGAGGAACGAGAAGAGGAGCGAAGCAGCAGATCACAACAAACAACCTGCGAAGCTTCCCTCGAAGTTACCCCGCCATCTCAGCGGAGAAGCGGCGTGGCTTCCACCGAGCTGCTTCAGCCGAGCAAGATTCCTTGACGGCTCTGCCAGCTATCCCGTGGATGCTATCACGGATGCTGAAAGTTGCCACCTTATGGTGCAATGGAGCAATTTGAAGGTCAAGGCGGCTGTTGGCTCTGTTTATCCTACTAAACCCGACTCAACTTTTCACCGCCGCCGATTCGGAAGGATATGCTAAGGTGATGGTCGATGAAATAACGGAGGGATTTGAGGAGCTCGGCTTGACCACCCTACGGTGAAGGGGAGTATCGGCTGGGTTCTGCTCAAGACTCCATGCCTATGGCGGAAGGATCTCATCAACCTTCCGAACTGGACGCCTCCGCCTCCTCCTCCTCCTCCCGTGAGTCAGGGCACTCCGCCTCCTCCTCCTCCTCCGGCGAAGTCGGGGCACTCCGCCTCCTCCACCGCCTCCTCCTCCCGTGAGTGACGATCAGGGCACTCGGCCGGCTCCTTCTCCGTGCGTGGCGGCACTTTGTCTCCTTCTCCGCCTGCACCGGCGCGTCCGCAGCCAGCCTCCTCCTTCTCCGCCTCGTCAGCAAGGGCGGAAGAGACCCGCCGCCGCTCCGGCTGCTCCGGCGCGTCGTAGTCCTTCTCCTCCGCCTCGTAAGCAAGGAAGAAAGACATCCGCTCCGTCTGCTCTGCCAGCGTCTAGCAGTACAGCCAAAGGCGGGAGGAGATACAGATTCGGTCCTTCTCTGAAGACTCCAAAGAAGTTACCGTACGAGAAGAGAGAGGAGGAAAACGCGAAGATCGTGCAGACCGAAGTGGATGACTGGTTTCAAGGGTTGAAAGCAAAGAGACATCCACCTCCGGAGGAGAAGGTAGATCCGGTCAAAGCGAAGCGCACTCTGGCTGCCCTGCAAAACCACCCAAGTCTCCGCCGAAAGGCAACTATGAGCGCATTATTGGAAAGGCATTTGCCGAAGCGGAGAGATCGGGAAGTACTGTCAGTGATCAAAGGATGAAAGAATGATGAGCTGGGAAACAAATTGCCCAGCTCGGAGAACAAGCGAAGCAATCGTGCCCCCCGCTCAAGGTGCCTGCTAGCGACATCGTCGATCCGAGGATGGTGCCCGGTGATGGAAATCCTGAAGATTACCTGCCCTTGACGATGTACAATTTGATTTCTTGGAGGTGCAGATACAAAGATACGATGCAGGAAGCCTCTCGTCAAAGATGAAAGCTCTCTAACAACGATGATGCGAAGATTGCATGATTGGTACATGAAAACCTGCAAAGAGTCCGAGGGAGGAATACTTTGTATGTGAGAGTTAAAAGGAGCATGACCTCCTTGGAATTGAACTGTTGCCTATTCCATTTGAGGAGTTCTATCAGTTTTTCAATCAATTGGCCCTCGATAAAGCAACGGTCACCTGCTACATGCGTAAGTAGTACTACTTACATCATTAAGTATCTCTATATAACTCAGCTCTTTCATTGCATGTATTTATAAATATCCTCCTATATTATGCAGATTGAAGATCGCAGAAATGAAGAAAAAACAAGTGGGTGATATTGGGTTCATTAACACATATCTCATCGATGCAAATGAGGTTGAATATCGTGCCAAGGAAACCGAGGCCAACTTGCTACGATCGTTGGAAATAAATGAACACAAAAATACAATACTCTTTCCTTACAATTACACGTGAGTGTTCTTGTCTTGTGGCATATTCGGTTTCCCTTATTTAGTCCAGGTTATAGAAATGTAATATTGATGAGTTATGCGTAAATGCGCAGGTTCCACTATATTCTCCTAGAGATTAAGCTTGAGCAGGGGTAGTAACTGCATCTTAGACTCGAGACGAAAAGATCCCAAGGAGTATGCGGAAATGACTGAAATGCTCGAGAAGTAAGTTAAATCGATCATTATCCACCATATCAGCAACTTTGTTCATTTCTGATATCAAGTAATTGTTTTCTTTGTATGGCAGGGCTTGGGAAAATTCACCAAAAAGCTCCGGGACTACCGAAGAAGCTGCAATTTAGACACCCGAAAGTAAGTACTATATAGTAGCATATTCCACGCGCATCTCCTAGTGATTCAAGCGCTAGTTTCATCAATACCATTTAGCATGTGCTTGCTAATTATCAGTTTAATTGACCTCTGTTTATTGTAAAGTGGTTGTGGCAGGAACAAGGGAATGATTTCTGTGGATACTACGTTTGCGAGTCCATCCGCCACACGACCTGTGAGAGGGGCTACTCCGACAAACAATTTGAAGTGCGTAAATAAAAATATTCACAATTTTATTTTATTACCATCATTTGTGTTGAGTTTCATTCATTCATATATATATTTATATATATATATATATATATATATGTATGTATGTATGTATTGACCCCTTTCTTAAATTAGATGTTTCGGAAGCGGGATGAACTCCTAGAACCAGATCGCATACGAGCAATTCAAGAGGAATTGGCGGCATTCTTTCTTGACTATGTGATCGCTGAAGACGGGGAATACCATGTGGACCACGCGTCCGTATTGTAAAAGATAATTATTGTATATATGTAGCCGGTAGTGTCGGGTAGATATACGAGAACTTGTTGTTCGACCAATCTCTCGGAGAAGGAGAGGTGGTCGATATCACTTCTCTCTGTGTGCATATATATGTTCATGACGATCTTCTGTTTGCTTAATTACTAGCTAGCTAGCATGTCTAGTTAGTCCTCTCTATAATGTATGTATAGTACGTAGCGTCGACCAAGCACGGACAAAAGAAAGGACACTTTTCTCTATTAATTAGCTAGCTAGAGCACAATATATGAAACACCTAAATTAACCCCCAACCCCCCTTTTGAAAAAAAACAAAAACCAGAGCCAAAGAAATCTTGTGGCGTGGATGCCTATTGGTCCCGGTTGGTGCCACCAACCAGACCAAAACCCTCTACTGAGCTCGTGGACAGGCCACTTGGAGGCCCATCTGTCCCGGTTCTGGATAGAACCGGGACTAAAGGGTGAGGGTATTAGTACCGACCCTTTAGTCCCGGTTCATGAACCGGGACTAAAGGCCCTCACCAACCGGGACTATAGGCCCTTTTTCTACTAGTGACTTCTTATGCTGGCTCTTTTATGATGAAGACTATTGAATTCAGATGGAATTTATTGGATAGAATTAAACGCAACTCTGAAGATTGGGACCTCGACCAAGGTAAGGAGTCAGGTATGACACCTAAGTTTGATTGTGTTAAATCGTTTATGGATACCGATATTTTCCGTAAGTTTAGCACTAAATATGGACTTGACTCTGAGATAGTAGCTTCTTTCTGTTGATCTCCCCAAGGAGAAGTGGTTTAAATATCATCCTCCCATAGAAGTAAAAGTAGCTGCACCTATTAAAGTTGAAGAAAAAATTGTCACTTATAATGATCCTATTGTTCCCACTTCTTATGTTGAGAAACCACCTTTCCCTGTTAATGAAGGATCATGCTAAAGCTTCAACTGTTGTTCGTAAAAGCAATATTAGAACTTATATACCTCCTGAGCAAGTCAGAGTAGAACCTAATATTGCTATTGTTAAAGATCTCTTGTCTGATAATATCGATGGGCATGTTATTCAATTCCAGGGTGAAACTGCTAGAATTGCTAAACCTTGTGATAAAGATAAACATAGACCTGTGGTAGGCGTGCCTGTTATTTCTGTTAAAATAGGAGATCATTGTTATCATGGCTTGTGTGATATGGGTGCTAGTGCTAGTGTTGTACCCATTGACTTATACAAAGAAATTATGCATGATATTGCACCTGCTGAGTTAGAAGGTATTGATGCTATAATTAAACTTGCCAATAGATATACTATTTCTCCAGTGGGAATTGTTAGAGATGTTGAAGTCTTGTGTGGAAAAACCAAATATCCCGCTGATTTTCTTGTTCTTGGTTCTTCACAAGATAGCTTTTGTCCCATTATATTTGGTAGGCCCTTCTTGAATATTGTTAATGCTAAGATAGAATGCGAAAAAAATGTTGTTACTATTGGCTTAGATGATATGGTTCATGATTTTAATTTCTCTAAATTTAGTAAGCAACATCGTGAGGAGGAATTTCCTAGTAAGGATGAAATTATTGGTCTTGCTTCCATTGTCGTACCTCCTAGTGATCCTTTAGAACAATATTTGCTAGACCATGAAAATGATATGTCCATTGTGTCAATTGTGTCCCTAAGAAGGGAGGCATTACTGTTGTCCCTAATGATAAAGATGAGTTGATTTCGCAAAGAATTATCACAGGTTATAGGATGGTAATTGATTTCCGTAAGTTAAATAAGGCTACTAAGAAAGATCATTACCCCTTACCTTTTATTGATCAAATGCTAGAAATATTATGCAAACATACACATTATTGCTTTCTAGATGGTTATTCTGGTTTCTCTCAAATACACGTGTCGGCTAAAGATCAATCAAAGACTACTTTTACTTGCCCTTTTGGTACTTTTGCTTATAGACGTATACCTTTTGGTTTATGTAATGCACCTGCTACCTTTCAAAGATGCATGATGGCTATATTCTCTGACTTTTGCGAGAAAATTAGGTTTTCATGGACAATTTTTCCGTCTATGGTTCCTCTTTTGATGATTGCTTGAGCAATCTTGCTCGAGTTTTGCAGAGATGTGAAGAAACTAATCTTGTCGTGAATTGGGAAAAGTGCCACTTTATGGTTAATGAAGGTATTGTCTTGAGGCACAAAGTTTCTGAAAGAGGTATTGAAGTTGATAAGGCCAAGGTTGATGCTATTGAAGAGATGCCATGTCCCAAGGACATCAAAGGTATAAGAAGTTTCCTTGGTCACGCCGGATTTTATAGGAGGTTCATTAAGGACTTCTCAAAAATCTATCGGCCTCTGACTAATTTATTAAAAAAAGATGTACCATTTGTCTTTGATGATGATTGTGTAGAAGCATTTGAAATACTTAAGAAAGCATTAGTCTCTGCACCTGTTTGTTCAGCCACCTGATTGGAATTTACCCTTTGAAATTGTGTGATGCTAGTGATTATGCTGTAGGTGCTATTCTAGGGCAAAGAGTTGATAAGAAATTAAATGTTATCCATTATGCCAGTAAGACTCTAGACAGTGCTCAAATAAATTATGCTACTACCGAAAAGGAACTTTTAGCAGTTTTGTTTGCTTGTGATAAGTTTAGACCTTATATTGTTGATTCCAAAGTTACTATTCACACTGATCATGCTGCTATTAAATATCTTATGGAAAATAAGGATACAAAACCTAGACTTATTAGATGGGTTCTCCTACTTCAAGAATTTGATTTACATATTGTTGATAGAAAAGGAGCTGAGAACCTCGTTGCAGATAACTTATCTAGGTTAGAGAATGTTCTTGATGACCCATTACCTATTGATGATAGCTTTCCTGATGAACAATTAAATGTCATAAGCACTTCTCGTAGCACTCCATGGTATGTTGATTATGCTAATTATATTGTTGCTAAATTTATACGACCTAGCTTCACATACCAACAAAAGAAAAAGTTTTTCTATGACTTGCGACATTACTTTTGGGATGACCCACATCTTTATAAAGAAGGAGTAGATGGTGTCATTAGACGTTGTGTACCTGAGCATGAACAGGAACAGATCCTACGTAAGTGTCACTTCGAAGCTTATGGAGGACACCATGCTAGATTTAGGACTGCACATAAGGTATTGCAATCTGGTTTTTATTGGCCTACTCTCTTCAAGGATGCCCGTAAGTTTGTTTTGTCCTGCGATGAATGTCAAAGGATTGGTAATATTAGTAGACGTCTAGAAATGCCTATGAATTATTCACTTGTTATTGAACCATTTGATGTTTGGGGCTTTGATTATATGGGACCTTTTCCTGCCTCTAATGGATATACTCATATTTTAGTTGCTGTTGATTACGTTACTAAGTGGGTAGAAGCTATTCCAAATAGTAGTGCTGATCATAACACTTCTATTAAAATGCTTAAGGAAGTTATTTTTCCGAGGTTTGGAGTCCCTAGATATTTAATGACTGATGGTGTTTCACACTTTATTCATGGTGCTTTCCGTAAGATGCTTGCTAAATATGGCTTTAATCATAGGATTGCATCTCCTTATCACCCGCAGTCTAGTGGTCAAGTAGAGTTGAGCAATAGAGAGCTCAAATTAATTTTACAGAAGACTGTTAATAGGTCTAGAAAGAATTGGTCCAAGAAACTTGATGATGCATTATGGGCCTATAGAACTGCATATAAAAATCCTATGGGCATGTCTCCGTATAAAATGGTTTGTGGAAAAGCTTGTCACTTACCTCTCGAACTAGAACACAAGGCATACTGGGCTATTAAAGAGCTCAACTATGATTTCAAACTTGCCGATGAGAAGAGGTTATTTGATATTAGCTCACTTGATGAATGGAGAGCCCAAGCTTATGAAAATGCCAAGTTGTTTAAAGAAAAGGTTAAAAGATGGCATGACAAAAGGATACAAAAGCGTGAGTTTAATGTAGGTGATTATGTATTGCTATACAACTCTCGTTTAAGATTTTTTGCAGGAAAAATTCTCTCTAAATGGGAAGGTCCCTACGTTATCGAGGAGGTCTATCGTTCCAGTGCCATAAAAATCAACAACTTCGCAAGCACAAATCCGAAGGTGGTAAACGGTCAAAGTATCAAACACTATATCTCAGGTAATCCTATAAATGTTGAAACAAATATTATTGAAACCATAACCCCGGAGGAATACATAAGGGACACTTTCCAGAACGTTCCAGACTCCGAAAAGGAATAGGTATGTGGTACGGTAAGTAAACCGACTCCAAAACAATTTGAAGGCAATATTTCTCCGTTTTGGAATATTTAGAAAAATAGAGAAATGAGTAGTAGTCCGGGGAGGACACGAGGCCTCCACGAGGGTGGAGGGCGCGCCCTACCCCCTGGGCGCGCCCCCTGCCTCGTGAGCACCTCGTGTGCCCTCCGGACTCCGTTTCCTTGCACGATACGTATTTTGGTCGGTAAAAAATCATTATTTATACTCCCGAAGATTTTGACTCTCGTATCACGCAAATCTCCCCTGTTCTTGTTTCGAGCTGTTTTCTGACAGGTCTAGATCATCATGACGGCCCCAAGTGCTTCCAAGGACAAGTTCTTCGAGAAGGTGATCAACCCTTACCTCGCGGAGGTGCTGCGACACCCTCAAACCATTGAGATGTGTGATGGGTTGCTGCACATCCGCGATGTTGAGGGACCAAAGGGAACCGGAAGCATGGAGTCGAGGCTCGAAGCAATGGAGCAACAAGTTTTCAAATGTCAGGGGATGGTGGAGCGTGGAATCAACGCTAGCCACAAGATGCTCGCGGAGTTCACCAACAATTACAAGCTAGATGCTAAGAACACCGAGGAGGCCATCTTTAAGCTACAAGAGAAGATCGAGCACCTCCAAGCCCAAATTTATGATCTGCAAAATCAAAACTGTGAGTATGAATATAGATTCAAAAGGATGAGTTTGGCTGCAGATTTGAGGATTCCGGAGACTCGATCGTCCTTCTATGATGGTGAGCCTATGCCATGGAAGTTGGACGACAAGCCTGCATCATCAACAATACCTCCACCATCACCAACAAAGAAGGAGACATAATCACATGGGTATGGGCACTCCCCTTGGAAACTGCCAAGCTTGGGGGAGGTGCCCTGGTATCGTATCACCATCACAACTCCTATCTTACCGTATTTCTTAGTTCGATCCTATTAGTAGTATCTTGATTTAGTAGAATAAAGTCATGGCATGATCTAGTTTTGAGTTTTGCTTTACGATCCTTCTTTGTAATCGAGTCCGTGAGTTATATAATAAAGATTAGTGTTGAGTCAAGGGCTTGATTTTTTTGCCATGATCTTGGGTGATTAGAAGAAAAAGAATAAAAAGAATCGAAGAGTTCATATTGATCTTAGTGAAAGTAATGACTCCACACAGAGAGAGTATGATGATTAAAAATTGTTGGGAGTTGGCAAATATAGCTTTGGTCATCATTGCAATTAATAGGAAGTAATAAGGAAAGAGAGGTTTCACATATAGATATATTATCATTGACATCTTTTATGATTGGGAGCACTCATTAAAATATGACATGCTAAAAGAGTTGAAGTTGGACAAGGAAGACAACATAATGAGTTGTGTTTTCTTACATCCGAGATAAAGTATGTTGTCATGGATCCTCTACCGTGTTGAGCTTGCCTTTCTCCCTCATGCTAGCCAAATTATTAGCACCAAGTAGAAATACTACTTGTGCTTCCAAATACCCTTAAACCAGTTTTACCATGAGAGTCCACTATATCTACCTATGGATTGAGTAAGATCCTTCAAGTAAGTTGTCATCGGTGCAAGCAATAAAAATTGCTCTCTAAATATGCATGACTTATTAGTGCAGAGAAATAAGCTTTGTACGAACTTGTTGTGGACGCAATAAAAGTGACAGACTGCATAATAAAGGTTCACATGCAAGGGGCAATATAAAGTGACGTTCTTTTGCATTAAGATTTTGTGCATCAACCCTAAACGCGCATGACAACCTCTGCTTCCTTCTGCGAAGGGCCTATCTTTTATTATTATCCTCTACCTTATACAAGAGTCACGGTGATCCTCACCTTTCCTTTTTTCATTTTATCCTTTGGCAAGCTCAACATGTTGGAAAGAGTATGATATACATATCTAATTGGATGTGGGGGAGCATGAATTATTATTGTTGACATTACCCTTGAGGTAAAAGGTTGTGGGGCAAAACTATAAGCCCCTATCTTTCTCTGTGTCCGATTAAAACTCCGTAACCACAAGTATCGCGTGAGTGCTAGCAATTATGAAGGACTAAATGATAGTTGAGTATGTGGACTTGCTTTTAAGCTCTGACATAGACTCTTTCCGATGTTATGATAAATTGCAATTGCTTCAATGACTGACATTATAATTGCTAGTGCCCAATAAGGTTTCTGATTCATGCTTTGGCTTTGTGAAAAGATCATCACTTGAACATGAGTAATCATATGACAAAATCTATTTATGTTGCTGTTATGAAATAATCATGATGACTTCATGTCCGTATTTTGTTTTTATCGATGCCTCTACCTCTAAACATGAGGACATATTTATTGTTATCGGCTTTTCGCTTGAGGACAAGCGAGGTCTAAGCTTGGGGGAGTTGATACATCCATTTTGCATCATGCTTTTATGACAATATTTATTGCATTATGGGATGTTATTTCACGTTATGTCATGATACTTATGGCTATTCTCTCTTATTTTACGAGGTTTACATGAAGAGGGAGAATGCCGGCAGCTGGAATTCTGGGCTGGAAAAGGAGCAAATATTGGAGGCCTATTCTACGCAACTCCAAAAGTCCTGAAACTCCACGGAATACCTTGAAATAAATAAAGAAAAATCGCCGCCAAAGATGAAGGCCAGGGGGCCCACATCCTGCTCACGAGGGTGGGCGGCGCCCCCCCCTGGGCGCGCCCCCTACCTCGTGGGCCCCCTGGTGGCTCTCCGACGCCCATCTTCTCCTATATGAAGTCTTTCGATGAGAAAAAATAAGAAGCAACCTTTCGGGACGAGACTCCGCCGCCACGAGGCGGAACCTTGGCGGAACCAATCTAGGGCTCTGAGCCGGGTCTGGGCTGGGACACTTCCCTCCGGGAGGGGGAAATCGTCACCATTGTCATCACCAACGCTCCTCTCATCGGGAGAGGGCAATCTCCGTCAACATCTTCACCAGCACCATCTCATCTCCAAACCCTAGTTCATCTCTTGTATCCAATTCTTGTCTCCAAGTCCGGGATTGGTGCTAGTAGGTTGCTAGTAGTGTTGATTACTCCTTGTAGTTGATGCTAGTTGGTTTATTTGGTGGAAGATCATATGTTCAGATCCTTTATGCACATTATTACCCCTTTGATTATGAACATGAATATGCTTTGTGAGTAATTAAGTTTGTTCCTAAGGACAAAGGGAGAAGTCTTGCTATTAGTAGTCATGTGAATTTGGTATTCGTTCGATATTTTGATGAGATGTATGTTGTCTAGCCTCTAGTGGTGTTATGTGAACGTTGACTACATAACACTTCACCATTATTTGGGCCTAGATGAAGGCATTGGGAAGTAATAAGTAGATGATGGGTTGCTAGAGTGACAGAAGCTTAAACCCTAGTTTATGCGTTGCTTCGTAAGGGGCTGATTGGATCCGTATGTTTCATGCTATGGTTAGGTTTACCTTAATACTTTTGTTGTAGTTGCGGATGCTTGCAATAGAGGTTCATCATAAGTGGGATGCTTGTCCAAGTAAGGGCAGTACCCAAGCACCGGTCCACCCACATATCAAATTATCAAAGTACCGAACGCGAATCATATGAGCGTGATGAAAACTAGCTTGACGATATTCCCATGTGTCCTCGGGAGTGCTTTTCCTATCATAAGAGTTTGTCCAGGCTTGTCCTTTGCTACAAAAAGGATTGGGCCACCTTGCTGCACCTTATTTACTTTTGTTACTTGTTGCTCGTTACAATTTATCTTATCACAAAACTATATGTTACCACTTATTTCAGTACTTGCAGAGAATACCTTGCTGAAAACCGCTTATCATTTCCTTCTGCTCCTCGTTGGGTTTGACACTCTTACTTATCGAAAGGACTACGATAGATCCCCTATACTTGTGGGTCATCAATCATCTACCATGGAGTCGTGTTGAAGGTGGAGCTGGAGTCTGGAGGACTTCACTCGGTGCTGATTGAGGGGCTACGCCGTAAGTGCACAGAGAGTCAAAGCATATTTCAGCGGGAAAAAGCGAGTAACACGCAGTTCGGACTGGAGCGAAGTGGTCTGATGGAAGTGTGAAACTCGTCATCGGTCGGTGAGATCGGTAATACTCTGTAGTGGGGGTTGAGTGGTGTGGTTTTGCGATCCTTGAGACTCGACCGGGACAGCGGAAGCTCGGCGCGGTAATAGCGGCGAGGCGTGCGGTATGCACGGGACATGGAGACGGGCTAGGGCTCTGGTGGTCATACATGTGGTGAGACAACTGCGAATTTGACTCGGGATGACTACAAGCAACGGTGAAATTCTTTCAAGTTTCAGACAGGCGGTCAAGAAAGGAGTGGTGATGTTGAGTTCAGGTAACTCTTATGTGTAACACCCAATATGTGAGTTGTCCACTTTCACGCAGGTCAGTGATCGGTGTGTGATGACATTGGACTGATACTCTGGAAGTTGGGAGTGCAAACTAGAGTAATGTGAAACTTAATTTCGCTCAAGTGTTGACTATGGTCAAAAAAAGAAGGGACTACAAGTTGCAGGTGGAGTCATATGGAGTCTTTGAAGTAGCAGCGGTGCTTATGGGATAAGCTCAAGTCCAATGTACATGGAAGTTTGACGCATTGAGAAATCCAGGGTGATGGAGTATATTCGTCAAGGTGGAGTTTGTTAGAGTTATGTCGAATATAGTGTACAAGGTAGGTTACAGTTGGACTATGAGTTGTATTGTGTTTACGTAGGATGTGGAGTCATGTCCTAGTAGGACACTTGTATCCTAGGTCTCTCATATATAGCACATGAACGTAGGGGAAGCCGGCGGCATGTGCCGGCGTCCAGGGCGACCTAGTGCGGTATTGTGACGGTGTCACGGGGAGGAGCGCCCGTAGTCAGGCCCCGGAGATGTAGCCATATCGGTGAACCTCGTTAACAAATCTCGGTGCCGTGCCTCGTGTGATTGCTTGGTCCTCGGATGATCAACAATATGCCTCGGATTTATTCTAACAGCAACAATGGGTCTGCCAAAAAGAAGCAGCATGATTCGCGTGGATGGCTTCTGCTCCTGGCGTCACTCGTTGCCACCGCCTCCTTCAGCGCTGCGCTCACCCCACCTGGTGGTTTCTGGTCCCAGGATAGCAAGGAACACGTCACTGGTACCCCAATTATGCGTGACAAATTTCCCGGGAGGTACCACTTATTTGTGAGCAGCAACATGATGGCCTTCTTCTCCTCCGTGATAATCATTGGAATGCTCGCCAGTAACTCCAGCAACAGGAATACGCTGGTCAAACGCGTGAAACATATTTGTTTCCCATTCTTAGTAGCTTCTTCCGTTGCGGCCTTGGGGACTAGCTTCATCAGCTGCATGTGGCCGTACGATACAATTAATACCCTAGCATGTGTTTGGTTTGCATTAGTCCGCATGCTATTGGCCAGTATGTATGCTCTTGGTCTGTACGAGTCGAGAATCATAAGCCAAGAGCGACCCCCGGGTCCTCCGCTTAAGAGGTAGAGTAGGTTTGTTGCTACGAATATTGGTAGTACTGGATCGAAGCAAGAAATAAAATCCTTACAGAAGCCTGCAATCTGCAAACTTATGTTCCTGGTGTAGTCGTGTTTGTACATGTTCTTCTATAGTAAGTGCTTGGGGACCCCTATTTTTCTACTCATTGTAAGTGCTTGAGACCCTCATTTTGGTACTCATTTGTAAGTCCCAGATAACTATGTTGAGCCAAAATCCTATATATCTTCACCATAAAGTTGCAAGTTGATTCCTTTACTAGAACTCTAAACTGGTGCTGGTTTCGTATGTATTGTTGTTTGGTTTGAAGATGGTGCTCTGTTCCATTTTCATTGTACGGACAGAAGAAACAATTGGTCTGTTTTCGATATGTAAATGCTTGTGCACAGTACCGATTTAGCTATTAAAGACTCTTACTTTTACACATGAAGTTCCAATTTCACTCCTTTATGTCGGGTCGGTGTTACGAGCACACAGTACTCCACCATCTCTTTTTTCTGTCAGTCAGAGCTCTCCATTGTTGGTGGTCGAATGTGAGCGATTGAGTACAAAGTACAGAAGCATGTGTGCTGACTGTTCAATTAATACTAGCTATTGAGATCTATGAAGGCAAAGATGGATGCAAGGTTGCCATCGTAATTTTTGATACGCACTGTTGTGTGATGTGAAGGTGATGATCTGATTCATTTTCTCTGTTAAGGTATAGTATGGGGCCATTACGTATGTATATTCTGCTCCAACGGGTAATACACTTTGTTTCCTAGTTGTATCTACAACCTATATGTGGATTTTTTAAATAACTACAAAAATTTAAAATAATTCGGAACTTTTTCTAGAATAAACTTGACATTCTTTTGCACTAGTATATAAAATTTCATGAATAAAAAACTAGCATTGACTTCAAGGCAAATAAACAAATTTTATCTATAGTACCTTTCTACGCCCAGGAGCAAGTGCTCCTGGTGTGAAAAGTAAAATCAAAAAATAGAAAAAAATTCAAAATTTCCGAAAAAATTGTGACATACTTTCACTAATGTTTGTTCTGCATACAAGATTTCATCACGAAATCACATTGGTGAAAGTGGTGCCAAAAAATAATCAGAGCTTCAAATGCTTTTATAAGTAACATTTTCAGAGCAACAATTTTGTTTTTTAGCACCCCTTTCACCAATGTGATTTTGCGATGTAATTTTGCATGCACAACAAACATTTGTGAAATTATGACACACAAAAAATTAGATTTTATTTTTATTTTTTACTGTTCACACCAGGAGCATTTGCTCTGTAGAAACTCCATGTCCCAAAATTTTATTTGCTATCATAGTTCATTATTGTTAGACTTCATATTTAGACTTATTATGTAATCCATACCATATTGGTATAGAACTTGTATGACACCATTATATATATGTGATAGGCCACCCCATAGAGGGTTGAGTCAGTTCCCCCAAAACCTACGTTTTATATGTTATCGAGTCTAACCTAGGTCCTCTACTCCACCCGTCGCCGCCGCACCACCAAAACACTAAACCCTAGGGTTGCTGCCGCCGACGCCATGACCGCTTCCGCTTCGGGCGCCGCCAGCTCCGGGTCAATCCTCGCGTCGCTTTCCGCCCTCCTCTCCCTCCCACCTTGCCCATGGCTTCGTCGGTGCCTCGGTTTTTCGGCACCACCGCCGTCGGCTCCATGTTTTCAGCGCCGATCCTTCCATCACCACCTGCGATGGCCTCAGCACCAGTCGCGCCGCCGCCGCCAGCGATGGCCCCCTCTGGATCCTCCTCGACACTCGCCATCATTCCGACGACCTCGGGGGAGGCGCTGCCCGCGGAGCCACCCGCGGCCTCGCTCACAGCACCACCCGCGGCTGTGATCCCGATCGTTCTCGCGCCGCCACATGCGGCATCGGTCGCGGCCATGGTTCCTTCCGCGGCTCCGCCGACCGCCGCCCCTGCTGCTGGCGTCATCACGCCCGCTGGGCCGTTCCACTTTGACAACTTGATCGCCATCAGACTCACGCCGGACAACTACCTGTTCTGGTGCGCCAAGGTCCTACCGCTGCTCCACGGGCGGTCTCTCCTAGGGTTTGTGGATGGTTTGCTACCGTGTCCTCCGCAGGTCATCCCTACCGTACATAGCCCGACCATTAACCCGGAACACCATATGTGGGTGCAGCAGGACTAGGCGATCGTCTCTGCTATCCAGGGCTCCCTCGACGACGGGGTAGTAGGTCTCTGTCTCTTCGCCACCACCTCCATGGACGCTTGGACGACCCTGGAGCACAACTTTGCCCAGGTCTCTACCTCCCGCTCGATGGCCCTTCGCAGCGAGCTCGCCAACATTAAGAAGCTGGACTCCTCCGCCACGACCTACTTCAACAAGATGAAGGTGCTGGCGGACACACCCACCTCTATCGATCGGCCGCTCAGCGACAAGGAGTTTGCCGGCTTTGTCATCAAAGGCCTCGACGCCGACTATGACAATCTCACCGAGGTTGTTCACAACGCCAAGCCGGTGATGCCCCCGCACAAGCTCTACTCATGACCTCTCTTCACCGAGCAGCGCGTCGAGGCTTGTCGCTCCTCCGCCACCATCACATCACAGTCGGCGGCCTTTTGGGCTTTTCACGGCCAACGTCCCCATGCCCCGTCATCTGGCAAGCCCGCCCTGCCCACTGCATCGACCTGGGGTGGGGGCCCTAACACTCAGGTGGTATGCCAGCTATGTGGTCGTGAACGCCATGTCACCTCCAAGTGTCACCGCTGCTTTTAGAGGAGCTTCCTTTGCATTGGCAACGATGGCTAGGGCAACGAGCACCAATTTGCGATGGCAGACTTTGGTCCTCCGGCAGCCGCCCCGGCTGCCCATATAGCCGCCGCCCCGGTTGCCCACATCGCCGCCAAGGGCAAGGACCCGCGCGTCGACCAGGGGTACACGCCGTCCTATCCTGTTGATCCAGCCTAGTACATGGACACCGGTGCCACAGATCACATGACGAACGAGCTCAACAAACTCTCCACCTACCAGCCCTACTATGGGTACGATCAAGTTCACACCAACAATGGTGTAGGTATGCCCATCTCTCACATTGGCCAAGTATCTCTTTTAACTATTCATCCGTCTAGGCATCTCCATCTTCGTAATGTTTTGTGGGTTCCCTCGGTGACTCGTAATCTTTTATCTGTCCCTAAGCTCACTGTGACGCCCAGATAATTAAGCTACAATAATTCTCTGCTAATGATGCCACGTCACTTCGATTACTGTTGCTAATCTCGCGTTAGTTCGAAACCGATTCAAATTAAAATTCAAAATCAAGCAAACAATAAAAGTTTTCAAAAATTAAAACTAAAATGTTCGGAGTGAACCAAATATCGCATAGGTAATTACGGTGGAGAAACCACACCTTTACAAAATGTTTAAATACTATAAGATGAATAAAAATAGTAAAAACAATTGTTTAAATACCTTTTCTAATTAATAAAATGTCAGACTAATTTATTTGAGGACTAGACTTTTTGTGACTATGGTATAAGTTGAAATACTAATTTAGATGCTAAGTCTATATTTCACTAAAACTAAAATAATAAGAAACAAAACTAAAACAGAAAAAGTAAAATAAATAAAAGGTAAAAACAAGACAAAAGGGAAAAAGAACCCCCACCCCTCTCCCTGGGCCGAATGGCCCAGCTAGCCAACAGCCAGGGGGGTCCACCCGTGCCGACTCCCCCTTCCCCTGTTCAATTCCCCCTCCCCTCCCCCCGGTGGCAACGACCAATGCCCACCACAGCACCGACCAGCGCGGTGGCGGCCATCCGCCGGCGCTGCCTCCCCTATAAATCGCCCCCACTCCCCTGGGGCGAACCCTAGCTACTCATCTCCCTCTCTCCTCAGATCCACCTCGCCGCTTCCTTCTCCCCCACGAGCTGCTGCTTCTCCTCTCCGCCATGGCCTTGCCACCGTGAAGCCCTGCGGCCACCGTCGCCCGTTCGCCGCTCCGACAAGTCCGGGAGCTCTGTCATGGTCCGCCTCTTCTTCCTCGACACTGGATCGGGACCGGGAGCGCCACCGCCGTGGCATTCTTCCTCTTCCTCATCTACGGCCACTGCGCGACCTCGTCGTCGACCTGCTCCACCGGTTCTCCCCGCGCCCACTGCCCAGACCCTACGCTCTCACAGTGAGCTCCACCTCCCTCTCCCCCTTTTCCCCGCTGTCGTTTTCGACCGTTAGTGCCCGGTGCCGACTCGCCCGAGCTCGCCACCGCACAACCTCGTCGACGACAGCCGCCCGGCGACCAAATGGTCATGTGCAACTGCTCATCGTGCTCGCCCGCGCGCGTAAATGCCAGCTGTCCTAGCCTTTTGGTCGAACGCGCCCGCTTTGCCGTTTTCCTCTCGCGACCGATTCCGGCCGTGCACCGTTGTGCTCTCCGCCGTAGCTACACTGCGTCACTGGCCTCACTACTACCGCCATCCGATGCGGCCCACTGCCAGCTTTCCAACACAAACGAAAACGCGCCAGATGGCCATTCGTACGCGAGATCCGGGCTCGCCGAAGTTGTCGCCGCCGTTCGGCCTCGCCGGCGCACTCTGGTGGCCGAACTGACTCGAGGCCGACGTGGTGCCGTAGGCCCCACCGCTCAGCCACTGACCCTGGGTCCAACTTGGCCCAGTTGACCCAGTCAACGCTGACTTGGCTGGCCCTGTTTCCATGACATTTGGGTCCCGCCTATTAAAATGATTTTTTAAATAACTAAATCTGTAAATTAACCAATTAGCTAATTAAATCACTAATCACTCACTGACCAGTAGGCCCCACCCTTAATTAATCCTAAATAGTTTAACTAAAACCTAATTAAACTACTGTGATGCTGGCATGTGGGTCCCACTGGACCCACTGTTCAGATTTGACCTAGTCAACCACACTGTTGACTGATGACCTCAGCATTGCATCATGATGACATTAGCCGACACTATTCTGGATAATGTTAGAATTAAATGGATAAATAAATTCAAAAAATGATTAAACCTTTAGAAAAACATAGAAAATAAACTATAGCTCAGATGAAAATGTTTTCTACATGAAAGTTGCTCAGAACAACGAGACGAATCTGAATACGCAGCCCGTTCGTCTGCCACACATCCCTAGCATAGCGAACCTGCAATGTTTCACCTTCGGTTCATCTGTCCGAAACCGCGAAACTCCGGGGATACTTTCCCGGATGTTTCCCCCTTTCACCGGTACCACCTACCGCGTTAGGGCACACCAAGCACCGTTACTTGTCATGTCATGCATCGTCATGCTTATGTTTGCATTGTACTCATTGTTTCTTCCCCCTCTTCTCTCCGGTAGACTACGAGACCGACGCTGATGCTGCCCAGTTCGACTACGGAGTTGACGACCCCTCCTTCTTGCCAGAGCAACCAGGCAAGTCCCCCCTTGATCACCAGATATCGCCTATTCTTCTCTCTACTGCTTGCATTAGAGTAGTGTAGCATGTTACTGTTCGGTTAATCCTATTCTGTTGCATAGCCTGTCATTGTTGCTATAGTTGTTTATACCTTACCCGCAATCCTAAATGCTTAGTATAGGATGCTAGTTTATCATTAGTGGCCCTACATTCTTGTCAGTCTGCCTTTCTATACTATCGGGCCGTGATCACTCGGGAGGTGATCACGGGTATATACTATATATACATACTATACAAATGGTGACTAAAGTCGGGTCGGCTCGTTGAGTACCCGCAAGTGATTCGGATATGGGGGATGAAAGGACAGGTGGCTCCATCCAGGTAGTGGCGGGCCTGGGTTCCCGACGGCCCCTGACTGTTACTTTGTGGCGGAGCGACAGGGCAGGTTGTGACCACCTAGGAGACAGGTGGGCCTGGCCCTGGTCGGCGTCCACGGTTACATCAATTAACACGTTTAACGAGATCTTGATATTTTGATCTGAGTTGGGTCGTTGACCTTATACGCACTAACCGCCACGTGGGACAAGATATGGGAAACCGGCGTCGTGTTATCAGCCGAAGCCTTCTAGATGTCAGCGACTGAGCAACGCGCGGCGGGTTGGACCGCGTAACATAACTTCCTTTGTAATGGAGGTTGCTAGGTCTGCTCACGAGCCTCCCTCTCAACGTGCAGGTGTGCAATGGGCGATGGGCCCAGACCCCTGCGCGCATAGGATTTAGACCGGCATGCTGACCTCTCTGTTAGGCCTAGGTAGGGCTATGACGTGTTGATCTTCCGAGGCCGGACATGACCCAGGAAAGTGTGCCCGCCCAGAGGGATCGAGCATGTCGGGTAATGTGGTGCACTCCTGCAGGGAAGTTGATCTATTCAAATAGCCATGTCCACGGTAACAGGCGACCCGGAGTTGTACCTTGACCTTATGACAACTACAACCGGATACTTAATAAAACACACCCAGACAATTTCCAGAGACATCCTGTCACGACCGGTTTTTCAATAAAAATATTTATTGAACAACCGACCTATGAATTCCAATATGAGGAAAAATCCTCCATATCGGTAGACAAAACTTTGATACAAGAAGCCAGTAGCATTACAATATTACAGGGGTCGGACTGAAGATGCCCAACCAATTATTACAACACGCCAATAATTATACATGATGGCGGATATGGCACAAAGGTGCGGGGTAGAAATACTACTGACTCGAAGTATGCGTGGTTGGTGGAATAACACAACGGAGTGGTTAATAAATCTACTGCACTGGCGGCTCATCGAGCGTCGAGGAGAGGCTCGATGAATTTATTTGGGTAGCGGAAGCGGATATATCACAATGACTAATCCGGGGTAAATGCGAGACTGGTGGGATTCCTCTAGGCGTCGGACTCGCTATCGAACTCTTCATCCATGAGATCGCCTTCGTCGACATCTGGCCAAATCAACAAGCCAGGTGAGTACTATGAAAGTACTACGCAAGACAGTTCGGACAAAAGATATAACAAATGAATGCATGAATGCGACATGGTTAATCTTAACAATGCTCAATTAAAACAGTATAGCAAAATAATTAAGAAGGGAATCGGCGGTAGTCCGCTCAAAACCCAAAGAAGATAAACTCAAAACCGATCGGATTATGCGGCGGCGCCTCGAAGGGTGAATAAATAAGCAAAACATGCCACAGTCGGGCGTCTGATCGACACCTCATAAAGGGCTTATATTGAAATAAAAAAAATACATGCGTGCCGCAGTCGGACGTCTGAGCGACATCACAGAAAGGGCTTATAATGAAAGTAATAACAATGCCGCAGTCGGACGTCTGAGCGACATCACAGAAAGGGCTTATAATGAAAGTAATAACAATGCCGCAGTCGGACGTCTGAGCGACATCACAGAAAGGGCTTATAATGAAAGTAATAACAATGCCGCAGTCGGACGTCTGAGCGACATCACAGAAAGGGCTTATAATGAAAGTAATAACAATGCCGCAGTCGGACGTCTGAGCGACATCACAGAAAGGGCTTATAATGAAAGTAATAACAATGCCGCAGTCGGACGTCTGAGCGACATCGCAGAAAGGGCTTATAATACATTATTCACAACTGACAAGATATAGTGCTCACGGAAAATATTCATCACAAGGCTATAAGCGGGTTAGTCCATTCACAGGAAAATAAACATTTGATATTCAAATGGTTCTCAGGAGTTCCTGTCACCGAGACTGACACTCGACAAGATGAGATGAACACGGTACTTGGATATGAATAAGATGAATTCAAGAATTTCGACTCTGCAGAGTTTGTACCAAATTGTCCACAGCCAACGGATTTCCGTAGTCACGAAGGACTAGTTCCGTTTACGGTATTTCAGACGAAACACAACTAGCTAGTACACACCCATCATACCTTACGTTGCCGTGAATCACCCCGGACAGCGTTTAAGAAAAACTTTGAGGCGGGAGATCACAATCTCGAATAGCATGGGATCAAATTTATTTACGCTACGCTCTAAGGGGTGCCCCCTCTCGGTCCCAACCGGAAACACCCATGCCCCTGACGGATGAAAGGCTTTAATCCAGGCCATGGAACCTTCATCCCGCCTCTCAATTTGGTGTGTACCAGGAAGTGGTTTGCAACCTACTAAGCCATATCCCTTGCGGGAAACAGGTGGTAGTACGGAAGGGAGGACGGGAGGAATCTGGTGGCTTATGTTGACACTGGTCAACGATATGGCATAAGCCTGGCATGCTACAACACTGCCATCTTACCCATACTCATGCCAACTCATGGCCATGCAACAAGTTTCCAACAACTCATGGATTTACCGAGCCCATTTGCCACGATGCTCACGAGATAAACTATGATCGAAATGATCGTGAGCGTGCCATGATACAAAAATAATGCAAACATGCTCAGACACTCATCATATCAAAAGTTTAAACTTTGCTTGCCTGGTTCGGAGTAGTCGGGGTCTAGCTCGGCGAAGTTCGCGGTTCCGTCACCTCCCTCGGTATCTAAGGTACACAAAAATACACGTGCTAACGTAAATACCGAGGGGTACAGAAAGTTGATCCAAATATTTTTCAAATAAATATGATAAAAAACTAGACAAAAATTTGAAGAGGACAGAAAAAGAATCACTCAAAAATTCCTTTTTGTTAAAAAGTTATAAGGGTTTTAACCCAAGGACCCATCTGTAATGAAACAGAAAACTTCCAGGGGGCTTTGCAGAAAAATCCAGAAAGACGGTTCAGGGTGGAAGCGTATTTGCCAAAGTACGCTTTCAGTAAACGATTAAAAAAAACAAAAGAGAGGCTGACGGGCGGGTCCCACCTGTCAGGTTTGAAATTTCAAACGAGGGGGTCGGGGGCGGCGATCCACGGCGAGGCAGGGAGATCGGAGAGTACCTCCGTGTTCAGGGCGCCATTCCGCGTCTGTAGGAGGTGGTGGTGGTCGTCGGCGAGCACCACGTCGACAGCGGCCCTTGCTCCGGCGGACGGTGGTTCGGAGGGTCGTGGATCTCGCC
Source organism: Aegilops bicornis (assembly GCA_021605145.1). NCBI lineage: Eukaryota > Viridiplantae > Streptophyta > Magnoliopsida > Poales > Poaceae > Aegilops > Aegilops bicornis. The sequence continues at coordinate 684,864,483 of CM038674.1, forward strand.
GGAGAGAGCTGCGGGGCCAAAATTGAGGTGGGGGTTTTCCTACTAGAGGTGGTACGAGGCTACGGGCGAAAGTAGGGCGGCGGAGGAGTTCTCACCGGAGAGAACGATGCCGGAGCCCGAGGCGGACGGAGGTGGCCGGAGTCGAGGAAGAAAGGCCCCTCGAGGCCCCTCCGGTGGCTAGGCGGGGTCTAGTGAGGTAGAGGAGGTGTGCGGGGGCGAGAGCAAGCTCGGGGTGCTATATATAGCCGGCCCGAGTCGGTTACCGTGAACGGATAAGTCCGGTGAGTTGATTATGGCGGCGCTGTGGCTGGACGGTCGGCTTAGGAGCTTGAGCATCGCCTAGGAGGAGTATTGGAGCCGTTCCCGTGTCCAACTCAGCACGGGAGGGCTGGTTACGGTCGCCTCGGCGGACGGCCGCCACGGCCCGTCGGCCGCGAGAGCGGCGCTCTGCGGCGTGCCAAGCCACGACGACGGTGCCGCATGCGTCTTGTGGCAAGGAGGTGGCCACGCGGAGCCACTCAGGATGCTTGGCGGCGCCGAAGCGGCGTTGCGCCGCGGTTTGCCCCTGTCACCGTTGGTGGTGCAGCCGCCGCATAAAGCACGCCGGCCTTGAGCGGCAGGCGCCACCGACGCCAGGAACACGCCAAGCGCTCGTGTGAAGCTCCGGACAAGAGGGATAGGCTGGGAGCAACGTGCCAAGGGCACTGTGGACTCGTGGCTGAAGTTACTGACGGAGATCGACACTGAACTTCTGAATTTTCTGAAAGTGAACAGTACTAGTGCATGCAAGGTGTTCGACGAATGATCCGGGCATGTAGGGATTTTTCCTTAGGCTGGTTTTTTGGTGGAGGGGCCTCTCATTGCATCTAGAGGCTGCCTGAATATTTGTGGAATTTTTGGAGTAATGTAGATATGAATTTCACCAAATTTGGCAAATCTGGTCCAAACTTGCAGGGACTATAATTTGAAATTTTTGAACAGAAGAGGAGTGGATCTTGATAGTTCTAGGTTATGGGTACCAAGGACTATCCGAGGGAGTTGGTTTGAGGTCAAAATTCAAATGCATTAAGGTACTTGCTTTGCAAATTACCTAGGCTCAAAATAATAGATGAAAAGATTTGGGAGAGAATTAATTGAAATAAAAATTCATAAGAGGGTTGAACTAGTTGAGACAGAATGTTTGGATTGCCAAAAGTGGAAGGAGATATATTTGGGAAGATTTTACCATGTGGTGCATGGCCAAATCATGAATGATTTCAAATATGGGAGAGGATGAAAAACTCCTAGAGTTTCTTTTTGAAAGAAAATAAACTTCAAAGATTTTTCTTGAATCCTTGAGAAGAGGGCAATCAGAGGGAAAATTTAAAAACCAAACACCAGAGTTGAAGGAGATGCAAAAACTAAAATATTTGCCAGAGGGAAAAAGCTTTTGATAGAGATTTTTGGAAGGGTTTTGGTGACCTCCTTCAAATTTTGAAGAAAATCAAAGGAAAAAATTTTGGAGTGTCACAACACCTACCCCCTTAGGAAAAATCTCGTCCCTGAGATTCCAGTTGATCCTCAAATAATTGTGGGTGCTCCGCCCGAAGGAAATCCTCTCTTTCCCAAGTGGCTTCACTTTCGGTGTGGTTGCTCCAGTGAACTTTGAAGAACTTGATGGTTCTCTGTCGGGTTCTCCTTTCTGACTCCTCCAAGATTTTTATCGGATGCTCCCGATACGTAAGGTCTGGTTGCACGTCAATGTTTTTATGGGGTACCTGTTTCTCTGGGTTGCTTACGCACTTCCTCAATTGGGAGACATGGAATACGTCGTGGATGTCGGATAATTCTTCGGGTAAGTCTAGCTGGTAGGCCACCGTGCCCCTTCGTGCTACTATGCAGAAAGGTCCGATGAATCTTGGTGCTAGCTTCCCTTTAATCTTGAATCGGTGCAGGCCTCTCATAGGGGATACTCGTAGGTACACAAATTCACCGGGTTCAAAATGGACTCCACGATGCTTCTGATCGTAATAACTCTTTTGTCGACTTTGGGCTGTCTTGAGTCGGTCCTTAATTACCTTGACTTTATCTTCAGCCTCTTTGAGCAGGTCTGGGCCGAAGATATGACTGTCTCCGGTTTCCGACCAATTTAGCGGGGTACGACATCTTCGTCCGTCTGAGCTTCAAATGGTGCCATTTGCAGGCTGGTCTGATAGCTGTTGTTATATGCGAATTCTGCGTATGGTAAGCTCTCCTCCCAACTGGTCCCATAGGTGAGGACACATGCTCTCAGCATATCTTCTAGAATCTGGTTTACTCGCTCAGTTTGCCCATCTGTCTGGGGATGGTATGCGGTACTGAATGCCAGCTGAGTTCCCAGAGCTTGTTGTAAGTGATCCCAAAACCGGGAGACGAATTGAGTGCCTCTGTCCGAGATTATTTTCTTTGGGACTCCATGTAAGCAAACGATACGGGAGAGGTAGAGCCTGGCAAGCTTCTGAGTGGTGTGTGTTGTATTCACGGGGATAAAGTGAGCTACTTTAGTCAGTCTATCAGTGATGACCCATATGGCATCATGCCCGTGTCGTGACCGAGGTAGTCCAACAATAAAATCCATTCCAATCTCGTCCCATTTCCACTCGGGTATCTTATTGGGTTGCAATAGCCCGGCCGGTTTCTGTTGCTCGGCCTTGATGCGTTGACAAGAGTCACAACATGCAATAAACGTGGCTATGTCTCTTTTTATACCATGCCACCAAAATGTTTACTGAAGATCTTTGTACTTTTTTGTTCCTCCTGGATGGATTGAATATGGAGCGGTGTGGCCTTCAGCCAGGATTTGCTGTTTAAGGTCATGGATGTTTGATGCATAAAGCCTATTCCCGTACCACAATATTCCTTGCTCATCAATAATGAATTCTGAGGCCTTGCCCAACTTCATCTTCCGTTTTATGCCTTCAATGCTGGGGTTTCCACGTTGAGCCTCTTTAACCTTCTCTATCAGGGTAGCTGTAATTCTAAGTTTGACACACTGCCGTCGGTGACCACCATCAGATTGAGCTTTGCGAATTCCTGCTGGAATTCAGGTCTTAAGTCTGGCATGCTGTCGTTGTCCGGACTGGGGTTCCGACTCAGAGCGTCCGCTACAACATTTGCTTTGCCTGGGTGGTAGTGGATCCCAACATCATAATCCTTTACTAATTCCAACCAGCGTCGCTGCCGTAAATTCAGTTCTGGTTGTGTGAAAATATACTTGAGGCTTTTGTGGTCCGTGTATATTTCTAGCGATTACCAAGTAAAAAGTGTCTCCATTCCTTGAGTGCATGAATAATCGCCGCTAATTCCAGGTCATGTGTAGGATAATTTTCCTCATGTTTGCGAAGTTGTCTCGAGACATATGCGACAACCTTGCCTTCCTGCATCAATACGCACCGAGGCCTTTTCGAGATGCGTCACAAAATACCTCAAAATTTTTGTGTATATCGTGCACAATTAATCTTGGTCTTTGTCGTCCGTTTCCTCTTGATTCTTGGAAACTTTTCTCGCAAGCTTCCGTCCATTCAAACTTCCTGTCTTTCTTGAGTAGTTGCGTCATTGGCTTTGCTATGGTGGAGAATCCTTCAATAAACCTTCGGTAGTATCCTGCCATACCCAAGAAACTTCGTACATCCTTCACACTGGCTGGTGGCTTCCAACCAAGTACGGCCTTGACTTTTTCCGGGTCCACGGCGATACCTTCTTGAGTCAGTACGTGGCCCAGAAAACCTACTTGCCTTAGCCAAAATTCACACTTGCTGAATTTAGCGTACAATTGATGTTTCCTGAGTTCTCCTAGTACAATCCGGAGATGTTCAACGTGTTCTTCTGGTGTTTTGGAGTATACCAGAATATCATCGATAAATACCACAACAAACTTATCCATAAACTTCATGAATATTTTGTTCATGAGGTGAACAAAATATGCGGGGGCATTTGTAATTCCGAATGGCATTACGGTGAATTCGTACAATCCGTATCTGGAGGTGAAAGCGGTCTTGGGAATATCCTCGGTTCACACTTTCAGTTGGTGGTATCCCGACCTCAAATCAATCTTTGAGAACACCTTGGCCTGAGCGAGTTGATCGAATAAATCATTTATTCGTGGCATCGGATATTTGTTCTTGACTGTGACCATGTTTAGAGCTCGATAGTCTATGCACAATCTTAGCGTTCCATCCTTCTTTTTGGCAAATAAAATTGGTGAACCCCAAGGTGAGGAACTGGCTCGTATGTACCCTTTTTCCAACAATTCCTTTATTTGCTTCTTCAGTTCTACCAATTCGGAAGGTGACATTCTGTATGGTTTCTTGTATATGGGAGCGGTTCCGGGTGCTAGCTCATTGCTGAATTCTATCTCTCGATCTGGTGGCATGCCTGGTAGTTCTTCGGGGAATACGTCTGGAAATTCACACACTACTGGAACTTTGCTCAATTCAGAAATATCCACCTTGTTCAATCTTGGTTGCCTGGATATTTTTCTTTCCTTGGCTGAAACCTTTATGGTCTTCCCGTGGTGATGGGTGAGAATTACGGTCCTGTTGAAGCAGTCAATAAAACCTTTGTTGGTGGTTAACCAATCCATCCCTAAGATGACATCCAGTCCTTTATTTTCCAATAAGATAAGATTTGCGTGAAACTTCAACCCTTCAAACTCGATAACCACACCCTGGCGATAATTCTGGGTAACTTGCTTAATTCCAGGGGACTTGACGATCATAGATCTTCCCAAGGGAAGCATCGAAAAATTATTATGCAAAGCAAAACTTTTCGAAACGAACGAGTGAGAAGCTCCAGAATCAAACAAAACCATGGCAGGTATTGTGTTGACAGGAAATGTACCGAGTACGATATCTGGGGCATTTTCTGCTTCCTCTTTGGTCACGTGGTTCAGATGACCCTTCCTGTGGTTGTTATTTGGGTTGAAATTGTTGCGCTTTGGTGCCGAATTATTGCTTCCGTTGTTCGGCTTTGGGGTCGAGTTCCTTGGCTTGGGGCACTGCTTGGCATAGTGCCCTTCTTATCCACAAGCGTAACAGGTAACGCCTGGGCGGTATGTGAACTCCTTGTCCCTCGCGTGGAAATTTTTGATTGGGCGTGAGACGCTTGTCGTGGGTTTCGGTGTCCAGTTCTTCTGAACATCTGTCTTGCTGCGGTGGTTGCGGGTGTGTTTAGTCTGGTCCCTCTTCCGCTTGCGGAAATCTTCTAAGCTGCGTCTCTCATTTTCCAAGGTAATGGCCTTATCCACCAACGTCTTAAAATCTGGAAATGTGTGTACGACCAATTGACATTTAAGCGCGGGTGTCAGACCGTCTAGGAATTTCTCCATCTTTTTGTTTTCTGACATACACTCCTCGTTGGCGTAGCGAGACAGCAGGGTAAACTGACTGTTGTATTCTGACACTGTCATTTTTCTTTGCTTGAGGTCATCAAATTCTCTCTTTTTGATCTTCATAAGACTCTTAGGAATATGTGCCCCACGAAAACCTTCTTTAAATTACTCCCATGATATATTTTTTTTGTTGGGGTGCATGTGTAGGAAATTTACACACCACGATGCGGCTGCTCCAAAGGAGATAGTGCGGAGCATAAAGTACTTTCTCAAGGTCTGAACACTGGGCGATAATTAATTTTCTCTCCATGTCTCGAAGCCAGTCCTCGGCTTCCAGAGGTTTGTCAGTGTGAGAAAATGTTTGGGGACGCGTCTTCTGTAGCTCAGATAACTTGGATTTTGCTGATACTGTCCGCGGTGATTTCCCATATTGATGACTTGGTTCAGTATTTCCTGATGTTGCTGCTGACTTTGTTCATAAAGACGGCACATTTGGGAAAGTGCCGTATCACTGTCCTGTTGACTTGTCTGCCCCTGTGTGAAATTTTTGCCTGGGGGTGTGCCATAATTTTCCTCTGTCGGAGTTGGCATGGAGCGCGTCCAAGGACGAGACATAGTTTACTCTGGGGATATATTTTGAAACACTCATAAGAAAAGAAATTGAGCCGCAAAAATCAATAAATTCAAGAGGATGCAAAAAGTTGCAAATACTCCAAGATTTTTCAAGAGAAAATACGTTTGCACATGGAGAAGGACTATCCATTACATATCTTACACGCAAGCAGTAATTATACAATACATCACTCAGGATATGCGTACATAAATCCTGACATGTTATTTAGTCTGGTGCACTTCTCCAGATCCTACATGATGCGTAAACAAACTAATTCTCACAGCCTATTTACATATAAACATATCGTACAAGTCGGTACATCGCATGGCGGCTAAGCGTACTTAGTCGGAGATGGTAAGGATTTCCCTTGGCCTGCCAAGGGTGAGGCGTAGAGAGGCTGGGGACTCAACCTCCTCTTCGGAGATAGGCTCCAGACGAGAGGTGCTGCGCGGAGTTGGTGGAGGAGGTGCCCTATGTGGGACAACTCGAACTTGAGCGGGCACGAGGGGTGGTGCAGAACGAACCGGAGTAGGCGCCATGACATGGTTGAACTCCTCCGTGGTAGGCAGGCGACGAGTAGCGGTGCGAGCAGTAGGAGCGAACGATGCTGATGACGAGACGAAAGTCAGTGGCGGTGCAGCGCGCAGGAGCTCCCTCCTATTGGCGGCACAGCCATGGACTGAGTCCATGCGGGCAGCTACAAAGTCGTCCACCAGGTTGTCGTAGGCTGCCTCCAAAGCCCGGAGATACTCGATGAGCATCTCAAAAGCTTCGTCCCGTTCTCCTCTGGGGCAAGAGAACGCGTAGTGGCAGGTGTATGGCACGTGACATGGCAGGTAGCGGTAGCGACGAGTCTTCATCAAAGGAAGGATATCCCTGAGACGAGCTATCGCCTCACGGGCTGCCATCTGTAGTGCATGCTTCTCTGTGGGCATGGCTCTCGCTACTTGTCCTCTCTTGAATTCCACCGCGGCTTGGTGCATGGTTAGACGGTCATTAACCTTGTGCTGAGAGAGAGAGAGAAGACTGGGCGCACATCTGGCCCCAACACGACTTGGACGATGAAGGAGAGAAGCTTGACGAACCCATCGGGCATGTTGGCGAACATCTGCGACTCGCAGTCGTTGCCAGCCATCTACAAAAGTAGGCAAAAATCCTGAGTAGTCAAATCATAAATTTATGCTGACTGTAAGAAATTGACTACATTGGTGAAAATAATAAATAGCTCTATTATGCTAATAACCGATTAGCGATCGCACCTAGTGGCTTCCTACAGTCAGCCTGGCTCTGGTACTAAGCTTGTCACGACCGGTTTTTCAATAAAAATATTTTTATTGAACCACCGACCTATGAATTCCAATATGAGGAAAAATCCTCCATATCGGTAGACAAAACTTTGATACAAGAAGCCAGTAGCATTACAATATTACAGGGGTCGGACTGAAGATGCCCAACCAATTATTACAACACGCCAATAATTATACATGATGGCGGATATGGCACAAAGGTGCGGGGTAGAAATACTACTGACTCGAAGTATGCGTGGTTGGTGGAATAACACAACGGAGTGGTTAATAAATCTACTGCACTGGCGGCTCATCGAGCGTCGAGGAGAGGCTCGATGAATTTATTTGGGTAGCGGAAGCGGATATATCACAATGACTAATCCCGGGGTCGTACGAGACTGACTGGGATTCCTCTAGGCGTCGGACTCGCTATCGAACTCTTCATCCATGAGATCGCCTTCGTCAGCATCTGGCCAAATCAACAAGCCAGGTGAGTACTATGAAAGTACTCGCAAGACAGTTCGGACAAAAGATATAACAAATGAATGCATGAATGCGACATGGTTAATCTTAACAATGCTCAATTAAAACAGTATAGCAAAATAATTAAGAAGGGAATCGGCGGTTGTCCGCTCAGAAACCCAAAGAAGATAAACTCAAAACCGATGGGGTGTCTGAAGCGACGCCTCGAAGGGTGAATAAATAAGCAAAACATGCCACAGTCGGGCGTCTGAGCGACACCTCATAAAGGGCTTATATTGAAATAAAAAAAATACATGCATGCCGTAGTCGGACGTCTGAGCGACATCACAGAAAGGGCTTATAATGAAAATAATAACAATGCCGCAGTCGGACGTCTAAGCGACATCACAGAAAGGGCTTATAATGAAAGTAATAACAATGTCAGCGATCGGACGTCTGAGCGACATCACAGAAAGGGCTTATAATGAAAGTAATAAAAATGCCGCAGTCGGGCGTCTGAGCGACATCACAGAAAGGGCTTATAATGAAAGTAATAACAATGCCGCAGTCGGACGTCCGAGCGACATCACAGAAAGGGCTTATAATGAAAGTAATAACAATGCCGCAGTCGGACGTCTGAGCGACATCGCAGAAAGGGCTTATAATACATTATTCACAACTGACAAGATATAGTGCTCAAGGAAAATATTCATCACAAGACAATAAGCGGGTTAGTCCATTCACAGGAAAATAAACATTTGATATTCAAATGGTTCTCAGGAGTTCCTGTCACCGAGACTGACACTCGACAAGATGAGATGAACATGGTACTTGGATATGAATAAGATGAATTCAAGAATTTTGACTCTGCAGAGTTTGTACCAAATTGTCCACAGCCAACGGATTTCCGTAGTCACGAAGGACTAGTTCCGTTTACGGTATTTCAGAGGAAACACAACTAGCTAGTACACACCCATCATACCTTACGTTGCCAGGAATCACCCTGGACAGCGTTTAAGAAAAACTTTGAGGCGGGGAGATCACAATCTCGAATAGCATGGGATCAAATTTATTTACGCGCGCTCTAAGGGGTGCCCCCCTCTCGGTCCCAACCGGAAACACCCATGCCCCCTGACCGGATGAAAGGCTTTAATCCAGGGCCATGGAACCTTCATCCCGGCCTCTCAATTTGGTGTGTACTGGGAAGTGGTTTGCAACCTACTAAGCCGTATCCCTTGCGGGAAACAGGTGGTAGTACGGAAGGGAGGACGGACGGGAATCTGACTGACTTATGTTGACACCGGGTCAACGATATGGCATAAGCCTGGCATGCTACAACACTGCCATCTTACCCATACTCATGCCAACTCATGGCCATGCAACAAGTTTCCAACAACTCATGGATTTACCGAGCCCATTTGCCACGATGCTCACGAGATAAACTATGATCGAAATGATCGTGAACGTGCCATGATACAAAAATAATGCAAACATGCTCAGACACTCATCATATCAAAAGTTTAAACTTTGCTTGCCTGGTTCGGAGTAGTCGGGGTCTAGCTCGGCGAAGTTCGCGGTTCCGTCACCTCCCTCGGTATCTACGGTACACAAAAATACACGTGCTAACGTAAATACAGTGGGGTACAGAAAGTTGATCCAATTATTTTTCAAATAAATATGATAAAAAACTAGACAAAAATTTGAAGAGGACAGAAAACGAATCACTCGAAAATTCCTTTCTGTTAAAAAGTTATAAGGGTTTTAACCTAAGGACCCATCTGTAATGAAACAGAAAACTTCGAGGGGGCTTTGCAGAAAAATCCAGAAAAATGGTTCAGAGTGGAAGCGTATTTGTCAAAGTACACTTTCAGTAAACGATTCAAAAAAAAAACAAAAGAGAGGATGATGGGCGGGTCCCGCCCGTCAGGTTTGAAATTTCAAACGAGGGGGTCAGGGCTCGTCGGCGCCCGAAAGCCGCGGTGGTCGCCGGTGGCGATCCACGGCGAGGCAGGGAAATCGGAGAGTACCTCCGTGTTCAGGGCTCCATTCGGCGTCTGTGGGAGGTGGTGGTGGTCGTCGGCGAGCACCACGTCGACGGCGGCCCTTGCTCCGTGAGACGGTGGTTCGGACGGTCGTGGATCTCACGGAGAGAGCTGCGGGCCAAAATTGAGGTGGGGGTTATCCTACTAGAGGTGGTACGAGGCTACGGGCGAAAGTAGGGCGGCGGAGGAGTTCTCACCGGAGAGAACAATGCCGGAGCCCGAGGCGGACGGAGGTGGCGGAGTCGAGGAAGAAAGGCCTCGAGGCCCCTCCAAAGGGCTAGGGCGGGTCCGTGAGGTAGAGGAGGTGTGCGGGCGAGAGCAAGCTCGGGGTGCTATATATAGCCGCCCGAGTCGGTTGCCGTGGAACGGATAAGTCCGGCTAGTTGATTACGGGCGGCGCTGTGGCTGGACGGTCGGCTTAGGAGCTTGAGCATCGCCTAGGAGGAGTATTGGAGCCGTTCCGTGTCCAACTCAGCACGGAGGGCTGGTTACGGTCTGCCCTCGACGGAACGGCCGGCCCGTCGGCCGGCGGCAGAGAGCGCTCTCGCGTGCCAAGCCACGGTGACGGTGCCGCATGCGCGCTGCCAAGGAGGTGGCCACGCGGAGCCACCAGACGCTTAGGCGGCGCGAACGGCGTTGCCGCAGTTTTTTCCCCTGTCGCCGTTACGGTGGTGCAGCCGCCAAAAGCACGCCGGGCCAAGAAGCGCTGTGGCGCCACCGACGCGAACGCGCCAAGCGCCTGTGTGAAGCTCCGGACAAGAGGGATAGGTTGCGAGCAACGTGCCAAGGGCACTTTGGACTCGTGACTGAAGTTACCGACGGAGATCGACACTGAACTTCTGAATTTTCCGAAGTGAATAAAGTACTAGTGCATGCAAGGTGTTCGACAGAATGATCCAGGCATGTAGAGATTTTTCCTTAGGCTGGTTTTTGGTGGAGGGGCCTCTCATTGCATCTAGAGGCTGCCTGAAAATTTGTGGAATTTTTGGAGTAATGTAGATATGAATTTCACCAAATTTGGCAAATCTGGTCCAAACTTGCAGGGACTATAATTTGAAATTTTTGAACAGAAGAGGAGTGGATCTTGATAGTTCTAGGTTATGGGTACCAAGGACTATCCGAGGGAGTTGGTTTGAGGTCAAAATTCAAATGCATTAAGGTACTTGCTTTGCAAATTACCTAGGCTCAAAATAATAGACAGAAAAGATTTGGGAGAGAATTAATTGAAATAAAAATTCATAAGAGGGTTGAACTAGTTGGGACAGAATGTTTGGATTGCCAAAAGTGGAAGGAGATATATTTGGGAAGATTTTACCATGTGGTGCATGGCCAAATCATGAATGATTTCAAATATGGGAGAGGATGAAAAACTCCTAGAGTTTCTTTTTGAAAGAAAATAAACTTCAAAGATTTTTCTTGAATCCTTGAGAAGAGGGCAATCAGAGGGAAAATTTAAAAACCAAACCCCAGAGTTGAAGGAGATGCAAAAACTAAAATATTTGCCAGAGGGAAAAAGCTTTTGATAGAGATTTTTGGAAGGGTTTTGGTGACCTCCTTCAAATTTTGAAGAAAATCAAAGGAAATTTTTTTGGAGTGTCACACATCCCGGTGATCGCTTTCCCACAGGGCAACGAGGGGAGGATCGCTGGGTAGGATTATACTATGCGATGCTACTTGGAGGACTTCAATCTACTCTCGTCTACATGCTGCAAGACGGAGGCTGCTAGAAGCGTAGTCTTCGATAGGACTAGCTATCCCCCACTTATCCTGGCATTCTGCAGTTCAGTCCATCGATATTGCCTCTTTACACATATACCCATGTATATGTAGTGTAGATCCTTGCTTGCGAGTACTTTGGATGAGTACTCACGGTTGCTTTGCTCCCTCCTTTCCTTCTTTTTCCTCTTCTTCTCGGTTGCCGCAACCAGACGTTGGAGCCCAGGAGCCAGACGCCATCATCATCGACGACTCCTACTACACTGGAGGTGCCTACTACTACGTGCAGGCCGCTGACGACGACCAGGAGTAGTTTAGGAGGATCCCAGGCAGGAGGCCTGCGCCTCTTTCGATCTTTATCCCAGTTTGTGCTAGCCATCTTATGGCAACTTGCTTAACTTATGTCTGTACTCACATATTGTTGCTTCTGCTGACTCGTTTATGTCGAGCACTTGTATTCGAGCCCTCGAGGCCCCTGGCTTGTAATATGATGCTTGTATGACTTATTTTATGTTTAGAGTTGTGTTGTGATATCTTCCCGTGAGTCCCTGATCTTGATCGTACACATTTGCGTGCATGATTATTGTACGATTGAATCGGGGGCGTCACACTCACCATTGATAATCATGTCCTATGTGAATTTCACCCTTTTAATCTTTTTGTTAAGGATCGAGCAACCCGGGACGTTCTGCTTAGTGGCCGCTTGAGCCAAGGCTTGTACCGTTTAGAGGATACATCCGCCCCGTGCGTCTTCAGCGGTGTTCATGTGTCACCTTCCCAGTGGCACTCTTGCTTTGGTCATCCCGTCACACCCATCGTTCACCACATACTCCACCGCCATGAGCTGCCATTAGAGTCTAGCAATAAAGAGATGTCCGTGTGTGATGCATGTCAATGAGGCAAAAGTCATCAACTACCTTTTGTTTCATCTACTAGAGAAGTAAAGAGTCCTCTTGAAATTGTGTTTTCTGATGTGTGGGGTCAAGCACAAACATCTATTAGTGGTCACAACTACTATGTCGGTATTGTTGATGCCTATAGTCGTTTCACATGGCTTTATCTTCTTAAGCGCAAATCTGGTGTGTTTGATATATTCATTCAGTTTCAATTGCATGTTGAACGTCTACTCAAGCATTAAATTATCCATATCCAGTCAGATTGGGGGGGGGGTGGGGGGAGGGGGCGAATATCGCAAACTCAACACTTTATTTAATAATCTTGGGATCTCCCATCGTTTGTCATGCCCACATACATATCAGCAGAATGGCGCTGTTGAGCGCAAACATCGCCATATAGTTGAAACCAGCCTCACACTTCTTGCTCATGCTTCTGTACCTTTTCGCTTTTGGAGTGATGCTTTTGCCACCGTGTGTTTTCTCATTACCAGATTACCTACGCATGTTCTTAATATGAAAACTCCTATTGAGCTTCTCTTGGATGAAACTCCTGACTACACCTTTTTCAAGGTATTCGGCTGTGCTTGCTGGCCTCATCTTCATCCTTATAGTGATCGCAAACTTGAGTTTCGCTCCAAAAAGTGTGTGTTCTTGGGGTATAGTTCTCTCCATAAAAGCTACAACTGTCTCCATGTCCCAACTAATTGAGTCTACATATCCAGGGATGTTATTTTCGATGAGAATGTCTTCCCTTTTTCTGCCATGCCTCAGTCATCCACCACAGCACCATTTATGCATTCATCTCCTCTTATGCCTAGCCAATTTAAAGATGTTGCATATTCACCTGTGTTGTTACCTAATTGTCGGTGTCAAAACCGGCGGATCTCGGGTAGGGGGTCCCGAACTGTGCGTCTAGGCGGATGGTAACAGGAGACAAGGGACACGATGTTTTACCTGTGTTCGGGCCCTCTTGATGGAGGTAAAACCCTACGTCCTGCTTGATTAATATTGATGATGTGTGTTACAAGAGTGGATCTACCACGAGATCAAAGAGGCTAAACCCTAGAAGCTAGCCTATGGTATGATTGTTGTTCGTCCTACGGACTAAAACCCTCCGGTTTATACAAACACTGGATAGGGTTAGGGTTACACAGAGTCGGTTACAATGGTAGGAGATCTACATATCCGTATCGCCAAGCTTGCCTTCCACGCCAAGGAAAGTCCCATCCGGACACGGGACGAAGTCTTCAATCTTGTATCTTCATAGTCTTGGAGTCCGCCAATGATGATAGTTCGCTATCCGGACACCCCTAGTCCGGAACTCCCTCAAGAGTAGCCCCCGAACCGGCTTCAGACGACGAGTCCGGGCGTATATTGTCTTCGGCGTTGCAAGGCGGGTTCTCCTTTAAACCTTATGTTCCTGTCGAATAGTGTCCGCTTCCTTATAAATGTTGCGCTCCTTGGCTTCTACGCCTAATAATGGCCTTCTTCCACGTGTCGCATTTAATGCGAAAGGTTGGGGTATTTTTACATTTTACCCCCTAGCCGTGCGAACGAGCCGCCTATAAGAGAGGCGAGGATCTAGATCCAACTCACACCATCCTCCATCCGCAAGTTCTCATCGAAGCGCCTCTGACAAAAATCCATTCCATCATGGATAGCCGACGCGGCTCCTCCTCTCGCGCTCCCAGCCCTAAGCCAGGAGATTGGCGGAGATGCTCAGTTCCACACAGCGAGCTAGTGGCACTCCAAACCGAGGGATATCTTCCCCCAGCTTTCATGGTTCCGGTTCGAGCCGGACTAGCCACCTATAAGGGTGGAAAGCAGGCGGAGAGCGTCCCCAACCCTTCCAAAGGGGAGCGGGTATGCTTTGTCCCCTATCTAATAAGGGGACTCGGATTTCCCATACATCCGTTTCTCCGGGGGCTCCTAGAGTTCTACGGACTCCAGCTTCACCACCTCACGCCCGCCTCCGTTTTGCACATCGCGGGCTTCGTAGCTCTTTGCGAGCCGTTCTTGGGCATCGAGCCCCATTTGGCGCTGTGGAAGAGATTGTTTTGTCTCGTACCCCGTTCTCATGAGGGGTCGATATATCAAGTGGGCGGAGCCAAAATATGGCGCATCGCCGGGACCGGATATCTATCCGGCACCCCGAAGAAGGCGTCCAAGACCGGCCTTCGAATGGTTCTATATGGAGGACGCCTCTGCCGGATCCAGTTTGGATCGGCCTCCGGAGTTCAGCAATGCTCCCTTGAAGAAACGCCTGAGTTGGCGCCCATGAGCCCTCAACGGGAAGATAATAGGAGCGTCCATTATCCGATGGGCCGGATTAGGTTATCGCCCATTCTGCATTGACCATGATCGGAGTCATGGCCACGTGCATTATGCGAGGGTGCAGCCACTCCAATATAGGGCCCACCCTATGTGGGATTTCAACGGGAAGATGACGCCACCGTCATGGCAAGAAGGGCCAAGCTCGGCAGCCGATCCGCAAAGATCCTGTCCGGCTTGTACAAGGGAGAGGAGGAGGACTTCCTCCGCACGAATCCGTTGAATGGATTCTCTATGAATAACCCTCGGAGCTGGGTAAGCAGATGTTCATCTACCCGATCCATACTTTTAAAGTCAAGTATCTTACTCTGTGGTTTCGACGCAGGAGCTACGCCGGGACGTGGAGGGCATACGAAGCCTAACTCCACAGCCTGAGGATCCGGAACGATCCCTTGATCCGACCTCTGAAGAGGATCCGGACATAAAGGTGGAGCTGATTGACGGGGTGTTCCACCAACGTAGCATGGACAATGCCCTAGTCGCCATTACGGCTAACTACCCCGGTTTGTTTCCGGCCTCCCAGGTGACTACGACCGAGGTCTTGACACCATCATTCGATCCGCGCTCAATTCTGACCATCCCATGCTGATGGTGCATCGTAGGAGGTGACTTTAAGGCGGAAGTCGAACCATGCGGCCGACCAACAAGGGTCGATTCGCCCGGGCGAAGAGGAGTGCGATGCGAACCGAAGCGTCGCCGCAGAACGGTGCGGAGCACCGCTATTTTTAAGGGAAGGATCCCAGGAGGTATATTAATGCTCATAACTTTTCCAGAAGAGCGCTCGCCGGACGGTGTCCGGAAGGTTGCCAATCAAGCCTCCGCCAGCCATGCTCCAACGCATGGTCCGGAGGAAGCGAATACAAGGCATGAGCCGGACGCTCCTCCGACGGAGGATGCCGACAGGCTGTCCGCCCCCCGGTCAGAGGTGGAGAGCGCCATGAATCACAGGCGTCGCCGGACAGTTCTTCGTGACGCGTGTTTATCCCCAGAGGCGTTAAATGCCTTTGATGCGGGAAATGCGCACCTCCGTGCCGCTCAAGATGGGTTAACCAGAGCCACGGAGCGGTATGTGAAAGATATACGGGTAAGTAATTTTAATAGTTATACATGCCAGTAGCCCCCGGGACTTAAAATAGTTTCAATAACTGATTTAAGGATCAATTATTATGCAGGATCTTACGGAGAAGAATACCCATCTGTCCCAGGATCTCCAAGAGTGCAAGGCCCAACTTGAGGCCGCACTGGCCGCCATAGGGGGAGCCACAGAGACCCCCACTGGTAAGACGTACTTTGAAAAGATAATTATTTAACAAAGTGCGGCATGAATTTGACAATAATATTGCAGAGGGCGCCGGACTAGATCCGGAAAAGCAACAACTACTGCGTCAGCTAAAGGCCGGCGAGAGGGTGCTTAATAATGTGCAGCAGGAGAGAAACAAGCTCCAAGATGCCCACACCCAGCAAGGAGAAGAGCTGAAAGGTGTTCGGGCCCAAATGCAGCTCCGTGAAGGAGAATCAGCGGCTTCGTCATGGCATTTATAGTAAGTGCTTGAACAAATTCCTTTGAAAATAAGAATTGGCGAGGGAGTCGATTGACAGAAATATGTCTTTAGGTGTGCTCACAGGTCGCCTATGGAGGAAATGCACAGGTCAACGGGTGACCAACTTCCCGAGCAGTGCAATTGCTCGAACGTGTTCGGCAGGCGATGAGTGGCGTCGTTCATGCTTTATGGCCATCCGTCTCCCTGCCCGAGGGCCTTGGTGAGCTTGCTGAGAAGCTTCAGGGAGCACGGCGATGCCTCCGTTTGTGGAAGATATCGGCCTGCCGTTAGGGTGCCAGGGAGGCCTGGGCCATGGTGAAGACGCGTTACCCAAAGGCTGACCCAAACCACATGGCCGAGGTCGGACCTGCGGGGCCTGATGGGAAGGAGATCCCTGTGAGCTTGATGTACGGCCAAGTAGAACTGGCCGCAAACTATTCCCAACAGGACTGTAAGTTAGATAGCCTATTAGATGGGATTGAGGAGGAGTACAATCAGTCGGTTTGACGATGTAATTTGAAATGACATGTAAAATGCCTTCTAGCCGGATTGTAGATCGTTTGTCTTTGCGGACCGTTTCGCTTCAACCTCGGGACCCAATAGTCCGGAGTGTGTCCGAATATCCTTACGGTTATAAAAGAACCGGGGCATGCATGGAGATAAGGCGTCGGGGTCACAATTGCTTTATCAGACAAGTGCCCAACTAGTTATGTTATATTACATGGTTAGTAAGAAACATCTTCCAGGGAGAATAGTTCCGTTAAGGGTTCCTTTCCCTGGGAGGCATGCCCTAAAGTGCAATGCCGGACTGCGAAAATAGCAGAAAAAGCATCTGGGGGCAGATAAATAAGTAAGTAATAAATCATCTTTCAAGTCACCGACCGAATATTCTCTTAAGAACACTAGCTTTCGGCTTCACCCAGTCTGAGGTACACATCCGGCTGACCCGGCAGTAGCAATCGCAGAGGTGCTCCCTTTACCTCCTAGCCGAACAATCGGGAACGTAGGGGTAAGCACAGGAGCCAGGCAACCCAGCTTGGCCAAAACTTAAGTCATATTGATGCATACAATGGTGAATAAAAGGTACATGCGGAAGTATGACACATGTATTGGGCATGAAGCCCGTTAATAAGCTTCAGTTAAAGAAGCCCCCAGGTATAATGAGTGCCAGGAGCACATCAAGTGTGTGCGAACAAAGCACAAATCAGCCTATAAAAGGTATTGAAAAAAAAGGTGGGAAGAAGGAGGGGCACAAGAGACAGTAAAAATATAAAAAGGTGGACGGGGGAGTGAGACGAACTTGGGGTCCGGCGTTAGGCGTAGAATCTTCGAAGACGGGCTGCGTTCCATGGGTTCGGCACGAGTCGGTTGTCAGATGCGTTACGTAGACGGTATGCTCCGCCGATCAGGACTTGGTCGATGATGAAGGGACCTTCCCACTTGGACTTAAGTTTGTCCTTTTTCTTGTCCGGCAGGCGTAGAACAAGTTCGCCAACATTGTAAGTTTTGTCCCGTACTTCTCTGCTTTGATATCTTCGAGCCTGCTGTTGATAAAATGCCGAACGAGCCTTTACCACGTCCCGCTCCTCCTCTAAGGCGTCCAAACTGTCCTGCCAATCCAACTCGGCTTCTCTTTCTTCGTACATGCGCACACGAGGTGAGTCATGAATTATTTCGCAGGGCAGAACTGCCTCTGCGCCGTATACCATGAAAAATGGTGTGAATCCAGTAGTTCGGTTTGGCGTGGTCCGCAGCCCCCAGAGTACGGAGTCGAGCTCCTATACCCAGTGCGTGTTAGATTCCTTGAGGGACCGCACTAGTCTGGGTTTGATGCCGCTCATGATTAGACCATTTGCTCGCTCGACTTGACCGTTAGTTTGGGGGTGATAGACTGAAGCGTAATCGAGCTTGATGCCCATGTTTTTGCACCAGAGTTTAACCTCGTCGGTCATGAAGTTCGTGCCGTTATCGCGATGATGCTGTGGGGACGCCAAAACGGTGTACTACCCCGGATATGAAGTCTATCACCGGTCCGGATTCTGCCGTTTTAACCGGCTTGGCCTCAATCCACTTGGTGAATTTGTCCACCATGACCAATAAGTATTTATGCTTGTGGGTTCCCCCTTTAAGGGGTCCAACCATGTCAAGCCCCCAGACCACGAACGGCCAGGTAATGGGTATAGTTTTGAGGGCGGGTGGCATGTGGCTCTGATTAGCAAAGAGCTGGCAACCGACGCATCGTTGGACTAAGTCCTGAGCATCTGCCCGGGCTGTCGGCCAATAAAATCCTGTACGGAAGGCCTTGCCTACAAGGGCCCGGGCTGCAGCGTGGTGCCCGCCGAGTCCGGCGTGAATTTCAGCCAGGAGATTTCGCCCTTCCTCTTCGGAGATACACCTTTGAAGGACTCCGGTTGTGCTTTTCTTATAAAGTTCTCCCTCATGGACCTTCTAGGCTTTAGATCGCCGAATTATGCAGCGGGCCTCATCATTTTGGTCTTCGGGAAGTTCCTGCCGCATTAAGTAGGCTAGGAATGGTTCTGTCCACGGGGCAATTACTGCCATTATTTCGTGAGCTGAAGGTGTTATTTCATTGGCTGGGCCGCCTGAGTTAGGTGATGCAGCTGGCTCTGGATTGTTATTTCCGGACTCCTCTTCCCATAATATGGATGGCTTAAAGAGCCGTTCCAGGAAGATGTTTGGAGGGACGGCGTCTCGTTTCGCGCCGACGCGTGCTAACATGTCTGCTGCCTGGTTATTATCCCGGGCTATATGGTGGAATTCGAGTCCTTCGAACCGAGCTGACATTTTTAGGACGGCGTTGCGGTAAGCTGCCATTTTTTTGGCGTCAAAGTCTCCGTTTACTTGGGATAATGCAAGGTTTGAATCCCCGCGCACCTCTAGGCGTTGAATACCCATGGATATTGCCATCCGGAGGATATGTAGGAGGGTCTCGTATTCGGCTGCGTTGTTGGAGTCCATGTACATTATTTGAAGTACGTATTGGATTGTGTCTCCAGTTGGGGACGTCAGGACGACGCCAGCCCCCAAGCCAGCCAACATTTTGGATCCGTCGAAATGCATGATCCAGTTGGAGTACGCGCCGTACTCTTTAGGGAGTTCGGCCTCGGTCCATTCGGGCGATGAAGTCAACCAGAACTCTGCGACTTTATAGCTCGCCGTGGTTTGTAGGTTATATCAAATGGTAAGAGCTCGATAGCCCATTTTGCAATCCTGCCCGTTATGTCGCGATTGTTTATAATATCGTTGAGAGGTACTTGGAGGCCACCGTTATTGAACACTCTTGAAAGTAGTGTCGCAACTTCCGGGATGCTATGAACACCGTGACACGCTATCTTTTGATAATGTGGGTACCGGGATTTGCATGGAGTTAGAATAGCGGATACATAGTACACTGGTTTTTGAAGAGGGAATCTGTGCCCTTCTGTTTCTCGTTCAACGACGAGTACCACGCTGACAACTTGATGTGTTGCTGCGATATATAATAACATAGGTTCGCCCAGGTTGGGCGCGCCGTAACCGGATTTGTTGCCAGATGGCCTTTATTTCTTCGAAGTCCGGCTGTGGCAGCATCCGTCCATTCGAAATGTTCAAGGCGCCGGAGGAGGCGGTAGAGGGCAGCCTTTTCTCCCAAACGGGAGATGAAGCGACTTAAGGCCGCTACGCATCCGGTTAGTTTTTGTATCTGATTGAGGTCTTTTGGAATATCCAATTGTGACAGAGCTCGGATTTAGGCCGGGTTTGCTTCAATTCCTCTACAGGATACGATGAAGCCCAAGAGCTTTCCGGCTGGTACGCCGAAGACGCATTTTTTCGGATTGAGCTTAATGTCATATGCTCGGAGGTTGTCGAATGTCACCCTCAAGTCTTCTACTAGAGTTCCGACGTGTTTGGTCTTGACGACCACATCATCTATGTATGCCTCTACTGTTTTGCCTATCTGGGTAGCCAGACATGTTTGAATCATGCGATGATTTGGTCGATGCGAGGGAGGGGGAAAGGGTCCTTTGGACAGGCCTTGTTAAGGTCTTTAAAATCATCGCAGAGGCGCCAGGATTTGTCCTTTTTTGGTACCATTACTAGATTGGCTAGCCAGTCCGGATGTTTTATATCTCTGATGAATCCGGCTTCTAAGAGTTTGGCTAGCTCCTCTCCCATTGCCTATCTTTTGGGTTCGGAAAATCGCCAAGAGTCTGCTTGATCGGCTTGAATCCTTTTAGGATATTTAGGCTGTGCTCTGCCAACTGCGTGGGATTCTGGCATGTCTCAAGGGTGCGAGCAAAAATGTCCCAATTTTCCTGAAGGAATTCTCGTAGTGCGGCTTCGACATCAGGACTTAATTGTGCCCCAATGGAGGCCGTCTTTGTGGGGTCCGTTGGATGGACCTGAAATTTGACTATTTCGTCTGCTGGTTTAAAAGAGGTGGAGACCTCTTATCGAGGATCACATCGTCCCTATCCACCGTGGAGCGCAACGTAGTTAGTTCCTCTGCCGCTAGGGCTTCAGACAATGCCTCTAGGGCCAGTGCGGCTGTCTTATTTTCAGCGCAGAGTGTCAGATCTGGATCATCAAGCGAGTGATTATCCCATTGGGTCCGGGCATTTTGAGCTTCATGTACCCGTAGTGGGGTATAGCTTGGAAGATTGTGAATGCCTCTCGCCTAACAAAGCGTGATATCCGCTGCCGAATGGGGCCACTTGGAACGTGACCTCCTCGGACCTGTAATTGTCCGGTGAGCCAACACTACATCTAGTGTGATTTTTCCCTGCAGCGTATTTCTCGACTAGGGATTATCCCTCAAGGTTGTGATGCTTCGCTCAATGCGGCTCCAGTCAATTTCCATTTTTGAAGGGTTTCCTCATAGATGAGGTTTAATCATTGCCGCCATCCATGAGTACCTTAGTAAGACGGAAACCGCCCACTATCGGACCGAGGACCAATGCGGCCGGTGCTCTAGCTGTTCGGAATTTAGGTTCGTCATTGGCGTTGAAGGTGATAGCCGTGTTGCTCCATGGATTTGTTGTTGCTACTTGGTAGACTTCAAGTAGGCTGCGGATTGTTTGTTTCCGCATGTTATTTGATGCGAAAGTCTCAAGACTGTTAATACTGCATCGGTACTCTTGGGTTGGCTGCCCGAGGCTAAAAAGCCTACGCCACTTTTTGGCCACCTGCCGTAGTATCCAACACGCTTTCGAAGGCTGTGTGTTGGAGTGGCGCCCTCCGTCTTGTGGATTTTGCAGGGTCCGTTGAGCCATCCCTCCAAAGATGCAGTTCCGTACCCTTTAGGGGGTTTTTGCTTTTTGGTTTTTAACCCAGGTGCTTGAGTATGAAGCACCCTTTTATTTCGGACTGGGTTTATATTCAGGGCCGGATTGTCCCAAAACCTAGTTTCGGTTTTCCAAGCACTCTCCGCGCAGTATTTTTGTACGATGGTCGCTAGGTCGGCGAGGTGTGAAACTTCGCGATGACTGATGGCGTTTATGATTCCCTTGTCCGTGCAATTGTTGCAGAAGATTGAAATCGCGCTTTCTTCACGGCAGTCCTTTATCCTGTTCATAACCAGGAGGAATCTGGCCCAGTAATCGGGCTCTTGCCGTATTTGAGATAGATCGCTTATGTTTGGGTGGGCGGGTGGAATTAAGTTCGGAACCCCGCCTGGTCTGAGGCTCAAAGGACAAGAAGCTTCTGGATTCAGAAGCTTGGTTTGCTGAGCGCTTTCCAACAAATCTGGTCCGATGCCTGACTTTAGGTTCAGTATTTGATTAGCGTCCGTCCCTCCGCGGGAATCCGGCATGGAGGGATCTGGAATCCGGACATAGTTGGATTTTAACATAGAAGAAGAGTCGCCGCATTGTTCCTCTGCCACGACAACGTGGTGGGTAACCTGGGGAGAGTTAATTTCTCTCATATCGGTTTTAAGCCCAATCTGATCGTAGTCGGTAGCAACTCCCAGGGCGGCGATGCGATCCAAGAGCTCGTTTACGGAGGAGAGCTCAATCGGATCTAGCTGCTCGGTGAATTCCGAGCTGACGTGAAGATCGCTTTCAATGACTTGAGAGGTCATTGTTGGGGCGGTGGCCGAACAGGCGGTCATGAGGAAACCGCCTAGCCGGATAGTCTGGCCGGCGGCCAATGCTCGCTTGACGACGGCGCCGTCTTTAAAGACGGGAAAAGGCATCCTTCCTGATGGTGACGGCACAGAGGAACTCTCAATGAAAGCACCAATGTCGGTGTCAAAACCGGCGGATCTCGGGTAGGGGGTCCCGAACTGTGCGTCTAGGCGGATGGTAACAGGAGACAAGGGACACGATATTTACCCAGGTTCGGGCCCTCTTGATGGAGGTAAAACCCTACGTCCTGCTTGATTAATATTGATGATGTGTGTTACAAGAGTGGATCTACCACGAGATCAAAGAGGCTAAACCCTAGAAGCTAGCCTATGGTATGATTGTTTTTCGTCCTACGGACTAAAACCCTCCGGTTTATATAGACACCGGATAGGGTTAGGGTTACACAGAGTCGGTTAAAATGGTAGGAGATCTACATATCCGTATCGCCAAGCTTGCCTTCCATGCCAAGGAAATCCCATCCGGACACGGGACGAAGTCTTCAATCTTGTATCTTCATAGTCTTGGAGTCCGCCGATGATGATAGTTCGGCTATCCGGACACCCCCTAGTCCGGAACTCCCTCACTAATCATGGTGCAGGAACTGGATGTGGAGCTTGCCTGGAACTTCTCCCTGATGGACCTACTATGCTGCCGAGCCCCGTCTACCACTGGGACGGAGCCTGCGTCGGCTACTATGGCTGGGTCGGAGCCCGTGATGGAGCGGCCTACGTCGCCGCTTCCTCGCCTGGCCTCCCCTCCATCGTCACCCCCGCCATCTGCGCTGGTGTAGCTGCCGCCCACTTCACCTTGGCCTGCAGTGACTCACACGTCGCCTGGGCCCACGTCACCCATTCCACCGTCTCCCGGCCCGCTGTCACCCGGTCCCTCTTCGCCGGAGTTCGCTGGACCTGCCTCGCCTGCTCCGGACGCCTCGCCTGTTCCGGACGCCTCGCCTGCTCCGGATGCCCCGCCTGCTCCGGACGCCTCACTTGTTCCGGACGCCTCGCCTGCTCTGGATGCCCCGCCTGCTCCAGTGGTCGTTGCTCCATGGCGTCCACACACGTGCAGTTGTAGCGGGATTGTTCGTCCCAAGGAGCGCACCGACAGCATGGTCACATACCTTGCTGCTTGTCTGGCTCATGTTGTGGATGATCCAACCACCGAACTACAAAGTTATCAAGCCACTATGAGTATCCCACACTGGAGAGCTGCTATGGAATGAGAATATCATGCTCTTATGCAGAATAAGACCTGGACACTTGTTCCACCTCCGTCTCGTGTCAACATCATTGATTCGAAGTGGGTTTTCAAGGTGAAGAAACATGCAGATGGTTCCATTGAGCGCTACAAAGTGCGTCTTGTGGCTAAGGGTTTTAAACAGCGTCAAGCGTCAGGGACTGGACTATGAGGATATATTCAGCCCCATTGTCAAGCCTACCACTATTTGACTTCTTCTGTCTTTGGCAGTTCTCGTGGATGGTCTCTCCGCCAGCTTGACGTGCAGAACGCTTTTCTACATGGACTGCTTGAACAGGAGGTTT
The DNA here is from genome assembly GCA_021605145.1 of Aegilops bicornis. NCBI lineage: Eukaryota > Viridiplantae > Streptophyta > Magnoliopsida > Poales > Poaceae > Aegilops > Aegilops bicornis. The sequence goes on from CM038674.1 coordinate 684,888,386, forward strand.
ACATGAGGCAGTCACCTGGATTTGTTGATCACACTCAGCCTTATAACCTCTATCGTCTGTCGAAGGCTCTCTATGGACTGAAACAGGCGCCTCGTGGCTGGCATCACTACTAGGAAAAGGCCTACTAATGGCGCACCGGTTTTGCCTACTAATGGCGCACTACCGGTGCGCCATTAGTAGCACGCCACTAGTATTTTTTACTAATGGCGCACCACTGGTGCGCCATTAGTATCTGGTATACTAATGGCGCACCATGCAGTGCGCCATTAGTATGTAACACCATGCGCCATTAGTGTGCCTCCCGGGGCCATACATAACCATGTGCTTTGTCATACTAATGGCGCACTGTTGTGATGCGCCATTAGTATCCTTTGGCATACTAATGGCGCACCTTGAGCTGATGCACCATTAGTATGAATATTTGGTTTTTTTACTTTTCTGATTTTTGCACAGGTTACAAAATATATTACTGGACAGAATATAGACAACAGCACACAGCAAGAGCAGGTTCATCGAATACAATAGAAGATTAGTCTCCGAATACAATTCATCATATTAGTCTCTGAATTCAAAAGACCGAACAAAGATAAAACATTACAAGTCTCAAGACCGCGAGTATCGAGTTTGTCTTCACATTACAAGTCGATATCGATCATGTAAACTACCATCACATAGAAGAGAGCCGCAGTCATCACGATGAGCATCATCGGGATCAAACTGGTCTTCATCGGGTTCCTCCAACGCTCCCTCCTCTCTCCCGCTAGATAGCGGGCGTATCTAGATTCGGCCTCCGCCCTAGTGGTGTACCCTTTGTAACTGTTACCGCTGAAACGGTGAACCTGTCTCGGACACTCCTTCCAGTCGTCGTAGACTCCGGGAACCGTACCCTTGTACACGACATACGACGGCATCTCTATGCACAAGCCAAACAACAGACAATACATAAGCAATATGTAAGTATGCAACAAAAGGATCGAAAGAGAAAAGCAAGACATTAATAGCACGATTCATGGTCCTACTAATAAATAGCATCGATTACATCTAAGTTGAACGACTGTCCAAACCAAAGAGACATACAAATTCATTAAAGTTTAATTACAACATGAGCCAATCAATGTTTCGTAACTACACATCACTACTTTTGACTCGACTCATCGGACGGGGAGGCGTGGATGAAGCCGCCGTCTGTCGTGATGGTCATGAAATCGCGGTCGTTGTCACCCTGCATTTGTAGCGCTTTCATCTATCTCACCGTTGGACGGTTGATATCTCGAGGAAGAACTTCCCGAGTTATGAAGGACATCTTGATGGATGATGTCTGCAAACTCCGATCGATGCGAAGAATTCTTGTCTGAGGTCCGCGTCCTGGACTGCCGACAAACTCGCGGCCCAATCTTTGAGATTATCTGGTAGCGGAAGTTGATGATGGTCCCTTACGATCACACGCATGTGATGGAGGGCGTAGTAGGCATCCTTCTGACTACCAGGCGGCTGCTTGACGCAGCAGAACTTCATATTGTGTGAGAACATGTGCTTGCCGTACTTATGAAGTGCCCTGGTGAAGGTGCCTCCAGATTTGGTGTAGCCGGGGAGAACATCATCAAGAACTTTCTTGACATTTGTGTGGTCTATCTTGGAGTTACGGTTCAGGTCGAAATACGTTGCCATGGAATATTTCGGGCTTAAGAGGATGAGTGTGCAATGTGTGTCACTTCACAGAACACGGAATGTTAGAAAAAAAAAGAACGATCAAAATCTAAGAAATCATATGTTACGGGGCGGTTAAGGGATGACTTACTCGGGAAAGTAAGCCACAAGGAATTTATCTTTATCTGGGTTTGCCAGAATGATGCCTTCGAGGTGTGAACTCGCAACTTGGCGGTCCCCAGCGCTGCTCAAGTGCTTGGCACACATGTAGAAGGGGTCGACTATCACGATGTCCGGGGTCTTGTCTCTAATGATCCGCATCTCCATACTCAAATAAAACAGCCGAACGAAGGTGTAGTGCAGCGGATGAAGGTTAAACATAGCAAAGATGTCATCAAACCGCAGGACGATCGTACCCCCGATGTCGCCATCCACAAAGCCCTTGCCCTCTGGCACCTTGGCCACGAAAACCGGGTATGCCACATCATTCTCTCTCAGACTTCGCTTCTCCAAAGAAAGAACACTGTCGTGCAGACTCCTCATAGCACCAGTTGCAGCATTCAGCATATTTGGCGGTAGCATCGCCCTACTCGCCACATGCACCCTCCTCGAGATATCCTTAGGTGAAGGAGGCCCGTCCTGAGAACGGATCGAACTCGGTGCCGGCTGGCTCGCACCGGCGCCCTTGTTAGTCCTTTGTTTCCGTCCCTTCTTCTTGATCTCCTGTAATGGGACCGAGTTCTGCTCACAGACCGCCTTCTTGAGCGTGTTGGGGCTGATAATATTTCGCACCTCAGCTATCTGAGGCTCGGTGAAGGCGGGAGCTGGAGGCGTGTCCTGAGAACTGAACGACGCCTGTTGGAATTGGATTTCTCTGCCGTACCAGCTATATCGCGGTCGTCTTGGTTGGAGTTCTTGAGAAAGAGGCCCGCAGAACTTCGTCGGCGCACTCCATGTTCGGGCGGCACTTACCAACTTTGGTAAATGTACCGTCGTCGTTGTCGCCGCCGTCCAGGATCTCGTGCCATGGGGCTGTCCGGATCCCGTGCCATAGGGATGTCCGCAGGTCCGGTAGCGTTATGCGGCGTTCTTGCCATGGCTTGGTGCCGCACGATCGGGCGGTCTTGTCTGCGTGGGGTGGTGTCCCCGCCCCAAACGAATCTGGCTCTTCGGCCAAAGAAGGGGCCAGTTTACGCAGGCGCTGAGGGTCATCTCATCTTCTTCGTCGGCCCCAGCGGGTCGAATCGGAGGTAACAGCTCGTGCAGCCTGGCAGCACCCGAACCACTTCAACCCTATACACTGTGGGTGCCATCGGATTACCGTGGAACATGTGGTTGCCCGGTTGAACGATTCTGCCCTTGGCGACATCGACCAACTCGCCGCTCATGAAGTGCAGAAGAGTGCAAGGAACGTCGGCGGCGCCCTGCGAAAGCATGTAGGACGTCAGGGATGCCCAGTCAAAGGCAAGGAGATGAAGTCATCGGCCAAGAGGCTTAGTTACCATGATGCCGTCGAGCTCAGCTAATGTCGAGGCACCGCCAACGGCGGGCGTGGAACTGACGGAGGGGGCACTTGCTGGGGAGGTGCTGGCCGGCGTACACCCGGGTGCATTAAGCTCCAATGCCCGTGCCTGCGCCGGAGACACGAATACCGCCTCCGCCGGAGACGCCAATGGCGCCGCCGCCGGAGACACCAATGGCGCCGCCGCTGCTGTCTTGAAGTTGCTGGCCGTGAAGCTGGGAACCGGGAGGCCTCGTTGGCCGCCCGCAATCCACGTCGTCAGCCCATGAATCAACGTGAGGCACCATGGCGTTGAGCTTCGTTCCCAGTTGTTGTTCCACTTGCTCTTGGACAAGCTCCGGAATCCGCGCCACTTGTGCCTTGAGTGCTTCAACCTCACGCGTCTGGCTTTCCGAGCTGGTCTTTTTCTCCTTCCGCACACCAGCGGTATAGGATGACCCCCATTTTGTGGACAAGCCTTTGCCGGCGATATGACCAGCTGACGTCGGCCTAGTGAGCTTATCCTTCTTTTTCATTACGTTCAACGCCCTATTTAAAGGGGTGTCGAAAGGGGAGCTCTTAGACGACCCCGCGCTACTGCTTTCAGTGTCCTGCGAAAGGAAGGTGAACCATTTAGAAATATTGGGGATTAATTAGAGTGCAACCATATGGAGCTAATTATGCGGGGGTATATTCCTTACTGTAACAAGCTCAAGCGCCTGGTCTTCGGATCCGTGGTAAGCTCCTTTGTTATCGGGTCCTCCTTGTACCGGGCCCCGACAAAGTTCTTTGGTCTGCTTGTCACTGCTGTATTTCTCGGCGGGCGAAGGCCTTGCTCGGCACGCCCGCGTCCTCCTTGTCCCATATAGGCTCCGCCACTCAGAATCACGGACCGAGTTTGTGTTCCCCTAAGTTCAACTCCTGCATTTCTTTCCCCCACTGACTTGATTCGGAGGTTGCGCTGCTCTTGCACTTGATCTTGAACTCCTTGTAATCATCTTCGCTCATCAAAGGATATTTCGCCTTGATCTTCTCATAACTATCACCTTTATCAATCATTCTCTTCACCGCGCTTCTCCAAGTAGACAGGGCCGTGCTCATCCTCGTGATGGAGGCACTGTTCACTTTATTCCCTGAGAGGCGTGTGTTTTCAAATTCGGCGGGGAACTTGTATCATTCGTGCAGCTTCGTGAAGAGGAGGTTGCGCAAATTCCCGTGGTCCTTATGCCTAAGGTTCTCGGTGTTGATTGAGACGGTGCTCCAGAGAATGCACCCGAGCTGAAGCGAGTACCCCTTGACTATATGTTTGGGCTCCGTTGGATGCCCGTTGGAGTCCACTTGAGTAAATTCCTCCTTGAGTGTGCGGAGCGCATTCGGGCGCCGGTCCTTTGTTTGCTTCTTTGGTTGGCTGCCATCTGTGTGTGCGCCGCCATCATCAGTGGTGGCATCCTCGGCGGCACCATCAGTGGTGTCATCCCCGACGCCACTAGGGGTTGTGTAGTCAGGATCGGTGTCTTCAGCGGCGTCCTCATAGCGGTGAGGTTGTTCCTCCATCTCCTGGGACAGCTCCCAGAATTGCTTGCCGCCCGAACCACCGGCCTCATCGTCGTGGGCCATGTTCGCTCTAAATAGGAAAAAAGTTTGGTCAAAAAGTTGGTTATTGTCAAGGAACAAGATCATGGTCTCATCATTTAGGGTTTGTCGACGCTGAGGCACCCTAAAAGCCTAAGCTTTCATCATTTAGGGTTTGTCGACGCCGAGGCACCCTAAAAGCCTAAGCGTACATCATTTAGGTTCTCATCGACACCGAGGCATCTGGGGAAGCCAAGGTTTCATCATTTAGGGTTTGTCGACGCCGAGGCACCCTAAATGCTAAGTTAATTTTTCATCATTTAGGGTTTATCGATGCCGAGGCACCCTAGGTTGGGCCTAATCACTTGGGACTAATCACTTGGCTCTATTGCCACATATGTTGGGTTTATCATCTAGGGTTTATCGATGCTAAGGAGAATTCTAAGTTGGGCCTAATCACTTGGCTCTATTGCCACCTATGGTTTAATGCAGCAAGAATAAAGGGGCAGTTGATCCTACTTAATTAAGTACTAAGATACCCCGGCCCATGCATTAGTAGCAAGTACCCCATATGTCCGATTTTAGCAAAGTCATGCTAAAATTCACGGAAAATTTCAGCATGACCTTTGCTGAAAATAGGACATATGGAGTACCCGAATTTGCCGGAACGGAAGTTAATCGACAGTCCGGCAAACTCAAGGGCCTCTCGGGGTACAACAGCAACATCACAAGTTGACAAAATTCCCTAGTACAACAGTAGCATCACAAGTAGTACCAATGAACATATAGTCCAGCAAGTTGAAAAAGCTGAAGTTCTCAGCATGAAGAATCACACAACACAGCACCTACATTATGATGATACATTTGGAGATTGCACATACAATTTTCACATAAGCATAATTGTTCTGGAGATTGCACATACAGTTTTTGACAGCATGGCACCTATGACAGCACATACAGTTTTTCACATTTGTAGATTGCACATACAGTTTTCACATAGAGCAATGTTCTTTTCATTTCACCTTCCATTTTTTTGCAATTCAACTCACTTCCTTTTCTTATAGTTACTGCTCCCAAATGAAATGACACTTTGACATGGCTGTAATTTTCAGTATCTACTTATCTGCAATTTTTCAGTGTCTGCTTAGGAGAAATAGGTTTCAAACTTGAGCTTGTTTTGTATAGGAGACTAAAAAACTATCTAAGGAGTTCTTCAAGTTCAAGTTACAGCCTGCATGACTGAAAATAGTTACACTAAGTTTCAAAATAGAAAAATACACTTCTCAGTTTTACAAACTGAAAATTACTCTAAAACTGAAACTTTAACTGACTTTTAGACTGAAATTTTAATGCACACCCAACCGATTAGAGCAGCAATGCTTGTAACTAAAGAGGGGGATGTTTCATGACAATTTCCTAGAAAAACTGTTTCAACATGGCCATTTGCATTTTCTTTTCCCTAAGTAAATATTGGGTGTAGCAAGAACATGATGGCTCTTGGGATATATGTTGCATATTTGGTGAATTTATTAATTAGATGCAATGTTAGTTCTGGTTGGCTGGAAGGCAGTTTACTTGTACCAAAATAAATCTATTGCCTATCAGGCTATCACCATCACATGAATCAGGCTCTAGATAAACAAAGGGGAACAACACACCTGGTATTGGTCCCTAAGCTGGAAACTAGCTATTGCTTCTACTTTTTCAAGTTTGTGTTATTCCCTACCCTTCTACATCTAGCTACTCAAATACCAACAGTTCTAGGGAGAGACAAAAGCACTCCAGCTTATATTTCTGTAGATATCTCTTTAAGGACCCTGGTTTCCAGTTTTCCAAACCTTCATCCCACCAACAAATCAAGACACAAAAACAATCAACTAAAAACATATAATAAGATAAGATAATGTAACCCACAATCACTTGAAGTGACAGGATAGTCAGCCTTCAGAACTCTATGTTCTGGCAAAATTAACAGAAAGTATGGATACAATAAATAACAGTGCAGCAAAAAGATAGAAGGTAGGGAAAAATGCTTACCTGGAATCAAAGAATGTATGAAACTGATAATTTGACTTGCTAAAGCTAAATGCTTAGAAGTAATTGATTTCAGACCAGATACCTGAAAAGGAACCAAAGGAAAATAAGCCAAGCAGTCCATACTTCTTGATATATAAAAAAAGAAGTGTGGCAGCACATGCCCACATTAAATAGCTATTTAGCTTGATTAAGATTTGAGGAAACTACTGGTGCATTGAAGTACTATTGATGAACTATTTTCTTGGATGTACTGATCTACACTAACATCTGCACATTGTGCATAACAATTCACAGGCATATTTACTTGGTGTACACGCATTACCGTATGTACGGGTTGGCTCATTGGCTCTACTTTTTTTTAGGATCAGGACGCGTACACTAGCACTACAATTCACAGACAAATTAGTAGATGTACCATTGAAGTACACCTACAGAAAATATTTGAACCTACACGTGTATGTACATTGTGCATAACAATTCACAGGCATATTTTCTTGGATGTACTGCTCTACACTAACTCTCTTTCTCCCAAAAATTCACAGGCATATTTGAACCTACAGAACCTATAGAGCTCACTAACAAGGCAACAGCTCACCAACACAGCGCTGCCAAACCGTACCCACGTTGGGCATCCCGCCGCGCCGGCAGAGGAAGCAGGCGACCAACCCACACGGGCAGGCGGCGGCGGAGGCCACAAAGCAGCAGCAGCCGTGGCATGGCGCGCAGATCCCGAGGGGAAGCTAGAGAAAGGCGGCCGCAAGAAGTAGTAGCAGCGGCACGACGGGGAGGCGGGGGCGAGCTCCTGCTCCTAACCCTAGGTCGCCGCCCCGTGGGGGCATGGGGATGAGCGGGGGAGAGAGGGAGGGAGGGAGAGAGACTAACCAGGCAGCTGGGAGGCTCAAGGCCGCCGTTGAGGAGCGCGTCCGACGAGGCTAGCCGCCGTCGAGGGGCAGCTCCGACGAGAGAGATTTGGTGGTGGCCAGAGCGGAGATGACGGAGGGCTCGAGGGGGAGGCGGCGCTCGAGGAGGAAGGGGAGAGGGAGGCGGCCGGGGCGCATGGGCGGCTGCGGCGCCGTGGGTCGGGGCAACGGTGGTGGCGCGGTGGAGGGAGGGAGTGGCGCGGTGGAGGGAGAGGAAGGAAGTGTCGATCTGGTGAGAGGGAGAGGGACGAAGTGTATGGATGGGGGCAGATTACTAATGGCGCACCACCAAGGGGTGCGCCATTAGAATGTTTTTTTAGTTCGAGCATTCAGCAGGTTATATTACACCTAACCCAATCCACAATGCACCCCCACTAGCTCGACCGGTCAAGACGCAGACACACACACCGGGAGGTCCCGGGTTCGATTCCCAGGCTCCCCAATATTTTTTATGCATTTTAAATGCTGTTTGATATTTATTTGTGTTTAAGTATGTTCAAACTTGTTTAAATCATAACAGTAATATTTTTTATAAAAACAGTAATAATTTTTTTTAAAAATATGTTCAAATTTGTTACTTGAAAATATCGTCGGCAGCGGTGGAGCGGGCGAGGGTGCGGGGGCCGGGTGCCTGCCGGGCGGCGGGAGCGGGGAGGCTAGGTCGGCGCGGCGGGCGGTGGAGCTAGCGGGGGAGGTGGGGTGGGATCGAGATGGAGGAGGATCGAGATCGAGATGGAGGGAATCAAGATCGAGATGGAGGGGATCGAGATTGAGTGTCCTCATGAATTCAAAGTGCCCATGAATTTAAAATATTCATGATATTACCATGGTGACGCGAACATTTCTTCGGCTGAAATGGCAGGAAATGTTTAGACGGAACATAGCCTAGCCTGGGTTCATATCTTTTCACATCTTTTGCCTGAGTCAGAAATGGAGTTCTCAGATCCATTCGATCCTTTCGTGAGTATCTTCTTGACGCTATCTGCATCCGTTCAGCAGAAAGATTTCCGCGAAGATCTGTCAGTCTCACCAGTTATCTACCATTTCAGTTTCGAGCAGTTCATCACGCCATTGACTTCACGACGGTAAACACGTAATCGGCTGACGGGCGGTAATGAGCATTTCATGGACAAACCGAAGTATTGCGCGTCAACGTGCTGTGAGGATGCTGTGCCGGTCTTTCGATTGGGTTAATCCCGCCAATTATAATCGTCGGTGTTTACGCCTTGCATCGCTTTTCATACCCAAGGCGCCGATCTCTCGCCCCGATCAGAGTGAAGCTACCGAGGGCAGTCAGCTCGCTCTTCTGGCCTTTTTGCCTTCCGTAGACTTTAACTCTCGTCATCTGTTTCATTTATCATCACGCTTCGATCATCTTGTCCTTCTTCATGTCCAGTTGATCTTGCAGCATGTTTCACGGGATCTTCAGCACGCAGATGATCCCACTGATGCAATCGAATCTTCGCGCCACGCATGTAAAGTCCCGAAGACTTCATTTTCGAACTTCTCGCTTTCAAGGTCTTCGGACCTCGCTTATCTTCGCCGCCAACGCAAGGAAGAACCCTGAGTGTTGCCTTCATTGATTCATGGGACTTCCTCACCGATGCCATGAACACGCGTTGAGCCATTTCCGGTTCTCAATAGCAGTCTTTGCGCTTACCACGACTTTGTGTTCAACCCGCTTCAGCCTTCGCTCATCATCATCGGTTTATTTCATAAGGCACTGACGGATGAACAATTATGCCTGGCAACTGCCGCGCTTCAAAGCATGAGTTATCGTTTCAAGACATGTTCTCATCTGCAATTCGCTTCGAATTGGTAATTAAGAGCTTATCTTCCCGCGCATTTCGCCATTCGACTTTTCATCGTTAACGCATGTGATGTTCGATCATCCTCATATTAGGTGATCTAAAGACGCCAACCATCCTGGCTGCCTGGTTACATCTTCATTTGTGCCTCCGATCGTCTTCAGCCAGATTCTTCTAGTTGAGGGATTATACTGCCGCGCTTTTTCACTTGGACACGATATTTCTGCCCCATAACCCATGCACATTCTGACTCCCAAACTTCCTCATTTCCTGTCCAGTCCTGCTGCCCGTCACTGCCTTCCTTCCTTTCAAATATGCCATTGCCGAATCAAATATTGGTAAGTATTACGTCATTTCAACATTAAACAATAATTAGAACATATGCAACACCATTAAAACAAGGTAATTTAACCAATATTTTGTGGTGTTGCATATGTTTGTGGTGTTGCATATGTGTTTGTGTTTGGAGGTGTACCGGTATTTGAAATGCGATAGTTGCCAATATTTTGCCGGAATGTTGATTCATTTCGCTTTCAGCGAGAATTTTGGCATTAAGCATTCTTTTTGGTCCTATTTTTAGGGAAAGTCATGCCAAATTTTGTTTGGTTCTAAAATATCGCTTTTGTTTCTACCCCGCAGCGTAATTATGGTCCGCATCGATGACCAAGGCATCATGAATAGGTTTTGAGGTCCGCGAAGGCCGAGATGCTTCAAAAGAACGAGACGGAGATAAGATGTCCGTGGTTGAAGATGCAAGCTCAAGAGCCTTATTATGGACTCGATTCCGGCAAAAGGGACCACCTGCTCTTGGCGTGGTTTCATGGATGGCTATCGGTCTCAAGGTGATGAAGATGACTACTTAAGTCGCCCATGGGGGCCGGGCAAGAAATGAGGAAGGGCAGCAAGACAGCCACCGCGGCTTCTCAAGCGAGAAGACGAAGAATCCCCAGAGATGATCACGACGGTGATGTTGTACACAGTCATCATGTAGAAGATGCAGGACATGATGATGAGGAAGATGCCAGAGCAAGCGACGGGCATGATCATGAAGATGATGATGCCGGCGGAGCGCATTTACGCTGACCATCGATGGGCTGGGTGCAGGACCTCATATTCAAGAGAGCTGCTTCTCAAGCATTTGATAATGCCAGAGCTGCCGCCCTCGAGAGAAAGCCAAGATGGATCAACTTGAGTTAGACGCCGTTACTCCATTGTATGAAGGATGCAGGCCCGAGGATACCTACCGAAAGTAACGCCATGGCTCGAGATGAAGGTAAAACACAAATGACCGACGATGGTTCGACGAGAACATGTCATTCGCACGAACGTTTTTCCCAAGGGCAACAAGTGCCCGACCAGTTTGGAGGAGGCGAAGAAAATCGTGTGTCCTCTCGATGCATCACCGCACGTGAAATACCATGTGTGCATGAACAATTTGTATCATTTATCGGGACGAGCACGCTGAGTCTACCATATGTCCGTAAAGGCCACTCGATACAAGAAGAGGAAGAAAGCTCCCTTGAAAAGTGGTGTGGACTTTCCAATCACCTCGCCTCGCAGCCGGTATTTTCATGGACCCTAAGGTAGCAGCTCCTGCTGGCACGCCGGATAGGGAGGAGAAGAAGCAAGAAGATGACGCAATGATCCGGAGATAGATAAAAAAGACAAGATGCTGAGTCACCCTAAGGATGCGAGCCAAAGGCAAGCGTTGAACTTCCAAGACTCAGAATTTGGGAACGATCCAAGGAACATCGTGGCCGGGCGCGAGCACCCGATGGAGTCAATCCGTTTGGCAGCCAGAGAAGCACACATAGCACCTGGCCTATGTTTGTGTGGATGTACAACCTTCCCCCCTGGTTGTGCATGAAGAGGAAGTACATTCACATGAGTATGCTAATTGAAGGGCCGAAACAACCAGGGAACGACATCAATCAGACCGGGCTGCTGAAAGAGGAGCTTGACACGCTGTGGAAAACGCCAACCAATACGTGGGGACGCCGCAGAGAAAGAATATTTCCTATGAGAGCCGCATCGGCCACGACGCTGCATGACTATCTCGGTTACGGATATCTCATGCAGGTAGTCCACGGATTTTCTCGATGCGTAAGGTGCATGGATGACACAACGTATCGCCAGCTAGATAGAGATCCCGGTCTTCGAAAATCAGGTTCATGGGACATCGAAGGTGGCTTCGCTGACGATGACCCGTGGAGGAAACACAAGGATCTGCTCGATGGTGAAACCGAACTCAAAACGCCTGCAGGTACGAGGAGCGGCGAGGAAATAGACAAGCTGTTGAAAATTGGAAAGACTGCCCACCGCCGGAAAGAAGCAAAAGGCGCCAGAGCCGAGAAAGAAGCGAAGGCGCCAGAGCCGCTGGCCAAGGTATGGAAAACGAGGTCTGCTTTTGTGGGACTTGCCATATCGAAGATCCACCGGTGCCTCACAGCCTTGATGTCATGCATATCACGAAGAACGTGGTGCGAGAGTCTGCTTGGTACCCTGCTCAACATGCCGTAGAGGACCAAAGATGGGCCGAAGCAAGGGGGCAGACTTGAAAACCAATGGGCATCGTGCAGGAGCTTCACGCTAATGATGATGATGATGATGATGATGATGATGATGATGAGGCTAAGCAGACACGTAAAGTCGCCGAAAGGCAAAAAGGCCAAGAAGACCGGAAATGACTACCCTCCCGCGCTTTCACTCTAAGTCGAGGAGATCGGCAGTTTTTCACCGCCTCCTAGGAGTAAAACTTCCTTACGGTTATGCGGGAAGATAAGGAGATACCTAGACCCAGCCAAGCGTAAGTTCAGGGGATGAAGTCTCACGACCGCCACGCGTGATGATGCGACATACTTCCAGTAATGCAACCGGGATCATGGACACGCACGTCTGCGGAAACGCTATTTGGCCTATGCAACTTCTCCGACGCCATATCTCGGAAGTCGATTACGGAGGCAACCTGAAGGCTACAGGAAGAGATCGTGGTGATACTATGCGAGCTTGAGATGTACTTCCCTACCGCATTCTTCGACGCGCTATGGTGCATCCGCTGATCCATATAGTGGAGGATATCATCCAACTCGGGCCGACGCTCCTGCACAAGATGATGCCGCTCGAAAGGATGAATGGTGTCATCAAAGGATAAGTTCGCAACATGTCACGGCCCGTAAGGAAGCATAGCCAGGCTTTCTCGAATCAAGAGTGCATCTCCTATCGCACGAATTATCTAGGCATCGAGAACCCCGCTGGTCTGCCCGTCTGTGTCACCTCGGCAGGCTCGCTGGATGGGGTTACCATGAGGGTCGCCGCGAAATGCATGTCGACTTCGAGGGTCGACTCGCCGACTTTGAAAGAGCAAACCTAGTCGCTCTACAACACATATACGTGGTCGATCCTTGGGTGGTAGAGCACAAAACCTTTATTAAGAAGACGTACAATGACCGAGGCCAACAGAGGACGGACGGAGATATACTCAAAGAGCACAACTCATGTTTCACGCGTTGGTTCAAGCGAAGCTTCGTCGCATCTTTTACATGAGGATTCTTCCATGAAGAACAACTCATATTCGCTTTTGTCACAGGGCGCCGAGCACAACCTGATGACCTATGAGGCGCATTTATATCAACGGCTACACATTCTACAATTTAGGCCAAGGACATGAAGAGCGATGGTTATCGTAACTCCGGTAACGATGGAATCCTACACCGTAATGACAAGGATGAGATACTACGGAAGGATCGAGGAGATCTGGGAGCTGAGCTACGCTGAGAGAAGGTCCCGATGTTCCGCGGTCGATGGGCCAAGAACGCCATAAAAGAAGACCGGTATTTCACCACCATGGTTATACCCGGCCAATCCAAGATCATGGGCGCAAACGCCATCACCGTAAAAATGAGCCATGGGTACTGGCTTCCCAAGTGGACCAATGCTTCTTCATTACCGACCCGCAAAAGCCCAGTGTTGTCGGAGGAGAGGCAAAAGGAAGATCATCGGAATGGATGGAGTAGCCAATGAGCAAGACTTCGACAAGCACGGCGACCCGAGGATCGAACATGACGACGATGATGAAGTAGCAGCATACACCACAAGAAGAAGCAGGACCACCCTACCTAAAGGACGTCTGCTCCATAGAAGAACTCCATTTGCGAAAAGAAGGGCAAGAAGATTGTGAAGAGATAGCTAGCTAAGATCGATTGTATTTAAATCAGAGACTTCATTTCTCGATTGTATTTCATGGGCACTTTTAGAACTATCATGAATATTGTTTAATTTCATGGACACTCGATCTCGATCCCCTCCATCTCGATCCCTATCCCACCTCGCCAGATCCGTCCACTGCCGCGCCACGACCGCCCGCACCTCGATTCCCCTACTCAACCGCCGCCACGACCCCGCACCTCCCTACTCAACCGCCCGCCGACCCCTGCACCTCCCTACTCAACCCGCCATGACCCCCGCACTTCCGCACCCTCCCCCGCTCCACCGGCATTACTGTTTGATGATATTTTTTAAAAAAATATTACTGTCTTATAAAAAAATATTACTGTTATGATTTAAACAAGTTTGAACATATTTAAACACAAGTAAGTATCAAACAACATTTTTAATGCATAAAAAAATTGTGGAGCCTGGGAATCGAACCCAGGACCTCCTGGTGTGAGAACTGGCTGCTGACCAGTCGAGCTAGTAGAGGGAACTTGATGTGGATCAGGTTAGGTGGGAGATAACCTGTTGGCTCGAGCAGAAATCAAAAAAAAAATACTAATGGCGCACCAGGGTGAGGTGTGCCATTAGTATGGATGTACTTATGGCGCACCGAGGTGTGGTGCGCCATTAGTATTGTGCCGCCCCCCCCATCCATACTTCCTCCAGGGCCCACACCTATCCCCTCTCCCTCGCCTCGCCTCGATCCCTTCCTCTCCTCTCCGACGCTGCTGCCCCGCCGCCTCGGCCGCCCCACCGCCTCGACGCCGCCCCGCCGCCTTGCCCCTGCGCCCATCGCCGGTGCCCCGTCATCCCTGTCGCCTGTCTCCACCCACCGCCGCCTTGCCCCTGCGCCCATCGCCGCTCTCCCCGTCGCCCCACCGCGTTGGACGCCATCGCCTGCCGCCCTCGTCAGCCGGGCGGCCCGGACGCCGCCCGTCCACACCACCGTCCGCCGAGAACCACCACCACCCGGACCTCGCCGCCTCCTCCCCTGCGCCTCGTCGTCCCCGACATCCTCCCCGCGCCCCACTGCCCCCGTGAGCTCCCCCTCCTCCTCTCCCCCTCTCCCCCTCCTCCTGCCCCCGTATTAACTGTGATAAGACTCTCCTCCCTCGCCCCTTTCTTTGAATCTGTTTCCTACAAACATGTGTTTGTGATTATATATAACTAAGTTATTGCTTGGGACTCACGTCCATACATACATGCTAATTAGCAAAGCAGATGGTTTTAGTGAAGAACATTTCTCTGGCCCTTCGATAGTAAAGATTAAGTAGCTTGGCTCCGTTGGCTCCAGATCTGAGACTGTCTCGAGTGATCTGTTTATTGGTCCCCCATTTTCTCCAAACTTGAACTTTGTTAATTTGGATGTCGCAGATCAAGAGGCGAATTAAGAAAATCCCCACCACAGGTGCATCTACGCAATATTTTAGATCTAATAGTGTAATTAAGTTAGGAGAGCACTAAGTATTATGAGTAAACTGAATTATATGTGCGCTCTAGCAAAGCAACCATTAGTTCTGAATATCACTACTGAACTTGCATGCAATATGCATGCCCAGTTAGCTCTAAACAGTCCTGGACTAGTTGGCTTCTATGCTTTTATTTTGGCGGTGATAGTTTGCAGTGTATTGGTTCATTTAGTTTGGCGGTGATAGTTTGCAGCAAGGAAGCACTACCGCCCATGTATCTAATATTTGTTTAGTGCTGCATGTGCTGGTTAGGCCTACCTGCCGGGGTTTGATAATTTAGGATCTTGGCATGCTACTGTCTAGGTTGTAGAACTTTGATATTAAAGGAACAAATCCTTTACTTCACTTGCTGTAAAGTTTGGTAATGATCATGTCTAATTTGCGAGTATCGCTCGTCGAGGGTTCTTGTTAATGGTGATCAAATAGAATAAATGATGATATGATATGCTCTGAAGGTCTTTGTTTCTAGGATTGTATAAGAGCAGAGTAGGTACTATACTAGAGCCAAATGCGCGCTTTGCTGCGCCGTTCTTTTTTCTAGCTTCTTGATTAATTTGTTTGCAAATATGTAATTTGTCCGTACACCGCTTCAATCTTTTGGACTGGATTGATTTAGCGAGACTATGGCAGCATCGTTAACTTCTCATTTGTGGTGTGTGACAGCATCATGCAATTATATATGGCCACAAAATTGCATATAGCTCCAATCTGAGAACAATTATATATGGTATTTTAGCTCCAATCTGAGAACAATTAGCTCTAACAAATGTGGCCACAAAATTCTGCATGATCAATTATATATGGTCTTTTAGCTCCAATCTGAGAACAATTAGCTCTAACAAATGCAGTAGCTCCTGCCTAAGGATGAGATGAAGATGGGAGGTTGTAAGCTCAATCAAATAACAGAAGACAGGCCCTCGGGAACAATATGTTGGCTTATGAGCTTATAACTTTTAGCGGTAGCGATGGGTCGCCCCACTGTATTGGTTCAGTAGGTGTTTCCTTTATTTTGTCAGTGTTAGATCATCTAACTGAATTTGTGTGTACAAGCCCTGCAGTGCAGATGTATTTTAGTGTAAGCTCAGCAATTTTCAGTGTAGCCCTGATGCTTCTTATATGTAATTACAGTATAAAACTTTCCCTAATAACAGTGTAAATTTTCCTATAATTATAGTGTAACCCTCATGCTTTCCATAATTTTTGTTACACTGAAAATAAGGCAATTAACTAGCTACTTACTTTTTTTGCCC
Source organism: Aegilops bicornis (assembly GCA_021605145.1). Classification (NCBI taxonomy): domain Eukaryota; kingdom Viridiplantae; phylum Streptophyta; class Magnoliopsida; order Poales; family Poaceae; genus Aegilops; species Aegilops bicornis. Next base: position 684,904,802 of record CM038674.1, read on the forward strand.
ATTGGCATTTGACTTTGTATGGAACCTGAAGTTGTATACCAACTTATCAGATTTATTGTGCTTCTTTGCCACATTTACAGCTACCATGTTGTTTTGATACAGAAACAGTTTGGTAGCTGTCCGTGAACAATGTGGTAGCTGTACAGTTACCAGGTTTTTTTTAATTGAACCAAACTGGTACAGTTATACCAGATCAGATGATGCTTAGACTAGGAAGATTGCTGCTAGATGTTAATTTGCTGGTACTAGCTACAATTTGGCACTGAAAAGCAAAAGCAAAAGCCCTTGAGTTTGCTGATATATATTTTTCCATGTTGTGATGGAGGCCTTTTTTGCCTTGTCCACCCGAGAGGCCCTTGAGTTTGCTGGAATGTCGATTAACTTCCGTTCCGGCAAATTCGAATATGTCCTATTTTCAGCAAAGGTCATGCTGAAATTTTCCGTGAATTTTAGCATGACTTTGCTAAAAATAGGACATATGGGGTACTTGTGACTAATGCATGGGCCGGGTATCTTAGTAGTTAATTAAGTAGGATCAAGTGCCCCAGCGTACTTGTGACTAATGCATGGCTTTTAGGGTGCCTCGGTGTCGATAAAAACCGAAATGATGAAAGCTTAGGCTTTTAGGGTGCCTCGACGTCGAAAAACCCTCAATGATAAAAGCTTAGATTTTAGGATGCCTCGGTGTCGACAAACCCTAAATGATCTTGTTCCTTGACAATAACCAACTTTTTGACCAAACTTTGTTTCTATTTAGAGAGAAACATGGCCCACAACGATGAGGCCGGGGGTTCGGGCGGCAAGGCATTCTGGGAGCTGTCCCAGGAGATGGAGGAACAACCTCACTTGTATGAGGACGCCGCCTTCCCCACCGATCCTGAGACCACTGATGGTACTACCGAGGATGACCCCACTGATGGTGCCGCCGAGGATGCCACCACTGATGATGGCGGCGCATGTTGGGGAACGTACTAATTTCAAAAAATTTCCTACGCACACACAGGACCATGGTGATGGCATAGCAACGAGAGGGGAGAGTGTCTGTCCACGTACCCTCGTAGACCGAAAGCGGAAGCGTTATAACAACGCGGTTGATGTAGTCATACGTCTTCACGATCCGACCGATCCAAGCACCGAACGTCACGGCACCTCCGAAGTTCTGCACACGTTCAGCTCGATGACGATCCCGGGCTCCGATCCAGCAAAGCGTCGGGGATGAGTTCCACAAGACGACGGCGTGGGGACGATGATGATGCTCCACCGACGCAGGGCTTCGCCTAAGCTCCGCGACGATATGACTTCACCGGCGCAGGGCTTCGCCTAAGCTCCGCGACGATATGACCAAAGTGGAATATGGTGGAGGGGGGCACCGCACACGGCTAAGGAACGATCCGTAGATCAACTTGTGTGTCATGGGGTGCCCCCCTGCCCCCGTATATAAAGGAGCAAGGAGGAGGTGGCCGGCCAAGGGAGGAGGCGCACCAAGGGGGAGTCCTACTCCCACCGGGAGTAGGACTCCTCCTTTCCTAGTAGGAGTAGGAGAGAAGGAAGGGGAAGGGAGGAAGGGGTGCGGCCCCTCCCCCTAGTCCAATTCGGACTAGGCCTTGGGGGTGCACGCGGCCTGCCCTAGGCAGCCCCTCTCTTTCCTGCAGGGCCCAATAAGGCCCAATACTTCTCCCGGCGAATTCCCGTAACTCTCCGGTACTCCGAAAAATACCGAATCATTCGAACCTTTCCGAACTCCGAATATAGTCGTCCAATATATCGATCTTTACGTCTCGACCATTTCGAGACTCCTCGTCATGTCCCCGATCTCATCCGGGACTCCGAACTCCTTCGGTACATCAAAACTCATAAACTCATAATATAACTGTCATCGAAACCTTGTTGCGTGCGGACCCTACGGGTTCGAGAACTATGTAGACATGACCTAGAACTATTCTTGGTCAATAACCAATAGCGGAACCTGGATGCCCATATTGGTCTCCTACATATTCTACGAAGATTTTTATCGGTCAAACCGCATAACAACATACGTTGTTCCCTTTGTCATCGGTATGTTACTTCCCCGAGATTCGATCGTCGGTATCCAAGACCTAGTTCAATCTCGTTACTGGCAAGTCTCTTTACTTGTTCCGTAATACATCATCTCACAACTAACTCATTAGTTGTAATGCTTGCAAGGCTTATGTGATGTGTATTACCGAGAAGGCCCAGAGATACCTCTCCGACAATCGGAGTGACAAAACCTAATCTCGAAATACGCCAACCCAACAAGTACCTTTGGAGACACCTGTAGTACTCCTTTATAATCAACCAGTTACGTTGTGACGTTTGGTAGTACCCAAAGTGTTCCTCCGGTAAACGGGAGTTGCATAATCTCATAGTTACAGGAACATGTATAAGTCATGAAGAAAGCAATAGCAGCATACTAAACGATCAAGTGCTAGGCTAACGGAATGGGTCATGTCAATCAGATCATTCTCCTAATGATGTGATCCCGTTAATCAAATGACAACTCATGTCTATGGTTAGGAAACATAACCATCTTTGATTAACGAGCTAGTCAAGTAGAGGCATACTAGTGACACTCTGTTTGTCTATGTATTCACACATGTATTATGTTTCCGGTTAATACAATTCTAGCATGAATAATAAACATTTATCATGATATAAGGAAATAAATAATAACTTTATTATTGCCTCTAGGGCATATTTCCTTCAGTCTCCCACTTGCACTAGAGTCAATAATCTAGTTCACATCGCCATGTGATTTAACATCAATAGTTCACATCTATATGTGGTTAACACCCATAGTTCACATCGATATGTGACCAACACCCAAAGGGTTTACTAGAGTCAGTAATCTAGTTCACATCGCTACGTGATTAACAACCAAAGAGTGATCATGTTTTGTTTGTGAGATAATTTTAGTCAACGGGTCTGTCACATTTAGAGCCGTAAGTATTTTGCAAATTTCTATGTCTACAATGCTCTGCACGGAGCTACTCTAGCTAATTGCTCCCACTTTCAATATGTATCCAGATTGAGACTCGTAGTCATCTAGATTTAGTGTTAAAACTTGTATCGACGTAACCCTTTACGCATTTAACCTTTTTCACTTCCATAATCGAGAAACATATCCTTATTCTACTAAGGATAATTTTGACCGATGTCCATTGATCTACTCCTAGATCACTATTGCACTCCCTTGCCAAGCTTAGTGGTAGGGTATGTAATAGATCTGGTATACAGCATGACATACTTTATAGAACCTATGGCTGATGCATAGGGAATGACTTTCATTCTCTTTCTATCTTCTACCGTGGTCGGGTTTTGAGTCTTACTCAATCTCACACCTTGTAACACAGGCAAGAACTCTTTCTTTGACTGTTCCATTTTGAACTACTTCAAAATCTTGTCAAGGTATGTATTCATTGAAAAACTTATCAAGCGTCTTGATCTATCTCTATAGATCTTGATGCTCAATATGTAAGCAGCTTCAACGAGGTCTTTCTTTGAAAAAACTCCTTTCAAACACTCCTTTATGCTTTGCGTAATAATTCTACATTATTTCCGATCAACAATATGTCAATCACATATACTTATCGTAAAGGCTGTAGTGCTCCCACTCACTTTCTTGTAAATACAGGCTTCTCCAAAAGTCTCAGATAAAACCATATGCTTTGATCACACTATCAAAGCGTTTATTCCAACTCCGAGATGCTTGCACCAGTCCATAGATGGATCGCTGAAGCTTGCACATTTTGTTAGCTCCTTTAGGATTGACAAAACCTTCCGTTGCATCATATACAACTCTTCTTTAAGAAAACCATTAAGGAATGCAGTTTTGACATCCATTTGCCAGATTTCATAAAATGTGGCAATTGCTAACATGATTCGGACAGACTTTTAAGCATCGATACAAGTGAGAAAATCTCATTGTATTCAACATCTTGAACTTTGTGTAAAACCTTTTTCGACAAGTCTAGCTTTGTAGATAGTAAGACTATCAGTGTCCATCTTCCTCTTGAAGATCCATTTATTTAACATGGCTTGCTGATCATAGAGCAAGTCAATCAAAGTCCATACTTTGTTCTCATACATGGATCCTATCTCAGATTTCATGGCCTCAAGCCATTTCATGAATCTGGGCTCATCATCGCTTCCTCATAGTTCGTGAGGTTCATCATGGTCTAGTAACATGACTTCCAGAACATGATTACCGTACCACTACGGTGCGGATCTTACTCTGGAAGACCTACGAGGTTTGGTAGCAACTTGATCTGAAGTTTCATGATCATCATCATTAACTTCCTCACTAATTGGTGTAGGAATCACCGAACTGATTTTTGTGATGAACTACTTTCCAATAAGGGAGAAGGTACAATTACCTCATCAAGTTCTACTTTCCTCCCACTCACTTCTTTCGAGAGAAACTTCTTCTCTAGAAAGGATCCACCTTAGCAACGAATAACTTGCCTTCGGATCTGTGATAGAAGATGTACCCAATAGTTGCCTTTGGGTATTCTATGAAGACGCACTTCTCCGATTTGGGTTCGAGCTTATCAGGTGAAACCTTTTTCACATAAGCATCACAACTCCAAACTTTAAGAAACGACAGCTTAGGTTTACTGTTTAAACCATAGTTCATACGGTGTCGCCTCAACGGATTTAGATGGTGCCCTATTAAACGTGAATGCAGCTGTCTCTAATGCATAACCCCAAAACGATAGTGGTAAACCGATAAGAGACATCATAGATCGCATCATATCCAATAAAGTGCGGTTACGACGTTCGGACACACCATAACGTTGAGGTGTTCCAGGTGGCGTGAGCTGTGAAACTATTCCACTTTGTTTTAATTGAAGACCAAACTCAGAACTCAAATATTTATCTCACGATCAGATCGCAGAAACTTTATTTTCTTGTTACGATGATTTTCTACTTCACTCTGAAATTCTTTGAACTTTTCAACTATTTCAGACTTATGTTTCATCAAGAAGATATACGCATATCTGCTCAAATCATCTGTGAAGGTCAGAAAATAATGATACTTGCCACGAGCATCAACACTCATTGAATCGCATACATCGGTATGTATTATTTCCAATAAGTCAAGAGCTTGTTCCATTGTTCCGAGAACGGAGTTTTAGTCATCTTGCCCAAACGGCACGGTTCGCAAGCATCAAATGATTCATAACCAAGTGATTCCGAAAGTCCATCAAGATGGAGTTTCTTCATGCGTTTACACCAATATGACCTAAACGGCAGTGCCACAAATAAGTTGCACTATCATTATTAACTTTGCATCTTTTGGCATCAATATTATGAATATGTGTATCACTACGATCGAGATCCAACAAACCATTTTCATTGGGTGTTTAACCATTGAAGGTTTTATTCATGTAAACAGAATAACAATTATTCTTTAACTTTAAATGAATAACCGTTTTGCAATAAACATGATCAAATCATATTCATGCTCAACGCAAACGCCAAATAACATTTATTTAGGTTCAACACTAATCCCGAAAGTATAGGGAGTGTGCGATGATGATCATATCAATCTTGGAACTACTTCCAACACTCATCGTCACTTCCCCTTCAACTAGTTTCTATTTATTCTGTAACTCCTGTTTCGAGTTACTAATCTTAGCAACCGAACAAGTATCAAATACTCAGGGGCTACTATAAACATTAATCCCGATAGTATAGGGAGTGTGCGATGATGATCATATTAATCTTGGAACCACTTCCAACACTCATCGTCACTTCCCCTTCAACTAGTTTCTGTTTATTCTGTAACTCCTGTTTCGAGTTACTAATCTTAGCAACTGAACAAGTATCAAATACTCAGGGCTACTATAAACACTAGTAAGGCACACATCAATAACCTGTATATCAAATATACCCTTGTTCACTTTGCCATCCTTCTTATCCACCAAATATTCAGGGCATTTCCGCTTCCAGTGACCATTTCCTTTGCAGTAGAAGCACTTAGTTTCAGGCTTTGGTCCAGCTTTGGGCTTCTTCAAGGAGCGACAACTTGCTTGTCATTCTACTTGAAGTTCCCTTTCTTTCCCTTTGCCCTTTTCTTGAAACTAGTGGTCTTGTCAATCATCAACACTTGATGCTCTTTTCTTGATTTCTACCTTCACGATTTCAAAGCATCACGAAAGAGCTTGGGAATTACTTTTGTCATCCCTTGCATATTATAGTTCATCACGAAGTTCTAGTAACTTAGTGATGGTGACTAGAGAATTCTGTCAATCACTATCTTACCTGGAAGATTAACTCCCACTTGATTCAAGTGATTGAAGTACCCAGACAATCTGAGCACATGCTCACTAGTTGAGCGATTCTCCTCCATCTTTTAGCTATAGAACTTGTTGGAGACTTCATATCTCTCAACTCGGGTATTTGCTTGAAATATTAACTTCAACTCCTGGAACATCTCATATGGTCCATGACGTTCAAAACGCCTTTGAAGTCCCAATTCTAAGCCGTTAAGTATGGTGCACTAAACTATCAAGTAGTCATCATATTGAGCTAGCCAAACGTTCATAACGTCTTGCATTTGCTCCTACAATAGGTCTGTCACCTAGCGGTGCATTAAGGACATAATTCTTACAGGCAGCAATGAGGATAAACCTCAGATCACGGATCCAATCCGCATCATTGCTACTAACATTTTTCAATACAATTTTCTCTAGGAACACATATAAAAACATAGGGAAGCAACAACGCCGAGCTATTGATCTACAACATAATTTGCAAAATACTACCAGGACTAAGTTCATGATAAATTAAAGTTCAATTAATCATATTACTTAAGAACTCCCACTTAGATAGACATCTCTCTAGTCATCTAAGAGATTACGTGATCCAAATCAACTAAACCATGTCCGATCATCACGTGAGATGGAGTAGTTTCAATGGTGAACATCTTATGTTGATCATATCTACTATATGATTCACGCTCGACCTTTCGGTCTCCGTGTTCCGAGGCCATATCTGTTATATGCTAGGCTCGTCAAGTTTAACCTGAGTACTCGGCGCAAGAACTGTTTTGCACCCGTTGTATTTGAACGTAGAGCCTATCACACCCGATCATCACGTGGTGTCTCGGCACGAAGAACTTTCGCAACGGTGCATACTCAGGGAGAACACTTCTTGATAATTTTAGTGAGAGATCATCTTATAATGCTACCGTCAATCAAAGCAATATAAGATGCATAAAGGATAAACATCACATGCAATCAATATAAGTGATATGATATGGCCATCATCATCTTGTGCTTGTGATCTCCATCTCCGAAGCACCGTCATGATCACCATCGTCACCGGGCGCCGACACCTTGATCTCCATTGTAGCATCGTTGTCGCCTCGCCAACTATTGCTTCTCGACTATCGCTACTACTTAGTGATAAAGTAAATCAATTACATGGCGTTTGCATTTCATACAATAAAGCGACAACCATATGGCTCCTGCCATTGCCGATAACTCGGTTACAAAACATGATCATCTCATACAATAAAATATAGCATCACGTCTTGACCATATCACATCACAACATGCCCTGCAAAAACAAGTTAGACGTCCTCTACTTTGTTGTTGCAAGTTTTACGTGGCTGCTACGGGCTGAGCAAGAACCGTTCTTACCTACGCATCAAAACCACAACGATAGTTTGTCAAGTTGGTGCTGTTTTAACCTTCGCAAGGACCGGGCGTAGCCACACTCGGTTCAACTAAAGTGAGAGAGACAGACACCCGCCGGTCACCTTTTAAGCAACGAGTGCTCGAAGCGGTGAAACTAGTCTCGCGTAAGCGTACGCGTAATGTCGGTCTGGGCCGCTTCATCTCACAATACCCCTGAACCAAAGTATGACATGCTGGTAAGCAGTATGACTTATATCGCCCACAACTCACTTGTGTTCTACTCGTGCATATGACATCAACGCATAAAACCAGGCTCGGATGCCACTGTTGGGGAACGTAGTAATTTCAAAAAATTTCCTACGCACACACAGGACCATGGTGATGGCATAGCAACGAGAGGGGAGAGTGTCTGTCCAATGCACTCGTGAGACCGAAAGCGGAAGCGTTATAACAACGCTGTTGATGTAGTCGTCGTCTTCACGATCCGACCGATCCAAGCACCGAGCGTCACGGCACCTCCGCGAAGTTCTGCACACGCTCAGCTCGATGACGATCCCCTGCTCCGATCCAGCAAAGCGTCGGGGATGAGTTCCGTCGACGACGGCGTGGTGACGATGATGATGCTCCACCGGCGCAGGGCTTCGCCTTAAGCTCCGCTGACGATATGACTTCACCGGCGCAGGCTTCGCCTAAGCTCCGCGACGATATGCCCTAAGTGGAATTTGGTGGAGGGGGGCACCGCACACGGCTATGGAACGAGCCGTAGATCAACTTGTGAGTCAGGGGGTGCCCCCTGCCCCGTGATATAAAGGAGCAAGGAGGAGGTGGCCGGCCAAGGGAGGAGGCGCGCAAGGGGAGTCCTACTCCCACCGAGTAGGACTCCTCCTTTCCTAGTAGGAGTAGGAGAGAAGGAAGGGAAGGGAGGAAGGTGCGGCCTCCCCTAGTCCAATTCGGACTAGGCCTTGGGGGGGCGCGCGGCCTGCCCTAGGCAGCCCCTCTCTCTTTCCCGCACGGCCCAATAAGGCCCAATACTTCTCCCCGGCGAATTCCCGTAACTCTCCGGTACTCCGAAAAATACCCGAATCATTTGGAACCTTTCCGAACTCCGAATATAGTCGTCCAATATATCGATCTTTACGTCTCGACCATTTCGAGACTCCTCGTCATGTCCCTGATCTCATCCGGGACTCCGAACTCCTTCGGTACATCAAAACTCATAAACTCATAATATAACTGTCATCGAAACCTTGAGCGTGCGGACCTTACGGGTTCGAGAACTATGTAGACATGACCTAGAACTATTCTTGGTCAATAACCAATAGCGGAACCTGGATGCCCATATTGGCTCCTACATATTCTACGAAGATTTTTATCGGTCAAACCGCATAACAACATACGTTGTTCCCTTTGTCATCGGTATGTTACTTGCCCGAGATTCGATCGTCGGTATCCAATACCTAGTACAATCTCGTTACTGGCAAGTCTCTTTACTCGTTCCGTAATACATCATCTCACAACTAACTCATTAGTTGTAATGCTTGCAAGGCTTATGTGATGTGTATTACCGAGAAGGACCAGAGATACCTCTCCGACAATCGGAGTGACAAAACCTAATCTCGAAATACGCCAACCCAACAAGTACCTTTGGAGACACCTGTAGTACTCCTTTATAATCACCCGATTACGTTGTGACGTTTGGTAGTACCCAAAGTGTTCCTCCGTAAACGGAGTTGCATAATCTCATAGTTACAGGAACATGTATAAGTCATGAAGAAAGCAATAGCAGCATACTAAACGATCAAGTGCTAGGCTAACGGAATGGGTCATTTCAATCAGATCATTCTCCTAATGATGTGATCCCGTTAATCAAATGACAACTCATGTCTATGGTTAGGAAACATAACCATCTTTGATTAACGAGCTAGTCAAGTAGAGGCATACTAGCGACACTCTGTTTGTCTATGTATTCACACATGTATTATGTTTCCGGTTAATACAATTCTAGCATGAATAATAAACATTTATCATGATATAAGGAAATAAATAATAACTTTATTATTGCCTCTAGGGCATATTTCCTTCAGCGCACGCATAGATGGCAGCCAACAGAAGAGGCAACGGAAGGACCGGCGCCCGACCGTGCTCCGCACCCTCAAGGAGGAAGTTACTGAAGTGGACTCCGACGGGAATCCAACGGCGCCCGAACGAATATTCAAGGGGTACTCGCTTCAGCTCGGGTGCATTCTCCGGAGCACCGTCTCGATCAACACCGAGAACCTGAGGCATCTTGAACGAGGGAATTTGCGCAACCTCCTCTTCACTAAGCTGCACGAACGATACAAGTTCCCCGCTGCTTTTGAAAACACAAGCCTCAAAGGGAATAAAGTGAACAATGCTGCCCTCACGAAGATGAGCAAGGCCCTGTCTACTTGGAAAAGCAATGTGAAGAGAATGATCGAGAAAGGTGAGAGTTATGAGAAGATCAAGGAGAAAAATCCTTCGATCACCGAAGATGACTACAACGACTTCAAGATCAATTGCTCGAGCACCGCAAACTCCGAATCAAGTCAGTGGGGGAAAGAAATGCGGGAGCTGAACTTAGGGGAACACACACTCGGTCCCGGCGGTTACAGAGTGGCGGAGCCTATATGGGACAAGGAGGACGCGGAGCGTGCCGAGCAAGGACTACCGCCCCTCTTCGATAAATACGGTGACAAGCAGACCAGGAACTTTGTCAGGGCCCGGTACAAGAAGGACCCGAAAACAAATGAGCTTACCACGGATCCGAAGACCAGGGCGCTTGAGGTTGTTCTGGTAAGGAATACCACCCCGGTAATTAGCTCCATATGGTTGCATTCTAATTAATGAAGCCAAATTTCTAAATGGTTCACATTCCTTCCGCAGCGATCGAAAGCAAGAGGGCGGGTCGACTAAGAGCAACCCTTGGGACACCACTCTCAATAGGGCGTTGAATGTAATGAAGAACAAGGATAAGCTCAAGAAGTCGGCGTCGACTAGTCGTGTGGCCGGCAAAGGCTTGTCCACAAAATGGGGTCATACTATACCACTGGTGTGCGGAAGGAGAAAAGACCAGCTCGGAAAGCCAGCGCGCGAGGTTCAAGAACTCAAGGCACAGGTCGCGCGGATTCGGAGATTGTCCAAGAGCAAGTGCAACAACAACTTCGGAGCGACGATCACCGCCATTGTGCCTACCTTGATCCAGGGGTTGAGTCGTGGATTGCGGACGCCAACAGGGGCCGCCCCGATTCCTAGCTTCACGGCCAACAACTTCGCATAATGCGATGGCGGGGCCATTGGTGTCTCTGGCGGAGGCGGCATTGGTGTCTCCGACGCCGCACGGAGCTTAATGCACCCGGGTGTCGCCGCCGGCACCTCTGCAGTAAAGCGGCCCCTCCGTCAATCTGACGCCCGCCGTTGGCGGTGCCTCGACATTAGCCGAGCTCGGACGCCATCATCACGATAACTAATTAAGCCTCTCTCGGTCGAGGACTTCATCTCCTTGCCTTTGACCGGGCATCCCGACGCCCTACATGTTTTCGCGCGCCGGCGGCGTTCCGTGCACTCTCTCACGCACTTCGTGAAAAAGCGAGTTGGTCGATGTCGCCAAGGGCAAAATCGTTCAACCGGGCAACCCCTTGTTCCACGGTACCCCGATGCCTCCCAACTTGTTTAGGGTTGAACTGGTTCGGGTGCTGCCAGGCTGCGATGAGTTGTTACCTCCGATTCGACCCGTCGGGGCCGACGATGATGACGTGATGACCCTCAGCGCCTGCCTGAGCTGGCCTCTGCTTTGGCCGAAGAGCCAGATTCGTTTGGGGCGGGGACACCACCCCAAAGACAACACCGCCCGGTGTTGCCGCCAAGTCGGCCCCATGGCAAGACCGCCGCATACGGTGCCGGACATCCCTATGCCATCGATCCAAACATGCATATGGCACGAGGATCGTAACGACGACGAGGACGATACATTTGCCAACATCGATCAGTACTTTGCCGATCATGGGTGCGGTGGCGACTTCATGGGGCCTCCTTCTCAAGAACCCAACCCAACAAAAGACGCGTCGCGATCTAGCTGGTACCGCTGGAGAAGCCAAGTTGCAACAGGCGTCGTCTGCCGTTCAGCTCTCAGGAGACGCCTCCAGCTGCCGACTTCAACGAGCCTCAGATAGGCGAGGTGCGAAATATTATCATCCCCAACACACTCAAGAAGGCGGTCTGTGAGCAGAACTCGGTCCCATTACAGGAGAAGACGAAGGCACGCAAAAGAAAGACTAACAAGGGTGCGGGCCAGCCGGCACCGAGTACGATCCGTGCTCAGGACGGGCCACCTTCACTTGAGGATATCTCGAGGAGGGTGCATATGGCGGGTAGGGCGATGCTACCGACAAATATGCTCAATGCTGCAACCGTGCTATGCGGAGTCTGCATGACAGTGTTCTTTCTTTGGAGAATCGGCGTCTCAGAGAGAAGGATGTGGCATACCCGGTTTTCGTGGCCAAGGTGCCAGAGGGCAAGGGCTTTGTGGATAACTCCATCGGGCGTACGATCATCCTGCGGTTTGATGACATCCACGCTATGTTGAACCTTCATCCGCTCCACTACACCTTCGTTCGGCTATTTTTGCTAAGTATGGAGATGCGGATCATTCGCGACAAGACCCCGGACATCGTGATAGTCGACCCCTTCTACATGCATGCCAAGATCTTGGGCAGCGCTGGGGACCGGCAAGTCGCGAGTTCTTACCTCGAAGGCGTCATTCTCGCAAACCAAGATAAGGATAACTTCCTCGTGCCTTACTTTCCCGAGTAAGTCCTCCCTCAACCGCCCGTAACATATGAATTCTTAGATTTCGATCGTTTTATTTTAACATTCCGTGTTTTCTGCGGTGACACACATTGCACGCTCATCCTCCTAAGCCCCAAATATTCCATGGCCACGTATTTCGACCCGGACCGTCGATTGAACGTAGACTACACAAATGTCAAGAAGGTTCTTGATGATGTTCTCCTGCCACGCCTAATCTGGAGGCACCTTCACCAGGCCTATTTGTAAGTACGGCAAGCACGTGTTCTCCCACAATCTGACGTTACGCTGCGTCAAGCAGCCGCTGGCGGTCGAAGGGTGCCTACTACGCCATCCATCACATGTGGGCGATCGACGGGACCATCATCAACTTCGCTACCGAGTAAACTCCAAGATTGGGCCGCGAGCGTCGGCAATCCAGACGCGGACATCAGACAAGAATTCTTTCGCATCCAAATCGGAGTTTGCGGAAATCATCCATCAAGATGTCCTTCGTACCTCGGGGCAGTTCTACCTCAGAAATCAACCGTCCAACAGTGAAATCGACACAATGCTACAAATGCAGGATGAAAACGTCGTTTCTTTCATGACTCCCACGATAGACGGCGGCTTCATCCACGCTCCGATCCCTTGATTCGAGTTGTCTAGTTCTGAAACATTGATTGGCTCATGTTGTAATTAAACTTTAATGAACTTGTAGTATGTCTCTTTGGTTTTAGAGTCGTTCAACTTAGATGTAATCGATGCTATTAATGTCTTGCTTTTCTCTTCCGATCGTTCTGTTGCATACTTATATATTGCTTATGTATTGTCTGTGAATTGGTACTAATGTTTCGTTTGGCTAGTGCATAGCGATGCCGTCGTATGTCGTGTACAAGGGTAAGGTTCCCGGAGTCTACGACGACTGGGAGGAGTGTCGGAGACAGGTTCACCGATTCTGCGTTAACAGTTACAAAGGGTACACCACTAGGGCCGAGGCCGAATCTAGATACGCCCGCTATCTAGCGGGAGAGGGGAGGGACCGTCGGAGGAACCGGATGAAGACGAGTTTCATCGTGATGATGCTCATCGTGTTGACCGCAGCTCTCTTCTATGTGATGGTAGTTTAGATGATCGATATCGACTTGTAATGTGAAGACAAACTCGCTACTCGCGGTCTCGAGACTTGTAATATAATGTTCTATCTTTGTTCGGTCTTTTCAATTCGGAGACTAATATGATGAATTGTATTCAGAGACTAATCTTCTATTGTATTCGATGAATCTGTTGTTGTTGTGTGCTGTCTATATTTTGTCCAATTATACATTTTGTAAGCTGTGCAAAAAACAGAAAATTAAAAAAAACCTAATATTCATACTAATGGCGCATCACATCACAGTGCGCCATTAGTATGCCAAAGGATACTAATGGCGCATCATTAAACAGTGCACCATTAGTATGACGAAGTTACTAATGGCGCATCTTGTTGCTGTCCGCCATTAGTATGCCAAAGCACCTGGGTATACATGGCTCCTCAGGAGGTATACTAATGGCGCATCCAAGGTGCGCCATTAGTACACCAGATACTAATGGCGCACCGGTGGTGCGCCATTAGTAAAATATACTAATGGCGTGGCACTAATGGCGCACCACTAATGCGCCATTAATGGCCAAATTAGGTGCGCCATTAGTAGGCCTTTTCCTAGTAGTGACTCCGGGAACCTTACCCTTGTACACGGCATACGACGGCATCTCTATGCACAAGCCAAACAACAGACAATACATAAGCAATAAGTAAGTATGCAACAAAAGGATCGGAAGAGAAAAACAAGACATTAATAGCATGATTCATGGTCCTACTAATAAATAGCATCGATTACATCTAAGTTGAACGACTGTCCAAACCAAAGAGACATTCGAATTCATTAAAGTTTAATTACAACATGAGCCAATCAATGTTTGTAACTACACATCACTACTTTCGACTCGACTCATCGGACAGGAGCGTGGATGAAGCCGCCGTCTGTCGTGATGGTGATGAAATCGCGGTCGTTGTCACCCTGCATTTGTAGCATTTCATCTATCTCATTGTTTGACGGTTGATATCTGAGGAAGAACTGCCCCGACGTATGAAGGACATCTTGATGGATGATGTCCGCAAAGTCCGATTGGATGCGAAAGAATTCTTGTCTGAGGTCCGCGTCCTGGATTGCTGACAAGTTCGCGACCCAATCTTTGAGATTATCTGGTAGCAGAAGTTGATGATGGTCCCTTACGATCGCCCGCATGTGATGGAGGGCCTAGTAGGCATCCTTCTGACCGCCAGGCGGCTGCTTGACGCAGCAGAACTTCGTATTTGTGTGAGAACATGTGCTTGTCGTACTTACGAACAGTCCTGGTGAAGGTGCCTCCAGATTTGGCGAGTCAGAGAACATCATCAAGAACATTCTTGACATTTGTGTAGTCTATCTTGGAGTTACGGTTCGGGTCGAAATACGTGGCCATGGAATATTTCGGGCTTAAGAGGATGAGTGTGCAATGTGTGTCACTGCACAGAACACGGAATGTTAGAAAAAAAGAACGATTGAAATCTAAGAAATCATATGTTACGGGGCGGTTAAGGGATGACTTACTCAGGAAAGTAAGACACAAGGAAGTTATCCTTATCTGGGTTTGCCAGAATGACGCCTTCGAGGTGTGAACTCGCAACTTGGCGGTCCCCAACGCTGCTCAAGTGCTTGGCACACATGTAGAAGGGGTCGACTATCATGATTTTCGGGGTCTTGTCTCTAATGATCCGCATCTCCATACTCAGTGAAAACAGCCGAACGAAGGTGTAGTGCAGCGGATGAAGGTTAAACATAGCAAAGATGTCATCAAACCGCAGGACGATCGTACCCCCGATGTCGCCATCCACAAAGCCCTTGCCCTCCGCACCTTGGCCACGAAAACCGGGTATGCCACATCCTTCTCTACGAGACGCCGCTTCTCCAAAGAAAGAACACTGTCGTGCAGACTCCGTGATAGCACCGGTTGCGTGATTCAGCATATTTGGCGGTAGCATAGCCCTACCCGCCGCATGCACCCTCCTCGAGATATCCTTAGGTGAAGGTGGCCCGCCCCGAGCACGGATCGAACTTCGGTGCCGGCTGGCTACCAGCGCCCTTGTTAGTCTTTTGTTTCCGTCCCTTCTTCTTGATCTCCTGTAATGGGACCGAGTTCTGCTCACGCACCGCCTTCTTGAGCGTGTTGGGGCTGATAATATTTCGCACCTCGACTATCTCGAGGCTCGGTGAAGGCGGAGCCGGAGGCGTCTCCGAGAACTGAACGCCGCACGACGCTCGCTGTAATTGGATTTCTCCTCCGTACCAGCTAGAATGCGGTCATCTTGGTTGGGTTCTTGAGAAAGAGGCCCACAGAACTCGTCAGCGTACCCATGTTCGGCAAAGTACTTATCGACTTCGGTAAATGTACCGTCGTTGTTGTCGTCGTCGTCCGGATCCTGTGCCATAGGGCTGTCTGGATCCTGTGCCATAGGGATGTCCGACATAGGGATGTGCGGCAGGTCCGGTAGCGTTGCGACGTTCTTGCCATGGCTTGGCGCCAGCACGACTGGTGGTCTTGTCTGTGGGGTGGTGTCCCCCGCCCCCAAACGAATCTGGCTCTTCGGCCAAAGCAGGGGCAAGTTTACGCAGGCGCTGAGGGTCATCTCATCTTCTTTGTCGGCCCCAGCGGGTTGAAACGGAGGTAACAGCTCGTCGCAGCCTGGCAGCACCCGAACCACTTCAACCCTATACATTGTGGGTGGCATCGGATTACTGTGGAATATGGGGTTGCCCGGTTGAACGATTCTGCCCTTGGCGACATCGACCAACTCGGCGCCCACGGCGCGTAAGAGTGCAAGGAACGTCGGCAGTGCCCTGCGAAAACATGTACAGGGCGTCAGGGATGCCCAGTCAAAGGCAAGGAGATGAACTCATCGGCCGAGAGGCTTAGTTACCGTGATGCCGTCGAGCTCGGCTAATGTCGAGGCACTGCCAACGGCGGGCGTGCAACTAATAGAGGGGGCGCTTGCTGGCGAGGTGCCGGTCGGCGTACACCCGGGTGCATTAAGCTCCAACGCCCGTGCTGGCGCCAGAGATACGAATACCGCCTCCGCCGGAGACACCAATGGCGCCGCCGCCGGAGACACCAATGGCGCCGCCTGCGCGCTGTGCGAGTTGCTGGCCGTGAAGCTGGGAACCGGGAGGCCTCGTTGGTCGCCCGCAATCCACGCGTCTGAAGCCCATGAATAAACGTAGGCACCATGGCGTTGAGCTTCGTTCAGCTTGTTGTTCCACTTGCTCTTGGACAAGCTCCGGAATCCACGCCACTTGTGCCTTGAGTGCTTCAACCTCGCGCGTCTGGCTTTCCGAGCTGGCCTTTTTCTCCTTCCGCACACCAGCGGTATAGTATGACCCCCATTTTGTGGACAAGCCTTTGCCAGCCACACGACCAGCTGACGTCGGCTTAGTGAGCTTATCCTTGCTTTTCATTATGTTCAACGCCCTATTTAAAGGGGTGTCGAAAGGGGAGCTCGAGACGACCCAGCCATCGCTTTCAAAGATCCTGCGAAAGGAACGTGAACCATTTAGAAATATTGGGGATTAATTAGAGTGCAACCATATGGAGCTAATTACGCTGGGGTGTATTCCTTACCAGAACAAGCTCAAGCGCCCTGGTCTTCGGATCCGTGGTAAGCTCCTTTGTTATCAGGTCCTCCTTGTACCGGGCCCTGACAAAGTTCCTGGTCTGCTTGTTACCGCTGTATTTCTCGAAGCGGGGAGGTAGGCCTTGCTCGGCACGCTCCGCGTCCTCCTTGTCCCATATCGGATCCGCCACTCTGTAACCGCCGGGACCGAGTTTGTGTTCCCCTAAGTTCAACTCCCGCATTTCTTTCCCCCACTGACTTGGTTCGGAGGTTGCGCTGCTCTCGCACGTGATCTTGAACTCCTTGTACTCATCTTCGCTCATCAAAGGATATTTCGCCTTGATCTTCTCATAACTATCACCTTTATCAATCATTCTCTTCACCGCGCTTCTACAAGTAGACAGGGTCGTGCTCATCTTCGTGAGGGCCGCACTGTTCACTTTATTCCCTAAGAGGAGTGTGTTTTCAAATTCGGCGGGGAACTTTTATCGTTCGTGCAGCTTCGTGAAGAGGAGGTTGCGCAAATTCCCGAGTCCTTATTCCTAAGGTTATCGGTGTTGATCGAGACGGTGCTCCGGAGAATGCACCAGAGCTGAAGCGAAAATTTCTTGACTATATGTTTGGGCTCCGTTGGATTCCCGTCGAAGTCCACTTGAGTGAATTCCTCCTTGAGGGTGCGGAGCGCATTCGGGCGCCGGTCCTTCCTTTGATTCTTCGGTTGGCTGCCATCTGTGTGTGCGCCACCATCATCAGTGGTGGCATCCTCGGCGGAACCATCAATGGTGTCATCCCCGACGCCACCAGGGGTTGTGTAGTCAGGATCGATGTCTTCCGCGACGTCCTCATAGCGGTGAGGTTGTTCCTCCATCCCCTGGGACAGCTCCCAGAATTGCATGCCGCCTGAACCACCGGCCTCATCGTTGTGGGCCATGTTTCGCTCTAAATAGGAAAAAAGTTTGGTCAAAAAGTTGGTTATTGTCAAGGAACAAGATCATGGTCTCATCATTTAGGGTTTGTCGACGCTGAGGCACCCTAAAAGCCTAAGCTTTCATCATTTAGGGTTTGTCGACGCTGAGGCACCCTAAAAGCCTAAGCCTAGGCACCCTAGGTTGGGCCTAATCACTTGGCACTAATCACTTGGCTCTATTGCCACCTATGTTGGGTTTATCATCTAGGGTTTATCGATGCTAAGGAGAATTCTAAGTTGGGCCTAATCACTTGGCTCTATTGCCATCTATGGTTTAATGCAACAAGAATTGCGGGGCAGTTGATCCTACTTAACTAAGTACTAAGATACCCCGGCCCATGCATTAGTCGCAAGTACCCCATATGTCCTATTTTTAGCAAAGTCATGCTAAAATTCACGGAAAATTTCAGCATGACCTTTGCTGAAAATAGGACATATGGAGTACCCGAATTTGCCAGAACGGAAGTTAATAGACATTCCGGAAAACTCAAGGGCCTCTCGGGGTACCTGCAATTTCATGATAAACTGCCAACAAAAACACATGGAGTACTTGACATAGTACTTGCCATAGTAATAGTCAATGTGCCTCTGTATGTATGTTTGTGGTGTCTAGATGCCAGCCACAGTCAATAGCCATGCCACTACACTGCTTTGATTACTGTTTCGATGGAGCTTTGTGCCACTAGGTGGCCTGTTTGAAGTGAAATAATCAGCATGGGCAACTGGTATTGGATTCACAGTGTAAATGATGGATGAAAAGGTATTGTGCCAAAGTACAACATTTAACAATGCAATGCAGATAATCATTTTTTTCTCACAGTACTTTTCCCAAGTAATAATAAACTAAATAACTGAGTTATCCAAATGAGGAAACAGAAAATAGCTGGCTGCAACAACATAGCAAGCCTTCACTTACACAAGAATTCATTGCAAGCATCATTTATTATCTAAAACAGATCATGCTATCATTTAATATCAGTACAACTAATTAGCAGTACTTAAACAAGTTAAGCTCACCGACTACGCATTACTCAGGAATACACAAGCAGGGCTATTGTCAAGGAACAATTGAGAGATGTTTGTGATATTACCTAGGTGTTTTGGGATGGAACCTGTTAGTGTGTTGTTGCTAAGGTCCAAGTCCTAGGCAGTTTGGGATGGAACACATTAGTGTGTTGTAGCAAAGCCACAACTCCTCTAAGTTCTCAAGATAACCTAGTTGTCGAGGGATGTGTCCGAAAGTTGGTTGATGTCAAGATACATGCTGATTAATTTTTGTTTGATTTGAGAATCGGGCACCTTCTAGGTCAAGAAAATTGGGCATGACCTTTGCTAATTTTCTTGACCTAGGAGTGCCCCATTCTCAACCGAAACGGAAATTAATCAACATTTCAGGAGAAAGGGGTAACGAAATGATGGGGCAAATGTGCCAGGCACCACAATGTGATCACAGAAACAAAGCAGCACCACAATGTGCCTCTGTATATATGTGTGTGATGTTTAGATGCCAGCCATAGGTCAATGGCCATGCCACTACAATGCTCCATGTCACTTCCTAGTACAACATTTAACAATGCAATGCAGATAATCATTTTTTTCTCACAGTACTGTTCCCAAGTAATAATAAACTAAATAACTGAGTAATCCAAATGAGGAAACAGAAAACAGTGGGTGCAATAACATAGCAAGCCTTCACTTACACAAGAATTCATTTCAGGCATCATTTATTATGTGAAACAGATCATGCTAAAGATACATAATACATCATTTCAGGCATCATTTAATATCAGTACTACTAACTGGTAGTACTTAAACAAGTTAATTTGAAAGATAAAGGGTGTTTGGATTCAGTTAATCGAATATGCTACTCTAGTTCTGGAGTTGGTTACTTAATTACATCTATTCCCATTGGTCCAGGTGACCTTTGGGTAATAGCTACTTATACTTGTTGTTATAGGTTACTGCTATTATATATACTTACAGCAGCACCGCTAATGATACTAGCCCATGTGCTTGTGGGTGTGGTGTCCTATTTGCAGAAAAATACCATGTGTAAGTGGAGTGTTGTTCTGAAGCAGATGTTCAGTTGGGTGCTACCTGTCTATTTCTTCTATGCTATCCTTATACTCGCTTAAGAATGTATGCTACTTGTCTTGGTTATATTATGCTTTCTTGTCTATTTTTCCATCCCTCTCTCTTCTATTAAACTGATAAGAACAGATGTTGCCCGATCTTATTGCCTATGATCTTTGGTCCGAGGCCTCTCCGGTTCTAAAGTTATTTTTGTGGCTCCAAGAACTCCTACAAATCCTGTGATGCATGACACAACCTTTCTGTGCACGCCTGAGGATTCCATCCCTCCAATCCTACCTTTGGTGCTGAGTAGCTTGGTCTTGAGGCTCTGGTTATCCTTCTTCTTGTGGTTAGCCTGCACCTCCTCGATCGCTGCTTCACACTAATTCTCAGGTTTGGGTTTGGTCCAACTCCAGTTTGGTACAGTTGTACCAGTGGCTATCAAACTCTGATATTTTCCCTTGGTCCAACTCCTGTTTGGTACAGTTGTACCAGTGGCTATCAAACTCTCACTACGGCTGGGTTGCTCTATTTATAGTGCTCGGGATGGGTGACTCAGTTGTGTGCTTGTTGTGTGTGCTGCTAGTGCTGTCCTTGCGTGAGTCTCTGGTGCTGGTGGTGTTGACAGCAGCTGCTTGCTGTTGTCAAGCTCTCCTTGATGCCTATCTTGTAAGCTGCTGGGTGGCTAATTGCTTGGTGAATTTTGGTGAACTCACCTCGACGGACGCGGTCGCAGACGAGGTCGTAGGCGGCGGTGGAGCAGAGACGAGGTCGCAGACGCGGTCGTGGTGCTCCGGTGGATGCGGCTGCATCAATCGTTTGAATTGACATTTAATCAAACACCTCACAAGCAAGAACAGAAGGTGGAGACAGAGAAGAGAAGGGATCGAGCAGAGAGGGAGAGGGCAAGGAGGGAGGAGCAGAGAGGGAGAGGGAAGGGCGCGGTGGCTCACCGGTGACGTCGGAGGAGAGGCCCCGACGAGCACGTCTACAGCGGCGAGCACGTCTACTGGGGGCGAGCGAGCACGTCTACAGCGGCGAGTTCGGCTCTACTTCCGCTTCAGCTCTGCTTCCCCGAGGAAGAAGAGGTGAAGGGGGGGGTGGAGGGGTCGAGCACCGTCGCGCCCTGCTTCCGTGGCTCGCTGGCCCGGTGTTGAAGCAGATTCCGCCCGCCGCCTTGCCTGTCGCCTCGCACGGTGGAGCTCGAGCGGAGAGGCACCGCAGGTTTCTATGGTTTCGAGGGCTGGAAAGGCGAGGGAGGGGTGGGTGGGTGCGGTGAAGGTGAGGGAGGGGGTGGATTGGGAGCGGACGGCGATGGGGGGCAGGGCAGGGGCTGACTGGGGGCGGCGACGAAGACGGAGGCGCGGGGGCGGTGGCGGCATGGGTCGGGGCAGCGGGGGGAAGTGGATCTGGCGAAGGAGAGGGACGAAGGGGATCTGGCGAGAGGGAGGGAATTAGCTAGGGGGGAATCTTACTAATGGCGCACCCGCGGTCGGTGCGCCATTAGTAAATTTTTTTACATAGCAATGGCGCACCAGGAAGAGGTGCGCCATTAGTAATTTTTTTTACATATAGCAATGGCCGTCGGGGGTTGGGTGCGGCATATGCCAAAGGATGGCTTATCATGGAGGGGGCGAGTAGAACGTCGCCGGTTCCTGGAAACGGGATGAGGCGAAGACATGCACGCCGGCGAATCTTACCCAGCATCAGGGCTCTCCGAGGAGATAACACCCCTACTGCTGCTCTGCGGGGTCTCCGCATGATCACTATGGCAAAGTGAGTACAAGATGCTCCTTGAGCTGTTCGGGGTGAGGAAGGAGAAGGGCACGGCTAGCTCTTCTCTTCCTTCTATGTGTGTGTCTAAAACTACTAGGTTCCAACCCTTTGCATGGGTGCCCCCGGGGGGTTTATATAGGCCTACCCCCCGGGGGTACAATGGTAATCCGGCTGGGCGCGGGTCCCAGCCGTCAGTCTCTTAGGTCGCCGTCTTCTCCGCCGACTCCTGGGGCCCGCCGACTAGTGGGCCCCGCCGACGGTCCAGCATGGGGCCAACAGCCCTCGTCCGCCGCGGGCGGCTCTTGCCGGCTGCAGGTTACTGTAGCCGCGCTTCTAATGACGCGAGCTTGGTCGCGGGGGCATGGCAACAGTGCCGCCGCCTGGCGGGCGATCGCTGTTGCCATTCCCTGTCTTGTCTGGTTAATGGCGCACGGAGCCCGCGGGAGGGGCCGCCGACTCTCGGAGGCCGATTCCAACGGGTCCGTCTTTGGGGCGTTCTCGCCGTCTTACGCACCCGACAGCGGGTCCCGCCGCCGTCTTCGGGTGCAGACGAGCCATCGTGGGTCGTGAATCTGCCCACGGGCCGACGCTGTCGAGGCAGTGTGGCTACAGTGCTGCGCTGGACGGAGATCTCCGTTGGTACGGCACCCTGTGGCCATGCCTGCCCTTTATGAGCGTGGCGGGGACCGGCCGCGAGGCGGCTTTATCCCATCCCGCTCGTAGTCACTCATGCAGGGAGTGGACGGAGTCGCGGGCCGACTCCCTGTAGCCGGCTTCATTGGAGGTCGCTGGCTTGCAGTCAGCTTGTCCTGACGCCGTCTCTGGGACTCGGCCTAGAGGGGCAGTCGGCGACTCTGTCGCCGACTCTCTGAGGGCCGCTCTTCATCTTGGGGTCTTGAGGGGCGCAGTCTACCCCGATGTTTTGAAAGGTCCAGGGGCTCGGGTCTACCTACCCGTGGCCCATTACTCCGACAGTAGTCCCCGAAGCTGGTGAGGCGCCGAGGGCAACATGTCTAGGAGCCTCGACAGCTTCATCCCTTTGGTAGAATAATCTGGACTCGGCCCGCCGTCTCCATCTTGAGCCGACTAGCTGGAGTCGGCCTTGCAGGGGGCCGTCTTGCTCTTCAAAGGTTTCGAAGGTCGCAGCGGGATCCGGGCGGCGTGCCTGATAAGCTTCCCGGCAGCTGCCCGTTGTGGGCCCGCCACGCGACGCCACGCGGCAGGGCCAGTCTGCCAACCCACGCGCGTGACAAGACAGGCCCGTCACGCGGGGCCCGCCAGTACCACGCCTCGGCGCGCAGCGGATCCACTGCGGTCGTGCGGGCGGTTGGGCTCCCCACGCCGTTATTGCGTGCAGTAACGTCGTGGGTTAAATCATGGGGGCGTGGGGACGTGGGCGCAGTTAATCCCACGCCCGCCCCCTCGGCTTCGCAGCCTAGGTGCCTAGAAGTAGGCAGGGGGAGGGAGGGGGCGGCGACGCGCACGCACCCTCTCTTCCCTGCTCCCTCTTGCTCCCTGCCTCGTCTTCTTCCTCGCTCCGCAGCGCCGAACCTCGCCGCGCCGCGGAGATGAGCTCCTCATCCGCCGCCGCGCCTCCCACCGCGCGCTCCGGCGTGTGGGACGGCTCCATCATCGACGACGACATCATCGAGTTTCTTCGTCAAACGCGCCGCATCCCCGGCAGCCACCTAGTGCGGACCCGCGCCGCGCCGGAGGGCGAAATCACGCCGGCGCCGGAGGAGGGCGAGCGGGTCATTTTCCGCTCGCACCTCATGCGCGGGCTAGGGCTGCCGGCGAGCGGCTTCTTCCGCGCGTTCTTGGAGTTCTTCGGGCTCCAGCCGCACCACCTCACCCCCAACACGGTGGTGCTGCTGGCCGCCTTCGCATCCTTATGCGAGGGCTTTCTCGGCGTTCTCC
Organism: Aegilops bicornis; assembly: GCA_021605145.1. Classification (NCBI taxonomy): domain Eukaryota; kingdom Viridiplantae; phylum Streptophyta; class Magnoliopsida; order Poales; family Poaceae; genus Aegilops; species Aegilops bicornis. The sequence continues at coordinate 684,928,692 of CM038674.1, forward strand.
CCACCATCGAGCTCTGGGGGGAATTCTTCCAAGCCAAGCTCGGGACCCACGTCGCTCGCGTGCCGGCTCTATGCGGCACGTTCATCGCCAAGAGGAGGCCGGTGCCCGAGAACCCTTTTCCTGCCATCTCGCTCATAAAGTCGGTGAAGATGTGGCAGCGGACATACTTCTATGTCAAGAACGTCGCCCCCGAGGGCGATTGGTCAACTTGCCGCTTTACGTATGGGCGGCGAAAGTTACGGGCCGAATTTCAATTGAGTCCTATAGGGCCCGGACGCTGACTCCGCGCAGTAACGCCGTCGCCGCTGACTCCAGCGTGATGACGCAATCGGAGGGCCTGACCGGGAGACAAGCGCCCGCGCCCGTTGGGTGGGTGCGAGAGGAGGCGGCAGGCCCGCTGAACACGGGCGCTCCCGGACGCCCAGCGGTTGCGGGCTGAGGGCGACGCCATCCAGAACCTCTCCAAGGTGCACCTGGCATCGTGATCCGCCGTGCGGGTATGTTTCTTTTTCGAACTTTTTCTTGCTCTTCTCGTAGAGGCGGCCAAGACTGCTGGTGTAGTCCCGAAGTTTCGGGCTGCTGAGCAGGCGGCTCGGAACTCTATTTGCTTACTTCCAAGTTTTTTACCTCTGTCTGGAATTCTTGTCGCAGGAGTATCACAACCTCCGCGCTACTGCCTTCAACCGCAACGTTGAGGAGCTGAGCAAGCGGGCTGCTGACTTGGCGAGGAGCCGAGGTGAGTTTCTTCTTGGGCGCTGGCGCACTACGCTGGCTGTAGTCCCGAGATTCGGCCGATTGCCGCGCAATCGGGCCGGATCTTCTGGCGACCTTCTTAGCTGACGACTTCAAGGTCCTTCTTCTTTTTATTCTTCGTAGTCCAACGCCGCTCTTGAGGGCAGCTGGCACGGCCGAGACCGCTTTGTGCGCCAAAGAGGAGGAGTGCGGCAAGCTCGCCGCAGAGCGCGACCTGCTGGCTACGCAGCTGGCGGAGCAGAGGGAGCTGCTCAAGGCGGCGCAGGCTGAGGCGGAGAAGAAAGAGGCCGCTCTCCTGGCTGAATCTGAGAGCGAGCGCTCCGCCTGGACCGACAGGGAAGCGCTGCTGACCTCCGGCTTCCACGAAATCGAAGATATCGTCGATGGTGAGTTTCCTTTTACTTTTTCTTTTGGGTTGCCGGCTATGAGTCAAGCCGACTCCTGTTTTTTTGACTTGCTTCTTCTTCTTCTTGGCAGACTTCTTCCCCGGTCACACGCAGGCGGCCAATCAGGCCATCGAGGCTGAGCGCGAGGCGCGGAGGTCGGGTGGCGCTGAGATCGCAGCCAACGCCCCCGGACCCTTGACGAGCAGCTCCTGAGCATTGAGGCTCATCTGCGGCCGGCCCATCGGATGCTGCGCCGTCTTCAGCGTGTCGGTGCCCAGGCGATCGCTGCTCTGTGGGCCGGACATGCTGGTTTCTGCGACTCCCGGCCAGACCGCCCGACCGGCCGGAGGTCGCGATTGGCCGTCTTGAGGCTTGGAAGGGTTCCGCAGCTCGATGCAGGAGCTTGCCGAGCCACAGGTTCGTCAAGGCGTGGTATCCAGGGCTGGATCTGGACCGGCTGGCCGCGTTCCGGTCAGAAGCCCAGGCGGAGCTGCTGGCCGCGGTGGACGCCCTCGTCGAGCGTGCGACCAGCCTCAGCTCGACCGCGCCTCCAGCAACAAGCCGCGTCCATCTGGGCCGGCTGCCGACGGAGACGATCAAGACGAGACCGCCCAGCCGGCCGCCCCGGCGCCTGACGCCGCTGCCGCCTCCGGCCTTCCAACCCCATCCGCTGCTTCTTAGGCCGCTGCCTTGCCTTTATTTTATCTGTTTGCTAGTCTTTTTTTAAAGAACTTGTTAATTTGCACAATTCCACCTGGGGTGTATTCTCAACCTCTGTCGAGATCCGCCAAGGGCCTAAGCTTGTGTAAATATTATTCTAATTTTATCTTTCCTTGCTTATTGCTCTTGTGGCTTTTTCCTTTGCCGCCTTCCCTTAGATGCCGCCTTGCCCATTGGGCAACCGCTCTGCGGACTGTCGTCTAGGTCAAGTGCTTGGCTACTTTTGAGAAGGCAAGTACTTGGCCATTTTTTAGAGTCGTTAAGCAAGTTGAGTAGAAAGCGGCAAGGCGGCTACTTAGGAGTCGGTTTTACGAAACGGGCTGGAAGCCGATTTAAACTATGTTTATGCTTTGGGTCCTTAGCCATTTTTTCGTGTGGGCGCCTGTTCTACCTTACTCCTGCCCAACAAACAAATTAGCTTCACGCAAGCTGACTTCCGACAGAGATGGCATAGGCACCGCACGTTACTTGTCAGACTGCAGGAAGCATTTCATAGCCCAAAGGCGGCGAGTCCCCGGGCCGACTAGTCGAGCCTGGTGCCAAACAACATAATCAAAGGGTAACATACTCAAAGGCATAATTCTTATCATACAGATAACAAAAGAGGGCAGTCCCCGAGCCTGCCCTTTGGGGCCCGGAGTCTTGGTACTTTAAACACAAAGGGTAGCGTGGTACATACTGCATCAATCAGAAAATCTTCTGAGGAGATTCAGCATTCCATGGCCGCCCGTCTCTTTGCCGGAGTCGTCCCTCTTGCGTGCTCGGGGCTTCGAAAGGCCGATCAGGTAGTAGGAGTCGCTTGCCCAAAGACTTTGTTGATGATGAATGGGCCTTCCCAAGGCGCCGACAGCTTGTGCTGGCCGGCTGTTCGTTGGATCAGCCGGAGCACAAGGTCGCCCTCTAGGAATGATCTTGGCTTGACCTTCTTGTTGTAGTAGCGGCGCAGGCTCTGCTGGTAGATGCTGGACCGGCTGAGTGCCAACAGCCGGCCCTCTTCCAGCAGATCGACGCCGTCTTGACGTGCTTCTTCTTCTTCCTCTTCGGTGTACATGGTGACTCGCGGGGAGTCAAACTCTATATCCGTTGGGATGACGGCTTCGGCACCGTAGACGAGGAAGAAGGGTCTCAAGCCAGTTGACTTGTTTGGAGTCGTACGCACACTCCAGAGGACGGCTGGCAACTCCTCAAGCCAGCAGCCGGCCGAACGCTCCAATGGTTCGACCAGTCGAGGCTTGATGCTAGACAGGATGAGGCCGTTCGCTCGCTTGACCTGGTCGTTTGACTGCGGATGGGCAACGGACGCTAAGTCCATTCGGATGCCTTGCGTCGCGCAGAAACGGGCCAGGGCGCCTTTGGCAAAATTTGTGCCGTTGTTGGTGATGATGCTGTGTGGTATGCCGTACCGAGTCGTGATGTCGGCGATGAAAGTCACTGCCGTAGGACCATTCAACTTCTTGATGGGTTTTGCTTCTATCCACTTGGTGAACTTGTCCACCGCGACAAGTAAGTGAGTTAGGCCACCTCGTGCCGCTTTTGAATGGTCCCACCTTGTCCGGGCCCCAAACAAAGAAAGGGCCAGGCGATGGGGATAGTCTTGAGCGCTGAAGCCGGCTGAAGCGGCTTGGAGCGGAACACCTGGCACCCCTTGCATTTTTGAACTAATCCCTTGGCCTCTTATAGGGCAGTTGGCCAGAAGAAACCGTGTCAGAAGGCTTTGGCGATGAGTGCTCTTGAGGCTGCATGATGGCCGCACTCGCCCTGATGGATGTCTTCGAGAATTGCTTGGCCTTTCTCTGACTCGACGCAATACCGTAGACACCGGTGACGCTGCGCCTGACCAGCTCTCTATTGACTATAGTGTAGGCTGCCGCTCGACGTTGCATTTGCCGAGCCAAGGTTTCATCAGTTGGTAGCTCTCCGCTTACTAAGAACTTCAGGATGGGCTGGGCCCATGAGGGTGCTGCTATTTCTTCGACTGCCAGTACTGCTACTTGGACGAGGGCGGCTGGGCTGGGAGGCGGTGGGTTGGAGTCCGCAACAGCTTGCTGGGTTGAAGAAGTCCCCAGGCCGACTGGCGCAGTCCTCGGGCCGAGTATTGGAGTCTTCGCAATGGTCGCCGCAGTCCCCGGGCCGGGTTCTGAAGTCCCCGGGCCGGCTTCGACTGCCGCGTTCTTGGGGGCGTCTGCAAGGATTCTTGTGCCGTCTGGCCGAGGCTTTGGAGTCGGATCCGACTTCTTGAGGAGCCGGCACAAAAATGGAGTCTGACTCTGGTGACGGCTTGACAGATGGCTTGAGGAGGCGCTGAAGGGCGACGCCGGATGGTATTGCCTGGCAGGTAGAGCCGATTCTTGCCAGGGCATCTGCTTGGTCGTTGTCGTTTCTTGGCACGTGGAGGAATTCACATCCCTCAAAATATCCACTCAGCTGCTGTACCAGAAAGCGGTAGCTCGCCATATTTGCATCTTTGGCGTCCCAGTCGCCGGATGACTGTTGGACCACCAAGTCGGAGTCGCCATAGCACAGGATCCGGCGAATGCCAAGCTCTTTGGCAAGCCAGAGCCCGTGAATGAGCGCCTCGTATTCGGCGACGTTGTTGGAGGCGGCGAAATGGATCAGCAGCGCGTACTTGAGCTTGTCGCCTTTGGGGGATGTGAGGACCACACCGGCTCCCAAGCCGGTGCGCATCTTGGAGCCATCAAAGTGCATCCGCCAATGGGTGGAGTCGGGCGCTGGAGGCAGGTACTGGGTCTCGGCCCAGTCGACGAGGAAGTCGGCCAGTGCTTGTGACTTGATGGCGGTGCGATGCTGGTAATAGATGGTGTAGGGGGCCAACTCTATGGCCCATTTGGCCACTCGGCCTGAAGCATCTCGGCTTCTGATGATCTCTGCTAGTGGGGCCGTGCAAACCACGGTGATTGGATGCTCTTGAAAGTAAGGCTTCAACTTCTTGGCGGCAAAGTGCACGCCGTAACACATCTTCTGGTAGTGGGGGTAGTTCTGCTTGGAGGTCGACAAGCTCGCTCTGTAATACACCGGGTCTCTCGGACAGGTAGCGCCTTGCCTTCCTCCTTGCGTTCAACTACAATGATCAGGCCGACTACCCTGCCGGTGGCGGCAATATCACGGAGCATGGGCTCCTTTGGAGTCGGAGCCGCCAAAGATCAAGGAGTAGTCAGCATTCTCTTCAACTGGAGAAAAGCTTCGTCCGCCTTGGAGTTCCATTCGAAGAAGGTGGTCTTCTTCATAAGCTGGTACAGAGGAAGAGCTTTCTCGCCCAGCCGACTGATGAATCAGCTGATAGACGCCAAGCAGCCGGTGAACTTCTGCACATCTAGCAGTCGGCGGGGTACTTCCATCCTTTCGATCGCCTTGATCTTCACGGGGTTGCACTCTATGCCGCGTTCAGATACCAGGAAGCCAAGGAGCTGGCCGGCTGGTACTCCGAAGATGCATTTCTCTGGGTTGAGCTTGATCTGGAATCGGCGCAGATTTTCAAAGGTCTCCTTGAGGTCTTCCAACAGCGTTCCTAGCTTCTTCGTCTTCACCACCACGTCGTCCACGTAAACGTGGGCGTTTCTGCCAAGCTGCTTGAGGAGGCACTTCTTCATGCAACGCTGAAAGGTGGCGCCGACATTCCTCAAGCCGAACGTCATGGTCAGGTAGCAGAAGGCTCCAAACGGCATGATGAAGGCGGTCTTCAATCTGTCGGCCGGGTTCAGCTTGATCTGGTGATATCCTGAATATGCATCTAAGAAGCTCAACAGCTCGCATCCGGCTGTGGAGTCTATCACCTGATCAATTCTTGGCAAAGCGAACGGGTCCTTGGGGCAGGCTTTGTTGAGGCTTGTGTAGTCAATACACATCCGCCACTGCTTGTTCTTCTTTAGTACCAAGACCGGGTTCGCTAACCATTCTGGAAAGAACACTTCCATGATGAAACCGGCCGCGAGGAGCCGGGCTATCTCGTCTCCAACAACTCTTCTTTTTTTCTTTCCCGACAGCGGCGCAAGGGCTGCCGACGGGCTTCACATCAGATCGGACATGTAACTTGTGCTCGGCGAATTCCGTCAGACACAGCATGTCTTTGGGGACCATGCGAAGATGTCCCGATTCTCACGGAGGAAATCGACGAGCTCGCCTTCCTATTTGCCGTCGAGGTTTGCACCCACGACAACAGATCTCTCCGGGTGCTCTGGGTCCAAGGGTATCTTCTTGGTCTCTTTGGCCGGCTTGAACGATCCCTCAGCTTCTGACTCCTTGGGGTCGGGCAATATCTCTGGCTGCTTGCCGGCCATTGCCACAACCCGATCCAGGAGTCGCTTCTCAGCTGCGATCACCAGGGACTCGGCCAGCCGGCTGCTTTCAGCTCCACAGACGAACGACTTTCTGTAGTCGCCGGCTACGGTCAGAATCCCCTTGGTACTCGGCATCTTCATCTTGAGGTAGGCGTAGTGGGGGACCGCCATGCACTTGGCCAGAGCAGGTCGGCCAAGCAAAGCATGGTAGGGGCTTTCGAGGTCCACCACTTCGAACCAGACTGGCTCTCGGCGAAAGTGATCCTTGTCCCCAAAGAGGACGTCTATCAGAATCTTGCCAATCGGTGAGCGTGAAAGGCTGTGCACAATTCCGTGGAACACAGTCCGACTGTCTTTGAAGCTGTCGTTGCTTGATTCCTAACTTCTCCATCGTGATCCTTATACAGATGTTGATGCTGCTGCCTCTGTCTATCAAGACTCTTGAGAAGCGAGCGCCCGCCTATCCGCAGCAAGGGTGGCTCCCAAGACCAGGGCGTAGGAGCCCGGATTCGGCATCACCTCTGGGTGATCAGCCCGGCTCCAACTGATGGGCTTCTCAGACCAGTGCATGAATTCTGGAGTATCTGATGCTACTGCATTCACTTCTTGCTGTTGCTGCCGCCTGCTGCGGCGATCGTCAGCCACACTGGTAAACACTACATAGGCACCATGCTCTTCTGGGTACTCGTCTTGTACTGCGCCGACTGGCCTAACAGCCGGCTGCTGGGGCGATGGTGGAGGCGGCGGCCCAGCAGGCGATGGAGGGGCAAGGCCGTCTCCCTTGGCGATCCTGGTGAGCCAGTGGCACTTCCGGGTGGTGTGATTTGACGGCTTCGCGCCGCTATGGAACTTGCAGGGTCCGTCCAGAGTCTACTCGTAAGAGAAGGCCAGCAACCAGTTGGACTTGCCGCCTTTCTGCCGCTTAGCAGGAGGCTGGCCCTCTGGCTGCTGGTCTTCGACTGTCGCCACCTGCCGGCTGTTGGATGCCGGCTGCGGGGCCTTGCGCTTGTGATCATTCTATCTGCTGTCGCATGATCAAGGCCGCCACCGGAGTTCTGGGAGCATGAGGAGCCACCTTGCGGCCGACCGACTTCGATCTCCGACTTCATGGAGGAGTCGGCTGTATGCATTTGTCTGCTATGATCAGCAGCTCGTCGAGGGTCTCCGGCTGATCGCAAAGGAGCTTGTTCTTGAGGAGGGTGCCTTCTCTGCACCCGGCGGTGAAGTACTCGATTGCTTGCACCTCATGTACTCCTTCGCAGGAGTTCCGGAGCTCGGCCCAGCGCGTGAGGTAGTCGCGAGTAGACTCGTTGGGGCCTTGCACGCACAAGGACAGCTGGCGAGGCTTGGGAGGTCGCTTGTATGTGCTCGTGAAGTTGCGGACGAAGGCCTCGGTGAAGTCGACCCAGCTGTTGATGCTGCGGGGCTTCAAGCTGTTCAACCATGTCCGGGTCGTGCCCTGGAGCATGAGGGGAACATACTTTACGGCAACGCGCTTGTTGCCGTTAAGCTATCTTGTGCCGTGGAGTAGTCCACCAGCCAGTCCTCCGGCTTCACGGAGCCGGTGTATTTGGGTGTGTCTCGGGGGAGTGTGAATCCTCTGGGGAAGGGCTCGTCTCGGATGCGAGGTCTGAAACAGGGCGGGCCCAACTCGTCTTCTTCTTCCAGCACCAGGGATCGGTGGAGTCGCTCGATCCGGTGGCGGGCGTCGTTTTCTCCGACTCCCTCTCGGCGGCCAAGGCGGTCGCCAAGAGTCGGATGCTCGATGGGTGGCGGGGAGACTCGCCTTTCTCTGCGAAGAGGAGGAGGCAGAGAGTCGTCCCGCCGCTCCACTGCTCTCGGGCGGCCGTCTTTGTCGCGCTCGATGGAGATGTGAGTCCGGCTATGGCTGACAGCCGGATCCTTGTTTTTTCTTCCGCGGACGCCGCCAGTCGGCGTCCGAGACGTCGCGCCTTGATTCGGCGGGGAGGCAAGTCGCCGTGTTGTCGTCGCGGCGCCTCCGTGCGGCAGCCGGCTTCGTCTTGCGCAGCGGCCGCGTCGAGGAGCTGCTGGAATCGCTCCGTCATCGGCGGCGCCTCGCCTCGGGTTATCCAGCTAATTGCTCGCCGCCGCTTTGGGCGGCGCGGATGTTCTCCGCAGGCGTGGCGTACACAAGCGGCGGCCCCAAACAGATCGGGCGATAGCTACGCCCGTGCTGGACCGCGCCTAGGCGGCTAGGCCCGGTCGGAGCCGGGCGAAGCCGCCACAGCGCGATCCATCTCGCGCTAGTAGGCTTCCGACAATCGCCTCATGCTTGCCGGCTAAGGCGCCACGAGGAGCCGGAGGCGGCGTCTTCCAGCGTCAGCGTTGGCGTCTTCCGGAATGGGGCGGTCAGGTCTTGCGTAACCGCGTCGAGAGGGTCACGAGCTCCCTCGCCGGAAGGCTCGCCAGACCGATGACGAGCACCTCCGTGACGGTGCTTCCGCCGCTCTCCGCGCGAGGGAGCGGTTCATCGTAGACCACCACGTTGGTGGGGAACGCGTCGAGCGACGCGGTGTCGGAGTCGACCAGCATCGGGTCGGTGGAGCCTACAGACTCCAGGTCGGCGGCGGGCTCGCCGGCGACGTGGAGCTGCTCGAGGAGGCCCGCGAGGAGGCTTTCGGGGCCGTCCGTGCCTGCGTCGGATGCAGGCTCGTCGGAGAGGCGAACCTCGCCGCGCAGGCGACCTCAGCGCCATGCAGCGCGTCGGCGCAGACTCCATCTGGCGTGCCGGGCTGGCTGCGCTCGCCAGGGAGGAAGAGGGTTCCCGTCCAGAGCAGGTTTCCGAACGACGGTGCACCTAGCCCCACGGTGGGCGCCAAATGTCGGGGGTTGGGTGCGACATATGCCAAAGGATGGCTTATCATGGATGGGGCGAGTAGAACGTCGCCGGTGCCTGGAAACTGGATGAGGTCAAGACATGCACGCCGGCGAATCTTACCCAGCTTTAGGGCTCTCCGAGGAGATAACACCCCTCATCGCTGCTCGGGGTCTCCGCATGATCAGTATGGCAAAGTGAGTACAAGGTTCCTCCTTGAGCTGTTCGGGGTGAGGAAGGAGAAGGGCACGGCTAGCTCTTCTCTTCCTCTATGTGTGTGTCAAACTATTAGGTTCCAACCCTTTGCATGGGTGCCCTGGGGGGGTTTATATAGGCCTACCCCCCGGGGGTACAATGGTAATCCGACTGGGCCCAGGTCCCAGCCGTCAGTCTCTTAAGTCGCCGTCTTCTCCGCCGACTCCTGGGGCCCGCCGACTAGTGGGCCCCGCCGATGGTGCAGCATGGGGCCGACAGCCCTCGTCCGCCGTGGGCGGTTCTTGCCGGCTGCAGGTTACTGTAGCCGTGCTTCTAATGACGCGAGCTTGGTCGCGGGGGCATGGCAACAGTGTTGCCGCCTGGCGGCGATCAAGCGGCCATTCCCTGTCTTGTAAGATTAATGGCGCATGGAGCCCGCGGGAGGGGCCGGCCGACTCTCGGAGGCCGATTCCAACGGGTCCGTCTTTGGGGCGTTCTCGCCGTCTTCTGCACTCCCGCCGACAGGCGGGTCCCGCCGTCTTCGGGTCGTACAGACAGGCCATCGTGGGTACAGGAATCTGCCGCAGAGTTGACGTCGAGGCCGGTGTGGCTACAAGCTGCGCCGGACGGAGATCTCCGTCGATGGGCGCCTCGTGGCCATGCCTCGCCTTTATGAGCGGGCGGGACCACCATGAGGTGGCTTTATCCCATCCCGCTCGTAGTCGCTCATGGAGGGAGTGGGCGGAATCGTGAACCCGACTCCTAGCCGGGCTTCATTGGAGGTCGCTGGCTTGGAGTCGGCTTGTCCTGGCCGCCTCGGGACTCGGCCTAGAGGCGATCGGCGACTCTGTCGCCGACTCTCTGAAGGCGGCTCTTCGTCTTGGGGTCTTGAGGGGCGCAGTCTGCCCCGATGTTTTGAAAGGTCCAGGGGCTCCGGTCTGCCTACCCGTGGCCCATTACTCCGACAATGGCGCACCAGCCAGAGGTGCGCCATAAGTAATTTATTTTTATTTTTTGTTGCATATAATAATTTTTTAGAAAATGAATATGAATATGAAACAGTAATATTTTTTATAAAAATAGCAATAATTGTTGTTTAACAACAATTGTAGTCTACACTTTATTGTTATTATTTTTTTAAAAATGAATATGAATATGAAACGGGGGTTGCTCGTCTGCGGCGGTGGAGCGGGGGAGGGTGCGGGGGGTGCTCGTCGGCGGTGGTGGAGCGGGGGAGGGTGCGGGGGGTGCTCGTCGGCGGGGGTGGAGCGGGGAGGGTTGTGGTGGGTCATCGGCGGCGGTGGAGCTAGCGGGGGAGGGTTGCGGTGGGTCGTCGGCGGCGGTGGAGCTAGCGAGGGAGGGTGCGGGTGGGATCGAGATCGAGATCAAAAAGTGTCCATGAAATTTAAAAATATTCATGATATCAAAAAGTGCCCATGAAATACAATCGAGAAATGAAGACTACGATTTAAATACAATCGATCTTAGCTAGCTATCTGTTCACAATCTTCTTGCCCTTCTTTTTCGCAAATGGACTTCTTCTGTGGAACGGACGTCCTTTAGGTAGGGTTGTCCTGCTTCTTCTTGTGGTGTGTGCTGCTACTTCATCGTTGTCGTCATGTTCGATCTTTGGGTCGCCGTACTTGTCGAAGTCTTGCTCATTGGCTACTCCATCCATTCCGATGATCTTCCTTTTGCCTCTCCTCACGACAACACGACTGGGCTTTGACGGGTCGGTAATGAAGAAGCATTGGTCAACTTGGGAAGCCAGTACACATGGCTCATTTTTCGCGGTGACGTTTGCGCCCGCAGTCTTGGATTTGGCTTCGGGTATAACCATGGTGGTGAAATACCGGTCTTCTTTTAGGACGCTGTCGGTGTCAAAACCGGCGGATCTCGGGTAGGGGGTCCCGAACTGTGCGTCTAGGCGGATGGTAACAGGAGACAAGGGACACGATGTTTTACCCAGGTTCGGGCCCTCTTGATGGAGGTAAAACCTCACGCCCCTGCTTGATTGATATTGATATTGTGGATGTTTACAAGAGTGGATCTACCACGAGATCAAGGAGGCTAAACCCTAGAAGCTAGCCTATGGTATGATTGTAAGGGTTGTGGTGTGTTGTCCTACGGACTAGAGCCATCCGGTTTATATAGACACCGGAGAGGGCTAGGGTTACATAGAGTCGGTTACAATGGTAGGAGATCTACATATCTCAGACGCCAAGCTTGCCTTCCACGCCAAGGAAAGTCCCATCCGGACATGGGGAGAAGTCTTCAATCTTGTATCTTCATAGTCTTGGAGTCCGATCGATGATGATAGTCCGGCCATCCGGACACCCCCTAATCCAGGACTCCCTCAGTAGCCCCTGAACCAGGCTTCAATGACGATAAGTCCGGCACGTATATTGCTTGGCATTGCAAGGCGGGTTCCTCCTCCAAATGATAGAAGATTGTGAACACCAGGATAGTGTCCGGCTCTGCAAATAAATTCCACATTCCACCATAGAGAGAATAATAATATATACACAAGTTCAATCTGCTGACGATTTTTGTGGCATGACGTCACACCACTACCAAGCCATTACTTGAATTGCCTTTTACTTAACCACCTCAGCGCGTTTAGCGAGGCGGTTTCCTTGGCACGTCTTGTCGAAGCAGAGATCGTGTTTCCCCTTAATCCGGGATTCTCATTAATACGGACGTGGGTAACCCAACCGCGCCATTGACGGTGACGCTTGGGGGATAAGCGAGTTTTACCAGGCCGGTGGGGGACGCGTAGACTTCGCCCGCCCATATAAGGGATAAGGATTCACCTTCTCACCTACGCCTTCTTCCTCCTTTGCTTGTCCATCTCCGCGCACTCGAGCTCCAGCGCCCAAGTTCACGCATCTCGTCTCAACCTTCTCCGACCATGTTCGGAGCGGGAGGTAAATGGTTGGCCTCCACCGTTAAGGAGGAGCACATCGCCAAACCGCTTCGGGCGCCGGATACCTCTCCGCGACATCAGCACCGGCCTGCCCGACGAGGGGCAGCTCATCCCCACCCCCAGGCCCCATGAGAGGATCGTCTTTCTTCCCCACTTCCTCCATGGATCGGGCTTTCCACTTCACCCCTTTGTCCAGGGGCTCATGTTCTACTACGGCCTGGATTTCCATGATCCGGCACCGAACTTCATCCTCAACATCTCGGCGTTTATCGTCAGGTATGCGAGGCCTTCCCTCTGCATCCGCCCCACTTGACTTGTGGCTCAAGACCTTCAATGTCAAGCCGAAGGTAGTGAAGGGTACTCAAGCGGAGTGCGGAGGCGCCATGTTGGGCAAGATGCCCAATGTCCTTTGGTTCGAAGGGGCCTTCGTGGAATCCGTCAAGGGGTGGCAATCGGGGTGGTTCTATATCACCGAGCCGTGTGACCCTACATGGGCGACGCCCCCGAGTTCAGATCTGGTATCCCCACGCAGCTCACCTCCTGGAAAGAGAAGGGCTTGATGTGGGGTAGTTCGGAGGAGCTGACGGGACTCCAAGCCTGTATCCAGAAGCTGGTGAAGAAGCTCAGGCTGGTTAATGTGGTCCAAGTCATGCTCGTCGCGGATTCTCCCATGCCAAGAGCGGCATTCAAGCTGTGGGAGTTCGATCCGGAACAGCACCAGGCGCTGAGCAAGCTCTTCGACACGACGTACGAAGGCGCCTGGAGGGTGCTGTTCAAGGGCGCCGAGGCCCCCGCATCCGCGACTGAAGATCGCGGATTTCGCTCACAGCGCCAAGCCAACGAGGTAAGTGGTTCTAACCCTTTACGGGACACTTGCTTTTCATAGTTTGTCTCTATGCGGGTTTTAATTTCCCCTTTTCCTTTGACAGGACTGGATGAGGGAGGCGGAGCAGATTATCTGTCCGGCTCCTATGCCAGAAAATCCAGTAGACGCCCGTCTAGCGGGGCTGCTGGTTCCGGCACCGCACGTGGTGCCGGAGAAGAAGGCCAAGAAGGAGGCCACGGGTGCTCGAAAGAGTGCCCGTTTTCAGGTGTCCGACGACTGGGGCGGACTCCTCCCGAAAATGAGGAGGAGAGAGGACTCTCTCCCAGAGGAGGGAGAGAGGAAGAGGAAGGCTTCCCCAACAGGGGAGGCCGAAGGGTCCAAGAGGGGAAGGACTATTCCCCCGGACAGCTCCGCCAACATCAACGTTGGCGAGAAAGAATGGCCTTCAAGGGCCAGGCCTCCGGCGAGATCATGAGTGTCCGGATTCCTGATTTATAATTTCTTTTTCTGCGTCACATAATGTCATTCTAATGCCGCATACTGCTTGTAGTCCGGCCAGTGATAATCTCCCCGCTTCATCGAGCGGGTCGTTGGCTCCGTAGGATGTAGACTCCATCCCGACCGCCTCCACCCCTCGCGACACCGAGGACGCCGAGGTGGGATCCCAAGAAGGGACCCATCAGGGGGAGGCTCCGGAGGCGCCGCAAGGCGTCCTTCCGGACTTTGCGCCGGACTCCATATCCGAACCCGCAGTGGCTCCGGAGTCCGGTCGGCGGCCCCTTCAACCGAACGGCAAGACTGTGACTCCAGCGGCGTCCGTCCAACCGGAGGCGCCGGGCAATTTGTTGGAGGCGCTGCAGAGCGCTTCCATCGAGGAAGAACACCGCACTATTATGAGTGCGGTGATTCAGAAGGTGCAGCTCGCCAAGAGCGGGCTGACCGAAGCCTGCAGTAGCCTTCTATCAGGCTTTGAGGTAAGAAGTTAAAAATATGCAATGTAATACCGCATAGACAGTAGCCCCTGATGCTCGGTTCGGTGTTCGGGAAGAAAAGCCGGACTGAGAATCTAAAAAAAGGAAGATATACGCAGGGTTGCTAAAAAATCATGTCAATATGGGTTGCAGGCTGCGCTGCTGACCTCTGCCGCACTGACTGTGGAGATCGGTGCTTTGAAGCAGGAGCTCGAGCGGTCCGAGCAAGAGCTCGGCCAGCGCCCAGAAGCAGCTCCAGGACAAAGAAGGTGAGTAACACCACTTTGAACTTGTACCTTCATGTAAAAGGATTTAGGTTGCAACAAAAAATAACAAGGATAACATGGGTACTGCAGGGGCCACGAACGAGGTGGCGACCCTGAAGGAGGCCGTGTCCGCGGCCGAACGCAATGCGGCCACGGAACGGGCGGAGCGAGAAAAGCAAGAGGCGCGGGTGGCGGTGGTTCAGCAAGAGCTCCAGGCTCTCATGGAAAAGCATGAGAGTTTGGAGCGTGACTCAAAGACTCGAGAGTCCGAGCTTGCCTCGGCTCTCGAAAGTGCCAAAACTGCCAAGGCCGATGCCCATAAGTCCTTCAGAGATTGAGTTGATGAGGAAGATAGCGGCGGGTAAGGCATTTTTCATGCAAAGCAAGCATGTGAATGTAAATTACGTGTTACTTACCCGAATTCGGAGCTCTCTCGAGGCGTTTGCAGATCTGCCTCGGCGAGTCCGATGCCGCCGCATTCTACCGAGCCGAGGAGGGAGCTCAACGGAGAAGGTCTTCTGGTCTCGATGTCGAGGCCGCCATCCGGTGTTTTCTGGCGACCAGGTGAAGCAGCTGGTCGAGCTCCATAAGGTGGCCGAAAGCAGGCCATGAAGGGCCTCATAGTCCGGCTGTGGCTGGAGAGGCCATGCACAGGAGCTACTTCGGCCTCGCGGCGACGGTTGGTGGATGCGTGCCCCTGGGTGGAGGTTATCAAGCGCTCCGCCTGTATTGAAGGTGCTTGTCGGGCCCTTGCCCGCACAAAGGTGCATTGGGGCAAGCTGGATGCGGAGAAGCTAATCACTGACGCGCCACCAGCGGGCAAGGAATATCGTACGCCCGAGATGTACTATAAGACTGTCCCGAAGGGCGCCCGCAAAATTGCGGATGAGTGCCCAAGAGATGTAATTATTGAGTGAATTCGCAATGTGTTATCCTGTGCGCTGAAAACTTTGTTCATATGCGTTAAGCAACGCTTGTTAATTTAAAATATTACCTTCTGTGCGGCCGTTTATTAAATCTGAGAGATGGCAAGTCGTCGGCTCCAGGCCCCATGCCACGAGTGCTGGGGTGTTCGGGATAAACTTGAGCACTCTTGTTCCCATTTTTGGGTCCATCTAGGGAGGCGCTCAACACAACGAACAAGGCAACCGGACTTATAGTGCTTGAACACTCTCACTTAGCCATAGAATTCTATAATTTTAAATTTCGGCGAAGCCCCTAGTATTCAGAAGACCGAATTAGGGGCGCTATCCACGCCTTCATCGGACATTATCCGGAACTTCGCTCGAAGCGGCGTAGGTCTTTAAGGACCCGAAAGGACCTCTCGAATAGCGACCAGTCTCTCGCCTTATCATGACGGTCAATTTTAGCTTTCTCCACTGAGGCGTTAACCCGGCTCAACCGGGGCGCAATCGCAGTGGTTCTCCCAGTGCTACCTTAGCCGATATAACGGAATGTAAGGTGCCAAACATGGGAGCCGGGCAAACCCAACTATTGACCCAGGACATGATTCGGAGCCGATTCATATAATGCTATAAGTTCGGGGTGCCGCACTTGTGAAAGTGTGCGGACTTTATCACACCATAATGCGGACAACATAAGCCCCTGGTGTATTTGGCCGTACCAAGATGTACGGATGCAACATGTCGTAAATGAACATATATATATAAGGTAATGCAATTATAGGCAAAAAGGTGCTGCATTTTATTCGAGAAGATATGCTATGAGTGCGGAATGATACAAATAGTGCGGAAAGCAAGGGATTGGACGAATGAAAAGCGTCTCCCTCCAGGGGTAGGCCGCGGAATGTTGTATGTAACAAATTTAATGCTCGTGACGGAGACCACCTGAGTGTTCGTCGCGGTCTTTGTCCTTCCCTGGCTGTTGCATCATGAGTTCGGCAGGTTCGCCGCCGGACAGAATTCTGTATAAAAAAGAGAGAAATAAAAGAAAAAAGAGCGGCACACTTGGGAGCCGCTGGTGTGGTCGAACCGCACTCTGCGTCTGTTGTGGTTGTGTCTTTCCCCCTATGCCCATGGTATCTCCAGGGCGTAATTATGTACGCGGAGAGTTTGTCTTACAATTATGCGAGGGCTAGGGTTGAGGCCGCATTGCTACGCGTGCTCGGAACGTGCCAGGTGGTCTTGGTTGATGCTGCTCCGGGTGCGTTTGGCCGTGTTCGGTCGTTTAACAGCCGGACTCGAAAATTGCCTTAAAAGGCTGTTCTGGACTTCAGCCGCGAGAGCCGCTGTATGTTCCTCCGTTCGGAGGGAGCGTTCCATGTTTCCATTGACCGTGATGACTCCACGAGGGCCTGGCATCTTGAGCTTAAGGTATGCATAATGCGGCACCGCGTTGAATTTTGCGAACGCGGTTCGTCCGAGCAGAGCGTGATAGCCGCTGTGAACGGGACTATGTCGAAGATTAACTCCTCGCTCGAAATTATCCGGGATCCGAAGACCACTTCCAGTAATCGAGCCTGTACAATTGGCCTCGACACCTGGTATGACACCTTTGAAGGTTGTCTTTGTAGGTTTAATCCTTGAAGGGTCTATGCCCATCTTGGCGCACCGTATCCCGATAAAGCAGGTTCAGGCTACGCCGCCGTCCATCGTGACTCTCATGAGGTGAAATCCATCGCCGATTGGGTCTAAAACCAATGCGCGAATCCGCCATGGCGGATATCGGTCGGATGGTCTCTTCGATCGAAAGTGATCGGGCAAGAGGACCATGGGTTGAATTTTGAGCGATCGCTCCATCGCCAGATATCGCCCCTTTAGTGCACGCTTCCGCTCCCTCTTTGGAATATGCGTTATGTATATCATGTTTACCGTCCGAACTTGAGGGGGGGAATCCCTTTTGTCCTCTGTTGTTCGGGCGGCCGGGTCTCTTCCTCGTCATCGCTGTGCAGCCCCTTGTCACTGTTTTCGGCGATTAATTTGCTCGCTGCTTGAATACCCAACAATCTCTGTTGGTGTGGCTAGCTGGCTTTTCGGGGGTTCCATGTATTTGACAGGAGCGGTCGAGTATTCGGTCCAAATTGGACGGGCCCGGAGTGGTTCTTTTGAATGGCTTCTTCCGTTGATCGGGCTTGGAGCCTCGGAATCCGGCGTTGACTGCCGTATCCTCATTGCTATCGCCGTTAATGCGGCGTTTGTTTTTGTTTCGACGCAACCTGCCATTGCGGTCCTTGGTGTCCGGACTGCCAGCGTTTTTGCAGAAGTTGTTGCTGCGAGCTAGCCAGCTATCCTCTCCCGCACAGAAGCGGGTCATGAGTGATGTGAGGGCTGCCATGTATTTCGGCTTCTCCTGTCCTAGGTGCCGGGCCAGCCACTCGTCGCGGATGTTATGCTTGAAGGCAGCGAGTGCCTCTGCATCCGGACAGTCGACGATTTGATTTTTCTTTGTTAAGAACCGTGTCCGTAATTGCACTGCCGATTCGTCTGCTGCTGGATTATGTGGCTTAGGTCATCTGCGTCCGTGGTCGCATACGCGCGTTCTGGAAGTTGTCGAGGAATGCGGCTTCCGTGTCTTCCCAAAGATCCAATTGACTCTGCGGGCAGGCTATTAAGCCAATGCCGAGCTGGTCTTTTGAGCTTGAGCGGGAGATATTTGATGGCGTGGAGATCGTCGCCGCGGGCCATATGTATATGGAGGAGATAATCCTCAATCCAAACCGTGGGGTCTGTTGTGCCATCGTAGGATTCGATATTAACGGGTTTAAACCCTTCAGGGATTTGATGATCCATTACTTCGTCAGTGAAGCATAGTGGGTGTGCGGCGCCTCTGTATTGAGCAATATCGCGACGTAGCTCGAGAGAGCGTTGTCTGCTGTGTTCAGCCCGGCCGGAGTAGTTGTATCCGGCGCGACGGTATTCGTCGTGGGTCTTGGGGCGCTCGCGTGATCCATAGATAGATCTGGATTGTCTTGCCTTGTCCTCCAATATATCTCGCAAGTCCGGCGCGTTCCGTGGCTTCATGCTTTTTGAGCGATGCCGGGGTACGGTTTTGGTGGAGGGCTTGCACGCCTCTCTGTCAGCGCCACGAGGTGGTCGGTCTGCCGTACAGCGCTGGTGATGCAGGTTTGTATGCTTCCTCCTCTAATCAGGGAGCAACTTGCGTTTTGGGTAACTTTTGGAGGCGTTCGAGTTCATACTCTTCGGCCGCGAGGACCTTGGTCCATCTGTCGGCCAGTAGGTCTTGATCAGCTTGAAGTTGTTGCCTCTTTTTCTTTAGGCTGTTTGCCGTGGCCATTAGCCTGCGTCTAAAACGCTCTTGTTCGACGGGATCCTCAGGCACGACGAATTCGTCGTCGTCGAGGCTTGCCTCGTCTCCGGAGGGAGGTAAGTAATTGTCTTCCTCGACCTCGTCGTCTGCCGCCCTCTCATGAGGGCTTGCTTCTGCGTCCTCCTGCGCTGGATCGTGCTGGAGGGGGTTGTCTTCGGCACTTTCTGGGGTGTTATTATCTCCTGTGCCGGAATCTCCATTCTTGTCGTGGCGGGATTTAGAGCGGCGCCGTTGACGTCGGCGCTTGGGCTGTTTCTTTAAGGAATCGGCCTCCGCTGCTTCTTCGCCGTCCCCATCTTTTGGGGTGTCCACCATGTATATGTCGTATGACGAGGTGGTCTTCCAGTGTCCTGTAGGCAGTGGTTCTTGGTAGTCTCCGGCATCGTCGTCCATACCGTCGATGTCTTCGAGTCGTAGTCGAGTACGTCGGTTAAATAAATCGCCGACGGTGGCTCTGAAAGTGGGTGGTGGGTGGGATCTGAATTTCTTCGTCGTCACGTCCCAACCCTCCTGGCCGTAGTTCGCCGAGGCTCTCTGAATAGCGAGAGATGCTTGATGAATTTATGATATCGCCGAAGGCGAAGTGCCGAAAGATGTCCGCAGCGGTGAATTTCCATGATCGGGCGCCCAATCGGATTCGACCGCGGTGGGCGCAGGAGGTTCGAGTCCGCAAGGAGTCCGCACCTCTCGAAGTCATGAGCTTTATGCGGGACAAGGTAAGTGTTCGCTCCATCGCCGTAGAAGTTGCAGCTCCGAGGCGGTGTCCAGCCATCCGTCCTCGATCCAGCGATCGGCTCCGGGCTATGGGTCGGAGCGGATTCGTGTCGGCCTCGTGGTGCCGTCCGCGCGAAGTTAGGTCATGCCCATTGTGACAGCGCAGCACGCCGGCTGCGGCTTAGATCCATCAAGATCAAGTCCCGCGATATCGGGCCGTGAAGTTTAGGCTTCAAACCTGACCTGACGGCCAGGCGTAGCTTTCGATCTGCTCCAGATGGCTGCGAAGGTTGCCAAAGGCGAAGCGCCCGAATACGAAGATCTGTCCGGGAGGAAAGTCTCACCCGAGACTGCGTCGTTGTTGATTGAAGAGGCCATCAAGCCTATCGGTGGCGACACGGAGGAACTCTCAATGAAAGCACCAATGTCGGTGTCAAAACCGGCGGATCTCGGGTAGGGGGTCCCGAACTGTGCGTCTAGGCGGATGGTAACACGAGACAAGGGACACGATGTTTTACCCAGGTTCGGGCCCTCTTGATGGAGGTAAAACCTTACGTCCTGCTTGATTGATATTGATATTGTGGATGTTTACAAGAGTGGATCTACCACGAGATCAAGGAGGCTAAACCCTAGAAGCTAGCCTATGGTATGATTGTAAGGGTTGTTGTGTGTTGTCCTACGGACTAGAGCCATCCGGTTTATATAGACACCGGAGAGGGCTAGGGTTACATAGAGTCGGTTACAATGGTAGGAGATCTACATATCCGTATCACCAAGCTTGCCTTCCACGCCAAGGAATGTCCCATCCGGACACGGAGAGAAGTCTTCAATCTTGTATCTTCATAGTCTTGGAGTCCGGTCGATGATGATAGTCCGGCCATCCGGACACCCCCTAATCTAGGACTCCCTCAGACGCTCTTGGCCCATCTGACACGGAACATCGGGACCTTCTCTCCAGCGTAGCTCAGCTCCCAGATCTCCTCGATCCTTCCGTAGTATCTGTCCTTGTCGTTGCCGGTGTAGGATTCCATCGTTACCCCGGAGTTTTGATAACCATCGCTCTTCATGTGCTTGTCCTCGATTGTAGAATGTGTAGCCGTTGGTATCGTGACGCCTCATAGGTCATCGTTGTGCTCGGCGCCTCGTGACAAGGCGAATATGAGTTGTTCTTCCGCGGCAGAATCCTCATGTAAAGGGTACGGCAGAAGCTTCTGCTTGAACCAACGCGTGAAACATGAGTTGTGCTCTTTGATTATATCTCCATCCATCCTCTGTTGGCCTCGGTCATTGTACGTCTTCTCAATAAAGGTTTTGTGCTCTACCAGCCAAGGATCGACCACGTCTATGTGTTGTAGCGTGACTAGGTTTGCTCTTTCAAAGTCGGCGAGTCGACCCTCGAAGTCGACATGCATTTCGCGGCGACCCTCACGGTGACCCCATCCAGCGATCCTGCCTAGGTGTCTGTTGACGGGCAGCCCAACGGGGTTCTCGATGCCTAGATAATTAAATGCGATGGGAGATGCACTCTTGATTGAAAAGCCCCTGGCTATACTTCCCTCGACGTGACATGTTGCGAACGTATCCTTTGATGACACCATTCATCCTTTGAACGGCATCATCTTTGTGCAGGAACGCCGGCCCGAGTTGGATGATATCCTCCACGATATGGACCAGCAGATGCACCATAACGTCGAAGAATGCGGGCGGAAGTACATCTCAAGCTCGCATAGTATCACCGCGATCTCTTCCTCGTAGCCTTCGAGTTGCCTCACGCCAATCGACTTCCGAGAGATGACGTCGAAAAGTTGCATAGGCCAAATAGTGTTTCACGGACGTGGCGTCCATGATCCCCTGGATTGCAACCGGAAGTATTCGTCATCAGCACGTGATACCGTGAGACTTCATCCCGCTAAACTTCTGCTTCGCTGGGTCTAGGTATCTGCTTATCTTCCCACAGAATCAGAAGGAAGTTTTACTCCTAGGAGGCAGGTGAAAAACAGCTCGATCTCCAACTGACTAAGAGTGAAGCACGCGGGAGGGTAGCCATTTCCGGTCTTCTTGGCCTTTTTGCCTTTGCGACGACTTTTTGTGTCCTGCTTCGCCTCATCATCATCATCATCATCATCATCATCATCATCATCATCATCATTAGCGTGAAGCTCTTGCCTGATGCCCATTGATTTCAAGTCTGCCCTTGCTTTCGGCCCATCTTTGGTCCTCTCTGGCATGTTGAGCAGGGTACCAAGCAGACTCTCGCATTAATGCGTTCTTCGTGGATATGCATGACATCAAGGCTGTGAGGCACACGGTGGATCTTCCAAGACGGCAAGTCCCAAAAACAGACCTCGTTTTCCATACCTTCAGCAGCGGCTCTGGCGCCTTTCGCTTTCGGCTCTGGCGCCTTTTGCTTCTTTCCGGTGGGCGGTCTTTCCAATTTTTCAACAGCTCGTCTATTTCCTCGCCGCTCCTCGTGACAGGCGTTTTGGGTTCGGTTTCACCATCTAACAGATCCTTGCGTTTCCTCCACGGGTCATCGTCGCGAAGCCACCTTCGATGTCCCATGAACACGGCTTTCGAAGACCCGGGATCTCTATCTAGCTGGTGATATGTTGTGTAATCCATGCACCTTATGCATCTAGAAAATCCGTGGACTACCTGCCCCGCGAGATATCCGTAACCGAGATAGTCGTGCACCGTCGTGAGCAGTGCGGCTCTCATAGGGAAATATTCTTTCTCTACGGCGTCCCACGTATTGGCTGGCGTTTTCCACAACGTGTCTAGCTCCTCCTTCAGCAGCCCCAGATACAGATTGATGTCGTTCCCTGGTTGTTTCGGCCCTTCAATTAGCATACTCATGTGAATGTACTTCCTCTTCATGCACAACTGTGGGGAAGGTTGTACATCCACACAAACACAGGCCGGGTGCTATGTGTGCTTCTCTGGCTGCCAAACGGATTGACTCCATCGGTGCTCGCGCACGATGTTCCTTGGATCCTTCCCAAATTCTGGGTATTCAAGTTCAACGCTTGCCACCGCTCGCATCCTAAGGGTGACTCAGCATCTTGTCTTTTTATTTATCTCCGGATCATTTCCGTCATCTTCCCGCTAATACTCCTCCCTATCCGAGTGCCAACGCAGGAGCTTTGCTACCTTAGGGTCCGCGAAATACCGCTGCAGACGAGGAGTAATCGAAAAGTACCACACCGATTTTTGAGGAGCTTTCTTCCTCTTCTTGTATCGAGTGACGCCGCACACCGGACATATGGTAGACTCCGCGTGCTCGTCCCGACAAATGATGCAATTGTTCATGCACACATGGTATTTCACGTGCGGTAAATCCAGAGGACACACGATTTTCTTGCCTCCTCGAAACTGGTCGGGCACTTGTTCCCCTTGGGAAGACGTTCGTGCTGTAATGACATGTTCTCGTCGAAGCATCGCCGGTCATTTTGTGTTTTACCTTCATCTCCGTGAGCCATGAGCGTTACTTTCAAAGCGGTATCCTAGGGCCTGCATCCTTCATACAATGGAGTAACCGCATCTATCTCTAGTTGATCTAGCTTGGCTTTCTCTCGGGCGGCAGCTCTTGCGTTATCCGTCTGCTTGAGAAGCAGCTCTTGAATATGAGGGTCCTGTACCCAGCCTCCATCGTCGCTGCTCGCATCTTCATCTTCATGATCATGCCCTTCGTCTTGATCTTCCTCATCATCATGTACGACATCTTCTACATGATGATCGTGTATGCAACATCACCGCCCGTGATCATGTCACGGAGATTCTTCGTCTTCTCGCCCGCCCTACGCCGGTGGTACTTGTCTTGTTGCCCTTCCTCATTTCTTGCCCGGCCCCCATGGACGACTTCATAGTCATCTTCATCACCTTGCCATCGATAGCCATCCATGAAACCACGCAAGAGCAGGTGGTCCCGCACCTGCCCGGAATCTGGGTCCGCAATAAGGCTCTTCACCTTGCATCTTCGACACGGACATCTTATCTTCGTCTCGTTCTTTTGAAGCATCTCGGCCTTCGCGGAGCTCAAAAACCTATTCACGATGCCTTCGGTCATCGTATGACCATAGTCGCCTGCAAGGGTAGAGCAAAATGATATTTTAGAACCAAGAAAAATTTGGCATGACCTTCCCTAAAAATAGGACCAAAAAAGAATGCATAGTGCCAAAATTCTCGCCAAACGGAAATGAATCAACATTCCGGCAAAATATTGGCAACTATCGCATTTCAAATACCGTACCTGCAAACACAAACATATATGCAACACCACAAACACAAGCAACACCACAAACATACATAGATCTAGCTAGGCCACAAAAGTGCATGTGCACGTTGTTGGAGCGAGCTAGGGAGAAAAAAGTAGATCTACATCATGAAGATAGCTTTCCCTTACTTACCTATCAAAAAGGTAATTTCACCACTTAATTTTGATGAATCTATGGTGGAAATGAGGTGAGGAGGAGGAGGCAGCCAAAGCTTGGAGAAGGAGGTGGAGGGAATGAAGTGGGGAAAGTGAGTGGGTAGGAGTGGGGCTGTCCAAAATATCTTGTTGGGGTCCCAGGTTACTAATGGCGCACCAAAGCAAATGCGCCATTAGTAACCACAGTTACTAATGGCGCACTGCAGGTGGTGCGCCATTAGTAGTGTTGCGTAAAAGTAAAAAATAGTATATATATATATATATATATATATATATATATATATATATATATATATATATATATATATACTAATGGCGCACTGGTGATCGTGCGCCATTACTAGTCTAAACTAGTAATGGCGCACCGGCAGAGGCGCCATTAGTAGTTTTGCAAAAAAAAGAATAAAAAAATGAAGTAATGGCGCACGATCTGACTCGTGCGCCATTACTAGTTAGAACTAGTAATGGCGCACTTCGACCTGATGCGTCATTAGTATGTATGGAAAAATGAAAAAAAAATTAATACTAGTGGCGCACCATGTCTCTGGTGCGCCATTAGTGTCTTCCACACTAATGGCGCATCACCGACTGGTGCGCCATTAGTATATAGTAGTGGCGCACTGGTTCCTCGGTGCGCCATTAGTATCAATCCTATCTATAGCCCTTTTCCTAGTAGTGTGTCGCACAGAAGCTACTACAATTCAGGTTTATCTCTTTAAAAGATCAACTTGCAGACATCTTCACCAAGCCTCTACCTTCTCCCATGTTTGAGGTATGTAGACGCAATCTCAACCTCCTAGATGCTTCAGAAGTGAGTTGAGATTGAGGGAGGGGGTTAGACTTCGTATTGTAGCCTTATTGTGTCATCCATACCATATTGGTATAGAACTTGTATGACACCATTATATATAAACACTATTCTGATCATGGGATCAGAATAATATTTTGATCACAACATGAACTTTCCGAGTAACGCGCCTGACCTTCCCCGAGTACTAGGTTGAACTTCAACTAAAATGTGTCCAAATGAGGCTTGCGATATACCGTTGGAAAGCTATGGACCCCAATATCATGACCCAAGTTAAATTTTTGGCAAAATGTAAGCGGTTTAAAAGCAGGTTTGAAAACCGTTTTTTCTTCATACAAAAAACGTGAATCGTATTTTCGATCGCATTTCTAAAACGTTTATCGGAATCAGGTAAATCATATGACATTCGAAAGCTGCTGCAAAACCGCTCCTTTGGCATGTTGAAAGTTTTATCTAGTTCCCTATGGATAAAGAGTAATTTGGAAAATTGCAAAATTTCGCAAACCGAACAGCCGAGTTCGTATTTTCAATGTAATTTCTAAATGGCTAATCCAATTGAGGCAAATGGCATGGCGTTGGAAAGCCTGTGAAAATGCGGTACTTCTTCATGTTAAAGGTTTTTTCTAATTTGGAATGGTTTAAAAGTAATTCATAAAACGGTACAAGTTCCACCGAGCTTGTATTTTCGAGCAAAGTTTTTAACCGTGCGTCCGAATGCAACAAATGATACGGTGTTGGAAATCTTTAGGAAATGCGAAACTGTTTCGTATATATTGTTTCTCCCAATTCCTTACGGTTTTAAGTCAAATTGGAAAATGGCTAGAAACGTATTTTTGGCATAATTTCTACAAACTTTATCAGAATGGGGCAAATAATATACCGCTGAAAAGCTACTGAAAATGCGAAACTTTTTCATGTTGATGGTTTTCTTTGATTCCTAGCCATTTTCAAGTGATTGCGAAAACAACGAGATTATTCGTTCTGCCTTTATCTCGAAACTGATTCTTCGAAAATGCACCGCGTGAAGAAACTGAAGTTCTCGGCACGTGTACTTGAATTTCACTCTTTTTTTCACGTCCTTTTTTGGCTCGCAGCTCTCCATCCACTACTCGTATCTCTCCATCCACTCACCGGAATTGAGCAACTGATATACCGATGGAAAGCTGGTATAAACACGCAACTTTCCCGTGTTGATCACTTTTTCTTACTCGCGATGGTTTTAAAAGTTTTTTATCTGAAATTCATTCAGTGTAGTAGTTAAACTTCCTGTTGTTTTCACGTTGAACTTCTGTGACGTATTTTCGTTTGTAATTTCTCATCCATTTCGTCGGTGTTACACAAATGATATTCCTTTTGTACAGACCTCTCTCACAATATTTTTTTAACTTTCTTCGACCGAGGACTTGAACTTATAGCAACAAAAAAATTGGACCTTGCCTTTATTTCATTTTTCTCATATTAAACACATACCATGTAGTAGATGAACCTTTTCCATTTTTATAATTTGAATTTTTTGTTTTCTTTTTGAAATAAAATTGCTCCCGAATAATAAACTAAACTTCTTTTGTGGATTGAGAGAATTATTTTAAAATGCAAAAAACATTTTTTGTGTTTTTGAAGATGGAAATACAAGGTGAACCTCTCTCCCAAGAATTTTTTTACTTCCCCGGACAGAGCACTTGAACTTATTTCAACAAACCTTTTAAGCTTTTATTTTCTATACTTTTATTCTCACCTGAAATGCATTCCTAGTAGTAGTTGAACTTCATCTTGTTGTTTTCACCTTAAACTTTTGTCACGTATTTTTGTTCAACCTCTGTCACAAGAATTTCTGAACTTTCTCGGGCCGAGCACTTGAACTTCTAGCAACAAAACTATAGGCTTTGCATTTTCATTTTTTTAATACAAAATACACACCATGGTGTACGTGAACTTCTCGCAGTTATCAATCTGAACTTCTGAGATCATGCGTTCGACCTTCATCGAAAAATCAGAGTCTCCGAAAATGCATTTCGTGAAGAGGTTGAACTTCTCGAGCAGGTCTTTTTGAACTTCACTCTGTTTTTCATGTGTTGTTTTTTACCTGTAAGTCCCCAACCACTTGCCGAAATTGAGCAAATGATATACCGATAGGAAGCTATTGAAAAAACACAACTTTGTCGTCTTGATCATTTTTTCATACTCTTGACGGTTCAAAAGAATTTTTTCAATACATAAAAATCTGTTTTAATTGGTATACATTAAACTTTTAAACCATTCATCGGAATGTAGCCTATAATATACCATTGGAAAACTTATGAATAGGAGCAACTTTTTCATGTAGACATTAGATTCAAATTCCTTTGCCGTTTGAGTGAAGTTTGACAAATGAAAAAAAACAACGTCGTTTTTGCTTTCTTAACATGTAACTGAAGGACGGACGTCTCGCACTAGAAATTTTGAACCATGCAGGGAGGAGCATGTGAACTTCTTGCAACAACCCTTTTATGGTTTTAGTTTTCTATTCTTTTTAATCTAACCTAAAATGCATTCCTTGTAGTTGTTGAACTGCTCGCGGTTTTCACCGTGAACTTTGGTCGCGTATTTTTTCCGTAGTTCCCCACCATGTTCGACGAAGTTGCACAAGTGATATACCTGTTGAAACTTGTTGAGAAGACTCAACATTTTTCCAATACAGTTAAACTTTTGTTCGAACAACATACACCAATTTATTTTGATGGTTTATTTTGGAATAGAGCATACGTACACCCTTCGGAAGTTTTCGAACAGGATGAACTTTTTTCATGTAGGGTTTTTTTTTGTTCCAAATTTGTAATGGATTGAGAGAATTATTTTAAAATACGAGAAACAACATCTTTTTTGGTATTTTTTGAACACGTAAACGCACTGTGAACCTCTCCCTCAGGAATTTAGAACTTCCGAGGGCAGAGCAGATGAACTTCTACCAACAAAAAATTTGGAATTTGGTTTTTCGTCCTTTTTTCCCGTATGAAACACGCACCATGTTGTATGTGAACTTCCAGTTGTTATAAATTTAAACTTCTCTCTGTTTTGCTTTATTAACATAAAAAATCTGAAAAAAAATTATAGACATAGAACCACTCTAACTTTTTTATTCTCATCTGAAACGCATTCTGTGTAGTAGTTGAACTGCTCGTTGTTTTCACTTTGAATGTTTGTCCCACATATTTGTTCGTAATTCCTCAACCATTTATCAGAGTTGCACAACATTTTGGGTTTGTTTTTGCACATGTAAATATATGGTGAACCTCCTTTAGAATAATTTTTGAACTTTCCTGGGCCGACCACGTGAACTTCTAGCAATAGTCTTTTTAGACTTTGCCTTTTTATTCTTTTTCTTATATTAAACACACTTCATGTAGTAGTTGAACCGCTGGTTGTTTTCACCTTGAACTACTCTTTGCTATTTTACCCATAAAACCTAAAACATTGTTAGAAAAGCCATCGAAAAGGCGCAACTTTTATGTGTCGGGTACTTTTTCTAATTTACACCAGTTTAAGAGCTTTTTTAATATGTTAAAACTTTTTTTAATGATACAGACCAAAATTTTAAACCGTTTAAGAGAATAAATGTTATGATATCTTGTTTGGAGAGAGTTTGAATAGGAGAAACTTTGGCATGTTGATAGATTTTTCAAAATGCATCGTCGTCTATGAGTTGTCTTTAAAAATGGCCAAAATGACATTGTTTTGTTTTTGTTTTTTGAACTTGTAAATCCTAGGTTTTAATAAACTTTGAACATATGTGTTATTTTAATTTGAACTTCATTTTTTTTTTTGAGTAAAGAATTATTTTTTATTTTTAAGTAAACATCAAATTTGACTGTTTTTTCATTTTCGACTTAATGGTTGATTCTGATTTTTTTTACTAACGATGAAATCCTAGATTTTTTAGTGAACATTGAACCACTTTGTTATTTTAGTTTAAACTTCTAGCTTTTTAAAAAACGGGAAAATCTATTTCAACTTTTTTAGTAGTCCCTTTATTTTAATTTAAATTTCTTCATTTTATTCTTTAGTAATAAGAGAAAAGTCTGAGTTTTTTATAAACTTCAAACTTCTCTATTATTTTAGTTTGAACTTCTTAGTTTTATTCTTAGCAATATATGGTTTTTAAATAAGCACAAACAATTTTTTCAAATGAACTTTGTACTTTTAGAAACGGGAAGAATTTGAGTTTTTTTAGTATCCGTCAAACTACTCCATTATTTATATTGAACTTTATGATTTTATTCTTTCGTAATGAGAAAAATCGGAGCTTTTATAAACACTAAACCGCTTCTTCTTTTTAATTTGGACTTCTTGTTTCTATTTCCTTTAGTAATTTAGTAATGGATAAATCCTACTTTTTTATATACATTTAACCAGTCCGTCATTTCAATTTGAACTTCTAGATTTAAAAAAAGAGGAGAAAATCCATTCAAAAGCTCGGTTATTTTAATTTGACCTTCTTTGTTTATTACAAATATATGTGTATCTCATTTTTCTCCATTTTTAACTCTTCAATTTGTTAAATTTATACTTCTAGAGTTTACATTTTTCGAGTTAGGTTTGTTCTCTTCTTAGTATATAAACACCGAACTCCCCCATTATTTCAATTTGAACTTCTAGGTCATTAGTTTTGTAAACAGGGAAATTCTTTTTTTATAAACAAACTAGTTTATAATAAGCATTGAACCTCCCCTTTATTAAATTTGAACTTTTAGGTTTTATTAGAAATCTTTTCAATAAATGATAGCCATCCTAGTTTAATGTCCAGTTTTTTTTAGAAATGTGAAAATCCAGTTTTTTTTTTCATTGGACAAGTTTAAAAAAAATTGAACTTCTTTGCTTTATTTGTAGAAAATATAACAACTATTTTTTAATAAACATTGGACCACTCTGTTTGTTTAATTTGAACTTCGTGGTATTATTTTAGAAAGAAACAGAGATAAATTTGTAAACATCAAAAATTTTATGGGAAATCCTTTTTTTGGAAGTTTCTTTTATTTTTTGTGAGCATTTTTGTAGATACTGAATATATTCTTTTACTGTCTGACCAACACAAGCTCATACAACCTATTGTAAGAACCATTATTTAAAGTATGATGCTAGTAGGGGAATTTTCTCGAGCACCTTTCGTGCACACAAGTACACAAGGATCTCTGCCTGAATTAAGAAAAACTTGCATTCAGGTTGCTATGGAGTTTACACTTTGTACACTGAACTCCCTCGCGGATAAAAGAGAATAAAAGAGATCAACATATGAAGTTGCAAAGATCCATAATTTTATTATGCCACAAGCAACCACATTTGAACTCTCTCAGGATCAGTATATGAACTTCCATAGTTTTCTTTTTCTCTCAAAAAAGCATCAGCCGTTGTTAAATTGCAACTCAAAATTCAGTATGTGCGTTTGTAATTTGCTAGAAAAGGATTGCTAGTCAATCTAACAAAATTCTAAATGAATCAGCTCTTGGCATGTTGATCTTTTTTGCATCCTGTCGTAGCTGAAGCCGTTCTGTAGTCACGCAACAAATTACAAGAGAAATGCAAGTGTTAGGAAGAAACAGAAACTCAAAATAGGTTGCATAAAATCATGTAAAGAGAGAAGGGAACATGAATATGAGGATGAAGGTGACCTCGGCTGAATCAGGGGTTCCGACGACCACTCATCCAGTTCAAGGTGGACCGATGGCTCAGGCGAAGTGGGACTGCCCCTGGTGCTGCGGTAGTGGAGCCCCATCGGGAGGAGGCATCGCAGTTGCGGGTCCCCACCGGGATGAGGTGGAGGGCGACGTGCAGGGGTGCAGGAGGTGCAAGGGCAACTCTGGCGTGGGACGACGGCAACACGCAGGGATGCATGTGTTCAGCGGCGGCACGTGGAGATGTTGGGTCCCGACGGCTGCGGGGGGTGCGGGGTTTCGGTGGCGCGCGTGGATCCGGAGGTCTGGCGGTGGTGGAGCAGGTGAACAAAGACCCCGACGGCGGTGGGGTGCGGGATTCCCGGTGGCGCGCGGGGGTGCAAGGTTCCCGGCGCGCCGGACAGTGCGGGGGATCCCGACGATGGTGGGTGCGTCGTCTCCGACGGAGCGCTGGGGTGCGTGGGTCTCGACGGTGTTGGGCGCAGGCGGCAGCGCGTACTAGGGGAGGTCGTTGGATCCACGGTGGCGGTGGCGGCGGCGGAGGTCCAGAACGGTGTTGGGGAAGAAGGCAGGGGAGGAAGAGGAGGCCGGGCGGGATTGGAGTGTGGGGGAGGCACGACGGGATCAGGCTGTGGGGGAGGTGGGGGGGCATGGCGTGGGGAGGCCGTGGGCCGGTTCGGGGGTAGGTTTCATTTTCTGATCTCAGGAACACCTGCACCGGCCTATATAGGGCATGACGTGATCCAAATAGTTATTCTAATCCTGGGATTAGAATATTAGCAGAATAACTATTCTGCACACCACTTCGGCACTGCACGCTCAACAAAAGCGCACTGCATCATTTTGACGACGAGCACTGCAATAGAGACTAGTGAACTTCTCGTCGAAAAATATTGCACGCGTTATTTTTTCGGTACTGTTTTCGCTCTAATTTTTTAACCGTTTATTGGAATGAGGCGTGTAATATACCATTGAAAAGCTATGGATTAGGCGCAACTTTGACATGTTGAATAGTTTTCGAGATTCCACACGGTTTAAGAGCAGTTTTGAAAATAGTGCCGCGGATGACGAGTGGCAGCGAGCGTTTTTCGCGTTTTTTTTTCTAAACCGCTTGTCGGAATGAAGCAAATGATACGCCGTTGGATAGATATCGTCGAGGTGCCTCTTTTTCATATACAAAGTTTTCTCTAATTCGTTACGGTTTAAGAGCAGTTTCAAATTACTAAATCGCGGAATTCTGTTTTTCAATTTTTTTCAAATTTTCGATACTGTTTTCTCTCAAGTTTTTGAACCATTTGTTGAAACGAGGCGTGTGATACGCCGTTGGAAAGGTACAAACGAGGCGCAACT
Organism: Aegilops bicornis; assembly: GCA_021605145.1. Lineage (NCBI taxonomy): Eukaryota > Viridiplantae > Streptophyta > Magnoliopsida > Poales > Poaceae > Aegilops > Aegilops bicornis. The sequence goes on from CM038674.1 coordinate 684,960,099, forward strand.
TCGTATGTTGAAATATTTTTGAGATTCCTTACGGTTTTAAGTTAATTTTGAAAATTGTGCGGCGGACGACGAGAGGCAGCGGCCATTTTTTGAGAAATTTTTACAAACCGCTTGTCGAAGTGATTCAAATGATATGCCATTGGAAAGATATCGACGATACAGAACTTTTTCATGTAGAACACACTCTCTAATTCCTTACGGTGTAAGAGCAGTTTTAAAATTAGTGAAAAGCGGACACTGTTTTTTCGCGACACCAAAATCGTCGTCTGACAGAAGAACGCGCTGCTTGAAACTGAAAACCGCACTGCAACAGACAGTCAAGTGCACTACATCATTTCTTTTTGTCGGACGTAAACTTTCTCGCACAAGTTTTTGTTATCTTTTTTTAACTTTTTTTTTGAACGAGAGTGGACCGCAACACTCCCGAAGGTGAACCTCAACACTACCAAAAGTGAACCTCATGAGTTTTTGTTGTCTTTTTTTCGTAAATATTAATTTTTTAAGCATGTTGACCAAGCAAGTGGACCACAGGGACTGAGCGAGTGAACTACATCTAATATAGAAGCGAGCTTCATTTGAGATCTTTTTTGTTTGTGTTTACCAAGTGGACAACAGAGGAGCGAGCGTGCTACATCTAATATATGCACTCCATTAGACGGGCAAACAAACTGCATAATTTCTTTTATTTCGACGTAAACTTTTCCAGGCGAGAAAGTGAAGTGCGCTTCAGATCGGACACAAATGAACCGCAGAACTATCGAGAAGTGAACCGCATTATTATTATTTTGTCATTTTCATAATATTTTGTTGTACACTTCACTTGAAGGAAATATGCCCTAGAGGCAATAATAAAGTTATTATTTATTTCCTTATTTCATGATAAATGTTTATTATTCATGCTAGAATTGTATTAACCGGAAACATAATACATGTGTGAATACATAGACAAACATAGTGTCACTAGTATGCCTCTACTTGACTAGCTCGTTGAATCAAAGATGGTTAAGTTTCCTAGCCATAGACATGAGTTGTCATTTGATTAACGGGATCACATCATTAGGAGAATGATGTGATTGACATGACCCATTCCGTTAGCCTAGCACTTGATCATTTAGTATGCTGTTATTGCTTTCTTCATGACTTATACATGTTCCTGTAACTATGATATTATGCAACTCCCGTTTACCGGAGGAACACTTTGGGTGCTACCAAACGTCACAACGTAACTGGGTGATTATAAAGGAGTACTACAGGTGTCTCCAAAGGTACTTGTTGGGTTGGCGTATTTCGAGATTAGGTTTTGTCACTCCGATTGTCGGAGAGGTATCTCTGGGCCTTCTCGGTAATACACATCACATAAGCCTTGCAAGCATTACAACTAATGAGTTAGTTGTGAGATGATGTATTACGGAACGAGTAAAGAGACTTACCGTAGCGAGATTGAACTAGGTATTGGATACCGACGATCGAATCTCGGGTAAGTAACATACCGATGACAAAGGGAACAACGATGTCGTTATGCGGTTTGACCGATAAAGATCTTCGTAGAATATGTAGGAACCAATATGGGCATCCAGGTTCCGCTATTGGTTATTGACCGAGAATGGTTCTAGGTCATGTCTACATAGTTCTCGAACCCGTGAGGGTCCGCACGCTTAACGCTTCGATGACAGTTCATAATGAGTTTATAAGTTTTGATGTACCGAAGGTTTTTCAGAGTCCCGGATGTGATCACGGACATGACGAGGAGTCTCGAAATGGTCGAGACATAAAGATTGATATATTGGAAGCCTATGTTTGGACTTCGGAAGGGTTCCGAATGAAAACAGGAAGTTACCGGAACACCGGGGGGTTACCGGAACCCCCCGGGGGTATATGGGCCTTAATGGGCCACAAGGGAGAAGAGGAAGGGCCGGCCAGGCAGGCCGCGCGCCCCCCTCTAGTCCGAATAGGACAAGGAGAGGCGCGCCTTCCCTCTTCCCCTCCCAATCCTACTCCAACTAGGAGAAAGGGGAGTCCTACTCCGGTGGGAGTAGGACTCCTCCAGCGCCTCTCCTAGGCCGGCCGCACCCCTTGCTCCTTTATATACGGGGCAGGGGCACCCAGTGACACAAGTTGATCTACGGATCGTTCCTTAGCCGTGTCTGGTGCCCCTCCACCATATTCCACTTCGTCATATCGTCGCGGAGCTTAGGCGAAGCCCTGCACCGGAGAAGTCATATCGTCAGCGGAGCTTAAGCGAAGCCCTGCGTCGGTGGAGCATCATCACCGTCCTGCCACGTCGTCTTGTGGAACTCATCCCGACACTTTGCTGGATCGGAGTCCGGGGATCGTCATCGAGCTGAGCGATGTGCGAGAACTCGGAGGTGCCGTGACGTTCGGTGCTTGGATCGGTCGGATCGTGAAGACGTCGACTACATCAACAGCGTTGTTATAACGCTTCCGCTTTCCGGTCTCACGAGGGTGCGTGGACGGACACTCTCCCCTCTCGTTGCTATGCCATCACCATGGTCTTGCGTGTTCGTAGGAAAATTTTTGAAATTACTACGTTCCCCAACAGTGGCATCCGAGCCTGGTTTTATGCGTTGATGTCATGTGCACGAGTAGAACACAAGTGAGTTGTGGGCGATATAAGTCATACTGCTTACCAGCATGTCATACTTTGGTTCGGCGGTATTGTGAGATGAAGCGGCCCGGACCGACATTACGCCAGACGCTTACGCCGAGACTGGTTTCACCGCTTGAGCACTAGTTGCTTAAAGGTGACGGCGGGTGTCTGTTTCTCTCACTTTATTTGAACCGAGTGTGGCTACGCCCGGTCCTTGCGAAGGTTAAAACAGCACCAACTTGACAAACTATCGTTGTGGTTTTGATGCGTAGGTAAGAACGGTTCTTGCTCAGCCCGTAACAGCCACGTAAAACTTGCAACAACAAAGTAGAGGACTTCTAACTTGTTTTTGCAGGGCATGTTGTGATGTGATGTGGTCAAGACGTGATGCTATATTTTATTGTATGAGATGATCATGTTTTGTAACCGAGTTATCGGCAATCGGCAGGAGCCATATGGTTGTCGCTTTATTGTATGAAATGCAACGCCATGTAATTGCTTTACTTTATCACTAAGCGATGGCGATAGTCGTAGAAGCAATAGTTGGCGAGACGACAACGATGCTACGATGGAGATCAAGGTGTCGCGCCGGTGACGATGGTGATCATGACGGTGCGTCGGCGATGGAGATCACAAGCACAAGATGATGATGACCATATCATATCACTTATATTGATTGCATGTGATGTTTATCCTTTATGCATCTTATCTTGCTTTGATTGACGGTAGCATTATAAGATGATCTCTCACTAAAATTATCAAGAAGTGTTCTCCCTGAGTATGCACCGTTGCCAAAGTTCGTAGTGCCCAGACACCACGTGATGATCGGGTGTGATAAGCTCTACGTCCATCTACAACGGGTGCAAAACAGTTGCACACGCGGAATACTCGAGTTAAACTTGACGAGCCTAGCATATAACAGATATGGCCTCGGAACACGGAGACCGAAGGTCGAACGTGAATCATATAGTAGATATGATCAACATAGTGATGTTCACCATTGAAACTACTCCATCTCACGTGATGATCGGACATGGTTTAGTTGATTTGGATCACGTAATCACTTAGATGACTAGAGAGATGTCTATCTAAGTGGGAGTTCTTAAGTAATATGATTAATTGAACTTTAACTTATCATGAACTTAGTCCTAGTAATATTTTGCAAATTATGTTGTAGATCAATAGCTCGCGTTGTTGCTTCCCTATGTTTTTGCTTCCCTATGTTTTTATATGTGTTCCTAGAGAAAATTGTATTGAAAAATGTTAGTAGCAATGATGCGGATTGGATCCGTGATCTGAGGTTTATCCTCATTGCTGCCTGAGAAGAATTATGTCCTTACTGCACCGCTAGGTGACAGAACTATTGCAGGAGCAAATGCAGACGTTATGAACGTTTGGCTGGCTCAGTATGATGACTACTTGATAGTTTAGTGCACCATACTTAACGGCTTAGAATCGGGACTTCAAAGACGTTTTGAACGTCATGGACCATATGAGATGTTCCAGGAGTTGAAGTTAATATTTCGAGCAAATACCCGAGTTGAGAGATATGAAATCTCCAACAAGTTCTATAGCTAAAAGATGGAGGAGAATCGCTCAACTAGTGAGCATGTTCTCAGATTGTCTGGGTACTTCAATCGCTTGAATCAAGTGGGAGTTAATCTTCCAGATAAGATAGTGATTGACAGAATTCTCTAGTCACCATCACTAAGTTACTAGAACTTCGTGATGAACTATAGTATGCAAGGGATGACGAAAACGATTCCCGAGCTCTTCGTGATGTTGAAATCGACGAAAGTAGAAATCAAGAAAGAGCATCAAGTGTTGATGATTGACAAGACCACTAGTTTCAAGAAAAGGGCAAAGGGAAAGAAAGGGAACTTCAAGTAGAATGACAAGCAAGTTGTCACTCCCACGAAGAAACCCAAAGCTGAACCAAAGCCTGAAACCGAAGTGCTTACACTGCATAGGAAATGGTCACTTTGAAGCGGAAATACCGAGATATTTGGTGGATAAGAAGGATGGCAAAGTGAACAAGGGTATATTTGATATACAGGTTATTGATGTGTGCTTTACTAGTGTTTATAGTAGCCCCTGAGTATTTGATACTTGTTCGGTTGCTAAGATTAGTAACTCGAAACAGGAGTTACAAAATAAACAGAGACTAGTTGAAGGGGAAGTGACGATGAGTGTTGGAAGTAGTTCCAAGATTGATATGATCATCATCGCACACTCCCTATACTATCGGGATTAGTGTTGAACCTAAATAAATGTTATTTGGCGTTTGCGTTGAGCATGGATATGATTTGATCATGTTTATTGCAATACGGTTATTCATGTAAGTTAGAGAAAAATTATTGTTCTGTTTACATGAATAAAACCTTCTATGGTCATACACCCAATGAAAATGGTTTGTTGGATCTCGATCGTGTGATACACATATTCATAATATTGAAACCAAAAGATGTAAAGTTAATAAATGATAGTGCAATTTATTTGTGGCACTGCCGTTTGGGGTCATATCGGTGTAAAGCGCATGAAGAAACTCCATAAAGATGGATTTTCGAAATCACTTGGTTATGAATCGTTTGATGCTTGCGAACCGTACCTTTTGGACAAGATTACTGAAACTATGTTGTTCGGAACAATGTAACGAGCAACAAACTTGTTGGAAATAATACATACTGATGTATGCGATCCAATGAGTGTTGATGCTCGTGGCAAGTATCGTTATTTTCGACCTTCACAAGATGATTTGAGCAGATATGGGTATATCTACTTGATGAAACATAAGTCTGAAATAATTGAAAGGTTCAAAGAATTTCAGAGTGAAGTGGAAAAATCATCGTAACATGTAAATAAAGTTTCTGCGATCTGATCACGGAGACGAATATCTGAGTTACGAGTTTGGTCTTCAATTAAAATAATGTGGAATAGTTTCACAGCTCACGCCACCTGGAACACCACAATGTTATGGTGTGTCCGAACGTCGTAACCGCACTTTATTGGATATGATGCGATCTATGATGTCCCTTATCGGTTTACCACTATCATTTTGGGGTTATGCATTAGAGACAGCTGCATTCACGTTTAAAAAGGGCACCATCTAAATACGTTGAGACGACACCGTATGAACTATGGTTTAGCAGTAAACCTAAGCTGTCGTTTCTTAAAGTTTGGAGTTGAGATGCTTATGTGAAAAAGTTTTCACCTGATAAGCTTGAACCCAAATCGGAGAAGTGCGTCTTCATAGAATACCCAAAGGTAACTATTGGGTACACCTTCTAACACAGATCCGAAAGCAAGATATTTGTTGCTAAGATGGATCCTTTCTAGAGAAGAAGTTTCTCTCTAAAGAAGTGAGTGGGAGGAAAGTAGAACTTGATGAGGTAATTGTACCTTCTCCCGAATTGGAAAGTAGTTCATCACAGAAATCAGTTCCAGTGATTCCTACACCAAATAGTGAGGAAGCTAATGATGATGATCATGAAACTTCAGATCAAGTTACTACAAAACCTCGTAGGTCTTCCAAAGTACAGTCCGCACCAGAGTGGTACGGTAATCCTATTCTGGAAGTCATGTTACTAGACCATGATGAACCTACGAACTATGAGGAAGCGATGATGAGCCCAGATTCCGCAAAATGGTTTGAGACCATGAAATCTGAGATGGGATCCATGTATGAGAACAAAGTGTGGACTTTGATGGAGTTGCCCGATGATCGGCCAGCCATATTATATAAATGGATCTTCAAGAGGAAGACAAATGCTGATAGTAGTATTACTATCTACAAAGCTCGACTTGTCGCAGAAAGGTTTTCGACAAGTTCAAAGGTGTTGACTACAATGAGATTTTCTCAACTGTAGCGATGCTTAAGTCTGTCCGAATCATGTTAGCAATTGCCACATTTTATGAAATCTGGCAAATGGATGTCAAAACTACATTCTTTAATGGATTTATTAAAGAAGAGTTGTATATGATGCAACCAGAAGGTTTTGTCAATCCTAAAGGAGCTAACAAAATGTGCAAGCTCAATGATCCATCTATGGACTGGTGCAAGCATCTCGGAGTTGGAATAAACGCTTTGATAGTGTGATCAAAGCATATGGTTTTATACAGACTTTTGGAGAAGCCTGTATTTACAAGAAAGTGAGTGGGAGCACTACATCATTTTCGATAAGTATATGTGAATGACATACTGTTGATCGGAAATAATGTAGAATTATTACGCAAAGCATAAAGGAGTATTTGAAAGGAGTTTTTCAAAGAAGGACCTCGGTGAAGCTGCGTACAAATTGAGCATCAAGATCTATTGAGATAGATCAAAAACGCTTGATAAGTTTTTCAATAAGTACATACCTTGTCAAGATTTTGAAGAAGTTCAAAATGGAACAGTCAAAGAAAAGTTCTTGCCTGTGTTGCAAAGGTGTGAAATTGAGTAAGACTCAAATCCCGACCACAGCAGAAAATAGAAAAGAGAATGAAAGTCATTCCCTATGCCTCGATCATAGGTTCTATAAAGTATGCTATGCTATGTACGGACCTATTGTATACCTTGCTCTGAATTTGGCAAGGGAGTACAATAGTGATCTAGGAGTAGATCACTGGACATTGGTCAAGAACATCCTTAGTAAGGACTAAGGAAATATTTCTCGATTATGGAGGTGATAAAATAGCCCGTCGTAAAGAGTTACATCGATGCAAGCTTTTTACACTGATCCAGATGACTCTAAGTCTCAATCTGGATACATATTGTAAGTGGGAGCAATTAGCTAGAGTAGCCCGTGCGAGCATTGTAGACATAGAATATTTGCAAAATACATACATTTCTGAATGTGACAGACCGTTGACTAAGCTTCTCTCACGAGCAAAACATGATCATCCCTTAGTACTCTTTGGGTGTTAATCACATAGCGATGTGAACTAGATTACTGACTCTAGTAAACCCTTTGGGTGTTGGTCACATGTCGATGTGAACTATGGGTGTTAACCACATATAGATGTGAACTATTGATGTTAAATCACATGGCGATGCGAACTAGATTATTGACTCTAGTGCAAGTGGGAGACTGAAGGAAATATGCCCTAGAGGCAATAATAAAGTTATTATTTATTTCCTTATTTCATGATAAATGTTTATTATTCATGCTAGAATTGTATTAACCGGAAACATAATACATGTGTGAATACATAGACAAACATAGTGTCACTAGTATGCCTCTACTTGACTAGCTCGTTGAATCAAAGATGGTTAAGTTTCCTAGCCATAGACATGAGTTGTCATTTGATTAACGGGATCACATCATTAGGAGAATGATGTGATTGACATGACCCATTCCGTTAGCCTAGCACTTGATCATTTAGTATGCTGCTATTGCTTTCTTCATGACTTATACATGTTCCTGTAACTATGAGATTATGCAACTCCGTTTACGGAGGAACACTTTGGGTACTACCAAACGTCACAACGTAATCTGGGTGATTATAAAGGAGTACTACAGGTGTCTCCAAAGGTACTTGTTGGGTTGGTGTATTTGAGATTAGGTTTTGTCACTCCGATTGTCGGAGAGGTATCTCTGGGCCTTCTCGGTAATACACATCACATAAGCCTTGCAAGCATTACAATTAATGAGTTAGTTGTGAGATGATGTATTACGGAACGAGTAAAGAGACTTACCGGTAGCGAGATTGAACTAGGTATTGGATACCGACGATCGAATCTCGGGTAAGTAACATACCGATGACAAAGGGAACAACGATGTCGTTATGCGGTTTGACCGATAAAGATCTTCGTAGAATATGTAGGAACCAATATGGGCATCCAGGTTCCGCTATTGGTTATTGACCGAGAATGGTTCTAGGTCATGTCTACATAGTTCTCGAACCCGTAGGGTCCGCACGCTTAACGTTTCGATGACAGTTCATAATGAGTTTATAAGTTTTGATGTACCGAAGGTTGTTCGGAGTCCCGGATGTGATCACGGACATGACGAGGAGTCTCGAAATGGTCGAGACATAAAGATTGATATATTGGAAGCCTATGTTTGGACTTGGAAGGGTTCGAATGAAAACAGGAAGTTACGGAACACCGGGGTTACGGAACCCCGGGGTATATGGGCCTTAATGGGCCACAAGGGAGAAGAGGAAGGGCCGGCCGGGCAGGCAGCGCCCCCTCCCCTCTAGTCCGAATAGGACAAGGAGAGGGCGGCGCCCTTCCCTCTTCCCCTCCCCAATCCTACTCCAACTAGGAGAAAGGGAGTCCTACTCCCGGTGGGAGTAGGACTCCTCAGCGCCGCCTCTCCTAGGCGGCCGCACCCCCTTGCTCCTTTATATACGGGGCAGGGGCACCCCAGGACACAAGTTGATCTGGATCGTTCCTTAGCCGTGTGCGGTGCCCCTCCACCATATTCCACTTGGTCATATCGTCAGCGGAGCTTAAGCGAAGCCTCGCGGAGAAGTCATATCGTCAGCGGAGCTTAGGCGAAGCCCTGCGTCGGTGGAGCATCATCACCGTCCTGCCACGTCGTCTTGTGGAACTCATCCCCGACACTTTGCTGGATCGAGTCCGGGGATCGCCATCGAGCTGAGCGTGTGCAGAACTCGGAGGTGCCGTGACGTTCGGTGCTTGGATCGGTCGGATCGTGAAGACGACGACTACATCAACCGCGTTGTTATAACGCTTCCGCTTTCGGTCTACGAGGGTACGTGGACGGACACTCTCCCCTCTCGTTGCTATGCCATCACCATGGTCTTGCGTGTTCGTAGGAAATTTTTTGAAATTACTACGTTCCCCAACATCACTAGTGCGAGTAAGTGAACCATGGCATTACCGAAAGTGAACCACATTAGTGAACTTCTATAAAGGATTTTTTTCACGTTTTGAATTGCGTGGATGGGGCAAGAGAACTGCATTATTTTTGTGACTAAAATATTTCTTTTACTTTTTTTAGCGATGCATAGGACAAGGTGTTCTGCATGATCGAGGCTAGAGAACTGCATGAGCGGTGGGAAGCGAATCGCAACACAAATAGAAGAGAGTTGCATGACTTTTTTTCCTTATCAAAAATAAATAAATGAGTCTGTGCTGCAGAGACGGGTAGAGTGTACAGCACTGTTTTTTCCCAACTAAGGTGTGCAGTGCGCTAGTGCACTTCTCTTTCACTGCTCGTCTTCTGCTGAAAAAAAGTAAACAATGCACTTCACAATACACATTAACTTCATGGTTCGTCAACTAGCAAAACCATCGTCCTCGACTTCTTTTTTTGACCGAGTGTGCAGTGCACTTCTTTTTCTCTTTTGTTTGCTTCAAGTGAACCTCGTGCACATTCTGTACCGAACCAGACGAGATTAGTGTATCCTGAGGTTTTTCCTAAAAAAATGTTCAGTAGAAAACCACATTTTTTTACCGAACCGAACTGCATCTCTTTTTTCCTATAATTTTTGGTGTAGGTTTTTACTTCACGCAAAATGAACAAGTGCACTGTAGTTTTTTTTCCTTCACTACTCTTTCTCTCTGCATTTCACAAAATAATAAAATGAACTTCAAATGAACAATGATGTTCTCTTCTTTTCATTACCAAGCGCACTGCAAATGATTCCCAGAAACAAAATGTAAACGAGTGAGCTCCAAAATGTAAAGGACTGAGCTGCAAAATGATTCATGTCGGCGAACGGTGGACTGCAGTATGGTCACCGTGTCTTGTGGGCGTCGGTTTCCACTAGCTCCTTCCGACGCTAGTGAGCGCAAGGAGGAAAAGAGAAGGTGGGGGCGTAGAGAAGAGAACGGCGGGGACGAGATCTGGCAGCGCGGACGCGGCCGGACGGCGGGGCGGTAGAACTCCGGTGGCCTTACTGGCCGAAGAGGTCGACGACCGACAGGAGGTGGCGCTCGCGCTCAGGACAGGCACGGCTGGATCGGACCGAGAGCTTCTTGGTTGCTCCTGCAGATTGCCCGCTGGGGAGGGAAGGAAGGGCGCCCGGGGCCTGAAGACGGCGGCAGGGCGACGCGGGAGAGTCAACGCGGCCTGGATCCAGCGGCAGCGCGCCGCGAGAGGGTCGGCGCGGCGTGGATCCAGCGGCTGGGCGGCGCGGGAGGGCCGTTGCGGCCTGGATTCGTCCCGGATCCCATCTAGCGGCTGGTCAGGGGAGGGGTGGCACCGTGGGTGGAGGAGAGGAGGCGCGCTGGCCGGACGGGGTGGAGCGGGGCAGGCGGCGGTAGGCGGTGGCCGGGGCAGGCGACGGTAGGTGGTGGCTGGGGGCGGGTCGCAGTGGGTGGTGGCTGGGGGCGGGTCCCGGTGGGTGGTGGCTGGGGCCGGTGGCGCGGGGAAGATGAGGGGGTGGCGGGCGACAGCGGGTGGTGGCCGGGGCGAGCGAGGAGGTAGTGGATCCGGTGAGGCATGGCCATGGCGCTGAGGAGGAGCCAGGAGGGCAGTGGGTTCGGGTCACGGGGGATAAGGTGGAGGGAGTGGGATGGGTGCGGGAGAAAGAAGGTGGAGGGGGTGGGGTGGTTTTTTTTCTGTTCTCGATGCGGTTCGGTTTGTTGTGCGCTGTACGATGGAGTGTTAGCAGAATAAGGTGGGGATGTGCAGAATAAGGGTCTTAAGGGGTGTTATCATAATAGACCCACCCTATATATATATATATATATATATATATATATATATATATATATATATATATATATATATATAGGACAAATTTTATCTACAAGCAGTGGTAGTTACCACCTAATTATTTAGCCTCCACGTGTCCTCAAACATAGCTGCAAGCGAACGAAGACTTGGGCTATCATTTGCGGGCAGAACCCGCTAACCCATAGGCTGCCGCACTTAACAGGTGGAGAAAATCTATTCCCTAGATAAAGCATTCCCTGATTTTTAGGTGGGGAGGTACGTGTAACTTGTCAACAAATCACGGGTAAAGCTAGCTATAAAGAAGGGCTGGAGATTATCTTGAATGGATAACATGCTCCTCTGATAACTTTTGTTCTCTTAATTAAATAATCCCATAAGTGACATGCGTTAGTTCGACCACAACCTTTATTTCACGCCTACCTCGAACAACATGTTGATGAGTATATATGCGCTGAACGTGACATTGTGATTTTTCAGTTGGATTGAAAAACATTTCTACATAGAGTACGTTAGTTTTTTCTCTGAAAATAGTATGGAGTATGTAGCGTGAAGTATGTGCGTTGTGAACAGATAAACATCACATATTGTGGTGCATTTTCTGTGCATGCAAATGTATGTAGCATGTGCGTGCTGGTGGGTTGATTATTTGAATACATGTAGCCTCCTGGGTTGCTCAAATTTACACGTACACTTCCATGTAATACGCACAAGATTTTAGGGTTGTAGTAGTAGTATGGTTGTGCATTAGCACTGTCATGTACCTACTTACTTTGCCTCGGCCAAAGAAAATCTTTGTCCATTTCTTTTTTGGAGGAATAAACTTTTTTCCATTTTTGAGGGATAAACCTTTTTCTATTTCGTTTCTTAACGAGATAAGAATGATTATAAACACATTGATTTTGTTGTAATATGGAGTACATGTATGCTCTTTGCTGGGAGTATGAACTCTAGTTCTGAGTCTCCACATTTCTATTCAGAGTATGGAGTATATAATATACCACTATTCTAGAAATTTGTACTTTGTAGAGTATGTAGTATGAAGTATCTGCAAAAGGAGTATGAAGTATGGAGTATGTCCAAATGAGGAGTATACTATCCAAAAAAAGGGTATATTCCCACAGAAAATAGATATATACTCCAAGATGGGAGGAGTATCTCCAGAAAAAAATGTGTACATCTTTTTTTTCTTGGAGTGGGAAATCGTACATCTTGATACTGATGAAAGGAGTATATGAGATCAAAGGAGTCTTAGATTGCAAGTAAAGAGCATATGTAAGAAGCGTAGTATGGAGTATAATATGCAAGGAAATATGTAGTATTATTTGTTGGTAGAACAAAGGTAGTATGTAGTAGGTAGTATGTAGTATGTAGTATTATCCCTTGATATAAGAGTGATGTACAACACAAAAGCGCAAATAGTTCATCCATGATTTTATGGACTTCTACATGAGATCGACTGATCATATACAGTATATTATCTTGTTTCCATCAGGTCATACGCCCATCTTCTCATCTCTAGAGTTTGTTTAGCAAGTATAAATTTGGCTGGTCGTGCGTCGGCAGTCACCGCTTGTGATGCTGGAACAGTCACATCCCTCTAACATGTGCCACCATAGTTGTTGCCATCGTGATTGATGCATCGAGGTGTCGGAGCAGTCTTGACCAATACGTGGTGAAGTGCAAAGCCAACAGAGTCGATGGGCGTCGTCGACAACGGCGACAGCAATGACAGATCGGATGGCGGCATAGTTTGACCTGCTGAAAAATTCCAACAATAACAACGAATAATTAGCATGCTGGGCACTCCGGCAGCAATGGCGAGCGTCTTGTGTAGCGTGGTGCATGGCCGCGGTCACTGGACGCATCTCTGCTGAATTGGCATCGATTCTAGTATGCATGTACATACGCTAAATCTAGACACCAGAGAAGGATGGATCAAAGATTAGCCTGCATATTCAAAACAAGATGGATTAATGAATTGAACCACCGTGACCAGTAATACCTTGAATGGCACCTCCCATGAAACATCACACGGCGGCCGGTGGATATAATTTGAAATCTAGCTTGCTCGCTTAACTGCACGTAGTTATATATGGTAATTATCTGTCCACATAAATCGGGGCAGGTGGGGATATGGCTGGTCAGTTTAGCCGGGTAGAGAAAGTCTAGGCACACTCGTAAGTCAGAACCGAACCCGTTAATCAATGCTCGTACTGGAGGAGATCCGACGGCTGCGAGGTGGAGGTAACTACCATTAGATGGTAGTATGCATTTTCCCTATATATATATATATATATATATATATATATATATATATATATATATATATATATATATATATATATCTGACGGTCTATTCTGCTAATATTAGCAGAATAACTATTCTGCACACCACTTGACACTGCACGCTAATGTAAGCGCATCGCATCATTTTGACGACGAGCAATCGCAATAGAGACTAGTGAACTTCTCGTCGGAAAAAACTGCACGCTGTTATTTTTTGGTACTGTTTTCGCTCTAATTTTTAACCGTTTATCGGAATGAGGCGTGTAATATACCATTGAAAAGCTATGGATTAGGCGCAACTTCGACATGTTGAACACTTTTCGAGATTCCACACGGTTTAAGAGCAGTTTTTGAAAATAGTGCGGTGGATGACGAGTGGCAGCGAGCGTTTTTCGTGTTTTTTTCTAAACCGCTTGCCGGAATGAAGCAAATGATACGCCATTGGATAGATATCGTCAAGGCGCATCTTTTTCATAAATAAATCTTTCTGTAATTCATTACGGTTTAAGAGCAGTTTCAAATTTACTACGAACGAGGCGTGTGATACGCCGTTGGAAAGCTACGAACGAGGCGCAACTTTCATATGTTGAAGTAGTTTTAAGATTCCTTACGGTTTTAAGTTAATTTTGAAAATCGTGCGGCGGACGACGAGTGGCAGCGGCCGTTTTTCGCGAAATTTTTGCAAACCGCTGATCGGAATGATTCAAACGATACGACGTTGGAAAGATATCGACGATACGCAACTCTTTCATGTAGAACACTCTCCATAATTCTTTACGGTTTAAGAGGAATTTTGAATTTACCGAAATGCGGACAGTCTGTTTTTCGCGACACCCAAATCGACGTGGATACTTCATCCGATCGAAACCGTGACCGCAACGAAAAACCGCACTGGATCACAAGGGTAAGAGAACTGCATGGTTTCTTTTTTGTGGGACGTAAATTTTTTAAGGACGAGAGAATAGAGTGCACTTCACATACGGTGTAAATGAACCACAACACTATCAAGAAGTGAACCGCATTACTTTTTTTCGTTTCCGTAACAATTTTTTTGCACTTACGGGATGAACAACATCATACGGCCGACCGCATTGCTTCAGAATGGAAACCGCACTGCATCGGACGGGCAAGCGAGCTGCATGATTTCTTTTGTCAGACGTAATTTTTCTCAATGGAGTTTTTCTTTGTTTTTTTTCCAACACTTTTTATGAACGAGAGTGGATGGCAGAGACAAGGGCAAGTGAACCGCGGCATATATCAAAGTGAACCGCATTACTTTCTTTTGTTTTGCTATTTTTTTCACACTTCCATGAAGTGCGCAAGTGAACATCATCACTCTCAAAAATGAACCACGTCCGAGGACCAAGTGCACTGCATGTGTTTTGACGAGGACCAAGCACACTGCATGTGTTTTGACCGAATCAACTAAGTTTTGAAACACACAAAGCACATTGTGCACTTCACATAATTGACTAGGTTTTGAAACACACAAGCACATCGTGCACTTCACACACGAGCCGTGCAAACCGCAAGCAGTGTCCAAACAGACTGAAGTGCAATTGACTGAAGTGCAAGTTTGCCCTTTACAAAAAAATAAATACAATTGACTGAAGTGGACCGCAGTACTCCTCGAAGTGATACATTTGTTGTCTTGAGCCCGGATGAGCTTCGAGAGAGTTCAAAGCGAACACCCAAACATATTAGAAGTGTACTCCTTCTGATCATAACCGCCGCCCGTGTTCCTACCTGAGTGCATGCACGCATGTGTCGGACTGAACTTCTGTTCACAAGTAGAGTAGAAGGGTTGGTTCTCCTTCTACTGTAGGACACTTCAGAACAGCCAACCGCAGTCCACTTGACTCTTTTCTTAAAAGAAAAACACAATTAGGCCATAGATTATTTCTGGGCTGCACGCGCAGGTGGACAGAACTGCATCACAGTGCCCGTTGGGCTCTCATCAACGGTGGACAACAACACTTTTCTTGCTCTTTTACGACGCACTTTTCCTCTCCTGTAAAAAGAGAGCAAACGCCCAAAATCAGATGAGAAAACTGGAAAGGGCAAACTTTACCTCACCCATGTTTGCATGTTCATCAGTGGGGAGAAAATGAAGTGGCTCGAGGGGACCGCACAAAGGCATCAAACTGCAAACTGCAATACTGGACCGCACGAGGCATCAGATGCACAGCCAAAATCCAACAGAAAAACACAAGTTATCGCTTTCTGAACATCAACGCATGCTACTGGGATCGCTAGGACCTTGATGTATTGTCGAGGTTGAGCACAGGCATCAATTACTACTATTATTACCTTTAAAAGAAATCAATCAGCTATGAGCCATCAAAAACTACGAGGCTTTTCTCCACGAATTTCACATGCATCTATCGGAAACACAAGCAAACAAGTGCATAGCTAGAGCGTCCTGAGCTGCACGCATCGCTCAGGGGGACTGCTTGCTGCCGTGGAGAGGAGTGGAGGGAGGGCAGCGTGGAGCCGCGTGTGGTAGCAACTCACCATGGTGGAACGGGCCCCGACGCTGGTGTAGACGCCTCCCTACACAGCGCAGCACCTCACGTGCAAGGAGGCATGCAGGGGGGTCGGCAACGCATGATCCGGCGCACATGGATCTCACTGAACTTCAAAATAATACTCAGCGAGCTGCAAAAAAGAAACAAACGAGCTGCAAATAGGGGGGAGGCAGATCCTGTGACCGACGCCCTGCTGGTGTAGCAGGGAAGGAGGAGAAGTAAGCAGGACCACGGCGGGGGTGGCACACCTCAAACTCTCTCGATCCGTGCGAGAAGAGTACGATGCACGAGGGAAGAACCCGGATCCGGCGCGGGATCCATGGATTGGGGAGGAGAGAGCTGCAGGGGGTTGGTGTGACGAACTGCATCGGAAGGTTGCACGGGATCTGAAGCAGAGGAGGGGGGCGGTGGACTGCACACACACTCACAGTAGTAGAAAAAACTGTCGTGGCTGGAGTGGAGCGGGCCCGGGGCCATCGCCAGGGCGGCGTTGCGGGACGGAGGCGCGCCGGCCGGGAGGAGGAGGCGGGGCGGCGCCAGGTGGAAGGAGGGCCGCGCCAGGCGGGAGGAGGATGAGGCGGGGCCTCGCCGGGCGGGAGGAGGAGGCGGGGCGACGCCAGGTGGGAGGAGGGCCGCGCCGGGCAGCAGGAGGAGGAGGCGGGGCGACAGTGGCCGGGATTTTTGGGTGTGCGGGACGGGAGGTGGAGGTGGTGGTGTGGTGGGGAGCCATGGTGGTGGGCGGCGGCAGGTAATGGTGGGGTGGGGTGCTGCGGCGGCAGGGTCACGGCAGGGCGGCGACGCGCAAGGAAGGGGGAAGGAGGTCGGGGGAAGAGACTGGGACCCGGGGGGCGGGGAGCGTGGAAGAAGGTGGACGTGGAGTCGGGCTGTGTTCGTGCGGGAGGTGGGTGGTGGGTGGTTTTGTTCGATCGGGGCTGGGGGTGGGACGGTGGTGTTAGCAGAATAAGACGTTTCGATGTGCAGAATAAGGTCTTAAGGATATATATGTGTGTGTGTGCGCGCGCGCGCGTGCATGCGTGCGTGCGTGCGTGCGTGCGTGATAGGCCATCCCATAGAGGGTTGAGCCAATTCCCCCAAAACCTATGTTTTACAACTATTCACACTATTTTGGCCAAAAATTGTCTCTTCTAAAAGAAATCAAAGAGGGGATTTTTGTTTGTGGAATTTTTTTATAAGTACACAATGGACGGTCAAGTTTATTTAAAAAATATTAAGATTTTTTTTTTGACTTTTCATGGAATAAAGGTCTCTCCGCCTAGCCCCTGTTTCGGCGGTGTGTCTAGCATCGTTGGTGGGCGTGTGGAGGTGTGTCTTCGGCAGATCTATCTTTGGTGGATTTGCTCGTCTACGTTCGTGTGTCTTCGGTTTGGATCCTTCTGATCTACGTTATTTTTCATCGGCGCAGTTGCTGTTCTGGGGTGCTGGTCCTATGGGGCCTTAGCACGACGACTTTCCGCTTGTCTACAACAAGTTGTGCCCGGCTTCGGCGATGGAGGGGCGATGACGGCGACGCGCCTTCGGCTTGCTTCGGTGCTTGTAGTCGTCGCTATGTGGTCTACGAATGTACATGTAATTTTTGTTTCTGGTATTCGTTGTATAGTGCGCATGGTTTGGTAGGTCGCATATAGGTTGGCTACACTAGGGAAGTCATTCATTGGCCCAGTACTACTGTACAACTGTGTGTCTTGCCCTCTGCTTCTCTGAGTATGTTGGGCCGGCTAGTTCAGTAGATATATGAAGGAAATATGCCCTAGAGGCAATAATAAAGTTATTATTTATTTCCTTATATCATGATAAATATTTATTATTCATGCTAGAATTGTATTAACCGGAAACATAATACATGTGTGAATACATAGACAAACAGTATGTCACTAGTATGCCTCTACTTGACTAGCTTGTTAATCAAAGATGGTTATGTTTCCTAACCATGAACAAGGAGTTGTTATTTGATTAACAAGATCACATCATTAGTAGAATGATCTGATTGACATGACCCATTCCGTTAGCTTAACACTTGATCGCTTAGTATGTTAATGCTTTCTTCATGACCCATACATGTTCCTGTAACTATGAGATTATGCAACTCCGTTTACGGAGGAACACTTTGGTGCTACCAAACGTCCACAACGTAATCGGGTGATTATAAAGGAGTACTACAGGTGTCTCCAAAGGTACTTGTTGGGTTGGCGTATTTCGAGATTAGGTTTTGTCACTCCGATTGTCTGGAGAGGTATCTCGTGCCTTCTCGGTAATGCACATCACTTAAGCCTTGCAAGCATTACAACTAATGAGTTAGTTGTGAGATGATGTATTACGGAACGAGTAAAGAGACTTACCAAGATGCTAGATTGAACTAGGTATTGGATACCGACGATCGAATCTCGGGTAAGTAACATACCGATGACAAAGGGAACAACGTATGTCGTTATGCGGTTTGACCGATAAAGATCTTCGTAGAATATGTAGGAACCAATATGGGCATCCAGGTTCCGCTTATTGGTTATTGACCGAGAATGGTTCTAGGTCATGTCTACATAGTTCTCGAACCCGTAGGCTCCGCACGCTTAACGCTTCGATGACAGCTCATAATGAGTTTATAAGTATTGATGCACCGAAGGTTGTTCGGAGTCCCGGATGTGATCACGGACATGACGAGGAGTCTCGAAATGGTCGAGACATAAAGATTGATATATTGGAAGCCTATGTTTGGACTTCGGAATGGTTCCGAGTGAAAACAGGATGTTACCGAAACACCGGGGGGTTACCGGAACCCCCCGGGGGGTATATGAGGCCCTCATGGGCCTTGAGGGAGAAGGAGAAGGGCCGGCCAGGTGGGCTGCGCGCCCCCTCCCCTTCCAGTCCGAATAGGACAAGGAGAGGCGGCGCCCTTCCCCTTTTCCCTCCCCAATCCTACTCCAACTAGGAGAAGGGAGTCCTACTCCTGGGAGTAGGACTCCTCCTTAGTGCGCCTCCTATAGGGCCGGCCACCTCCCCTTGTCTCCTTTATATCAGGCAGGGGGCACCCCAAGACACACAAGTTGATCTCTGGATCTTTCCTTAGCCGTGTGGTGCCCCTTCCACCATATTCCACTTGGTCATATCGTCGTAGAGCTCAAGCGAAGCCTGCGCCGGAGAAGTCATATCGTCATGAGCTTAGGCGAAGCCCTGCGTCGGTGGAGCATCAACATCGTCACCACGCCGTCGTCTTGTGGAACTCATCCCCGACACTTTGCTGGATCGGAGTCCGGGATCGTCATCGAGCTGAGCGATGTGCGTAACTCGGAGGTGCCGTGCGTTCGGTGCTTGGATCGGTCGGATCGTGAAGACGTCGACTACATCAACCGCGTTGTTATAACGCTTCCGCTTTCGGTCTACGAGGGTACGTGGACGGACACTCTTCCCTCTCGTTGCTATGCCATCACCATGGTCTTGCGTGATCGTAGGAAAATTTTGAAATTACTACGTTCCCCAACAAAGTGGCATCGAGCCTGGTTTTATGCGTTGATGTCATATGCACGAGTAGAACACAAGTGAGTTGTGGACGATACAAGTCATACCGCCTACCAGCATGTCATACTTTGGTTCAGCGGTATTGTTGGACGAGACGATCCGGACCAACCTTACGCCAGACGCTTCTGCGAGACCGGTTCCCTCGGCGTGCTTTGCACATAGATGGCTTGCGGAAGACCTGTCTCTCCAACTTTAGTTGAACTGAGTGTAGCTACGCCCGTCCTTGAGAAGGTTAAAAGCGGAGTCTATTTGACAAACTATCGTTGTGGTTTTGATGCGTAGGTAAGAACGGTTCTTGCTCAGCCCGTAGCAGCCACGTAAAACTTGCAACAACAAAGTAGAGGACGTCTAACTTGTTTTTGCAGGGCATGTTGTGATGTGATATGGTCAAGACGTGATGCTATATTTTATTGTATGAGATGATCATGTTTTGTAACCGAAGTTATCGGCAATCGGGCAGGAGCCATATGGTTGTCGCTTTATTGTATGCAATGCAATCGCGATGTAATGCTTTACTTTATTACTAAGCGGTAGTGATAGTCGTGGAAGCATAAGATTGGCGTAGACGACAACGATGCTACGATGGAGATCAAGGTGTCGCGCCGGTGACGATGGTGATCATGACGGTGCTTCGGAGATGGATATCACAAGCACAAGATGATGATGACCATATCATATCACTTATATTGATTGCATGTGATGTTTATCCTTTATGCATCTTATCTTGCTTTGATTGACGGTAGCATTATAAGATGATCTCTCACTAAAAATTATCAAGAAGTGTTCTCCTGAGTATGCACCGTTGCCAAAGTTCGTAGTACCCGGACACCACGTGATGATCGGGTGTGATAAGTTCTACGTCCATCTACAACGGGTGCAAAACAGTTGCACACGCGAATACTCAGGTTATACTTGGACGAGCCTAGCATATAACAGATATGGCCTCGGAACACGGAGACCGAAGGTCGAACGTGAATCATATAGTAGATATGATCAACATAGTGATGTTCACCGTTGAAACTACTCCGCCTCACGTGATGATCGGACATGGTTTAGTTGATATGGATCACGTGATCACTTAGATGACTAGAGAGATGTCTGTCTAAGTGGGAGTTTTTAATATGATTAATTGAACTTAAATTTATCATGAACTTAGTACCGATAGTATTTTGCTTGTCTATGTTTACCGTAGATAGATGGCTCGTCTTTGTTGTTCCGTTGAATTTTAATGCGTTCCTTGAGAAAGCAAAGTTGAAAGATGATGGTAGCAATTACACGGACTGGGTCCGTAACTTGAGGATTATCCTCATTGCTGCACGTAAAAATTACGCTGGAAGCACCGCTGGGTGACAACTGCTGCAGATCTTGAGCTGTGAAGTTATGAACGTCTGCAAAGCAGAGTGATGACTACTCTATAGTTCGGTGTGCCATGCTTTACGGCTTAGAACCGGGTCTTCAACGACGTTTTGAGCGTCATGGAGCATATGAGATGTTCCAGGAGTTGAAGTTAATATTTCAAGCAAATGCCCGGATTGAGAGATATGAAGTCTCCAATAAGTTCTATAGCTGCAAGATGGAGGAGAATAGTTCTGTCAGTGAGCACATACTCAAAATGTCTGGGTATAACAATCACTTAATTCAGCTGGGAGTTAATCTTCCGGATGATAGTGTCATTGACAGAATTCTCCAATCAGAGCCACCAAGCTACAAGAGCTTCGTGATGAACTATAATATGCAAGGGATGACTAAGACAATTCACGAGCTCTTCGCAATGCTAAAAGCTGCGGAGGTAGAAATCAAGAAAGAGCATCAAGTGTTGATGGTCAACAAGACCACTAGTTTCAAGAAAAGGGCAAAGGGAAGAAGAAGGAAACTTCAAAAAGAACAGCAAGAAAGTTGCCGATCAAGAGAAGAAACCCAAGTCTGGACCTAAGCCCTAAACTGAGTGTTTTTACCGCAAGCGCATCGACACTTTGGAAGCGGAACTGCCCCAAGTATTTGGCGGATAAAAAGGATGGCAAGGTGAACAAAGGTATATGTGATATACATGTTATTGATGTGTACCTTACTAGAGCTCGTAGTAGCACTCGGTATTTGATCTTTGGTTACATTGCTAATATTTGCAACTCGGAACAGGGACTACGGAATAGACGAGCACCGCAAAGGACGAGGTGACGATGCGGCGTGGGAAATGGTTCCAAAGTCAATGTGATCGCGGTCGGCACGCTACCTCTACATCTACCTTCGGGGTTAGTTTTAGACCTAAATAATTGTTATTTGGTGCCAGCGTTGAGCATGAACATTATATCTGGATCTTGTTTAATGCGAGACGGTTATTCATTTAAATCAGAGAATAATGGTTGTTCTATTTATATGAATAATATCTTTTATGGTCATGCACCCTTGAAGAATGGTCTATTCTTGTTGAATCTCGACAGTAGTGATACACATATTCATAATGTTGAAGCCAAAAGATGCAGAGTTGATAATGATAGTGCAACTTATTTGTGGCACTGCCGTTTAGGTCATATCGGTGTAAAACGCATGAAGAAACTCCATCTTGATGGGCTTCGGAATCACTTGATTATGAATCACTTGGTACTTGCGTAACCGTGCCTCATGGGCAAGATGACCAAAACGCCGTTCTCGGAACTATGGAGCGAGCAACAGATTTATTGGAAATCATACATACCGATGTTTGTGGTCCAATGAATGTTGAGGCACGCCATGGTATCGTTATTTTCTCACCTTCACAGATGATTTGAGCAGATATGGGTATATCTACTTAATGAAACACAAATCTGAAACATTTGAAAAGTTCAAAGAATTTCAGAGTGAAGTGGAAAATCAAGAAAATAAAATTCCTACGATCTGATCGTGGAGGAGAATATTTGAGTTACGAGTTTGGTTTACATTTGAAACAATGTGGAATAGTTTCGCAACTCACGCCACCCGGAACACCACAGAGAAATGGTGTGTCCGAACGTCAGAATCGTGCTTTACTAGATATGGTGCGATCAATGATGTCTATTTCCGATTTACCGCTATCGTTTTGGGGTTATGCTTTAGAGACGGCCGCATTCACGTTAAATAGGACACCGTCAAAATCCGTTGAGACGACGCCTTATGAACTGTGGTTTGGCAAGAAACCAAAGTTGTCGTTTCTTAAAGTTTGGGGCTGCGATGCTTATGTAAAGAAACTTCAACCAGATAAGCTCGAACCCAAATCGGAAAAATGTGTCTTCATAGGATACCCAAAGGAGATGTTGGGTACACCTTCTATCACAGATCTGAAGGCAAGATTTTCGTTGCTAAATTCGGGTCCTTTCTAGAGAAGGAGTTTCTCTCGAAAGAAGTAAGTGGGAGGAGAGTAGAACTTGATGAGATAATCAGATCTGCTCCCTTATTGGAAAGTAGTTCATCACAAGAAATGGTTCCTGTGACAACTACACCAATCAGTGAGGAAACTAATGATGATGATCATGAAGCTTGAGATCAAGTTGCTCTTGAACCTCGTGAGGTCAACCAGAGTAAAATACGCACTGCAGTGGTACGGTAATCCTATTCGAAGTCATGTTACTCGACCATGGCGAACCTACAAACTATGAAGAAGCGATGGTGAGCCCAGATTCGCAAAATGGCTGGAAGCCATGAAATCTGAGATGGGATCCATGTATGAGAACAAAGTATGGACTTTGGTTGACTTGCCCGATGATCGGCAAGCCATTGAAAATAAATGGATCTTTAAGAAGAAGACTGACGCTGATGGTAATATAACTGTCTACAAAGCTCGACTTGTTGCGAAAGGTTTTCGACAAGTTCAAGGGGTTGACTACGATGAGACTTTCTCACCCGTAGCGATGCTTAAGTCTGTCCGAATCATGTTAGCAATTGCCGCATTTTTTGATTATGAAATTTGGCAAATGGATGTAAAAACTGCATTCTTGAATGGATTTCTAGAAGAAGAGTTGTATATGATGCAACCAGAAGGTTTTGTCGATCCAAAGGGTGCTAACAAAGTGTGCAAGCTCCAACGATCAATTTATGGTCTCTGCAAGCCTCTCGGAGTTGGAATAAACGCTTTGATAGTGTGATCAAAGCATATGGGTTTATCTGCACTTTTGGAGAAGCCTGTATTTACAAGAAAGTGAGTGGGAGCTCAGAGCATTTCTGATATTATATGTGGACGACATATTATTGATTGGAAATGATATAGAATTCTGGATAGCATAAAAGGATACTTGAATAAAAGTTTTTCAATGAAAGACCTCGGTGAAGCTGCTTACATATTGGGCATCAAGATCTATAGAGATAGATCAAGACGCTTAATTGGACTTTCACAAAGCACATACCTTGATAAAATTTTGAAAAAGTTCAAAATGGATCGAGGCAAAGAAAGGTTTTTGCCTGTGTTGCAAGGTGTAAGATTGAGTAAGACTCAATGCCCGACCACAGCAGAAGATAGAGAGAAAATGAAAGATGTTCCCTATGCTTCAGCCATAGGCTCTATCATGTATGCAATGCTGTGTACCAGAC
The DNA here is from genome assembly GCA_021605145.1 of Aegilops bicornis. Classification (NCBI taxonomy): domain Eukaryota; kingdom Viridiplantae; phylum Streptophyta; class Magnoliopsida; order Poales; family Poaceae; genus Aegilops; species Aegilops bicornis. Next base: position 684,984,221 of record CM038674.1, read on the forward strand.
CTGACATATGCTTAGCTATAAGCTTGGCAGGAAGGTACCAAAGTAATCCAGGAATGGATCACTGGACAGCGGTCAAGAACATCCTGAAATACCTGAAAAGGACTAAGGATATGTTTCTCGTATATGGAGGTGACAAAGAGCTAGTCGTAAATGGTTACGTCGACGCAAGCTTTGACATTGATCCGGACGATTCTAAATCGCAAACCGGATACGTGTTTTTATTAAACGGTGGAGCTGTCAGTTGGTGCAGTTCTAAAAAAAGCGTCGTGGCGGGATCTACATGTGAAGCGGAGTACATAGCTGCTTCGGAAGCAGCAAATGAAGGAGTCTGGATGAAAGAGTTCATTTTCGATCTAGGTGTTATACCTAGTGCATCGGGACCGATGAAGATCTTCTGTGACAATCTTGGTGCAATTGCCTTGGCAAAGGAATCCAGATTTCACAAGAGGACCAAGCACATCAAGAGACGCTTCAATTCCATTCGGGACCAAGTCCAAGTGGGAGACATAGAGATTTGCAAAATACATACGGATCTGAATGTTGCAGACCCGTTAACTAAGCCTCTTCCATGAGCAAAACATGATCAGCACCAAGACTCCATGGGTGTTAGAATCATTACTTTGTAATCTAGATTATTGACTCTAGTGCAAGTGGGAGACTGAAGGAAATATGCCCTAGAGGCAATAATAAAGTTATTATTTATTTCCTTATATCATGATAAATGTTTATTATTCATGCTAGAATTGTATTAACCGGAAACATAATACATGTGTGAATACATAGACAAAGCAGTATGTCACTAGTATGCCTCTACTTGACTAGCTTGTTAATCAAAGATGGTTATGTTTCCTAACCATGAACAAGGAGTTGTTATTTGATTAACAAGATCACATCATTAGTAGAATGATCTGATTGACATGACCCATTCCGTTAGCTTAACACTTGATCGTTTAGTATGTTAATGCTTTCTTCATGACCCATACATGTTCCCTGTAACTATGAGATTATGCAACTCCGTTTACGGAGGAACACTTTGGTGCTACCAAAGCGTCCACAACGTAATCGGGTGATTATAAAGGAGTACTACAGGTGTCTCCAAAGGTACTTGTTGGGTTGGCGTATTTCGAGATTAGGTTTTGTCACTCCGATTGTCGGAGAGGTATCTCCGTGCCTTCTCGGTAATGCACATCACTTAAGCCTTGCAAGCATTACAACTAATGAGTTAGTTGTGAGATGATGTATTACGGAACGAGTAAAGAGACTTACCAAGAATGTGAGATTGAACTAGGTATTGGATACCGACGATCGAATCTCGGGTAAGTAACATACCGATGACAAAGGGAACAACGTATGTCGTTATGCGGTTTGACCGATAAAGATCTTCGTAGAATATGTAGGAACCAATATGGGCATCCAGGTTCCGCTATTGGTTATTGACCGAGAATGGTTCTAGGTCATGTCTACATAGTTCTCGAACCCGTAGGCTCCGCACGCTTAACGCTTTCGATGACAGTTCATAATGAGTTTATAAGTATTGATGCACGAAGGTTGTTCGAGTCCCGGATGTGATCACGGACATGACGAGGAGTCTCGAAATGGTCGAGACATAAAGATTGATATATTGGAAGCCTATGTTTGGACTTCGGAATGGTTCCGTGAAAACAGGATGTTCTGGAACACCGGGGTTACGGAACCCCGGGGTATATGGGCCCTCATGGGCCTTGAGGGAGAAGGAGAAGGGCCGGCCAGGTGGGCTGCGCGCCCCTCCCCTTCCAATCCGAATAGGACAAGGAGAGGCGGCGCCCCTTCCCCTTCCCCTCCCAATCCTACTCCAACTAGGAGAAGAGTCCTACTCCGGTGGGAGTAGGACTCCTCCTTAGTGCGCCTCCTATAGGGCCGCCACCTCCCCTTGTCTCCTTTATATCTGAGGCGGGGGCACCCCAAGACACACAAGTTGATCTACGGATCTTTCCTTAGCCGTGTCGGTGCCCCTTCCACCATATTCCACTTCGTCATATCGTCAGAGCTCAAGCGAAGCCTGCGCCGAGAAGTCATATCGTCGCGGAGCTTAGGCGAAGCCCTGCGTCGGTGGAGCATCAACATCGTCCTGCCGCCGTCTTGTGGAACTCATCTCCGACACTTTGCTTTGGATCGGAGTCCGGGATCGTCATCGAGCTGAACGTGTGCAGAACTCGGAGGTGCCGTCGTTCGGTGCTTGGATCGGTCGGATCGTGAAGACGTCGACTACATCAACCGCGTTGTTATAACGCTTCCGCTTTCGGTCTACGAGGGTACGTGGACGGACACTCTTCCCTCTCGTTGCTATGCCATCACCATGGTCTTGCGTGATCGTAGGAAAATTTTGAAATTACTACGTTCCCCAACAATATAATGTAAAAATCATGTCGTGCACATGGTTTGGTAGGTCGCATATAGGTTGGCTACACTAGGGAAGTAATTTCTATCTGGCGTTTGATGGCATGTGTTAGCCGCGCTGCTGTATAGACACTGTGTTTGGTTGCATACATTAAATATGATTAATAGTTAACAGCTATACATGTCACATGAAGTTTTTTTTTCTAAATGGATGACACATAAAGTTACACTAGAGAATATGGTGAACAGTGGCCGCAGCCGCCACATCCGACGCGACGAGCATGAAGTCGTGGGCAAGCGATCCCGTCGGCAATGCGGCGAACCAGTTGCTTGCATGGTCGCTGCAAGGAAAGTTGACGAGGAGGGACAAGGAGGAGGGCGCCAAGGCAGAGGACGGGGAAGAGAAATATAGTGCGTGCGCCATTGACAATGTCAGTGTAGCAGGACGCGGGAGAGGAGGCCAAGAGGAACGACGCCGACAATAGCATCAGTGTAGCAGGACGCGGGAGAGGCGGATGCGAGGAACAACGTTGGCGGATGCACTAGTGTAGTATTGAATATGGGAGAGAAGACCGAGAGGAACGCCGCCGCCGGAAGCCCTAGTGTAGTATGACACGAGAGAGGAGGCCAAGAGGAACGATACTAACGGCGCCGCCGGTGCAGTAATAAAACTTAAATGAGCAGTCTTTTTTTGTATTCTTCTGTTCATGGGATTTCCATAAAACATAGAAAAATTTCAAACACATTGAGCCTTTGTAATCTTATGGAACCATATCACTATTATAAAATGTTTTATATATTTCAGTATGAACTACGTAGGGACTGAAACGAGTGAACAAACACAGTAACATACATATATATATATATATTTGAATCAGGAAAAATATATATATCTTATATAATAATTTGAAAGGTAGGCAATACTTCTGTATTCACGCGCTGTCGATTGATCCATTGATGCCTTTGGTTTGGTTGGGATGGGATGTACCAGCTCACGTGCTGCCGGCGACTAGGGTGTGACTATGTTTTGTTCCTGCCGCGTTTAAATTAAAGTAAGTGGTGATGGTCGCGTACTTGCCTCGGTAGTTCCTACTGTCTTCTTACTTTTGGAATGCACGGATACCAATTTTCGATTTAGCTTTAGGCAGGTTTTTTAAGGGCCTGTTTGGTTCCAAATAAGTCACCAATTTATAACTTGAAAAGTAAAAAAAAGTGACTTATTTTGCCAAACAAACTCAACTTATAAGTCACCCCCAACTTATAAGTCATAAGTTGCTCCATCCCAACTTAAAACTTATAAGTCACCCCTTTTACGTGGGTCCCATCACATGCATGTTGTGGATTGGTGTGAGAAGATGTGGCCAAGTGACTTATAAGTTAGGTGACAACCAAACAGGCATGATTTATAAGTCACTGATTTTAAGTCACCTGACTTATAAGTTGATGACTTATTTAAAACCAAACAGGCCCTAAGACCCGGACGTAATGTCCCGTTGGACTTGCCGGAGACTGATGGGTCAACATCCTGAACCTTTTTGGCATCTCACATCGTCTGGGTGCCTAGATTCCCATGCTCTCGTTTATGTTGTGTCTCCACGTTGTTATTTTGATTCTTTAAAGGCTTTTATTTATGGGATGAGATGTATAATGCGCTGAGGGCATGCGGGGAGCTGAAAGTAGCTACCAAACCAACGCGTTTCCTTCCTGCCGTGTTAAGATAATCAGTGATGATCAGCCAGTTGCCTCGGCATTTCCTGCTGCTTTATTGAAATCATCATCAATGATGGCCACACAGTTGCCTGGGCAGTTCCTGCTATGCTAGTATATATGGAATGTACGGATACCGTGTTGAGATCTAACAAACTTTAGCTTGTTGTTTAAAAGACTTTGCATAGTGGGTGCAGGAATATACTGCATGGCGCGCATTGCCATTCTCCAGTTCTATATATATGACACTAACCAGCCATTGTTGTTGAGTTGCAAGCTTCGCAGCAGATCTGGCGGCGTAGAGTTTTGTGAGTCAATTGAAGGCGGCGACCTCGATCTTCTGGCTAACCAGCACTGCAAGAGGTATGGATTCAATCTCACTCTGATGCATGCATACTTCGTACAAGAGTTATCTCTGGAATGCATTTTGTTTTGTTCGTAAGACAGAAAGTGACTAAATCAGTGCATCATAGAGGGCTAGATGTACATACAAACATACATATATAGCATGTTCTGCCTTTAACTAGTGCCATTCGTTGGTGATATACTCTTGTTATTATTTGTCCACAACTTCACATACATAGTAATACAGAACTGAATAACGTGTTTGCTTTGAAAATCGGGTTAGTCGATTTCGGATACACCTATACTGATTGCGAGCCAGAGAAATGGACGCATAGGAGAGGGTCTAATTAAGTTAACTTGTTTTTATTTTATTCTAATGCCTAGAGTACTGTCTTACCTGGAAAGGGAGGAATACGAAAAAGAGAGTACATTTTCCATGCTGTCACCCACAGGCCCTCATTAGGACAGGAAAAAAATCTAAAAACAAAGTTCACAGGTCCTTTGCAAGAATATATGGGGAAAAGTGGATTTACGTCCCACAGTAAAGCGTCAAGTGAGCTAACTGAATTTGTCTTTGGTTCTTTTTTTGGAAATGAATTTGTCACTGTAATTGCGCATTTTACACAATAAACTAGCATCCCTGGCCAACTTCATGTTTGTTATGTCCTTATGAAGCCTGCAGAGAATATGTCGGAAGAAACTCACATAGTGGCAGTATCATCAGGAGACGATGTACCTGTTGGAGGTTCACTGCAGTCTCAGCAGCAAGAGAATACGTCGGAAGAAGCTCACATAGTGGAAGTATCGTCAGGAGATGGTGTGATGGTTGGAGGTCAATCACAGTCTCAGCAGCAAGAGATCACTGTTGACGAGGGAGCCAATGGCATGTCGGTGGACAGACGGTTGGCGGCAGTAGTCGTGGACAAGATCAACGACGAGTGGTCCACTTTTCGTGGATGGATGCTGCTCCTGACGTCACTGGTAGCCACTGTAACCTTTGCTGCTGGGCTCAGCCCACCCGGTGGTTTCTGGTCAGTCGATGACAAGGTGCACGGATACGTCGCTGGTACATCAATTATGCATGACAAATTTCCCCTGAGGTACTCGCTCTTTCAGTTCAGCAACACGGCGGCTTTCTTCTGCTCCTTGATGATCATTGCAATACTCGCCAGAAGCATAAATACTGAGGGCACTACCAGAAACAACTGTTTTTTCGCATTCCTTGTCTTTTTTTGTTTTATTAGCTTGGCGACTAGCTACATCGCTGGCTCGTGGAACGGCCCCTCGGTAGGGATCTATAACATTTGCATGTTTTTTCTAGTCCTTATCTACATGCTGCTGTCTCGGATTTTCAGTCAGAACCTCTGGTGCGGAAGCTGCACCAAGACCCTGGAATCCATGGTTTAAGAGGTATTGCCCAAGAAACGCCAATAATCCTTACAGCAGCCTACAGCATGCCGACTTATGTCCTTGTACGTGCGCCAGTATATTCACGTTATTGATATGCCCAGGATGCACGTAATGGTATGCGTGTTTGGGTTTCTATATTTGTAACTGCTTGCAGACCCTCGTCTTGGATTTTGCTACTCGTTTGTAACTATACATATGAAGTTGTAATTCGATGATTCGGTTCCATTGATTCACTGTCCATTTGTCCTTCAAGCGGATTAATTTTCCTTAATACAAGGCTTTCAATCCATCTCCCCTGCTTAGGGCAGTAAAGGGAAGTAGCGATATTCTGATTCTTTCCAGCTCTATTCCCACGATGAGAAGGTAGATGCGGTAAGCCAAGTCCTATCCTTCTTATGGAAAGGGCACTCAGTGCCATCTTCATTCCTTTCCTTTCTTCGATGAGTAGGTTGAATAGTCAAAGAAGGGGATGGCTAATTCTAGAAATAGAGTGGCATTATCGAGCACTAGTCTGATCATGGTAGTGTTTCTGGAAAGAACACCTCTCTTTATAATATTGCGCAGAACAGCAACTGCGTTGCTGGGGTAAGTCGGTTAATGTCGATCAACCTAACACAATCGACGGATGTATCTCAATGGAGACTGAATACAAAATGGTGCATTCACAATAAAATCTATGTATGCGGACCTTATGAACACCGGTCCAGTCTTTCGATGCAAGGATGAAGCACTAATTTTAAAAAGTCATCGAATGTCAAAAAATGTTCACGATAAAATAAAAAAGATAGGATAATTAAAACTGATAGGATAATTAAACCCGGGCGGCGGATGCTCCCGCTGCCTCGCCGCCGTCTTGCTGGAGTCCCGTATCAACCGCCCAGTCCCTCCTCCCGTGGTGAGCCCCCGATTTCCGAGGTCCGCTAAATCTTGTTTGATGTGTCAGGATGCTGAACCATTCGGTGTCTGTCACCCATGGTTCGGCGTTTAAATTCTGTTACTAATTCTTCTTTATTCACGCGCTGTGCGATTGATCCATCCATTGATGCCCTTGGTTTGGTTGGGATGGGATGTACTTAGCTCACATGATGTGAGCGTGTTTCAGTCCTGCCGCGTTAAAATGTACTCCCTCCCTTCCTAAATATAAGACTTTTTAAAGCTTCCACTGTAAACTACATACGGATCAAAATTAGTAAATCTATACTCTAAAATAGGACTATATACATCCGTATGTAGTTCAAAGTGGGATCTATAAAATGTCTTATATTTAGAAACGGAGGGAGTAACCGGTGATGGTCATGCACTTGCCCCTGTAGTTCCTGCTGTCTTATTGCATTTGGAATGCGTGGATACCGATTTCAGATCTAGCTTTTGGTTGTTGTTTAGGACCGGGGCGTAATGTCGTGTTGGAATCGCCGGAGACTTGAGTCAAATTCCTGCACCTTTTTGGCATCCCACATGGCTGGGTGCCTAGATTCCCATGCTCTCGTTTATCTTGTGTCTCCACGCTGTGAATTTGATCCTTTGAAGGCTTTTATATGGTTGAGATGGGTTGTAATGTACTTAGGGCATGTGGTGCTTAACGGGAGCTGAAAGTAGCTACCAAACCAACGCGTTTCCTTCCTGCCGTGTTAAACTAATCAGTGATGATCAAGCAGTTGCCTCGGCATTTCCTGTAGCATTATTGAAATCATTGTACTATTAAACCTGGAATGTACGGATACCGAGTTTAGATCTAACAAACTTTAGGTTGTTGTTTAAAAGGCCGTGCATAATGGGTGGTTGAGTACACTGCATGACGCGCACTGCCCTTGTCCACTTCTATATATATGACACTAACCTCTCTTGTTGAGTCGCAAGCTTGCAGAAGATCTGGCATAGCTTAGTGTTGTAGCTCATTTAAGTTTTTGTTAGGTCAAGGGAGGGCGGTGACCTCGATCTGTGCCTAGCAAGCACTTCAAGAGGTATGTAGTCAATCTCTGAAGCATGCTTGCTATGTTCAGTGCTATATATCCTTATTTCTAGAGTGCATTTTGCTCGTAAGGGGACAGAAAGAGACTAAATCAGTGCGTCATCGAGGGCTACCTACGCAAAAATATGGCGTGTCCTCCCTTTATTAGCGCCAGCCGTTGGTGATATATACTCTTGTTATTATTGTCTACATATATAGGAATACAAAATCGAATAGAAGTGCTTGTTTTCAAAACCGGTTTAGTCAATTTTGGATACGCTAATACTGAACATGTTTTCATTTTTTTTTTACCAAAAAAGGGTTTCCCCCCGCTTTGTATTCCAAAGCAACCAACACCGATACAAGGATCGCTGGGGCGAACAGCACAACAAGCCCAAAAGAAAAAGAAGAAGAAACAAATGCCAACAACGGCAGCTCGACAAAGCGCAGATGACCCGCCACCGCTACATCCTCCAGAAACAAACCACCACACCCCGAAGCTCCGAACCGCCGCGTACCAAGCAGCACCTCCAAGAAGGAATGCGACGCCGACGACGCTGCTGCCCGGACATGTCCTAGAGTTTCCCCCGGCACGCGGAGGGGGGTGGGGGATGGATATCATCGACACCCTCCAGGAAGGGATGGTGGCACCTGCAGGTGTAACCGCATCGGAGCCGAAGAACCGGCAAGGATTTCTCCTGCACTCCATCCCCACCGCCCAATGGACCGGAGCCGACCAGCCAGACCGCCGTCCACCACCATGTGTCATCGCGGTTGCGCCGTCACCCACACCGCCTCACTACGGAGACCAACACGAGGCCAAGAGGATCGGAGAGAAGCACCCCGCGGTGGGAGAAGCAACACCGAAGCCGATCGAACGGGAGGGAACCACCTCCACCGCCGTCGTGCAGGAGGCCAGAACCTCCGGCACCGTCGCGGTAGCCGTCCGGACGCGGCAGCAGGGCATGCCAGGCCACCCCTGGCCCGGCCAGGCCCGAAACAGGTCCGCTAAGCCCCGCCGCCACGCTGCAGCAAGCCGGCGATGGCGCGCCAGCACCCAGCCGCTCGTCGCCTCGCCTGAAACGCCCTCGATGCGGCTATATCTCCCACGTGTCGAAGCACGACTTAGAGGCATAACCGCATTGAAAGCAATGTCGCAAGTGAGGTAATCTTCACACAACCCATGTAATAAATAAGGGAAAGAGATACATAGTTGGCTTACAATCGCCACTTCACACAATACATGAGTAAAACATTACATCATACAGTTACAATCAAGTTCCAACTACGGAACCAAAATAAAATAAGACTACCCCAAATGCTACACAGATCCCCGATCGTCCCAACTGAGCTCCACTCTTGATCACCTGAAACGAAACAACACAATGCACAAAGTCTTCATCGAGCTCCTCCTTGAGCTCGGTCACGGCCTTTGCTGCAGTTTCATTGGCACACCAAACTGGTTTTGGAAGTATCTGTGAGTCACGGGGACTCAGCAATCTCACACCCGCGAGATCAAGACTATTCAAGCTTAAAGGTAGGACAGGGTAGTGAGGTGGAGCTGCAGCAAGCGACTAGCATATATGGTGGCTACATACGCAAATGAGAGCGAGAAGAGAAGGCAAAAGCACGGTCGAACAACTATGATCAAGAAGTGATCCTAGAACAACCCTCGTCAAGCATAACTCCAACACCGTGTTCACTTCCCGGACTCACGAGAAGAGACCATCACGGTTACACCACGCCTTGGTGTATTTTAATTAAGATCAACTTCGGGTTTTCTACAACGGACATTAACAAATTCCCATCTGCCACATAACCGCGGGCACGGCTTTCAAAGTTCAAACCCTGCAGGGTGTCCCAACTTAGCCCATGATAAGCTCTCGCGATCAACGAAGGATATTCCTTCTCCCGAGAAGACCCGATCAGTCTCGGAATCCGGCTACAAGACATTTCGACAGCAATAAAACAAGACCAGCAAAGCCGCCCGGATGTGCCGACAAATCGATAGGAGCTGCACATATCTCGGTCTCGGGGCACACCGGATGAGCCAGACGTCGGGTTGGCATAAACCCTGATTGCCTTGGGGCGCCGGACATCGCTCGGTTTGGACCAGCACTCGAAGGAGAACTGGCCCGGGGGGGCTAAAATAAAGATGACCCTCGGGCTCCGGAAACCCAAGGGAAAAAGGGCATAGGTGAGGCAAATGGTAAAACCAATGTTGGGCCTTGCTGGAAAAGTCTTATTCAAAGCGAACTGTCAAGGGGGTCCCATAAATCACCCGACCGCGTTAGGGACGCAAAGATCCGGGAACATAATACCGATATGACGGAAACTAGGGCGGCAAGAGTGGAACAAAACACCAGGCATAAGGCCGAGCCTTCCACCCTTTACCAAGTATATAGATGCATTAATAATATAAGATATATTGTGATATCCCAACAAGTAAACATGTTCCAACAAGGAACAAAATCTCCATGTTCCAACAAGGAACAAACTTCACCTTCACCTGCAACTAACAACGCTATAAGAGGGGCTGAGCAAAGCGGTAACATAGCCAAACAACGGTTTGCTAGGAAAGGATGGTTAGGGGCTTGACATGGCAACATAGGAGGCATGATAAGCAAGTGATAGGCATCATAGCATAGGCATAGCAAAAGAGCGAGCATCTAGCAAGCAAAGATAGAAGTGATTTCGAGGGTATGGTCATCTTGCCTGAAATCCCGCAAGGAAGAAGAACGAATCCATGAAGAAGACAAACGGACGTGGTCGAGCGAATCCTCACAACTCCGGAACGAAACCGAAGCTAACGAGAGAAACAACCCGGAAAGAAACAAACAACATAGTAAACAACCATCACATAAACATGTCATGATGCACAAACAAGTATGATGCATGACCGGTTTAATGAGGCATGGCATGGCAATATGCACAAACAACACTACAAGTTAAGTGGAGCTCAATATGCAACGAAGTTGCATATTGACGAACACCACATCACTTATTTAGTTCTCTCCCGATTAGGTACTCAACAATATTAAATGTTATTAAACATGGCAAGAGGGTGAAGCATAAAGAAACTACCTATCTAGGCAAGTTTAAATGAGGCCGGAAACAACGAACAACAATTCCGGAAAATCCCCATATGCAAATTATGGATTCGGTACTGATCTGACCTAAAGCATATTTTAGAGTTGTTAAACATGCAAAGTAAGTACACCATGTTAGACTAGGCATTTTTCTACCCCATTTGCATATATAATTTATTTAAAACCGAGCTACGGTTATTTAGTTATGAATTAAATCATTTTAACATGACATATTAGCAAAGTTAAAGCAAACAACAATTATAAACGTTTAAATGTTGTTATCATGATGCGGATGACATGTGCAAGTTTATGCAATATTTTTATGAAAATGTTAACATGAGCATGTTACGAGGCATTATGTCACCGTGGTGGATGAAAGGGGTGCCACGGCAACGAATCCGAAAATGGTGCCACGGCAACACATCGGTTGAGATAACTCGATTGAGATATCGATACAAAGGAAAGCGTGACGGAAGCGAGTCATGCAAGAAGGTGGGGTGATCCCGGATACCGGGTTCCCACGGAACGGTGGCATGGCAAAAGAGGGGCGTCGCAAGGATGATTCGATCACGGTCGGTCATCTCGGTGGTTATACCTTCGAAGCGTGCGTTCGGGGCGGAAAACGTTTCGTAGAGGGAAGTAGTCGTACACGGCGTAGGGGAAGTAGACGTTCACGGCGTAGTGGAAGTCGTTGTTCACGTGGCGACGGTAGTTGTACACGTTTTTCGTAGATGTTCGAGTCGGCGATAGCGGTACTTGAAGAATCCCGAAACGGACTTGGCGTCTTCGCGCGTAGGGGTACTTGTCGTTATCCACCTCGGATGTAGTCGTTCCGTGTAGTCGAACTTGACGATCCGAGGGGTACTTGGCGCATCACCGTGTAGTCGTACACGCACGTAGATGAACTTGACGGGTCCCATGAGTAGTCGTACTCGGCGAATCCGCCAGAAGTTGCACATATCTTTGTCTTTGGCGAACTTGATGAAAACCCACGGTGACGGTAGACGAACACGGTCGGCTTGACGGAACTTGGCGGTGGTCTCCTCGGGTCAACAAAGGATGTGCAAGGGCTAGAACGCCCGGGGCTTGGGCTGCTCAAGGCCATGGAGATGACAGCAGCAGGAGGCTGCTAGTGGAGGCAGAGCCACGACGAGGAGGTCCTGCTCGGCAGCTGCAAGTGGTGGACGGACGCAGGCAGCGGCAAGGCTTCGGGCGTGAGGGAGAAGGAGCCAGCGAGGTGGGTGATGGAGGAGAGCATCTCACTGCGAGGGAAGGAGGTTGAGGCTGGTGCTGGAGAGGAAGCAGGAGCAGAGGCGGCGGAGCTTGACGGATCCAGCAAGGTGGGCTGCAGGCCTCGGGCGGCAAGGAGGCACCATGGAGGAGAGGACCACAGGCGGCGGCGGCGATGACATCCGACGGCGGAGATCCGGCAAGGTTCCCGTGACCTCGGGCTCATGGGACGCAGGGCCGGGCGACGCGCCTCCCGATCCCATCGGGATCGAGCGGGAGGGGCGAGGCGAGGCAGGTGGAGAGGCGACGGGCTCCTGACCGGTCAGCCGACGGGGCGATGGGAGGTCCCGATCGAGGCGAGTGGCTGGCGGAGGGAGAGATCGAGAGGAGAGATGGAATCGGGGATCGCGAGAGGGGATCGAGGATCAGGCGGTGGGTCGGGCGGCTGGAGGGAGGACGAGAGGAGATGGCTGCGGATGGAGTCGGGCTAGGGTTAAGGGCAGGTGGGCGGGCCTAGGCCTTGGGCGGATCGAAGGGGTAGTGGGCTCTTGACTCTTGGAGAGGAGCTGGGCCTCAGTGGAACTCTCTCTCCCCCTCTGGTGTTTCTTTTCTCAATTTCCTCAAACAGAAAATAAGAGAGAAAATCTCAGAGATAAAAGGGAAGGCGTGAGAGAGATGTGAGAATATATCCAGTCCAGAGTTTGTGCAGAATTTGAATAAATTGGTTTGGCAATTTTATAGGAAGAAAAATAATTCAAGTTTGAATTAAATTCAAACTTGAGCCATTTTAAACCTAACCAAAACAACTCGAAAATGGATGATATTTGACAGAGAGGTATAAGGCATGGAGTAAGATCACCAGAAATAAATTAACATTAATGGTGGCACAAATAATGCCACTTGGCATGAAATTCAAGATTTGACAGAAAGGAAGAAGTGATAAGGTTTGCACGTGTAGAAAGGTCTTGATGAAAAGATGAAGATGCAAATGACCATAGGAGGAGGGAGGGTGATGCAAGGGTGATCATGCATGAAACACACAATGCACATGATGAGCATGATGAAATGCAACATGATGCAAGGATGAATGCAACGGACAAAACAAATCACACGACAAAACTCGGAAACCACGGAAGGCAATCAAGCTCCTGTCTTGGGGCGTCACAACACTCCACCACTACGAGAGGATCTCGTCCCGAGATCTAGGATGGCACCGGAGAGAAAAGGAAGAGGAAGAGGTAAAACGAAGTTGCTTCTCCGACAAACAAGTGAAACCAAAGAACCTTGAGAGGTTGAACAAAATGAAAGAAAGAAAACAACGAAGATGAACAAGGTTGAAAACACTCTGTTAGAAAAGAGGAACACGGAACATTATGGGAACTTGAAGGTTGCAAAGACATGAATCAAGAGTTTAAGGGATAAGAAAGAATTCGAAACCACTCCGGTTGAAACAAGATAGAGTAGGATTAAGAATGATAAAATTTGGGCAGCACTCCGACTGAAAATGGAAGGAATTAGAATCATGAACTTGAGAAGATGGGATGATACTTGATGAGATCAACAACACACTACCTCCGAAACTATTGAAAGAAAGGCACAAGGGGTAAGAAAGATTTCAGACAGCTCTCCGGTTGAGGAAGCAGGCAAAACTTGATAAGATGAGAGAACTCGAATGAAAACATGACACTCCGATTAAATCGATAAGCAAGGAAAAGGACATGGTCTTGACAAAACAAGATGATGGGTCGAAGAGAGCAACATCATAATGCCTCCGGAAGAAATAATAGAAGATAGATCATTGGAATAAAGGAATGGAGAAGAAAATAGCAACTTCTACCACAAATGAGTTTGAAAGAAACATCCTTACGAGGAAGGCTAGAACGGAGTTGTTTGAAAAACAACAACGGTAAGAATAAGCTTGTAGTGGGCTTATGAAAACATCTCAAAATTATGAGGTGAGCTTACGCCAACGGAAACAATTGATTGGATTGAGAACAACACGGAGATGAAAACTTATATCACCGGAGGACAAATGAGGAACTTGGGTCATTTATAAGCACCATAAATAACAACAATCCTTAGGGAAAGCTTTAGGTGAAATATAGCCCAAGATAACTCCAATGAAGAGATTGATGGATTTAAAATACCTCATTCTTGACAACATGTGAATCATGAAACGTGAAGGAAAATTATCTAGAATGACATAACACCATCTCAAGAGATAAGGTAGAACGAATTGCACTTTGGAATGCAAGATGAAGAAATGCTTGAACTCCTCAAAACAAAACATGTGTTGAGCACCATGTTCAATTTTGAGTATAGCTTGGCGGATCATAACTCATGAGAAATCTTGATGAACAATTGAAGAATGAAAAGAATCCTTGACGAACCACCATGTAGAGCCTCCATGAAGAACACCGTAAACAAAAGGGTGATAAAAAGAAAGAGAAGATGACAACACAAGGTGAAGCCTTGCAAGTGATAAGATGAAGCTTTGAAATGATATAACCGAGAAAACTTGGAACTCCGGAAAGAAAGATGAACAAATGAAATCACGAATTTTGATGAACCTCCGGAATAAGGAATTGAACTTACTCGATGAAACAAGAATAAGAATTACATTATGTTGATCCTTCACCAATTAAACTGATGACAAGCAATGGATTTGGCATACTACTTATTCTCATTGAAAAATGATTACAGATAGAGATACAAGAAACTTGAGAAGGTCTTGATGGAACCACCGGTGGGATTTGGAAACAACAAATGAATTGATATGATAAAGAAGGAAGTGAAATCTTGAACGAACCACCGTAAGAATTAAAAATGAACATAGCAAAGGCACAATTCACCGGGAAGAATTGGAAAAGCGAATAAAGATGCTTGACAAAATTTAGATACATTAGAACGAAGAGATCATGAACTGATTAGAGGATATTTCGACGATGCACCGGTGAGATTTGGAAAACAAGAGTTGAACGCTTGAATGAATAATTCTGAGATGATGGGCTCAAGAATCAAACCGAAAGACTCTGAAATGCTCCGGGTGGGTTAAAAGAATTCTCACAACCGAAAATAATTATGAGAGGATGGCATCAAGCTAAAACCATGAATCTTGAAGAGAATGGAGCGAGATTTAAGAGAAACTCTTCTTCGGTCTTCAAAATTCGAGAATGACGACGAGAAACATCACCATGAATTATTGAAGCACTCGGAATGAAAATTAGAAAGGTTGAACCACAAGATGAAAAGAATTTGAAAGATCTTGGAGAAAGACATTTGGTTGATGATAACTCATTCTTACGCCAAACTTTGCAATGAATTTGGGAATAGCTCCTGAAAATTAGAAGAGTCGGGTAAGATCCTCGAAAAGACACGTGGGTTAGGGCCCACTCAAAAGAACCACCGTTGAACAATTGTTTGAAATAGATATTGCACCGGTAGAATTAAATGGCTTGAATGAGATAGCATCCTTGAAAGAACTTGAGTGAATTGAGAATGGAAACTAGAATCTTCTGAGATATCTTCAGCACTCCGGAACAATTGAATAGCGAGAAATGGATGATTAAGAGATGCACCGACATGAGAAAGCATTTGAAACAATGAAAAGAATACGATGAACACTGAAAACTTGACTTAAATCCACCGGAGAAGAAAATTAGAATGGAACAATGATAAGGTTAAAGCTCCCTTGGCGTCTTCATGAGAAATCACCGGATAAAACATTAAAGGAAAAGAATGAAGAAACTTCACAGCAGTAAAATGGATGCTTGATTAAGAAATCTGAGTCCTTGAAGAAAAAAGGGTGGGAGGGTGGGAAAACAAAAACAACTTGGGTCGGATGAAATGAACACCGTTGAGAAAAAGCTTAGAATTGATCTTGCGAATGTTGGAATGATCGGATCCACTTGAAGAGAAGCACGCCGGTTGAGAAAAGAATTGACATGACAAGCTCAGTGATCAAGAAGGATTAGTATTCACATAGCAATGTGAGAACACCATTTAGGAAGGTATGGAATCCACACTTGACATTGAAGCAACTTGAATACCACAAAACGGAACAAAAACAAAGGATTTGGCTTGCGAATAAGCCGGAACAAATACATATGATAGAGATTTACCCAATCCCATATCATGCATCCGCCGGAAAGATATTCTAGGAGCTACTTGAATTCCCACCTATAAACTCCCGAAACTTTACGGTTATGCAATCTGGTGTTGGGGATACAGGGACACAAAATATATCACCCAAACTAACAATACCTAGATCCAATTGTATCCATCCGTCAACACATAACCAAGAAATCCTCGGAAATCGTGGTACCTCGACCTTGAAAAACATCCGTTATACAAGTCATGGCAATACTCCACTTTTCGCCACAAGATCTTGGGCTATCGGGTTATCTCACCAACAACCGCACAAAAGAGATTTCGATGTCGGTAAAACTCGGGTATTCCGAATCAGCAACGATAAAATTGTGGCGACAACACCTCGGAGCTCAACTCCCGGGACACTGCCACAACCCCTAAATGTCAGGAGGCACCAAGAACAATGTTCTCGTCACAAAACCATCGGAACGATTCCAAGATACCCACGTGATCCTAAAAAAATTTTAGTGAAATTTGAGGAGAGAAAAGTCAAAACTCTACGTCAGGATACCTCACCAGAGCGGCGAAGGGGTGAGGAGTAAAAAGAATCCTACTCTCCGATATATATAATCCTAAGACTCAAAACATTTTCCGTTCTAGACTCAACAACGTCAGCAAACAATCAAGCAGGGGGCTCCTAAGTCGGGGAAGGCTCTGATTACCAACTTGAAACGCCCTCGATGCGGCTATATCTCCCACGTGTCGAAGCACGACTTAGAGGCATAACCGCATTGAAAGCAATGTCGCAAGTGAGGTAATCTTCACACAACCCATGTAATAAATAAGGGAAAGAGATACATAGTTGGCTTACAATCGCCACTTCACACAATACATGAGTAAAACATTACATCATACAGTACAATCAAGGTCCAACTACGGAACCAAAATAAAAGAAGACTACCCCAAATGCTACAGATCCCCGATCGTCCCAACTGAGCTCCACTATCGATCAGCTGAAACGAAACAACACAATGCACAAAGTCTTCATCGAGCTCCTCCTTGAGCTCAAAGGTGCGGCCTTTGCAGTTTCATTGGCACACCGCAAACTGGTTTTGGAAGTATCTGTGAGTCACGGGACTCGGCAATCTCACACCCATGAGATCAAGACTATTCAAGCTTAAAGGTAGGACAGGGTAGTGAGGTGGAGCTGCAGCAAGCGACTAGCATATATGGTGGCTACATACGCAAATGAGAGCGAGAAGAGAAGGCAAAAGCACGGTCGAACAACTATGATCAAGAAGTGATCCTAGAACAACCTACGTCAAGCATAACTCCAACATCGTGTTCACTTCCCGGACTCCGCCGAGAAGAGACCATCACGGTTACACACGCGGTTGGTGTATTTAAATTAAGATCAACTTCGGGTTTTCTACAACCAGACATTAACAAATTCCCATCTGCCACATAACGCAGGCACGGCTTTCGAAAGTTCAAACCTGCGAGGGTGTCCCAACTTAGCCCATGATAAGCTCTCGCGATCAACGAAGGATATTCCTTCTCCCGAGAAGACCCGATCGATCTCGGAATCCGGCTACAAGACATTTCGACAAAGCAATAAAACAAGACCAAAGAAGCCGCCCGGATGTGCCGACAAATCCTGATAGGAGCTGCACATATCTCGGTCTCGGGGCACACCGGATGAGCCAGACGTCGGGTTGGCATAAACCCCGATTGCCTGTGGGGCGCCGGACATCGCTCGGTTTGGACCAGCACTCGAAGGAGAACTGGCCCGGGGCTAAAATAAAGATGACCCTCGGGCTCCGGAAACCTAAGGGAAAAAGGGCATAGGTGAGGCAAATGGTAAAACCAATGTTGGGCCTTCTTTGGAAAAGTCTTATTCAAAGAGAACTGTCAAGGGGGTCCCATAAATCACCCGACCGCGTTAGGGACGCAAAATCCGGGAACATAATACCGATATGACGGAAACTAGGGCGGCAAGAGTGGAACAATCCACCCTTTACCAAGTATATAGATGCGTTAATATTATAAGATATATTGTGATATCCCAACAAGTAAACATGTTCCAACAAGGAACAAAATCTCCATGTTCCAACAAGGAACAAACTTCATCTTCACCTGCAACTAACAACGCTATAAGAGGGGCTGAGCAAAGCGGTAACATAGCCAAACAACGGTTTGCTAGGAAAGGATGGTTAGGGGCTTGACATGGCAACATAGGAGGCATGATAAGCAAGTGATAGGCATCATAGCATAGGCATAGCAAAAGAGCGAGCATCTAGCAAGCAAAGATAGAAGTGATTTCGAGGGTATGGTCATCTTGCCCGAAATCCCGCAAGGAAGAAGAACGAATCCATGAAGAAGACAAGCGGACGTGGTCGAGCGAATCCTCACAACTCCGGAGCGAACCGAAGCTAACGAGAGAAACAACCGGAAAGAAACAAACAACATAGTAAACAACCATCACATAAACATGTCATGATGCACAAACAAGTATGATGCATGACCGGTTTAATGAGGCATGGCATGGCAATATGCACAAACAACACTACAAGTTAAGTGGAGCTCAATATGCAACGAGTTGCATATTGACGGAACACCACATCACTTATTTAGTTCTCTCCCGATTAGGTACTCAACAATATTAAATGTTATTAAACATGGCAAGAGGGTGAAGCATAAAGAAACTACCTATCTAGGCAAGTTTAAATGAGGCCGGAAACAACGAACAACAATTCCGGAAAATCCCCATATGCAAATTATGGATTCGGTACTGATCTGACCTAAAGCATATTTTAGAGTTGTTAAACATGCAAAGTAAGTACACCATGTTAGACTAGGCATTTTTCTACCCCATTTGCATATATAATTTATTTAAAACCGAGCTACGGTTATTTAGTTATGAATTAAATCATTTTAACATGACATATTAGCAAAGTTAAAGCAAACAACAATTATAAACGTTTAAATGTTGTTATCATGATGCGGATGACATGTGCAAGTTTATGCAATATTTTTATGAAAATGTTAACATGAGCATGTTACGAGGCATTATGTCACCGTGGTGGATGAAAGGGGTGCCACGGCAACGAATCCGAAAATGGTGCCACGGCAACACATCGGTTGAGATAACTCGATTGAGATATCGGTACAAAGGAAAGCGTGTGAGCGAGTCATGCAAGAAGGTGGGGTGATCCGGATACCGGGTTCCCAGGAACGGTGGCATGGCAAAAGAGGCGTCGCAAGGATGATTCGATCACGGTCGGTCATCTCGGTGGTTATACCTTCAAGCGTGCGTTCGGGCGGAAAACGCGTTTACGTAGGGAAGTAGTCGTACACGGCGTGGGGAAGTAGGACGTTCACGGCGTAGTGGAAGTCGTTGTTCACGTGGCGGCCGGTAGTTGTACACGTTTTTCGTAGATGTTCGAGTCGGCGATAGCGGTACTTGAAGAATCCCGAAACGGACTTGGCGTCTTCGCGCGTAGGGGTACTTGTCGTTATCCACCTCGGATGTAGTCGTTCCCGTGTAGTCGAACTTGACGATCCGAGGGGGGTACTTGGCGCATCACCGTGTAGTCGTACACGCACGTAGATGAACTTGACGGGTCCCATGAGTAGTCGTACTCGGCGAATCCGCGTAGTTGCACATATCTTTGTGCTGTAGCCGAACTTGATGAAAACCCACGGTGACGGTAGACGTACACGGTCGGCTTGATGGAACTTGGCGGTGGTCTCCTCGGGTCAACAGTGATGTGCAAGGGCTAGAACGCCCGGGGCTTGGGCTGCTCAAGGCCATGGAGATGACAGGCAGCAGGAGGCTGCTAGTGGAGGCAGAGCCACGACGAGGAGGTCCTGCTCCGGCAGCTGCAAGTGGTGGACGGACGCAGGCAGCGGCAAGGCTTCGGGCGTGAGGGAGAAGGAGCCGGCGCGAGGTGGGTGATGGAGGAGAGCATCTCACGCGCAGGGAAGGAGGTTGAGGCTGGTGCGCTGGAGAGGAAGCAGGAGCAGAGGGGCGGCGGAGCTTGACGGATCCAGGCAAGGTGGGCTGCAGGCCTCGGGCGGCAAGGAGGCACCATGGAGGAGAGGACCCTGGGCGGCGGCGGCGACCGCGGCATCCGACGGCGGAGATCCGGCAGTGCTCCGGCGGCCTCGGGCTCGCGGGACGCAGGGCCGGCGACGCGCTCCTGATCCCATCGGGATCGAGCGGGAGGGGCGAGGCGAGGCAGGGTGGAGAGGCGACGGGGCTCCGGACTGGTCGCTGACGGGGGCGACGGGGAGGTCCCGATCGAGGCGAGTGGCTGGCGGCGGAGGGAGAGATCGAGAGGGAGAGATGGAATCGGGGGATCGCGAGAGGGGGATCGAGGGGATCGGGCAGTGGGTCGGGCGGCGCTGGAGGGAGGACGAGAGGAGATGGCTGCGGGGATGGAGTCGGGCTAGGGTTAAGGGCAGGGGCGGCTGGGCCTAGGCCTTGGGCCGGATCGAAGGGGTAGTGGGCTGCGGCGCTGCGCGGAGAGGAGCTGGGCCTCGGCTGGAACTCTCTCTCCCCCTCTGGTGTTTCTTTTCTCAATTTCCTCAAACAGAAAATAAGAGAGAAAATCTCAGAGATAAAAGGGAAGGCGTGAGAGAGATGTGAGAATATATCCGGAGTCCAGAGTTTGTGCAGAATTTGAATAAATTGGTTTGGCAATCTTAGAGGAAGAAAAAATAATTCAAGTTTGAATTAAATTCAAACTTGAGCCATTTTAAAACCTAACCAAAACAACTCGAAAATGGATGATATTTGACAGAGAGGTATAAGGCATGGAGTAAGATCACCAGGAAATAAATGAACATTAATGGAGGCACAAATAATGCCACTTGGCATGAAAGTCAAGATTTGATGAAAGGAAGAAGTGATAAGGTTTGCACGTGGAGAAAGGTCTTGATGAAAAGATGAAGATACAAATGACCATAGGAGGAGGGGAGGGTGATGCAAGGGTGATCATGCATGAAACACACAATGCACATGATGAGCATGATGAAATGCAACATGATGCAAGGATGAATGCAACGGACAAAACAAATCACACGACAAAACTCGGAAACCCTGGAAGGCAACTGAAGCTCCGGTCTTGGGGCGTCACATCGCCCCCGCCTCCTGGAGGACGCGCCGCAGCCGCACCCCACCGCCAGCCCACCCGGGCCCAGATGGGTGATACGTCTCCAACGTATCTACTTATCCAAACACTTTTGCTCTTGTTTTGGACTCTAACTTGCATTATTTGAATGAAACTAACCCGCACTGACGTTGTTTTCAGAAGAACTGCCATGATGTTGTTTTATGTGTAGAAAAAAAGTTCTCGGAATGACCTGCAAATCCACGGAGGCACTTTTTGAAATTAATAAGAGTTTCTGGACGAAAGAAATACACGAGGGGGCCCATGGCCTGTCCATGAGACAGGCGCCCCCTAGGCGCGCCCCTATCTCGTGGGCCCCCTGGACCTCATATTCTGTCTCACGGAGAAAAAAATCAGAGAGAACGTTTCATCGCGTTTTACGATAAGGAGCCTCCGCCAAGCCTTAATCTCTCTCGGGAGGGTTGTTCTGGAGTCCATTCGGGGCTCCGGAGAGGGGGATTCGTCTCCGTCGTCATCATCAACCATCCTCCATCACCAATTTCATGATGTTCACCGCCGTGCGTGAGTAATTCCATCGTAGGCTTCTTTGGCGGTGATGGGTTGGATGAGATTTATCATGTAATCAAGTTAGTTTTGTTAGGGTTTGATCCCTAGTATCCACTATGTTCGAGATTGATGTTGCTATGATTTTGCTATGCTTAATGCTTGTCACTAGGGCCCGAAAGTGCCATGATTTCAGATCTGAACCTATTATGTTTTCATGAATATATATGTGTTCTTGATCCTATCTTGCAAGTCTATAGTCACCTATTATGTGTTATGATCCGACAACCCCAGTGACAATAATCGGGATACTTCTCGGTGATGACCGTAGTTTGAGGAGTTCATGTATTCACTATGTGTTAATGCTTTGGTCCGGTTCTCTATTAAAAGGAGGCCTTAATATCCCTTAGTTTCCACTAGGACCCCGCTGCCACGGGAGGGTAGGACAAAAGATGTCATGCAAGTTCTTTTCCATAAGCATGTATGACTATTTACGGAATACATGCCTACATTACATTGATGAACTGGAGCTAGTTCTGTGTCACCCTATGTTATAGCTATTACATGAGGAATCACATCCGGCATAATTATCCATCATTGATCCATTTCCTACGAGCTTCTCATATATTGTGCTTCGCTTATTTACTTTTCCGTTGCTACTGTTACAATCACTACAAAACACCAACAATATTGCTAGTACTATCTTTACCTTTTATCACCGTTACCATTACTATCATACTACTTTGCTACTAAATACCTTGCTGCAGATACTAAGTTATCCAGGTGTGGTTGAATTGACAACTCAACTGCTAATACTCAAGAATATTCTTTGGCTCCCCTTGTGTCGAATCAATAAATTTGGGTTGAATACTTTACCCTCGAAAAGCTGTTGCGATCCCCTACACTTGTGGGTTATCAAGACTAATTTACGCGCCCGTTCTTGGGAGCATAGCTCTATTCTCTGAGTCACTTGGGATTTATATCTGTTGATCACTATGAAGAACTTGAAAGACGCTAAAACCAAGATCTATCCCTCAACTACGAGTGGAGGTAAGGAACTGCCATCTAGCTCTGCACTAGATTCTCCTTTTGTTATGAATAAGCTTGCGACACCTAAACCTGCTACTGCTATAAATTCTGATATGTCGCATGTTATTGATGATGCCACTTCACGATGCATGATTAAAAAACTTAATTTCGTGATAATACGTTGCCATTAGGTGAAATTAAAGATGAACAACGTGCAAGAGTTAGGGAGAATGAAAATATTGAAGATGCTATTATTGATGATAGTGATGATGAAGGTTCTCCCAATGATTATGTATTACTGTTGTTCCTAAGGGTTATGTTATGAATGAAGAAGTCGCTAGGGAAATCTTTGCTTGCAATGATAGATATGATCTTAAGAAATTATTAGCTAAATGGAAGCAGCAGTCTCTTAATGCTAGAATGAAACCTGACCCTGCTTTTTCTACTTCACCTATCTGCGTTACTGATAAGGATTATGAATTCTCTGTTGATCCTGAGATTATTACTTTGGTAGAATCCGATCCTTTTTATGGCCTTGAATCTGAAACTGTTGTGGCACATCTTACCACTACAAGAAATATGTCAACTAGTGACCTTCTGTCAGTGACCCTGGAAGAATTGGTCATAGATCTATGACCATTTCAGACCAATTGGTCAAAAGCTGTTCGAGGGGCTCCAAACCCTAAACCATTGCGACCATTTTGGTCGAAGGTCGTAATTTCCTTACGAAAAGGTCATAAAGCAAACAGTAGCTAGTCCGCTGCCTTATTTCTAGTTGTTAACGACCAATATAGATGGTCATAGCCTTGTAAATTGTGGTGGGTTGCTATGACTAGGCGCCACCTCATCGATTTGCCTATGTGTCATGTCCATTTGGCGGTTTTTGCCCTAGGTTGTGAAGCAACCTATATTTCTGTCATTCCCAAAATTCCCAAAAAATCTCATAAATTCTTTGGGTCATATCTTCACAAATATGTAATAACCTTCCTTGCCTAGTTCAAAAATAATTCAAAAATATTCATTTTCCTATTATGTTCAGAACAACAGTTTGTGAAGGAAGTACCACTTTGGCATGTCCAAATAGTATCCATTTTCTACAGTGCTTTTCTATGCCCAAATAACCATCATCCACCAAATTGCCAGCTCAATCCATTCATTATTTTGAGTCGAGCTTCAACATTCGTATTTATGTCCAGTGTGGTAGTTTGCAAAGCAAGTACCACATAGGCTCCTCCTTTTGAGCTGAAAATCTGTGAAGACAGTCTTCTTAGTAACTGATCATCCTCAGCCAAAACTCACGCCCATTAGCCATGTGCATTTCCCGTACCGCAAATCAAACACTTGGCTGCTTATTCATGTTTGAGCATCGATCGGTCTCCTCGTGAGAATCTTATGTTGTGATTTTCTTCCTAGCACCTACCTGGAGAGTTCCCAACCCACTAGACATACCTAGGCCACCCAGAACACATGGCAACGCCACGGTCACGCGGTGACCACGCTGGGGCATCTTGAGTTCTGGCAGCTCTAGAGTTGGGGCCCTCGGCCACCGCCCAAACCTCGACGTATCGCCACCAAACCATGTATTTATGATTAAATAGGTACTTATGTAACTAGAAATGATTTTTGGAAAAAATAAATAGCAAACTATGAGGCAGCTGCAGTTCAATTTTGACCCGCTTCTAGCTGAATCGGCAGAAATTTGTCTTTTTCACGAGAGGTGGATCAAAACTTTTTGCACCCAAAAATTTTGTCAATTGTGCATTAAATATGTCCTAGTATTTTAGAAAATTGATTTGGTACAATTTTGCAACAATTATTTGGTAGTTCCTTCACAAAAAAACCTCCTTTTGGGCACTTGGAAAATGAAAAATGGTTTTTTCGTCCAAAGAAAATGAAAACTTCCTTAGGCAACATTGTTTGCCATTCCAATATTCACCCTTGTGCACAATATTAGATCATTTGAACAAACTATGCCACGAATGTGGCCATAAGATTGATCATTTGGCTTGAAAGCCACTGATCTCCGTACGTGATAGCTAATTTCTAAGAACACTTTTTTAAAATAATTGTCGTATTACAAGTTTTTTATTTTTCCTGTGAACTTGGCCACATATAATGACACAATGCGAAGGTTTTCCAATTTTTTGATTTTTTTTGAATTTTTTATGCCCGGTTCAAAATGCGGTCAAAACGGCGGGAATGACCGTTCCTAGCTAGTGGTTGAATCTTGGAAAACTTTTGATATTTCTCTGATTAAATAGATACTTATGTACCTATAAATTATTTTTGGAAAAAATAAAGAGCAAACTATGAGGCAGCTGCAGTTCAAATTTGACCCGCTTCCAGCTGAATCGGCGGAAATTTGTCTTTTTCACCAGAGGTGGATAAAAACTTTTTACACCCAACCATTTGGTCAATTGTGCATTAAATATGGCCTAGTATTTTATAAAAATGATTTGGTCCAATTTTGCAATAATTATTTGGTAGGTCCTTCACAAAAAAACCTCATTTGGGGCACTCGAAAAATGGAAAATAGCTCTTTTGTGCAATGAAAGTGAAAACTCCCTTAGGCAACATTGTTTGAATTCCAAGATGCACCCTTGTGCACAATATGAGATCATTTGAATAAACTATGCCATGAATGTGGCCAAATTATTGGTCATTTGGCTTGAAAGCCATGCAACTTCACATATGGTATCTTATTACTAAGAAGACTTTTTTAAGGTACTTACAGTATTGCGAGTTTGTTATTTTTCCTGGACACAATGCAAAGGCTTTACATTTTTTTTAAATTTTTGAATTATTTATGCCAATTTCAAAACACGGTCAAAACCGCGGGCATCATCGTTCGTATCTACGGGTGGAATCTTACTAAACTCATAGTATTTCTCTAATGAAATATATACATGTGTACCTAAAAATTATTTTTGGAAAAAATAATTAGCAAACTATGAAGTAGATGTAGTTCGAATTTGACCCGATTCGTCCTAATTTGGTACAAATTGGTTTAAATGGCTAAAAAAGCTAGAAAGGTCGAAAATGCATACAAGTTGGTTATCATCCATAAAATGTGGTATAACCCCTGAGTGAAAAATTTTGTTGTGCGATTTTGCAAAATATTATTGGTAGTTACTTCATAAACCCCTTTGTTTTTAGCACTTAGAGACTATTTTAAACGATACATGTCTCCAACCAATCAAGACGTCTCTCGCGGATCACCCTCCTGTAGGCGATCCGAGCCGTCCACGCCTGTCTGATCCAACCTCTCCTCACCTCTCCGGCTATCCTACCTCCCTCGATCCCCTTCCCTCCCGCACACTCTGCCTCCTCCCTCGATCCCTTCCCTCCCGAGAACGCCGGCTCCTCGATCCTCTTCCCTCCGAGAACGACGCCTTGCCGCCTCTCACACCTCGTCGACCCCTTCTCCGCTAGCCCCCCGTCGCCCCTCCTCCCTCCCTAGGCCCTGCCACCCTCCCGTCGCCACCCGCTCCTGTCTGCAGCAGATCTAGGGTTAGTGGTGGCTTTGCCCCACGCTGCCACGGCACTCCAAAGAACCAGACGGCGACGGCGTCGATGTGATCCGACGGGAGCGTCCTCCTGCGCCACTCTCGCGAACCTACCCGTCCTCTAGGGTTTGAGCCACCTTGTCGCCGGGCGTGGCTCGGCGTTGTTCCGGTGATCCGGTGACTCAGGTGACCCCTCCATTCCTCCACGTCGCATCTCTCCCTATCTGCCTCACCATGTTCCCTCTCCCTCTCGGATGCGGAGGGGCCGCGCGTCTGATGCGGATCGATGACGGCGTTCACGGAGGAGCAGAGGGTGGTGGACGACGCCATTGGCTACCCCAAGGCCTCACGCCAGCTCTCGCGCCCGGCGCGCGCTGCCTGCCCTACGCCCACGGCCCGCTCGATGCCTTCCTCCCCTACGTCCTCCAGCCCCATGAGGTACCTGCCTCTTTTTCTCGCGCAGATCCTCTTGAATCCTCCCTAGACTCACGGTAGGATCGATGTGCCCCTCGCATCCCAATCTCAGATCTGCGGCCTCGCGCTTTTGAAATAGATATCTGTGGATTCTTAATTAGTTAGGTGTGTTAACTTAGGTGCATATTACTACTAGTTATTTTCATTAGTCTGCTCAGTTGTCTAAACCTGGTAATAATCTGCTTTCGTTTTCATCATGCCAATCAACTAAAAAATTCTATGGACCAAATGTAACTGGTAGTGTGTTAATTATCTACATGATCGTTTCATCATTTGTAGCTAAAGCAGCATGTAATTGAATCCTTATTGTTAAACATCATGTAAAGAATCTCTCATGGCGTCCGTGGTATTCGTGACATTTATGCTCCACAGATTCGAATGACTAGTTACCAAATGACTTTACTGCTTTCTCATTGTTCTTCACATTGTTCTTTGATATCCAGTTTTGAATTGAAGTTGCATCGATCTATAGCTTTGACGCCGCGTTGTGATCTAATCTGGTGCGTGCATGCGCTGTGGGCCAAGGACCTGAACGAGATGTTCCCGGTGGTGGACGCAGAGGCGGCGCCCATGGAGGACGCCCTCCACCACTGCTCAAGCGCCATCCGTGTCTTCTTACCTTCAGTTTCTTCTTCTTCCCTTACCCTCCATTCCTTTGACTGAGATGTGATGTGGTTTCCTGCCATGAATGAGCAGTTGTCGCCGGATGGATGTAGGACGACTGAACATGAATGAGCAGCAGCAGCACCCCCATGGTGAGCCCCTCCACCCCTTTGTTACCCTCTGCTTTCTGTGATGCTAGAGTTTGGCCTCGGTTCCATGGTTGATTACTTGTTGTACGCCACGTCGAGGACCGAGTGTTTGAGCTGATTTGTGTTGTTGGTGGTCATCTAGCTACTGATTTTCTGCTGCAAGTTAGAATGCCTACTGTTCTGTGCTGTAAAAGACTACTAAATTATCTAGTTTGCATCCCTTTGATGTCATGTATGCTACTGATTTGTTGCAGGTAATTAGAATGTTGTAGGTTCAGTACTAACATGGCATAATCCATTGGAATAAATTAGATGGGAATATATCTAGTTTGTTAGTATAAATCTGATTAGTATGTTTGCTGCCATTTTGTATAATTTAGATGGGAATAAATTAGATGGGCATAATCTATAACAAGCCCTAATTGAACGAATCAATCTGATTAGTATGTTTGCTGCCATTTTGTTAGTCTGCAGAAGCATATCTAGTTTGTTAGTCAGCCACTTTTTTGCTAGAACCATAAATCCTGATGCATGCTGATTATGGTCTGGTTTGTTAGATATGTTCTGCTGTTGCTTAAAATTTGACTGGATTCTAAATGTGTATCTGCTGGTGTGTATCTGATGTTGCCTGGATTCTGAATGAACATGTCAGTGTACTATATACCCCAAAAAACATGCTTACAGTTCTTTTCATTTCTATGATCAATTTAGTTAGAGTTGCACATGTCAAGATACTATATACCAAAAAATCCTAGCTAGTGAGAACATTTGTCACTCCATGAACACATACCGGGTTAGTGTAAGTCATACTATTTATCTACATGGCATTTGATGTCAATTCTTGCTTATAAGTTATTGGATCACTCCATGAACACATTCTTATTCTTATATTTTCATTCTTATTCTTTGCACAGGTGAAGTGTGAATCCAAGGCCGAAGCTGTGAATCATATCAACAAAGAGGAGCATATTATGTGTTGTAATTGTATGCATATCTGGGTTGTAGTATACTGAATTGTAATAGACTAATGTAGTCTTGTTTTGGACGAATTTCATTTGCTCTCTAGTCTATTCAAAACAATGATTGTGTATGTGATTTGAATACCCGTGAAATGGAAACCTGACAAGAGGGTCCAAGTTATAATGGTTGTTTGACAAATTTCAAAATTTCTGACATGTGGGACATATTTTGAGATAAGCATGACATGTGGGGCTGGCTTACTAGTGGTACCCCAATGTATAATGGCTGAAACTAGAAAAATCAATGGACTAAAAAGGCTACGGCCCAAAAATAAAATGGCTTAAATGTTGGGCCTGGCCCATGTAGTTGACCAAAATTAATTAAGAAAAATATATAAAAAGGCCGAATTGTTGGGCTAGGCCCATGTAGAAAACTGAATTGGACCGGGCTGAATCTTGTGCCACATCGACACTGCCACTGGATGCCTATGTGGCCTGGGGAGGTTGCTAGTGACCAAAACGCCACAATAGGAATATTTTGGTCGTAAACGTCCACGACCTTCTCACAGAGAAGGTCGCTATAGTCAGTTAACGACCCTCAGCTTTTGACCTTCTGTTTTTGGTCAAAAAAAGGTCGCAAATGAAAAACAATGACCTTTCAGTGACCAATAGTCAAGGTCACAAGTTGACATATTTCTTGTAGTGTACCAAGTTGAATGATATAGCTACTCTGTTTACTCATGACGATAAATCTTGCTACTTTTATATCCTTAAGATATTTCCGTTCTCATTAAAGGGTGATGCTAAGACTTGGTATAATTCTCTTGCTCCTGGTTGTGTGCGTAGTCCCCAGGATATGATTTATTACTTCTCTGCTAAATATTTCCCTGCTCATAAGAAACAAGCTGCCTTGCGGGAAATATATAACTTTGTGCAAATCAAAGAAGAGAGTCTCCCACAAGCTTGGGGGAGGCTTCTCCGATTACTTAATGCTTTGCCTGATCATCCACTTAAGAAAAATGAAATACTTGATATCTTCTATAATGGACTAACCGATGCTTCCAAGGACTACTTGGATAGTTGTGCTGGTTGTGTTTTCAGGGAAAGAACAGTTGACGAAGCTGAATTACTATTGAATAATATGTTGACTAATGAAAATAATTGGACTCTCCCTGAGCCAATTCATGAGGAAATTCCTGAACCAATTGAGCCAACTCCTGAGCCTATTCCTAAACCCACTCCGAAAAAGAGAGGTGTTCTATTTCTCAGTCCTGAAGATATGCAAGAGGCAAAGAAATCAATGAAAGAAAAAGGTATTAAAGCTGAAGATGTTAAGAATTTACCACCTATTGAAGAAATACATGGTCTTAATATACCGCCTGTTGAAGAAACACATTGTCTTGATAACCCGTCACAGATAGTAAAGGTAAATTCTCTCTGTAGATATGATAAAGATGAAATCCCATCCACTAAATTTCATAGCCCTTTCTTAAATGAATTTGATGATTTCATGAATAGACAAGCAAATTTCAATGATTATGTTGGTAGACAATTGAAGAATAATGCTTATACGATATTACGCTTGAATGATTATGTATCTAGAGTTAAAGGTGAGCTTAAAATCACTAGTAAACATGTTTCCATGATTGCTACTCAAGCTGAACAAGTACTTAAGGCTCATAATGAATTGCTTGCTGAATTAAGTAATAAAAATGACTTTGCTATTAGAGTGGCTACTAGAACTGGTAGAATGACTAAGGAACCTTTGTATCCTGAAGGCCACCCTAAAAGAATTGAACAGGATTCTCAGAATAATAATCTAGATGCTCCTAGTTCTTCTAAGAAGAAGAAAAAGAAGAAGAATAGGACTTTGCAGACTTCTAGTGAACCTAATGTAGAAATACCTGAGAATCCTAATAATACTTCTATCTCTTATGCTGAAACACAATCCAGAGATGAACATGAACCTGATGATAATGCTAATAATGATGTTCATGTAGATGCTCAACCTAGTAATAACAATGATATAGAAATTGAAATTGCTATTGGTCTTGATAACCCACAATCAAGAAACCAACGTTATGATAAGAGAGATTTTGTTGCTAGGAAGCACGGTAAAGAAAGAGAACCATGGGTTCGGAAACACATGCCCTTTCCTCCTAAACCATCCAAGACAAAGGATGATGAGGACTTTGAGCGTTTTGCAGAAATGATTAGACCTATTTTCTTACGCATGCGCTTAACTGATATGCTTAAAACAAACCCTTATGCCAAATATATGAAAGATATCATCACTAATAAGAGGAAAATACCTGAAACTGAGATTTCCACCATGCTTGCCAACTATACCTTTAAGGGTGGAATACCTAAGAAACTTGGTGATCCCGGAGTACCCACTATACCTTGCTCTATTAAAAGAAATTATGTTAAAACTGATTTATGTGATTTAGAAGCCGGTGTTAGTGTTATGCCTCTTTCCTTGTACCGTAGACTTGAATTAAGTAAGTTGACACCTACTGAGATATCTTTGCAAATGGCTGACAAATCAACTGCTATACCTGTCGGCATTTGTGAGGACGTGCCTGTTGTTGTTGCGAATGTTACTATTTTAACAGACTTCGTTATTCTTGATATTCCCGAGGATGATAGTATGTCTATTATTCTTGGTAGACCCTTTTTAAATACTGCAGGAGCTGTTATTGATTGCAATAAAGGAAATGTCACTTTTCATGTTAATGGTAATGAGCATACGGTACATTTTTCGAGGAAGCAAATCCAAGTTCATAGCATAAATACTATTGAGAAAATCCCATCAATTATTATTGGAGGTTTTGAATTTCCTCTCCCTACTGTCAAGAGAAAGTATGATATTCTTATTGTTGGGGATTTTCATATCCCCGTTGAGCTAACTTAGTGTCACTTCGAAATTTCTCCGGTTCCGTGTTATTCGGGATGAGTTTATTAACAAGACTTGATCAACCTTGTTAGTGGATTCATTTTGATGATCATGAGATGGATGAAACTAGAAGGCACAACCTTCTGTACTTTCTTTTTACTTTTTGTTATTTACAATAAATAAAACAGAAATAGTATTTTCCGTCTATTTTCTGAATTATCCATGCAATAAAAAATATCCCGAAAATAAAAGTGCTCCAACTGCCCTGCAAATTTAGTATTTTTTTCTGAAATATTTGAGGATTTTAGGCACTGAAAGCACTGCAGGAGGGGCAAGCACCATGCCACGAGAGAGGAGGGCGCCCCCCCCCTGTAGGGCGCTCCCCCCTGTCTCGTGGGCCCCTGGTAGCACCCACACACTCCATCTTCTACCCAAAAAAATCCCCATCCATCTCAAGCACGAGTTCTAGCTCGTTTTGCTGTGATTTTTGATCTCCTTGCTCAAAGCTCCATTCACAAAACTGCTTTGGGAGATTGTTGCTTGGTATGTGACTCCTCCATTGGTCCAATTAGTTTTTGTTCTAGTGCTTTATTCATTGCAAATCCTTGCTGCCTTGGTGACCCTCTTCTTGAGCTTGCATGTTAAATTTATGGGGTTCCAAGTAATTCTAATACATGATATAGGCTCTAGGCACTTGTAGGAGTAGTTGCTACCATTCTTGTTAAGTTTTATTCACTTTTATTTTGAAGTTACTAAAATTTCAGAAATTTTCAGAAGATGTTAAGGAGACTTTTGAGGGCTCTTCTAGCCAAGTCTCTCAGGAAAAACAAGCTAAAGAGAAGGAAAAAGTCAAGTATAATCTTCCTTGCTTAGCGGAAGTACGGTCGTGTGAATGGCCATGTGATAATTTCTTGAAAGAAGCTGGAATTCATGAAGATTTTTATTCTTTGATCGAGAGTGCAAGCCTCAACGATT
Source organism: Aegilops bicornis (assembly GCA_021605145.1). Taxonomy (NCBI): domain Eukaryota; kingdom Viridiplantae; phylum Streptophyta; class Magnoliopsida; order Poales; family Poaceae; genus Aegilops; species Aegilops bicornis. Next base: position 685,016,684 of record CM038674.1, read on the forward strand.
TTCTTCTTGACCGAATAGATCAGTATCTCTTGCTTACCAATTCTTTCGTGCAAAACTTTCATTATTATCCTAAGAAGTCACCACCTTCAGTATCATTTCATTTGTATGATGAATTCAGAGAAATGACTTTACGTGACTTTTGCGCGGTATGTAAGATACCTTTTGGGGGAGAATTAGAGGAACCCCATCGTGAAGATGTGGAGGGCTTTGTTAACACTATAGCTGTAGAGGAGCCAAAGAAAGGTTCCGAGGCAAAAATCTCTAGCATACACTTTCCTGTTTTACGATACTTTGCTACATTTGCTAGTAGATGCTTGATTGATCATGGAAATAGTGTAAACTTAAGTGTTCCTGATATTATCATTCTTCAACATGCCTTGCTTGGAGACAATACTTTTAGTATGGGTGCCGTCGTTGCTAAACGGCTAGCCCTGAATCGTACAAAAGGCCCCATATTTGGAGGTATCTATGCTTCACATCTTGCTAGACATTTTAGGATACCTATTAGGCATCTTGAGAAAGAGGAGTCAACATTGCCTCCTCATATTTTAGATTACAAGAGCATGGTAGCACACAAGTTTATTGTCGACAACGAAGAGAGGATGCTCTTGTATAAACTTAGATTCAATAAGAAACACTTTGAGATTATTATTTTGTCTGCACCTCTGTTGTTTGATTTGCTTGCAGAAAAATTTCTCGTCACACCGGAAGCGGTGAACAATCATCGAGCCCAAGCTTTTACTCCAGAACCTAAACCTGAGACGGAACCTGAACTGGACCCTTATCGTGCATCATCTGTCCAATGGGATCCGGAGATGACCAGCCAGTGGTATCCTGATTACACCTCTCATTACACCGGGGAGAGTAGCGGCGGTCCCTGGTATTAGACCAACTTAGGCCAAAAGCCTAAGCTTGGGGGAAATACGTATTTCTCACCGACTTTACATTCATGTTCACACACTAGTCGTCGGTGCTCATACTCTTTCATTGTATTATCCATGTTAGTTTAAATTTCTTTTTCCAGTTTTCTTCTTGTGTGTTTGATAAACCTTGAGAAAAAACAAAAAAATAGTTAGCTTAATTTCCATGCTTGTAGTAGAAATTAAAATGAAAACCCAAAAAGATTTCCCGTTCTTATTTTACTTGTTGGGAGCTTTCCCGTGTAAATAGTTTTTTTTCTCTCTTCTTTCCTTTGGGGGTCGAGAAGACCATATTAAAAATGTTTAGTGGCTCTCATATGCATGATTGTTTATTTTATTTAGAGCCCATATTATTTTTCTTCTCTCTTGAGTTGAATGCTTGCAGATTCCAGCTTAGTCCAATGCACGTACACTCTTATTATTACTAGATCGGGTACGCGCCTTGGCGCGAGGGTGCCGGTCCAAACGTTTTGGTCAAGCGTGTAATGTTAAGTTAGTAGTAACCCAGGCTGCTATTCCGACAACAAGGGGCAATGAAAGCATGATATTATCACCATGTGTTCAAATGGGACTAACATCGTCAAGTAACTGGCAAGCTGTAAATAGATGTCCGACAAAATGCACCTAAAAATACTGGTATTCGCAATATCACCTATTCATAATGCAGCCTCAGAAACCTCCGAACACCCATCCATAAAGTTGTTGTATACATAAATAAAGATAAATATTATATCTTGAGTGCGTGAGGTAAAAGGGTGCATGTCAAGTAGTTCTAAACCAAACAAAGTATGAAATAGTGACATCAGGAGTTGATTGTAAAGTTATTAATTGTAAGTAAGCTAAAACAGAATGAAACGAAACCATATCAATAAGTTAAATGGAGATGCAGATATAGCAGGAAGTCAAATGGAAATAAAGATCTAGTCAGAATCAAAATGATCGAAGCAAGTAATGTTCCTTATCTAACACAAGAGCATAGAAAGCATCATAGGAGAGTAGGCATACACGGTGGAATGCATTTTCAGCCATGATAAAAAATGAACTACCGAAGAACCAAGAGGGAAGCAAAGCTTGATCATATGCAGATCCGAGCAGGTATCTCGCGGTGACCCCAGCCCTTGGTAAGCCCCTTGACCCGCAAATTCCCTTTTTCCACCTTAGCCTTCAGATCTCTGATCTTCCTGTCCTTCTCGTCGACACCTTTGCCAACAGGTACTTCATCTCGGTCTAAATTTTCTGCATTTGAGGGCAGTCAAATTGAATATCCATGGTGGCTCAAGATGCTCCAAGCACCGAGGAGCATCATTTTGCATGGCCCATTGACATCCATAGCTGGGTCGCCATTGATCCTCATATGCTCTGCCGCAGCATTTAACGCAACTGTGATGGCCGTAAGATAGCGATGGCCGCCACAAGGCCACGGTAAGATGCGCAGGTCTTGTACTTCACCTCGGGTAAACCATCTTCAGCAAGAACGACGCTAAGCATAGCCTTCGGCCTAACCGTGGCAGAATGCTTCATCTATTAAAATATGTAGAGTGGCAAAGTCATTTACGCATAGTACAGACCACAACATGAATACGCGGAAATATCAGGCTACTAAAGCAATAGAAACATGGAAATGCATTAGCCTTTATCGGTGACGGGTTCAGGACAAGCAAAGCAAACGTGCAACAGAAACCTGAAAAACAAACCGGAGATCTAAACATGCTTTTAAGTAAGGCGGGGCACATTCTTTAAGGCGGGTCACAAACATCAATCGTGTTGTGTGTTGACCACGAATGGCAAACGCAAGCAGGTAAACTACAGAAGCCAAACGGCATGATACACAGCAGACCACAGAGAAAGCATGAACAGGGTAAAAAATGGCTATTCATGGGATCTAAAGAATCGATACACAAGGACTGCACAAAGAAAGCATCGACAGAGCTAATAGGACCATTCTACTACAAATCACATATCAAAAATATGCTCTGTGTGTCGTAGATCAACGACAGGCCCAATTGCATAAATCTCGAACAAATCTGGCACATGCATGTTTTAGAGTTGACCAAGCAAATGGGGTCTACCTTGCTAGCTGGTGACGGTGTGGAACAGAGATCATGGTCATTGTTCATCGCATCGATGGAGAAGAGCTCCCTCCGTGTGCCTGATGCCATCAAGCGAAGAAAAGCTTGGGTGCCTGGATGCACAGATCAACGGTCTTGTAAGAACATCTCCACATTATGGACTAAATTCGTGGAAGCTAGGGATCCAGAGAGATAAAAAAAGGAGCAAGGATCTCGCCTTCTACAGAAGAGGAGGGGAGAGCGCTGCCGTATATATGAACTTGAAATACAAATCTAAACAACCTAGAAAAAACACCGAAGAGGGCAGGTGAGAGGAAAGAATCACCTGCAAGGAAACCAGCGAAGCAACTTCGAGCAGCACAGCCCAGGAGCCAAGAGCACAAGCAGACCCCAGCCAAGACAAATCAACCAGCAAACCCCAGACAGATCCCTAAAGAACAACAAATCCCTGGATGAGCACATGTACAGCACAAACGAGAAGACAATCAGAGAAGCGAAGAACAAATTCAGCCATCTCAGAACCTCTCCGGTGTACTCCCTCTCCGGTCAACTCGCAAGACAGCACTTCCGGCACGCCATCGTCCCAACCGCGACACATCAAAAAAGATGAGGAACACGGGAAGAAACAAGCAGAATAAAATACAGGACCCATCCACGTCCCAGATCAAATCATACTGGCAAGGCAAATATTCATGCACACCTAGTATCAACAAGGGTAATTTCCATATAATTTTTTGGAACAATATTCATTTTTTATTTGAACTTGCAAAAACAGGCAACTGTTGTTTTGAACTCTTAACTACAGTAAGATCTTAGACTCACTCCTTACAAAAATATCCTCTCCCTCCTTGCTGCCTTTTTCCTTTTCTTGTGCATCCATTCAGTGTTCTACAGATCATGTTGAGCGGCACATGCTGCAACAGAGGGCCGAAGACCAAACCGAGGGTCGAAGACCAAACCTTGAATTACAGAATGTTTTAATAGAACTTTAGATGTTCTACATGTCATGTACGACTCCCAGGTTCTAACAAAAAAAATTCAGACAACTCCTAGCAGTACATGACCTGAATTTAAAGGACCACGAAATCCTGCAAACAGTTAACTGTTACAGACAGTTTCAGTTTACTGTTTTTCAGGTCATGGATGTGGCTCAAACTATAGAGAGAAAATCATTTTTGAGTTGACCGAATAGTGCCATTAGTTGCCCCAATTTGCTCCATGTTCTAAATCACAGGAATATCATGTTAGTTGTCCCAATCAACAGCAACACTCCACATCGTATCAGTACTCCACACATACAGATTGCATTCAAGAAGCAAACTTGTGACTAAATTCAAGCTCACCAGTCACTACTTCGCAGATTAGAACAAGCAAAAAAAAGACATGACAGTTTTAGTCAAGGACCAAGTCTTAGACCACCAAGAAATAATTGAACCTAGCAAGATACCTGTTGCAGGATAAGAGAAGCTAATGGTGCATGTGAGGCTGCAGATTGTCACACTCACCTACAATAAACTCCATTCAAATCCTTTGAAGCATCCAATTTCTGCATAAACCAAAGAGGAAAATTGCCAAATTAGCTCACCCGCCCACCAAAACGGATATAATGTAATCTCTTTGTTGCTGAAATTTCAAGCAGAACAAAAAAACTAAGAGATGCTATTATTACTTTAAGAGATAACAACATTTTCATTATTATTTGAACAGGGCATACCCTGTTCCAGTAAAAATAGAACTTCAATATATTAAGATTCATTTACATGTGATGCTATTGGAGGAACAACTAAATAACTAATCATGATTCTGATCTATCATGACATCTCAATGGCCACCTCTTTCCTATTTTGTTCTCTGTACAGTGTTTTTATTCATCTTTAGTTAGTCCTGGTCCTTGATTTCTATAGGTGTATCACCCAAAACACACAATCTTATTTAACACTATCTTATTTATGGCCATCAGGACTTAGAAATTAGCAGAAAAAAGTATAGAACTACATACAGATATAGTTAACATAGTAGACATAATGGGTTTGGTTTTTTTCTAAAATGAGAGTTACCCAATAAAAAAGAAGGATGAAATGAACAACGAAAATAGCATTTGCTTCAACCTGTTGGTAGGCTATGCTTTTAGAAGACAAATGTTCATCTGTAGAACAAATCCAACTATCATTGCACACACAATTGAACGAGGTAAATGTATCAGTTCTCCCATGGGCCAGCCTAATGAACAATTGACCATGGAGGAAGGGGTAGGGAGAACAGTAGAAGCAACTGGTATACCTGGAGGTGGTACAGAGATGACTCATGAGTGACATCTTCTCGATGCCGAGGAGCGCAGCGACGCGCCCACACCACTGGTGCTGCTTCAACATGCCCTCCTTTTCAGAGTCATGATTGTCTCCTGCAAGGCACACTGAGTTATCAATTCCTATTTTCAGAACATTACCAGATAAAAGAAAGAGAGCACCAAGATTTGATCAACAATTTTATACAACATATGAGAATCTAGTTAAACCCTAAATACTCCCATGAATCCTAAGAAACAACACATACATTCTACCATGACATATAATTTTTATTTCAAAGAGGCAAGACATCAAACATCTCGCGCCAAGAGAGATTTAGTAGAAAATTTACCGCCTAAACCAGTAGGCAAATAACAAGCTAGTGTGCAAGTGTACAAATAATAATGCATGACAGAACTGTAGAAACATAAAAATTTGAGACTAAAAAACGATGGCAAAAATAAAACAAAGATCGTTGCATTATCTCATTAATCATTATTGAAGGAAATAGTAGACATAATAATATGTACTGGTATTTAGAGCATAACAAATTGTAGTTGTGATCGGACCTATTATTAGTATTTATCAGAAAAGACTATCCAATATGCCATGTCTAATTTATCTGAGGTCTGGGATAATACATCTGAATACTAATTAATCAGGGCAATTATTCTCCATAGCAATCCACAACTACAAAATCAAGAATAACCTTAGTGATCATGTCATGGATGAACTAACAAAAAGGGACTGGACGAGAAAAGATACATGCATATAGAGTGAGGGAGACATTGCCTCACATTAGCACCACCAACCGTTGGATGCGACACCAAGCTCTCACTGCATTGACGGGCGTCATTTTTTGCTCTATGCAAAAACAGAAAAGGGGATCAGTACTGTGTGCATATGAGTGCATGCGAGATAGAGGAACCTGGATTTAGTACATGGTGAACTATATTAGATAAAACATATATATATATATATACATATATATATATATATATATATATATATATGTGTGTGTGTGTGTGTGTGTGTGTGTGTGTGTGTGTATTTGGATTTAGTACAATATGTAAATATGCATGAGAATCATCTCATAGTAAATCACATGCGTTGGTCAATGAACCATGAGTATGAGTATGTAAATATGCATGATAATCAAAGTACACGGCACAGAATCTTGTTTCCAAGCTGTGGTCAGCAAAAAATATATAACCATTAAAACTGAACATGAGAACAAGTGAGGCAGGCCAAATGGAAACAAGATTCTATTTATTTGATGACAAAAGCTTAAAACAACAATCGGCCCTGGAGCTGATGTGCAGGCCCGGACACTCACCTGAGAGTGGCGCCGTATGTGCGTTGGTGAGCATGGCCGCGAAGCCGGAGAAGTCATGCCTGTAGCTGTAGAGGATGCCCTCCTTGGCCAATTGTATACTGCAAAATCACACGGCCAACACACGTACACAACTCTTGAGTGTGTGAGGCGTTCACCAAAGTAATAAGCGACCATGGATGGACTAAGAAGAAGAGGAAGAAGACTCATGGCTCACCTGCCGAGGACGGCGGCGAGCATGCTGTGGTGCGAGTTCTTGCTTGCTTTCCTTCTAGAGTCTTCTTCTCCTAAATGAGGTTGGTCTGTCATAGCTTCTGGCCAAGTAGGCATGGTCTAGGATCAGAACCTCGGGCTGGTGACAACAGCAGAATCCAAATCATTCCAATGGCACAATGGATCTGAACCGATGAACGACATCATGTAAAAGATTGCAAAGACTCTATTTATTCCCCACAAAATATAAATAACTGGAATTTGATACATGAGCACTTCCTGCAAAATTGAAGAACAACACACATGAGAAAACAAAAGTAAAGCCAGATCTGCCTCTCCATGAACACCAAAACAAACCCATCGGGTTTTCTATTCCACGCCCAAGCGACCTGAAATCTCTAGCTTTAGGGAGGAGAATGGGGAGAGGGACCTGTAGGTCTAGTAGGCGCGGTAGGAGGGTGATGCAGTGCAGGAGGGCCCGGACGGTGTCGGGGAGGACCAACCGGCAGCGCAGGTGCAGCGCCGACGTCCATGGCGACCATGACGCTAGGTTTATCCCGGGCTCGAGCTCGCCACGGCCGCTGGCGCGCTCACCAACGCGTCCACATGCCCGAGCTAGCTCGAGATCCATCGCGCTCACCATCGAGCCGCCTCGCCTGGACCCGGCGCGCCCCTCGACCCTGAGCTTGGACGGGCAGGGCGAGGGGGACGCGGGAGGGGAGAGGAGGCGGCGGCGAGGTGGGAGAAGGGGGCGCGGGGGAGGAGAGGAGGCCGCGGGGAGCGGGACGGCCGGGCGAGGCGGCGGGGCGCGGGAAGGAGAGGTGGCGGCGGCGGGACGGCCAAGGGCGGGCGAGGCGACAATGGCGAGTGGCTGGGAGGGAGGGAGGAGAGGAGGCGGCTAGGTCCGCTGCGTGCCCTCCTCCATCTGCTGCCTCGAGGCGCCTCCTCGGCGACGGGACGGGAGAGGGTGGGGCGGTGGGGTGGTGGTGGACGACGGCGACGACACCGGGAAGTGGGCGGGGAGGGGGCTAGGTTAGGGAGGGGCTGGGACGCGAGGACGCCAGGCGGGGCGAAAAGGGGAGGATGCGCCAGGCTTGCCACGGAGCTGCTGGCTTTATAGGCCTCTATGTGAAATGACCAAAATACCCGGTGGCGCATGGTATTTACATTTTTCTGCCATTACTATTCATTCCAAAGAAGGTTACCGAGATCCGACGGCCCAGGTTGATCCAGATGCTGATCCGACGTCCAGAAACACATTAAGAAAACCGATCCAACGGCTGAAAGTCACTGAGCTCTGAGGAGGCTTGTACATCCATCCTTCTCTTATTTATGGATACACATCCTTCGGTCGTGCAAGTGAAAGGCAATAATGGCGATATATGATGGACTCATTGAGATGAGAAAAGCTGGTATGAACTCAACCTCTCTTGTTTTTGTAAATATGATGAGTTCATTGTTCCTGATTCAGCTTATTATGAAGTAAACATATTTGCAATAACATTTAGAGATTATAGTTACTTGTGCCATGCTTGATTAGCTTTGAGTTATAATGGTTTACCTTGCATGCCAACATGCTATTAAAATGATTATAATGTGGTATGATGGGATGGTATCCTCCTTTGAATGAATTGAGTGACTCGACTTGGCACATGTTCACGCATGTAGTTGAAACAAAATCAACATAGCCTTCACGATATTTATGTTCATGGTGGATTATATCCTACTCATGTTTGTATTCGTGTGAATTAGTTTTAATGCATGTTTATGACTGTTGTCGCCTCTCAGTTGGTCGCTTCCCAGTTTTTGCTAGCCCTGCACTGTACTAAGCGGGAATACTGCTTGTGCATCCAAACTCCTTAAACCCCAAAGTTGTTCCATATGAGTCCACCATACCTTCCTATATGTGGTATTTACCTGCCGTTCCAATTAAATTTGTATGTGCCAAACTCTAAACCTTCAAATGAAATTCTGTTTTGTATGCTCTAGCCGCTCATGTTTCCACTAGGGCGGCCTATATCTTCCATGCTAGGTGGGTTATTCTCAGAGGAGTGGACTCCGCTCCTCATTCACGAGAAAGGGCCGGTAACCGGGATGCCCAGTCCCATGATCCAAAAAGATCAAAGCAAATCAAAATAACTAAACAAAACTCCCCAGGATTGTTGTTAGTTGGAGGCACTCGTTGTTTCGAGCAAGCCATGGATTGATGCTTGTTGGTGGTTGGGGGAGTATAAACTTTTAACATTCTGCGTGGGAACTGCCTATAATGCATGTAGTATGGAAGACATAGCCATCTCATAGTTGTTGCGTTGACAGCGAAAGTATGCCGCTCAAAATGTTATTCAATCTCTATTTTAAAATTCGAGCTCTGGCACCTCTACAAATCTCTGCTTCCCTCTGCGAAGGGCCTATCTATTTACTTTTATGTTGAGTCATCACCTTCTTATTAAAAAGCACCCGCTGGAGAGCACACTGTCATTTACATTTATTATTATTGATTTATATTGGGTATGACTTGACTAGATCTCTTTTACCATGAATTACAATGTTTAGTCAGTCCTTTATCTTTAAAGGTGCTCTGCATTTATGTTTTGCGGTCTCAGAAAGGGCTAGCGAGATACCATTTTGTTATATCATGTTATGATTGTTTTGAGAAAGTGTTGTCATCCGAGTTTTATTATTATGGCTCGCTAGCTGATTATGTTATTGATATGAGTAATTGTGAGACCTAAGTGTTATTGTGAGTATGGTTAGTTTATAATATTGTTGAAATCTGAATGATGGCTTTGCATATTTACAACAACAAGAGCAAATAGAGTTTGTAAAAGTTTTTCTTTATCACTTTCAGTTTATCAACTGAATTGCTTGAGGCCAAGCAAAGGTTTAAGCTTGGGGGAATTGATACGTCTCCACCATATCAACTTTTTCAAACACTTTTGCCCTTGTTTTGGACTCTAACTTGCATTATTTGAATGAAACTAACCCGGACTGACGCTGTTTTCAGCAGAACTGCCATGATGTTGTTTTATGTGTAGAAAATAAAAGTTCTCGGAATGACCTGCAAATCCATGGAGGCACTTTTTAGAATTAATAAGAATTTCTGGGCGAAAGAAATACACGAGGGGGCCCACGGCCTGTCCACGAGACAGGGGGGCGCCCCCCCCTGTAGGGCGCGCCCCCTATCTCGTGGGCCCCCTGGACCTCCACCGACCTCAACTCCAACTTCATATAATCCGTCTCGCGGAGAAAAAAAATCAGAGAGAAAGTTTAATCGCATTTTACGATACGGAGCCGCCGCCAAGCCCTAATCTCTCTCGGGAGGGCTGTTCTGGAGTCCGTTTGGGGCTCCGGAGAGGGGGATTCGTCGCTGTCGTCATCATCAACCATCCTCCATCACCAATTTGATGATGCTCACCGCCGTGCGTGATCAATTCCATCATAGGCTTGCTGGACGGTGATGGCTTGGATAATATTTATCATGTAATCAAGTTAGTTTTGTTAGGGTTTGATCCCTAGTATCCACTATGTTCTGAGATTGATGTTGCTATAACTTTGTTATGCTTAATGCTTGTCACTAGGGCCCGAGTGCCATGATTTTAGATCTGAATCTATTATGTTTTCATGAATATATGTGTGTTCTTGATCCTATCTTGCAAGTCTATAGTCACCTATTAAGTGTTATGATCCGACAACCCCGAAGTGACAATAATCTGGATACTTCTCGGTGATGACCGTAATTTGAGGAGTTCATGTATTCACTATGTGTTAATGCTTTGGTCCGGTTCTCTATTAAAAGGAGGCCTTAATATCCCTTAGTTACCACTAGGACCCCGCTGCCACGGGAGGGTAGGACAAAAGATGTCATGCAAGTTCTTTTCCATAAGCACGTGTGACTATCTAAGGAATACATGCCTACATTTCATTGATGAACTGGAGCTAGTTCTGTGTCACCCTATGTTATAGCTATTACATGAGGAATCGCATCCGGCATAATTATCCATCACTGATCCATTGCCTACGAGATTTTCATATATTGTGCTTCGCTTATTTACTTTTCCGTTGCTACTGTTACAATCACTACAAAACACCAAAAATATTGCTATTACTATCTTTACCTTTTATCACCGTTACCATTACTATCATACTACTTTGCTACTAAATACCTTGCTGCAGATACTAAGTTATCCAGCTGTGGTTGAATTGACAACTCAACTGCTAATACTCAAGAATATTCTTTGGCTCCCCTTGTGTCGAATCAATAAATTTGGGTTGAATACTTTACCCTCGAAAACTGTTACGATCCCCTACACTTGTGGGTTATCAATGGGGCCCGAAGGGCCCAGATCTGGGCCGAGCGGGCGCCGCCAGATCGCGCCGCCGTGCTACCCCGCCGCCAACGGCGATGCCACCGCCCAGCCATCCGCCCGCGCAGCGCCAGGACCCCTCCGCCACGCTGGACAGCCGCCGCCTAGGGACACCCCCCAGCCCGCTCTGTCCCGCGCCAGAGGAGAGCCGAGAGGAATTGCAGGCCGCCCGCCAAGATCGCCGGCCAGGCCCAGCAGCCGAGGACGGCGGCGGGGAGGGAAGGAGGGGGGGAGGGGGCTGGAGAAGAGGGTCACGGCGCGGCCGGTCGCCCGCGGGGGCGACGCAGTCGCGAAGGAGGGGGGAGGGAAGGAGGGGGGAGGCCCGTCATTTTTTCAAACATTTATTTAGATTTCTAGGATATCTTACATATAAAAAATTGGAAAAGCTAAAAAGAGGGTACATTTTCCAAGCTACCGTCCATGAGCCCTCACTAGGATAGGAAAAAGAATAATTTTAACATGCTCCCTATTACCCCCACTTTTCAAATGGGGGTAAAAAGGTAAGAGTTAATCAGACCACTATTTAATCAAATTAATGGCTTTGATCGGTTATGTACATACATCAATCCACCCAAAGCCACCACTCACACCTACAAACTCGATAATGTGGAGTGCTCTTACTCCCTATATTTAAAACCGGTGTCGTCGCTGATCCATCCACATAACGTATCGAGACTAAACAGCCGGTGCAGCCTACTTAAAGCGCACACCACATGCACACGTTTTAGAAGCCGCCATCATCATTGGACCACTGGCCTATCATCAGGAGAGATATCCGCATCGTCCTTGTTAGTCTGGACATCCGTCGATGCCACCACGGCGCCCAACGGCGCCACCGCCCTGCGCTCATCCGCCCTGACGGGAAGACTCCGGAAGATCTGTCGTGCGTAGCACCTGCCAACTAGGCATAACTCAGCGTAGCACCTGTCGGCCAGGCATGACTTTACAACTCCACCGAAGCTCCGTGCAAGACGAAGCCGCTCCACCTCCTGCCTCTGTCTTCCGGCGCTGCTCCATAAACGATGCTCCCAAGAGAGAAATAGCACCGTACTACCGCCATCGTCCGATCTGAAAGACCGGATCTAGGGTTTCCCCCGAAATAGTTACACGACGATGCATTCATCAAGGTCACGACGCAGAACGCCACCATCGCCCGCCGTCGGCTCGGTTTTCACCGGTAACCATGTTTCCCCGACTCGTAGCCGGGACTAGATGACGGATCTGGAGATCCGACCACCCAGCCTCTGGCCGACCACCATCGACGGAGGAGATGACCACCACCGCCATGTCCCGCCTCCATGCCGAGAAGGGCCGTCGGACTCCACCACCGTCAGTGGCTGCACCCGACGCCAGGCCAAACACAGACACCAATAGCACATCATGAGCACCCCTGGGAGGGGATGCCTCCCCGACCTGCCTCCGCGCCGATCCAGAAGGCCGAGCGCAAGCAACAAGACGAATCCGGTGAGCAACCAGCAAGACCGCGTGCACCACGGATGTATTATTTTCATGTTCGAAGCAAATCAACTTCACTAAAAAAGAATGAGCAAAGATAGGAAAGAGAACACCACAGTGAAAACCAAAATAAATCTTTTTGGGTTTCGATTTTTGAACACAAAATGAGAAAGGGAAAACAATGGTCCCTCTTACCCCCTCTTTTTACATGTGAGGTAAGAAGGTAAGAGTTAATCAAGCCATTAATTAATGAGATCAAAAGCTAAGATATTTTTTATACTCTTACCTCTCATGTGAAAAGAGGGGGTAAGAGGGACCATGTTAAAACTACACTACATAATAAGTTAATTCTCCCATCCTAGCTAATTAGCGTTCTAAACTTGCTAGGTGCACCATCGATCCAGTGTCCATACATATTGGCAACACTTCATGGTGGATATAGGTTCTAAACTTGCTAGGTACACCATCGATCCAGTGTCCATACATATTGGCAACACTTCGTGGTGGATATAGGTTTCACGCAACTGGGATGACTGTGTGGATCAGTCTATGCATATGCTATGGGTTGATCATCCTTCTAAAAAAATGTCTCAGCAACCTCACACTAATTATATACAAATTTGACATTCAGGTACTTCGCGTGTCTAACATGTCAGATATGGAACAGTCCTGCTCAATGGATGCATTGGAGTACTTCTCTCAGAAGATGGGGCTAAGGATTTTGCGATTCAATGCTCTCATTGTGGTTAATGCCACCTTGATGTGGTTCATGGTAGGGATAGGCGCCTATGGCCATCGCTACCGTCAGATTCCGCTGATCCGTTTCCTCTTCCTGGCTGGCACCACATTGTTCCTGCCCATTGTCTCATATATTGTCTCTTCCAGTGATTTAGGCACTGGCCAGTTGATCCGCATGCTATATGATGGTGAGTCCGAGTCCATTGTCATAAAATGGGATTGTGAAGCAGGAGTACACACCAGCTTTGTCCTTACATGGACGTCTCTTGTTCTGAATATTGGTATAAATACCACAACAGTAGTTGCCGCTGATGCTAGAGAAGGTCGAAGCATTCCTCCCAATAGTACACTACTTATTCAAGCAATGTGGACCTCCTACCTAATAGGAATATAGACCATCATCCTACATTATCATCAGCACACACCTCTCAGCATATTGTTGAGAGTTGGGCCATTTGGTGTTATATTTGCCAAACTAGGACTGAAATGTTATGCATGGTACAAAGCCAGAGAATCATTAGCCTTTGGACGCAATCCTCGCCTTATCGTTGGATACATGGAGGAACTGCAGGATGCAAGTCGTCATGCTGAGTTGGCATGTGAGCATATGCCTCCTCCATTTATAGTTAGCGGAGAGCACACCATGCAGGTAGAGGAGAAGCCTTCTGGCTACAAATTAAAGTGGATGTCCAAGGTAGTGAGAGGTAATATGTACAGCAGAGCGAGAGGTGACACGTACAGCAAGGACTTAGTGACCTTTGACAAAGTTTGGCAATTGGATGATACACTTCTGAGATCAAAATCACTGCAACTAAAAGAACTACGTTTTTCGTTCGCACTATTTAAACTGCTAAGATGTCGAATTGCAAGGTACACAATTATTGAGGTTGGTTTCATCAAGGGACATAACTTCTTACGACAAATCTTGCTTGAGGACAATGATGGTGAAAGAGTACTTGCAGTGATTGCACATGAGCTTTCTTTTCTTCATCACTATTATTATTCATCACTTCCTGTCTCATATTCAAAGAGTTGGCTGCCATTCGTGAGCGGATTCATTTCAATACTAAGCATCGCTCTCTGCTTATTTATCACAATTTCCTTGTCAGTTACTGCAATTCTTAACGCACTCCCCGGAGAACCTCCGGAGGGGCAGATTAATTGTTGTGTGTACTGCAATAACATTCTTCTGACAGTTCAACAACTTCAATATCTTTTGGAACTCGACACTTTGATAGCATACCAGTGTCTATAATTGCTGTTCTAGTTATGCTTGCTGAGGTGAGGGAGATTGCATTTTACATCTGCTCTACCTGGATTAAAGTAGCCTTGGTATGTCAATATGTGAAGCATAGTTCCTGGTCACAATCTGCTACCCTAAAGAGATATGTTAGGTGTGTGCTCCGGAGCAAAGGCAAGTTGACAAAGAATTGGGAGGACAAAATGGACCAGTGCTCAGTTTTGGTGCTCCATCCAGGGAAAACTCTGACGGCCCTTCTTCGGCGTCTTACTAATCTGTCAGGCCAGAATAAGAAGGTACCAAGTGCAGTGAAATTTGCTATTGTCGGAGCATTGAGAAAAAGCTACGAGAGAGGGGAAATCAATGGTGATGCGCCTTCTTTCCAAAGGATCCGACATCTCCAAGACGACGGCAAGATCATTTGGACATTTGGGGAAAGAGGTACAGCTGAAATCATGCTTGTGTGTCACATTGCCACCACCATCCTTGGAGCAAGGTTACCAGCACATCAACCTCCGGCCTACTCTAACCATATGTCTGCTGCCAATCACCTATCACAGTATTGTGCCTACCTGGTGGCACACTGTCCAGAGCTACTTCCTGAAGATGATGAATGGTGCAAGAACCTCTACAAGGCCGCCGTGAAAGACGCCAAGCTTCTACTCGTCGGTCATGATTCAAGGGAGTTGGGGTTGTCTGAACTGGAGTACCGGAGGAAGTTGATTGAATTGCTAAGCGCAGAGCGTAACCATGAGGTGCTCAAGGATGGAGCCAAGCTCGCGGAGCGATTGATTGGGCTGACTGAAGAAGGAGAGGAGATGGCGTGGAAGGCCCTTGCCGCGTTCTGGTCGGAAATGGTCCTGTATGTCGCTCCGTCGGACACCATCGACGGTCATATGAAGGCGCTCGCCCGCGGCGGTGAACTGATAACCCTCCTCTGGGCTTTGGTCACCCACCTCGGCGTCGTCGGTAGGTCTGACGACGCCACTACCGATGGTGCTACTGTCGATGTGTAAGACTAGTGCTTTATTTGTTCACGAGTGCTTAATTTGTTGTATGTTTGGCTATCTTTTGCCCCCTCGTTGTACTGTTTCTGCTTCCTTGTTTTGTAACTGTGTCGGACCAATTTGAATTAGCAGCATTACTCATCTATCAGTGGCGGACCCATCATTGGGGCGAGCTGGGGCGGCCGCCCCGGTCGCCGGCGGCGGAGGGTCGACCCCCACCTACGTATCTTTCCTCCGGCACGCCAGAATTGAGAAAGCCAGCGGCGGCGGTGCTGCTCTGTTTCTGTGCGTGCGGTAAAGATCGAAGAAGTTGGACTATGATTCCCATGCGTGTCCCCTGCCTTGTGTCGGTGCTGTAAGTTCATTGTTTCTATTGTTTAGCTACAGCCTGCTACCCATTAGTTTGTTTCTACTGTTTCGCGCAGTTTTTAAATCTGATTTTTTGTTGTTGTGAAGATAGTAAATCTGAATGTTAACCAATCGAAAAATCAGTTAGACGTGGAACAGACGTTCCCCAGATCAGTCTTTGCCGGAAAAGTAGTCCGACGTACTACAAGTCTACAATTGGGCATGCGGCAACAAGCTTGTCCAACTCCAACAGGGACAACCCAACGGCGGTTGACGAGGTGCAAGTACTCTTCGCTGAAGCTATACATACGTAGATCGCGAGCATTTCAAATGTGATGCAAGTGTGCAAGTGTGCAAGTGTGTGGATGTGTTCTTAAACCCCCCGAGCCATGAGCAGACGATGCTACATGGATAACTTGAAGGAATCCGCAAAAAAAAAAAAAAAAGGAAAAAGAAGAGAGAGAGAGAGAGAAAGAGATGTTGAAGGAAGAAACAACATTTGATATCCCTCTCGCGTCGCCTCCCCCGCGGGCGACTCGGGAGGGCTCAGCCAACGCCGCCGCCTAGTCCCTCCAACGCCTTTCTCCCCCTCCACCGCTGCCTATGGTCGGCGCCGGGCAAAGCCCGTGCGTGCCGTTCCCGGATCCGCGACGGCGCGGGCGTCCTGATCCGCAGGGTGCGGTCCTCTTGTTGTGTGGCGGATCCCGGAGGCGGCGGTCTCGCGGCGGTGCACGGGTGCCTAGATCCAAGGGTGTGGGTCTTCCGGCAGCGTGCGGGCTCCCGGCGGCGATGGGATCGGTCGACGGCGGGCTTGGGCGATGGCGTTGGCCGCGCGGTGCCAGATCACTACAAGAAACCTGTTAATCCATGACGGATTTCTCATGACAAATCCGTCATGGATGGCCTGGTACAGCCCCGCAAGCCCGCTCAAGCCCGCCTAACCATTCCAGTATAAAATGCTAACCCTAAAGTCTCCTCCTCGCCCCATCCTCTCTCAATCCGCAACCCCCTCCCTCATATCCCATAGCACGCCGCCACCCACCACCTCTTTGCTTTCTTCCTCCCACAGCTCGCCGCTGGACCTCCCCCTCCCTTCCCCTCACCTCGCAGCTCCGGCAACTACCAGATCCGCCGCATACCCCGCCCATCCACCCCTCACGCAACACATCCCTTCCTCTCCGGCGCTCACCTGTGACCCCTAGCCGTGGCTAGGGTTTCGGCTGCGGCATCATGTCCAACACTGCACATCTCCGGCGGCTCCTCTCCGTCCACACAACGCGTCTCCGGTAGCTTCTCTCTGTCTACACCGCGCCCCATCGCGCCCAGCTTGCGGACTACGTGGTGATGTCGCTGTCCAAAGTCTAGCAGCGAGCGACCAACTCCTAGGCCGCCGTCGACGACACCTCTTCTCCACCAAGGTTAGCCGGCATTCTGGGCAGACGCGCGGTTACAGGACGGGCAAAGGCCATGTTCCTGTCTGGGACACGGGGTCGCGCAGGAACTCCGTGTGGCGCACTTGCCTCCCACCGGTTGGCGAGCTCCACCAACCCGATGGAGCAACGGCCGCTTTCGTCTCCCGTCGGTGCTGGCCTCGGTCACCTGCATCCGCACCTTCTCCGATGCGCTTGCCTCACCGCTCTCGCTCCCACTACCCCTCGTGTCGGCCTGTTTGGTTGTTTCCCTGTCCCGTCCGACTTCACCATCACCCCATCCTACTGCGCCGGCGTCACCACTGCCTCGACCGCCCCCATGCCGGTCTTCGCCGACTCGGCCTGCAAGCGCGTCATCCTCCTCCCACGCTTCCTCGCCGCGATGGCGTCCTCCCTCGATGCCACCGCCTGCAAGCGCGGGATCACGGCGCATGCCATCGCCTGCACGAGGAACATGACCAGCAACAGCGCCTTCCAGGAGGAGCGCGAGGCAGATGTCGCGGCGGAGCAAGGTGTAATAGGCGACAGCATGGCAGCAGAGGCAACCGCGGGTGACATGGGCGTAAAGGGACGCAAGCCGGAGAGAGGAGCAGCTCGTGAATGGTGCTCATGACGCTGCTCAGCTGGCGAATGCCTCAAGCTCGCGCCGTTCAGACTGCCGGCGTCCCGCCCGTCCCGTGCCGTCCAATCGTACCTCATGCTCGATGCCGCGAGCCGCCTTCCTCCTCGACCTCCTGCCTGCCCAGATCGCCGTTGCATGCCACCAGAGCCCTGCGCCCACGTCGTCGTCGTCGTCTAGAGCTGTCGCCTCCGTTAATCTGGGGCTGAAGCTGCGAAGCCGGCGAGCATGGAAAGTAGTGCGCCATGGTCGTGCCTCCTCCCTGCCGGCGGGCGCCACATGTGTCGACCGCCGCTGAGGCCGGGCTCGAGGGTCGCTGCTGTGTCGATCATAGCGAGGTGGAGAAGCCCCGCAATGGCCAACGGCGAGGTGAAGCTTTACCTCAGTTCAGTGCGGTGGCTGCCGCCACCACCATGGGAAACGGACGATGAGCTCAGTAGACGCCGCACACCGACAGTGCCCACCACCGCCGCTCCCCGCGCGCGGGCCGGCACCATCGTGAGGGCGTCTCGGATCCCACGAACAAAGCTGTCCGGAACGAACCACGCCAGAACGCAAAGAGCAACAACAAGGAGCGCCCTTATTTATAGCAGGTCCGAACGAATTAAAAAACAATCCAAAAACGGCCTCGAACGATCTAGAGGAAGAACGCCCAGACGGTGCAATCGAAGCGGCAACCGCCTCTGAATCGATCTAAGGACGCACGTGGCAGAGGAGCAAGTCAAATTCGGAGCAACCACACAACGTGTCACCCTCGTAGCAAGACAGGAGAGAATGCACCAGACGGCCGAAAGAACTGAGCGGCGCGCGCACATACATGAGAAAGGGAAAAAAATATAACGAAAGACAAAGCGGTAGTCAAAGCATGGGCATGCACGGCCAACCGCAAAACGCTAAAGATAATGGAAGCAGCAGGCCAATCCAACATGCACGCGCGCATCAATGAGAACAACCCAGTATAACGCGCATGCAAACCAATAGCAAACCTCACACAAATCTACCCGGAGCCGGCTAGAGCCATGCGGAATTGTACCCTTCCGGGCCCCCCAGTAAATAACGTGGCAGTATCCTATTGGCCCGATTTTCACTGATAGAAAAAAGTCAAAAAAACTAGGTAAAAGAAACCTGGCTAGGCTTAGTACATTTAGAATGAGTTGTACTGGGTCATGGGGTGCATCTGTTGTGTCTTAGAACGGGGTCACTGATGCTCATCTTCCCCGTCTCGACGCGTGATGTCTCTAACTGGTTGTGTTGTTGTTGTTGTACCGGGTCATCGCCTACAACATACATCGCACAGCAATGCGAGATCGGCCAGGAGGCCAATGGCACCCAGGGCAGCACCGAACTCCATAAACACAATGACACCGGGTGCTGGGGGCGCATGAACGTAACATTTTATTTTTAAAAAAGGAGGAGAAACCCCGGCTCCGCGTCTGAATAATGCATGCAGTTATTTTATTAATTATTTACATAAAATCTTACAGGGTTATACAATAGTAAGACTAAAGTCATCATCTGTCGCTGCTCCTATCCAATTGATGTAGGGATGCTGATAGTCTGGGCCTAATACCAAACAGACCTCGCAGCCAAATCTAACATCTAAGACCTAAGGTCTCAACCAGGACGCCTGCCGGGTATGGGGCACCCACCAGTCCGGCGCACTCCTCAACTAGGACGCCTGCCAGGTATGAGGCCGTCGCAGCCACCTGCCACCAATCCATCTTCAATGATGTACTGATGCATCTACCTTGCACGGTCTAGCTGTCGTCGACGCCACCACAACGCCAGACAATGCCACCATCCTGCGCTCGTCCATCATTACACGCCCACCGTCAAGACCCCGCTGCTCCATGCCGCTGAAACCCGCCGTTGTCGACATGCCAGATGCCACGCCGCTCCTCCGACGCGATACACCACCTGTTGCCACTGGTCCCATCCCCTTTGCCTGCAGTTCCTCAAATCAAGCACCCAAACGCCCCAGGTGACGCCTCCAAGAAGGGTACGACACATGCAGTGCCGCCAACGCTCAATCTAAGGAGATTTAGGGTTTTCACCTGGGCATGGGGTTGGGGTGGAGGGCACGGACCTTGACAGCGCCTGCGAGGAGAATAGCGACCCCGGTCGTCGCTACCGCCGGGATGAACGAGTCATCCAGAGTTTCCTTCGGTCCGATGTCACCTCTACTAGCCTCTGCGAACACATCGAGGCCAACGACAGCGATCGCAAGGCACCAAGTGCAGCGGGAGAGAGCCTGCAGCGCTGAGGAGATCCACCGGTGACTCACCGCCCACGCGATCAAGACGTCGTCCATCCAGCACCCGCGAACGTCGCCAGCCGAGGGCGCCGTCGCCATGCCTTACGGTGCCGCCGCCCCTGGTCCAGGTTCCTCCATGAAGGCCGGAGTGGCGAGATCCGCCACGAGCGACGAGATCCGGCACCGCGCGGCCAACGCCATCGCCCGAGCCCGCAGTCACTTTAAGGTCCAGGTTTCGGCTGCGGCATCATGTCCAACACTGCACATCTCCGGCGGCTCCTCTCCGTCCACACAACGCGTCTCCGGTAGCTCCTCTCTGCCTACACCGCACCCCATCGCGCCCAGCTTGCGGACTGCGCGGTGATGTCGCTGTCCAAAGTCTAGCAGCCGGCGACCAACTCCTAGGCCGTCGTCGACGACACCTCTTCTCCACCAAGGTTAGCCCCCGTCCGACCAAGATCACAATAACCCCATCCCTGATGTCCCGAGTATTTAACAAAAAACTACCACATTTCGCGCAACCGTGCCTAGAAGCTACCACTTTACAAATTTGTTCCGAAAACTACCATTTTTTGACTAATCTTTGACTAAAAACTACCATGTCTGAAAAGGGGCTGATTCGGCTCGTCTAAACCCCTTTCTGACAGGTTGGGCCCACTCGTAAGCGTTGATGTGGCACAATAGCCAACTCCGTTAGATTGACTGTTGTGTTGACCGCTATGACATGTAGGGCCCACATGTCAATCTCAATAAATATTCTCAGTTTTTTGAACTTTTTTTTTTAAATTTAGTCACTGACTTAAATCTAAACCAATTAGTACTTAGACTGACCACATGGGCCCGTTTGACAGTGACCCAGGCTGACCATGGCTGACCAATTAGTACTTATGTTGACCATGGCTGAGCTCCAGATCGAGTCCAGGCACAACGGCGGCCATGGCTAGCTCCCTCTCTCTCTCCCGGCGGCGTCCTGGTAGCTGGCCTTGCGCCCCTTGGGGCTGCCGCAGTAGACGCAGACCCGCCGGAACCGCGACGCCCGCCGCTCCGGCAACGCCTCGGCCACGCTGCCGTCCTCCCCGATGCCGAGTGCGCCGCGGCTCGGCTCTGGCGGCGCCAGCTCCGGGCCCATGTCCGCGGCCGGCGTGGCCCCGATGGCGAACGCGGGCGGCTCCGCTACTACCGCCGCCGCCATGATGCTCGCGTGCGTGAGTGCCGGCGGCTGCGGCGCGCGCGAGAGGGATTTGTTGGGGAGGGGAGGGAGCGGGGGGAGTGGGAGAGGCTACGCGGCGAGTGATGGGGGAGAAGAGGTTGATCTCCGCCGTCCCTCTTGCCGTCATTCGCCGCCGGCGATGCGGACTATCCCTGTTCTTCCTCCATGGGAATCTTAGAGGAAGGAAATAGAAATGACATGTGGGCCTCATACGAGTTGACGGTCAAACTTGACGGTGCTGGCTTTTTTAGTCCTGACAAGTGGGACAACCCTGTCATAATCGAGTTTAAACTAGCCGAATCAGCCACTTTTTAGATATGGTAGTTTTTAGTGAAAGATTAGTCAAAAAATGGTAGTTTTCGACATAAATTTGTAAAG
This sequence comes from Aegilops bicornis, assembly GCA_021605145.1. Classification (NCBI taxonomy): domain Eukaryota; kingdom Viridiplantae; phylum Streptophyta; class Magnoliopsida; order Poales; family Poaceae; genus Aegilops; species Aegilops bicornis. The sequence goes on from CM038674.1 coordinate 685,038,547, forward strand.
TGGTAGTTTGTAGGTATGATTGCATGAAATGTGGTAGTTTTTTGTTAAATACTCTGATGTCCCCCGACCTGCCTCTTGTGATTTGGTCTGACCCCCTGATGCGTGCATGCAGGAAGTGTTCGAGAGCCCCACAATTCGTGAACAGTTTCTGCGTACTTAGCATTCAGGGAGCAGCTTGTCGATGAGCAGTATGTTTCAGGATGAAATCTTACTGTGTGTGTGCGTGGTGGAAGAATCTGAGCCTGATGGATGGCGTTGGTGTTGTCCGCCGCGATCGATCGAGCGGGGAGCAGGGCGTCAGTCTGTACAGTGCAGTCGTGCAGATGCAGGCAGGAAGTCCCTCTCTGCTCCTGCTTCAGCAAGCAAATGTAATGGATGGCATGGAATGGCATCGATCGTGTGTGTTGTACGTCGGCGCCCACGAACACCTACTTCCTCGTCGTGGTCTCTGTCTCATGCCATGTACAGTGCTATGCGTGTCGGCTTGTGAGGCTCTCTCTCTCCCGGTCCCTGTTCTAGTTATCCTAACTAGCTAGCTAAGCTCCGTAATGAGTCGTACCAGATGATTCTTGTTTGCGGTCTTATCTGCACTGGCTAGCAGCTCGATCCACACCACCCAATCAAGAGAAAATCTCAACGAAAAGCTTCGGGCCTCAACTCAAATAAAAGTACAACATTAGGATCCTCTTAGCTGGCGAACGTTCGTTCGCAAGGATGTCATTTTACGAATGATTTTTATGGCAGTTTTAGTTACAATGGGGTGACAACTTCATTCTAGCATGACAATTTCTTGCAGATAAGACATTTTTACAAAAAAGAAAACTGTCATCGTTTGATCTCGATCAAACAGCGAACGTTGGCCAGATAGCATTACCGAAACATTAACTGTGTGTATATAGATCGGTTGGCAGGGAGGTACTCCTCTTTATTAGTTGCGGCAGATTAAAGCCATCTTTATTCCGAAAGGAATTTTGTTTTTAGGGGAAAAGGAATTTCGTTTTGAAGAGGTCCCTTATGCTTGCAGGATTTTACACCATAGCAACTTCTGATTCAAAGGAATAAGGGAAGCTAGTTCGACTATTTGGGTTGTTCTAAAATTGGTATGAAATCAATTGAATTCCACATGAATCAAAGCACCAACCTCTGACCTCTTTTCTCAAACACTCTGAAGAAATCAAGCAAATTCATGTTTGTTTTTCTAACGTTTTACTCTTTCATGTATATTATATTATATTATATATGATCAAAATTAATGAGCAGCTCGGAAAAGAAATTGGATGTTTCATTCCACGAGTACCCCGTGCGCCTTCAAGCCAACTAGGATTTTCTCTTCTCCCGCCGATGGCGGCGCCATCGTCTTCTATGGCCTTACGGTCATGGAGGCACGGTGGATCTCAACCCTTGCCGATGGGAGGGCCTCTGCTTTGTTTTTAGGTGTTTTAAAGAGTTCTGCTCGAAAATTCGAGGCAGTGTCTCCCTTACGATGAAATAAGGTTCTCCTCGCCTAGCCCCTGCCCCGGGGGTGCGCCTAACATCGTCGGATGGCCTGTGGATGCGTGTCTCCGGCGGATCTCGCATGATTCGATTGGTGTTTGTCTTTGGTGTATTTGTTTAGATCCATCTTTTTTCATCCGCATCTTTTTTCATCCGCGTCTTTGTGTCTACAGGTTGGATCCGTCCAAACCACACTTCTCTTCATTGACGACGTTATTGTTTGATACGTTTTAAATGTTTGTATACCTTTCTTTTTGTTTTGTGCCATGTCTATATCATTTTGGCATACTTTTGGTTGTGACAGATTAAAGCCATCTTTATTGCAAAAGGAATTTTGTTTTCTAGGGGAAAAGGATTTTCGTTTTGAAGAGGTCTCTTATGGTTGCAGGTTTTTACACAATAGCAACTTCTGATTCAAAGAAATAAGGGAAGTTAGTCGGATTATTTGGGTTGTTCTGAAACTAGTATGAAATCAATTGAATCCACATGAATCAAAGCGCCAACCTCCAACCTATTTTGTCAAACACTCTAAAGAAATCAAGCAAATTCATGTTTGTTTTCTAATGTTTTACCTTTTCATGCACATTATATTAAATATGATCACAATTAAAGAGTAGCTCGAAAAAGAAATTGGATGCTCCATTCCACGAGTACCCCGCAAAAAATGTTTCCTTTACCACTAGCGCCTTCAAGCCAACTAGGGTTTCCTCGCCTCCCGCCGAAGGTGGCGCCGATGTACCTCGTCTTTTGTGGCCTTATGGCCATGGAGTCGCTATGGACCTCGACCCTTGCCGATGGGAGGGCCTCTGATTTGTTTTTAGGTGTTTTTAAGAGTTTGTTTAAGGTACGTGCCCTCCTTAGAAATTCGAGGTGGCTGTTCCCTTAAGACGAAATAAGGTCCTCCCCACCTAGCCCATGTCCCGGCGGTGCGTCTAACGTCGTCGGAGGGTGTGTGGATGCGTGTCTCCGGCGGATCTGACATGATTCGGTTGGTGTTTCTCTTTAGTTTATCTGTTTAGATCCGCTCTTTTTTCATCCGCGTTTGGGTATCTACAGGTTGGATCCTTCTGAACTACACTTCACTTCATCGACGACATTGTTGTTTGTTATGTTTGTATAATTTTTTTATTGTCTCGTGCCATGTTTATATCATTCCGGCATACTTTGGGCACCATTTTTTCATTATTGGACTAACCTATTAACTTAGTGCTGATACATCCAGTTTGCATCATGTTTTTATATCAATATTTATTGCATTATGGGCTGTTATTTCACATTATGGCACAATACTTATGCCTTTTCTCTCTTCTTTTCCAAGATTTACATGAAGAGGGAGAATGCCGGAACCTGGAATTCTTGACCGGAAAGGAGCAAATCTGAGATACCTATTCTGCACAACTCCAAATGTCCTGAAATTTTACGGAGAATTATTTTGGAATAAATAAAAAATATTGGGCGAAGAAATTACCAGAAGGGACCCACCAGGTGGCCACAAGCCTGGGGGGGGGGGCGCCCCTAGGGCTTGTGCCCCCCCTGTCAGGCCTCCGGTGCCCTCTTCTGCTACATGGTGTATTTTGACCTGAAAAAACTGGAAGGAAACTTTCGGGATGAAGCGCCGTCGTCTCGAGGCAGAAGTTGGACAGGAGCAATCTAGAGCTCCGACAAAGCAATTCTGCCGGGGAAACTTCCATCCCAGAGGGGGAAATCAAAGCCAGCGTCATCACCAACGATCCTCTCATCGAGGGAGGGTCAATCTCCATCAACATCTTCACCAGCACCATATTCTCTCAAACCCTAGTTCATCTCTTGTATTCAATCTTTGCCTCAGAACCTTAGATTGGTACCTTGGGTTGCTAGTAGTGTTGATTACTCATAGTAGTTGATTCTAGGTTGTTTATTTGGTGGAAGATCATATGTTCAGATCCTTAATGATATTCAATACCCCTCTGATCTTGAACATGAACATGCTTTGTAAGTATTTACTTTTGTTCTTGAGGACATGGAAGAAGTCTTGTTATAAGTAATCATGTGAATTCGGTATTCATTCAATATTTTGATGAGATGTATGTTGTCTTTCCTCTAGTGGTGTTATGTGAACGTCGACAACATGACACTTCACTATGATTTGGGCCTAGGGGAAGGCATTGGGAAGTAATAAGTAGATGATGGGTTTCTAGAGTGACAGAAGCTTAAACTCTAGTTTATGCGTTGCTTCGTAAGGTGCTGATTTGGATCCACATGTTTCGTGCTATGGTTAGATTTATGTTAATTCTTCTTTCATAGTTGAGGATGCTTGCAAGAGGGGCTAATCATAACTGGGAGGCTTGTCCAGGTAAGTACATCACCCGAGCACTGGTCCACCCACATATCAAATTATCAAAGTAACGAACGCGGACCGTATGAGCATGATGAAAACTAACTTAACAGTAATTCCCACGTGTCCTCAGGAGCGCTTTGGTTTATATAAGAACTTGTCCATGCTTGTCCTTTGCTATAAAAAGGATTGGGCTACCTTGTTGCACCCTTGTTACACTTGTTACTTGTTACCCGTTATGAATTATCTCATCACAAAACTATTTGTTACCGATAATTTCAGTGCTTGCAGAAAATACCTTGTTGAAATCCGCTTGTCATTTCTTTCTGCTCCTCGTTGGGTTCGACACTCTTACTTATCGAAAGGACTAGGGATGATCGCCTATACTTGTGGGTCATCAAGACTCTTTTCTAGCGCCGCTGCCGGGGAGTGAAGCGCCTTTGGTGAGTGGAATTTGGTAAGGAAACATTTATATTGTGTGCTAAAATTTATTATCACTTGTCACTATGGAATTTTTTTTGAGGGGTTTGTTCGGGGTATATTCACCCCGACCGGAAGAACAAATATTTTCTCCTCAACCTAATGCACCTACTGAAAATATTTATTATGAAATTCTTTCAGGTATGATAGAGAAACTGTTAGTTAATCCTTATGCACGAGATGGAACACTACATCCTGATATGCATTTAATCTTTGTGGATGAAGTTTGTGGATTATTTATGCTTGCAGGTTTACCCGGAGATGAGGTCAAGAGGAAGGTCTTTCCTTTATCTTTGAAGGAAAAGGCATTTACATGGTATATGATATGCGATGATATTGGGACTTGGGACTACAACCGATTGAAATTGGAATTTCATCAAAAGTTTTACCCTATGCGTCTAGTTCATCCTGATCGAAATTATATATATATAATTTTTGGCCTCGTGAAGGAGAAAGTATCGATCAAGCTTGGGGGAGGCTTAAGTCAATGTTATATTCACGCCCCAACCATGAGCTCTCGAGAGAAATTATTATTCAGAACTTTTATGCCCGGCTTTCCCGTAATGATTAATTCATGCTCGATACTTCTTGCACTGGTTCTTTTATGAAGAAGACTATTGAATTCAAATGGGATCTCTTGGAAAGAATTAAACATAACTCCGAAGATTGGGAGCTCGACAAAGGTAAGGAGTCAGGTATAAACCTCGATTTTGATTGTGTTAAATCTTTTATGGATACCGATGCTTTTCATGAATTTAGCACTAAATATGGGCTTGACTCTGACATAGTAGATTCTTTCTGTAAATAATTTGCTACTCATGTTGATCTCCCTAAGGAGAAGTGGTTTAAATATCATCCTCCCATTGAAGTGAAAATAGTAGAACCCATTGAAGCTAGGGAAGAAACGACTACTTATAATGTTCATCTTGTTATCCCTACTGCTTATACTGAGAAACCACCTTTTCCTGTTAGAATAAAAGAACATGCTAAAGTTTCTGCTCTGGTTCGTAAGAGTTATACCAGAACACCTACACCCCCCTAAACAAATTAAAGTTGAGCCTAATGTTTCTATGGTTAAAGATCTCTTGGTTGAAAATATTGATGGACATGTTATTTATCTTTGTGATGAAGCTACTAGAATTGCCAAACCTAATGAAAAAGACAAACATAGACCTGCTGTTGGCATTCCTATTGTCTCGGTTAAAATAGGAGATCATTGTTGTCATGGCTTATGTGATTTGGGTGCTAGTGTGAGTGCAATCCCTTTTACTTTATACCAAGAAATTATGAATTATACTGCACCTGCTGAGATAGAAGATTTTGATGTTACTATTAAACTTGCCAATAGAGACACTATTACACCACTTGGGATAGTTAGAGATGTTGAAGTCTTGTGTGGTAAAGTAAAATACCCTACTGATTTTCTTGTTCTTGGTTCCCCACAATAGGATTTTTGTCCCATTATATTTGGTAGACCTTTCTTGAACACGGTTAACGCTAAGAAAGATTGTGAGAAAGAAACGGTTAGCGTAAGTTTTGGTGATGTGTCTCATGAGTTTAATTTCTCCAAATTCTGTAGACAACCCCGTGATAAAGAATCATCTAGTAAAGATGAAATTATTTGTCTTGCTTCTATTGCTATGCCTCCTATGGATCCTTTAGAACAATACTTGCTAGACCATGAAAATGATATGCATATGAATGAAAGAAATGAAATAGATGAAATATTGTTTAAACAAATGCATGTTTTGAAACACAATCTACCTATTGAAACCCTTGGAGATCCTCTATCATCCAAGGGTGATCCCGTGTTTGAGCTTAAACAACTGCCTGATACACTAAAATATGCTTATCTCGATGAAAAGAAGATATATCATGTTAATTAGTGCTAACCTTTCAGGTCATGAAGAAAAGAGATTATTGAAAACTCTGAAGAAGCACCGTGTCACTATTGGATATACTCTTGATGATCTTAAGGGTATTAGTCCCACTCGATGTCAGCATAAAATTAATATGGAGCCTGATGCTAAACCAGTTGTTGATCATCAGCGACGGTTAAATCTACGATGAAAGAAGTGGTAAGAAATGAAATATTAAAGTTTTTGGAAGCAGGTATAATCTATCCTATTGTTGATAGTAGATGGGTGAGTCATGTTCATTGTATCCCTAAGAAGGGAGGTATTACCGTTGTTCCTAACGAAAAATGAACTTATCCCACAAAGAATTATCACGGGTTATAGAATGGTAATTGATATCAAAAAACTAAACAAAGCTACTAGGAAGGATCATTATCCTCTGCCTTTTATTGATCAAATGCTAGAAAGACTATCAAAACATACACACTTTTGCTTTCTAGATGGATACTCTGGTTTCTCTCAAATACATGTGTCGCAAGAGGATCAAGAAAAGACTACTTTTACTTGCCCTTTTGGTACTTATGCTTATAGACGTATGCCTTTCGGTTTATGTAATGCACCTGCTACCTTTCAAAGATGTATGACTGCTATGTTCTCTGACTTTTGTGAAAAGATTATTGAGGTTTTCATGGATGATTTTTTTGTTTACATGACTTCTTTTGATGATTGCTTAAGCTACCTTGATCGAGTTTTGCAGAGATGCGAAGAAACTAATCTTGTCTTGAAATGGAGAAGTACCACTTTATTGTTAATGAAGGTATTGTCTGGGGCATAAAATCTTCGAAATAGGTATTGAAGTTGATAAAGCTAAAGTCGATGTTATTGAAAAAATGTCGTGTCCTAAGGATATCAAAGGTATAAGAAGTTTCCTTGGTCATGCTGGTTTCTATAGGAGATTTATTAAAGACTTCTCTAAAATTTCTAGGCCTCTCACTAATCTTTTTCAAAAATATATTCCATTTGTCTTTGATGATGATTGTGTAGAAGCATTTGAAATCCTTAATCTTTGCACCTATAGTTCAACCACCTGATTGGAACCTACCCTTTGAAATTATGTGTGATGCTAGTGATTATGCTGTTGGTGTTGTTTTAGGACAAAGAGTTGATAAGAAATTAAATGGTATCCATTATGCTAGCAATACTCTAGACAGTGCTCAAAGGAATTATGCCACAACTGAAAAAGAATTTTTAGCAGTTGCGTTTTGATGTCTACTACGCAACTTTATTGTTGTAGACTCGTGTTGGGCCTCCAAGCGCAGAGTTTTGTAGGATAGTAGCAATTTTCCCTCAAGTGGATGACCTAAGGTTTATCAATCCGTGGGAGGTGTAGTACGAAGATAGTCTATCTCAAGAAACCCTGCATTCAAATACAAGAAATCTCTTGTGTCCCCAACACACCCAATACAATGGCAAATTGTATAGGTGCACTAGTTCGGCGAAGAGATGGTGATAAAAGTGTAGTATGGATAGTAGATATGAGTTTTGTAGTGCGAACAATAAATAACAGCAAGGTAGTAAATGATAAAACGGAGCACAAACGGTATTGCAATAATGGAAAATGAGGCCTAGGGTGCATACTTTCACTAGTGCAATCTTTCAACAATGCTGACATAGTTGGATCATATGATTATCCCTCAAAGTGCAATAAAGAATCACTCTCGAGTTCCTATTAGCGGAGAACAAAAGACAGAAATTGTTTGTAGGGTACGAAACCACCTGAAAGCTATTCTTTCTGATCAATCCATCCTAGAGTTCGTACTAAAATAACAGCAAGCTATTCTTTCCGATCGATCTAATCAAGAGTTCGTACTAAAATAACACCATATGATGCATATCAACCAACTCTAATGTTACCTAGATACCCCAATGTCACCACGAGTACCCGTGAGTTAATTATACGATATGTATCCACTAGTGGAGAACCAGGCAATAGCACCGGTTCGTAAGGCCCTTTAGTGCCGGTTTAGGAACCGGCACTAAAGTGTGGGCACTAAAGGCCCCCCCCCCCTTTAGTATCGGTTCAGCACGAACCGGTGCTAAAGGGCCACCATGTGGCACGAGCCAGCTCCAGGGGCCGGGAGCCCTTTAGTACCGGTTGGTAACACCAACCGGTACTAAAATGTTTGGGGGGTTTTTTGGTTTTATGATTTCTTTTTCATTTAATTTTGTGTTTTCCATTTTAATTCTTTTTCGTTTCACCCGCAGATATATATATAATAACTCATGCATGCTCGCATCATACATCATCATATATAATAACAAGTCCTACTAGCTAATTAATCAAGCATCATCATACAACTTCTACTCGTTATTAATAATAAGTCATACGATCATCATCCTCATAGTCATCGAACCCAACCCTACATAATTGTTCTTAGCACATGATCATCAGTATCAGGTAGGATCGGACCTAAACACACTTAAGGTAAAATAGCATAAAACAATATAGACCCCGACTCTCCATTATGAAGAATGGAGATCATCCTGTCTCCAATTCTTGCGCCTCGCTTCCTTTTGCTTCCAAGAAGCTCCTTACGACTGTCCATACATTTTTCCATCCTTTGATTGTCATGTCTCCACTTTTTTAGAAATCCGGTATGGACAGTTGAGATTCAGAGGATGACCTGGATATATGTTCAAAACACGAACGCTGCCGCCATTCTGATACATCAAATGAGCCACACAATTCTCTGGGATAAGCTGTTGAAAAACATAGTAATAACTTCGTAATTAGCAATGATGTACTAGTTTTAGAAGTACGCAAAAGATGCACGGATGTCGTAATAGTAAAAAAAAATTACCAGGTATCTCCATGGTAGTTATCAGATTCAACACGTGCACTAGTGGCACGTATTGACCATAATGTTGAGGAGTTCGATTGTAGATATTGTAATTCTCAATATCATTACAAAATCCAACCAGATGAGTTTTCTCCTTGTAAGTTAACTCAGAGCCATCGGTGTAGTAAGTTCTATCTACCATATTCTGCACATTCTTTGATACTTCAAAATAAGCTGTCAATGGAAATAAGTTGTCAACTATTTTGAAATGAACAATATAAGTTCTATTAATAATTAACTATGTTTGAGAAACTCACATAAGCGGTAGAACTGGAGGAGTATCAACAAGGACCCAAATGTCCATATTGTCTTGCTCGATTTCAGGATCACCAAGATCCATGGTGACAAGCATACCCTCATCAAAACCATACAATTTGCAAAATGCTTCCCAATTTTGCAACCAAAATGGGTTACGCTCTCAGCATTATACAACTTTACTTCAAAATCCACATCATGATGGGTCCTTAGGTGAATTTTCTTTGTTTCAAAATTTTCATGGTCTTCAAAATCCATCCTCTCCAAGACATAGCGTCTTGCATGGCATGGGATCAACTATACTCGAATTGTAAAAGATGAAAATTACACGTTGAAATAGTTGAAGTCATGCTTAATTACGAAAAAAAACACTTATCGTCGCTAAGGCATCGTTTCAACTTCGAAAGTCTCCTCGAGCTTAATGTCAAGCGCCGACCATCGTCGGTGAGGCCTGTTGCACTCACCTCGATCGTCGTGGCACCAGTCGCACTCCCGGGAGACTTTCGTCGTCCGATGATGACATTTCCTATCGTTCATAATTCAAAGACTAAATTAGATCATTATTATTCAACTAATCATATGCATATGCCTTGCATATAGTGCTCTCAATTTGACTAAAAAAGAAACTAGTTCTATTAATTTTCTTGCTACAAATAAACTACTTCAACTAGTTCAACTACTAAGCACTTACTATAAATAGAATAATGTAGTACTTACTCAAAATAAACAAGTTGCCCTCTAACTAAGTCCATTAAACACTTTCTAACATAATAAAAATTCTATGACCAAAATTACAACAAAAAAATTCATAAAAATTCTATGAAAAATTCTATGAACTAGTTATATTAACTTTTATATAAACTCAAAATATATAAAAATTAATCTAACATTCGACATTAATCTAACATTTATATAAACTCAAAATATATAAAAATTAAATAAACAAAAAACTCATTAACAAATAATATTTTAATTAGATCATCAAATATCAGATACCTAAATTTTCTTACTAAAAATAAACTAGTTATATTAATTATTGAACTAGTTCAAATCTCAAATACCTAAATATATAAACTAGTTCGACAATTTTCTTACTAAAAATAAACTAGTTATATTAATTATTCAACTAGTTCAAATCTCTAGTTCGACAATTTTCTATCTAGCTAGCTAATTCATCTAACATTCGATCATCTAATTAACTTTTCTAAAAACAGAAAATAAGTAAAAAAATGTGTGTGTGTGTGTGTATGTGTATGTGTGCATGTACGTGTACGTATATGTGTGTGTATATGTGTGTGTGTGTGTGTCCCCGTCACGCACCCTGTACGTCTGGCAGGCGGCGCGACGTCTGGCGGCGTCTGGCGGCGGCGTGTGTGCGACGCAGACGGCGGCGGGAGAGCGAGAGACGTATACCATGGCGGAGAACGACGGTACGCGTTTAGAAGCGGCGGCGGCGCGAGACGACAACGACGAAGCGGCGGGGGCAACGATGACGCTGACAGACGGCGACGGCGGCAACGACGGGCAACGGGCGCGCGCGAGAGGTTGAGACGAAAGAAGTAGAGATCTAACTGAATTTTCGCAAGTGTTGTATATATAGGAGAGACCTTTAGTACCGGTTGAAGCCACTAACCGGTACTAAAGGCCAACTTTGGCCAGGCCAAGAGGCGGGAAGAGCAGGCCTGTAGTACCGGTTGGTGGCTCCAACCGGTACTAAAGGGTGGTCTTTAGTACCGGTTGAAGCCACTAACCGGTACTAAAGGCCTTGCGCTGCCACCCCGCAGTTCGCAAAGTTTAGTCCCACCTCGCCGGGTGAAGGGCAGCCGCACTGGTTTATAAGCCCAGTCGCGGCTGCCTGTTTGAACTCCTCTATATAGCAGGCTTGTTGGCCTAATTTCTGCGCGCTGCCCTGTGAGTCTGCTGGGCCTTTAAGGCCTGTAATTGCACGCCTGTGGCGTAGCAGGCCCACAGGGCAGCGCCCCAATTTTTTTTATATTTTTTTCTTTTCTGTTTCTTCTATTTATTTCTTCGTAGTTTTTTGTATAGTTTTTTCTTTTCTGTTATATTTATTTGTGAGTAGTTTTTCATCTAGTTTGCCAAAATTCAACATTTTCAGAGTTCATTTTGTAGTGATTTTCAATTTCACGGTCATTTTGTGAACGATTGAAAATAGCAAATATAATTTTTTCTTTTCTGTTATATTTATTTCTGAGTAGTTTTTTCTTGTCTGCTATATTTATTTTCTTCTATTTATTTCTGAGTAGTTTTTTTATATAATTTTTTTCTTTTTTTGCTATTTTTTCTTTTCTGCAAAACTTGATGGTCAAAGTCTGGAGTTATAACCAAAGTTAAAAAAAAAGAAATTCTGGTGTTGTAATAAGTTTTAAAACAAATCATTGAATGCATGAAAAATAGCAAATGAAGGCAGAAATGGTTGAAAGTTGATGGCGTCGCTTTGAATGGAATCTTTTTGTATAGAATCTACATCGTCAATAGGAATCTAGTACATATAAAAAATACATTGATCATCAATGATCTTTTTGTATAGAATCTACATCGTCAATAGGAATCTACCACCGATTTAAGAACCGCGAAGACTCCTATTGCAGCCACAGATCCTACACATAGAGTTCAATGAAGACCAACTGCTTGTGATAGTTTGAGAAGTAACATATTTAAGGTGGTAAAAGGCTTGTTAGGGGAGCGAGGTGGGACTAAAACAGCCTGCCATTAACGTTATTAGTACCAGTTCGTGGTTCGAACCGCACTAAATGGTGATGGTGGGGCCATAGCCTGACCAGCAGTCGACATTAGCCTCTTTAGTACCGGTTCGTGGTACGAACCGGTACTACAGGTTCGCCACGAACCGGTACTATTGATCGCCACCACGAACCGGCACTAATATACACATTAGTGCCGGCTCTAATGCAAACCGACACTAATGTGCTTCACGTTTGACCCTTTTTCTACTAGTGATCAAACAATTTCAGATTTATAATACTCAATCCACACAAAGAACTACAAGGAGACCTCAAACTTTCTATCAGAGAAAAGATAATAAAAACGTGCATCAACCCCTATGCATAGATTACCCCAAAGTCACCGTGGGAATCCGCAAGTTGAGTGCCATAACATATATCAGGTGAATCAACATAATACCCCATTGTCACCACGGGTATTCATATGCAAGACATATATCATGTGTTCTCAGATCTGAACATTCAATCCGACAAGACAAAACTTCAAAGGGTAAAGACTCAATTCATCACAACAAGTGTAGAGAGGGGAGAAACATCATATGATCCATCTATGTTAACAAAGCCCATGATACATCAAGACCGTGACATCTCAAGATCGCGCATGAGAGAGATTAAACACATAGCTACTGGTACAAACCCCCAGCCCCGAGGGTGGCCTACTCCCTCCTCATCGTGGTGGCCGCCGGGATGATGAAGATGGCCACCGGAGATGATTCCTCCTTCCGACAGGGTGCCAAAACAAGGTCCCGATTGGTTTTCGCGGGCTACAGAGGCTTGCGGTGGCAGAACTTCCGATCTAGGGCTATTTCTTATGGTTTCTCTATTTATAGGAACCTTTGGCGTCGGTCTCACGTCCAGATGAGCCTTGAGGTGAGCATGATACACCGGGGCGCGCTTGGGGGCCCAGGCACGCCCTGGTGGGTTGTACCCTCCACGTGGCTCTTCCGGCCCTCCCACGAAGCTTTGGGGGTTTCTTTTGTTCCAAAAAAATCGTCAGAAAATTTCAGCTCATTTGGAGAACTTTCCTTTCTGCACAAAAAACAACACCACGGTAGTTCTGCTGAAAACAACGTCAGTCCGGGTTAGTTCCATGCAAATCATACCAAATATAAAATTATTGCAAACATGGCATATGAATACTTCATAAATTATAGATACGTTGGAGACGTATCAGCATCCCCAAGCTTAATTCCTACTCGTCCTCGAGTAGGTAAATGATAAAAGAAATAATTTATGAAGTGTGAATGCTAGCAAAGTGCACAAGTTTGATCAATGACAATTTCAATCACTTTTCCTAGCATCATAACAACAATTTTTCTTATAAAACTTCTCATGTTATAGTAGCAACCAATTCACATGTTAAGGTTCAAAAAATGAATTCTCTTGAAACTCAACAACCTATGTTCCCAGTCACCAACCAATTGCAATTCAACTTATTCAACAGAGTCTAAGTAAGAGCTCCACATACTCAACCATCCTGTAGTCTTCTATGATTGCTAACACTCACCGCATACACATGAGCAAAACATTTCAACCGGACACATAGAAAGATAGGGGCTTATAATTTTGCCTCCCAACGTATTCACCTTTGGGTGATGTTAACAATAATAACTCATGCTACCCATATCCAACTGGATATATGTGCCTAGATCTTTCCTCACCACATGCTGCTTGCCAAAGGAGAAAAATAAAAAGGAATAGAGAGAAAAACTTTGACTCTTTGCATAAAAGTAAATACTGAAAAGTAAAAGATAGGCGCTTCGTAGAGGGAATCAGAGGTTTCCATGCGCTTATTTGTTTGTATGCTCAACCCCTTAGTGAAAAAGAATGTCACGTTATATTGCCCCTTATGATAGCAACCTTTATTATGCAGTCTGTCGCTTTTATTCTTTGCCATCACAAGTTCGTACAATGCTCAATTTTCTCTTACACTAAATGATCTAACACTTTTAGAAGCAATTTTTATTGCCTTATTGCACCGATGACAACTGACTTGAAGGATCTTGCTCAATCCTTAGGTAGGTATGGTGGACTCTCAAAACAAGATTTGGGTTTAAGGGTTTTTGGATGCACAAGTAGTATCTCTACTTGGTGCAGAATTTTTGGCTAGCAAAGATAGGGGGAAAACACCACATGTTGAAGGATCTATGACAATATAACTTCTATGTGAATATGAACAAACATAAATCATTATGTTGTCTTCCTTGTCCAACGTCAACAATTTTGGCATATAATAGTTTGATGGGGGCTCACAATCACAAAAGATTTCCAAGATAGTGTATTTGCATGTGAAAGTTTACTAATTATTCGTGAATTGCTTGTATGACCAATTTTGTGATTGTCAAGCTTCAAAAGCTTTCACTTTCTAAACCCAATGTGAAGCCACTACTAGGCATCATATGAACATGTAATTTCAACTTCCTGATATTCAATTCATTCAACAATTTACTCATTGGATATATAAGTGAAGCACAAGAGTAATTCCATAGAAAAGAGCTTCGTTGACGGGATGTGAATGCCGCTTACCTAGCCTCCTATTTGAGGACTCAATTTATTAAAAAAATCAGGTCTAAGTATTTTATTAAAAAAGCAAGCAAAATGAAAATAAAATGAAATTCTAAGAATAGCACAACTCATGTGAAGAAGCAGAAACTTAGGCTCAACCTATACTAACCGATAATTGTTGAAGAAGAAAGGTGGGATGTCTACCGGTGCATCCCCAAGCTTAGATACTTGAGACTTCTTGTAATATTAACTTGGAATACCTTGGGCATCCCCAAGCTTGAGATTTTGCGTCTCCTTAATTACTCTTATATCACGGTTTTCCTAAATCTCAAAAGCTTCATCCACACAAAACTCAACAAGAACTCGTGAGATAAGTTAGTATAAACCAATGCAAAAACCTTATCATTCTATACTGTAGCAAATCACTAAAATTATTATTCAACATTGCATACTAAATGCCTCTGCATATTTAATACTCCTATCCTCAAATAGAATCATTAAACAAGCAAACTATGCAAACAATGCAACTATAACAACAATCTGCCAAAACAGTACAGTCTGTAAAGAATGCAAGAGTATCAATACTTATTCAACTCCAAAAATTCTGAAAAAAATGCCACACTTTAGAAAATTTATCATAGCTTATTTTTCAAAAAAAATCATCAATTTATCACATTCTAAATTTTCTAGGGAATTTTTGCAACAACAGTAAACTTTCTATTTTGAAACAGCAACATGTATACTTGCAAAATAAGCATGGCAAAGGCTATCATTGCCACTTTTATTGAAATAAAAGATGCAAAACAATACTATAAATATCAGCAAGCAAATCCAAACAAAATAAATTGACTCTCGAAGCAAAACTCATGTCATGTGACGAATAAAAACATAGCTCCAAGTGAGGTTACCGATAATGTTGGAGACGAAAGAGGGGATGCCTTCCGGGGCATACCGAAGCTTAGTTGCTTGGATCTTCCTTGAATATTACCTTGGGGTGCCTTGGGAATCCCCAAGCTTAGGATCTTGTCACTCATTATTCTCCTCATATTGACATCTTATCCAAAACTTGAAAACTTCAATCACACAAAACTTAACGGGACTTCATGAGATAGGTTAGTATGATAAAGAGCAAACTATTTCACTTTGGTACTGTCAAAGACAAGATTCATAATTGTTTCCACACAATTACTACTTTAGCACATCATTTTTCACAATTTATATTTAGCAATATAAGCCATAGAAACAAGGGAACAAGCAAACTATGCATTGAAAACAGAATCTGTCAAAAACAGAACAGTCTGTAGTAATATGTACTCAAACCATATTTCTGCTACTCCAAAAATTATGAAACAATTAGTACCATGTGAGAAATTTGTATATTAATCTTATTCAAAAAGAACCAACTCAAAATCACTCTTATGTTCAAAATTAGAGTTATTTTCATGAGCGCAAAAGTTTCTGTTTTTCAGCAAGATCAAATCAACTATCACCCAACATGATCCTAAAGGCTTTACTTGGCACTTTATTGAAACAAAAGCAATAAAACATGATTACTACAGTAGCCTAATCATGTGAACACATAAAAACAGTAGGTAAAAGTTTTGGGTTGTCTCCCAACAAGCGCTTTTCTTTAATGCCGTTTAGCCAGGCTTGATGAGTTCAATGATGCTCGCATAAAAGATAAGAATTGAAACATAAAGAGAACATCATGAAGCATATGACTAACACATTTAAGTCGAACCCACTTACTATGAATAAGGATTTTCTGAGCAAATAACTTTTGTGTGACACTCCAAAAAATTTTGTTTTGGTTTTCAGCAGAAACTTTGTTGGTTTCGAAGGAGGTCATTTGAACCCTTCCAAAAATCTCCTTCTCTCAAGAATTTTCCCTTTGACAAAAGATTTTATTTTGGCATCTTCTTCAACTCTGGTGTTGGTTATTAAAAACCTTTCTTCTGATTTTTCCCCCTTCTCAAGATTTTTTTTGGGTTTATTTTCTTTTAAAAAGAAAACCCTAGGAGTATTGTGTCTTCTCCTATATTGAAACCACTCATGATTTTACCATACCCCATATGGTAAAACCTCCCAAAAACCCTCTTTCCACTTTGTAGTAATCCAAATATTCTATCCCAACCAGTCCAACTCATCTCTGAATTTTAATTCATTTATTTCTCTTCCCAAATTTTTTTCTCACAATTATTTTGAGCCTAGGTGATTTGCAAAGCAAGTACCAAATTGCCTTTGAGCTTTGACCCCAAACCAACTCCCTGGATAGTCCTTGGTACCCACAACCTAGAACAATCAAGATCCACTCTTCTTCTTTTCAAAAATTTCAAATTTCAGTATCTGCAAGTTTGGACCAGATTTGTCAAATTTGATGAAATTCATATCTCCTCTCCTCCAAAATTCCACCAAAATTCAGGCAACCCCAGATGCAATGAGAGGCCACTCCACCAAAAATCAGCTCAAGGAGAAACTCCCACATACCAAAATCATTATGTCGAACACCGGCCGATAATCGCTTTCTTTGCATTTTCGTAAAGGTTCGTAGTTTCGTAGTTCAAAGGTCGCTTTCCCTCGTCGGAGTTCAACACGCGTCGACAGTGCGCCTGGCGCGTTGCGCACAGCCCCTCCTCCCTGTCCAGAGTGCCGCACGCACGCTTGGCCGGTTCCTGGCGTCGGTGGCACCCTGGCCCGCCCTCGCCGGCGTCTTCTGCGGCGTCGGGACCTCCCGTGGCGGCCGACAGAAGGCACCCTACGGCACAACGCCGTTCGGCGCCGCCTTGCCACTGGGAGCTCCGCGTGGCCAACTCCTTGCCCGGCCTGCGCATGCAGCACGTCGCCGTGGCACACGCCGCATGGCGCGCTCCACGCGCCGGCGTGCCGCCACGGTCGTTCGATGAGATCAGGCTGTAACCTCCCCACCTTGCTGAGTTGGGCACCGGATGGGCTCGTTCACGGCGTCTAGTCGGTGCTCAAGCCCCTAAACCAACTGCCCAGCCACAAGCGCTGCCGTAATCACTCACGGACTTATCCCGTTTATGGCAACCGCCTCGGGCCGGCTATAAATAGCACCCCGAGCTTGCTCTCGCCCCGCACAACTCCACCACCTCACCAGACCCGCCTAGCCACCGGAAGAGCCTCGAGGGGCCCTTCTTCCTCGACTCCGCCAACTCCGTCGCTTCAGTTCGGCTAACGTTCTCGCTGGTGAGAGCTTCTCCACCGCCCTGGACTTGCCCGTAGCCTCATGGCACCTATAGAAGGCTAACCCCCACTCCAATTTGACCCCAGCAGCTCTCTCCGACGAGGCCCACAATCACCCGAACCACCGTCCGCCGGAGCAAGGGCCGCCGTCGTCACAGTGCTCGCCGGCGACCACCACCACCACCCACCGACGCGGAATGGCGCCCTGAGCACGGAGGTACCTTCCGATCTCCCTACCTCGCCGTGGATCGCCGCCGACGACCACCGCGGCTCTCGGGCACCGTCGTGCTCTGCCGCCACATTTAAATTTTTAAACCTGATGGGTGGGACCCGCCCGTCAGCCTCTCTATTTTTATTTTGAAACGTTTTCTGAAAGCGTATTCTGATAAATACGCTTTCCAAACCGAATCGTTTTCTGAACTTTTCTGTTCTGCCCCCTGAGTATTTTCTGTTTCATTACGTAAAGGTCCTTGGACCAAAACTCTTATAACTTTTAAACAGAAAAAGATTTTTGAGTGATTCTTTTCTGTCCTCTTCAAAATTTTGTCTAGTTTTTATCAGATTTAATTGAAAATATTTGGAATATTTTTGAGCACCCTTGTATTTACGTTAGTGCGTGTATTTTTTTGTATACCGTAGATACCGAAGGAGGTGACGGGACCGCGAACTTCACCGAGCTAGGCCCCGACTACTCCGAACCGGGCAATCATGTTTGAACTTTTGATATGATGAGTGTTTGGGCATGTTTGCATTAATTTAGTATCATGGCATGTTCATGAGCATCTCGATGAAAGTTTATCTCGTAAGAGTTGGGGCAAGTGAGTTTTCGGGAAATCCATGAGTTGTTGGAAACATGTTGCATAGCCATGAGTTGGCATGAGAATGGGTGAGATGGCAGTGTTGTAGCATGCCAGTCTTATGCCAGATCGTTGACCCAGTGTCAACATAAATCAGTCAAATTCCCGTCCGTCTCCCCTTTCGTACTACCACATGTTTTCCGCAAGGGATACGACTTAGTAAGTTGCAAACCACTTCCTGGTACAGCCCAAATCGAGAGGCCGGGATGAGGGTTCCATGGCCCTGGATTAAAGCCTTTCATCCGGTCAGGGGGCATGGGTGTTTCCGGTTGGGACCGAGAGGGGGGCACCCTTAGAGCGCGCGTATATAAATTTGATCCCATGCTATTCGAGATAGTGATCTCCCCGTCTCAAAGTTTTTCTTGAACGTTGTCTAGGGTGATTCCTGGCAAGGTGAGGTATGATTGGTGTGTACTGGTTAGCTGTGTTTCCTCCGAAATACCGTAAACGGAACTAGTCCTTCGTGACTACGGAAATCCGTTCGCTGTGGATAATTTTTAGTACAAACTCTGCAGAGTCAAAATTCTTGAAATTCATCTTATCCATGTCCAAGTACTGTGTTCATCTTATCTTGTCAAGTGTCAGTCTCGGTGACAGAAACTCCTGAGAACCATATGAGTGTTAAAATGTTTATTTTCCCGTGAATGGACTAACCCGCTTATTGACTTGTGATGAATATTTTCCATGAGCACCATTTCTTGTAAGTTATGGATAATGAATTATAAGCCCTTTCTGCGATGTCGCTCAGATGTCCGACTGTGGCATTGTTGTTTATTTATTTATGATATAAGCCCTTTCTGCGATGTCGCTCAGACGTCCGACTGCGGCATTGTTATTATTTAAAAATTTTATAAGCCCTTTCTGCGATGTCGCTCAGACGTCCGACTGCGGCATTGTTATTGTTTACTTTAATTATAAGCCCTTTCTGCGATGTCGCTCAGACGTCCGACTGCGGCATTGTTATTATTTGATTTTGTTATAAGCCCTTTCTGTGATGTCGCTCCGACGTCCGATCATGCACGCATGTCTTTTCTTTCAATATAAGCCCTTTATGAGGTGTCGCTTAGACGCCCGACTGTGGCATGTTTTATTTTTTTTATTCACCCTTCGAGGCGTCGCTTCAGACACCCGATCGGTTTTGAGTTTATCTTCTTTGGGTTTTCGAGCGGACTACCGCCGATTCCCTTTTTACTTACCTTGCTATTGATTGCGCATTGTTGAATTATTCATGACACATTCATGCATACATTTGTTATATCTTTTGTCCGAACTGTCTTGCGAGTACTTTCAAAGTACTCACCTGGCTTGTTGATTTGGCCAGATGCTGACGAAGGCGATCTCATGGATGAAGAGTTCGATAGCGAGTCCGACGCCTAGAGGAATCCCAGTCAGTCTCGTGCGACCCCTGGATTAGTCACTGTGATATATTCGCTTCCGCTACCCAAATAAATTCACCGAGCCTCACCTCGACGCTCGATGAGCCGCCAGTGTTGGAGTCATATCTCCCACTCCACTGTGTTATTCCACCACTTTACCACGAGTCAGTAGTATGCCACCACTCCACTGTGTCACATCCGCCACTATGTATAATTATTGGCGTGCTTGTAATAATTTGTTGGGCAACTTCAGCTCTACCCTGTAATATATCTTATGCTACTGGCTTATTGTATCAAGATTTTGTCTACCTGCATGGAGGATTTTCCTCACACTGGATTTTATAGGTCGGTTTCTCAATAAATATTTTTATTGAAAAACCGGTCGTGACATTTTGGGAGCAAGAATAACCTGGCTTAGGAAGGCAAAACAAGTGCAACTTCAAGATTTCAACACATAGAGAGGAAATTTGATATTATTGCAATACCTACAAGCATATGTTCCTCTCTCATAATAATTTTCAGTAGCATCATGAATGAATTCAACAATATAACTATCACATAAAGCATTCTTTTCATGATCCACAAGCATAGAAATTTTATTACTCTCCACATAATCAAATTTATTCTCATGCATAATAGTGCGAGCAAACTCAACAAAATAACTATCATGAGAGTGAAAATTAAAATAATGATGACAAGTTTCATGGTTATCATTATTCTTTATAACATACATGTCATCACCATAATCATCATAGATAGGAACTTTGTTATCATAGTCAATTTAAACCTCATCCAAAATGGTGGATTCATCACTAAATAAAGTCATGACCTCTCCAAATCCACTTTCATCATTGTAATCATCATAAATAGGAGGCATGCAATCATTATAACAAATTTGCACATCAAATCTTGGGGGACTAAAAATATCATCTTCATCAAACATAGCATTCCCAAGCTTGTAGCTTTGCATATCATTAACATCATGTATATTCAAAGAATTCATACTACCAACATTGCAATCATACTCATCATTCATGCCAATCATTTTATTAAATTCTTCTTCTATCAATTGAGCACAATTTTCTGAACCATCATTTTCAACAAAGATATTATAAAGATGATCAATAATATGATGCAACCTCAATTCCATTTTTATGTAGTTTTCTTTTATAAACCAAGCTAGTGATAAAACAAGAAACTAAAAGATTCGGTTGCAAGATCTAAATATATACCTTCATGCACTCACATCCCTGGCAACGGCGCCAGAAAAGAGCTTGATGTCTACTACACAAATTTATTCTTGTAGACTCGTGTTGGGCCTCCAAGCACATAGTTTTGTAGGATAGTAGCAATTTCCCCTCAAGTGGATGACCTAAGGTTTATTAATTCGTGGGAGGTGTAGGACGAAGATAGTCTCTCTAAAGCAACCCTGCAATCAAATACAAGAAATCTCCTGTGTCCCCAACACACCTAATACAATGGAAAATTGTATAGGTGCACTAGTTCGGCGAAGAGATGGTGATAAAAGTGCAGTATGGATAGTAGATATGAGTTTTTGTAGTACGAACAATGAAAAACAGCAAAGTAGTAAATGATAAAACGGAGCACAAACGGTATTGCAATAATTAAAAATGAGGCCTAGGGTGCATACTTTCACTAGTGCAATCTCTGAACAATGCTAACATAGTTGGATCATATGATTATCCCTCGAAGTGCAATAAAGAATCACTCCCGAGTTCCTATTAGCGGAGAACGAAAGATAGAAATTGTTTGTAGGGTACGAAACCTCCTCAAAGCTATTCTTTTCGATCAATCCATCCTAGAGTTCATACTAAAATAACAGCAAGCTATTCTTTTCGATCGATCTAATCAAGAGTTCATACTAAAATAACACCATATGATGCATATCAAACAACTCTAATGTCACCTAGATACCCCAATGTCACTGTGAGTACCTGTGAGTTAATTATATGATATGTATCAAACAATTTCAGATTTATAATACTCAATCCACACAAATAACTACAAGGAGACCCCAAAGTTTCTATCGGAGAAAAGATAATAAAACCGTGCATCAACCCCCATGCATAGATTACCCCAAAGTCACCGTGCGAATCCGCAAGTTGAGTGCCATAACATATATCCAGTGAATCAACATAATACCCCATTGTCACCACATGTATTCATTGCAAGACATATATCACGTGTTCTCAGATCTGAACATTCAATCCAACAAGACAAAACTTCAAAGGGTAAAGACTCAATTCATCACAACAAGTGTAGAGAGGGGAGAAACATCATATGATCCATCTACGCTAACAAAGCCCATGATACATCAAGATCGTGACATCTCAAGATCGCGAGAGAGAGAGAGAGAGATTAAACACATAGCTACCGGTACAAACCCTCAGCCCCGAGGATGGACTACTCCCTCCTCATCGTGGTGGCCGCCGGGATGATGAAGATGGCCACCGGAGATGACTCCCCTGTGGGAGTCCTGGATTCGAGGGTCCTCAAGCGTCTGGTCTACTGATGTGGGCCGAACTGATGGGCCGTCAAGATACAAGACCGAAGATCCTCTCCCGTATCCGGTGGGGACTCTTGCATGCGTGGATGGCAAGTATATATGTCTGGATATATTATTCCTTTCTGTAAAACCGACTTTGTACAAACCCTAAGCCCCCCGGTGTCTATATAAACCGGAGGGTAGAACGGAGGCAGGAGGACAACATTGCTAGGCTAGCTATCTAGGGTTAGCCAAAACGATCTCCTGGTAGATCAACTCTTGTAACCCCTATACCCTCGAATATAATCAAGAAGGAGTAGGGTTTTACCTCCATTAAGAGGGCCCGAACCTGGGTAAACATTTTGTCCCTTCTCCATTGTTACTATTGATCCTCAGACGCATAGCTTGGGCCCCCCTACCCGAGATCTGCCGGTTTTGACACCAACATTGGTGCTTTCATTGAGAGCTCCGCTGTACCGTCGATAGAAGGATCAATGGCTCACCTCTTCGTCAACGATGACGCTGCATCCAGGGAGACTTTTCTTCCTGGACAGGTTTTTGTGTTTGGTGGCTTCATGCTTCGAGACAACTCGATCGACCGCCTTGAGCAGGTCGATAGTTACACCCCCGGCCACCACATCAGGTTTGGAAACCTGAATTATGTCGCTGACATCCGAGGAGACTTGGTCTTCGATGGGTCAACACCAGCACTCGCCTCGGCCTTAGATAGTATAAGAATAATATTTTACTATTTCTCGCTGAATGCTATCGTATACTGCCTCCCTACTTGCTCAAAATCAAATGTACATCTATTAAAAGGTAAAAGTTAAGGTCGGTAAGGTGGCATTGGCATGTTTGCAGAAAAAATAGCCATGTAAGTTCAAAAGAACATCTTTAACTATTGCTGCTACATGCTTTGTACATTTCTTCTCTGGTTCCTTTAAATCGGAGAGGACCAAGGTTGCCATCGTTGATTTTGAAGGAAGCTGTCAGGACCCCGATTCCAAGTCACATCGACCTAGCCGGTAACACCTCATATCACTTTGTGGCCTCACGCACGGTATTCCCACGGGTGTCGCCTTACCATGGCCCGGGACCGTTTGCGTCTTTTGGCTCATGTATATGATAGTGTCGCTAGCATCCACATGACAAAGAACCCGGGCCGACATGGCTAGTCGTGAACCCAAAGCGGCGCTAACCTATGGGGACAGGCATACATGAATCACATCGAGCATGTCGGTCATCAACGTATATATTCGGCTGTAGCACTGGCTATAGGACTCGGTATCCCGGGCTGTAGCAGGCTAGGCAGGACTCGAATACCACCGCGTGACATTTCCCGAAGGGACGGACATAGGAACGAAGTGAATCACATGCCGCCAGTCAAGTGTCCAAGCAAGAGTGCTGGGCTAGCGTGACTCCGGTGAACCGGGCTGTAGCGGACTACTATCGCCGTGGCTAATGAGACTTACATTTCCCCATATGAGAGGCTGCCAAGGATAAACAACTAGTTTGTCGGATCCCACCCATACCAAGCATTTCAATCATACACGCAATATGCCCGATATGAGTAAATACAACAAGGCATCACAACAAAACTCTACAACTCAAGTACTTTATTTAAAAGGCTCCGAGGAGCCATACATAACATAGTCATACAGGTAGGGGTCACATGACCCAACACTCAAGTCATACAATCATACAAGCACATGCGGAAGCAAACTAGTCTCGAGTACGCACTCTAGAAAGAAAGAAAGCTTGTTGGATCCTTCCTATCTACAATGGCCCTTCACAAGTCTTAGATCGCCACCGTGGCTAATTCACTCGTCGATGTCAAGATCTACATAGAACCCATCGGAAGGGCAGTGTTGTCGTCCAAAAACATTAATTAAGCAAACATGAGTACGGAGGTACTCAGAAGTCTTACCACGTAATCCTATCATACATGCACATTCTCAAGAAGGTGGTGGAGTTATTTGCAAGAAGCCAGCTTTGACTCTTGGCTAAGCTATCCCTACGTGACACCACTTGAAAAGCATTTGTCGCATTACCCAGTCCACTAATCACCATCACAATACTCCACTGTGGATCCTCTCTCGTCATCCCACGAGAGGGCCATCCACGATACTCACACTTATCTTGAGGCTTTTAGTAGTATCCATTTACTTGTCTATGAACTGATATAGGTAACCCGAAGTCCTTCTCCGTGGACACGGCTATTCGAATAGATCATATTAAACCCTGCAGGGTGTACTTCTTCACACGCTCTCACCACTTACCGCCGTTTACACGACATGTACTCGGCAACCTTCAAGCCGGAAGCCCAACGTGGGTGTCGGCCACAGCCTACCTAAACACACAAGTCCCAAATCCAGGTTGATCGCCTATTCGGGTTCCATCCGCAGGGAGTCCAGCCGAGGTTTCCCATATGGCCCCGAACGATGTGTACAGGGTTCCCGAGACACCAAACGGGCGAATCGGTACATCAGCCACGGTGCCTACCGCAACACAACCCACCCCTACGGTCCGCTATGCGGCGGCTCCCCAAAGATGCTACAAACACGTAAACTACTTGCAACTCCCGGACCGAGGACAAGAGTGGTTAAGAAGCCGAGAGGGTCCATTGGTTTCGGGCCCAATGCGTGGTAGTAACTGTTTCATGGATCACAAACACAGATCTCGGTTCTTAGGATCGGCTTCAATGAAACAACCCACCATGTACTCCTACATGGCCTCTCATCGATACCTTTACCAAAACGTGTTCAACACTTTCACTCTCGAACCAACACAACCTTTCACTCCAGTTCATCATCCCGATGAGCCGCACGACACAACTCTAAGCATAGCAAGCATAGCATGGTAGGAATCACAAACATGGCTCAATCAACTCCTACACATACTAGTGGGTTTCATCTAGTTCTTGTGGCAATGACAGGTCATGCAAAGGAAGTGGGTTCAACTACCGCAGCACACAACAGTTTGAATCGCGTTGTCTTAATGCAGTAAACGAGAGCGTAAGCGAGAACATGGGTTTGTATCGGAATGATCAATGAGTTGCTTGCCCGATGGAACTGGGGTAGAGTAATCGCCCTTCGATGGATAGTCGAGGTTATCCTCGAGCGTAACCTATCATGAAAGCACACCGAAAGTAAACACACATGACAATATGCAACAATATGATGCATGCTATGACATGGCAATATGGATGTGTGTTGGCCTAATGCAAGCTGAAATAACGGGGATGAACTCATTTGAATCAAGGATTCAAATGATAGCTCATTTGAGTTAGTCCTAAAGGTGCATTATCTTATTCTGGTTAAACAGCATAGTTAACTTGTTTTAACATGCATGAAACCTGTACCAATGGATAGAGTGGATTTTTCTGATAATTTTTCATATATAAATCTTTGCATTTGGAGTTATAGATTAAAAGTTATAAGCATTTGAAATTTGAATTATATTCTGAATTACTATATTAGAATAAATCCAGAAATTCATTTATTGCGGCCAAGATGAGGTCAGCGTGACGTCAGGGGTCAACGGGGTCGTCCAGGTCAAACTGACCAGTGGGACCCGCATGTCAGTAATTAGTTTAACTAATTAACTTTAATTAAAAACTAACCGGATTAGTTAACCGAGGGGGTCCACTGCCGCTGACTCGGAAAGCGATCAACAGGCCCACCACAATCAGCAGTCGATGGTCAACTCGCTGGCTCAGCCGCCGGGCGAGGCCAGCGCCGAGCAGAGTGCTTTTTTGCAATGCTCCGCCACCAAATGGGGCGCGGAAGGCGCTCACGTGGAGCTGGAGATGAACCGCGGCTCTTGGTGGAGTTAGCTTGGTCGGGATGGCGGAGTTGGCGCCCGGTGACGGGTTAAGCGGCCGCCGGGTTCGCCAACTACGGGTTTGGGGTTAGAGGGCTCGGCGAGGTGCGGGAAGTGCATGGGCAGACCCGTTGGGGTGGGGTGAATGCAACGGGCACCCCGGGTGGCCGGAGAGTGGCCGGAGCACGTCGGGCGACGAGCTCCGCCGGCGCGTGCAGTGATCGTGGTTGGGTCGTTGTGGTGCTTGGGGCGCGAGAGAGGGAGAGGGAGTTAGATAGGCTCACGGGCGCCGCGTAGAGAGCCTCGTCGGGGTCGGGGATGAACCGGGGCGACGGCGACGTCAAAGGGGATCTCCGGCGACTTCGAGCTCGGTCGAGGTCGGTGTAGTGGCTTCGGGGCACTTGGAGCGAGCGGGACTCAGCTAGCTAAGGGTAGCGGAGTGCGGAGCCTCTGGACATGGTGGGGAGGAGCATGGACGGCGGGAGCACGACTTGGCGGTGTGGCGCGTCGGCGACAGCGTCGGCCAGGTTGGGGGAGAGCGAGAGAGAGGCAGGGGCGAGTGGCGTGTCCAGGAGTTCGGGCGACGACGTGGAGGTCATCCAGGCGGCGAGGCGGCGAGGGTGAAGCAGGGCGACGGCCAGCTGCGTGGCGCGCCGGTGCTCGCCGTCGGGCACTGGCTACTGCTGGCGAGCCAAGCAGCTCGTGGCCAGTTCTTGGGGCTGGGCCAGCAGTGGGCGGGTGGGCGTCGATAAGTTTTCCGCTTTATTTAATCTTTTCTAATTTCCTGCAACTTTGTGGGGTTTTCTAAAATACCAAAACAGTTTTAAAAATCACCAAAATGCTCCTGGTCCCTTGTTGGAATATTTCCAACATGAAACATTTTGGTTTGGCAATTTTTGGACATTTAAAATATTTTGTATAATTTGAATGCTCAAATTCAAAACTTGTGGATTAATCCAAGGACCTTTGGATGACCTATAAAATGATGCAACACCTTTGACATAGGCTCGAACCAAAGCAAAGATGATGAGCATTTTGAAGGGCATTTCAGGTTCATTGAAATAATTTTAGTAAACCCTAGTTGAGTTAAAGGGGGGTGTTCGGGGTTTCTGCCTTCCCCATTTCAAATTCAAATGAAATTTAAACATGATGCACACCCTAATGCATGGTCTATCCGGGATGTGACAACTCACCCCACTCAAAAGAATCTCGTCCGAGATTTAGGATCTGTTGCGAAAAAGGTGGGATACTCAAGTCGAAGACGATCCTCCCTTTCCCAAGTTGCTTCTTGCTCGGAATGGTTTGACCATTGAACCTTTAGAAACTTGATATTCTGACGTCGAGCGGTACGCTCAGCTTGATCGAGGATACAAACGGGATATTCTTGATAGGTGAGGTTATCTTGGAGATCAAGCGTTTCGTGGTCTACTCCACGGATAGGATCCGAGAAGCAACGCCTGAGTTGGGAAACGTGGAAGACATCGTGGACTCTGGAAAGATGCGGAGGTAGTTCCAATTGGTAGGCAACTTCTCCTCGTTTGGCAAGAATGCGAAAGGGTCCAATGTAACGAGGGAGCCAACTTGCCTTTGATACCGAATCGATGGGTTCCCTTCAAAGGAGTAACCCGAAGGTAAGCCTGCCGCCAATTTCATAAGTCATAGGCTTATGCTTGCGGTCATATTGGCTCTTTTGACGAGATTGGGCTGTTTTCAATTTCTCACGAACAACGCGAACCTGCTCTTACGCTTCCTGAATCATGTCCGCCAAAGAGTTGTCTCCCCGGTTTCTGACCAGTTAAGAGGCGTTCGACATTTCCGTCCGTAAAGAACTTCGAAAGGGGCTTTGCCCAGGCTGGCTTGATAACTATTGTTATAAGCGAACTCGGCGAATGGAAGGCATTTCTCCCAATTCATGCCGAAGGAGATGATAGAAGCTCGAAGCATATCCTCTAGGATTTGATTGACTCGTTCTACTTGACCACTTGATTGAGGATGGAAAGCGGTGCTAAAGGAGAGACGAGTTCCCATAGCGTTTGGAAACTTTCCCAAAATCGAGAGGTGAAGAGACTTCCACGGTCTGAGTTAATCTCTATCGGAACACCATGAAGAGACACTATTCGAGAGATATACAAATCAGCTAGCTGGCTAGCGGTTATACTCTCACGAACAGGTAGGAAGTGGGCTACTTTGGAAAGACGATCAACGACGACGAAGATAGCATTATTCCCTCTCTTGGTCCTGGGAAACCCGGTAATGAAATCCATACCGATTTTATCCCATTTCCATTCAGGAATTTCCAAAGGTTGAAGGGTACCCGGCAGGCCGTTGATGCTCTGCTTTAACTCGGATTTACGCACGCCGCAATTAGCAATGTATTGAGCGATTTCTCTCTTCATCCTAGTCCACCAAAACCTCTGGCGTAGGTCTTGATACATTTTAGTACTACCAGGATGAATGGTGAGAGGAGAGTCATGAGCTTCCTTAAGGATCAATCGCCTCAAAGTTGCGCACCTTGGGGACCACTAAACGATCTCCAAAGAACACGACACCTTGTTCATCAATGGAGAAAGCGATCTGCGACTCCTTTCTTGATGTTTCTCCTGATTCGGGAGATTCCCGGATCTACCTTCTCGTGCTTTGATGATCTGATCCGTAAGGGTAGGTTTCGCCACCGGGGTAGAAAGGAATCCCCGAGGAACAATGTGGAGATTAAGCCTCTGAAATTCCTCGTGGAGAAATGGTTGACCTTGTTTTAACATCAGATTGTTACAATAAGATTTCCGACTTAGGGCGTCGCCCATGACATTGGCTTTGCACGGGGTGTAAGATATTCCTAAGTCGTAATCTGTAATCAACTTCGACCCAACGCCTTTGCCCGAGATTCAAATCCGGTTGGGTGAAGATATATTTCAGACTTTGATGATCGGTGTAGATTTCGCAACGATTACCAAGAAGGTAATGTCGCCAAGTTTTGAGTGCATGAACCATCGCTGCTGCAAGCTCTAGATCGTGTGTGGGGTAGTTATCCTCATGTGGACGCAATCGTCGAGAAGCGTGAGGGCAATCACATGACGATCTTGCATGAGTATGCAACCTAGTCCTTGTCATGAGGCGCCGCAATAGATAATGAAGTCCTTAGAAAAATCTGGTGGAATAAGCACGGAGCAGATGTCAGCGTCTTTTCAGTTCTCAAAGCTGAACTCGCTCTGTGGTGTCCATTCGAACTTCTTATCTTTCTTGAGGAGTTCGGTTAGAGGTTTGGCAACTTTAGAGAAATTCTCGACGAAGCGACGGCAATAGCTCGCTAAACCGAGAAAACTCCGAACTTGCTTAACCGATTCAGGTGGAGTCCAATCGAGGACGGCTTGAACTCGCTCGGGAGTGACAGCAATGCCCTTACCGGAGATTACATGGCCTAGGTAGGTCACTTCTGGTAACCAGAATTCACACTTAGAGAATTTGGCATAAAGGCGGTGCTCTCAAGTTTCATCAATACTAGCCTTAGATGTTCGGCATGTTCTTCCTCATTCTTGGAGTAGATGAGTATATCATCGAGGTATACCACTACCTAATTTATCCAAATACTCCATGAAGATTGAGTTCATTAACCGAGAGAAGGTGGCTGGAGCATTGGTTAATCCGAAGGACATGACGGTGTACTCGTATTGGCCATAACGAGTAACAAAGGCCGTTTTAGGGATGTCCCCGTTCTTGATTTTGATTTGATGGTAGCCTAACCTCAAATCCATCTTGGAAAAGACTGAGGATCCAGCGAGCTGATCATACAGATCGTTGATCTTGGGGAGCGGATACTTGTTCTTGATAGTGACCAAATTGACAGGTCGGTAATCCACAACCATCCGATCCGTACCATCCTTCTTCTTGACGAAGAGGACGGGGCAAGCCCATGGAGATGAACTAGGACGGATGAAACCTTTCTGCAAGGACTCATCGAGTTGTTTCTTGAGTTCAGCTAGTTCTAGGGGTGCCATCTTATAAGGTCTTCTAGAGATTGGGACGGTTCCGGGAACAAGATCTATCACGAACTCGACATCCCCGCTGTGTGGAACACTGGCAGTTCCTCTGAAAGACATCCGGAAAATCACGGACTATCGGAATATCTTCGAGGTCCGGAAGGGATTGGCGTTTAAGGAGTAAAGTCAAGCGCTTAGACACTCGGGTTAGAACATTCACCGCCTTGCCCGAGGGATGGGTGAGCTGAACAGTTCTAGTAGAGCAATCAATCTTAGCATAATGGGCTGACATCCGGTCCATACCCAAGATGATGTTTATGTCCGAGGACTTGAGAGCTATTAGAGATGCAAGAAAGACTAATCGTCGACAAGAATTTCATTCCCATGACTTATTCTAGAGGTTTGCCATCTAGAACCAGGGTCTGAATTTCCATGGAGGTGTGCATGTCACGTATGTGGTGTTGTGCAGTCGAGCATAGCTCTCAGAAATAAATGAATGAGATGCTCCAGTATCAAAAAGAACAGTTGCCGGATGACAATTAACAAGGAGCGTACCGAGGACGACGTTGGGATCCTCATAGGTTTCTTCAGCAGAAACATAGTTGACATGGCCACGAGCGGTGGCAATCGGTTTAGCATAGGGCACCTTTCTGCTGGCTTGCCACGGCCAATGACTTTCCAACTTGACTGGGTTGTTCTGGGGACACTCGCGGATGTAGTGGCCCGTCTCTCCACATTTGAAGCAAGTTATCATATTGGGGCGTGGAGCAGCACTAGCAGCGGGGCCTCCATAAGTCTTGGGCGGAACATACTGCTGGTTGGGGCGAGGCGCCTCAAAAGATGGCCTCGGGGTGAACCTGGGTGGTAGAGCAGTATTTGGAATCCAAACCCGCGCTTCGGGATCCAGAGCCGGATGAAGATCCAGAGTCACGGATGTGCTTGCGAGAAGCCTCAAAATCAGTCTGCCTTGATTTGTTGATAGCCTTGTTGACTAGCTTTGGAAAGAGGTACACTCATGCGCACGAAGGTCTCGGCGTAGCTCGGGGCTAAGTCCCTTGCGGAACCTTGCACCTTCTTGGCATCGGTAGACACTTCTTCGGGAGCATAACGTGCTAACCTCCCAAATTCACGGCTGTAGGCATCCACTGTCAGCCTACCTTGGGTGAAACTGCAAAATTCCTCCCTTTTGCGATCCATAAGACCTTCTGGGATATGATGCTCACGGAAGGCGGCACTGAATTCAGCCCAAGTTGTAACTTGTCCAACCGGACGATAGCCTCATAATTCTCCCACCGTAGACTAGCGGGGCCTTCAAGATGATAAGCGGCAAAAGTAACCTTATCGCCTTCAGCCACGTTAGCGTAACGCAGCTTGTGGTGGATGCTGCGGCCAATCATCCGCGTCGAGAGGCTCAACGGAATACTTGAACTTCGGTGGATACAGCTTGGACGAAGTCATTGAGTGAAACCACATCATTTCTCGGTGGCGTGCGGTGTTTTGCTCAATCCGCTCCAGTAGGCGATTGGTCTCACGCTTATTGCGTTCTGCTTCCAGCATAACCTCGGCCAAAGATGGCGGTTGCGGCAGATTCACATTTCTGGCTGCACTAGCTTCTCCCTGTTCCGGAGCAGCAGCAGTGTTGCGGGTGTTGACCATCCTAGGAGACAGAGCAAAGGTTTAAACCAGGACGGCAGAATTTAACAAGGAAGTGCGGAAGGTAATGGATAGCATGGAATGCAAAGATGTTCATCCGTATGACATGGTAATATAAAGCTGCCATATATATATACCAACGGTCATACACACCATTCATAGTTTAGTACAAGCCTGACGGGTACAACTATAGTGAACGGCGTTACATCTCATCGAAGCAGTCCAACTCCTATACATTATTTTTCTACACTTCCGAACGATACACACTAAGTCATATTCCACAAGTCACGCAGACGGCGGAAATACAACTATTACAATACTAGGGATACTACTACTACTCGACAGCTCCGTAGTAGTCCTCATGGAAGTCACCTCCCAATCTCGGAAGTGGAACATGATCATCCGGAAACAGACAATCCTGTGGAGCTTGTGGACCATAGGGACTCGGATGTGGTCGTGGTCCAACAAACGGTGGCAGACGAGGCCCACGAGGAGGAGTGATGCCTCCTACCTCACGCCACTCCATAAAGTCTGGCAGACCAGCCCGCACTGGGTACAAGTCCCTCATATCCATGTATCCGGCTTGCACGGCAGGTGCAAACCGAGTCAGAGTAGCCCAGTGATCAGCACGGGCATTAAAGAGCTCCATACGCAAGGCCCGGTTTTCACGGTCCTTGTCTTCTAGCATCTCCGTGGTGGTGCGAAGAAGTGAGTCCTCATGGGATGCATCGCTGTACAAACCCTGGAGGTAGCCATGCGCCCCAGGGAGGGATGCTGGCATGTAGCGGAAATCACCGTTGACCAGCAAGGCAGTTCTGGCTCGAATAATAGTCATCATAGAATAGGCTGCATCTTGCACGTACATCCCAATAGTGATCCCAAGTCCATAAGAACAAAGGAGCGGTTCAAGAGCTCGGATAGGATGGATAAATCCTGACCGTGCACAGATATTGGCTTTGGTTGAAATCCCTAAACTGCTCCTCGACGGTATATTCAGGATACCATCGGTAACTGTCTCGACCATCACCGAACCAACATTGCCGTGTGACCACACACACCAATGCAACGGGTCAGACGAACCACTTGGTTCTGGGGACGGGTGGCCATCTGAAAGCACAACCACAATGCAAAGACATTAGAATTTCTAGGGAAAATCGGGCAGCATAACATCTGTAAATGCTCAAAATCAGATTTGAGACATTCAAAACAGATTGCAAAACCACTCAATAACATCATATCAAGGTTCTGGTTCAACTGGTAGCATACCAAAAATAATGGAACTGAACTGAGGATGTAACCAACAATCCTATAAGTTACTACGGATTAGTAACACGTGAACCTGATAGAGAGAAGAGAGCCTAGTCCTATACCCACGCCGAATGAGAAGAGGATGACTCGGATCGTGAGGGCATAAGGTAAAGGAGTAAAAAGAGCCTTACGTTCCCTCCCACAATCAATTCCCCTACATATAACTAAAGCATTTCTAGACTCAACATCGACCAGTTTGGCTTAGCGAACCTACAGCAGCCCTGCTCGATGCCAACGCTGTCAGACCCCGATTCCAAGTCACATCGACCTAGCCGGTAACACCTCATATCACTTTGTGGCCTCACGCACGGTATTCCCACGGGTGTCGCCTTACCATGGCCCGGGACCGCTTTGCGTCTTTTGGCTCACGTATATGATAGTGTCGCTAGCATCCACATGACAAAGAACCGGGCCGACATGGCTAGTCGTGAACCCAAAGCGGCGCTTAACCTATGGGGACAGGCATACATGAATCACATCGAGCATGTCGGTCATCAACGTATATATTCGGGCTGTAGCACTGGCTATGAGGACTCCGGTATCCCGGCTGTAGCAGGCTAGGCAGGACTCAATACCACCGCGTGACATTTCCCGAAGGAACAGACATAAGGCAGAAGTGAATCACATGCCCGGCCAGATCAAGTGTCCAAGCGGTAGTCTGGGCTAGCGAGACTCCGGTGAACGGGCTGTAGCGGACTACTATCGCCGTAGCCACGAGACTTACATTTCCCCATATGAGAGGCCGCCAAGGATAAACAACTAGTTTGTCGGATCCCACCCATACCAAGCATTTCAATCATACACGCAATATGCCTGATATGAGTAAATACAACAAGGCATCACAACAAAACTCTACAACTCAAGTACTTTATTTTAAAGGCTCCGAGGAGCCATACATAACATAGTCATACAGGTAGGGGTCACATGACCCAACACTCAAGTCATACAATCATACAAGCACATGCGGAAGCAAACTAGTCTGAGTACGCACTCTAGAAAGAAAGAAAGCTTGTTGGATCCTTCCTATCTACAATGGCCCTTCACAAGTCTTAGATCGCCACCGTGGCTAATTCACTCGTCGATGTCAAGATCTACATAGAACCCATCGGAAGGGGCAGTGTTGTCGTCTGAAAAACATTAATTACAAACATGAGTACGGAGGTACTCGGCAAGTCTTACCACGTAATCCTATCATACATGCACATTCTCAAGAAGGTGGTGGAGTTATTTGACAAGCCAGCTTTGACTCTTGGCTAAGCTATCCCACGTGACACCACTTGAAAAGCATTTGTCGCACACGAGTCCACTAATCACCATCACAATACTCCACTGTGGATCCTCTCTCGTCATCCCACGAGAGGGCCATCCACGATACTCACACTTATCTTGAGGCTTTTAGTAGTATCCATTTACTTGTCTATGAACCGATATAGGTAACCCAAGTCCTTCTCCGTGGACACGGCTATTCGAATAGATCATATTAAACCCTCCAGGGGTGTACTACTTCACACACGCTCTCACCACTTACCGCCGTTTACACGACATGAACTCGGCAACCTACAAGCGGAAGCCCAAAGAGGGTGTCGGCCATAGACTACCTAAACACACAAGTCCCAAATCCAAAGGTTGATCGCCTATTCGGTTCCATCCGCAGGGAGTCCGGCCGAGGTTTCCCATACGGCCCCGAACGATGTGTACAGGGTTCCCGAGACACCAAACGGGCGAATCGGTACACTGGGCCACGGTGCCTACCGCAACACAACCCACCCCTACGGTCAGCGTTGCGGCCCCCAAAGATGCTACAAACACCGTAAACTACTTGCAACTCCCGGACCGAGGACAAGAGTGGTTAAGAAGCCGAGAGGGTCCATTGGTTTCGGGCCCAATGCGTGGTAGTAACTGTTTCATGGATCACAAACACAGATCTCAGTTCTTAGGATCGGCTTCAATGAAACAACCCACCATGTACTCCTACATGGCCTCTCATCGATACCTTTACCAAAACGTGTTCAACACTTTCACTCTCGAACCAACACAACCTTTCACTCCAGTTCATCATCCCGATGAGCCAGACCTGACACAACTCTAAGCATAGCAAGCATAGCATGGTAGGAATCACAAACATGGCTCAATCAACTCCTACACATACTAGTGGGTTTCATCTAGTTATCGTGGCAATGACAGTCATGCAAAGGAAGTGGGTTCAACTACCGCAGCACACAACAGTTTGAATCGCGTTGTCTTAATGCAGTAAACGAGAGCGTAAGCGAGAACATGGGTTTGTATCGGAATGATCAATGAGTTTCTTGCCTGATGGAATCGGGGTAGAGTAACGCCTTCAGATGGATAGTCGAGGTTATCCTCGAAGTAACCTATCATGAAAGCACACCGAAAGTAAACACACATGACAATATGCAACAATATGATGCATGCTATGACATGGCAATATGGATGTGTGTTGGCCTAATGCAAGCTGAAATAATAGGGGATGAACTCATTTGAATCAAGGATTCAAATGATAGCTCATTTGAGTTAGTCCTAAAGGTGCATTATCTTATTCTGGTTAAACAGCATAGTTAACTTGTTTTAACATGCATGAAACCTGTACCAATGGATAGAGTGGATTTTTCTGATAATTTTTCATATATAAATCTTTGCATTTGGAGTTATAGATTAAAAGTTATAAGCATTTGAAATTTGAATTATATTATGGAATTAATATATTAGAATAAATACAGAAATTAATTTATTGAGTCAGATGAGGTCAGCGTGACGTCAGGTCAACGGGTCGTCCAGTCAAACTGACCAGTGGGACCCGCATGTCAGTAATTAGTTTAACTAATTAACTTTAATTAAAAACTAACCGGATTAGTTAACCGAGGGGTCCACCGCCGCTGACTCGTAGCAGTCAACAGGCCCACCACCAATCGGTCAAGGGTCAACTCGCTGGCGTCTAGTCACGGGCGAGGCCAGGCGCCAAGTGAGCAGAGTGCTTTTGCACGTTCCGGCCACCAAATGGGGCGCGAAGGCGTCACGTGGAGCTGGAGATGAACCGCGGCTCTTGGTGGAGTTAGCTTGGGTCGGGATGGCGGAGTTGGCGCCCGGCGACGGGTTAGGCGGCCGCCGGATCGCCAACTACGGGTTTGGGGTTAGAGGGCTCGGCGAGGTGCGGGAAGTGCATGGGCAGACCCGTTGGGGTGGGGTGAATGCAACGGGCACCCCGGGTGGCGGAGAGTGGCCGGAGCACGTCGGCGACGAGCTCATGGCGGTGCGCAAGGTGATCGTGGTTGGGTCGTTGTGGTGCTTGGGGGCGAGAGAGGGAGAGGGAGTTAGATAGGCTCACGGGCGCCAGCGTAGAGAGCCTCGTCGGGTCGGGATGAACCGGGCGACGGCGGCGTCAAAGGGATCTCCGCGACTTCGAGCTCGGTCGAGGTCGGTGTAGTGGCTTCGGGCACTTGAGCGAAGCGGGACTCAGCTAGCTAAGGGTAGCGGAGTGCGGCGGAGCTCCCGGACATGGTGGGGAGGAGCATGGACGGCGGGAGCACGACTTGGCGGTGGCGCGTCGGCGGGCGTCGGCCAAAGTTGGGGGGAGAGCGAGAGAGGCAGGGGGCGAGTGGCGTGTCCAGGAGTTCGGGCGACGACGTGGAGGTCATCCAGGCGGCGAGGCGGCGAGGGGTGAAGCAGGCGGACGGCCAGCGTGGCGCGCCGGTGCTCGCTGTCGGGCACTGGCTGCTGGCGAGCCAAGCAGCTCATGGCCAGCTGCTGGGCTGGGCAGCGGTGGGCCGTGGGCGTCAGTAAGTTTTCCGTTTTATTTAATCTTTTCTAATTTCCTGCAACTTTGTGGGGTTTTCTAAAATACCAAAACAGTTTTAAAAATCACCAAAATGCTCCTGGTCCCTTGTTGGAATATTTCCAACATGAAACATTTTGGTTTGGCAATTTTTGGACATTTAAAATATTCTGTATAATTTGAATGCTCAAATTCAAAACTTGTGGATTAATCCAAGGACCTTTGGATGACCTAGAAAATGATGCAACACCTTTGACATAGGCTCTGAACCAAAGCAAAGATGATGAGCATTTTGAAGGGCATTTCAGGTTCATTGAAATAATTTTTAGTAAACCCTAGTTGAGTTAAAGGGGGGGGGGGGGTGTTCTGGGGTTTCCTGCCTTCCCCATTTCAAATTCAAATGAAATTTAAACATGATGCACACCCTAATGCATGGTCTATCTGGGATGTGACAGAAGCAGAGAGGAAAGAAAAGGTATATAGCAGGAAATATGTTAAAAGATGTTCTTTTGAACTTACATGGCAACGGCGGGCCTTGATGGCGAGTAAATAGTTTAATGATGTTCGCTTGATTTTACTTTGGTACAAGTTTATTCTATAAGTGGATGCATAGGCTTAAAGCAGAGGACCTTCCTACTCAGGTTTCAGATTTCGCAGCCCTTACTTTTGTGCAGATATCATTATCTTGACTGGTTATTCAGTAACCTCGCACATGTCCATTTGCTTTCTATATCGTCAGTATTAAATTTCATACATAATACCTTATATTCTTGGGTTTAGAACATTGCAAATCAGGGTAGGCGGTGCATTTGGGAAGTTCATGTTCTATTCAAAAGTACTTCATCGATAGTCTAATGTTTCATAGTAGAATATGCTACCTCATTTTTAGGTGTCATTAGGTTCATATTTCATTGCGTTAACTAAAGCAGCATGTTTTATTATTTTAGCTAGCATTAAGCTAATCACAAACCACAAAAAATACACACGTGCACCCTTAAAGAATCGCATCTATATATGTTCCGCTCTTTACTGAATCTTGATGTTGCGTACTGAACCTTATGTATATTCTCCTTGCATCTAAATTGTTTCTTTCTACTCAATATTTTCATAGTGAGGCCGACGCTTTGATTGTAACATTATTTCTCCTCTGGTTGAATACTGCATATTTTTTGCAATTGTCCTAATTGTTTTATAGCTCCTAATTTATGTGTCGTCGAGGCCAGTGGGAAATATGCTGTGTCTTAAGATAATTATAACATAATTGAATATACCAAAATGATAATGGCATTGGATTAACTTTTGAGGAATATGACAACCTTCAATGTTGACGGCTTTCCTGATTGGCTGGATCAGTTGGCGGTGAGACATTCGCTGTTTGGTCGAGCCATCCACGATGATGTTGCTGCCGTCTAGGACGAGCTGCTCAGCCTGCTGCTCCACGAGACTACCTAGCAGCACCTGAGGAGAGGTTCCATGGGAACAATCACCGTTGTTGCCACCGTTAGCACCGTCCCTTTGCTGCGGCCCTTTAGACCCTTGCTGATCCAGCTCACAGAAGGTCAGTGCTTGGTATAATTCCCCTTCCCTTCACCTTCTCCAACCCCTGTAGTTTTAAGTCCTGTTCTGATCCTATTTACAATGAACTGATGATATGCTTGGCATAGGGGAAGGGAAGTGGTTTCTCTCTATTTAGGAGGACAAACAGGGATAGAGGAGGAGGTAGAGGTGATTTGCTTGGCATTATGCTGCAAGAATAGAGGGCCATGGATCTGGACGTGGAGGTCAGTGGTAGTATCGATGCCTTTTTCCTGTTCTACTCGATTCCTTAGCATGTTCCATTCCTGTTGGGGATATAACTATTGGCATGATCCGCCCAGGAGGGGCTGGATTATACCTATGGCGACTCATAATATGAAGCCCATGATGACATTGAAGATAGCGGTTAAACGACCTAGGGCCCAAGGCCCAAGGGCGACTTAAAGCCCGTAGGGATAAACCGCCATATATGTAAGACTTGTATTGTAAGGCATGTAAAGTAGTCACCGAGCCGGACACGTTGTCTATGAGCCGGCCGGGACTCTGTGAGCCGCTAGGCGTCAACCTGTGTATATTAAGGGACGACCCAACGACGGTTCAGGACAAGAAACAATAGATCAAAAGCTAGGTCAAGCAGATTCACTCCCTGGTAATCGAGACATAAGCAATACCACCCAAAACTGGATCGTAGGCTTTTACCTTCACCACAAGGGGCCGAACCAGTATAATTCCTGTGTCCTTTGTCCCGTTTAACCCCTTTAAGCTAACCTAGAGGAGATGGCTCCACGACTAAGTCCTTTCACGAGGACATCTGTCATGACTATTCCACGACAGTTGGCGCCACCGTGGGGCCAGCGCACGGTGGTTTTCGAGTTCTGTGGGTCGGATGACCAAGAGTCGTCGCGGCAAGCTCTACATCGGCGATACAGGCTGGGGCCCCGAGGCCGGCACAATCGAGTACAGGTACCGGGTCCCCTTCGGCAGAATTCACGTCTTCATCGGCAAGATCAGCGAGCCAGGCCCTGAGCCGGACATCTGCACCGATGTCGGCGTTCTGGGAACGGGGGTCCCCAGACTTGCCCGCCTGTGGCCTGCGGCGTGGCTCAGGTGGGGGCCCAGTACCGGCCATCTTCATCAACTGAAGCTCAAGACCCTTGCGAGGGTCCAAGCCTCGCGGGGTGGACGACGGAAGGCAACCTCAGGAGCGACCTCACCAGGCAGGCTCACGAGGAGGCGGAGAGATCAAGGCAGGGGTACCTCATGAGGTGCTCGTGACGCAAGCCATGACGATCGAGACCAGGCGGGCGCCAGGCGGCCGCCGGCCTATGTAGTGTCCTTGTTTCCTCTTTGGTGCAAAGGGGGCAAGC
This sequence comes from Aegilops bicornis, assembly GCA_021605145.1. Lineage (NCBI taxonomy): Eukaryota > Viridiplantae > Streptophyta > Magnoliopsida > Poales > Poaceae > Aegilops > Aegilops bicornis. Next base: position 685,078,503 of record CM038674.1, read on the forward strand.
ACAGACTGAGGCATCAAGCAAAGGCTACCATTCCGATGCAACGAGACCAAGACCTGCAGAGCGGCAGGACGGAGGTCACCACGGAGCCCCAAAACAGCGTCATTGCCAGTGCCTTTGGCAGTCGAAGACCAACTTTAGTCAGGATAAGTTGTACTAGATGTTCCCCTTTAAAATGGCCGTTGTTCGCGCACTTTCCCGCTCAAAATTTTGGAAGAGGACCAATGCCTCTATATATAGGGCTAGCCACCAAAGGATGTAGGGAGGTTAAGTTCATCCACATCCCACTACAAGAACATCCCTCGCGAGGCTGTTCTTCATCTGTACTGTTCATCATCAGCCCCTGAGGCAATCCACACACCACACACTGGAGTAAGGTATCACACCACAATGGTGGCCTGAACCAGTATAAACCTCGTGTCCCTTGTGTTGTTCATCTTGTTAGCTTAGATTCTCAGCGAAGCGTTAGGACGTGGATCGGTAGGGAGAAGATCTTCACGCGCACCCAAAGTTCGAACCTTAATGGTTTTGTCGGAACCCCACATCCGACATTTGGCGCGCCAGGTAGGGGTGCACCGGAATCTTTCCTCCGCTGTCCCGCGTTCGATCGTTCGTCGCATCCATGGCTGACGCCCGTCGAGCTCGTGCCGAGCGTCAGGCTGCTCTCGCCGCCCACATCGCCCAGACGGCTCCCGTCGGCGGGCCTCCCCGTCGTTCTCCGTCACCTGCCGCCCACGCCGCCACCGACCCGGCGGGGAACGAGCAGCAGGTGTCGTCGCAGCATCCCTCGGTGCGGCGTGAAGGCCGCACCGCCACCCCGTCACTGACTCCAGCTAATTCATCGTCGCATGCCCGTCGCGCTCCCACGGACGCGCACGCCGTGTTGCTCCTGGCACGTGAGCTCCTGCAGTACCGTCCTGTCGACGACCTCTATGAAGAGTGGCTCGCTCGCATCACTGAGCTGGTCAGCGCCGCAGGGGGCTCTCTTGCGCCATCCCTTTTGCTGCCTCGCCCTCCGTCCTGCGCGGGTAATGCTGCCCCGGAGGTGCCTCTGCCGCCTTCTCCCCAAGAAGGCGCCCTGGCTCCAAGGCGCGTGGCCCCTGGACGAGATCCACCGCGTCCGGTGCCCGCGCGACAAGAAGGGAGCTGCCAAGAAATCCCTCGTCCCCAAGAGGGTGCTCGCGTGCTCCCTGCACTGGTGCGCCATGACCGCATTCCTGCGCCAGTGCGTCAAGACCCCGTGCTGCCCCTGGCGGCAGCATGCGGGGATCCCCAGGAGCAAGCCCTGCGTCAGCAAAGGGCTCCGGTGGCCACCGCAGGCTGCCGCGCCTTCAGCACCGAGCTATGCAGCGTCGCCTGGCCGGGCAAGTTCAAGCCAGATCTGCCTCCACGCTACGACGACACTGCCAACCCCGCAGAGTTCCTGCAGCTCTACGAGCTGGGCATCGAGGCGGCTAACGGAGACGAAAAAGTCATGGCACACTGGTTCCCCATGGCGCTCAAGGACGGCGCCCGCACCTGGCACCTGAACCTGCCTCCCGGCACGATCTCCTCATGGGACCATATGCGCACCCGCTTCATCGCCATCTTCCAGGGCACTCGCGATCGTCCCCCAGTCATGAGTGACTTGCGCCGCATCAAGCAACAACCCGGAGAGACCCTGCAAAAGTACATCCAGCGCTTCAACAGCGCTCGCCTCAAGATTCCCAAGGTGACTGAGGAGGCCATCATCTCAGCTGTCGGCGTTCTAGGAATGGGGGTACCTAGACTTGCCTGCCTGCGGCCTGCGGCGTGGCTCAAGGAGTGACCCAGTACGGCCCGTCTTCATCAACACAAGCTCAAGACCCTCGCGGGGCAGACGATAGGAAGCTTCCTCAGGTACAGCCTCGTCAGGCTGGCTCGCGAGGAGGCGGAGAGATCAAGGCGGGGTACCTCACGAGGTGCCCGTGACGCAAGCCATGACGACCGAAGCCAGGCAGGTGTCAGGCGGGCGCCGTCCTGCGCAGAGTCCTTGTTTCCTCTTTGGTGCAAAGGGGGCAAGCACAGGCAAGGGTATCAAGCAAAGGCAACCATTTCGGTGCAACAAGACCAAGACCAGCAGAACGGCAGGACGGAGGTGATCGTGGAGCCCAAGCCGGCATCATCGTCAGAGTCTTTAGCAGGCGAGGACCAACTTTAGTGAGGATAAGTGTACTAGATGTTCCCCTTCAAAATGGCCAATTGTTGGCGCCCTTCCCGCTCAATATTTGGGAAGAGGACCAAGGCCTCGCTCAGTAAATAGGGCTAGGCACCATAGTATAGGGGCATCGGATCCTAATCTGGAGGAGATCGATCGAGCCTTAGCCAGAACCACCAACACAAGAACTCCTCCCCTCGCGAGGCAGTTCTTCCTTTGTATTGTTCATCATCAGCCCCTGTGGCAATCCACCACACCACAAACTAGGGTAGGGTATTACATCACAATGGTGGCCCAAACTAGTATAAACCTCGTGTCCCTTGTGTTGTTCTTCGTGTAGTTTAGATCCCTTGCAAGGCGACAAGACGTGAGTAGGTAGGAGGTGAGATCTCCGCACGCACCCCAGAGTTCGAACCTAAAGGGTCTGCCGGAACCCGAAATCCGACATTTGGCACGCCAGGTAGGGGTGCGTCGGAATCCACCTTCCGCCGCCCTGCGTTTTGCCGTCCACCGCATCCATGTCTAACGCTCGTCGAGCCCGCGCCGAGCGCCGTGCTGCCCTCGCGGCCCATGTTGCCCAGACGGCCCTCGTCGGAGGGCCTCCCCGTCATTCCCTGTCGCCTGCCATCCACGCTGCCACCGGCCCGGCGGGGAACGAGCAGCAGGTGTCATCCCTGCATCCCTTGGTGCGGCTGGAAGGCCGCACCGCCACCCCGTCACTGACTCCAGCCGGTTCGTCGTCCCATGCCCGTCGCACTCCTGCGGACGCGCACGCCGCGCTGCTCCTGGCGCGAGAGCTCCTGCACTACCGTCCCGTCGACGACCTCTACAACGAGTGGCTCGCCCGCATCACCGAGCTCGTCGGCGCCGCTGGGGGCTCCCCTGCGCCATCCCTCTGACTGCACCACGCCCCGCCTTGCGCGGGCAACGAAGCTCCGGGGGCGCCTCAGCCACCTCCCCCTCAAGAAGGCGCCTTGGCCCCAAGGCGCGCGGCCCCTGGACGGGACCTGCTCCGTCCGGCGCCAACACAGCAAGAGAAGAGCTACCAAGAGATCCCTCGTCCCCAAGAAGCTGCCCGTGTGCTCCCCGCACCGGCCCGTCACGACCGCGCTCCTGCTCCAGCGCGCCAAGACCCCGCGCTGCTCCTGGCGGCAGCGCGCGGAGATTTCCAAGATCAAGCTCTCCGTCACCAAAGGCCTCCTGTGGCCACGGCAGGCTGCCGTGCCTTCACCGCCGAGCTGCGCAGCGTGGCCTGGTCGGGCAAGTTCAAGCCAGATCTGCCCCCGCGCTACGACAGCACGGCTGACCATGCGGAGTTCCTCCAGCTCTACGAGCTAGGCATCGAAGCCGCCAACGGGGACGAGAAGGTCATGGCGAACTGGTTTCCCATGGCGCTCAAGGACGGTGCCCGCACCTGGCTCCTGAACCTGGCTCCTGGCACGATCTCCTCCTGGGACGAGATGCGCACCTGCTTCATCGCCAACTTCCAAGGCACTCGCGACCGGCCCCCAGCCATGAGCGACCTGCGCCACATCAAGCAGCAGCCAGGAGAGACCCTGCAGAAGTTCATCCAGCGCTTCAACAACGCTCGCCTCAAGATCCCTAGGGTGACTGAGGAGGCCATCATCCCAGCCTTCTCCGACGGCGTGCGTGACATCAGGATGAAGGAGGAGCTAGCAATCCATTAAGACCCGTGCACATCCCTGGAGCTGTTCAACTTGGCGACCAAGTGCGCCATGGCTGAGGAAGGGCGCCTTTCCCTCCTCGAGCTTCCAGCTGCGGATCCAGAAGAGAAGAAGCCCAAAGTCAAGGACGTGAAGCGCAAGGGGGCTGTCGTGCTTGCAGCAGAGCCAGACACCAAGCGAGGCAGAGATCAGCCTGAGTCATCCAAGAGAAGCCGGTACTGCGTGTACCACGACCTCCACACCCACAACACCAACGAATGCATAGAGCTCAGGGCTATGCGGGATGTGCGAGCCGGCCGACGCCCTGAGCGCAACGACCGGGGCTATGGCCGAGGAGGAGGAAGAGGTGGAGGACGATGGGAAGACCGTGGCCCTCGCCAAGGGTGGCGTGACCGACCTTGCAAGGACCGTTGGCAGGACCAGCCTCGCGAGGGAGGTTGGAGGGATCAGCCTCGTGAGGATCGCCCAGAAGGCAACGCAGGCCTCCCTCCTCTGCCACCACAGCCGAGGAGGAATGAAGACCATCATCAGGACGAAGGGGCTAGGGGCTTCCAGGAGCCGCACGCAATCACTTGCATCTTGGGCGGCGCTCAGGCCCAGCCTCTCAGCGCATCTTCAAGAAGTTTGCTCACGAGGTGAATGCAGTCCTCCCCAAGCTTGAGGCCACGCGCCCTCTCAGGTGGTCAGCGTGCGCCATCACGTTCAGCTCTGCGGATCAGCTCAAGTGCGCAGCCACATCCGGAGTCCTCCCGATGCTTTGTTCCCTAATCATCAGCAATGTGCAAGTCACCAGGACCCTCATCGATGGCGGAGCAGGGCTCAACGTCTTGTCCGTCGAGATGTTCAACAATCTCCAAGTGCCATACAATTAGCTTCAGCCAACCAAGACTTTCTCAGGAGTCAATGATGGTTCCACCCTTCCGATAGGGTAAGTTTGCCTTCCTGTCACCTTTGGGCAGCGCGACAACTACCGCACCGAGCTCATTGACTTTGACGTTGCCCACATTCGCCTGCCATACAATGCCATCCTCGGGTACCCAGCCCTGGCCAAGTTCATGGCAGTGACTCATCACGGTACAATGTCCTCAAGATGCCTTGTGAGGAGAGGGATGCAGTGTGTTCTCTGGAGCGTGCTTTTCAGGTCGCGGCAATCGAAGACCCCGATCACAGGAGCAAGAGACTTCCCGAGGCAGTACCTAAGAAGAAGAAGACATCGCCTGGTCCGAACCCTCGAGAGGCGGGCACCTCAGGACCCGCGCCCGTCCAAGGGGCGCCTCCCTCTGTCGCATAGGAAGGCGCGCCCGGCGACCTCCTCAGGCAAGGCTCGGGGGCTCTCTCCTGGAGGGCCATCGACTTTGCCAAGATCACGAGGGAGGCGCTCGGGCACCACTTGGAGGCGTGTTTCAAAGCATGTTTCCCTCAGGAACGAGCAAGGCAAGGAGGGCAAAGCCCTCAGGAGTTCATCATGAGATCATTCAGGAGCTGCAGGAGTCAAGAGTCATGAGTGGCAGCCGCCGCTTACCCGCCGTAGCTCCCCATCCGGGCGAGGATGGTGGGCTGCGCGTCTGCATCGACGTACCATGAATCAACCGAGCCGCCTCTCAGGAGCGCTTCTGGCCCTCACGCGTGGGATGCTGCGAAGGTCCACCCCACAGCTATGTTCGCATGCCTTTCGGCCTGCCGAACGCAGCTGCCGCATGCCAGCGCCTCATGAGGAGCATTCTGGAGGCTCGAGAGGTCAGGCATTCCGCGGTCCTGGCGGAGATGGAGATGGTCCTCGCGGAGCCGCCACCGCCTCCGGAGCCTCCCGAGGCTCCTGGGCCTGGGGGCTCGTGAAGATCGGCCTCCGCAGCGCACGTCGTTAGCTACTTCAACATCCCTTCATCTCCAACATCATCAGGTGACATCCTTCAAGTTTCATTTTCAGCTGGGAGCGCCGCCAGGCTGCATCATTCCCAGGCCGCGTGGGTCCGTCCCTGCGGCATGTATCCCTTTTGTTCATGTCCTTAGCTTAACTTGTTGGGGGCGCCCCTCAGGCTGCGTTATCCCCAAGCCACTCGGGCCTGACCCAGCGGCATGTATCTCTCTCGCGTTTATTCAGGTCGTGCATTTGACCCGCCATGATTATTACTTGATGCCTGTGGCGGCACCCTTCTTCCCTCATGCCAGCCGCTTGAACGTTAAAAGGGGGGTACCTGAGCATCGCGACTCATGGACTCTTACTGGCTCTCCGGCCCTCACCTCCTGGCCTTGTCCACGGCATCGCGACCTGGCATACCAGCGACGGCTGAGCTCGCTCGAGGGCTGGGACCTGAGGACGTAGAGTGTCGGCATCTAACCAAATTTGCAGGAGCACATTACAAGTAGAGGCCCAGAGCCAGGCGCAACCCGCCTTGAGGTAGGGCCCCGTGAGTCCCGCGCTGGCTCACGGGTGCCCAGATACACCTCGCCAGGCCCTACCGTGCCAGCCACGTGTCAGGGCGGGGTTGTACACGCCCCGGGGCCTCCTCCCGGAGGGGAGCCCCCTCCCACGCACCAGTGGAAGCACCATGCTCCGCGCTGGCTGACGACACTGCCGAGGAGCGACTATGCCCATACACATACGGAAGCGCTATGCTCCGTGCGGGTGATAAACAACTGAGGCCAGCCCTCGGCCGCATCAACCTCAGGGAGCCCAGAGCTCAGTGTCCGGCCCAATCGTAACGCCTCCCCCTCGGGAGTGCCGCTGAGGGGGCTAGGAACGGGGGCTACGCTGGAGTCACGCCCAAAGACGCCGCCACCAGCCCAGCCCCTCGGGCCTGGTTCGTCCTGACGCCTCTCCCGAGCGGAGCCAAGGTACGAAGGTCGTTTGAACGTCAAGGGGGACTCCTGAGCATCGCGAATCAAGAGCCTAACTGGTCACGTAGCCCCTCACCTCTTAGTTCCGAAAGGCTAACGGCAGTTGAGGTATGCGCGGGGACGGGCCCTGCCGACGTAGAACGGTAGATCTACTCCTACATCTCCCCTCCCTACTTGCTATTCGCGCGTCAAGGGGGACTCCTGAGCATCACGACTCAGGAGCCTAACTGGTCACGTAGCCCCTCACTCCTTGGTCCCGTCCTGGTTTCCGGTCGGGGCTAACGGCGCCTAAGGTATGCGCGGGGCCGGGCTCTGCCGACGTAGAACACAAGCAAGTAGGAAGGAAAAACGCAAATCTCAAGGAATTCAAAAGCAAATATTACAGTCCATAGGTTGTTTTCACAACGCCAAACACAAGTTTAAACGCCTCCACGAGGCATGATGCATGTTGCAGGAACTAAAACAGGACATGAGTCGCGAAGGGGTCACCTTCCGGAGGTGCCATCGCTGGTGGTGGAGTTGCGCTGGGCGGCTTCACCTCGTGGAGCCCCAGGATTAGGCAGCATCTTGCCTTGGCTTGGTGCTGAAGGCGTGGAACTTCGCCAGCAGGGCTTCCGCTCGGCCCTTCACCGCCTCAGCGGAGGCAGTGGCAAGCTCGCCGCTCGCAGGCTCCAGCAAGCTGTCAAGATCGACGTTGGGGTCGCGAAGATAAACGTGGGTGAGAACACGCGTTAATGCTGCAGAAGAAAGGACACGTGCCTCGGCCTCAGCCGTGGGGCCAAGGCCGATGGCGACGTCTTCAAGTGTGCGGACCAGGAAGGGAAGCAACTTGGCGGGGCCATCCTCAGCGCCAGCCAGCGGCTTTTCCAGGCCGCCATCATAAAGTGTCTTCAGCAAAGCGCGGGCCCTCTCCTCCAACTGCACGAAGGCCACGTGGTCCTCGGCCAGAACCTTCGCCTTGCCGTCCAGCTCAACCCTCTTCGCCTCCAGCACCTGCTCCAACGTCTCCAACCGACCGCGACATTCATCAAGCTCGGCGTCCAGGTCCTTGACAACAGCTTCTCGAGTCTTCATCTCCTTCTCCTTTTCCTGGTGGCCATGGACCTCCTTGGCGAGCTGGTCGCGCAGGCCTTGCAGCTCGCTCTCCAGTGCCTTGCAGCGGCCCCGGACATCCGCAACCTCACCCAAGGCGGCGTCGCGAGCGGCGTTGGCTTGGAAGATGGCCTGCTTCTCCTCATCGCAGGCCGTCACGGCCTGGACCAGCGCCGCTCGAACCATGGCCTCGACACCTCCTGCCAAGCACTCCCTTCTCCACGGTAGGAGACGGCCGCTTCTTTGGAGGAAGCGGGACAGGACCCTCTCGGGGGGCCTTCCCCTTCTCTTCGGCGGAAAACCGGCGGATTGGGGCCATTGGCGTAAGGTGGAGCGAGGGCGAGGAAGAAGAAGAAGGACAGTAGCAGGAAAAGATGGACTGGAAGGGCTCGCGCCATTCCATACAAATAGCCGGGGGAGGCCAACCGCCGGCCTCCACGATCACAGGTAATCATGTCCCGTTTTGCATGAAGGACTTGTCAAGTCGTGCGATCGTCGAGGCATCATGGGGAAGAAGGGACGCCCACGTCCAATCAACCGCCACGCGGCGCCCAAGGCCGCAGGCTATCGGGGCCCGCGGCGCTTCGCACTTGCCCCTTCGCTTCTCTGCTAAGCCAAGTCCAGGCGCGCCTTGGTCCCGGGGGCTACTGTCGGCGTTTTGGGAATGGGGGTACCCAGACTTGCCTGCCTGCGGCCTGCGGCGTGGCTCAAGGGGTGGCCCAGTACGGCCCGTCTTCATCAACACAAGCTCAAGACCCTCGCGAAGGGCCAAGCCTCGCGGGGCGGACGACAGGAAGCTTCCTCAGGTACAGCCTCGTTAGGCTGGCTCACGAGAAGGCGGAGAGATCAAGGCGGGGTACCTCATGAGGTGCCCGTGACGCAAGCCATGACGACCGAAGCCAGGCGGGCGCCGGCCTGCGTAGAGTTCTTGTTTCCTCTTTGGTGCAAAGGGGGCAAGCGCAGGCAAGGGTATCAAGCAAAGGCAACCATTTCGGTGCAACAAGACCAAGACCAGCAGAACGACAGGACGGAGGTCATCGTGGAGCCCATGCCGGCGTCATCGTCAGAGTCTTTGGCAGGCGAGGACCAACTTTAGTCAGGATAAGTGTACTAGATGTTCCCCTTCAAAATGGCCAATTGTTGGCGCCCTTCCCGCTCAATATTTGGTAAGAGGACCAAGGCCTCGCTCGGTAAATAGGGCTAGCCACCGTAGTATAGGGGCATCGGATCCTAATCTGGAGGAGACCGATCGAGCCTTAGCCAGAACCACCAACACAAGAACTCCTCCCCTCGCGAGGCAGTTCTTCCTTTGTATTGTTCATCACCAGCCCCTGAGGCAATCCACCACACCACAAACTAGAGTAGGGTATTACACCACAATGGTGGCCCGAACTAGTATAAACCTCGTGTCCCTTGTGTTGTTCTTCATGTAGTTTAGATCCCTTGCGAGGCGACGAGACGTGAGTAGGTAGGAGGTGAGATCTCCGCGCGCACCCCAGAGTTCAAACCTAAAGGGTCTGCCGGAACCCAAAATCCGACATCAGCCTTCTCTGACGGTGTCCGTGACATCAAGATGAAGGAGGAACTGGCGATCCACGAAGACTTGTGCACGTCTCTGGAGCTGTTCAACCTGGCAACCAAGTGCGCAAGGCCTGAGGAGGTACGCCTCTCCCTTCACGAGCTCCCGACCGCTGACCCTAAAGAGAAGAAGTCCAAGGCTAAGGACGTGAAGCGCGAGGGAGCAGTTGTGCTCGCAGAAGAACTGGGCACGAAGCGCGGCAGGGGCCAGCCGGAGTCGTCCAAGGGCAGCCGGTACTACGTGTCGGCCGACGCCCCGGGCGTGGAGATCGGGGATATGGCCGAGGTGGGGGAAGAGGTGGAGGATGATGGGAAGACCGTGGCCCTCGCCAAGGGTGGCGTGATCGGCCTCGCGAGGACCGCTGGAAGGACCAGCCTCGCGAGGGGGCTTGGAGGGATCAGCCTCGTGAGGATCGCCCGCAGGGCAATACAGGCCTTCCTCCTCTACCACCACCACCAAGGAGGAATGAAGACCAGCATCAGGATGAGGGGGCTGGGGGCTTCCAGGAGCTGCGCGCTATCGCTTGCATCTTGGGCGGCGCCCAGGCCCCAGCCTCTCAACGCATCTTCAAGAAGTTTGCTCGTGAGGTGAATGCAGTCCTCCCAAAGCTCGAGGCCACGCGCCCTCTCAGGTGGTCCACGTGTGCCATCAGATTCATCTCAGCGGATCAACTCAAGTGTGCATCGACAGCTGGGGTCCTCCCAATGCTTTGTTCCCCAGTTATCAGTAATGTGTAGGTCACCAGGACCCTCATTGATGGCGGCGCAGGGCTCAAGTTCTGTCTGTCGAGACATTCAACAATCTCCAAGTGCCATATTATCAGCTTCAGCCAACCAAGCCTTTCTTAGGAGTCACTGATGGTTCCACCACCCCGAAAGGGCAGGTCCGCCTCCCTATCACCTTTGGACAGTGCAAGAACTACCGTACCGAGCTCATTGACTTCGACGTTGCCCACATTCGCCTGCCGTACAATGCCATCCTCGGGTATCCAGCCCTGGCCAAGTTCATGGCAGTGACTCACCATGGCTACAATGTCCTCAAGATGCCAGGAAGCGGCGGAGTCATCACAGTCCCCTGTGAGGAGAAAGATGCAGTGTGCTCTCTCGAGCGTGCCTTCCAAGCCTCATCAATCGAGGACCCATATCGCAAGAGCGAGAACCTTCCCGAGGCGGCTCCCAAGAAGAACAAGACATCACCTGGCCCAAAGCCTCAGGAGGTAGGCGCCTCCAGTGGCACGGCGCCGGGATTCGCGCCCATCCAAGGGGCGCCTCCCTCCATCGCATAGGAAGGCGTGCCCGGCGCCCTCCTCGGGCAAGGCTTGGGGGCTTTCTCCTGGAGGGCCACCGACTTTGCAAAGATCATGAGGGAGGCGCTCGGGCACCACTTGGAGGCGTGCCTCATGGCACGTTTCCCTCAGCAAGGCACGAGGTAAGGAGGGCCCAACCCTTAGGAGTTCATCAACAAGGTCGCTCAGGAGCTGCAGGAATCGAGAGTCATGCGCGGCAACCGCCGCCCGCCCGGTCTAGCTTCCCATCCAGGCGAGGATGGTGGGCTGTGCATCTGCATCGACTACCCAGGGCTTAATCGAGTCGCGTCTCAGGAGTGTTTCTGGCCTTCGCGCGTGGGACGTTGCGAGGGTCCGCCTCACAGCTACGTTCGCATGCCTTTTGGCCTGCCGAACGTGGCCGCTCCTCACCAGCGTCTTATGCGAAGCATTCTGGAAGCTCAGGAGGCCAAGCATGACGCGGTCCTGGCAGAGGTGGAGATGGTCCTCGAGGGGCCACCCAGACCCCTAGGGCCTCCTGAGGCTCAGGGCTCCGAGAGCTCGTGAGGACTGGCTTCTTCACCGTGCATCATCAGCTACCCCAACACTCGCTCTGCAATGATACCAGGTGACATCTTCCAAGTTCATTTCAGCTGGGAGCGCCCCCAGGGCTGCGTTATTCCCAGGTCGCATGGGTCTGTCCCTGCGGCATGTATCTCTTTTGCTTATGTCTTTAGCTTACCTTGTTAGGGGCCGCCATCATAGAGCGTCTTCAGCGACGTGCGAGCCCTCTCCTCCAGCATCGCAAAGGCCGCCCGGTCCTCAGCCAAGACCTTCGCCTTGGCGTTCAGCTCGAACCTCTCCGCCTTCAGAGCCTGCTCCAGTGTCTCCAACCGGCCATGATTGGCTGAGAGCTCCGCGTCGCGATCCCTTATGGCGGCCTCCCGAGCCTTCATCTCCTCCTCCTTCGCCTGACGGCCGCGAACCTCCTTGGCGAGCTCGTCGCGCAAGCCTTGTAGCTCACCCTCCAGCACCTTGCAGCGGTCCCGGACATTTGAAGCATCCTTCAAAGCTGCGTCGCGAGCGGCTTTGGCCTTGGAGGTGACTTGCTTCTCCTCTAGGGAGGCCGACACAGCCTGGCTCAGCGCCGCTCGGACGGAAGCGTCAGAGCGAACCTAGCTAGAGACCTAATCTAGGCGCCCGACCACCAGGCGGGGTTGGCGCCCTGGAGATCTTCTCGCAGCCGACCCAGCTCGGCAGCAGCACGGTCCAAGGCGACGAAGGAGGTAGGAGAGACGGGAGCCAGTGGGGTAGGAGGAGAAGGCGGCAGCGTGATCACAGCCTGAGGAGCCGGAACCTTATGAGCCTCAGCAGTCTCGGCGACAGCATCAAGTGCGAGCGCCTCCTGAGTCAGCGGGGCCACGGGGGCTGGCCACCCGCCAGAGCGCCCCTCCTGGCCTCGCGAGGATGACCGGGCAGGGAAGGTGCAAGCCCCACTGCCTCCTTTTCCCGCAGATGAAGGCACGGCCCCAGCAGACGAGCTTGCCCCGAGTAGGGCCGTCGAGTCCCCTTTCAGCCTCTTCGCCACAGGCGGCGGCCTAACCAAAGATGGAAGATGTCAAGTCCTGATGGCAAAAACAAGAGCAAAGCAGAGTTTGAGTACTTACTGATCGGCTGCCGCGGGCTCCAACAGCCTCCGGCCAAGCTTTAAGCCCGAAAGCCTCCTGCGGGGCTCAGCCTCGGGAGGTCTAGCGACAGAGGAAGGCGCACCGGAGGGGCTGGAGCTAGCTTCAGGCAGCATCAGGGCTGGAGTAGGCCCTCGGGAGATCAGCCCCGACCTGTCCTTCTTCGGGATCAAGGGCAGGTCCTCTCCCCCTCGCCTGGCGCCGGCCTTGTCATCATCCGGCATGGAGCAGAGGGCGCAGGCCCTGCGCCAAGGGAATGTCTCCCCCTTCCCCTCGGTGGTCGCCTCCGAGTCGTGCTCTTCCTCCTCCTCCTCATCTTCCTCCTCTCCCCTGCCGGAATCATCGGAGGACAAAATTCTACCGCTGCCATCGTCGCTGGATCACCAGGAGCCTCCGCCGGCACCAGTCCATCCATGTCGAAGGCGGGCATGGCGTTCACCACCAGCTCCCAGTCGTCGTGGAGGAACAAGGGGACCGGGGCGCCCTCCGGACTTGCCACGTCCTCCCCGACCAGGGAGCGGAGGGCCGCGGTCAGATCCTCGTCGGCCAGGGACACCGAGCTCTCGCGAAGGACGGCATCCGCATCCTCGAGCCTCCACAACGGGCGCGAGTGCACCTGAAGTGGAGCTACCCGGTGCGCCAAGAACTCCCTCAGGAGCGTGGCCCCGGTCAGCTTCGCCACCCTCAGGTTGCCTGGCCTCAGGTCCGCATTCATCTTCTCCATCACCAGCTTCGCCCGACGGTCGTCAAGCTTCGCACGAGACCACGCCTCGACGGTCCGGGGCTGCCCCGTGGGATCCGCCAGCCGGGGGTTGGTGCATCTGGCGTCCATCATGACCCACTTGCTCCGGAAGCCGTCGAACCTCTTCCCGGCCTTCGATATGGCATTGGCTTTGGAGTATGAAACAAAGCCCACGCACGCCGAGATGTTGGCACCAGAAACTCGGAGGGAGAAGAAGTGGCGCAGGAAGGCCACGGAGGGCATCACCCCAACGTGCGCCTCACAGTAGTAGGCGAAGATCGCCAGGAGAAGGACAGAGTAGGGGTGAAGATGCAGAGCATGCAGATTATACTGGCGGAGGACAGCAAAGACGAACTTAGAGAAATGAGGCACTAGACCAGCGACGACGAAGCTCATGAAGAATGGATATAAGGTGCTCCCCTTGCCCTCCGGCTGAGCGGAGCCGGGCCGGAGCATGGTCTCCCCCATCTCGCTGCCCTGCGCCGCCGTCATCAGGCGCGTGAGGGCGAGATTCTTCTCCGTCATGTTTGGGGGATCTAGAGCCGACGAGTACCAGGCTGGCGGAGCCCCGGTCACGGTCTTGCGAGGCACCATCGCTCGTTGGAAGTGGAAGGTTGAGGCATATCTGGAGATTTCGGAAGCAAGGGGGCGAAGAGCAAGAAAGGGGATCTGAAGCAAGACGAACGAGAGCAATGAAGGCAAGCCTCACCCGGACCAGTCCTTTTGTCAGATGAGCAGTTGCCGAGGCAGCGTGGGGAAGCGGAGACACCCAAGTCCAGTCAACCGCCACGCGGCGCCCAAGGATGCAGGCTGATGGGGCCCGCGGCGCTCCGCACTTGCCCCTTCGCTTCTCTGCTAAGACAAGTCCGAGCGCGCCTTGGGCCTGGGGGCTGCTGTCGGCGTTCTGGGAATGGGGGTCCCTAGACTTGCCTACCTGCGGCCTGCGGCGTGGCTCAGGTGGGGGCCCAGTACGACCCATCTTCATCAACTCAAGCTCAAGACCCTCGCGAGGGTCCAAGCCTCACGGGGCGGACGACGGAAGGCAACCTCAGAAGCGACCTCACCAGGCAGGCTCGCGAGGAGGCGGAGAGATCAAGGCAGGGGTAGCTCGCGAGGTGCTCGTGATGCAAGCCATGACGATCGAGACTAGGCGGGCGCCAGGCGGGCGCCGGCCTGTGCAGTGTCCTTGTTTCCTTTTTGGTGCAAAGGGGACAAGCGCAGACCAAGGCATCAAGGAAAGGCTACCATTGCGGTGCAATGAGACCAAGACCAGCAGAGCGGCAGGACGGAGGTCACTGTGGAGCCCAAAACGGCATCATCGCCAGTGCCTTTGGCAGTCGAAGACCAACTTTAGTCAGGATAAGTTTTACTAGATGTTCCCCTTCAAAATGGCCGTTGTTGGCGCCCTTCCTGCTCAATATTTGGGAAGAGGACCAGGGCCTCTATATATAGGGCTAGCCACCAAAGGATATAGGGAGGTTAAGTTCATCCACATCCCACTACAAGAACATCCCTCGCGAGGCTGCTCTTCCTCTGTACTGTTCATCATCAGCCCCTGAGGCAATCCACACCACCACACACTGGAGTAAGGTATTACACCACAATGGTGGCCTGAACCAGTATAAACCTCGTGTCCCTTGTGTTGTTCATCTTGTTAGCTTAGATTCTCAGCGAAGCGTTAGGACGTGGATCGGTAGGGAGAAGATCTTCGCGCGCACCCCAGAGTTTGAACCTTAAGGTTTTTGCCGGAACCCCACATCCGACAACCGACATCATCGAGATGGCTCAGCATGCAAGAACCGCCCGCGCTCAACCCGCCGTGAAGCGTGCCTTCATGGGATGCATCCATGGAAGGGAATTTGATGAAGGGTCTATGTCTGGCAGTGAGACGGCCATCTACTCTGATGGTGTATCGTCCACTGGTGAGACTACTCTAAGACGGTAGGCTTGGGGGCTATTTCGATTGTGATAGTATTCTGGACCCCTTTGAGCCGCCGAGCCGGGTTGCAATCTTTATGGCCGGGACGCAGCCTGGACATACTTCCTCAACTATGCTAGCAATTACCTCCGGTTCAGCAGCAACGATGGCAGCCGGGACAGGAGGCCCTGTGCGCCCGCTGGCTCAAGTTTTGATGGATCTATTGGATAAATTGACAGCCTTGTTGACAGCAGAGGTCAGCCTGGTGAATCGAGATCAGCACAACGCAGAAGTTACAAAGCTGCGAGAAGAGATAAAACAGGCTAAGGCAGACCTGGCGGTTGAGGATGTCAGGATGGCCGCAGAGTGAGCTGCCTTGCATGCCCAGGCGTAGCGGATTCAAGTAGAGGCTTACCGACTTATGACGGATCAGAATGCCTCAAATGAAGTCATGAGGAGGAGGCACAAGTCTCGTCTACCTCTGGTTTACGAGGGGAGGAATCTCTTTTGCACGCCCGGAGCGGGGCCAAGTAACCCGCCACAGTTAAACCGGGACACCGCGCCTGGGGCTAGATCGCCGACTCAACCACGCGTGACGGAGCCACCTCGTTTGAACACTGTTACGCCTCAGCACGTGCCAACACCATCGGGTCATTATTCTAACCCGTTGGATAATATGATCGCTGCAGCTACACGATTGGCGGCTCTCCCAATGGAAGGCGATTCTCTAGCGGCGGTTGAAACATGAAGGGTTAAGGAGCTTCTTCAAACAGCAATGGTAAAGCAGGAGGCGTACTCTTACAGCAGAGACATGACTCATTCGACTCCTCGTCCAAGCCGGAGCTATAGCAGACACATGGACTCACCAACTATTTCAAGCAATGCCCAGCGCCGTGAGCGGCCACGTGCGCATGACCCAACAAGTAATGGAGCTCAGGGTGCGGTCGATCAGGGCGGGATGCGTCAAGAAGTGGAGCAGGCGGCTCAACCGGCGGTTTATCAGCAGCTTCCGGCTTTTCCGACGGCTTCTCTGGAGGCATGCATGACCTCTAGGACTGCAGGTGTACCCCTTTTGGTGTCGGCTCTGCGTAATGAGCATTTGCCTAAGGATTTCAAAGGGCCTTGTAAGGTGCCTAATTACATAATCGACTTACCCCCTGAGGCATGGATTGAAAGTTATGAGATGGCCATGGAGCTATTGAAGGTCAGTGATGCTGCGTGCACTAAGTATTTTACCATGATGCTGGATGGAACGGCCCTTACTTGGTTAAAGGGGTTGCCTGCCAACTCCATCGGGTCATGGGGAGAGTTGAAGGCCCGGTTTATTCAGAACTTTAAAGACATGTGCAAACAGCCCATGTCGATGGTGGACTTGACTAATTGCAAGCAAGAGGGGGGCGAATCCACAACCCATTGGGTGCGCCAGGTCAAAGCTATCATACATTCCTCCGATAAGATGAACGCCAGCTTTGCAGTCTTAATGTTGGAGAAAAATTGCCGTTTCGAACCTCTCAAGCAGAAGCTGGGGCGACTCAAGCGCGATTGTAATGACATGGGCCAGCTAATGGCGGCTCTAGTCAAATATGCCGACTCTGATAGTACCAAGGACCCCGAGTCTGACGACCAGAATACAGGGAAGGGAAGGAAGAACGGCAATGCTAAGGGTTCGCAGCATAACCCGACGAATCAGGGGGGCAACGATAAACGCAAGGCTGATGGTAGCTCAGAGTTTGTGGCTAACACCAATGCACAGGGCAACAATCAACGTCGTAAGGGGAGGCCGCCTCCTCGGACCGGCGGGTCAGGTCCTACTCTAGAGGAGTTACTGAGTGAGCCCTGTCCAAGGCATGGCACGCAGGAGAATCCGGATACTCACCTTTGGAAAGATTGTACAATTATGAAGTCTTTCAAAAACCTTAACTCATTTGATGGCAGTCACGGACCGGGCGGCGGCTCAGGTGGTGGTGGTTCTCATGGCCCAGGTTATGGAGGTGGCGGTTCTAATTCAGGCTTCCAAGGCCACCAAAATAATCAGGGTGGATATAATCAGCAATCCGACCAGGGGGTCAGCAGCAGCAGTCTGGATATCAAAGTCATCCAAAGCTGTTGAATAGCGGGCAGTATCACATTTTCACCGCAAGTTTTTGCAAACGGGATCACAAGCTTCACAAGAGGGCTGTTAACGCTGTTGAGCCGGCAATTCCCCACTACTTGCGATGGTCTGAGCAGCCCATTATGTGGAGCCGCGCGGATCACCCGCCCCGGGTTGATAATCCGGGTCACTTAGCTTTGGTGGTGGCGCCTCAACTTGGTGGATACAAGTTCACTAAAGTGCTCATGGATGGAGGTAGCAGCATTAATATCCTTTATAATGAAACCTTCGGTCGCATGGGGTTAACTGATAAAAATCTTAAGCAGTCTAATACTGTTTTCCATGGAGTGGTGCCTGGTAAGTCAGCGTACCCAGTTGGCAAGATTGAACTGGAAGTAGCCTTCGGAGATGAGCATGATTCCAGGGCTGAGAAATTAACTTTTGAAGTGGTCAAGATCAAAAGCCCGTACCACACTCTGTTTGGACGGCCGGCTTATGCCAAGTTCATGGTGCGGCTGTGTTATGTTTATTTACGGCTCAAGATGCCGGGTTACAAGGGGACTATCACAATGCATGGGAGTCGGAAGATAGCCTTGGAGTGTGAAGAAGGTGACGCTGCATATGCTGGGTCTGTCTGTGTAGTAGAAGAGTTGAAATTTTATAAGGATAATGTTGACCCGGCGGATATGACATCTTTGAAGAAGCCAACTACAGAGCGTGACCCGGTGATGAAGTTTAAATCGGCCGATGACACCAAGAAGTTCAGTATCAGTGCTAATCTGGATCCTAAATAGAAAAGCGCGCTCATCGAGTTCATCTGTGAGAACCAGGACATTTTGCATGGAAACCTTCTAACATGTAGGGTGTACCGAGGGAACTCGCTGAGCACACTCTCAATATTGATCCAAAATTTAAACCGGTCAAGCAATTCCTTTGTCGCTTCAATGAGGAGAGGTGTAAGGCCATTGGCGAAGAAGTGGCCCGGCTCTTGGCAGCTGGGTTCATCATTGAAGTTTTTCACCCTGAGTGGTTAGCTAATCCGGTGCTGGTGCTTAAGAAGACGACACTTGGCGTATGTGTGTGGATTACACGGATTTAAACAAGGCTTGTCCGACTGATCCTTTTGCTCTCCCTCGTATTGATCAAATCATTGATGCTACAGCGGGATGTGAGCATTTGAGTTTTTTGGATGCTTACTCTGGTTATCATCAGATCAAGATGGCAGTTAAGGACCAGGAGAAGACAGCCTTTATTACTCCCTTTGGAGCCTTCTGCTATGTGTCTATGCCTTTTGGGCTCAAGAGTGCCCAGGCAACTTACCAACGCTGTGTGTTGAATTGTCTCCACAGTCAGATTGGGCGCAACGTTCATGCTTATGTGGATTATATCATGGTGAAATCCAGAGAGAAAGAAACTTTGATAGATGATTTGAAGGAGACCTTTGATAACCTCCGGGTCTACAATATGATGCTTAACCCAGCCAAGTGTGTCTTTGTTGTGCCAGCAGGCAAGCTTTTGGGGTTTCTGGTTTCTAACAGAGGCATTGAGGCTAACCCGGAGAAGATCAAGGCCATTACCTCTTTGGCAAAGCCGGCGTGTATCAATGATGTTCAGCGTATGGCGGGTCATATCACTGCTTTAAGCCGGTTAGGTGAGAAGGCCATACCACTGTATCCGATGATGAAGAAAACAGACAATTTCGTTTGGAGTGATGCTACTAAGACGCGTTTGAAGCCTTGAAGAAACAGCTGGCTGAGCCGCCAGTCCTTGCAGCTCCCATTGATAAGGAGCCGTTGTTGCTATATGTGGCTGCTAACGCCCGGGCTGTCAGCGTAGCTGCTGTGGTGGAACGGAAGGAAGCAGGCAAGGAATATCCAGTTCAACGACAGGTTTATTATATCAGTGAGGTGCTCATTGAGTCCAACCAGAGATATCCGCATTGGCAGAAGCTTGTTTATGGGGTGTTCATGGCCAGCCGGAAGCTTAAGCAATTTTTCCTGGGCCATCCCATCACTGTGGTCAGTTCGGCTCCTTTGGGGGATATTATTCAAAACAGAAAGCCACAGGGCGAGTCGCCAAGTGGGCACTAAGCTTGGGCCTCATGGTTCGCAGTACGTGCCTCGTACCACCATCGAGTCTCAGGCGCTGGTGGATTTCATCAATGACTGTCCAGAACTGCAGATGCCTGAAGAGAAGCCAGATAACATGTATTGGACTATTCACTTTGATGGATCCAGGCAATTGGAGGGCACGGGGGCTGGAGTGGTTTTAGCTTCCCCTAGAGGTCACAAGTTCTGTTATGTTTTAAGGTTGATGTTTCTATGTACTAACAATGCAGTTGAGTATGAAGCCTTGCTCCACGGTCTTCGGATGGCTAAGGAGATGAACTTAAGCCTGGTGCGGTATTTTGGCGACTCAGACTTGGTAGCTCAGCAGGTTTCAGGCAAATGGGATTCCAAGGAGCCACTCATGGCGTCTTATCACCGTGAGGTCGATGCAATTGCTGGACACTTCAAGGGTTATCAGGTAGAACACATTGATCGCAAGAAAAATGAGGTGGCCGACGCCTTAAGCTGTCTAGGGTCTCAGCGTAAGCCGGTCCCGCCTAACACCTTCTTAGATGTTCTTCATAATCATTCTATCAAATTGCCTACAGAGGAGGATCTAGCTGTTCCTGACCCGGAGGCGCAATTGGTAGCATCTCTTCACGCTATCCCAGATTGGACAGTGCCATATTTGGCTTATATGACCCGGGCGAGTTGCCTGCGGATGAAACTTTAGCCAGGCAGATAACCCGCCGGTCTAAGTCAATGACAATTGCCAATGGCGAGTTACACCATCGCAGTGTCACTGGGGCGTTTCAACGTTGCGTTTCTCTTGAAGAAGGCCGTGAGATCCTTCGTGAGATTCATGAAGGGGACTGTGGTCATCATGTCGGTTCAAAGTCCCTTGTGGCCAAAGCTTTTCATCATGGATTTTATCGGTTGACGGCTCATGCTACCGCAGAGGATTTGGTCAGTAAATGTGGCGATTGTAAGAAATTCTCACGGCGAGCTCATGTGCCAGCTCAAGAATTGAGGATGATTCCAATCACATGGCCGTTTGCCGTCTGGGGGCTTTATATGGTTGGGCCTTTTAAGAGGTCCAATGATAAAAAAAACCACCTTTTCATGGCGGTTGATAAATTCACAAAGTGGGTGGAGGCAGAGCCGGTCAGTAAGTGTGACGCGGCCACGGCGGTTCAATTCCTCAAAAAGGCGATTTTTCGCTTTGGTTTTCCACACAACACTATAACTGACAGTGGCACTAATCTGTCCAAGGGCGCCATGGAGGAGTTTTGTCAACTTGAGCATATTCGACTTGATGTTTCATCAGTAGCTCACCCCCAGTCCAACGGTCAAGCTGAAAGAGCCAATCAAGAAATTTTGAAAGGCATCAAGCCTTGGCTTATGGTTCCCTTGCAACCGACGCCGAGTTGTTGGGTGGAGGAGTTGCCTTCAGTGTTATGGAGCATCAATACTACCCACAACAGATCTACAGGTTACATGCCCTTCTTCATGGTTTATGGAGCAAGAGGCGGTTCTTCCTAGCAACATCGTCATGACTCACGCTGCATGGCAGCTTATGTTGAAGCTGATAATGAACAAGCACGTCATGATGCACCTGACCTGTTAGATGAGAAGCGCGACCTGGCGGCAGCCCGCTCGGCGATTTACCAGCAAGATCTACGCCATTACCACAGCCGCCGGGTTAAGTCCAGAACCTTTCAAGAAGGTAATTTGGTACTCCGGCTTATCCAGGATCAAGCTGATGTGCACAAGTTATCCCCGCCTTGGGAAGGGCCCTTTGTGGTCAGCAAGAACTTGAACAATGGGTCATACTACCTTATAGATATTAGAGAGCGCAAATACTCGCGTAAGTCAGAGGAGGAGACTCGCCGGTCGTGGAATATTGCTCATCTTCGACCTTACTACACTTGAGGCGCCGGCTCTTATGATGTACAAATTACGACGATGTATACATTATGATCATTAGAATAAAGCAGGACCTTTGTCATTTTCATCTTCAATAATGATTCTTCTTCGCCGTACTTCCAAGACCATTGGGGGCTGATCATATTCGAATCTAGCTTAACCCCTTTGGTCCGGCTTCCTGATCATATTCGAATCATAGCCGTTCAAACCTTTTGATCACTTGGGGGCTGGATCATATTCAAATCATAGCTTAACCCCTTTTGGTCTGACTTTACTGAGCATATTCGAATTAGTGTTGTTAAACACTTAGATCACTGGGGGCTGATCGTATTCGAATCTAGCTTAACCCCCTTTGGCACAGCTTCCTTATTGTATTCGAATCATAGTTGTCCAAACAATTTGATCATTTGGGGGCCGGATCGTATTTGAATCATGGCTTAACCCCTTTTGGTCCGGTTTACTGATCATATTCGAATCAGAGTCGTCAAATGTTTCAAAGGTCATTTGGGGGCTTCCTGTTAAAACATAGGTGTATTCACCAAAGAGAACATAGCTGTCGATACCCTCTTGATCGACGCAATGCCAAACCCACTAGGGGGCTTCTTGATCATAATCGAATCATAGCTTAACCCCTTTTGGTCCGGCTTACTGATCGTATTCGAATCAGAAGCCTCGCTTTTTCTCTCTTTTTGACTTAAGATTTTTTAAACGGTCTTTCGGGTTTATCTTGATACTTTTTGCTCATATCTGATGCATATATGTGTGGTTTCTATTTAAACCGGCTTGACTTGAGTTGATAAATCGCCAGCATATGACAATCATAAATATTTGGAAGTATTGGCTTCTAAAGGTTGGGTTATCACCCATACTGCGTAGGTAACATAAGCCGGCAGTGCAATTCAGTATCACATGTATATATTGTTATTATAGTTATGTTTAAAGTTCTGGTTCATACCACCCCTACCTATGACTATTTTTTACACATCAGTGGTTATATGTGAGATATTATGACCCGCCCTATGGTAAACCGCCAAGGGTTCTGTGCAGGATATATCCAAAATTTCCATTTGCACCAATCGACATCATGATAAGTCTCAAAAAATATTGCCAAGTGGCGGCTTAACAGCGTTGAGCATCACATAAATGTGCACGATGGCATGAACGACCAAAGTTATGGCTATTCTATTACATGACTCAAAGAGTCCAAATGATTAAGTGTTTTTCCACAAGATCACCAACATGAACCGCCCTGCGGCTCAATCCTCTTGGCTCTGATGGCCTGATGCTTCTGGATCATCCCGCTCCGTGTCTTCGTCCTCTTCGATTTCCTGGAAGGTTGGGGATGACTAGTCAATGCCACTCAAAGCTTGGATTTCCGCTTCATTATCAATAAGTTCGTCCGGGTCAACTTCAGGCACGAAAGTGTGCTTACGGACTGGGGGTATAAGATCATGCACTGTATATGACAGAGTTGGCATCTTCTGATTTCCCAAGTCATAGGACGGTTCATATCTGGATAGATCGGTTTCACTAGCAATCAGACCAGCCAGAGGACGTATGGTCTTCACGCTGATGGCAAAGTCTTTCTTGCTGAACGAGGTACCGTCTTACTTTAAGATCGGGTACCCGGTCGATATGTCGACCGGTTCTAGCTCGGGCAGCCAAGCCTTGGCCCGGATCAACACCGTCATAGCTCCGGCTCTTGCACATGATCGCTGCATCTCACTGAATCGTTCAGGCAACACGAAAAGCTTCCTCAAGACTTCAACTAAGAGTGTTGGAGCTTGGTTCGATGGAGAGATTGTGGCCAGAGCGCGTTGAGTTCCGGCATACAACTGTTCTACTAACATGTAAACCACCTTCAGTTTCACCAGCATATCTTGATTGAGATTGGTGCTCCTGGGTCCTGCATAACAGTCATGGACGAGTTAGAGTCGATTCATGTCATCCTGGCAGATATTCAAATTTGACATGTATAAGGCGACTTACCAAAGATAGTTGACACCATCTGTATAAGGGGAGTTACCAAAGATAGTTGACACCATCTGCGATACGTGGCATTTTAAGCCGGACAGTTTGGTGGTCACTTCCTCAAGAGCCGCCTCCGCTTTTTCTGCCCGTTGGGTTAAAGCATTTTTTCTTCTGCCCAGGCTTTCTTCTCAACCTCAAAGCCGTCTTTCAGTTTCTCCGATTCAGATACACTAAATTGAAATTT
This sequence comes from Aegilops bicornis, assembly GCA_021605145.1. Taxonomy (NCBI): domain Eukaryota; kingdom Viridiplantae; phylum Streptophyta; class Magnoliopsida; order Poales; family Poaceae; genus Aegilops; species Aegilops bicornis. The sequence goes on from CM038674.1 coordinate 685,101,760, forward strand.
GGAGTTTGCCTTCCGGGTCTCAGCTTCTTGCACCTCCAGCCGGGATTTCGAATCACCCAATTGAGATTCCAGATGCGCAGTGGTGTCCTGTGCATATGCCGGTTAAAAAATATAAGTCATCAACAAGGAAGTCCCAAGCACTTTGCAAGCAACAGTACTTGACACTTGGGGACTAATGTTTACTGCAGAAATTCATACAACGGCTTACGTGAATAAGTCCCAAATACTTTGCGAGCAAGAGTACTTGGCACTTGGGGGCTAATGCATATTGCTTGTCTTGTGATCATTTTGCTACAGACAACCGACTCATGAGAACTACACAAGTAAGTAATGTTTTTTCACCACTATGAAGGACCGGCTCATTCATGCTGATTCAACGGACCCTTGAGGGCTACGGATTCAGCATTGATATCTACAGACTCATTATGAGCCGGATGGCTTTAAGCCGGATTGGAAGAAATTCTTTCAAGGGTCATTATTTATGCTCATAAAAGTCAAATCTACAACATATTCATCATAAGAAGTAGACTTGGGGGCTGGCAGGATGTGCATAATTTACTAAGGAAGAGCTCATACCTCAAACTTCAGATGCATCTGCTTCACCATCTCAAGTTCCACGTCACCGCTGGAGTTCACTTGACTGAGATAGCTAGAATACACCTCACCAATGCTCAGTTGAGCGTGGTTGGAAATGTCAAATTTCACCTTTCCCCGTTGAATGTGTTCCTCCTTAGCAGAATGTTTGGCCAAAACGGTCGGTCTTCTCGGCTCTTGAAAACTGGTGTTGGTGATCACCACATCATCATCATGAGTGTTGGTCGTCTTCATTGGACTTGAGGCTTCGGGGTTCACAGGGGCATCACTGGCTCGCTCTTTAGGCGGGTCAGAAGTCACTGGTGGGTCATCAATAATTGGCTCTGATGATGGAGGAATAGGGTCCTCCGGTGCTGTTATTTGTGGCTCCGGCTCACTAGATTTTGGGTCTTCAGCCGGCTTGTTTACCCTTGCCTTCTTACTAGGCTTGGCTTGTCCACTACATAAGTCATAAGAGATCAATATAACTGTCAGGAAGAATAAATGAAGCAAGTAAATAATTATTACCCGGGGGCAGTTTTGAAAGCCAGTAAATGTGATTGGGATGAGTCACCGGAGGAGGAACGAGATGTTTCCTGATAATTGGAGTCGGAGTAGTTTAGTGGTTGACGAGTAAGACCCGCCAGAGGATATAAAGAATTTGAAACAGGGGAGACCTCACTCCGGCGCTTCCTCGGCATGTTTGGTAAGCCGGAGGATAAGTCCTCACCCTTGCTGGTCCGGGTCTGCCGTCGGCTCTCGTGCTGTTGTTGCTTAAAAGAAAATCAGGATCCAGATGAGCTAAGGGGTGTGAAAATCTTAATTTCCGGGTTACTCTTTGGGTTTTCTGTCTTGGCAAAGGCTCGGAGTCGGATGAGATGATAGTTACCTCTTCTTCAACAGCTTGGCTAGTTCCCGTGTCATCCTGGTGATAGTCAATGTCAATAAGATGGTTGAAAAAGGAGCCAAGAGAGTCAAGGGCTACCTCCGACTCAGAGGTGTCATCCAGCGCGAGCAGCTCAGAAGCGTTGGGTTTCTTTCCTTTCTTCTTGGTGGTCTTCTTGGCGGCTTGCTTGGCCCTTCTGGCCCTCTTGGCAGTTTCATGATCATATTCTTTCTTCCAGAAGGCATCATCAGCCTGTAAACATCATCAAGGTTGAGATAAAATAAAGTATTCAAAGGTGAAGACAAAGTAAAGGGAATGGCGGCTTACCCCTGGTACCGGGTTAGACTTGCAGAAAGGGCTCAAGCCCACCTTGCTGTAGTCCGCTAGACTCTCATGCAGAAGAGATTTTGTCATCTCATTGATGGCGTCGTCTGATAAGTCGTCAAATCTATGACGCAATGGATCTTTCTTGGCGCAGGTGTAGGTGCACATCAAACCAGGGCAGCGGCTTAAGGGAATGACCCGCCATGAAACCCAGCATCAAACTAAGTCAATGTTGGTTAAGTCGTTTCCCAGCAGAGCTTTAATATTGGCGATACTAGGAGCGAGCTTCTTGCATTCAGCAGTTGACAGCTTGTCAGGGAAAGGGTGATTTGACTCCAGGCATAGGGCCCGAAAGCCGGGCAATGGATTCTCATCAGCCGGTGAGGTATCTTTGCAGTAGAACCATGGCTAGTTCCATTATTTGGGGTGACTCGGCAGGTCCGCATACGGGAAAATAGCATCTCTCCGTCTTTGGATTGAGATCCCACCAAGCTCCAAACTGGGTCCGTTGGAATACTCATTCTGGCGGTTTAAATAATAGTACTCTATGAATAATTCCAAAGTGGGCTCCTCTTGAAGATAGACTTCACAGAATACTTGAGAATTACATATGTTAGACACGGAGTTGGGTCCGATGTCTTGAGGATGCAGGTTGAAAAAGTGCAGAATGTCCCGGAAAAACTTAGAGCCGGGCGGTGAGAAGCCCCGGTTCATATGGTCAGTAAAGACAATGACTTCGCCTTCCTTTGGATGAGGTTTTTCTTCTGACGGCTTAGGGGCACAATAAGACATGACAGACTTCTTCGGCAGGTATCCGGTTTTCACAAAGTCTTCAAGCGTGTTTTCTATAACGATGGAAGGAACCCAGTTGCAGGAAGTGGTCATCTTGGGTGCCATTGTGGAAGTGGTCGCTTTGGGTGCCATTATGAAAAAGGGAGCATAAAGAGAAAAAAGAACAAATTTGTCGGTTCGAACTAAGCCGGACGGAAATATTACAGTATGTTTGCAAAATTGCAGCTTAAAGAAGGGGCCTAATGGTATATGACTAATTATAGCGGGTTATGTAAGCTGCCATGAGCAGTTTGATATCTATCAAAGGAGAAATATGTGGACCATCAAAGTTAACTACAACCAGTGGTATGAGCCGCCATGGCTAAGTGGATCTATCAAGATGCAGTTTTTGACTAAGTACCGTACAAACAATTTTCATAGATTGCAAACCATTATTTCGGATCAACGGCAGTTCAGCAAAAGAAAAATAATCAAGAACTAATACCAGTGTAGGCGAGTTCATAAGTTCTAATGAGATCTATTTTCAATGGAAAAGGAGTCCACTGGTATTGAGGATAAAGGCAAACTTACTGCTGCACAAGTTCTGTGCCGTTTTCAGATCAAAAGGAGCTACGGTGGAGGAACTAAGAAGAAACTATGAAGAACACGATGAACAACTGAAACCCTAATGCGATCTAACGCACTGGAGGAGGAGCACTTACAGGTGCAGATCCGACTGCAGTGGAGCGCCGGTGTACTCTAGTCCGACATAGGTTGATGCAGCGGCCAAGGTCGACGAGGACGAGGTGCTTCACGATGGCGGTGGAGCTCAAGCGGCAGAGGGTCGCGCGAGGAAGAAGATGATGGAAAGGGGGAGAATGAGAAGAGATCGGTCGACCCTACTTATAAGGAAGGCTAACAAGTGGGCGCGAAAAATGAGGAGGCCAGAACGTGGTTATCCAGCTGCACGGGCGCCTCGATTCTCGGGGCAGTTATTAGAACAAATATCTATTGACATATGTCGGATATTGTGCAAAGTTATGATAGGTGACGTCATGGCGGGTTATCGCAATCTTAGGAAGTGACGTCATGGCGGGTTACAAGTTCTCGCACAAAAAGAAGAGAAGATTCTTGAAGTGTTGAAGATTGACATGAACAAGTTCAAATCAACCTGGGACCTAATGTAGGGGATATAACTATCAGTATAACCCGCCCAGGAGGGGCCGGGTTATACCTATGGCGACTCATAATATGAAGCCCATGAAGACATTGAAGATAGCGGTTAAACGACCTAGGGCCCAAGGCCCAAGGGCGACTTAAAGCTCGTAGGGATAAACTACCATATATGTAAGACTTGTATTGTAAGGCATGTAAAGTAGTCACCGAGCCGGACAAGTTGTCTATGAGCCAGCCGGGACTCTGTGATCCGTTGGGCGTCAACCTATGTATATTAAGGGATGACCTGGCGGCGGTTCAGGACAAAAAAACAACAGATCGAAAGCTAGGTCAAGCGGATTCACTCCCTGGTAATCGAGACATAAGCAATACCACCCAAAACTGGATCGTAGGCTTTTACCTTCACCTCAAGGGGCCGAACCAGTATAATTCATGTGTCCTTTGTCCCGTTTAACCCCTTCAAGCTAATCTAGAGGCGATGGCTCCACGACTAAGTCCTTTCACGAGGACATCTGCCGTGACTATTCCACAACAATTCCAATATTAGATTGTGAAAGTCCATGTGACGTTGGTGTAAGATGAGTGGCCAGGCCTGCTGACATTGTGTCAAGTAGGTGGTTGTATTCTTAAAATTTGAACTTATCAATTGCAGTCGGTTTCTATAATTTTTTTCCCTTCAGAATTTTTTAACCTCCTTAAAGCTTATTGTTCAGAATTTCAGGTGTTCTTTTGTTAGAGATTGCTTGATTGGCTGGTTGGGACTGTGATTTGTCCTATTCTTGTCGGCAACTAATTTTACATAGATACTGTGAATCAATAAACACTCGCAACATGACTTTTTTTCCTCCGGACATTTTTAGTTATGTGAAAAATACTTTGTTTGGCGATACACTAATTCAGAATGTTCATGATTCTATTCATCATGAACTTTATTCCACTTGTCCTTTTTTCTGTGTAGTAACGTGTCTTTTTCTCTATCCTTTTTTCTTGTATGCTAACGTGTCTTTGTTTAGTGCAATTCCCAGGTTTCCTCCATGTTTCTATAATTTGTTTAGTGCAATGCCCAGGTTTCCTCCATGCTACTCTATATACCCTCTTCCTCCTGGATAGTGCTGAGGATGAATACAAACTTACATGTAATAGGCTGGTGCTTGCTTTCTTAAGACGCCCACTGTTCTATTTCTGATTTCTTGCTTGGTCATGTACATGTCTACCATATTGTAGTTAAAGTTTCTGATGTACACATGTTCCAGCCACAAACACGGAAGCAAGTTGTCCATATAAACCCATGATACCCATAAACATTTTTAGTTCATTATTCACAAAAGTGTCATGTAGATCATTATTCACAAACCAAGCCACAACCATATGCTAAACATGGATTTCTACTAACTTGGCATTACCTGCTTGACCAAAATGCTAGGACCGGCACCCTCGCGCAATGGCGCGATATCGATCTAGTGGGTATGATCATCCAACACATATACATAGCAAATCAAAAGTCCACATGCAACATATATAGCTAGCCAACATATCCAACAACAAGCATACAATGGTTTCATCCATACATACATATATAGGTAGCAAGTTTCACATTGTTCATCCTACAAAATCAAAACAAGAAGGAAGCATAAAGAGAAGAGTAGACTCCATCAACACAAGCTTCCTCATCTAAAGCAAATCTGCAAATTGGGAAAGAAAAAAGTTAGAATAATAATAAGAAGAAAACTAGCTAGAAGAAGAAGAAAAAGAAGAAGTTTTTTTCTTCTCTTTCTTTTTCTCATCTCCTCTTCTTTATCTTCTTCTTCTTCTAACTAAGGTAGGTAAAAATGCCATTTTATTGCTAAGCTAGGTAAAAATGCTAGTGTAGGTCATTTTAGAGCTAAGCTAAGTAAATAGGTCATTTTGGAGCTTAGTAAGGTTATTATGTCATTTCCGAGGAAAATAAGCTAAGTCTATATCATTTTGGAGGTAACAAAGATTATCATGCCATTTTTTGACCTAAGTATGCTAAGTATGTCATAAATGAACTGAAGAAGCTAAGTATAGCTCATTTTTTTGTCTAACTTAGGTAATTATTCCATTTAGGAGGAAAGTAAGCTAAGTATGCATTTGTTAAGCAAAACACTAGAGAAAACTTACCCACATCACAACAAATGTGATGAAGATCACAACTAAGGTAACAATTGATCCAACGGCATAATGATACAAAGCCTCATTATCAACGGCATATTTTCTAATCTTCTTAATCTTCAAGCGCATTGCATCCATCTTCAAGCGAATTGCATTCATCTTCATCTTGTCATCATCGACGACATTGGCAACATACAACTCCAATTTCATCTTCTCTTCTTCAATTCTTTTAATTTTTTCTTTCAAATACTCATTTTATTTTTCAACTAAATTTAACTTCTCGACAAGAGGGTCGGTTGCAAATTCCGGTTCACATACCTCCTAGATTAAAATATCTCTTGATGGCCATAATTCTCATAAATGCAAAATGCAACAAATAGTTATAAAAGAGAATTTACCACATCTGAATCATAAAGCGGGCGAGGGCTGACGGGGACGGATATCAAGACCATGGCACTATATATAACAAACAATCATACAAAATAAGAATATTATAATAGTAACTATATAAATCATACAATCATACAAGTAACTATATAAATCAAGTACAACATAAAAAAATTGAATACCAAATAATAATCTGGATTGTCATGTTCAATAAATGCTTCGGGATCAATAAATGCATCATCATCATCACTATCAGTAATGACGTGCTCATCATCAACATTAATAAATGCATCATCGTTTGGAAGGCCACCTCTACGTAATCGGTCAAGCATTGACAGGTCATCCGCAACAGTAACCTCTTATATTTCAGACTCTTCTTGTTCCGGCTAAGGGGTGAAATCGGGTTCACTGTCGCTATCTACTTCAATGTTCTGGGGTGAAGTAGAGCGGTTCTTGAAACGTTTTTTGGAAACACGTGTTTCTTGGAAGAATTCTCCTTCATATGTGTCTGGGTTAATGTGAGGTTCATAATCCTCTTCATTGGGGGGAGGTGGTCTAACACGTGGCGGAACTTCATAAACTACATTCGAACCATTGAGATTTGGATCACTTTTTTTTAAAAGTTTAGGACAGTGAGGGCAGCCCCTCACTGACTTCAAATTAACTCAACTCAAGGGTACAAGTACAACTCTGTGGTGTTACATTAAACCCTCACCACTAGTGTAGCGACCCGACCCGAATGGATCAAGTCTCTGTGCTTAAGTGTCATCCCTGGATCGGTATGCTGACACACACAGTACTCGAGGATTTATAACAGAGGTAAATCACATGTATAAAGTAACGTAAATACTATTACCTCAATCCAAATAGCGGAAGTAACAAGGTTGTGGATTCCCATCAACACCAACGGCAAAGTTGAGTGTAGAAATCGTAACCCTAACGTATAACTTACTGTCGTTCTAAAAGTCTGCAACATGAAAAGTTGCAGCCCGAAACGGGTCAGCACATGGAATATGCTGGCAATGTAACACATAGAGAGTAATGAAAGAATAAGCCTATACTACATGCATATATGGCTGGTGGAAAGCTCTATGGTTACAGTTTTGCGTAAAGCCAATTTTCCCCTACTACAAAGGAATAAATTTATTTAACTATCATGGTGGTTGTTAAACATTGAGAATGGTTGACAGCATCCTCAATCCCAAATAAAAGTACTCATTAAACCCAAACAAATTATATTAAGTAACGTGATGAGATCAATAGAATAATCCAAGAACTAGATACTCAAGATGTCCATAACCGGGGACACGGCTAACCATTATTAGTTTATACACTCTGCAGAGGTTTGTGCACTTTTCCCCACAAGACTCGATCGCCTCTGTTGGATTTCTCGCACTACATGGTGTTTGAGAAATGGATGACCGAGACACAGTCTTTCAGAAGCGCTAGCACCTTAAATGTGGGTAGACCGTACCAACCTACAACCCCTACATCTGCTAGTCTACCCGTAAGAGTTCGCGCAACAGCCCATAATGGCTTGTGGCTGCACACGTAAGTTTCTAGTTTGAATAATCTCATGATCCCTTTGAGCCTGGGTGGCGGTCCGAAGAAATACAGGCAAGTCCTGATAGAAACCAGGTGCCTCAATCCACCCAGATGTGTGTTTAAGTTGCCACCTTAAATAAGCCATTAAATAACCATCTCACATCTGTCATGGATACACTCACCCAATCCACGTCTACTAGCATAGCATAGCATAATAAGCAAACGTAGAGGTAACTCCCAAGGGTTTGATAATAAAACAGGTAATAGGTACTACCTCAATGTACTTCCCAAAACCCATAATTTAATTAGATCCTAATCATGCAAGTGTTTGAGGATAGATCTAATGCATAAAAACTGGGTATGAGAAAAAGTATGATCAAAGTGTTACTTGCCTGCAATGTTGATGAAGATGATTCACACTCAAAACTCTTGATAGTTCTACTCGTCACACTCCGGTCAATCTATCGTAAGCAATCAATAGTAACCACACATAAGCAATCACTCAAAAGATCAGAAAGAACGGAGAAGACGATTTGAAAAACATCAAAACCAAGTAAATAACTCTTGCAACATAAAACAATTTCTAACAGTACCAAAATTATGTGAATTTGGCCTTATCAGAAAGTTTAGGTCAAGATCTTCGATTTGCAAAAAGAATCAACTCAAACGGAGTTATAAAACTCAAGTTATGATCAAACAAAGTTCAAATACAAATCAGTTTGAATTCAAATTTTAAAACTTTCAAAAACATGTTTAAGTTGGATTACTGGATAGAGGGGATCATAATGAAGAAGCGGGCGTTGGTTTCATCTAATTTGGATGAACGAGTAAAAACTTATGGCTATTTAAAAAATCAGGGCCAAGCTGTTTTACGAAAGAAAAATAGTTACGGCTAAGGTCTAATGTATAAATACGTAGACTAATTGATAATCTAATCTATCGTATTAGTCTAAAAAAATAATAAACTACGGAAGTATAAGAAGAAAAAAAACAAAGAAAGATACCTTTATAAGGCAGAGATAAGACGACTTTGGAGAGAAGAGACAATTTCCAGAAGTCGCGCCGGAGAGGAAAAAAAATATTTTTCTTTAAGGAATCTAGTCAAACCAAAATATTGATTTAACCCGAATCGGATGATTTTTGAACGCTCTATGGGTCTATATTTATAGGTGAAAAAGAGGTTTAGGGGTCAAAAGCTAGGCAATGTGGAACTAAACGTAGACGAAAATATACGAAACAGAGGAGAAAAGGAGAGTCGCGTGGCATGGGCCAAAAGGCTTTCGGCCAGCCACGCGCGTACACTGTAATTTTTTTTGAGCAATAAAAAAGAAAAAGAAAAACTATGGAAAAAAATATGGGGAATGAATATGGCCCGCTGGGCCTGGCCCATATATTATATAGAAAAAAGAAAGAAGGGCCACCTGCTGGTACTATGATGCGCACGTCGGCGACAGTTAGTTTGAGGCGCGCGTGCAGTTTTTGTTATTATTTTTTTAAAACAGAAAGCGATAAACTGAAAAACGGAAATGAAACTACAATTTTATATAGGCATATTAGATATCAAAATTTTCAGAAAAAGATTTCTTACAAGCTGAAGATTTTTCTAGAGTCAAATAAAATACGTGCAAATATAAATAAAACAAAGAGTGCTTCTGCTCTAGAAAAATCCAATGAAAATCTTTTTAAAAATACCAAAATGAATTCAAATTTATTTCTCTCCATTTTTCTGATGTAGGGAATCATGTTACCGTATTTTCCATATATTTTCTTTTTGGAGAAAAATAATTTGAATAAAACTCAAATAACTCCAAATTGAAAATAAACTCAAAAGAACTTTGAATTTAATTCTTTGAAACTCCCAACTCATATTTCATATGTTTTGAAGAAGTCATTTTATCTTCGCCGTGAAAATCATTGAGTTGCATAAAGTTTCAGAATTGGAAATATTTTCCAAATGAAATTCAAATATTTTCAACACCCCTTGTCATTTAAATAAATGGAAGAAGTCATGTCATCTTCTCTCCAGGGTTTTGTGGTGAAAAGAATTTGAATTCACGGAGAGCATAAAAGCAAAAAAATGAAAGTTTGGGAAAGTCCTTTTATTCCCTCTCATTTAACTTTCAAAAAGTTTCAAAATTCACTCACTTTCAGTCAATCAATCAAACAATCAATCAAAACTATTTATTTAATATAACATTCCAAAATTTAGGATTTTGGGATGTTACAACTAGAGAGGAAGAGAAGGGGATGGACAAGATACAGTACAGAGGAGCGCTCTGTTTTGGCAAGCTAGATAGAATTGACAAAACTATTCACAAATGGCACCAGAGCCTCCTTGACCGTGTATCTCATCAAATAAAAATCAGTCTTGAACCTGAGGAGCCACCCCTCGAACGTGGGCAGCACCCCCTGAAGTGTCTGTTGTTGCGCTCCTTCCAAATTCTCCAGGCCGAAATGATAAATATGTCCATGAACATAGGGTTCGTCCACCTGGCTCTTGCCTCATGCATAATTTGAAGTCTGTTACCGCCGCTCATGCAATCGATCCCCAGATGCATCCAGCAAGCCCTACTGAACGGACAATGAAAGAAAAGATGCTCAACCGTTTCTTCTGGCGGGATGTCACAGAGAAGGCATGCGTATACATCATCACGTAGCTTCATTCCTCTCCTCTTTAGCATGTTTCTGGTATTCAGTCTGTCCGCTAGAAAGAGCCATGCAAAGACCCTCCATTTATTGGTGCATTTTGATCTCCAGATCCATTTGAAGGCATCATCTGCCACCACCTCACGGAAGCAGTGGTCGTAGACCTTCTTGGGACTGAACCCCGCCCCAGTGCATCTCCAGACGTCCCGGGCATCAGTGAGCTCTGTGGAGGCCAAACTACATTGAAGGTCTTGTAGCTCTTCCCTGGCTTGCGTCGACAGCGGCAGTTGAAAATTCCGCCCAAGTGTAGGCGCTGTCAGCAGTGCCTGCACCGAGACATCCTCATCCATCGCAAAGGAGAATAGCCTGGGATGGCTATCACTGAGGACGCCTTTGTGCCATAGATCCTTCCAAAAAAGCACCGTGCTTCCGTCCTGAACCTCAACCGACGTAACCCCTCAGAGGTTGGAGCGAGCTGCATGACGTCGCGCCACCAGAAAGACCCGCACTGATCAGCTGCATGGGGCACCACATCCTCATAGTATTTAGACCAAATGAGGTTAACCCACGGTACATCACATCGATTGTAGAACTTGTGCAGTTGCTTGAGCAACAGGGCTTGATTCTGGACTTGAAGATTGATTATCCCCAACCCACCTTTCTCTTTGGGGCGACAGAAAAGAGTCCAAGCCGCCATGGACAAAGTTTTGTGGCCATCATCTGTTTCCTTCGCCCAAAGACAGTATCTCCTAAGTTTGTCAAGGTGCTCCAGGATCTTTGGGGGCAGCCTGATTGAACACATAGCGTAGATCGCGAGGGATGTGACCACCGAGTTGACTAGGGTAAGCTTTGACCCAAGGTCCAGCAGCGACGCCGCCGTGAACAGCCTACATTCTACCGAAGACACCAACGGCATCAGGTCAGAGACCGTGGGTTTAGCCGTGCCCATCGGCATGCCAAGGTACGTGAACGGCATCTCTCCAACCTTGCACCCAAAAACCCCAGCCAGCCGCTCCGCCGCGTCAACCGCTGTGTTGACAGTCATCAGAGTCGATTTATGAAAGTTGATGCGCAAACCTATGGAGGATGCATAGTCCTGAAGAATGCGTTTGATCTTTTCTGCTTGCGCTTGGTCTACAGGCAACACCAAGATCGTATCATCCGCGTACTGAATCACGGGGTAGTCCCTCTCCACGGTGGGCGTGGGCAGCTCGAGCTCTCCCCTCCTATAGGCGTCATTGATGGCTGCCTGAAGAAGGTCATCCACCAAGACGAAGATGAGGGGGGACAGTGGATCCCCCTGGCGCACCCCTCTCTTACAGAAGAATTGCCTACCCGGGGTTCCGTTAAGTAGTATAGATGACTTTGCCGTTGAGAACAAGCAGTGGATCCACCCCAGCCAACGACTATCAAAACCCATGCATTCCATGATCTGCAGCATTGGGGCGTGCTCAATCGTGTCAAAGGCCTTTGCAAAATCCAGCTTAAGGATGGCAATCTCTCTCCCTGAGTTTTGACACTGATGGATGAATTCATACGCCCACGCCACACAGTCCTGGATCGATCTTCCCTTCAAGAACCCGTATTGGTTACGATGTATAATCTGAAGGACCACTTTCTGTAGGCGATTAGCCAGCAGTTTCGTCAGCAATTTGAGGCAGCAATTGAGAAGCGTTATGGGGCGATATTCATCAGCTGTCTCCGGCGATTGATTCTTGGGGATGAGGGTGATGAAACCGGTGTTTAAGCTTTCAAGGTCCAAGGTGCCTGCATAAAAATCAAAACAGAGGCGATAGAACTCCTCCTTGACAATGTGCCAGCAGGATTTGATGAAGCTCCCACTGAATCCATTGGGACCCGGGGCCCTATCCGAGGGCATCTCCTTGACCACTTGTCAATCTCCTCGCGGGTGAAAGGCTCGGACAGGGACTGCAACCCATCTATTTTTGTGATGATGCGGTCTAGATCAAATTTCATATTGGTAGGGGTAGAGCAGCCCAACCTGTCCTTGTAAGTTTGCAACAGCACTGCCTCCTTGGCCCCATGGTCATAGACGATTGATCCATAAGCCACCCGTAGTGAGGCAATGTTGTTCCTGCGGAAACGTTCAGTAGCGACTCTATGGAAGAACTTGGTGTTGCCATCACCAAATTTGAATTGCCTAATAGTGCAACGTTTCTTCCAGTACGCTTTTTTGCATTCAAGCAGATGGAGAAGGTGCCTCTTCAAGATGTTTCTGAAGTTTGCTTCTGGCACCGACAAACGCCTACGCTCCTCAAGACCATCAAACTCCAGGAGAGTTTTATTACAGTTATCGATCATCAAAGAAAGCTTGGAAATTTTCTTGCTCCACTGTTTCAGATCATACCTGAGGGTTTTGAGCTTTTTGCACAGGACCGCAGCAGCATTCGGGGTGTAGAATGTTTGTTCCATGAACGCTGCACAACATCAAAGAAACCTGGTTGCTTGATCCAGTAATCCTCAAAGCGAAACAATTTGTTCTTTGGTATTTTGGTCTGGATACTGACATAGCAAGGCACATGATCTGATGTGGGCCTCCCCAGAGGCATGACTAAAGTGTTCGGGTATTTGGCCGCCCAATCAACAGAGGTAAAGTGCCAGTCTAGCTGCTCGAGGAGGGGATTCGTTTGCATATTACTCCACGTGAACGCACGTCCTTTGATCGGTATTTCTACCAGCGAGTGTCTACGTATGAATTCATTGAAGATTAGCATGTCATTAGCATTACCACCCCCACGGTTACGATTATCGGGCGCTCTGATATAGTTGAAGTCACCTAGTATCAGCCAATCTTCCCCATTTGGGATTTGTAGGTCAAAGAGCCAGGCAGTAAATGGAGCTCTGTTGGGGTCGGCGCATGGACCATAAACGTTAACTAGAGTCCACGAATCGTTGGACTGGGTCGAAGTAAACCTGACGCCAAGGGCGAAGGATTCAGACAAAACAGAAATACCAGTGAAAACTGAACTCATCCAGGCAGTAATTAGGCCCCCAGAATTACCCACAGACGGAACAAATTCAAACATATCAAACTTCTTAGGGCAAAAGAGTTTAACATACGATGCATCAAAAGTTTCGCGCTTCGTTTCTTGAAAGCAAACTACCGAACACGCACTAATTTCAATTGCATTACGGATCGCCAACTGCTTTTCTTCGGAGTTGATGCCGCGCACGTTCCAACAGAGAACGTTCCATTGTTTATTTGTCGCCATGTAAGATTAGTTCAGCATCGGATCGCCCCCTTGGCCATGTGCCAGGAGAATCTGATCACTAAGATCTTCAGCTGGAATCCCACAAAACTCAGTTCCCAGACGCTGCAGTTGCTAAATCGAGGTTGGGGGGTATATCCTCGGACTGAGCCACTGCAGGCTTCAGTGCCACTGGGGAGCAGGGGTCTGCCGCCTTGGAGGAACTAGCAATCGCAGGAGGTTTCCTAGACTTGACCCTGGAAATTGGTTTCTTAGCGTCAGTGATAATATTTGCTTTGAATCCATCATACCTAGTAGCCCTTGAGCTACGCCTCAGACAGATCGTGTCAACTGGCATTTTCTCCGCAAGGATCATCTTCTGAATATATTTGTTCATGGGCTTGGCCGCGACAGTTTCAGAAGATTCAGACACGATAGCATCAACCTTGGGCATTCCATCAGACTCGTTCATCTCAGGTAGAGTGACAGTTTCTGCATAGTTTGCCCAGATCTCCGCAGGTATGGCAGTAACATTACGAAGATGGGGCAGCCATGCAACCTCAGGGCGGATCTGCGTGTTCATACAGTACAGACCTTTGCTTACCGCAGCACGTGCATAATTCAGAAGAACAAGAGGGTTCAGAGGGAACACCCCTTTCATCAGACAATCCTCAGGCGCAGTGATGCAGCGAGTGTACCTTCCAAACGAAATTGTCTACAGGAATTGCAGAAACAGGTACCCTTCCTCAGCCTGAACTTCCACATCAAGCGAGCTCCCATTGGCGCGCACAAACTGCAGCCCAGGAGTTTGTGTTCCATTGACCAGTGCATCTGCAGCCTCTGAGATTTCAGAATATATCGACCACTCATCCTGGGGATCGTCAGTGGTGTTGCTCTCTCTTTCCACACCGTCCATGAGGGAGGGGCCCGTGTACTGGAACAAGGTTCTGAAGCTAAAACCCCTGTATGGTGGTGGTGCAACTGGCCATTCACCCCATCCTCCGTTGTGAGTCTGCTGCTGTGGCGCCTGCTGTTCCCAGGCTTCGTCAATCTGCTGCTGCAGCCATCTCTGATGATCAAGAGCCCACTGTTGTGCCGCCGTCAGATATGGCAAATCGTACGGATGTGGGGAAGCGTTCATTGGCGGAGCATCATCTTCATTGCCAACCAGATCAGGAATTGTGTGCCTTCGATTCAGAACATAAACCGGAACCGACCACGATCTGCCCATACCTGGCAGAGTGCCAATGCGCTTGATAACCAAGCTGTGGGGGACTTGCGCGATGTCACTGATGATGACTCGCACCAGCACTCTCTCTTTATTGTGCCCAGGCCTGTGCCAGAGATCCAGCCTCCCAAAGCACGAAACCGCCTTGTTGATGTAGTGATCATTCTGGTAGTCCATAGGAAAGGCAAGAAACAGCACCCAAGCAACATACTGAAACGGGCATCTGCGCATATTTTCTCCTTCGTCATGAGGCAAAAAAGAGAAGGTCATATCCTCATCTATGGGATCTAATTGATGCGGACTCTCCTGAATAAACTGATCCCTCAAAGCAACATCAGCAAAAGCAACCATGTCTATACCAATCGGATAAACAAATGCCTCTGGCACATCTAGATGGAAATCTTCTCTCATGATGCGAACTACCTCATCCAACACTAACTGTTTTTGGTGATCTGGGACCGGAGGGACAGCGGTAACAATGGCATACCTCTCATGGCTCAAAGGCGGATCATCCACCACCATCATATTGCGAGCTAGCCTGTGATCTGGTCCATGCTCAATCCTTGCTCCCATCGGCACATGCTGGAACGGCCTCGCAGGGAAGTTAGCCATGGTAGCAGCGGTGGCGACGGCGGTCTCAGCAGTCCGAGGCAAAGCAGGGGAGGAGGGGGGTGTGTCGCTCTGCTCGTTGGCTGACAGGGGCGGTGGAGACGGCAGAGGTAGTACTGCTTGAAGCGGAAGCGTCCGCCCAATGACTAGCGAGGGAGTGGGCCCAGCTATCGGCACTTCCTTTCTGGGACGCCAAACTAGTTTCTTAATAGGAATATTTGGATTCTGCGATGGTATGATTGAACGACCTCGCGGCAACTCTTTCATGCTGATACGATCTTGCCGTTCCACCTTCCTCTTTTTCCAAATAAATCGAGGAGCAGAATCCGTGGCACAGAAATTGGCCCCATGGCCCAGCAGATTGCATCGCTTGCAGCAGATAAGCCCAGGACAGAACTCCCTCGGATGGGCCAGGTTATTACATATAGTGCATGTTTTAGCTGGCCGGCCCACCACCTTCCTCAAGCAGAAGCATGCACGTTCAAAATTATGGCAAGTGCCACAGATTTTAGCGTGGCAGTTAATAGCTGCATGATCGTCCCCACAACATATGATACAACGGCCCAAAAGATGGTAAATGAAATCCGAGGGAGGCAGATCCTCCAAATCAAAAGATTTTTGGATACTTACATCATCATAATTAGCTTGCCTTAGGTCCAAGATATCCTCCAAAACCGACGCCGGAATTTTGCGCCAAATCTGTTCACGATGATTCTTACCTAAGAATCTTTTGGTGGTGATTGCCGTATGATCCAAAGAGACTGGGATTTGCAAACTACCAAAGAACAGACTGTCTTGCAAATTCTCAAGTTGTGCATTATTGAGTGAAAGATCTGTCATGAGTTGTAATGCTGGTGAGCATCCTGGTTGAGCAGAAGCCTCGTCGAAAGAATTCATTAAGTTGGTTGAACGCTGCAAGCAAAACCCAAACTTGGCCAATTCCTTTGAGGCTGAGCCATCTTTAGATGCACTTTTTTCCAGAAAATGCAAATTAGAACGAATGGCTTTAGAGACACTACTCCCAAGAGGAGCGTTGTCCTCAACTTGATCCATAACTGGCACATTCCAAGGGTGCTTGAAGAGACCAAATTGACAAACAAAATCTGGCCAAACCCTATCCCGTAGGGAATAAATGAAATGTCCAACTTTATTAGAAGCCACCGAAAACCTAAAATTAATTGCTCCAATAGATGTAACTTTGAAACCAGAAGCAACTCCTCCAATGCAACATTGTAAGGCCAAGCCAACCGAAGCACATGTCAAGGGAAAAGAAGCAGAAGAGAACGTGGCCACCAAGAAAAATTCCTTGGAGGAAGCGTCCGGGGAAAAATGGACCGTGGATCTGAAGCACCTACGAACCTGGTCCTCGACCTTAAGGCCGGGGTTGAAGTCCCAGCGGAGGAGCCCTTCCATGGTGGATCAGAGAGATCCATGGCCGCCGGAGGTGGAGGTGGAGGTTGGGGTGGAGGGGAGGGAGGGGGTGGAGAGAGCCATCATGGTGGATCACTTTGACAGGCCCACGGTAGATAGAAAACTTGGGTTGCCTATTGAGCCATAAATAGACATCGGGAACGTCCAAATGGGTGCTTTGTTTTATTTACACTAGCCCTATATGTTCATAAGTCCTTCTAGTCTCCTTCGGTTGGAACCAATAACATCTGAAGCCTACGATGTTTGGTGGGTTTGCACCATAGAATTTAAGTTCATAAATTTGTTTAACTCTTCCATAATACTCGGTATCTACTTTGCCGATAGCAGAGACACAACAATTTGTAGACTTTCGGTCGGCCATAGATAGCTCTTCGCCATAGGTACGAAAGCGAGACCCGTTGATGTCGTATTTGTCAAATGAACGGACCTTAAAGTCAAAACCATTAGCGACTTGTCTCAGTTCGGCGTCCATAAACTCTGAATTAGCCTACAAGTTTAATACGAAAGGGATTGTTGCATTAGCAAAAAATTAGATGAAGAAATGAAATGGTCTAATGGAAATTACCGTTTGTTTGAACCAAGAGATGAAACCAGGATAGCCGCCTCCATACTTTGCCAGAAGCTCATACTCTTCGACATAATCCTTTTGGATCACCGACCCATAAGAGAATTTGGTGATGTATCAACTGTATCAAATTTATTCGGGAATAAGAGCAGTTCAAAGGAATTAGAAGTTGTGAAACAATGTACTGAGAACTTACTCGATGTACGGCCGCACTTCTGTTAGGTTGTTGAAGATATACAACAAAATGGTCGCCAATCTTCGACATCCAATGTTAAGGAATTAGAAGCACCGGCTGGTGCGAAATCCCCTTTGAATAGGCTAAGGTTGGTTCCACCCTTTTTAGGGTCGCTAGCATTGTACCAAGGCTTCGGATTATGCAAATGAAGATTTTTGGCTTCGTAGTGTGTTGTCACGAAGTTTGCCACCTCCTCAGTAATGAATGCCTCGGCCATCGATGCTACAATTCTACGTTTATTTTTACATTTTGCTCGAAGCGTCTTCTGCATCCTCTCAGTTGCGTAGCACCAACGAATTTGCACGCCTTCCTCCCTCCCCCAATCTTGCCTCAGTTGGGAGATACAAAATCAAGTGCTGCATGGGATTAAAGGAGCCTGGCGGAAATATCTTCTCTAACATGCATATCAACTCCGACGCCAACTCTTCCATTTTTTTCTACTAGGTCAGGCGATAGTTCTTTCGCACAAAGAACACGGAAGAAATAGCTCAACTCTGCGAGTACTAGCCATTCATCTTGAGGGATGAAGCCACGCAACATCACCAGCATTACCCGCTCAATCCATATGTGCCAATCATGACTCTTGAGACCAAATATCTTTGATTTTTTCAAAACTCGCACCCCTCTTTACATTCGTTGCATACTGATACGTCTCCAACGTATCTATAATTTTTTATTGTTCCATGCTATTATATTATCTGTTTTGGATGTTCAATGGGCTTTAATATGCTCTTTTGTATTATTTTTGGGACTAACCTATTAACCGGAGGCCCAGTGCCAGTTTCTGTTATTTTGCCTATTTTGGAGTTTTACAGAAAAGGAATACCAAACGGAGTCCAAACGGAATGAAACCTTCGCTAGGATCTTTCTTGGACCAAAAGAAATGAAGAAGACTTGGAGTTGAAGTCTGGGACTCTACGAGGAGGCCGTGAGGTAGGAGGGCGCGCCCAGGGGGTAGGCGCGCCCCCACCCTGTGGGCCCCTCATAGCTCCACCGACGTACTTCTTTCGCCTATATATACTCTTATACCCTAGAAACATCAGGGGGAGCCGCTAAACCACTTTTCCACCGCCGCAACCTTCTGTAACCGTGAGATCCCATCTTGGTGCCTCTTCCGGTG
The DNA here is from genome assembly GCA_021605145.1 of Aegilops bicornis. Lineage (NCBI taxonomy): Eukaryota > Viridiplantae > Streptophyta > Magnoliopsida > Poales > Poaceae > Aegilops > Aegilops bicornis. The sequence continues at coordinate 685,120,598 of CM038674.1, forward strand.
ATCTGCCAGAGGGGGAATTGATCACGGAGGGCTTCTACATCAACACCATTGTGTCTCCGATGAAGCGTGAGTAGTTTACCACAGACCTTCGAGTCCATAGTTATTAGCTAGATGGCTTCTTCTCTCTCTTTGATTCTCAATACAAAGTTCTCCTTGATGTTCTTGGAGATGTATTTGATGTTAATACTCTTTTGCGGTGTGTTTGCCGAGATCCGATGAATTGTGTATTTGTGAACAAGATTATCTATGAATATTATTTGGTTCTTCTCTAAATTTTTATATGCATGATTTGATATCTTTGCAAGTCTCTTTGAATTATCGGTTTAGTTTGGCCTACTAGATTGATCTTTATTGTAATGGGAGAAGTGCTTAGCTTTGGGTTCAATCTTGCAGTGTCATATCCCAGTGACAGTAGGGGCAGCAAGGCACGTATTGTATTGTTGCCGTCGAGGATAAAAATATGGGGTTTATATCATATTGCTTGGACATGTTGTATTGTATTGTTGTGGAATGCTACCTATCACATTCATCATATACTCTTTCTTTTGTAGCATGGACATTTGGACTTGAGTGATTCGAAGCAATAGTCTATAATTTGACATGAAGATATCAATACTCAAGCATATCAACAAGCAACCATGTCTCTCAAAATATCAACACTAAAGAAAGTTATCCCTAGCCCATCATGCTCAGTCATTGATCCATTCATGAAACACACTCGAATATGAGCTTCATCCAATGCACAAGTATGATCATAGTGCTCCCTAGTTGGTGCTTTATAAGAGAAGATGGAGACTCAAACAAAAACTAAAATTGCATAAAGTAAATATATATTCCCTTCGCAGAGGGAAGTAAAGATTTGTAGAGGCGCCAGAGTCAATGCTTAAATTCGGAGGTATTTATTTTGAGAGGCATGCTTTTCCTGTCAACGAAACGACCGAGAATTCCCAATACTTTCCATGCTAGACACAACATAGGTGGCTCAAACATAAAATAAAGTTCATTCGTTTTCCACCACTCTTTCACAATCTATGGCTAGCCGTATCCACGGGTGCCTTCCATACCAACATTTTCCAAGGAATTTATTATTTGACAACATAAAGTAAATTTGTTTTTCATTTCGGGATTGGGCACCCCTATTACCGCCACACTCGTGCAATGACAAGGGAATAAACACTCATCTTGGGAATAACACATCTAGCATGGAAAATTATTGGCCACCCCCTGCCGCTTCATGAGCGGTACGGGCACACAAAAAGGTAATTCAGAGTTGGCACATACAAATTTACTTGGAACGACATGGAAATACCGCACATAGGTAGGTATGGTGGAGTCATTTGGCACAACTTGGTTTAAGGAGTTAGGATGCAAAAGCAGTATTCCCGCTTAGTACAAATGAAGGCTAGCAAATAGATTGAGAAGCAACCAACCAAGAAACAAAAATGATCATAAATGAGCATTAAACATAACTAACACTGAATAATGCACCACAAGTAGGATGTAATTTCATTGCATAACTATTGACTTTCGTTCTTGCATAGGGAATCACAAACCTTAACACCAATATTCTTACTAAAGCATAATTACTCACCAACATGACTCACATATTATTATCTCCATATCGCAAAACTATTGCAAGGAACCAAACTTATCATATCCAATGATATACATGAAAGTTTTTATTATATCCTTCTTGAACATCCATCACTTTGGGACCAATTTCATAGCTTGTGCAAATTGTAATCACTAGTATCAACTCTCAAAATAATATAAGTGTAGCATGAGAGTGTTCGACAAACTACTCCTAAAAGATATAAGTGAAGATCAAGCAAGTAGTTAAGTAAATGGGTAGCTATTAAAGGACTCTCTCTTATTTAAAAACTTTTAGATCTAAGCATTTTATTAAAACAAAAATCAAAACAAAATAAAATGGCATTCCAAGAATAGCACAACTCGTGTGAAGAAGAAAAACATAGGCTCAACTGAGGCTAACCGATAATTGTTGACGAAGAAATGCCTACCGGGGCATCCCCAAGCTTAGATACTTGAGATTACTTGGAATATGACTTGAGATGCCTTGGGCATCCCCAAGCTTGAGCTTTTTTCTCTCCTTAATTCCTTTTATATCACGGTTTCCCTAAATCTTAAAAACTTCATCCACACAAAACTCAACAAGAACTCGTGAGATAAGTTAGTATAAATCAATGCAAAGCCTTATCATTCTCTACGATAAAAATCACTAAAATTATTATTTAACATTGCATACTAAATGCCTCTGCATATTTAATAATCCTATCCTCAGATAGGATCATTAAATAAGCAAGCATGTGCAAACATAATAGCAATCTGTCTAAACATGACAGTCCGTAAAGAATGCGAGAAGATCCATACTTCTCTAACTCCAAAAATTCTAAACAATTACCACACTATAGAAAATTTATCATAGCTTATTGTGCAAAAGGTTTCAACATTTTATCGCATTCTTACTTCTCTCAAGAATTCACGCACTAGCGTTCAACTTTCTGTTTTCAAACAGCAACATATAGACTTGCAAAATAAGCATGGCAAAGGCTATACTTGACATTTTTATTGAAGTAAAAGCTGAAAAGCATAATTATAAATAACATAAAGAAAATCCTAATAATAAATCAATGCTCCAAGAAAAACACATATCATGTGACGAATGAAAATATTGCTCCAAGTGAGGGTACTGATAATGCTGGAGACGAAAGAGGGGATGCCTTCCGGGGCATCCCCAAGCCTAGTTCCTTGGATCTTCCTTGAATATTAACTTGTGGGTGAATTGGGCATCCCCAAGCTTAGGGTCTTGTCACTAATTATTCACCTCATATCAATATCTCACCCAAAACTTGAAAACTTCAATCACACAAAACTTAACGGAACTTCGTGAGATAGGTTAGTATGATAAAGACAAATCATCCACTTTAGTACCGTCAAAGACAAGATTCATAATTGTTCTCACACAATGCCTACTGTACCTTATCATTTCCACAATTTATATTGAGCAATATAAGCCATAGAAACTAGGAAACAAGCAAACTATGCAGTGAAAACAGAATCTGACAAAACAGAAGGTCTATAGTAATCTGAACAAAGACCATACTTCTGCTACTCCAAGAATTATGGAAAACGAGGACAATGTAGGGAATTTGTATATCACTCATTTGTAAAAGAACAGATCAAAAGCATGTTCCAGTGAATTTTCAAAATTCTTGTACTGGGCACAAAAGTTTCTGTTTTTGCACAAAATCAACTCAACAATCATCCACACTATCCCAAAGGCTTTACTTGGCACTTTATAGAAACAAAAGCAATAAAACATGATTACTAAAATAGCTTAATCATGTGAAGACACAAAAATACTAAGGGTAAATATTGGGTTGTCTTCCAACAAGCGCTTTTCTTTAATGCATTTTAGCTAGGCATGATGATTTCAATGATGCTCACATAAAAGTAAAGAATTGAATCATAGTGAGAGCATCATGAAACAAATGGAAAGCACATTTAAGCCTAACCCACTTCCTATGCATAGGGATTTTTTGAGCAAACAAATTATGGGAGCAAGAATCAACTAGCATAGGAAGGTAAAACAGGCATGACATGAAAACTTTCAACATAAAGAGGGGAAACTTAATGCTGTTGAAATATGTAGAAGCATATATTCCCCTCTCAAAATAATTTTTAGTAGCATCATAAATGAATTCAACAATGTAGCTATCACATAAAGCATTCTTTTCATGGTCCACAACATAGAAAATTTATTACTCTCCACATAAGCAAATCTATTCTCATCAATAGTGGTGGGAGAAAATTCAACAAAATAACTATCATGAGATACTTGATTGGCACAATCCAAATAAAAATAAAAATCATGATGACAAGTTTCATGGTTATCATTATTCTTTATAGCATACAAGTCATCACAATAATCATCATAGATAGCAACTTTGTTCTCGTCATCAATTGAAACCTAATCCAAAATAGTGGATTCGTCACTAAATAAAGTAATGACCTCTCCAAATCCACTTTCACCAATATAATCATAATAAATAGGAGGCATGCTATCATGATAATAATTTTTATCATCAAAAATTAGAGGACTAAAAATATCACCTTCATCAAACATAGCATCCCCAAGCTTATGGCTTTGCATATCATTAGCATCATGGATATTCAAAGAATTCATACTGACAACATTGCAATCCTGCTCATCATTCATGGATTTTGTGACAAACATTTTATTGAATTCTTCTTCTATCAATTGAGCACAATTTTCCGATCCATCATTTTCAAGAAAGACATGATAAAGATGAACAATATCAGGCCACCTCAATTCTATTTTGTTGTAGTTTTCTTTTTATAAACCAAACTAGTGATAAAACAATAAACTAAAGATTCGATTGCAAGATCTAAAGATATACCTTCAAGCACTCACCTCCCCGACAACGACGCCAGAAAAGAGCTTGATGTCTACTACAGAATTGTTTCTTGTAGACTCGTGTTGGGCCTCCAAGTGCAGAGTTTTGTAGGATAGTTGAAAATTTCCCTCAAGTGGATGACCTAAGGTTTATCAATCCATGGGAGGCGTAGGATGAAGGTGGTCTCTCTCAAACAACCTGCAACCAAATAACGAAGAGTCTCTTGTGTCCCCAACACACCCAATACAATGGCAAATTGTATAGGTGCAATAGTTTGGCGAAGAGACGGTAATAAACATGTAGTAATGATAGTAGATATTGATTTTTGTAATAGGAACAATAAAAATAGCAAGATAGAAATTGATAAAACGGATCACAAACAGTATTGCGATGCTTGAAAATGAGTCCTAGTGTCATGGAATAGTCATGGCAAATGTCCTAGTGTGAGGACTTAGTCGTGAGGCCAACGCATCTATGTGGTAGCTTGAGAGGGGTTGATCGGGATGAGAGACGTGAGGTGGATCAACACACAAGACAAGGATTTAGATAGCTTCGGGCCCTGGGAAACATCATCCGGTAATAGCCTTACATGTTGTTTGTGGTTAGGTCTCAATGTGCTCATCGGGGAGTCGTCGCATAAGCCGGCTCTCCTAATTGTATCTAACCTTAGAGATTTCTCTCCTTCCTCTTGGGGTGCCCCGACACCTAGTGTGGTAGAATAGCTCGTGGACGGAAACAGACTCCAGTGGCAATGGTTTCAGCAGCGTAGTTCAATCTCATGCCACGGTCCAAGTCCTTTTTCCGGTCATGATTAGTTTGACCGTGTTCGTATATATACTCTTGTTGATGTAGATCCTTCTGTGCGGAATTACCCGAGGCTGCTCTGAGGCCGCAGGGCTGTGAGGGAGTCCTGTATTAGGGGGTATCCGGACAGCCGGACTGTATACATCATCCGGACTATTGAAGCGTGAAGATACAAGACTCAAGACTTCGGCCCGTGTCCGGATGGGACTCTCCTTTGCGTGGAAGGCAAGCTTGGCGATCCGGATATTGTGTTTCCTTCCTTGTAACCGACTCCATGTAAACCCTAGCCCTCTCCGATGTCTATATAAACCGGAGAGGTTGGTCCTTAGAAGGACGATCACAATTACAATCATACCATCATAGGCTAGCTCTTAGGGTTTAGCCTCTACGATCTCGTGGTAGATCTACTCTTGTACTACCCATATCTTCAATATTAATCAAGCAGGAAGTAGGGTTTTACCTCCATCGAGAGGGCCCAAACCTGGGTAAACATTGTGTCCCTTGCTTCCTGGTACCATCAGCCTAGACGCACAGATCGGGACCCCCTACCCGAGATCCGCCGGTTTTGACACCGATATTGGTGCTTTCATTGCGAGTTCCTCTGTGTCATTGCTGCAGGGTCTGATGGCGCCTTCAATCGTCAACAACACGGTCCAAGGGGGGACTTTTCTCCCCAGACAGATCTTCGTGTTCGCCGGCTTCGCACTGCAGGCCAATTCGCTTGGCCATTTGGAGTAGATCGACAACTACGCCCCTGGCCACCAGGTCAGGTTCGGAAACTTGAACTACACGACAAATATTCGCGGAGACTTGATCTTCGACGGATTTGGGCCTGCGCCAGGAGCACCGAACAGTCACGATGAGCACGGCTTCGACCTGCCGTCGAACGATGCTCGGGATATCGTCCCTTCAGTAAAAGCCTCGGATCTAAATCCGGAGCAGGTTGCGTTGCCTAAGGACGGAGGGGTGGACCCCGCTCCGTAGGCCGCACACTCATCGGTGGTGGAGCCGAACACAGGTCTCACCTGTGGAAGCTCAGCAACCCGGGCCCCCGGACTCGTATCCGGTTGTTGGTTCTAGTCCGCACACTCTCGAGCCAGCTGATCCAGGTTGGGCTCCGATAATGGAGTTTACCGCTGCGGAAATCTTCCAGCACTCGCCCTTTGGCGACATGCTGAACTCATTAAAGTCTCTCTCGTTGTCAGGAGGCTCTGGGCCGAACTATGTCCGGCTTGAGTGGGAAGCAGGCGACGAAGGTATTCGCTGCCCACCCACCACCCACTTCATTTCCACGGTCGACGATTTAACCGACGTGGTTGACTTCGACTCCGAAGACATCGACGGTATGGACGATGATGCAGGAGAAGTACAGGAGCCAGCGCTCACAGGGTGCTGGAGGGCCACCTCCTCATACGATATATACATGGTGGACACTCCGAAGGAACCAATGGCAACGAGGCAACGGAGAATAACCCCTCAGGGAGAAAAGCAAAGCATGGGCGTCGTCGGTGCCGCTCCAAGCCCCGCCACAGCAATACCGGCCCCGGAGAAAAGCAATCCGGATGGTGCCGAAGAGGAATACAACCCTGACCAGCCCGCCTTCGAGCATGCCGAACAGGAAGATGAGCAGATCAGCCCAAACGAACAGGCGACTGACGGATATCCGGAGGAGGACAACTATATGCCCCCCTCCAAAGACGAGATTAGCCTCGGCGACGACGAGTTCGGCGTGCCCGAGGATCCCGTGGAGCAGGAGTGCTTCAAGCGCCGACTTATGGCCACTGCGAGGAGCCTGAAGAAGAAGCAGCAGCAACTCCAGGCTGATCAAGACCTGCTCACAGATAGATGGACTGAAGTCCTGGCAGCCGAGGAATATGGACTAGAGGGCCAAACGGCTGACCGGCCACCCCATGGCCGGGATAAAATGGGATACCAGCCCGAATACCAGCCCGCACCCCCACACCAATACACTACGGCCCGGGGCAATAGGTAAGACCTGCAAGATATACTGGAAAACAAAGCAGGACAGCCAAGATCGATCTACGGATCGAGGGGGGCGCGCCCTAGCGCGCGATGATGACCGTCATGCCGGATACACTATCAACAAGTCCGGCCGGGCCGAACACAAGAACCTGCACCAATTCAATCATGCGTAGTCAAGATAGCCCGCACAGAGGCGCCAGACACCCTCTCGCATCATCGACGAAGTGATGGATCATGAATTCCCAGAAGGGTTCAAACCCATAAACATCAAATCATACTATGGCACAACAGACCCCACAGTGTGGATCGAAGATTTCCTTCTCCACATTCACATGGCCCACGGAGACGATCTACACGCCATCAAGTATCTTCCCCTTAAGCTCAAAGGACCAGCCCGCATCACTAAACAGCCTGCCAAAGAAATTCCTTTGGTAGTTGGGAAAACACGGAAGACGCATTCCTCGACAACTTCCAGGGCACATATGTGCGACCACCGGACGCCGATGACTTGAGCCACATTACTCAACTGCCCGGAGAGTCAGCCAGGAAATTCTGGACTCGGTTCCTAACTAAAAAGAACCAAATAGTCGATTGTCCGGACGTCGAAGCCCTGGCGGCTTTTAAGCATAATATCCGTGACGAGTGGCTCGCTGGACACCTCGGCCTGGAAAAACCCAGGTCCATGGCAGCTCTCACAACATTAATGACCCACTTTTGTGCGGGCGAGGACAGTTGGTTGGCTCGCAGCGGCACCACGCCACATTCCGGCGCTACGGATGTCCGCGACAGTAACGGCAAGCCACGACGCAACAGACATAAGCGACGGAACAACGGCGACAACACTGAAGACACGGTAGTAAAGTAAACGCTGGATTCAGCGGATCCAAGTCCGGTCAGCGGAAGAAGCCGTTCAGAAGAAACAATCAGGGACCGTCCAGTCTCGACCGTACACTAGTAAAAAACAGGGCATTTGTCCCGGTTCGTAAGGGCCTTTAGTCCCGGTTCTTGAACCGGGACTAAAGGGTCGTTACTAATTCCTCCCCTTTTAGTCCCGGTTCTAACACGAACCGGGACAGATGTGCCTCCACGTGGCCGGTGCGCCGAGCCCAGGCAGGCGGGCCTTTGGTCCCGGTTGGTGGCACCAACCGGGACCAAAAGGCATCCACGCCACAAGATTTCAAAGGCTGGGTTTTTTGTTTTTTTTAAGGGGGGGGGGGGGGTTGGGGGTTTTGGGGTGTTAATTTAGGTGTTTCATATATTGTCTTAGCTAGCTAATTAATAGAGAGAAGTGTCCTCTCTTATGTCCGTGCTTGGTCGATGCTATGTACTCCCTCTGTAAACTAATATAAGAGCGTTTAGATCACTACTTTAGTATTCTAAACACTCTTATATTAGTTTACGGAGGGAGTACTATACATAGAGAGGCCCTCGACATGCTAGCTAGTAAGAAAATTAAGGGAACCATTAAGTACAGAAATTCGTCATGCATACCGAGAGAAGTGATCGATCGACCTCTCCTTCTCCGAGAGATTGGTCGAACAACAAGTTTTCGTATTATCTATCCGACGCTACTGGCTACATACATATACAATATGTAAGATTTCTTACAATCCCCTAGCAATTGAAATCAACTTCCACATGGTATTCTCCGGCTTTATTGATGATGTGGTCAAGAAAGAATCCCGCCAATTCCTCTTGAATTGCTTTCACGCAATCTTGTTCTAGGAGTTCATCCCGCATCTGCCATGTCTAATTTGAAGAAGGGGGTTAATACATATATGAATGAAACTCAACAGAAATGATGGTGTAATAAAATGAAATTGTGAATATTATTCCTTACGCACTTCATATTGTCTTTTAGAGTAGCCCCGCTTATTTTTCAAAGTCGAGTTGTAGATGAACTCGCACACATAGTATCCACAGAAATCTTTCCCTTGTTCCTGCCACAAGCACTTTACGAGAAATAGAGGTCAATCAAACTGATAATGAAGCATTATAAATGGCATTGAGGAAAGTACAGCTATAGAATCAACGGGAGATGCGCGCAACTAGCTAGCTAGTAGTACTTACTGGTATGTATATATCGCAGCTCCTTCGGCAGTCCCGAACTTCTGCGGTGAACTGTTTCCAAACCCTGCAAGACAAAGAAAATAATTATTATTACTTGAGATATCAGGAAATGAACAAAAGTTGCCAATATGGTGCGATAATGATCGATTGAACTTACTTGTTGAGCAAATTAGTCATGTCCGCATAGGTTTCGTGATCTTTTCGCCTCGAGTCTAAGACGTTTACTACTCCCCGCTCAAGCTTAATCTCCAGAAGAACATAGTGGAATCTGCGCACGCATGCATAACTCATCAATTACATTACTATAACCTAGCTCGAGTAATAAGGGAAACCGAATATGCAAACAACAGTAGCACTCACTGGAAGTTGAAAGGAAAGAGTATTAAATCTATGTTTTGATTTTTGATCAACGATTGTAGCAAGTTGGCCTCGGCCTCTTCGGCGTGCTTTGTAACCTGAATTTCATCTATGATATTTGTGTTAATGAACACAATATCATACATTTCTTGTTTTTTGCACTCGACGATCTTCAATCTGCATAATATAGTGAGGATAATTAATTATAAATACATGCAATGAAAGAGCTGAGCTATATATAGAGACTAAATGACAGAAATAGTACTTACGCATGTAGCAAAAGACCGTTAATTTATCGAGGGCCTTTTGATTGAAGAACTTGAAGAACTCCTCAAATGGAACAGTCAACAGAACAGTTCCAACGAGGTCATGCTCCTCTTTAATATTCAGATACAAAGCATTCGTCCCCCCAGACTCTCTGCAGGTTTTCATGTACCAATTATGGAATCTTCGCATCATAGTTGTTAGAGATTTTTCATCTTTGACAAGAGGAAGTTGATTGTCAGGCAGGTAATCTGCAAGATTGCCATAACCGGCCACCGTCCCCGGAGCATTAGCGACGATGTCGCCGCTAGACACATTGAGCGGGGGGCACGATTGCTTTGCTTGTTCGCCGAGCTGGGCAATTTTTTTCCCAGTTGCTCGTTCTTTTAACCTTTTATCACTGACAGTACTTCCCGACCGCTCCGCTTCGAGATATGTCTGTTCAGTAATGCGCTCATAGTTGGTTCTCGGTGGAGACTTTGGTGGTTTCCTCAGGGCATCGATAGTGCGCTTTGCTTTCACCGGATCTACCTTCTCCTCCGGAGGTGGTTGTCTCTTTGCTTTCAACCCTTCAAAGAAGTCATCCACTTCGGCCTGCACGATCTTCGCGTTTTCCTCCTTGGTCCTCTCGTACGGTAACTTCTCTAGAGGCTTGAGAGAAGGACCGTATCTGTATTGCCTCCCGCCTCTGCTAGCTGTACTGCTAGACACTGGAGCAGACGGAGCGGCTGCAGCGCCTGTCTTCTTTCGTGCTTGCTTACGAGGCGAAGGAGAAGGACTACGACGCGCCGGAGCAGCCGGGGCGGCGGCGGGTCTCTTCCGCCCTTGCTGGCGAGGCGGAGAAGGAGGAGGCTGCTGGCTGCTCGGGCGCGCCGGTGCAGGCGGAGAAGGAGGCGGAGTGCCGCCATGCGCCGGAGAAGGAGGAGGCTGCTGGCTGCTCGGGCGCGCCGGCGCAGGCGGAGAAGGAGGCGGAGTGCCGCCACGCGCCGGAGAAGGAGGAGGCTGCTGGCTGCTCGGGCGCGCCAGTGCAAGCGGAGAAGGAGGCAGAGTGCCACCACGCGCCGGAGAAGGAGGCCGAGTGCCCTAACCGTCACACGCCGGAGGAGGAGGCGGTGGAGGAGGCGGAGTGCCCTGACTCGCCAGAGGAGGAGGAGGAGGCGTCCAGTTCAGAAGCTTGATGAACTCCTTCCGCCATAGGCATGGAGTCTTCAGAGCAGAACCCAGCCGAGTCTCCCCTTCACCGGTAGGGTTGTCAAGCTGGAGGTCCTCAAATCCCTCCGTTATTTCGTCCACTGTCACCCTAGCATATCCTTCTGGAATCGGACGACAGTGAAAAGTTGCGCCGGGTTCAGAAGGTCGAACTTGGCTGACAGCCGCCTTGACTTTTAAGTTCTGCCATTGCGTCATAAGGTGGCAATTTTGAGCCTCCGTGATAAAATCCACGGGGTAGCTAGCAGGAGCCGTCAAGACATGCTCTGGCTGAAGCAGCTCGGTGGAAGCCACGCTGCTTCTTCGCTGAGATGGTGGGGTAGCTTCGGGGGAAGCTTCGGCAGGTCGTTTGCTGCGATCTGCTTCTCGTTCCTCTAGCCCTTGTACCCTTTCGTGCAGCACCTGCAGTTGGCTCTGCTCCAGTTTCTTCCTCCTCTCGTGGGTTTTGTAACTCCCTGCATCCGGAAAATCAACCTTCCACGGAATGGAGCCTGGCGAGCCTCGTGTCCGTCCAGGGTGCTCAGGATTCCCGAGGGCCATTGTGAGCTCGTCCTTCTCCCTGTCTGGAATGAACATCCCTTGCTGTGCTGCATCGATATAGTGCCGAAGCCTGTTGACTGGTGTTTTCAGTTGCTCGTACGTCCAACGGCACTTCCCTGATACAGGGTCCAAGGTTCCGCCAGCCCCGAAGAACCAAGTATGGCAACGGTCTGGCCATCTCATTGTCTCTGGTTCGATCCCTTTACCAAGCAGATCATTCTCAGCCTTGGACCACTTAGGCCGGGCTTTGAGGTAGCCACTTGACCCCGTGCGATGGTGAAACTTCTTCTTGGCAGCATTTTTCTTGTTTGTCGCCGACATCTTCTTACTCTTTTCCGATGTCGTGTGGGCCACAAATGTGGGCCAGTGATCTCTGATCTTCTCATATTTGCCGATGAATTCTGGTGTCTCTTCTTTGTCGACAAACTTTTTCAGCTCTTTCCTCCACCTCCTGAATAGGCCTGCCATCTTCTTAAGAGCACAAGACTTGATTAATTGCTCTTTAACTGGCTTCTCCGGATCCTCCTCTGGCGGTAGGGTGAAATTTGCCTTCAGCTCAGTCTAAAGATCATCTTTTTGCATATCATTGACATAAGACACCTGAGGGTCTTCCTCCTTAGGCTTATACCATTGGTGGATGCTGATCGGGATCTTGTCCCTAACAAGAACCCCACACTGAGCAGCAAATGCGTTCTTTGTCCGGATGGGTTCAATCGGTTCGCAGTCGCGCGCGATTGCTGTGATCTCAAACCTTTCATCCGAGCTCAACTTTTTCTTTGGGCCTCGTCTCCTTACCGAAGTTGTGCTTGATCCGGAGGGCTAGAAAAAAGAAGAAGAACGAGAGTTAATTAATATGTGTACATATACCAAAACAATGAATGCATCAATTAGCTAGCCAGCACAGGCTTAACTAATATATATACCTGGCCAGACTCGGTTCGGTCACCGGAGCCATCATCACAGTCTCCTTCTTGCACCGTCATTGGGTCACCGGAGCCGTCCTCATGGTCTCCTTCTTTCACCGGCATTGGGTCAAAGGTGCCATCATAATTGCCTGCTTCTTCACCCTGTCCTTCCAGACCATCGGTGTCGTTCAGAAACGATAAGACGGCAACACTTCCATGTGCGATTATCTCCTCCAACATCACTTCTGTTTCTTCGTCTCAGGGGGTGTCCATAGTTTCTACAAATATTTACAACATGGCAATTATTATTCAAACCTGACAGATATGGATATATTAGTGGCAAACATAGAACTAGCTAGCTAATCACAGTAAGGAATCATATTAATTAGTGGCCTCGACGCTGCCTCGAGAGAGTTTGTCGGGTAGGGGCGCGGCGGGAGGGGGTAGGAGACCAACATCATTTTTTTCTCTACGGTTTGGGTGTCCTCGAGAGTTTTGGTCGAGCGAGAGGGCCGAGGGGGGTGCTACCGTGGTATAAGTTATCACGGTCGAGAGGGGTATATATATCGACCGCCCCTCATGTCGAAGTTATCCGGGAGGGGTTATATCGACAACGATTTACATACATACATGGGAAAATAATGTTATCGGGAGGTATATCGACCCCCTCGTGTTGAAGTTATCGGGAGGGTATATGGACAATGACATACCCGATAAAAAATAAGAAGACAAAAGAAGAAATAAAAGAGGAGAAGAAGAAAGGAATAGAAGAGAAGATCGAAGAAAAAGAAGAAAAAAAGGAGAAGAAGAAAGGAATAGAGGAGAACAAGAAAAATAGAAAATATTCTATTTCTCTTCTTCTCCTCTATTCCTTTCTTATTCTCCTCTTCTTTTTCTTCTTTTTTCCTCTTCTTATTTATTTCTCCTCTTCTTCCTACCCTCTTCTTCTCCTTTCTTCCTCTTCTTATTTCCCTTTTTCCTCTCATTCTTTTTCTTCTTCTTCCTTTCCTAGCTAGATATATAAAAATTTCTAAAAATTAAACTAACCTAAAATGTACTAAATAAGAGAACATATATAGATAAAACTTTTCTAAAAATCTAACGTTTGCATATATGCATACTTTAAAACATCATTACAATTGAAAAAATACATACATACATACAAAAAACATGTAAAAAAATACATACATACATATATCAACAAACATAAAAAAATACATATATCTAAAAAGATACATACATACATATATGAATCTAAAAACATATAAAAAATAGCATGTATAAACTAAAAAAATAGCACGGGCGGGCGGGGTTGCTGGAGGCGCCGGTGCTCACAGAGGGAGGAGCACGCGCGGGCGGCGCTGGGTGAGCAGGGCGCTGGTAATGGCGCGCGACGGGCTGTATAGGGAGGCGCGCGTCGGCAGGCGGCGCTATCAAGGGCAGGGATCATGACGGCGACGGGCGCGGCGAGGGCGAGGGCGCTGGTGGCGACGATGACGGGCGCGGGCGACGGCGACGGCGGGGGCAGCGGGCGGCGACCATGTAATCGGCGTCGTCGGGGGGCAACTGTGGTGACGAACTCTGCAAAATTGCTAAGTGCTACTTATATACCACGAGCATTGGTCCCAGTTCGTGGCACCAACCGGGACCAATGCCCCCTTTAGTCCCGGTTGGTGCCACCAACCGGGACCAAAGGCCTGGCACGAACTGGGACTAAAGGGGGGCATTGGTCCCGGTTGGTGGCACGCACCGGGACCAAAGGGTGGCGTTGGTCCCGGTTCGTGGCACCAAACGGGACCAATGGCCTTGCACAGCGGCGTGGTGGTGGGAGTTTAGTCCCACCTCGCTAGTTGAGAGCGCCCCGCACCTGTTTATAAGCATTGTTGCCTCCTCTTTATCGAACTCCTCTGAACTGCAGGCCTATGGGCCTAATCTGACACTGCTTTGCCTGTGGGCCTGCTGGGCCTTCTGCGGGCCTGAATCCTGGCCCATGGTAGGGTTTCTAGTCGTATTCAGGCCGTGGGGGCCTAGTAGGAGGCACTTTTTTGTTTTTTTGTTTTCTTTACTTATTGTTACTATTTTTATTTTTTCCCAGTTTTTTTTGTTTTGTTTTCTGCATTATTTATTTTCTTTTGTTTTTTGCTTTATTTTTTAACTCTTTTTGCTTTTAGTTTTAGGAAAATTATAAACTTTCTGTTAAGTGCCATTAGTTTTCAAATTTGAAAACACTTTTTTGTTTTTTTTGTTTTCTTTCTTGCTTTATTAATTCTATTTTGTTTCTACTTACAACAAAATACTTATTGTTGCTATTTTTAATTTTTTTTATAGTTTTTTTGTTTTGTTTTCTGCATTATTTATTTTCTTTTGTTTTTTGCTTTATTTTTTAATTCTTTTTTGGTTTTAGTTTTAGAAAAATTATAAACTTTCTGTTAGTGCCATTAGTTTTCAAATTTGAAAACACTTTTTTGTTTTTTGTTTTCTTTGTTGCTTTATTTATTTTATTTTGTTTCTACTTACAACAAAATACTTATTGTTGCTATTTTTATTTTGTTTCCAGTTTTTTGTTTTGTTTTCTGCATTATTTATTCTCTTTTGTTGTTTGCTTTAATTTTAATTCTTTTTGCTTTTAGGTCAGCAAAATTATAAACTTTCTGTTAGTGCCATTAGTTTTCAAATTTGAATAGTTAAAATTTGAATTCTTTGAAATTTGTGTGAATCACAAGTATGTGATTAACTTTACTAAAAAAATGAACATAGATGCGCCTATAGAGAAAATTCAACCTAAATTCATAATAAATTTCTATGAATTTCAGAGAAATTCACTATGAATTTAGGTCAAATTCCCTTTATAGGGGCATCTATTTTCACTTTGAGAGGAGCTCAACAAGGCAGAGAGGGACGGGCTTATAAACCGGTGTGAGCGCCCTTCGGTTGGCGAGGTGGGACTAAACTCTGAGCGCAACGAGGACCAACCCTTTAGTACCGGTTTGTCGCACAAACTGGGACTAATGGTCATGGGCCAGGGGCAAGGCGCATTGGGCCCGGTTCGTGCGTGGAACCGGGACCAAAAGGTCCGCATTTAACCGGGACCAATGGCCCACGTGGCTGCCCTCTTGAGAGTGTTCTTGGTGAGAACATAGTTGACAAGGAGCGAACCGGATTAATGGTATTACGAGGGCCGAACCATAAGACATTAAAGCATTTCAAATGAACTCTGAAAAAGTTGAAAGTTGGCATGGTATCATAATTTCACCCACATAGCATGTGCATGTACAAAACAGACAATGGTATCATACTCGTCTGTTACAAAGTTGGCATGGTATCATCATAATAGTTGCGGGAGAAAGTCTTCACTTTTTCTTCGCTTGTGTCATTTGCTTATTGCGCCGTAACCATGGATAATCTTCATCGTTTATCAGGATACTGGGGTCAGCCTTGACTTTGAAGGGAGGACTTTCATGAAACTTTTCTTAATCTTCAGACATGTCTTTCTTGCCCTCCACTCCCACGATATCCCTTTTTCCTGAAAGAACTATGTGGCGCTTTGGTTCATCGTATGATGTATTCGCTTCCTTATCTTTTCTTTTTCCCGGTCTGGTAGACATGTACTTCACATAGATAACCTGTGCCACATCATTGGCTAGGACGAACAGTTCGTCAGTGGACCCAAGATTTTTCAGATCCACTGTTGTCATTCCATACTGTGGATCTACCTGTACCCCGCCTCCTGACAAATTGACCCATTTGCACTTAAACAAAGGGACCTTAAAATCATGTCTGTAGTAAAGTTCCCATATGTCCACTATGTAACCATAATATGTTTCCTTTCCCCTCTCGGTGGCTGCATCAAAGCGGACACCGCTGTTTTGGTTGGTGCTCTTTTGATCTTGGTCAATCGTGTAAAATGTATTCCCATTTATCTCAGATCCTTTCCAAATCGTAATAATCGAAGATGGTCCTCGGACAACAAGTACAGCTCATTACAAACAGTGTTGTCACCTCTCGAGACGTGTTTCCAACCAACTGCTGAAAGTCCCGATGTGTTCACATGTAATCCAGCTTGTCGCGACCGCCCGGGTGTTTGGAGCGCAGATCGTTCTTGTGTTCATCGACATAAGGGGTCACCAAGGTAGAGTTTTGTAGAACTGCAGGTGCTTGAGACCAAGAATATCCGTCCCTGCATATTATTGATTCCCTACCAAGCGTGGTTTTTCCAGTCAGTCTCCCCTCATACCGCGATTTAGGGAGACCTATCTTCTTAAGGCCAGGAATAAAGTCAACACAAAACCCGATGACATCCTCTGTCTGATGGCCCATGGAGATGTTCCCTTCTGGCCTAGCACGGTTACGGACATATTTCTTTAGGAATCCCATGAACCTCTCAAAGGGGAACATATTGTGTAGAAATACGGGCCCCAGAATGACAATCTCGTCGACTAGATGAACTAGGACGTGCATCATGATATTGAAGAAGGATGGTGGGAACACCAGCTCGAAACTGACAAGACATTGCGCCACATCACTCCTTAGCCTTGGTATGATTTCTGGATCGATCACCTTCTGAGAGATTGCATTGAGGAATGCACATAGCTTCACAATGGCTAATCAGACGCTTTTCCAAGAGAAGCCCCTCAATGCAACCGGAAGCAGTTGCGTCATAATCACGTGGCAGTCATGAGATTTTAGGTTCAAACTTTTTCTCAGCCATATTTATTATTCCCTTTATATTCGACGAGAAGCCACCGACCTTCATACAAAGCAGGCATTCAAAGAATATTTCCTTTTCTTCTTTGGTAAGAGCGTAGCTGGCAGGACCTTCATACTGCTTCGGAGGCATGCCGTCTTTTTCATGCAAACGTTGCAGGTCCTCTCGTGCCTCAGGTGTATCTTTTGTCTTCCCATACACGCCCAAGAAGCCTAGCAGGTTCACGCAAAGGTTCTTTGTCATGTGCATCACGTCGATCGAAGAGCGGACCTCTAGGTCTTTCTAGTAGGGTAGGTCCCAAAATATAGATTTCTTCTTCCACATGGGTGCGTGTCCCCCAGCGTCACTCGGAACAGCTAATCCGCCGGGACCCTTTCCAAAGATTACGTGTAAATCATTGACCATAGCAAGTACGTGATCACCGGTACGCATGGCGGGCTTCTTCCGGTGATCTGCCTCGCCTTTCAAATGATTGCCTTTCTTTCGACATTGATGGTTGGTCGGAAGAAATCGACGATAACCCTGTACACATTCTTCCTGCAGCTTCCCAGGTATATACTTTCGGTGTCAAGTAAATTGTGCGTGCATGCGTGGTATCCCTTGTTTGTCTGTCCTGAAAGGTTACTGAGAGCGGGCCATTCGTTGATGGTCACGAATAGCAACGCCTTTAGGTCAAATTCCTCCTGTTTGTGCTCATCCCACGTACGTACACCGTTTCCATTCCACAGCTGTAATAGTTCTTCAACTAATGGCCTTAGGTACACATCAATGTCGTTGCCGGGTTGCTTAGGGCCTTGGATGAGAACTGGCATCATAATGAACTTCCGCTTCATGCACATCCAAGGAGGAAGGTTATACATACATAGAGTCACGGGCCAGGTGCTGTGATTGCTACTCTGCTCCCCGAAAGGATTAATGCCATCCGCGCTTAAAACAAACCATACGTTCCTTGGGTCACGTGCAAACTCAGCCCAGTACTTTCTCTCTCCACTGCGACCCGTCAGCGGGTGCTCTCAACTTCTCGTCTTTCTTACGGTCCTCACTGTGCCATCGCATCAACTTGGCATGCTCTCCGTTTCTGAACAGGCGTTTCAGCCGTGGTATTATAGGAGCATACCACATCACCTTCGCAGGAACCCTCTTCCTGGGGGGCTCGCCATCAACATCACCAGGGTCATCTCGTCTGATCATATACCGTAATGCACCGCATACCGGGCATGCATTCAGATCCTTGTACGCACCGCGGTAGAGGATGCAGTCATTAGGGCATACATGTATCTTCTGCACCTCCAATCCTAGAGGGCATACTGTCGGGCAATTCGTTATCCTTTGGAAGCTTCTTCTTAAATATTTTCAGTAGCTTCTCAAATCCTTTGTCTGGCACAGCATTCTCTGCCTTCCACTGCAGCAATTCCAGTACGGTATCGAGATTTGTGTTGCCATCTTCGCAATTGGGGTACAACCCTTTTTGTGATCCTCTAACATGCGATCGAACTTCAGCTTCTCCTTTTGACTTTCGCATTGCGTCCTTGCATCGACAATGACCCGGCGGAGATCATCATCATCGGGCACATCGTCTGGTTCCTCTTGATCTTCAGCAGCTTCGCCCGTTGCAGCATCATCGTGCACATCGTCTGGTTCCTCTTGATCTTCAGGAGCATCACCGTATTCAGGGGGCACATAGTTGTCATCGTACTCTTCTTCTTCGCCGTCTTCCATCATAACCCCTATTTCTCCGTGCCTCGTCCAAACATTATAGTGTGGCATGAAACCCTTGTAAAGCATGTGGGTGTGAAGGATTTTCCGGACAGAGTAAGACTTCGTATTCCCACATATAGGGCATGGACAACACATAAAACAATTCTGCTTGTTTGCCTCAGCCACTTCGAGAAAATCATGCACGCCCTTAATGTACTCGGAGGTGTGTACATTACCGCACATCCATTGCTGGTTCATCTGCGTGCATTATATATAATTAAGTGTGTCAAAAATCATTACGTAACATCATGAATAGATAACTAAGTGACCAAATTAATAGAAGTTCATCATCACATTAAAACCAAAGTACATACATAGTTCTCATCTTCAAGCGAAAATCATTACAGAACAACATAAAGCTCTGCAGAGCATCTAAATTAATTATACCATACATTGAAACTATGTAAAAAATTTCAATGCGAAAACAAATGCGATCATAATCGCAACCAAGGTAACAACTGATCCAACGACATAATGATACCAAGCCTCGGTATGAATGGCATATTTTCTAATCTTTCTAATCTTCAAGCGCATTACATCCATGTTGATCTTGTGATCATCGACGACATCCGCAACATGCAACTCCAATATCATCTTCTCCTCCTCAATTTTTCTTATTTTTTCCTTCAAGAAATTGTTTTCTTCTTCAACTAAATTTAACCTCTCGACAATAGGGTCCGTTGAAATTTCCGGTTCAACAACCTCCTAGATAAATAAAATCTATGTAACGTTGGTCGGCATAATTTTCATAAAAAATAAATGAACCAATAGTTATGAAAAGATAATATATACCACATCCGAATCATAGATGTGACGAGGGCCGACGGGGGCGGATACCAAAACCATCACACTATATAAGATGCAATAATAAAAGTAAGATAATAATACAAGTATCTATCTAAACATATAAGTAAGAATATTTTTCCTTTCAGAAAGAAGATAAGAACAAGAGGCTCACCACGGTAGTGCCGACGATGAGATCGGCGCGGGTGATCGACGGCGGTAAAGACGGGGACGGGGCGTGACGCACCGCTAAACTTAGACAAATATTGAGGAAAATGGAGCTTGGAGGTCGAGCTTGGAGAGGAGAAAGCTTAAGTAGTGTGGCTCGGGCATTCCATCGAACACCTTGTGTGCATAGGAGGTGAGCTAGAGCACCACCAAGCCCTCTCCCCCTCGGCGGCTAGAAAAAACAGAGCAGTGTGCTCTGCTCTTACGTGAGGGGGTATATATAGGCACCTCATTGGTCCCGGTTGGTGGCATGAACCGGGACTAAAGGGCAGCCTTTGGACCCGGTTCAAGCCACCAACCGGGACCAATACTGGTGGGCCAGGAGCGAGGCCCATTGGTCCCGGTTTGTCCCACCAACCGGGGCCAAAAGGTCCAGACGAACCGGGACCAATGGCCCACGTGGCCCGGCCGGCCCCCAGGGCTCACGAACCGGGTCCAATGCCACCATTGGTCCCGGTTCTGGACTGAACCGGGACTAATGGGCTGACCCGGCCTGGACCATTGCCCCCTTTTCTACTAGTGGTATACTGGAGCGCTCGTGCCAAATTCATGGCACCCCGGACAAGCCAACTAACCACACCAACAGAGATTGCTGGGTATTCAAACAGGCCGACAAAATAAATGCCCCAAACAAGGACAAGGGGCTGCACAGCGACGATGACGAGGAGCCCCGGCGTCCGAACACGGGGGGACAAAAGAAATCCCCCCCCCCCCCCAGGTGAAAACGTTCAACATGATCTACGCCACTCACATCCCCAAGCGGGAATGGAAGCGAGCACTACGGGATGTCTACGCTATGGAGCCAGTCGCCCCCAAGTTCAACCCATGGTCAGCTTGTCCGATCACCTTTGATCGTATGGATCATCCTACTATCATCCGTCACTGCGGCTCAGCCGCATTGGTCTTAGACCCAATCATCGACGGATTCCACCTCACGCGAGTCCTTATGGACGGCGGCAGCAACCTGAACCTGCTTTAACAGGACACAGTGCGCAAAATGGGCATCGACCCCTCAAGGATCAAGCCCACCAAAACCACCTTTAAAGGTGTAATTCCTGGAGTAGAGGCCCGCTGTACGGGCTCTATAACATTGGAAGTGGTCTTCGGATCTCGGACAACTTCCGAAGCGAAGAGTTAATCTTCGATATCGTCCCTTTTCATAGTGGTTACCACGCATTGCTCGGACGAACCGCATTCGCTAGATTCAATGCGGTACCACACTATGCATACCTCAAGCTCAAGATGCCAGGCCCGCACGGGGTCATAACAGTCAACGGAAACATGGACCGCTCTCTCCGTACAGAAGAGCATACTGCAGCCCTCGCGGCAGAGGTACAATGCGGCCTCCTCCGGCAAACCACCAATCCGGCGACGACAACCTCAAACACCGTCAAGCGAGTCCGGAGCACCCCGCAACAGGATCATCATGCACGCCAAGAGCGCGATTAGCAGTCCGGCCTCCGCTTACACCCCATTAAAGCAGCATTCGCGCCACGCGTATACAATTACGCACTCAAAATACCATGGGCACAGATGGAGGCACAGCAGTGACTCGGTCAACAGTGCGGTATCACCGCAACATACCTTCATAATCTTTCCCTTTTACGTTTCAGGACATTGCTTTAGTGCAGCCTCTTCAGAAGAGCCGGATTGCCGGACTTACATAGGAGAGAAAACCAAGGAGGCAACAGGCTTTGCGCACAGAAGGAAACACCCAGGTGGAATCTATTTACGATCGTTATACCTGTTTTATCTATCTGTACGTGACCTGCCCCTGGATAGGACATGTCAAATAGTCCTATTTATCTCCGCTTAATGAATTCATTGTAAACATACGCTTAAACGTATTATTCATCAATGGGAGATCACATATAGCGTCAGCTTATCAGTCTTATTTGAGCATTTTTTTCTCACAAAATGTTTATTTGATATTGCATCCGTACACCTTGGTACGTTCAGTTTGCCAGGGGCTTCTGATGGCGCCCCATAATATGGCAAGTCAAGTCCGAACACTTTCAACAGTGCGGCAACCCGAACTTATAGCACTATATGCATCAGCTCCGAATCATGTCTTGGGTCTACAGTTGGGATAGCCCGACTCCCTTGTTTTGGTACCTTACGTTCTGTTATATCGGCTAAGGTAGCGCAGGGAGAACTACTGCGATTGTGTCCCGGTTCTTCCGGACAAGCACCTCAGTAGAGAAAGCCGAAAACTGACCGGCATGATGTGGCGAGAGCTGGTCGCTGTTCGAGAGGTCTTCAAATCCTTAAAGAATTTTCCGCTTTAGGCGATAAATCGGCTTCGTCCGATCTAGGCGTATATAGCGCCCCAATTCGGCCTTCCGGATTCTAGGGGCTTTGCCGAAATTTAAAATAGTAGACTTCTATGGCTAAGTGAAAGTTATAAAGCCGCATAGTCTGATTGCCTTGTTCCCTACGCCGGACACCTCCTTAAGGGACCAAACATTTGGATAAAGAGTGTCCGGGTTTCCACGAACACCCCAGACTAGTTACGTGGGGGCGGAAGCCGACGACTGGCCTACTTTCAGAATTTTATAAATAGCCGCACATAAGGTAATATTTTAAATAACAAAAGCGCTACATAGCGCAAGTAACTTCGTCCTTAAATTACAAACATGAAAGAAGTGAATTCATTCTAAGATTGTGTCCTTGGTACATTCATCAGCCACGAGACGAGCGCCCTTCATAATGCCATCGTAATACTTCTCCGGATAGCGATGCGCCTTGCCCTCCGGCGGCCCGTCCTTCACCAGCTTCTCCGCATCCAGCTTGCCCCAATGCACCTTCGCGCGGGCAAAGGCCCGACGGGCACCCTCAATGCAAATGGACCGCTTGATGACTTCGAGCCGCGGATAGGCATTCACCATCCGCTTGATCAGGCCGAAGTAGCTAGTCGGCAGGGGCTCACCAGGCCACATCTGGACTATGAAATCTTTCATAGCCGTTTCGGCCGCCCTGTGGAGTTCGACCAACTGCTTCAGTTGGTCACTCAGAGGCATTGTATGTTCGGCCCCAGCATACTGGGACCAGAACAGCTTCTCTGTTGAGCTCCCCTCCTGGGCATGGTAGAACTCCGCGGCATTCGATACGCTGCGTGGCAGATCTGCGAATGCCCCTGGAGAGATCCGAACTCGGGTAAGTAAAAGAAACGCCTCCTCCACATGTTTGCTTTGCATAGAGAATTTCTTACCCGCTGCTATTTTTTTGGCCTCTTGGACTTCCTGCTGTGCCTTCTCGGCTTCGGCCTTGGCGTATTTTATACTAGCAAGGGCCTTCGCAAGCTCGGCCTCTTTTGCCTTAAGCTCATGCTCCACAGACTCGAACTTTTTGCCGAGCTCCTGGAGCTCTTTTTGTACCTCGCCCACTCTGGCATCCTGCTTCTCGCGCTCTGTGCTTTCCAAGGCCGCCTTGTCTTCGGCCTCGAACAACGCTTTCTTTAGAGAGGCCACTTCGGTGGTGGCCCCTGTTACAAAATCACGACGCTTCGTTGTTAGAATAACTAATTTTATATACCCTTCATTATGTGAGAGCGGGGAATTACTCACCTTTGCTCTCTTCGAGCTGCCTCTTCGTGAGGTCGAGCTCTCCCTGCGCCTGCTCCAGATCCCCTTTTAGTCCGGCGATCTCGGCTACGCGGACAGCAGCAGCAAGCAGCATGGCCTGCTTATTCACATTAACACTTATTATTAGACTCCTGCGGATTATAATTGACCCTCCGTTTGGTTTTTCTTTCCGAACACCAAACAGAGTGTCAGGGGCTACTACCTATCGGGTGGTAATTTCACATATTTTTTACTTACCTCAAAGCATGTCAGGAGGCTGGTGCAAGCTTCAGTTAGCCCGCTCTTGGCGGACGAAACCTTCTGAATCACCGCACTCATAAGAGTACGGTGCTCTTCATCCATGGAAGCGCCGCGAAGCGCTTCCAACAGACAATCCGGCGCCTCGGGTGCAACGGAAGTCCTCGACACCGACGGCTCGCCCTCCCTAACGAGCGGCTGCCCGCCTGAGTCCGGAACCACTAAAGGCTCCGGGAAAGTGTTCAGCTGAGAGCCCAGCCTACTATGGCTCTCACCGACACGATCCGCGGGGATCTTGAACCCCGCTTGTCCGACATCTGGAATTCCGCCTTGGGGCGTCTCCAGAATCACCTCCCCCCGCTCGGGGAGCCTTCGGGACAACACCTCCACATCATCCGCGGGTTGAGATGTGGTGGCCGTCGGGAGCGAGTTCATCTCCGAATCGCTCAGGGATCCATCCGAAGAAGATACCTCGGGATGAACCCTGGCCGGACTGCATATACGTTCGACGTTATAAAAAGACTGTGAAGTAAGTCATTGCAGGGTGCGGATACTTACGATCGCGCTAGGGGTTTCCACCTGGGCAGCCACCCCTCCTCGCTATGGGCGGCCGTGGCGGAGTAGTCCGCAAGGGACACCTTTCCCTTCTTGGACGACCCAGCCTCCCCCTCCGGGGCGGCTTTCCTCTTTTTCTCCTCCTAGTGCGGGGAGGTAGAGTTTCTTCTTGCTTCCCCCCGCCCCCACGGGAGGAATCTGTCTCGTCGTCATCAGACGACGTGGGTATGACGACCTTGCGCCGAGGGCCTTTTCCGGCCCCCTCGTCCGCCTTCTCGGGCCCCTCACCCTCTTCGGATGGGACGGTCCCTTCTTCTTCCTCCCCTTCGGGGGAGGAGTGTGCCTCGTCGTCTTTGGACGAGGCTTCTGGCGCAACCTTATGTCGGAGACTCTTTCAGATCCCCGGGGCCTTCTTATCGGCCTTCTTCTCCGGCACCTTGTAGGGCGCCGGGACCAGCATATCCGTCAGGAGAGCATTAGCTGGGCTTTCTGGCAGCGGAGCCGGACAGTCAATCTGCTCCGCGGTCTCCACATAATCCTGAACAAATATGCACAATTACTTAAGGCTCCCCCATGAATATATTGGGAAGAACCGAATCTGGTGGTAGCCTGAGAACTCACCTGACTAGGAGCACACGCGGCGTGGAGCCCACGGTCCTCGGACATGGGAGGAGGTACTTCGGAGGCCTTGAACAATGCCTTCCACGCATTTTTGTGCTTCATGCCGTAGAGCCTCTGAAGCGTCTGGTGTTCGGCTGGGACAAACTCCCACAGATTGAATGCCCGCCTTTGGCATGGCAGAATCCCGCGCACGAGCATGACCTGGATCACGTTGACAAGCTTGATGTTCTTGTCCTTCATGCTCTTGATGCATTTTTGGAGACCGGTCAGCTCTGCAGATTCGCCCCAGGACAGGCCCCTCTTTTCCCAGGAGGTGAGCCGCATGGGGGTTCCGGATCGGAACTCAGGGGGTCGCCGCCCAGTTGGCGTCGCGCGGCTCGGTGATTTAGAACCACCCCGACTGCCACCCCTTCACAGTTTCCGCAAAGGAGCCGTCAAGCCAGGTGACGTTAGGCATCTTGCCCACCATGGCTCCTCCGCACTCCGCTTGCTGGCCACTCACAATCTTCGGCTTCACGCAGAAGATTTGCAGCCACAAGCCGAAATGAGGCTTGATGCGGAGGAAGGCCTCGCATACGATGATGAATGCCGAGATGTTGAGGACGAAGTTCGGGGCTAGATCATGGAAATCTAGCCCGTAGTAGAACATGAGCCCGCGGACGAAGGGGCGAAGTGGAAACCCCAGTCCACGGACGAAGTGGGCGAGAAACACGACCCTCTCGTGGGGTCCTAGGATTGGAATGACCTGCCCGTCGTCTAGTAGCCGGTGCGCTATGTCTGCGGCCAAGTATCCGGCCGCCCGAAGATTCGCGATATTCTTCTCCTTCACGGTGGAAGCCACCCACTTGCCTCCTGCTCCGGACATGTTTAGCTGTGTGGAGAAAACTTGGACTAGGGCGCTGGAGCTCGAGGGGGCAAGAGTGGGCAAAGGAGGAAGAAGGCGTGGGTAAAAAGGGAGAACTCTTATCCGTTTATAGAGGCGACGGAAGCGGTGCGCCTCCCCACTTACCCGTTGCGAATCGCTCACCTCCCAAGCACCATGATTGATGGCGTGGTGGGATTACCCATACCCGTATTGATGAGAATCCCGTGATAAGGGGACACGATCTCTGCTTTGACAAGAAGTGTCAAGGAAACCGCCTCGCAATATGCGCTGTGGCTGGTTATAGGAAAACGGTTCGAATAATGACCCAACCGTAATGACATGTCATGTTGTCTAAAAAAGTTGTCAGCAGATTGCATTTGTGAAATATCATTCTCTCTACGGCGATATGTGAAGATCATTTTGTAGATTCGGACACGGTTGAAGTGTTCGATAATTACCTTGGAGTATTCGGAGAAGGAACCTGTCTTGCAATGCCAAAGACAAGACTGCACGCCGGACTCATCGTCATTGAAGCCTGGTTCAGGGGCTACTGAGGGACTCCTGGATTAGGGGGTATCCGGACAACCGGACTGTATGCATCGTCCGGACTATTGAAGCGTGAAGATACAAGACTCAAGACTTCGGCCCGTGTCCGGATGGGACTCTCCTTTGCGTGGAAGGAAAGCTTGGCGATCCGGATATTGTGTTTCCTTCCTTGTAACCGACTCCGTGTAAACCCTGGCCCTCTCCGGTGTCTATATAAACCAGAGAGGTTGGTCCTTAGAAGGACGATCACAATTACAATCATACCATCATAGGATAGCTCTTAGGGTTTAGCCTCTACGATCTCGTGGTAGATCTACTCTTGTACTACCCATATCTTCAATATTAATCAAGCAAGAAGTAGGGTTTTACCTCCATCGAGAGGGCCTGAACCTGGGTAAACATTGTGTCCCTTGCTTCCTGTTACCATCAGCCTAGACGCACAAATCGGTACCCCCTACCCGAGATCTGCCGGTTTTGACACCGACAGGCTGCTCGATGCGAGGTTGGATAGAGACGGTCGCGGCTCTCCAGGGGGGCAGCTCTCCCGCGATGTGCGGGGGCTCAACGTGCAATCAACTCAAAGCAGGGCCCGGAGTCCAATTCTTCTCAGGGTCGTTGTTAGGTTGACCTCCGCTCCCTTTTTTTTAATCTGTAGTTATAGTAAACGGCCGAACAAATCCTTCTCCAAGGGGCCGTAACCCTAACTCTTCTCCAACTTAAATCTCATGGATTGTAAAATCTGGACAGATGAACTCGAAGCTATAGCAGATCCTTCCGAGCTGAGTCATTCTTCATCTGAAAAAATTGCTAACTTCTAGATCCCTGGGAGAGATCCCTCCAAGACTCAACACCACCGTGCGCAGGCCCCACGGTGGGCGCCAATTGTCGTGGAATAGTCATGATAGACGTCCTAGTGTGAGGACTTAGTCGCGAGGCCAACGCATCTAT
The DNA here is from genome assembly GCA_021605145.1 of Aegilops bicornis. Lineage (NCBI taxonomy): Eukaryota > Viridiplantae > Streptophyta > Magnoliopsida > Poales > Poaceae > Aegilops > Aegilops bicornis. The sequence goes on from CM038674.1 coordinate 685,147,999, forward strand.
GTGGTAGCTTGCGAGGGGTTGATCGGGATGAGAGACGCGAGGCGGATCAACACACAAGATAAGGATTTAGACAGCTTCGGGCCCTGGGAAACACCATCTAGTAATAGCCCTACATGTTGTTTGTGTCTAGGTCTCATTATGCTCATCAGGGAGTGGCCGCATAAGCCGGCTCTCCTAATTGTGTCTAACCTTAGAGATTTCTCTCCTTCCTCTTGGGGTGCCCCGCCCCTCCTTATATAAGTTGAAGGGGCGGGTTCCATGTAGAGTCAATCTCGGATTAGAACTTAACCTATTCTGATGTCTTACCATGGTTTCTTAATGTCTGGCTTACAATCTGACTTACAATCTGGCTTACCATCTACTGGCTTACAATCTGACTTACAATCTGGCTTACCATCTGGCTTACCTTTTGCCCGCTTACCATCTACGGATTATAATCTGTCCGTCGGCTTACAATCTGGCTTAACTGTCCGTCAACTTACAATCTGGCTTAACTGTCCGCTGGCTTATAATCTGCCGAGTTACCCAGCCGGGTCATACCTTCGGTCGGGTCACACCGCGGGGTATATCTCCGACAGCTTGTATATTCCAATGATGGGCTTCCTCAAAAGTGCCTAGGTCTTCGTGAGCAAGCAAGTTGGAAGCACACCTACTTAGTTTATTTTTTTGAGCTTTCATAAACTTATAGCTCTAGTGCATTCGTTGCATGGAAATACCTACTCACTCACATTGATATATATTGATGGGCATCTCCATAACCCGTTGATACGCCTAGTTGATGTGAGACTATCTTCTCATTTTCTGTCTTCTCTGCAACCATCATTCTATTCCACCTATAGTGCTATGTCCATAGCTCGCGCTCATGTATTGCGTGAAGATTGAAAAAGTTTGAAAATACTAAAGCATGAAACAATTGCTTGGCTGGAACCGGGGTTGTGCATGATTAAATACTTTGTGTGATGAAGATAGAGCATAGCCAGACTATATGATTTTGTAGGGATAACTTTCTTTGCCCATGTTATTTTGAGAAGACATGATTACTTTGTTAGTATGCTTGAAGTATTATTATTTTTATGTCAATATTAAATTTTTATCTTGAATATTTCGGATCTAAACATTCATGCCACAATAAAGAAAATTATATTGATAAATATGCTAGGTAGCATTCCACATCAAAAATTCTGTTTTTATCATTTACCTACTCGAAGACGAGCAGGAATTAAGCTTGGGATGCTTGATACGTCTCCAACATATCTATAATTTTTTATTGTTCCATGCTATTATATTATCTATTTTGGATGTTTAATGGGCATTAATATGCTTTTTTATATTATTTTTGGGACTAACCTATTAACCGGAGGCCCAATGCCAATTTTTTTTTGCCTATTTTAGAATTCTACAGAAAAGGAATACCGAATGGAGTCCAAACGGAATGAAACCTTCGCGAGGATCTTTCTTGGACCAAAAGCAATCTAGAAGACTTGGAGTTGAAGTCTGGGACTCTACGAGAAGGCCGCGAGGCAGGAGGGCGTGCCCAGGGGGTAGGCGCGCCCCCCACCCTCGTTGGCCCCTCGTAGCTCCATCGACGTACTTTTTTTGCCTATATATACTCTTATACCCTAGAAAAATCAGGGGGAGCCACGAAACCACTTTTCCACCGCCGCAACCTTCTGTACCCGTGAGATCCCATCTTGGGGCCTTTTCCGGTGATCTGCCGGAGGGGGAATCGATCACGGAGGGCTTCTACATCAACACCATTGCCTCTCCGATGAAGCGTGAGTAGTTTACCACAGACCTTCGGGTCCATAGTTATTAGCTAGATGGCTTCTTCTCTCTCTTTGATTCTCAATACAAAGTTCTCCTCGACGTTCTTGGAGATCTATTCGATGTAATACTCTTTTGTGGTGTGTTTGCCGAGATCCGATCAATTGTGGATTTATGAACAAGATTATCTATGAATATTATTTGGTTCTTCTCTGAATTCTTATATGCATGATTTGATATCTTTGCAAGTCTATTCAAATTATCGGTTTAGTTTGGCCTACTAGATTGATCTTTCTTGCAATGGGAGAAGTGCTTACCTTTGGGTTCAATCTTGCGGTGTCCTTTCCCAGTGACAGTAGGGCAGCAAGGCACATATTGTATTGTTGCCGTCGAGGATAAAAATATGGGGTTTATATCATATTGCTTGAGTTTATCCCTCTAAATCATGTCATCTTGCTTAATGTGTTACTCCATTCTTATGAACTTAATACTCTAGATACTAGATGCATGTTGGATAGCGGTCGATGTGTGGAGTAATAATAGTAGATGCAGAATCATTTCGGTCTACTTGACACGGACGTGATGCCTATGTTCATGATCATTTGCTTAGATGTCTTCATAATTATGCGCTCTTCTATCAATTGCTTGGCAGTAATTTGTTCACCCACCGTAATACATGCTATCTCGAGAGAAGCCACTAGGGAAACCTATGGCCCCCGGGTCTCTTTCCTATTATATTACATCTCCTTTATTTACATTGCATCTTGTTTACTATTTTGCAATCTTTACTTTCCAATCTATACAAGAAAAATACCAAAAATATTTACTTTATTATCTTTATTAGATCTCACTTCTGCGAGTGACCTAAAGGGATTGACAACCCCTTTATCGCGTTGGTTGCAAGGTTCTTGATTGTTTGTGCAAGTATGACTTGTGTGTCGTCTCCTACTGGATGGATACCTTGGTTCTCAAAACTGAGGGAAATACTTAAACTACTTTGCTGCATCACCCTTTCCTCTTCAAGGGAAAACCAACGCCTGCTCAAGAGGTAGCACATACCCATCATGGAACATCAACTACTTTTGCACCCACAAGATAATTTCCCTCATAGCTGGTCTTCCAAGATTGAATCATGTCTTTGGCTTTGTCCAGTTCTTATTTCCTTTCGGTGGTTGCATGTTTTGTAACGGTCTATGACATAGCGCCTCCTGATCGACTCTTGCCTTAGTATTATCCTTTGACATCCCATCTATGCCAAATAATGTACCAGAAAGTGCGTCGGTGATATTTTTCTCGGTGTGCATCACGTCGATGTTGTGTGGGCAAAGGAGGTCTTTGAAGTAAGGCAGATCCCACAAGCATGTCTTGTGAGTCCATGCGTGTTGCGAATTATACCCCTTGAAATACCCTGGCGCTCTGGATCTGGCTCGAGAGCGTTTAACTGATCCAGGATCTCTTGTCCTGTTAACGGAGGTGGTGCACGGTCTTTGACAACTCTACCTTTGATGAATTTCTGCTTGTCTTTCCAAAACTTATGGCGAGGATGCAGGAACGGTCTATGCAAGTCGAAGCAAGAAAACTTGCGACCGGCCTGAAGCCAACAAAACTGAAGAGCTCCCTTGCATGTGGGGCACAGGAACCTTCCATGCACACACCAACCAATGAATAGCGCATACGCCGGCAAGTCATGCGTCGAGTACATGTACCAGACACACCTTATTAAGTTCTTTTTGCTAAAGGCGTCGCATGTCTTGAACCCATTATCCCAGGCTTCTTGCAATTCGTCCTTCAGCGGCTACATGTACACATTCATATTCTTCCACGGATAGTTGGGCCATGGAATTACCAACGTCAGGAAAATGTTCTTTCTTTGCATAATCTATCCGGGGGGGATTGAGTGGAATAGCCAATACGGGCCAACAACTGTATTGGGTTGCCATCAGACCAAACACACTGAACCCATCTGTGTTGATGGTGACTTGAGGATGCCTTGGATCTACCACTTTGTTTGTCATGTAATGCATTGAAGCGCTTCCACGCTTCACCGTCTGATGTGTGCACCATTGATGTCTACTACACAACCTTCTTCTTGTAGATGTTGTTCGGCCTCCAAGTGCAAAGGTTTGTAGGACAGTAGAAAATTTCCCTCAAGTGGATGACCTAAGGTTTATCAATCCGTGGGAGGCGTAGGATGAAGATGGTCTCTCTCAAACAACCCTGCAACCAAATAACAAAAGAGTCTCTTGTGTCCCCAACACACCCAATACAATGGTAAATTGTATAGGTGCACTAGTTCGGCGAAGAGATGGTGATACAAGTGCAATATGTATGGTAGACAAAGGTATTTGTAATCTGAAATTATAAAAACAGCAAGGTAGCAAGTAACAAAAGTGAGCGTAAACGGTATTGCAATGGTAGGAAACAAGGCCTAAGGTTCATACTTTCACTAGTGCAAGTTCTCTCAACAATAATATCATAACTAGATCATATAACTATCCCTCAACATGCAACAAAGAGCCATTCCAAAGTCATTAATAGCGGAGAACAAACAAAGAGATTATGGTAGGGTACGAAACCACCTCAAAGCTATCCTTTTTGATCTATCTATTCAAGAGTCTGTAGTAAAATAACATAGAGCTATTCTTTCCGTTCGATCTATCATAGAGTTCATACTAGAATAACACCTTAAGACACAAATCAACCAAAACCCTAATGTCACCTAGATACTCCATTTCACTTCAAGTATCCATGGTCATGATTATAAGATATGCATCACACAATCTCAGATTCATCTATTCAACGACACAAAGTACTTCAAAGAGTGCCCCAAAGTTTCTACCGAAGAGTCAAGACGAAAACGTGCGCCAACCCCTATGCATAGAATCCCAAGGTCATGGAATCTGCAAGTTGATCACATAAACATACATCAAGTAGATCACGTGAATATCCCATTATCACCATAGATAAGCACGGCAAGACATACATCAAGTGTTCTCAAATCCTTAAAGACTCAATCCGATAAGATAACTTCAAAGGGAAAACTCAATCCATTACAAGAGAGTAGAGGGGGAGAAACATCATAAGATCCAACTATAATAGCAAAGCTCGCGATACATTAAGATCGTGCCAAATCAAGAACACGAGAGAGAGAGAGAGAGAGAGAGAGAGAGAGAGATCAAACACATAGCTCTTTGGTACATACCCTCAGCCCCGAGGGTGAACTACTCCCTCCTCGTCATGGAGAGCGCCGGGATGAGGAAGATGGCCACCGATGATGGATCCCTCCTCCAGCAGGGTGCCGGAACAAGGTCCCGTTTTTGGTGGCTACAGAGGCTTGCGGCGGCGGAACTCCCGATCTATTGTTGTCCTTGGTGTTTTTAGGGTATATGGACTTATATAGGTGAAAGAAGTCGGTCGGGGGACGCTCGAGGGGCCCACGAGACAGGGGGCGCGCCCAGTAGGGGGGCGCCCCCCAACCTCGTGGCCACCTCGAAGCTTCCTTGACTTCAACTCCAAGTCTCCTGGATCCACATCCGTTCCAAAAATAACGCTCCCGAAGGTTTCATTCCGTTTGGACTCCGTTTGATATTCCTTTTCTTCGAAACACTGAAATAGGCAAGAAAACAACAATATGGGTTGGGCCTCCAGTTAATAGGTTTGTCCCAAAAATAATATAAAAGTGTATAATAAAGCCCATAATCAATCAAAACAGATAATAAAATAGCATGAATGCTTCATAAATTATAGATACGTTGGAGATATATCAACCATCAACAGCTTCCCATCTGCATCTAGTTGGGTTCTTTTGCCCGTTTTGTGCCATGTCATCTGTCTTGTCCTCTCTTCGACCATGAAAATACATTGAAGTCTTGGTACGATTGGCATATACCGAAGAACATTAACGGGGATTTTGGTCTGCGTCTTCTCACCCATACCGTTGTCTATCACAACATACCTGGATGACTTGCAAATGGGACAATAGTTCAAGTCCGCATACTGAAGCCTAAATAAGGCACATGCATTCTCACAAGCATGTATCTTCTCATAAGGCATCTTAAGAGAACGGAGGATTTTGTCTGACTGGTACTGGTTTGCAGGTAGTACATGGCCTTTGGGTAGCAAACGTCCAAATACTATCGTCATCGCGTCGTAGCATTCTATGCCCAAGTTGAATTGAGCCTTCAGAGCCATCATTCGTGAGATGGCATCCAGTTGACAAAGCTCAGTGTGCTCGTGCAGAGGACGTTTTGAAGACTCCAACATTTCATTGAAGGCCTTTGCAGATTCCTCCATCTCATCATCCGAGTCCCGAGCATCATCAAAGTCTTGCACCATGTCTTGCATCCCGGTACCATGCTCGTCGGTGTGATGACGAAGCACCTCAGCTCTGACATGTTGGGCAGACACGCCATGAAATGTCCACACCGTATAATTTGGCGTACAACCCTCTTCTACAGGTGTTTGCCCATTTCATCCTCTATCCTCTTGTGCCAATTGTTGCACCCGGCATAGGGGCACCAGGTTGTCCTTTGGCCATTTGCAAATGTAGCTCTCAGAAACCCCTTGGTTTTTGTTAACCATTCATGGTCATATCTTTCTGACTAGTGTGGCCGGTGTACATCCACGCACGACCACTCATCTTGCCTAGCTACTGGACACATAAGAAATATATACATAAATCAACATGTATATATTCATCAGTTAATGGAGTTTGTCACTTTTATTACATCCATGCAACCTAGACTCTAATAGGTAAAGATAGGTCCTAATCCCACCCGAGTATGTGTAGATTGGGTACGTTTTCCCATGCTCTGCTCCGGATCTGACGCTAAATTTCGGCCGCACCTCCCCGTTGTTCTCCTGATACACGTCTCGGCAATAAGCAGAAAGGATGTGTACCCGAAGGACAATAGGGAGGCACTAACAAAATTCTTCATCGGATCCGGAGCAGATCATATGGGAAAAACGAACCCAATCTACACATACTCGGGCTATCCATGGATAATGTTGGACAATTCGAAAGAATCACGGTTATAAATATGCAAATGAATGCATATTTATAGATGTAACCCTTTCAAACGGTAGACACATAGTGGTCATGCATACTGATGATTGAAGACACCTATAGCTAGCAAGTTTGATCGGCACGAAGACGAGGCGCGCCCTCTGGTATGGGCGACGACGTCGGGACCGGCAGGATCCACTAGCTCCACCATCTATCCAATCGGCGACCGTTGATCCACGACCGGTGACCCTCTTTTTCTACTTTTCCTACTTCGTTTTTTAATCTTCTACTTCTACTTCTTTTTTTTCATCATCATCATCATCTTCTTCTTCTACTTATTGTTCTTTTTTTATCTTCTTCTTCTTCTTCTCTTAAAAACAGAAAAAAAAAATCTAAACTAAATGTAACCTAAAATAAACTAAATTAACCTAAACTAAACTAAACTAACCTAAACTAAACAAATATAAACTAAATCTAAAAAAACATAAAAAAACAACTCACCACGAGGAGGCGGGGCAGCGGCGGGTGGGGCGGGCGGCCGGCGAAAGAGGTGGCGCGGGCGGCGGCGGCTCGGGCACGGGGAGGCGGGCGGCCGACGCCGAGGCGACCGAGGCTCGGCGGCTCAGGCTCGAGGCGCCCGAGGCCGGGCGGTTCGGGCACGTGGGCTGCGGCGCGGGTGTGGTGAGGGGAGGGAGAGAGTAGGGAGAGAGAGGGGGTGGGGCTGGCCACTTTTTAGTTAGGTCAAAGAGCCTAGCTAACGAATGGTAGTTTGGCCACTTTCTTTGTCGTCTGCTGACGGCAAACAAAGTGGCCGTTAGGTGGTTCTCGTTAGTGGGCCACCATCTCTCTTTGTTGTCTGCTAGCAGAGACGACAAAGCTTCTATGTCGTCTGCTAGCAGACGACAAAGAGCAGGATGATGGCAAACACCCTCTTTGGCGTCCGCTCTTTCTTTGCCGTCAGCTTTCTGTAAGCTGCTGGCAAAGACCTCTTTGTCATCAGCTAGCAGACGACAAAGAGCTAGCTGACGTCAAAGCTCTCCCTATTATCCTTAGTCTAGTGGTCAAGTAGAACTAAGTAATAGAGAAATAAAATTGATCTTGCAAAAGACTGTTAATAAGTCCAGGAAGAATTGGTCTAAGAAACTCGATGATGCATTATGGGCTTATAGAACTGCTTATAAAACCCTATGGGTATGTCTCCGTATAAAATGGTTATGGAAAAGCATCTCACTTACCTCCTGAAATAGAACATAAAGCTTATTGGGCAATTAAAGAACTTAACTATTATTTCAAACTTGCCGGTGAGAAGAGGTTGTTTGACATTAGCTCACTTGATGAATGGAGAACCCAAGCCTATGAAAATGCCAAGTTGTTTAAAGAAAAGGTTAAAAGATGGCATGACAAAATAATAAAAAAACGTGAATTTAATGTAGGTGACCATGTCTTGCTATACAATTCTCGTCTAAGATTTTTTGCAGGGAAACTTCTCTTTAAATGGGAAGGGCCTGCATTGTTGAGGAAGTTTATCGTTCCGGTGGGCAATAATCCAAAGGTGGTAAACGGGCAAAGAACCAATATTATTAAAACCATAACACCGGAGGAGTACATAAGGGAAACCTACCAGAACATAGCAGGACTCTAAAAAGGAGTAGGTATGTGATACGGTAACTAAACTAACTCCAAAAGTTTTCTTAAGGCAATTTTACTCCGTTTAGGAATATTTAAAAAATTAGAAAAATAAAAAGTAGTCAGAATAGTGCACGAGGAGGCGACAAGCCTTGGGGGCGCGTCCTACCCCCCTGGGCACTCCTCCTTGGCTTGTGGCCACCTCGTGTGCCCTCCGGACTCTGTTTTTTTGCAGGATACTTCTTTTGGTCGGTAAAAACTTATTATACAATCTCCTAAAGGTTTTGACTATACCTGGCCATGGGAAGCCCGGCCCGGCCAGACCCGGCCCGAAAAAGCCCGACCCGGCCCGGCCCGACGCTGCCCCCGGGCTGGGCTCGGGCCTAGTTTTTGAGCCCGAAGGCCGGGCCGGGCCCGGGCCCGTCGTTTTTGCATTTTTCTGAAGGTCGGGCCGGGCCGGCCCTAAGCCCGACGGGCTTTTACGTGATCGGGCCGGGCTCGGGCCCAGAAACACAGGCCCGATGGCTGGGCCGGGCCGGGCCCGGGCCTGGTTTTTTTGTGTCGGGCTTGGCTAGGCCCGGCCCGAAGCCCGGCCCGGCCCGAGGTTTGGCCAGGTATAGTTTTGACCACCGTACCATGGCAACATCTTTTGTTCTTGTTTCAAACTGTTTTTTCGATAGATGTAGATCACCATGATGTCCCCAAGCGCGCAGAAGGACAAGTTCTTTGAGAAGGTTATCAACCCCTACCTCACGGAGGTGCTCCAACACCCTCAAACCATTGGGATGCGTGAGGGGATGCTGCACATCCGGGATGTTCAAGGGCCAAAGAAAACCAGAAGCATGGAGACCGGCCTCGGAGCAATGGAGCAGCAAGTCTTCAAGTGCCAAGGGATGGTGGAATGTGGACTCAACGCCAATCACTCCATGATCACGGAATTTACCTATGATCATAAGGTGCTGATTTGGATCCACATGTTTCATGCTATGGTTGGATTTATCTTAATTTTTCTTTCATACTTGCGGATGCTTGCGAGAGGGGTTAATCGTAAGTGGGAGGCTTGTCCAAGTAAGGACATCACCCAAGCACCGGTCCACTCACATATCAAATTATCAAAGTAACGAACGCGGATCATATGAGCATGATGAAAACTAACTTGACAGTAATTCGCATGTGTCCTTGGTAGCGCTTTGCTTTATATAAGAACCTGTCAAGGCTTGTCCTTTGCTATAAAAAGGATTGGGCTGCCTTGCTACACCCTTGTTACACTTGTTACTTGTTACCCGTTACAATTTATCTCATCACAAAACTATTTGTTACCGATAATTTCAGTGCTTGCAGAAAATACCTTGCTGAAAGTTGCTTGTCATTTCCTTCTGCTCCTCGTTGAGTTTGACACTCTTACTTATCGAAAGGACTATGGTTAATCCCCTATACTTGGGTCATCAGTGCTCGACGCCAGTTGTTGTATTCGGCATGTTTATAGACTTCTAGAAAAGATCAATTTTATGGAGGTCCAAAATCCCAAAAAAAACTCTTAGAAATTATTTTGCGTTAGTAAGCTTTTGAGAGAGTGGGAGTCACTGACCTAGGCCAGGGGGTGGCCCACAACCCTCACGCGCCCCACCACACGGCCATAGGGCACGTGGTGGGACTGTGTAGGGCGTCCCGGTGCTCCGTTCCACTGCCTCTTGATATCTATATTTACCATTCATCCTGAAACCCTAAATATCAAGGAGCTCTTACGTTTCCACCACCGCACCTTTCCGTTCCTTGCGATCCAATATGGAGGCCTTTTTCGGTACTCAGCCAAAGGGGTAAATCATAAAGATGGCCATCTCCATCAACTTGAAGGCCATCATGATCGCCCGTGAGTAGTTTCCTTTGGACTATGGATCCACATTAGTAGTTAGTTGGTTTTCTCTCTCATGTTTCTCCATACAAAATAGAACATGCACTTTCCTACATGATTGTGATCCATCTGACGTAGTATGTTGGTGTCTTTGTTGTGATATGATGAATTGACACTTTATGTATAGATTTATCCATGATTCTTTTGATATCTACTTGGTTTGTTAGCTGTATAATTCTTATTCATGTATCCTCTCCGATCTATGTTCTTTCTTTAGCCAAGTTTGATGGATGATCTACTTGGTTTGTTTGCTGCATAATAATTATTCATATATGCCCTCCTATCTATCTATATTTCTTTTACCAAGTTTGATGGATGATCTACTTGGTTTCTTTGCTGCATAATCCTTATGGCCAAAGGGCATCGAGAGAGGAGCCATGAGGCCACTAGACGGGCCCACCATGCGGCCAGGGGGCGCGTGGCCAAGCCGTCTGGCGCCCTTGTGGCACCACTCAGGCCCATTTGCCGTCTCTGGTCTTCATAGTTTCCATATACAATTCACAAAAATACCCAACACAATTGGAGCTCTGGAAATTTGACTTTTCTTCTATTGCAAATTAGGTGCAAATTCCCAGTTGTTTGGTAATTTCCCTCTTTGTGTATATCTTGCATTTGAAGAGGAAAAGGACATTAGAAGTGCATCATAATGTGAAATATATCGTTGAAATAAGATATATTACATTAGGAAACAGTGACGCAAAATGGACGTATGAGGACGAGCGATGACGGCAGTGCGTCTTCAGCTCGTTCCAGTGCTTGTATTCATCGTTTGGTGGTCTATGAATATGGATCTAATTTTTGTTACTTCTGGTGTTCTTTGTGTTGTGATGTTTGAGGAATATATTGGAAGTTTATCCCACAAAAAAATTCCCCTTTGGATTGAAACATAAACACTTAGGCCAATTAGACCAGGAGAGCGTGGAGCTATGAGGGAGAGATCCCCTTTGGATTGTTGTGTTGCAATAGGGAGTTTTTCACACATATATAAAGGTTGAGAGGGAAGGGGGGGGGGCAAGAGAAGGAGTTCTTCTCTTTCACTTTGAGGAAGGAGGGAAGGACTCCCTCCTAATAGGATTCAGCCTAGACCTTCCTTAGGGAGGTGGCACCCCATATGGGCCCCACTGGGCCAACTACGGGTGGTCATCTTATGATGGTTCTCCACAACTTTCTTCCATAAATAAAATCTCAGATTTTTCGGATGTCTTTGGAACCCATTCTGAGACCCCCAAAACTTTTCATATACAGATCTGGACTTTCCAGAATCATGTTATACCTTTTCACAGTTGAACAAAGTTTCTATAAATTCAAATCAATCTTTAGACTGTTGGTTCTGAATTGGGTTCCTATCTTCATCCTGCTTTCCTTGTTAGATATCTAAACCCTAACACTAGCCGTCCACGCATTTCTCAAACACGCTACCAGGTGTAGCCATCCACCTATTTCTCAAACGCACCGCCAAGCGGCGCTAGCCTTCTATCCTTATTGCCCACATTTCTCGACCCTCCACCATAGTCGTAGATGTCTTTTCCTTGTCTCTGCATGTCTAATTATGCTATCTCCACCATCTCCCACCGCTCACCTAATTCGCCGCAAACCTCCTTGGACGCAACCAATATGTGTTACTGAAACTCTAATATATGTAGTTAATTTCAATTTACTGGTGATAGCCTGTCGCTTAAGCCTGAATTCTGTTCTTATCTCTATTTCGCTAGACCTTTGGACCTTAAACCTAGCCAGTCTATCACCAGATGCGCCGCTAGAAAATGGTCACCTTCTTCACCCCCTCTTGAATGCAATTAAATGCCTTCCATATAGTCTTGTGTGTCAATTTAGGTAACCAACTTTTTCAAGCCAAGTAAATTTTCGATAAATTCAAATATTTAGATCTAAATCGTGTTCCTATCTTCACGCCGCTTCCCTTGTTAGATCTCTAAACCATAAACTAGCCCATCCACCTATTTCTCAAACGCGTCGCCAAGTGGCACTCTCCATCTATCCTTCTTGCCCTAATTCCCCCCCCCCCCCCTCATAGTTGTAGATGTCATTTCCTTGTCTCTCATGCCTCCAAGCGTCTGCTTAAGTTATCTCCACCATATCCCACCGCTCACCTAAGTCGCTGCAAACCCCCTTGTTATTCAGATTCTAGCTTAAACCTGAATCTGGTTCATGTCTCTCTTTTGCTAGCTAAACCTCGAAACCTTAAACCTAGCCAGCCTATCGCCACACGCGCCGCTAGGAAACGGACATCTTCTTTCTCCCCTCATGAATGCAATTCAATGGCCTAGTCGTTTGTGTGAATTTAGGCAACAAGCCATTTGCCAGCCGAGCAAATTTTCTATAAATTCAAATCGATCTTTTTTCTATAAATTCAAATCAATCTTTGGACCGTCGGGTCTGAATCGGGCTCAATTTCTCAATCGCGCCGCCTGGTGTAGCCATCCATCCATTTCTCGGATGCGACGACAAGCTGCGCTCACCCTCTACCTTTTTGCCCTCATTTCTCAGCCCTCCATCATGGTCGTAGTCTCGTAGATGTCATCTTCTCGTCTCTAATGCCTCCACGCGTCTGATTACGCCATCTCCCACCGCTCACCTAAGTCACCGCATACCCCCTTGGTCGCCGCCGATATATCTTGTTCAAATTCGAATCTATGTATTTAATTTCAAGCATTGATATGCAATACTACGGACTGTTTTTTCTTCTGTTGAACAACTGATCCAACAGTTTGAGCAAAAAGCTAACTGAAGCAAAAAAAAAAAGCTAACTGAACAAAAGAAGGGGAACAGAAAGAAAGGATGAAGAAAATAACGCTAAGAAAAGTCGAGCCTACTCTAAAACTATTCCTCCCGCATCACGAAAAGTTGACGCAGACGCTGCCGTTCTTGGCGCATCCGCACGACGGGCACGCCTGCGCCGAGGCCGCGCACGGCGCGCACACGCAGAGGTGCCGGCACGGCAGCAGCAGCACGACGGCCGCGCCGTCGCCGCACCCCTTGCACCTTCCTGCTCCCCCTGTCGGGGCCGGCGTGCCCACCTCCTCCTCCGCCTCCGCGCTGACGGGCACCTGGCTCTCCCCCCAGCAGCACGACTCGGCGTCGTCCTGGCCGTCGCCGTCGCCGCCGCAGACGCCACGGACCGCCTGCGCGTCGAGCACCCGCTGCAGGTCGGCGCGGAGCACGTTGGCGGCGGCGTCGTGGGACTGCGCGACGTCGCGCCACATCTGAGCCTCCATGTAGAGGCTCCTAAGGCGCTCCTCCAGCGCCCAGTTGATGCCCCTGACCCGCTCGATCTCGTCGTCCTTGGCCTTGAGCCGCTTCGCCGCCCTGGCCTCCACGGTGGAGACGATCAGCCGCAGGTGGCTCCGCCTCTGCTCCGCCAGAGCAGCCCACATCTTTCTCGCCTGCATCATGCATCCACCATCTCCGGTTAACAACAAACAAACAAACAAAGGCCAGGGAAAAAAGCCCGATCGAACGCGGCGATTAATTTGATGGTCACGGGACCTACATGTCTGTGCAGGATGTGGTCGACGGCGACGGCCTGCTGTTGCGCGTGGGCAGAGAGAACTTGGCCGAGCACCGACGAGGACGACCCCTCGTCGTCATCGACGCGCCTCCGCTTGCTGCCGGAGGTCATTTCCTGGGCGCCGTCGCCCTTCCTCGCCAGATCGACCGCGGCCAGCGCCAGCAACTCCGAGTACTGATCCGCGGCCGACGCCGGCGTGAAGATGTCCGCGTACGGCTGGCACCCAAGCTGCTGGCCCGTCCCCGCGGCGCCGTAGCAAGGCCCGCTCGCAGGCATGGCGGCGGCGGAGGCGCCCGGCCGGTTGGCGAGCTGGTGGTGGCCGCCGCCGGTGGCGAGCAGCATGTGGCGCAGGCGATGCAAAGGGCGGGGCCGGGGCGCGCGCGCGGTCTGCTTCTGGCACGCACTGGCAGGCCGCGAGGACGCGCGCCTATATATATATACACAGGCAGGGGCGCAGGGCAGCCAAGGGAAGGCGATGGCGATGAGTTAGTGAGATGTGGGAGGAGCAGTGGGAGGCGAGGTCATGGACGGATCGGCGATGGATGGATGGGCAGCGCGGCCGGGGTGGCGAAGAAAGAAACAAGGAGGTCCGTCCCGTCCGTCGTCGGATGGCGGGCAGCCGAGTATTTATGGTGCGTGGCGGGTGGGTTTTGGTTGGCGTCCACGTTTCATGGCCTTGGCCTCGAGTGAGAGGAGAAAGCAACTGACGATGACGATTATATATCCTTCTCGTTTTCAGGGCCGATTTCCTTTTATTTTATGCCTTCCGTTTCAATCAATCTCCCCCCCTTCAATAATTTGGAGTACTAGAAACCAAGAAGAATATATATATTCGCCGCGTGTTACCTTATACTCCACAAGAGTCTGCAACCAACGCATGCATATATACATACATGCTGGCTTGTGTTGATTGATTTTGCAAAAGGAGACCAGATCGTCGCCGTTTAAGTTAGTAGGATGTGGCGCGAAATCAGCAGGCGTCGTTGAGGCCGCTTTCATCGACCTGCACGAATCTTGGGGGTGTAAGGAAACCCGGATCGAAGAGAACAAAACAAATTACGTACTCTGGTCTCCCTCTGGACTTGGTAAAAAGCCGGAGTTAGCGGAGGGCGATTCGGAGAAGGAGGAGGAAACTTCATGCGTGCATGCGTTTGGCGCGTTACGTAAGTCCATGCACTGCATCTCCATGGAACGCATGCATGTACATATTTTTTTTAACATCAGTACAGACACAAGCGCTCATATACACACACGCATACACTCATCCTTATGAACATCAATACTTTATTAATGTGCTGAGATATATGCTGCGTAGGCGTTTTTTTGGCTGGCTAGCTGTAGGCAGTTTCTTTTAGGAGGAAGAAACATCTCATACTATAAATATAGGGAAATAATAAGGGAGTAAGTTACAGCGTAGAGGCAGAGACGTGAGGGCTCGAAATTAGCAAGGAAATGAATGAGCTAGAGTAATTGATTCTTGCCTGTATACATCGGTGCTGATCCGGCCGATCGATCTGCACGTTTTATTTTGACGGAAACTACGTGCTTACGACAGCTTTTGATTTAATTTGATTTCCAAAAAGGATCTCTAGTGCCAAAAATTCTAGGGCAGGTATATTATCGTCGTCGTCGGTCGTCTTCAACTGCGGGATATATACACATGATACTCACGTAACCTCGGCGCCAAAATAGAACTAACAGCCGTTCAAAACATGACTTATACTGCTGTACAAATACGGTGCAGATCTGCATGCCAACTCATCACACATACATACACTGTACAAATACACAGGAGTATATTTGGCATATATCTATCTTTGGAGAACAATACCGCTATACTACGTATCCGGAGAGCACTGGAATTAATCAATGGATTGCAGTTTTCGCTCTTTTTTTTATTAAGAGAGATCTGCGATGGACCTTTGTGCGCAAGGAAACAAGGCGCGCATATTCAAGTGGGAGTACTACGCGGATAATTTCACGGAGGACGTTTCGGCTTCTTCTTCCTCTTCTAGAAAAGAAAAAAAAGAACAAGACAACTGGCGCGCGCGGCGAGAGCGCGGGGAAAGAGAAGAAACGGAACAGCTTTCAAGGAAACGCATGCATGCGGACGGGAGAGATGATCGGACGGACGGGCGGGCGTGTCGCGTGCCGCGCGAATAGCTCCACGTGCGGCGCGGTGGCACTTGGCTCCGGCGCCGCCTATCAATCTGAACAAAACCTTTGACGTGTCCCGAGACGCGCGGACCGGCGACGTGGCACTTGCCATGTCATGCGCGCTTGGGGCTTGTACTGTTACGAGCATCTACAGCAGGGAGCCTCGAACTTTTTCAATCCCACATGCCCGTTGACCAAGCTAGACACACCGCCAGGCGCCAGGGCAGGAGCTACGTGGAAAGAACCTTATTTAATCCTCAAAAAACCGTCGTCGCCGCGCCTTTCCAAGGACGCAAACCCTAGTAGAACTCAAAGAAAAAACCGTGAAAACAGTGTCTTCCCGCCGGCAAGGGCCTAGGCCGCCATGGCCCTAAGGCCACCGAAGACGAGGCGGACCGGCTCGGGAGGCAGAGGAACCCTGTAGGGTTTTCATACTTAAATACTCATCCTGCTATTGTTTTATCTATGGTGTCAAGCAATGTTTGATGCAAATTCCTGTATTTTACGCTTAATTAACAGAGAGAACCCTAAGGCAAGATGATACTGCTCGCGTGCGTGTTATCACAAGCTGACAAGTACACGTACGTCGAGGCGGCTAACTCCATGACTTCTTTCTTTTCTTTCTCGATGGAACTCTAGTCTAGTCGTCTATGATATGTGAGACTTGGAGATCAGTTCACCTCATCTGCACAACCCCTCCCGTCCTTGGACCGTTCCGGCGCATCAAAATTAGCGCCGCTTGTTCCCTAGTTTAATTTAGCAGCAGTTTCTCATCAGGGGTACGCGGGCTAAGTTTTGGCACCGTGGACCTGGCCAAGTTTTGGCACCGATCGATTGAGCTGGATAATGGGGGTTAATCCATGTAGCAACTAGATAAGCTACGTACGCACTCTTCAATCAATACATAGTACATGATCATCATCTATTGGCATGACATTTCAACAACATCAACATATAAATAAATGAGAGCATGCTCTCATTTTATATACATGGACGCCTGGGTTTGGATACATGGTGTTTAAATATACACGCAGGATTGAGCTGAGATTTAGTCTTGTTTTGGAACAAGGGAGCCAGCTTGTGTTAGCTGATGCCAGCAACGATGTCACATCAACATCAAGCATTTTTTTTTTACATGGTCATGGACGTGTATTATTCCCGCTTCCATTTGTTTAAATCGCACGTTAGCTCGAGACATAAAAATGGTTTGGTGGCTAAAATTCAGTACACCTGCTTCGGTATCGGGACAGCTTAGCTCAGAGACGTGTAGGCCAGCTAGAAGTTTTCATTCATTCACACAGGACCATTTGTGATGTCGACTTGTAAAATGATGGCACTCCTTCCTCTCGTTTGTTTTCCGAGTAATGATCTGCCACCCCTCAACTGTCACCTCAGACGATTTGGAAATAGGTAGATAGTTATCAACACCGAATACAATTAGAACCTGCGCCGGAATCAAAGCGTATAGATTAGGTTCAGGCCCGTCCCTCCCCCATGCGGCGGCGCCGCCCCGCACCGGGGAGTCCCCGCCCTCCTCCTACAGCCTCGCCACTCCTCCGCTCCCCTCCGCCGCCGTCGCCCGGAGCGCCACATGGCGGCGGCGGCGGTTTCTCCTAGGATCTCGATCTGGTTGGGAGGCGGCGCTCCTCTCCGGCCAGATCGGCGACGGTGGCGCAGATCGGCGGCGACATAGAAGTGGTGCAGCGGCGGCTGGGGAGGACGGCACCAGCAACGGCGGATCTGGCCTTGACTCATGTCGGGCTAATTCGTTGTGCTACCGATCTCAATCGCCTTCGGCGGGGCACTGCTCGTGGACTTGATCTGCAACACGAGGATGTCTGGTGAGCCGGTCCTAGGCTTGGTGGTGGTGGCCGTCTTCTTCGTTGGAGTTGGTCGGCCGGCTGGCTGTGCTCGCATGGTCATGCAGTGACCGGCGGCTTGGCCGGTCGGCGGCGGCCCTGGAGGGTGGATGCCGGTGAAGCTCGGGCTTCCCGCGGCGGCATGGCATGGTGCAGTCCCTGTCCAAGGCGGATCTGTGACGGCGATCTGCTATGGATTGGTTCGGATCAGAGACGGTGACGAGCGCGCGAGATCCTTCTCGGCAGCTCTAGTGGCTTGGCGAGGCGGGGTGGGAGACCTCCAACTAGGCTCCAGTGGTGGCACACTCAGGCAGTGGCCGGTGCGCCAGGGATCCCATGATGGCACTGTTGCTGCGGTTGGTCGCCGGATCTAGGCGGCTGGATCTGGAGCTCTGAAGGCGGTCGAGACGGTGCACAGGTTGTTGGGTGGATTTCTTGGGACGGATCCGGGTGAAAACCTGATCTTCGGTCGATGGCCGGAGCCGGTGATGACGACGCCCTTATCATCGTTTCCTTCATGAAGACATCATCGAGGTGAAGCTCCCAACTCCACTCAATACCTTCGGGGGAGACCCTAGATCAGCTGATCGGATGTTGGCGGCAATCATGTGTCGTAACCCCCTTGGGGCGGCATTCTTGGAGGTGCCTCGGCTTCTGGGACCAGAGGACGACTTCTTTGGTGGAGCGGTGCTTCATCCATACATTGATGGCGACGGATCTGGACGGCGTGGCGCAGTGCAGATTCGGAGTTCGATGTGGTAGGATGGACTCGCGCAAGAGGACGACGCTGTGCAGCGTCGTGGTGGCGTCGATGGCTGAGAGACTGGCACGGTAGATGCAACAGTACATCTCTCGAAGATGGACTCGTGGCAGGTGGCTGCGCGGCCCCATACCCGCAAAAGCGTCTGATTGAGGAGTGCACCGGACTGGTAGGTGCCCCATACCAGGCAGACGTCCTGGTTGGGACCTCAGGTCTTATATGTTTAGGTTTGGCTGCGATGTCTGTTTGGTATTAGGCCCAGACTATCAGCGCCCCTTCATCAATTGGATAGGTGTAGCGATAGTTGTTGCTTAGACGGTGGCTTCAGTCTTACTGTTGTATGACTCTGTAACGTCTTGTGAGAATAATTAATAAAGTGGCCGCATGCATCGCCCAGATGTAGAGGCCGGGGGTCATCTGTCGTGGTTCTAAGTCTGACAGTAGAATGGGGGGTAGGAATGGAGAGGCAAGATCCTAGCTATGGAGTAGTTGTATACGCAAGGGATTTACGAGTTCAGGCCCTTCTCTGAGGAAGTAACAGCCCTACGTCTCGGAGCCCGGAGGCGGTCGACTGGATTATATGCGTATGTGTTACAGGGGTGCGAACCCTTCTACCTCTGGAGGGGGGTGGCTTATATAGAGTGCGCCAGGACCCCAGCCAGCCCACGTAGCAGAGGGTTTAAGGTACGTTAAGACCTGGCCTTACTGGTAACGTCGGACATAAAGTGTTATCATGACCATAAAGACTACTTAATTACAGACCGTTTGGATACAGAGTGATTCCTGAGCACCTGATGGTCGAGTGAGCCTTCTTGGTTGAGTGTCTCTGATTCTGTCGAGTGGAAGCCTACCAGGTCGACTGAAAGGCAGCTTCTTTCGCGAGTGTCCTTGGGAAGGGAACCTTTGGGCAGGTCTATGACCCTACCCTAGGTACATGACTTCATCATTAGCCCCCGAATGGATCGAGGTTTGAGTGAGGAAGGAGTTGATAATCTTTCCGACCTGTTCTTTGTGTTGAGAGTGTGTCTTACTCTGGATCAACGACCTTTTAGTGATGGCGTCAACTTCTCTTTCAGTCGCCTTGATCCATTCTTTACATTTGTCGAGTGAACTTTGTGAACTTGAGGATTTCCGAGCGACGGATCGGAGGAAATCTACTGTCTGACAGGGTGCTCCACGGTTAGCGGATTTCACGGGATCTGAATTTTGGGAAGCACGCGAAGCGGAGAAAATGTGGCACTCGGATGGGATAAGGCGATGACGCCTCGATCTTCGCGCCGCCTTTTTCGCCACGTATCACACGCTACCGCTATGGGATTTGACAGGATTGCTGGGGCCTACCACCAGCCACTCGAAGCGCCCTCATATAAGGCATCGGACGGGGTATTTTGAACAGTGTGACCCCAATCTTCCCTCCTTCCGCCTCCAAATCCTTCTGCTGCGCCTTAGCCTGCTCGGCGCCAGCTCAGTACCTGCTTCGCCGGCGACCATGGTGAAGGAGAAGACCGCAGCCTTGGAGCGGGTGAAGAAGGCGGCGGCGAAGGCGAAGGGGAGAGCGCCCAGTCGGGGCGGATCTTCTTCACGGTCCAAACTGCCGTAAGGTTGGGTCCAAGGAGATTGGATCCGCTCGACCATCACCGAGAAGGAACTCAACGATCTGGACAACGAGGGACTGATCCCCCATGGGTCGGCGAGGCTTCCGGGAACGGAGTGGCAACCGCAACCCGAAGAGGGTGAGTGCGTTCTCCTAGCCACTCATGTAGATCAGGGATTTTCTCTGCCGCCGAATCCTTTCTTCCGGGGGTTTCTGAACTTTTTTGGAGCGCAAGTCCATCATTTCACTCCCAACTCCATTGCCTATCTTGCTACTTTCGTGTCGTTGTGCGAAAACTTCTTGGGTTGTCGGCCGCACTGGGGCCTCTTCAAGCATATATTCACTTGTCGCTCTCAGACGGTGAAGAAAGCGAACCCGAATGACGAGAGAACCCAAGTAATCCAGATGTGTGGGGGACTCGGGGTCCAGATGAGGGGGAAGAGCGCTTTTCCGGCTATGACTCTCCCGACTCGGTTAGAGGGTGGCAGTCGACCTGGTTCTACTGCCAAGACCAGCCGAGGCGGTCATTGGACTCCTCCTTTCTCCATGAGTCAAGTGAACAAGCCATCTTCCTGAAGGTGCTACCAGAGGAGAAGGCCCAAGTAAAATTGTTGATGGAACGCGTAGTCCAGCTCATTCGCGACGGGGTGACCGGCATGGATCTTCTGGAAGTTTTCCTCCGACGGCGTATTCAACCACTCCAATACCGAGGCCATCCGATGTGGATGTACTCCGGTACGGATGATACCACTCGTGTCCATCCAGAGGAGGTCAATGACGCCACGCTGGAGAAGTGGATGACTGCCATCACAGGAAACAAAGATAATCCTCGCAGAGCTAGGAGGATTCCTCCACTCGACCATTCTTACGATCCAGACAAGGTATAACCACTTATCTCCGACTGTGATTCTGCTGCATTCATTCTGTTTTGATGCCAATTCGTCGATCGACTTTGCCTTGTTTTGTTGTCTTCTAGGCCACCAAAGGAGATGTACTCGATGCCCAACGGGGCGCAGGACCCAGTCAAAGAAGAAGAAGGAAGCGGAGGTGAAAGCCAGGAGGAATGGGAGTCCAACGGCGAGGAGGATGAGGGGGACGACAGCTCTGATGAAGAGGGGGAGGAGGAGGAAGAGGAGGAAGACGTCGATCCTCCCCGCTCGGAAGGAAGGTCCAAGTTGACGCATGACCCGGCGACCGAGCGCGGTAAAGCTGTTGCACCCACTGGGCAGTCGACGAAGCGACCTCGGAGAACTTCCCCTGCGCCGACTGAGAAACCGCCGAAGCAACCTCGAGCAACGTCGTTGAAGCCGGCGGAGGCCCTGCCCAAGATGCGGATGGTCATTCCCACCATCTCCGGGTAATCAGCAGAACTTGTATTTCCCTATTCAACATGAGTGTACTTTTGGTCGACTCGATGACTGATCAGCCGATTCTTGAAATCTGCAGTGCTGCTACCTCCGAGACCTCAGCCAAGCACGAAGATCAGGAAATGGAAGATGTCGTCACCTCCAACCTTGGTATGATCTCTGCAGTTTCGCTTTTAGTCGATTGGATTTCCATGTTTACTTTTGAATCTTTCTTGTAGTTTCGCCTCATGTCATTGATCTCCCCGATGATGACAAGGAAACGCCGTTGAGGAAGAGGAAGAACAAGAGGGTGCTCGGGCAAGGCTGCTCCAGCCAGACGATACCTGAGACGCTGGTTTCCGAGGGAGGCAACACCGCTCGGGCCTCTGTGTCTTTTGCTGTACCGCTGACAAGTGCCCGACCCACTTCGTCGACTGCTGATCCACCATCCCTTTTTGCTACACACCACGTCCCGAAAGACCAAGTGAGTGCTGCTAAGGAGGCTATACGCCAGGCATGGATCATGATGGAGCAAGTGAAGGCAGTCCGAGAGGCCAGCCAGGCGGCCTATGATGCTAGTTCAGCTCTCCAGAGCAATGTCCAAGTAAGTCGATCGTTGCTTGCTCTGTTAGGATATGCTACCTGAAACTGCTTGCTCTGTTAGGACATGCTACCTGAAACTGCTTCTTTCTGAAGATTTCCATATCTGTACACCCACTGGGTGGGTGTGTCGATTGAGTTTTTGTGGGGGCACGCTGAGTGCACCCACTGGGTGTAGTCCCCGAGACTATGGTGGACTGCGTGCAGTCGACTATAGTCTTTACACTTTGAACTTCTTCACTCGGCCTGGTCGGACCAAGTCGAATGGAACCGTAAAACCGGTGGGGGCACGCTGAGTGCACCCACTGGGTGTAGTCCCCGAGACTATGGTGGACTGCGGGCAGTCGGCTATAGTCTAAAGAACTGTTTTTTTACCGCGGCTGACTGCTGACAATTAGCCATGGTTTTAGAATCATAACCTTTTGGCCTCTTTTGGTCGACTGGTCGAACCAAATTGGTAAAACCAGTGGGGGCACGCTGAGTGCACCCGCTGGGTATAGTCCCGGAGACTACTGTCGGATGTTTTGATTCGGCTGTAGTCTTAGAAATGCTACAATTTTTCCTTAGTCACTCGGAAGTGATCTATCTTTGATGTCTTTTGTTGATTGACTCTTTGTAGAAATCTTGCGAGCTTGTGGCTCGCTATACTGAGTTAGAGAACAAACATATCCAGCTCAACCTTGACTTGAAGCTTGCTCAGGAGAATTTGCAGAAGGCGAAGGATGAAGCAAAAGGTATGGCTGGTGAGAACTTGACGACTGTCTTTGTTTTTCTGTTCATTCTCAACTCTGTTCTCATTGTTGCTTTGCAGATAAACTGGAGGAGACTCTGAAGAAGAAGGACCTTGACCTTGCAGAGAGGCCGTATAGGCGGCTTTGGAGAAAACAAAGCTCATTGAAGAGAAACTTGCCTCTACCGGCAAACTTGAAGATGAAAATGCCAAGCTGAAAGCCGCTCTTGACGCGCCAACAAGGAAGTTAGTCGATCAAGAACGACAAGATTGCTCTGTCGACAAGGCTGGCCAACCGGGGAAGCGAAATGACCTGGAGGTTTATCTTGGAGGGCTCGCCAAGAAGCTATTCCTCATGCTTGAAGGTAATCTCTTTTATCCGACTGTCTTGCTATCACCGGCTCATCGCATGATTGTTGTTTTGAGTCTGAGCTATGTTTTTAGAATTCTGTCAAAACTTCGAAGAAGAAACCAGTCGAGTGGAAACCAGCCTGGACCCCATCAACTCTCCTGTGAAGGACGAAGCTGCTATGAATGTGCTCCGACTGGAGTCTCGCGTTGCTAGCGTGGTGGATTATCTTGCTCGACTGAAAGCTGCGGTGTCGCGGGTCGACCCAACTCTCTGGCCAGAGCAGACGCTTCAGAATGACCTTGAATCCTTAATGACTCGACTGAATGAGATTCCAAGTCGAGTGCAATAATGGAAAAAGTCTTCTGCCAGGTGTGGTGCTGATGTTGCTCTGTCTCTGGTTCGTGTCCACTGCAAGGAAGCGCAAGA
The DNA here is from genome assembly GCA_021605145.1 of Aegilops bicornis. Taxonomy (NCBI): domain Eukaryota; kingdom Viridiplantae; phylum Streptophyta; class Magnoliopsida; order Poales; family Poaceae; genus Aegilops; species Aegilops bicornis. Next base: position 685,171,656 of record CM038674.1, read on the forward strand.
GGAAAAGCTGGCGTCCCTCAAAGTTGCCAACACCAGGAAGTACGACTTCCGATCTTTCATGGAGACCTTCATCGCTGCTGCTACCCGTATTGCCGACGGAATCGACCTCGACCAGTTTGTTGCACCTTCCAGTCCTCCACCGGAGGAGTAAAAAACTTCTAAGTCCCATCTTAAATTTGCCTCGGAATGCCGAGTGGTTTTTGTAACCGACAAATTTTAACAGGCTTAACGCCTGAGCACTTTCGGATCCGTAGGATGTTTATTCGAACTTGATCTATCCTTGAACATGCTTTATTTGCCTTCGAGAGAACTTTGCTCTTCATTCGGAATATATTTCATTGTTGTAAGTAGTATCCTTGAGGTGAAACTCCAGTCGACTTGTACTTCATCTATCTTGCAGGTAGAGACGGAGCACAGACTGCGACTGACCTCGTCGTTCTTGCGGATTGGGATGGACCGCACGTTGTACTTGTGGCGAAGCTCCGAAGGAGAAGGTAGCAGTCGACCTGCACCTCGTCGTCCTTGCGGATTGGGATGAATTCCTTACTTAGGCGAGTACTGGACTGCAGCTAAGCCTCCGAGCGGGAGGTGTGTTCTCCACTCGGTAGGATTTTTATCACTTAGGCGAGCACTGGGCTGCAGCTAAGCCCCCGAGTGGGAGGTTTGCTCTCCACTCGGTAGGATTTTTATACTTAGGCGAGCACTGGGCTGCAGCTAAGCCCCCGAGTGGGAGGTTTGCTCTCCACTCGGTAGGATTTCTATTACTTAGGCGAGCACTGGGCTGCAGCTAAGCCCCCGAGTGGGAGGTTTGCTCTCCACTCGGTAGGGTTTTTATTACTTAGGCGAGCACTGGGCTGCAGCTAAGCCCCCGAGTGGGAGGTTTGCTCTCCACTCGGTAGGGTTTTTATTACTTAGGCGAGCACTGGGCTGCAGCTAAGCCCCCGAGTGGGAGGTTTGCTCTCCACTCGGTAGGGTTTTTATTACTTAGGTGAGCACTAGGCTGCGGCTAAGCCCCGGTGGGAGGAGGTTTGCTCTCCACTCGGTAGGGTTTTTATTACTTAGGCGAGCACTGGGCTGCAGCTAAGCCCCCGAGTGGGAGGCTTGCTCTCCACTCAGTAGGATTTCTATTACTTAGGAGAGCACTAGGCTGCAACTAAGCCCCCGAGTGGGAGGTTTGCTCTCCACTCGGTAGGATTTTTATGGTGTAGCTCTGAAGGAGAAGGTAGCAGCCGACCTGCACCTCATCGTCCTTGCGAAGCGTTCATTATATTGAATGTTTAGGCGAATCCTTGGGCTGTTGCTAAGCCCCCGACTGAAAGGCTGGCTCTCCACTCGGTAGGATTAAATACTTAGGCGAGTACTTGGACTGCAGCTAAGCCCCCGAGTGGGAGGCTGGCTCTCCACTCGGTAGGATTTAAATACTTAGGCGAGTACTTGGACTGCAGCTAAGCCCCTGAGTGGGAGGCTGGCTCTTCACTCGGTAGGATTTAAATACTTAGGCGAGTACTTGGACTGCAGCTAAGCCCCCGAGTGGGAGGCTGGCTCACCACTCGGTAGGATTTTGAATACTAAGGCGAGTACTTGGACTGCATCTAAGACGCCGAGTGGGAGGCTGGCTCACCACTCGGTGGGATTTTGAATACTTAGGCGAGTACTTGAACTGCAGCTAAGCCCCGAGTGGGAGGCTGGCTCACCACTCGATGGGATTTTGAATACTTAGGCGGCGGATTCGCAGCTAAGCCCCCGAGTGGGAGGACCTGGCTCGCCACTCGGAAAGGATTTTTACAAACTTAGGCGAACCGGATTTGCAGCTAAGCCACCCAATCGGGGAAATTTCAACAAAAAGTAATAACAATCACCGGGAAAATTATAACATTCTTGTCTTAGATAAACAAACTACAAAAGTACTTTTATTACATCTCAACCGAGTGAGTATTTAAGTATAAAAGGGGTGGAGCAGCTCCGCATTCCAAGCTCGAGGCTCGTCGATCTGGCGATCAACATTGTAGAGATGATACGCTCCGTTCTGGAGAACTCTTGTGACGATGAAGGGACCTTCCCAAGTGGGAGCGAGCTTGTGTGGTTTCTGTTGATCCACTCGGAGGACCAAATCTCCCTCTTGGAAGGCTCGACTCTTCACATTTCTCGGCATGGAATCGACGCAAGTCTTGGCGATAGATAGTCGAGCGGATCAGGGCCATCTCCTCTCCTCTTCCAAGAGGTCGATCGCATCTTGCCGGGCTTGTTCCGCTTCTTCTTTAGAGTATAGTTCGACTCGAGGCGCATTGTGAAGCAGGTCACTCGGCAGAACTGCTTCAGCTCCATAGACCAGGAAGAATGGAGTTCTCCCAGTCGACCGATTAGGAGTGGTCCTCAGTCCCCAAAGAACTAATGGAAGTTTGTTGACCCAAGCTCCTGCTGCGTGCTTGAGATCACGCATCAGCCGTGGTTTCAGCCCTTTGAGAATGAGGCCGTTTGCACGCTCTGCTTGTCCATTCGACTGAGGATGAGCAACTGAAGCATAGTCGACCAGCGTGCCTCGAGAGGCGCAGAGGGCTTTGAACTTGTCATTATCGGGTTTGACCCATTGTCGGTGATGATGCTATGCGGAACTCCATATCTGAATATCAACTCTCTGATGAAACTGATAGCAGTGCATGCATCGAGGTTCTTGATGGGCTTGGCTTCGATCCACTTGGTGAACTTGTCGACCGCTACTAGCAAATGAGTGAAGCCGCTTCTGCCAGTTCTCAGCGGTCCAATCATGTCTAATCCCCAAACAGCGAAAGGCCAGACGAGTGGAATGGTCTTCAAGGCTGAGGTGGGCTTGTGTGACATGTTGGAATAGAACTGACACCCTTCACACTTGTCGACTATTTCTTTTGCCATTTCATTTGCTTTCGGCCAAGAAAACCCGCTTCGGTATGCTTTAGCCACAATGGTCCGAGAGGACGCATGATGGCCACAGGTCCCCGAGTGGATATCCTCAAGAATTATCTCGACCTTCTTCCGGCGTGATACACTTCGCCGACTCGATCGCGCTTTCTGCATAACTGTCCCTTGATCACCAGTAAAGGCCTTGGATCGACGGACGATCTATCGAGCCTCTTCTTCATTCTCCGGGAGTTCTTTCCTTAGGATATATGCGATGTACGGCATCGTCCAGCCGGGAGTGATGACCACAACTTCCATAATCAGGTCGACCACGGCCGGGACCTCAACTTCACCGGATCATTGGCACTCTTTTGCTGCGGGGCTTCTTCTGTAAAGGATCCTCCTGCACCGATGGTGCATGAATGTGCTCCAAAAATACATTACCGGAATGGCTTCCTCTTGGACCCTATCTTCGCCAAATCATCCGCAGCTTGATTTTTCAATGGGTATATGATGAAGCTCTAACCCTCGAATTTCTTCTCCAGCTTTCTCAACATTACAAGAACTCTGTCATAGCTGGGCTTCGACATCCCACTCCTTCATCACTTGATTAACAACCAGATCTGAGTCGCCAGAGACCATAAGGCGATGGACACCGAGTGAAATGGCCATACGCAACCCATACAGGAGTGCTTCATATTCTGATTCGTTGTTGGAAGAATCAAAGTGAATCTGGAGAACATATTTGAGCTTATCTCCTCGGGGGAAACCAATACAACACCCGCACTGTAACCGTTCAAAGATCTTGGAACCATCGAAAAACATAGTCCGGTTCGAGTGAACTTGAGTCGGAAGCTGCTGTTCATCCACTCGGCGAGGAAGTCTGCTATTGCTTGGGACTTGATGGCTTTCTTTGCCTCAAATTTGATATCAAGGGAAGGAGTTCAATCGCCCATTTAGCCACTCGACCAGTTGCATCTCTGTTATGAAGAATTTCCGACAATGGGGCGTCATTGATGACCAGTAATGGAATGATCGAGAAATAATGAGCAACCTTCTTTGTGGTCATATAAATCCCATAAACAAGCTTACGATAGTGAGGATATCTTTGCTTTGATGGGGTCAGACTTGTAAAGATAATAAACTAGGCGTTGAACTTTGAAGGCTTTTCCTTCTTCTTCCCGCGCCGACCGTAAAGTGCACGGGACGACTTGTCCAAAGGGCTGCAATGTAAAGCAACAAAGGCTCTTTGCTGATAGGAGCAGCAAGCACCGGCTGGGTGGAGAGCAGAGCTTTTAGCGCTGCAAACGCTGCATCAGCTTCTGGAGTCCACTCGAACTTGTCTGACTTCTTCATCAGTCGGTAAAGAGGCAATGCCTTTTCACTGAGGCGAGGGATGAATCGACTTAAAGCGGCCAAGCATCCAAAGAAGCTTCGGACATCGTGCACACGCACAGTATGCGCTTCATTCCGAGTATAGTGCCAACCTTTTCGGGATTAGCATCGATTCCTTGCTCGTAAGCGAAAACCGAGTAACTTTCCGCCAGAACTCCAAATGTGCACTTTGATGGGTTAAGCTTGATATCATACCTCCCGAGATTGGCAAATGTTTCAGCAAGGTCACCAACAGGTCGGAACCCTTTCGTGACTTGACCACTATATCATCCATGTACGCTTCCACATTCCGACTGATTTGAGTGAGCAAACACTTCTGAATCATCCTCATGAATGTGGCTCCGGCATTCTTGAGACCGAATGGCATGGTGACATAACAGAAGCACCCGAATGGAGTGATGAACGCTGTTTTGATCTCATCGGGTCCATACAGACGGATCTGATGGTACCCGGAATAGGCGTCTAAAAAAGACAACCTCTCACATCCCGCAGTTGAGTCGACTATTTGGTTAATGCGAGGAAGAGGGAAATGCAGGCCCGATTGATATGCTTGAAATCGATGCACATGCGCAACGACTTGTCCTTCTTGGGGACCATGACGACATTGGCGAGCCACTCGGAGTGGTAGATCTCTTGGATGAACTCTGCCGCTAAGAGCCGAGCCACCTCTTCACCAATGGCCTTTCTCTTCTAGACGACGGACTGTCGAAGATATTCTTTAACCGGTTTGACTTTTGGGTCGACTCGTAGGCGGTGCTCAGCCAGCCCCAGGAACACCGGCATGTCGTGAGGCTTCCATGCAAAGATGTCCCAGTTCTCACGGAGGAACTGGATGAGCGCTTCTTCCTATTTTGAGTCGAGTGTTCTTGAGATGTTGGTCGGAGCAGCATTGGGATCAGTCGGGTGAATGTGAACCTGTTTCATCTCACCGGACGACTGGAATGCTGACTCCGTAGCGGGCTTCTTAGCTCGCAACAAATCACTCGGATCTGCAGTTTTCTGATACTCTTGTAACTCTACCACTACCAACTGAGCATCGGCAATCTTAGAGCCCTTCTGAAAGCACTCTTCCGCTTTCTTCCGATTGCCCGTAACAGTGATCACGCCCTTGGGGCTAGGCATCTTCAGTTTAAGATACACGTAACATGGTCGGGCCATGAAACGTGCATATGCTAGCCTTCCCAGAATAGCGTGATAAGCGCTCTGGAAATCCACGACCTCAAAGGTCAACTTTTCTTTCCGGAAATGCTTCAATCACCAAAAACTACATCAAGAGAAATTTGGCGAGTGACTCAGCCTTCTTTCCGTGAATGACTCCGTGGAAGCTCATATTCTTTGGTCTTGAAGTCCGACATCGGAATGCCAATCCCTTTCAACGTCTCTGCGTACAATATGTTCAAGCCACTACCACCATCCATCGTAACTTTGGTCACCGAGTGCCTTCGACGACTGGGTCGACCATCAACGCTTGCCTCCCAGGGGTGGCAATGTGCGTTGGGTGATCGGACTGGTCGAATGTGATGGCGGTCTGGGACCATTTCAGACAGTTGGGCGTCGCCGGAGCGACCATGTTTACTTCCCGATTGATAACCTTCAATCGACTTTTTCTTTCAACGTCAGCAAAAATCATCAGGGTGGAATTGACCTGGGAATATCCATCATCGCTGTCATCTTTGTCCTCAACTTTGTCTGTCTCCTTATCTTTATCCTTGGGATGCTTCCCTTGGAACTGCTGAATCAAGAGCCGACACTGTCGAGTGGTATGTTTCGGGTAAATGAGTTTACCCTCTTCATCTTTCTTCGTGTGAATGTGACATGGCAAATCCAACACGTCATTTCCATCCTGGTCTTTCACCTTCTTGGGGTTCCAAGGACCCTTGGGTTTCCCCTTGAACTTTCCTAGGGTCACAGCCAAGGCCTCTCCGGGAGCAGCCGGCTCGGCTTTGCGCTTTTGCTTCCGACTGGAATTTCCTCCGCCGGCCTCATTAGCGGTCAATTTGTATTTACCACTCCGGAGCCGATCCTCTTCTTCACCATTTGCATACTTGGTGGCAATCTCCATCATCTGACTCAGGGCCATATCTCCGGTTCGACCGAATTTCAAACTCAACTCTCTGTTCTTGACACCTTCTTTGAAGGCACAGACTGCCTGGTGATCAGATACATTCTCAACTGTGTGGTGCAAAGTGATCCACCTCTGGATATAATCTCTCAAAGTTTCACTCGACTTACAGACACCACGGCGCAACTCCGTCAACCCTGCTGGTCGCTTGCAAGTCCCTTCAAATGTCTGACAAACACTGCAAGATCTTCCCAAGTGTAAATCATGGGTGCTAACTGATTCAACCACGCTCGGCTGAACCCTCCAACATAAGAGGCAAATGCTTCATGGCTACCTAATCGTTGCCGACGCCGATCTGAACAGCCACTCGGTATTCTTCAAGCCTAGTGTCTGGCTTGGATTCACCAGTGAACTTATCGACTCCAGATCGCCAACCTGAAGTTGGGAGGAATCACCGCTCTCGATGGCTCTCTTTGAAACACTCGCCCGAGACATGAACTCTGCTTTGGAGGGAACATCTACATCATGGCCTTCTCGGTGAGCTCTGTTCTGTCGACCAAACCTTGAACGATAATGAATCTCGCATCAAAGCCTGGTTCCTCGGGTCGATCGAACCCTTCGCCCAACACTATCTTTGGCGTCTGTCATTCCCCGCCGAGGAGCGTATGATCCACCCCTTGGGGAAGGAGTGGGCACTCGACGTCGATCATTGCGATCGAATCGGTGCTCATATTGCTCGCGGCTCTTGTACTGATCATCACGCCGGCCCCCACGTTCCTCACGCCTCGGGGGCGATCTCGGACTATGGGCCGACTGGACTGAATTCGCAGCGACGGATCGGCTGTGAATCCTGTTCCGCGACTGTGATACGACTGAGTTTTGGTCTCCTGCCCGAAGCAGATCTCTAATTTGTAGCAAACCTCTACCCGCCTCCATTTGGGAAGGCTGAATTGACTACTGCTATCTGGTGGCGGCTGCTAAATTCTGAATAGGAGTTCTATATACCTGAGTTGGTGGATGTAAGAGCTGAAGTCTACTGGATTCTGGAACCATTGGTCGCCAGCGTCGAGTACTCTCGCTGAAGGTTCTCCACTCGAGCGCTCAGCCAGGTTGGCTAAGCGCGCATCCTCCAAGGCACGAGCCTCGGGGTTTCTCCAACGATAGGAGTGTGAAGCGCATCCGTGTTCCGGCGAAGCTCCTCCCTCTGTAGAGAAGTGAGGGGCTCGGGCAGGTACTCTTCGTGGGCTTGCGTCGGATCGCCTCCACCGTCACCTCCGTCAGCGCGGGGGAATCCAGGGGGACTGCGTGGTCCGTCGACAATCAGAACCTCTGCCGCCGGGTCACTGCTATTGCACTCGGACGCCGTCTCTGCGGAGCCAGTCGACAGATCGAACAGGCCGTAGAGAGATTCGTCGGGCTCGATCGTCGCGACTTGGGGGGTGGCCGACTGGCGAGCCACCGCATGCCTCACCCACCGCTGAAGCCTCGACCGACCGGAACGCTTGCGCCGGCGGGAGATTGGGAGCGAGGACGGCACAGGAGCCGACCCATACTGAGTCGACTGTTGCCGCAGGAGGACGCCGCGGACACACGCTGAAGTCGCTGCCTCATGGACGTGAGCGCGGCCCACGCCGAGTGGAGCCTCCTGAAGCCAAGCGAGTCGTCGGCGATTTAACGTGAGCGCACCGAGACGGATCTCGCGACCCTCGACCAGAACTCCACCTGAAATCATGATGTAGGAGATCGAAAGAATCCCAACTTCTCCAACAAATCGCTAGAACACCGGCCCCACGGTGGGCGCCAACTGTCGTGGTTCTAAGTCTGACAGTAGAATGGGGGGTAGGAATGGAGAGCCAAGATCGCAAAACCATCAGCCATCACCCAATCGGTGTGTGTGTGTGTGTGTGTGTGTGTGTGTGTGTGTGTGTGTGTGTGTGTGTGTGTGTGTGTGTGTGTGTGTGTGTGTGTGAGTGTGTGTGTGTGTGTGTGTGAGTGTGTGTGTGTGTGTGTGTGTGTGTGTGTGTGTGTGTGTGTGTGTGTGTGTGTGTGTGTGTGTGTGTGTGTGTGTGTGTGTGTGTGTGTGTGTGTGTGTGTGTGTGTGTGTGTGTGCGTGTGCGTGTGTGTGTGTGTGTGTGTGTGTGTGTGTGTGTGTGTGTGTGTGAAATAGGACACAGAACAGTCACATCATCTAAGCGAAGAGTACCACAACAAGGAACTAAAATGAAAGGTTCTTTTTACTACAACAAAATTAAACAAGCCATTCCCACCTCACGAATGAGGGCTAGAAGTTTACTTTCATGCTGCTTTCATGGTCCTTTCTAATTTTCCTTTCATGCAGAGCGGTTAGCAGGTGTCGTATTGGCTAACTTTCATTTTCATACCAATAGCCATACACATCAACAAATATGCATCAATAAGTAAGTGTATTTTATCTCCAACTTCCTTCGCCGAAGTGGAAATGTTGTCAACTAATTTAAGTATATTAGCATGTCAATATCATCAACAGATGAGCACACGGTATTACCACACAATACTTACATCCGGATGAATGCCGTCATATTCCCGGTTGCCTTTCGGGCTCCTCTAGGTGTCACGGTTGTGAGAGACCACAAGGATCATGCACATTTGTCCTGATGCTTGTGATTCGCTGACCCCTTTAATCGCACAAGCAAAAAGATAACCGAGATATGGTTAACCGTCAGCCATCACCCTATCACTATGTACATGTGTGTCCACAATCACTCATGGTAGCAAGACTTTTTCTTCTCGCGTGTCCACTTCTCTCCCGTCAACCTCATAGCGCGATTCCTCCACTTATCTGGAGTGGTAGCGAGATAAATTAGAAGGCGGGGGAGGCATAAAGGAGCCAATGCTAACTGCTACTGAAAAGGCTCTTGTCCCTCTCAAGATTTTTCAGTGGTCATACGTGTGGTTTGGTGGTTGGTTGGATGGCTGGGTTAGCTGCCAAAGCTTGGTTATTCTAGCTTAGTGTGCAATTGGCTTTGTTGATTCGGCCATATGTAGATAGAAAAGGGGAGGTGGAGAGAAGTTGGCCTCAGTTAAGTATGCAAAATCTTTAGAGGCGGCCTGTTTGTAAGCAAATGACGTTTTAGACAAGGACACTCCTCTTAAAATACATCTTTGGCCAGCAAAAAAAAGTTATAGAAATGTTTTCCGTGGAACATCATATTATACATTTTTTGCACCAATCCAAACTTTTACATGCTAATATTAGCTAAAGTTAGAAAAGTTAGGCTGCATGAAAAATGGGACAACTAATTACGCCATTCGACCAGACAAGCCAGGCGAAAGCTAAGCAGTTGCAGGCCAATGGCGTTTCACAAAGCGAAAATCCACCTAACATTGGTGCCAGTGGCTTTTCTCAACAAGCATCACATCTAAACCTAATGCAATTAGAAGGGCCCATTTTCTATTTCAGTCGATCGAAAGGTGAATGTATGGGTGAAACGAAAGGACAGAGACAGGAACATCGTTTGACGATGGAAAAAGGTTGATGTGAGGAATTTTCGCTCCACCAAAAGCAAGAGATATCTTTTGTTCCTACTAGCTAGTTCCTACTTGAACTTGATCGAGCCTTTGGTTTAGTGCTGCACAAATGGCATACTAGCTACTAGCTTCTACTACACCACCACCATACAGAACCTAATCTATTCCTCCCTGAGAGCCAATTAAGTGATCAAGGGACAGACAAGACCCAGCAAAGATGGCAAAGATTTGCTCTCCTGGCTGTATGCTACGCGCGCTAATTAACTAGCCTTTTTGGATCTACTGATCGTGCTAGTAGCTAGCGTTGGTGCATGCACATGCATGGGGGGCTATAGAAAGCTAGGGATTATCAGAAAGTTTTATATATCAACCATGCGCTCAATCTGGGAGAAGCAGATCAGGCTGCTTTGTGATTATGAGAGCGCTGTCATGGACAAACACCACAGCACTCATCCTATCCATCTTTAATTTTCCATGGCTGACTGAGATGCACATACATGGGATGGTGGGCTAGCTAGTACCAGCAACCAGTATTGCTCTCCACAATAGCAAAAATGTCTCAGTGCCATGTGTTTTCTTTCTTTTGTGTATAGTGTCTTAATGCCCTGTGACTAGAAGTAATTTTATTTTCCTTGAGGAAATGAATTCTGAAGTAGCCCCCAAAAAAGCTTGTGCTTTAAGACTATTATCATAGTATCGTGTCATGATCAATCATTTCGATGCGAAGACCGTACGGCCACGCGGCAGCATCCATCAATTAATCGTTGTAGCAAGTATCCCTATTGCCTCCACTTTAATTTGCCAATGGAATCGCTTCTGCTTTCCAAGCATTTGCCATGGAAGATGGGACAAGGAATCGGGATAACGAAAGAACAAGAGAAAGAGAGGAACAACTAAAGGAAACTGTAGAGGCTGAGACTAAAAGCCATTGCCCATCTCCCACCCAGCATGTGTAGATAGATCGTAGCCTAGCAGACACGTAGTAGCATAGTACGTAGGTGGATGTGACAGCATGTCCTCCTCCTCAAATTCACAAACAAAATTCCATGGCTCCATTATTGTTCCCATCGACCCTAGCCGTATTATCCTTTCACCCCCACTCCGATCTAGTGCTAAGAAAAGGAAGAAAACTCACCACGATAACCTAATCAATGGCTGACGACGACGCAAGAAGGTTGAACAAGATCAAATATGAAATGCATGTTGGGAAAAGGGAGGAAGAAAGAGAGGTTATAAACAAAAGAGAGCTACTAGCAGCAGATCTGGCTCGGCCATGTGGGAAAGTGGTTGTGGAGAACACTGGATTCCTGCGCTAGAGCTTCCTCGCAAAAGCCAAGAATAATCACAGAAACAATAATACCACGAGCAAGTGTTGCTTTATGATTTGTGCTCGTGCATGCTCTCCACGTCAAGGAGTGGCTCGCAATTGGCATCATCAGACTAAGACACGTATTCTTGTCCTGATCACACACCTCTTTCATTCTCTCTTTTCCAAAGGCGCTCTCTCTCTCTCTCTCTCTCACACACACACACACCGTACCTCCTTGAAAAGAAGTGGGAGCCGAGTTGTGAGTTGGATGGCTAGCTTCCTTCCTTTCCCCGATATACCCGGTGCGAATCTAAAGTCCTCGGATCTCGTTCGGACATCTTTTTACTGCTTTGTGTTGTATCATCAGTTTCACTCCTTTTTCCAAAAAGAAAGAAAAGAAAACAAGTCCAATCCAGCTCCAACTCCAGCTCCAACTTGTGTGCGAGTTGGACGGATGGCTGCCCTTTCCCCGATATATCCGGTGAGAACATAAAGTCGCCGCATCCTCGGATCTTGTTGGCCATCTTTTCATTTCTTGCAAGTATCAGTTTCACTCCTTTCTTTGCTGGCGTTGCTGTCTGAGACGAGACGAGACGCGTTGGTTCCACGGACAAGAATGTAGCAAGTTGGGAGCCTTTTGGGCGGGGGCGCATGAGGATACGTTGTACGCTAAGGTTCAAAGGTTGGCTGTGTGATAGATGTCCTGATGGGCTGACCTGGCTTGCATGGGCCATGGCCTGGAGGGAGGGAGCATGGAGGCGAGAACAGAATTCTCGGCTGGCCACGATGTCATCGTACACCTATCAATCTATCTGCAGGCCTGTTGCACCGCGGAGTGATAGATAAAGGCGTCCCCCTTCCCGAGGAGTGGATGGAACGGATGCTAGCCTAGGTGCGGTGCGGCCGTGCTTGTGCTCCGGGGCGGGCGGGGCGGCGACCTCCGTCCATCGCAAAAGCCAAAAAGGAGGTCAGCTGTGTGCCGTGGTGGTGCCGAAAGGAGCTAGCTAGCTAGGTCGGGGCCTGGGCAGTTGGTGCATGCACGCATAATGCCAGGATGCCGCCGGCCCTTCGCGTCCCAGGCTCGGACGGATCACAACACCAAGGGAACAAACTTCTTTGTACGTACGAAAGTATCCCTAGTACTAGTAGAGTAGAGTAGATGTGCTCATGCGGTCATGCCGATGCCGCGAGTCAGCACAACGTTGACCCAACTACTTCGGTTTCCCGTTTTGTGCCCCGCGCCACAAAGTTGACACGGAGATGAACGGATATATACCACCTCTGATCGATCGACAATCCACAAAGCTTGCACAAGTCGTTGCACGTACATGGACGGGTTGGCAAATAGACAGATTTAACAAAAGGTATAGCTTTGTTTAGCTAGTTGATATTAGAAAAAAAGAAGAAGACATACATGCCTTGTAGAGTTGAAGAAAGGAGCCACTGACACTGAGCCCAACCCAGAAGCTATCTAAATGCCGACCTAAACTGATTGACTGACCCGGCAGGCCGGCTCCGGCCGGCTTGTGATGATGAGCTAAACGTGGAATGATTCATTTCCCTCTCCAGAAGCTCGTGCTCGGTCCCATTGATCCACACATGGAATAAAACTAGAATAGTCTCCCTTCCATGCGTCGTCTTTACCCGGTGACATGCTACAGATAAATAAATAAAGAACGATCATGGAGACACACAAACAAACAAACTAGATGCAGATCGAGGGGGGACAGGCCCCCCTCAATAACATGCCAAGATTGCGAAATCTCAACCAACCAAATCACACCATGGCTATTGGCTAGGCCAGGCTACGCCACCATGAAAATGGTGGACGCCTCCACAGCACGCACACATTGCTTTCTTCGGACGAGACGAGCATAAAAAATGACCTGCTGCTAGGGTCAGTAGTAGAGGCCATGTATGTACGTACGACGCACGAGTAGGAAGAAACGGCACTCCAGCACGATGCTGATGGACGGATAGACGGTCCAAATGTTTGCACGGGGTGATGGAGACGGCCGGGCGAGCGGCTCCTGGTGTTCGTATGAGGATTCTATGCTTGCTAAGTGCCAATTTGTCCATTCAAGCGATCGAAAGAGGATGTTTCGTGACGCGAATGGGGTGCTTTGTCGGACTCCTAATGGATAGACAGACACCGGGCAGATGATGATGGAAACAGGGGTGGTGGGATTGATTGACTGGCCACGCTAATTGCGACGTTCGACCAGCAAAGGAAACTTCAGAGAACCTACTCAATGCCGAGTTTACTAAAGTTTGAAAACCTACTATGCCCGAGAGTATAAAAGGGAAGAAGATACACCTACCCGCTGTAAAAACTAAGAAACCATTGGAGACATTCATCAGAAATGAAGAGGCCAATGATGTTACTGGACCAATAAGCTGCAAGAAGCTGGAACTCTGCCTAACTCGGCAAACAAAATAAGATTTAGGTCGGTAACAAGTATGAGAATCAGAGTGAAAGACAAGTAGTAAAGATAATGGTAGCTTCCTAAAGTCAAGGCAGGACAGCAAAACCATGCAGCAAGCAAAGCCAGTTCCTGAAGCAGCGACAAGTCATGGAATTTGTGCAAGTTGCCAACTTAAAAAAGGCAGGCCCTGGCGACGCACAAAAGTTGTTTACAGAGTGCACAATATATAATTCTTTACCTCCGGACCATTCCGAAACTCCTCGTGACGTCCGGGATCTCATCCGAGACTCCGAACAACATTCGGTTTGCTGCATACTCATATTCATACAACCCTAGTGTCACCGAACCTTAAGTGTAGACCCTACGGGTTCGGAGACATGCAGACATGACCGAGACGGCTCTCCGGTCAATAACCAACAGCGGGATCTGGATACCCATGTTGACTCCCACATACTCCTCGATGATCTCATCGGATGAACCACGATGTCGAGGATTCAATTAATCCCGTATTCAATTCCCTTTGTCAATCGGTACGTTACTTGCCCGAGACTCGATCATCGGTGTGACAATACCTCGTTCAGTCTCGTTACCGGCAAGTCACTTTACTCGTACCGTAATGCATGATCCTGTAACCAATCACTTGGATACTTTGAGCTCATTATGATGATGCATTACCGAGTGGGCCCAGAGATACCTCTCCGTCATACAGAGTGACAAATCCCAGTCTCGATCCGTCTCAACCCAACAGACACTTTCGGAGATACCAATAGTGCACCTTTATAGTCACCCAGTTACGTTGTGACGTTTGGTACACTCAAAGCACTCTTACGGTATCCGGGAGTTACACGATCTCATGGTCTAAGGAAGAGATACTTGACATTGGAAAAGCTCTAGCAAAACGAACTACACGATCTTGTGCTATGCTTAGGATTGGGTCTTGTCCATCACAGCATTCTCCTAATGATGTGATCCCGTTATCAATGACATCCAATGTCCATAGTCAGGAAACCATGACTATCTATTGATCAACGAGCTAGTCAACTAGAGGCTCACTAGGGACATATTATGGTCTATGTATTCACACGTGTATTATGATTTCCGGATAATACAATTATAGCATGAATAAAAGACAATTATCACGAACAAGGAAATAAAATAATAATCCTTTTATTATTGCCTCTAGGGCATATTTCCAACAGTCTCCCACTTGCACTAGAGTCAATAATCTAGTTACATTGTGATGAACCGAACACCCATAGAGTTCTGGTGTTGATCATGTTTTGCTCGCGGAAGAGGTTTAGTCAACGGATCTGCGACATTCAGATCCGTATGCACTTTGCAAATTTCTATGTCTCCATCTTGAACATTTTCACAGATGGAGTTGAAGCGACGCTTGATGTGCCTGGTCTTCTTGTGAAACATGGGCTCATTGGCAAGTGCAATAGCTCCAGTGTTGTCACAGTAGAGTTTGATTGGCCCCGACGCATTGGGTATAACTCCTAGGTCGGTGATGAACTCCTTCACCCAAATTGCTTCATGCGCTGCCTCCGAGGCTGCCATGTACTCCACTTCACACGTAGATCCCGCCACGACGCTCTGCTTGCAGCTGCACCAGCTTACTGCTCTACCATTCAACATATACACGTATCCGGTTTGTGACTTAGAGTCAATCCAGATCTGTGTCGAAGCTAGCGTCGACGTAACCCTTTACGACGAGCTCTTCGTCACCTCCATAAACGAGAAACATGTCCTTTGTCCTTTTCAGGTACTTCAGGATATTCTTGACCGTTGTTCAGTGTTCCTTGCCGGGATTACTTTGGTACCTTCCTACCAAACTTACCGCAAGGTTTATATCAGGTCTGGTACACAGCATGGCATACATAATAGATCCTATGGCCGAGGCATAGGGGATGACGCTCATCTCTTCTTTATCTTTTGTTGTGGTCGGGCATTGAGCCGAGCTCAATCTCACACCTTGCAGTACAGGCAAGAAACCTTTCTTGGACTGATCCATTTTGAATTTCTTCAAAATCTTATCAAGGTATGTGCTTTGTGAAAGACCTATGAGGCGTCTCGATCTATCCCTATAGATCTTGATGCCTAATATGTAAGCAGCTTCTCCAAGGTCCTTCATTGAAAAAAATTTATTCAAGTAGGCCCCATCAAAAGTATGTCATCTACATATAATATGAGAAATGCTACATAGCTCCCACTCACTTTCTTGTAAACGCAGGCTTCTCCATAAGTCTGCATAAACCCAAACGCTTTGATCATCTCATCAAAGCGAATGTTCCAACTCCGAGATGCTTGCACCAGCCCATAAATGGATCGCTGGAGCTTGCATACCTTGTTAGCATTCTTAGGGTCGACAAAACCTTCCGGCTGCATCATATACAGCTCTTCCTTAAGATAACCGTTAAGGAATGCCGTTTTGACGTCCATCTGCCATATCTCATAATCATAGTATGCGGCAATTGCTAACATGATTCGGACGGACTTAAGCTACGCTACGGGAGAGAAAGTCTCATCGTAGTCAATCCCTTGAACTTGCCGATAACCCTTAGCGACAAGTCGAGCTTTATAGATGGTGACATTACCATCCGCGTCTGTCTTCTTCTTAAAGATTTATTTGTTTTCTATCGCTCGCCGATCATCGGGCAAGTCTGTCAAAGTCCATACTTTGTTTTCATACATGGATCCTATCTCGGATTGCATGGCTTCAAGCCATTTGTTGGAATCCGGGCCCGCCATCGCTTCTTCATAGTTCAAGGTTCACCATTGTCTAACAACATGATTTCCGGTGACAGGGTTGCCATACCACTCTGGTGTGGAACGTGTCCTTGTGGACCCACGGAAGTTCAGTAGCAACTTGATCCAAGTACTTTGATCATCATCGTTAATTTCCTCTCCAAGAGGTGTAGGCACCACAGGAACATTTTCCTGAGCTGAACTATTTTCCGGTTCAAGAGGTAGTACTTCATCGAGTTCTACTTTCCTCCCACTTACGCCTTTCAAGAGAAACTCTTTTTCAAGAAATGATCCGTTCTTGGCAACAAAGATCTTGCCTTCAGATCTAAGGTAGAAGGTATACCCAATGGTTTCCTTAGGGTATCCTATGAAGACGCATTTTTCCGAAGTTGGGTTCGAGCTTTTCAGGTTGAAGTTTCTTGACATAAGCATCGCATCCCCAAACTTTTAGAAACGATAACTTAGGTTTCTTCCTAAACGATAATTCATACGGTGTCGTCTCAACGGATTTAGACAGTGCCCTATTTAAAGTGAATGTAGCTGTCTCTAGAGCGTATCCCCAAAATGATAGCGGTAAATCTGTAAGAGACATCATAGATCGCACCATATCCAATAGAGTGCGACGACGTTCGGACACACCATTACGCTGAGGTGTTCCAGGCGGCGTGAGTTGTGAAACGATTCCACATTTCCTTAAGTGTGTACCAAATTCGTGACTTAAATACTCTCCTCCACGATCTGATCGTAAGAACTTTATTTTTCGGTCACTTTTATTCTCTACCTCATTCCGAATTTCCTTGAACTTTTCAAAGGTTTCAGACTTGTGTTTCATCAAGTAGACATACCCATATCTACTCAAGTCATCAGTGAGAGTGAGAACATAACGATATCCTCCGCGAGCCTCGACGCTCATTGGACCGCACACAACGGTATGTATGATTTCCAATAACTTGGTTGCTCGCTCCATTGTTCCGGAGAACGGAGTCTTGGTCATTTTGCCCATAAGGCATGGTTCGCATGTGTCAAATGATTCATAATCGAGAGACTCTAAAAGTCCATCGAATGGAGATTCTTCATGCGCTTGACACCAATGTGACCATAAGGCAAGTGCCACAAGTATGTGTGACTATCGTTATCAACTTTACATCTTTTGGTATTCACACTATAAATATGTGTAATAGTACGCTCGAGATTCATTAAGAATAAACCATTGACCATCGGAGCATGACCATAAAACATATCTCTCATATAAATAGAACAACCATTATTCTCGGATTTAAATGAGTAGCCATCTCGCATTAAACGAGATCCTGATACAATGTTCATGCTCAAACTTGGCACTAAATAACAATTATTGAGGTTTAAAACTAATCCCGTAGGTAAATGTAGAGGTAGCGTGCCGATGGCGATCACATTGACCTTGGAACCATTCCCGACACGCATCGTCACCTCGTCCTTCGCCAGTCTCCGTTTATTCCGCAGCTCCTGCTGTGAGTTACAAATATGAGCAACGGCACCGTATCAAATACCCAGGAGTTACTACGAGTACTGGTAAGGTACACATCAATTACATGTATATCAAATATACCTTTAGTGTTGCCGGCCTTCTTGTCCGCTAAGTATTTGGGGCAGTTCCGCTTCGAGTGGCCCTTCCCTTTGCAATAAAAGCACTATGTCTCAGGTTTGGGTCCATTCTTTGACTTCTTCCCGGCAACTTGCTTACCGAACGCGGCAACATCCTTGCCGTCCTTCTTGAAGTTCTTCTTACCCTTGCCCTTCTTAAACTTAGTGGTTTTATTGACCATCAACACTTGATGTTCTTTCTTGATTTCAACCTCTGCTGACTTCAGCATTAAGAATACTTCGGGAATGGTCTTCACCATCCCTGCATATTGTAGTTCATCACAAAGCTCTTGTAGCTTGGTGGGAAGCGATCAAGGATTCTGTCAATGACCGCCTCGTCCGGGAGGTTAATGTCCATTTGGGACAAAGGCGGTTGTGCAACCTGCATTTTGAGTATGTGCTCACCGATGTAACTGTTTTCCTCCATCTTACAACTATAGAACTTGTCGGAGACTTCATATCTCGACCGGGCATGAGCTTGGAAAACCATTTTCAGCTCCTCGAACATCTCATATGCTCCGTGTTGCTCAAAACGCTTTTGGAGCCCCGGTTCTAAGCTGTAAAGCATGCCGCATCGAACGAGGGAGTAATCATCAAGACGAGACAGCCAAGCATTCAGAATGTCTTGGTTCTTCTGATGGGTGCATCACCTAGCGGTGCTTCTAGGACATATTGTTTCTTGGCTGCTATGAGGATGATCCTCGTGTTCCGGACCCAGTCCGAATAGTTGCTGCCATCGTCTTTCAGCTTGGTTTTCTCTAGGAACGCGTTGAAGTTCATGGTGACATGAGCGTTGGCCATTTGATCTACAAGACATTTTGCAAAGATTTTAGACTAATGTTACATGATCCGAGTCGACTAGGCCGTGTCCGATCATCACGTGAGACAGACTAGTCATCGTCGGTGAACATCTCCATGTTGATCGTATCTTTCATACGACTCATGTTCGACCTTTCGGTCTCTTGTGTTCCGAGGCCATGTCTGTACATGCTAGGCTTGTCAAGTTAACCCTAAGTGTTTATGCATGTGTAAAACTGTCTTACACCCGTTGTATGTGAATGTAAGGATCTATCACACCCGATCATCACGTGGTGCTTCGAAACGACGAACTTTAGCAACGGTGCACAGTTAGGAGGAACACTTTCTTGAAATTATTATAAGGGATCATCTTATTTACTACCGTCGTTCTAAGTAAACAAGATGCATAAAACATAATAAACATCACATGCAATTATATAAAGTAGTGACATGATATGGCCAATATCATATAGCTCCTTTGATCTCCATCTTTGGGGCTCCATGATCATCTTGTCATCGGCATGACACCATGATCTCCATCATCATGATCTCCATCATCGTGTCTCCATGAAGTTGCTCGCCAACTATTACTTCTACTACTATGGCTAACACGTTTAGCAATAAAGTAAAGTAATTTACATGGCGTTGAATCAATGACTCGCAGGTCATACAATAATTAAGACAACTCCTATGGCTTTTGCCGGTTGTCATACTCATCGACATGCAAGTCGTGATTCCTATTACAAGAACATGATCTCATACATGACAATATATCATTCATCATTCATCACAACTTCTGGCCATATCACATCACAAGACAATTGCTGCAAAAACAAGTTAGACGTCCTCTAATTGTTGTTGCATCTTTTACGTGGCTGCAATTGGGTTCTAGCAAGAACGTTTTCTTACCTACGAATAACCACAACGTAATTTTGTCAACTTCTATTTACCCTTCATAAGGACCCTTTTCATCTAATCCGCTCCAACTAAAGTAGGAGAGACAGACACCCGCTAGCCACCTTATGCAACTAGTGCATGTCAGTCGGTGGAACCTGTCTCACGTAAGCGTACGTGTAAGGCCGGTCCGGGCCGCTTCATCCCATAATACCGCTGAAGCAAGAAAAGACTAGTAGCGGCAAGCAAGTTGACAAGATCTACGCCCACAACAAAATTGTGTTCTACTCGTGCAATAGAGAACTACGCATAGACCTAGCTCATGATGCCACTGTTGGGGAACGCGTTGCAGAAAATTAAAATTTTTCCTACGGTTTCACCAAGATCCATCTATGAGTTCATCTAAGCAACGAGTCATGGGAGAGAGATTGCATCTACATACCACTTGTAGATCGCGTCTTGAAGCGTTCACTAGAACGTGGATGATGGAGTCGCATCTACTATGATCCAAATCACCGATGACCGAAAGTGCGAGCAGACGGCACCTCCGCGTTCAACACACGCGTCTGAAGCGGATGACGTCTCCTCCTTCTTGATCCAGCAAGGGGAAGGAGAGGTTGAGGAAGATGGCTCCAGCAGCAAAGACGACGGCATGGTGTTGGTGGAGAAGCAGCACTCGGCAGGCTTCGCCAAGCACGTGATGGAGGAGGAGAGGTGTAGCAGGAGAGGGAGGTGCCAAGATGCAAGGTGCGGCTGCCCCTCCTCCCCCTTTATATAGGCCCCACTGGGGGCGCCGCCCTTGAGATCTGATCTCCCAAGGGGCGGCGGCCAAGGGGGGAGGCTTGCCCCCCAAGGCAAGTGGGGCGCCCCCCCCCACCCTAGGGTTTCCAACCCTAGGCGCAGGGGGGCCCAAGTGGGGGGCGCACCAGCCCACCAGGGGCTGGTTCCCTCCCACTTCAGCCCACGGGGCCCTCCGGGATAGGTGGCCCCACCCGGTGGACCTCAGGACCCTTCCGTGGTCCCAGACAATACCGTAACCCCGAAATTCTCCCGATGGCGAAATAGCACTTCCTATATACTCCCTCTGTTCCTTGATATAGGGTGTATAGATTTTGAGAAAAACCCAAAATATAAGGTGTATTATGCGTTGCACCACTCGTTTGGATAATATTTTTAGGATTTGATTACATTTCCTTATATTAGGCAACCTCCTCTATTTTCTCATGCCAATTAGTCACGTGTAATCTCGCCCAGAACTTATGAAATTTTTCCTCCATGTGCATTCTTTAATTTCCGTGCCAAAAACTATACACCCTATATATAGGAACGGAGGGAGTATAATTCTTTACCTCCGGACCATTCCGGAACTCCTCGTGACGTCCGGGATCTCATCCGAGACTCCGAACAACATTTGGTTTGCTGCATACTCATATTCATACAACCCTAGCGTCACCGAACCTTAAGTGTGTAGACCCTACGGGTTCGGAGACATCTGAGACATGACCGAGACGGCTCTCCGGTCAATAACCAATAGCGGGATTTGGATACCCATGTTGACTCCCACATACTCCTCGATGATCTCATCGGATGAACCACGATGTCGAGGATTCAATTAATCCCGTATTCAATTCCCTTTGTCAATCGGTACGTTACTTGCCCGAGACTCGATCGGCGGTATCCCAATACCTTGTTCAGTCTCGTTACCGGCAAGTCACTTTACTCAGATCAGTAATGCATGATCCTGTAACCAATCACTTGGTCACTTTGAGCTCATTATGATGATGCATTACTGAGTGGGCCCAGAGATACCTCTCCGTCATACGGAGTGACAAATCCCAGTCTCGATCCGTGTCAATCCAACAGACACTTTCGGAGATACCTGTAGTGCACCTTTATAGTCACCCAGTTACGTTGTGACGTTTGGTACACCCAAAGCACTCTTACGGTATCCGGGAGTTACACGATCTCATGGTCTAAGGAAGAGATACTTGACATTGAAAAAGCTCTAGCAAAACAAACTACACGATCTTGTGCTATGCTTAGGATTGGGTCTTGTCCATCACATTATTCTCCTAATGATGTGATCCCGTTATCAATGACATCCAATGTCCATAGTCAGGAAACCATGACTATCTATTGATCAACGAGCTAGTCAACTAGAGGCTCACTAGGGACATATTGTGGTCTATATATTCACACGTGTATTACGATTTCCGGATAATACAATTATAGCATGAATAAAAGACAATTATCACGAACAAGGAAATATAATAATAATCCTTTTATTATTGACTCTAGGGCATATTTCCAATACATTCTATGTTGACAACCACTTCAAGGCAGGAATATATCACAAGGTACTCAAGATTAGCCTGAAAGGGATCCAAACCTGCCCATGAACAGCCTGTTGCGGGTATATATTGATTGGCGTAACAAACTGGTAAAGCTTTGCGTGCTTAGAATCTGATTCGAGATCAACAGTAAGCAGTGTTTCCCCAATTTCGCCGATCATTATTCAGGGCTAAAAAAGCACCTAACCTACAGGCTTTCAGAGGATGGCATTGTTCAGCCCTTGCTCAACCCATCAAAGCACTCCACTGTATTGTCTCTGTAATTTGACTGGTGCACAGCGTATTGATTTCCACACCAATGCACAATTTTGTCGGTCCTTCTTTACTTGGCAGATGCTCATCTAATTCGATCCCACTGAGAGCCATGTTTGGCATTGGAGTTAAGTATATATGCGTCTCCCACCAAGAATATCATTCCCTGTTAACTTGACAACCACTTCAATGTAGGAGTATCAGAACATACTCAAAGACAGTCTAAAAGGGATTCGAACCGGCCCATGAATAGCCTGTTGCGGGTATCGATTGGCGTAGCAAATCGGTAAAGCTTTGCATGCTCTGAATCCGGTCCGAGATCAACAGTAAACAGTGTTTCCCCAGTTTCGCTGATAGGGCTAAACAAGCAACTGACCGCCTTTTGGAGGATGCCATTGTTCAGCCGTCACTGGATCCATCAAAGCACTCCATTGTATTGTCCCTGTACTTTGACTGGTGCGCAGCGTATTACACAGAAACAGTACCAGTACTAGAGACTCTGCTACAGAATAATCTAGCAACATCAAACCCATGCTACAAAGACTGACCCTGATTGCTGGATTGCAATATTTGTACTGAGATATTAACAAGAGAAGAAAGGTTTTCATGTCAGCTTGATGCATAACTGTTCCTGCTGGATAAAGATCGTATAGTAACTGGTTGGCCATCTTCGCTTATAGTTGACCGTCTGTGAGTTCCAAACGCTGAACAATTTCCAGTGAACATTACAAAGATGCGTTGAGTGAGGGTTATAATCCCATGAGTATTGGTCTCTCTTAACAAAAATGGGGTAATCTGCAGCAAAGAAGTGTTATGACTGTCAAAACGCACAGACTCTGGTGGTGTAATCATGAGCTATAACAGTATAAACCTTAGCAGGATTTGTATTTTCTTCAGAAGCAAGGAAATAGTCTGTTCTTCCTTCTCATAAGTCTCCCAAAGGGCACATGAATACGTGATGAATGTGGCAATGCAAAATGAGTGGTTGAATGTGGAAAGAAAAGTCGCGTATACATATTACAGCTATCTAAGACGACAAGTTGTTGTTTGAAAACATAATCAGCATGTGAGTTAAAAACTGCAGTATTTCACATTTCTGAGATAAAAAATTAAGAGGGATATCCAATAACCATGGAGAAAATCCATTGTCCAAAACAAATGAACTTAAAATAACAGTGCAAAAACATGGTTCAGGCCTTCAGCACATGTTTCGACATGCTCACTAATTGAGCACAAATAAACAAATTTTGCATGCACCACAAGGGATACTCTTACTAGTTGCTTCATAGGAACATCAGGTCCATAATAAAGCACAGATTTATGTTCTTCGCAGCATTTGATCCATGTGAACAAACAATCTGACATCTGAAATGCACAAGATGTCAGATTGCTTCTTTACCAACGTACATAGTACGCGATGTAACAACGTACGCGCGCGTAACGTGGCCAGAAGCTATCTCAAATCAATTGCCGACCTAAATTGATTGTCAACCCGGCCAGCGTGTGGTTTGGCGATGAGCTAAACGCGGAATAATTCATTTCCCTCTCCAGATGCTCGTGCTGAGTCTCGTCGACATGGAATAAAATCGTTTCTTGGGTATTGGGCTAGAATAATCTCCCCTCGATACGTCTTTACTACCTGTTGACGTGATACTGATAAAGAAAGATCAGGGAGACGAGACCAAACAAAGATTGGATTGGATTGGATGCACCCTCAAATACATGCTCAGATTGCGAAATCTGAACCAACCAAATCACACATGGCTTGCGTACGCCTCCATGTATACATCAATGCACGCACACATTACTTTCTTCAGACGAGACAAGTATAAAATGGCCTGCTGCTAGAGTCAGTGGATTGGCTATGCACCGGGTGGGAAGAAACGGGGCTCCAGCATGATGCTGATAGCTAGAAGGTCCAAATGTTTGTCCAGGGCGATGGAGATGGTCGAGCGTTCATTCAAGCAACCAAAAGAGATTGTTTCGCAACGTAAATCGAGTGCTTCTATGTCGGACACCCAATGGATAAACACCAGGCAGATGATGATGGAAACACAGGGTGGTATTGACTGGCCATGCTAATTGTGACATTCGATCAGCAAAGAGACGTTGTCGAACAGAGCGATTCAGAGAAGCTTCTCAAAGCCAAGTTCATTAAAGTTCGCTCAAAAACCCACTATACCCAGGAGTAGAAAGGGAAGACGCACCCAACGAAGAGCTGAGAACTGGAGCTCTACCTAATTCAGCAAATAAAATAAGATTTTAGGTCGAAATCTAGTGGTAAGTGGTAACTATGAGAATCAAAGTGAAAGACAAGTAAAGACGGTGGTAGCTTCCTAAAGTCAAGGCAGGGCCCGGAGAAAGAGACAGCAACACCATGCAAGCGACCAAAGCCAGTTCCTGAAGCAGTGATAACTCGTGGATTTTGTGGAAGTTGCCAACTTAAAAAAGGTAGGCCCTAGCCTATAACCATACACACAGGTTGTTTATGAGCAGGCAACGCTACAGCAGTTCACTTAGTAGGAAGTAAGTGTACAAGAAAAACGCATTAATTGGAAATCCAGATGGGTCAACATAGCCTGAAAGTGACTGAATGCTAAGTACGCAGAAACTGTTCACGAATTGTGGGGCTCTCGAACACTTCCTGCATGCACGCATCAGGGGATCAGACCAAATCACAAGGGGTCTGCCTATGTCACATCTAAATGTGAGATATTATCTCACATCTAACTCCCTCACTCTTAAAATCCATGAGAGACTTTAAAAAAAATCAAGGATGAGTGAGTGGAAGACTTTAGAAAAAAAATCAAAGGTGAGTGAGTTAGATGTGAGATAATATTTCACATCTAGATGTGAAATAGCAAACCTGAATCACAAGAGGCAGGTCGGGGGACATCGGGGATGGGGTTATTGTGATCTTGGTCGGACCGGGCTAACCTTGGTGGAGAAGAGGTGTCGTCAACGACGGCCTAGGAGTTGGTCGCCGGCTGCTAGACTTTGGACAGCGACATCACCGCGCAGTCCGCAAGCTGGGCACGATGGGGCTTGGTGTAGACAGAGAGGAGCTACCGGAGACGCGTTGTGTGGACGGAGAGGAGCCGCCGGAGATGTGCAGTGTTGGACATGATGCCGTAGCCGAAACCTGGACCTGAAAGTGACTGCGGGCTTGGGCGATGGCGTTGGCCGCGCGGTGCCGGATCTCGTCGCTCGTGGCGGATCTCGCCACTCCGGCCTTCGTCGAGGAACCTGGACCAGGGGCGGCGGCACCGTTAGGCATGGCGATGGCGCCCTCGGCTGGCGACGTTCGCGGGGGCTGGATGGACGACGTCTTGACCGCATGGGCGGTGAGTCGCCGGTGGATCTCTCTGTGCTGCAGGCTCTCTCCCGCTGCACTTGGTGCCTTACGATCGCGGCCGTCGGCCTCGATGCGTTCGCGGGGGCTAGTAGAGGTGACATCGGACCAGAGAAAACTCTAGATGACTCGTTCATCCCGACGGTGGCCACGACCAGGGTCTCTATGTTGGAAATATGAGCAAATTACTACGAGATTTAATCCGAATAAATAGGAAATAGGTCATGACAGCAATAGCAGAGATTAAACTAATCATGCGAACTAGCATAGTAGATGAACAGATCACATCTAGGGCACATACTAGAAACATGAATTCTACCACGATCTCGAACAGGAAGGATAGAATCACATACGGTGCAGTGGGAGCAGCACCGCCAGCGTTGACGTTGTCGCCCATGTCGTCGAGGATGAGGTTGCCGAGGTCGGGGAAGAAGTCGTCGCTGCCAGCAGTCGCGCGAGTGCGCTCCCCAAAAACCTGATCGCCCTATCCCGTACAGGATTATGAGAGGCGGGGTTCCGGAGGCCTGCTGTCCCTTCTCCCGGTGCATGCCGAAAGGAGGGATGGAGAAGACTTGCTTGGTGGCGCAATGATCTGGAACGGTGGTGAGAAACCATACGAAGCGGCGGCGGCTAGGGTAGACTTCTGCCTGACTATATAGTGCGGGCCAGGTAGGTCGTGGGAGTAAACCCCACGTTCGAGTCGTCACGATCCAAAAGAATCGGAAACAGTTCAGTAATTAACGCGTCCGTTAATTATTAATTAATGACTCATTAATTTTTCCCGAGCAGCAAAAATATAGACAACGTGCATAGCTCTGTCCTCGGCTCGGCTCAATCCCGCAACCCGCGGCATGGCACGTCACGTCGTGACGAGGCGTGGCGAGCGAGGAGGAGGAGCGCGCGTGTAGGTCTCCTCTTCTCATGCTCATACAAGTGGTAGAAGAGCTCACCTTATAAAAAGGTGCAGCTCTCTCTCAACTTATGAGGTGGGACTAAACTTTACCTCACTCACTCCACTCACATGTGTGCATGAATGGGCCAAGAGAATTTCAGAATTTTAGTTGGGCTTTGGGCCAAAGGCCTACTAGCAAAATTCCAACAATCCCCCACAAAGTCTCATTGGCACATTTCACCATTTGTTTCCAAAACATTGTTTATATACCGGTGCTTAGTGGAGACTGTGAAGTTGAACTTCCACTTAGAGATTTATGCTACACTAGATCACAACTTGAATAGTGGACTATGCCTTGAAATGCAAGTTTTCTGCGAGACTAGTTTCACACAAATTCTTGACCGATACTTGGCTGCTGCAAGGCTTCCCTGCGGGTGGAGTGTATACGTCGTACTCCAGGGCCTTTCATGAATTTATTAGAGAGCACCCACTTCTCACAGATTGCGACGTTAACAGTCAAATTCATATAGGTGAGTCAAATTCATATAGGTGTGTTCCTCAGGAGATGCTCTGCAGGACAACATCTCTGCTTACCCGAATAAGCCACTTGGAGCACATTAAGATAAGTATCAACCTGCCATGCAGATCAGGAGAGTATTGCATCTTCACAGAGTGGGATAGTTAATATAGGGATACTCTCCTCCCAGCTGACTAACAGCTTGTCTCCGGCCCACTTCTACTTCACGGGATCTCCGATCACATAGAGTGAGTTACCACTATGGACAACTCATGCGGTGGGTCTCAAACCCATCTCCATCGATGCATTATCTATCACATTACGTGATAGACCCTTTGTGAAGGGATCTGCCAAGTTTTTCGACGTTTGGATATAAACTAATGTAATAACTCCGGAGTTCCTCAGTTTCCTGACAGATTTTAATCTCCTCTTCACATGCCTTGAGGACTTCATATTGTCCTTAGAACTGTTTATCTTGACGATCACAGTTTGATTATCACAGTTCATCAGGATAGGGGGTATTGGTTTTTCAACCATAGGTAAGTCCATCAATAGCTCACGAAGCCACTCTGCTTCAACAGTGGCAGTGTGTAATGTTGTGAGTTCTGCTTCCATAGTTGACCTCGTTAAGATGGTCTGCTTGCAAGCCTTCCAGGAAACAGCGCCACCACCAAGTGTAAAAACATAACCACTTGTGGCCTTAATCTCATCAAGATCGGATATCCGATTCGAGTCACTATAACCCTCCAGTACCCTTGGATACCCGGTGTAGTGAATCCCATAGCTCGCAGTGTCCTTCAAGTAGCGCATAACTCTCTCAAGCGCACGCCAATGATCATCTCCCGGTTTTGACACAAACCGACTCAGCTTGCTCACATCAAAGGAGATGTCAGGCCTCGTGGCACTCACCAAATACATAAGCGAGCCAATAATCTGAGAATACCTCAGTTGATCTCTAGCAATACGTTGATTCTTTCGAAGCAACACACTAGCATCATATGGAGTTGGAGAAGGCGTGCAGTCGCTATACCCAAAACGACTCAAGACATTTTCCACATAGTGAGACTGAAGCAGTGTGATCCCACCATTCTCATCTCTCAACAGCTTGATGTTTAAGATAACATCAGCTACTCCTAGATCCTTCATCTCAAAACAGCGAGATAAGAAATCCTTAACCTCCTTGATTAAATCAAGTTTGGTTCCAAAGATCAATATGTCGTCGACATACAGACAAAGTATAACTCCTTCACCCCCACCATAGCGATAGTACACGCACTTGTCACCATCATTTACTACAAAGCCGGCAGCAGTTAATGTTCTTTCGAACTTCTCATGCCACTCTTTAGGAGCTTGTTTAAGGCCATATAAAGACTTTAATAACTTGCACACCTTTCCTTCCTGACCAGGTACTACAAAACCATCTGGCTGATCCATGTAAATTTCCTCCTTCAACTCTCCATTGAGGAAAGCCGTCTTAACGTCCATTTGATGAATGAGAAGACCATGTGAGGCAGCCAGTGATACTAGCACCCGAATTGTGGTCAGTCTAGCCACGGGTGAATAAGTATCAAAGAAGTCTTCACCTTCTTTTTGGGTATAACCCTTGGCCACAAGCTGTGCCTTGTACTTTTCAATCGTACCATCAGGTCTAAGCTTCTTCTTGAACACCCACTTACATCCTACAGGTTTGCACCCATAAGGACGGTCAGTAATCTCCCAGGTACCGTTAGCTAAGATGGAATCCATCTCGCTACGTACAACTTCCTTCCAAGAGTCGACATCGGAGATGCATAGGCTTCTGAAATAGTCCTGGGTGTGTCATCCACGAGGTACACAATGAAATCATCACCGAAGGACTTTACAGTCCTTTGTCTCTTACTCCTCACAGGAGTTCCATTATCACCCTCAACAGGATTCTCAACGTGTTCCATCGCAATGGTGGGTTCAGGAATTACAGCGAATTCCTCACTAGATGGAGTAGATATCTCCTGATTTGATGAAGTCGACATATCCTTCATAGGAAATATGTCCTCAAAGAAAGTTGCATCATTTGACTCCATAATCGTACCAACATGCATGTCGGATACCTCAGATTTTATTATCAAAAATCTATAGCCGATGCTATGAATAGTATAGCCCAGAAGAACACAGTCCACGGTTTTTGGTCCAAGCTTGCGCTTCTTGGGAATTGGTATATTGACTTTCGCCAAACAACCCCAAGTACGTAGGTAAGAGAGTTTCAACTTTTTCCTTTCTCATTTCTCAAATGGAGTCATGGTCTTATGCTTTGTGGAAACTCGGTTTAGGACATGACACGCAGTCATTAGCGCCTCCCCCCACCATTCCTTGGATAGACCCGAAGTGTCTAACATGGTGTTAACCATATCAGTTAGAGTTCGGTTCTTTCTTTCGGCTACCCTATTTGACTGGGGTGAGTAGGGAGGCGTCCTCCCATGGATTATACCATGTTCCGCACAAAACAGATCAAATTCATTGGAAAAATACTCCACCACGATCAAACCTAAGCCGTTTAATTTTTCGATCAAGTTGGTTCTCTGCCTTAGCTTTATAGTTTTTGAAGAAAGTTAAAGCCTCATCTTTTGATTTCAGAAGATCCGCATAACAATATCTAGTGGAGTCATCAATCAACATCATGAAGTATCTCTTTCCACCTTTTGTCAACATGACATTCATCTCACAAAGATCAGAATGTATAAGCTCTAGTGGCTTAAGTCTCTTGCCTCTGCAGTCTTATGGGACTTGCGAGGTTGCTTAGCTTGCACACATACTTGGCACTTGGAGCCTTTGACAGTAGAGATTTTCGGAATTAAATTCATATTGGCTAGCCGCATCATGCAACCAAAATTAATATGACAAAGTCGTGAATGCCAAATATCAGACTTATTATTGTGGCAAGCATTATTAATAACTTTAGTGCAAATATCTGATAAAGATAGGCGGAACAAGCCTCCGCACTCATAGCCTTTTCCAACAAATTGTCCACACTTAGAAATTACAACTTTATTGGATTCGAAAACCAACTTAAAACCATCTCGACATAAACGGGAACCGCTAACGAGATTTTTATTGATGGACGGCACATGATGAACGTTCTTCAGACGCACGGTCTTCCCCGAAGTAAACTTCAGATCGACCGTACAAACACCTCGAACGATGGCATGTGACCCGTTCTCCATCAGCACGGGTGAAGTCCCTGTTTCCTGGTAAGAAGAAAACATGGAGGCATCAGCACAAACATGTACATTGGCACCGGTATCAATTAACCAATCAGGAGATTGGAATACTGAAAGGATGGTAGGAAAAATACCGTACCCTGATTCCTTCATATCAGTATCACCGATGACAACATTAGCGGACTTGCCGCTCTTCTCATGTTCGCGCTCCTCAAAGCGGTTAGGACACTTCGGAGCCCAGTGATTAGGATCACCGCAGACATGGCAAAGTCCCTTCCCCTTCTTATGAGAATTCTTCTTGAAGTTGGTAGAATGTGATGGCTTGTTCTTTGTATCAAACTTGCCTTTGCCCTGAATTTTGTTCTTGTTGTTTTTGAACTTGTTGGGCTGGAAGTTCTTCTTCTGTACCATGTGGGCATTAGAAGCTCCCTCAGCAACTCGAGCACGTGTGTCTTTTGCTCTCGCCTTCTCTTCAACATCAAGAGTACCAATGAGATCCGCAACGGAAATCTCCTGTCTCTTGTGTTCCAGGGAAGTAGCAAAATTGTTCCACGAAGGTGGAAGCTTGGCAATGATGCCTCTGGCAACAAATTTGTCCGGCAACACACACTTGAAGTACTCAAGTTCTTTTGCGAGCGACTGTATCTCATGAGCCTGCTGTACAACAGAGCGCTCATCAGTCATCTTGTAGTCATAGAATTGCTCCATGACGTACAACTCGCTGCCGGCGTCCGAGGCACCAAACTTGGCCTCGAGCGCAGCCCACATGTCCTTGCCGTTGTCAAACGACATATACGAATCCATAATGGAATTATCAAGAACACCCAGAAGAGCGCCTTTAAAGCGAGTATCGATCTTCTCAAAAGCTTCCAGCTGTGCTGGATTAAGATCGCCCTCAAGCTTGCTCTTAGTGGCGTCATAGCAGCCCATGGTCTGAAACCAGTAGACTGCTCTCGTGCGCCACCTCTTATATTGCGCCCCCTTAAAGGCAGGCGGCTTCAGATGCGCAGCAAAACCACTCGGAGTAAATTGCGTATAATCAGGTTTTTGGATTGTTGGAAACATGAGCAAATTACTACGAGATTTAATCCGAATAAATAGGAAATAGATCATAACAGCAATAGCAGAGATTAAACTAATCATGCGAACTAGCATAGTAGATGAACATATCACATCTAGGGCACATACTAGAAACATGAATTCTACCACGATCTCGAACAGGAAGGATAGAATCACATACGGTGAAACAGGAGCAGCACCGCCGGCGTTGACGTTGTCGCCCATGTCGTCGAGGATGAGGTTGCCGAGGTCGGGGAAGAAGTCGCCGTCATGAAGTCGTCGCTGCCGATGGTCGCATGAGTCGCTCCCAAAATCCTGATCGCCTCTCCCGTACAGGATCACGAGGCGGGGTTCGGAGGCTCGCTGTCCCTTCTCCCGGTGCACGCCGAAAGGAGGGATGGGGAAGACTTGCTTGGCGGCGCAATGATCTGGAACGGTGGTGAGAAACCATACGAAGCGGCGGCGGCTAGGGTAGACTTCTGCCTGACTATATAGTGCGGGCCGGGTAGGTCGTGGGAGTAAACCCCACGTTCGAGTCGTCACGATCCAAAAGAATCGGAAACAGTTCAGTACATGTGTGCATGAATGGGCCAAGAGAATTTCAGAATTTTAGTTGGGCTTTGGGCCAAAGGCCTACTAGCAAAATTCCAACACTCTATTCTCCTCACAGGCGCCGTCAAGGTCCGTGCCCTCCACCCCAACCCCATGCCCAGGTGAAAACCCTAAATCTCCTTAGATTGAGCTCACTTAGCGGCGATGCCATCAGAGGATGGCCTGCCGCCTCGAGTTTCATCGCTGTCGAAAGAAGCAGACATAGTGGTAACATCGTCAGGAGAAGGCGTGCCGCTTCGAGATTCGTCACGGTCTCAGCAACAAGGGATTACTGTTGACACTCATAGTCCCCACATATCGATTGATGAACTGCTGAAAGTAATAAAAGGATCCAATGGCATGCCGGTGCTGTTCGTCCCCTCCAGCGGCGGCCGGCTAGCAGCAGTAGCCGTGGACGGTCTTCAGAATATGATGCCTGCCAATCGTGAGGGCAGCGTGTCTAATGAAAAGAAGGAGCAGAATATTCGTTCCTGGTTGATGTTCCTCACATCATTGGTTGCCACCGTCACCTTCACAGCGGGGCTCACCCCACCCGGTGGTTTCTGGTCCGCGGACGACAAGGACAAGAAATACCTCGCTGGTGACCCGGTCATGGACACCAAATCTCCCACAAGGTATGCCGCCTTTTACATGAGCAACACGTTCGCCTTCTTCACGTCCTTAACGATCATCGCGTCCCTCGCCAAGAACAGGAATAGCGAGAGGATCATGACTATTCCTTTCACACTCCTTGTGGTACTTTGTTTTCTAAGCCTAGGATCTGCCTATGTCAGCGGCACGTGGATCAAAGTCCGTGGCTCCTCACAATTGAAGACTGTTGTTGCTGTACTTGCACTTAACATTGTCTACATTACGTTTGAACCGATTTGGAGTAGTATAATCCAAAAGATTCGGGGATCCCCCTAATCCGTCGCTTTAAGAGGTCCACTTACAGTTACGAATAAGCAATGGCAAAGACAAGACTTGCAGAAGAAACAAGAAGAAAAGTCCGTAACAGCTAGCCTGCGTGCAAACTTACGTATGGCCTCATGCAGTCAATGGTAATTGTGGTGAACCCTGGTTTGTATTTGTAACTGCGTGAGAACCTAGCTTTTGGTACTCATTAGTAGCTCACTATTTTGTCACATGAAGTTGTAATAAGTTGATTCCTCGTATGTCAGTCATACTTGGGGATGCTGTTACGACCTCTGCAATTAACATTGGTCGCATATCAATGTGTCAAAGATCACGGAAGCGTGTGGTGCAACTTCTAGCATGATTAGCCACACTAAGAAAACAATCAAGCAAAAGAGATAGATTAAGGGCGTCATCCAAGCTTTTTACTTATTGTTGTGCGATTTGAAGGTGAACATCTGATTCATGTTCTCTGTAAACATGGGGCCGCTACGTTCGCCGTTCAGTTATACTCCCTTCGTCCGAAAATATTTGTCTCTCAAATGGATATATCTAGCATCAAGTTAGTGTTAGATACAATCATCTAAGAAACAAGTTTAGGATAAGATTTTTCGGACGGAGAGAGTACATACATAACTTGAAGTTACAACATTGTTCAAGTCACATTATCATGTTCATGCCCACCCAGCACCAGGTGTCATTGGTGTTCATGCCCGTCATGTTCAGCGCGCACTTCGATGTTGCACTGGGCATTTCCGTGCCGTTTGGCCTCCTGACGGATCTCCTCGTGTCGCTGTGCGATGTATCTAGCAGGCCATGACCCAGTACAAAACAGTAAAACCAGGAACAGACATCGCGGGTCGAGACGAGACCCCATTCTGAGGCCAACAAATAAGCATTATCTCGTGCTTGCACATAGTCGGTGATCGTCTCTTGTTGCTCATCATCATCCATGTATTATTAATGGACAGGTTGGTCGTGTAACGCTGCATGTTAATTTATAATCCAACTCTTTTTTATGGGTACGTATAATCTGTATTCTTAGATTTACAATCCAAATCTTTTTGATAGGTACAATCTATAGGACGCAAATTTTTGGGACATGCGGCCATACGATGCCGCTATCCCGGGCGTCCGCGAGCGCATCGTGATTCCTACTTAATATAGGCCCATTGGCAATACATGTCGCGTTAATCATTTGTCCTTCAATACGTCGTGACATACATCTCATGAGCGGGCGTACTGCATTTATGATTTGTAGAAATACATGCAAGTCTGCCAGCCGTTCTGGAGATGGCATAACCCTCTCTGGTCTCGGCCCTTCTTGTTGAGCTCCGTTTGTGCAGAAGCCATGTCCTCTCCTAACTTTACTACGGGGCGCTGGGTATCATGATGGTCTTCAGACTACAGGAGAGTTGGAAGAATTGATGGGCGCAGAGGAGCTGGGTCTCATTAAACGTTTGTCCACTCGTGATTTATGGACTGCTGGTGGCTGTAGTGCACACTTAAATGGCTGTATTAATGATCCGTCGGCATAGTTTCTGTCTGCTTTTTTTTTCTGTTTTATTACAGCTCAATTCATTTGAATATATACAGCATATATAAGGATCATACAGCAATATATGCATCAGATAACAATAAGGAGCAGCATCACACAACAAATTCATCATCACACATCATAAGAAGCATTGCAAAGCATAAACATATAAGTATCATCACCACCAAAGCATATAAGAATCTCACAAACAACAATAAGAAACATCACTAGCATATAAGTATCATCACCACCAAGACCGCCACAATGTGACCCAAAGGCTTAAGCGCCAGGACGTCGAGCACCGCGGAGGTCATCACCGCCAAGACTTGAAACGTACATCTGCTAGAACTCATATGAATCATCACTGTTGTAACCTCTTTCTCGGTCCGTCTCATCATCACTATCAATCATATCATCTTCGTTGTTTGACAGAGGTGGAGGCTCTTCCTCGTCGTCAGCGTCTTCGTTTAACTTTTCTTGCATAAGTATGTTATTTTCATTGACAATGGTCTCACCATCATTCCGTGCATCGTCGATGTTTGGATCCACATCATCATCACCCAATGGTCTAGCGTCATCGTTTCTAACCACATCATCATCATCATCATCAGGTTGCTCTTGATAGAACACTCCCTCGTATGTCATGGGGTTAATATTGTAGTAATCGTCTTCATTCGGGTCCAGTAGCTTACCATGTGGTGACACCTTGAACACAACTTCCCAACCCTTTAGATACTCTTTCTGGCATGGGTAAGGCAGATAATATACTTGTGTAGCTTGGGTAGCAGCAATGAAGAGATCGGCTCCGGCATAGACGGTTGATGGTTTACCTTCGACCAAACCAATGGAAGGCGTATGTTTTACCCCCTCGCGCGGATCGAACCATCGGCATTTGAACACAGGCAGACTTAGGGTCTCACGCCCCTGGCGAAATTTAACCTCGTATACATTTTGTACCCTTCCGTAGTAGTCTACTGAATTTTGACCGGGGGTGTACACTCTGGTATTTATAGTTTTGGGATCGGGCCGGCTGTTTTGTTGCTCCTCTGTATGGAAGCGATACCCATTCACATCATACTTTTTACATGGCATGACGGCAGGATCAAAACTCATGAAACCCATCTCAATTCATCATCCATAGATATGTTCGGATCTTTTCCCTACAAGTATAATTGAAATTGCTGCATGCATTAGTTCGGTTAACTAATAAATGTTGAACTAGGTATTTAATAGGGGAGTGTGGAAAATTACTTTCTCCATGAACCAAGCAACAAAATTTTTACGTCCAGGGTTTCCATGACGGAGAAGAGTAAGTGCCTCCGCCTCAGTAGGAGGATTCATTCCCGTCCATTCCTCTTGAACGAAATCACTAAAAAAAGAAAAGCGGTGTTAGACCGGGACTAAGTGAACATGGAACATGATGATGTGGAAGACATAAAGGAATGGTGTAGTGGTATTACCTCATCCACACTTCCTCAACTTCCTTGATGTTGTGCAAGATATAGAACATGAGGTCCTCCCACTCTTGTCGTGGCATGTTATAAGATTTCGAGGCCCTAGCCCTCCCACCTTGCGCGTTGAATAGATGGAGCCTGGGTTGATACTTGGGCTCTTCTATATTGTATCGAGGCACCTTGTTATGCAGATGGGGAACGTGGTCTGGATAGTATGATGTCCTGAGGTCTGACACCTCCTCTAGGATAACTGCCTCAGCTATGGAAGCTTCAATCTTAGCTTTGTTTCCACATTTCTGTCGGAGATGCTTGTTCTGTCTCTCAGGGCCGTACTGCCAGCGATTCTGCACAGGCCCCCCCAACAATACCTCGTTCGCGAGGTGCAGAATGAGATGTGTCATCGGAGTAAATAAGCCTAGCGAAAAGATCTTCTCTAGCTTGACTATCAACTCCGGTGCCTTCTTATGCAATTTTTCAATCACCTCTTTACTTACTTCTTTAGCACAGAGCATGCGGAAGAAATGGCTAAGCTCGGCAAGCACTCGCCAGACATGCTCGGGGACATAGCCTCGAACCATTACCGGCATTATCCATGGTGTGGAACTGCACTGGGAACCTGGGACATGGATGAACACGTGCTTGTCGGCTGCGGCAAGGATGAGATGTATGCAGAAGGAGAACGTCAAGGAATGGACAGCATAAACAATCTTGCCGGACGTTTAGAAAGACCAAGGGGAGCATGGTGCAGCTAGCTGCTGGGACTAGCGGGTAACCAAAACTGGTTTCTGCGTGGTGCGGCTATCCATTGGGTGCACATAGAGGTCTCGTTTAAATGCATGAGCCAGCCTTGTGGGCCATCTGCTGGACATGGACAGAGGTAATACGCGAGCTATACCAGCTTGTCTACAGTGCCTGCATAAGGTTATACACGCTCGCTGTATTTAAGTGGCACGAATCACGTGGAAACGACCGGTGTTGATAACGACCTCGTGTGGCTGCATGTCCACCCGCGATTTATCGCAATCTATATGCTTAAATACAATATTTTCTTTGAAATCGCATTCATAAATGTGAGCACTAGTACTGCTCTTTCTAGGCTATATGCACGTCTCCACCTACTACTCCCTCCGTCCTATAATATAAGATAATTTTTAGTCTAAAAACGCTTTTATATTATAAGACGGAGGAAGTATTTATTAAATGAGATTTTATTTACAGAATAAATGTATTCAAAATATATAGAGCACGTAGGAGCAAGACCATTAACTTTTTTAATACTCCTAAGAGTATCAAGGAGTATATAATTAGATAATCTTTTAGATTAAATGCACGATTTTCTTTCCATTCAACATTCCGCTTGGGTGCAAAAATTTCAACTTGCATACTGCAGTGACATGCTGATCCTCACAAAGCTTTGTACGCTTCTTGCAAATACAGCCCCGAGTCGTACTCTTCCTCACCCTAGCCATCCTTCATAGTCTCGTAGCCAGCACCACCTCATGTCTCATCATCACTGGTTGAGGGTTCCTACTTTCTTTTTCCTATTTATTATTTTGGGGTTTTTCTTCTCTTCTTTATTTTTATTTTTTCAAATTTAATTCATGAACTTTATTAAAAATTGTCAAAAAAAATTAAGTCCCTGAATATTTTTAAAATTCATGAATGTTTTAAGTTTTTTTGAACATTATTAAAATTTGCAAAGTATATTTATAAATTCGTAAGATATTTGTAAATAATGAACTCGCTAAAAATATGAGTTTTAAAAATTTGAAATATATGAAAAACCCTGGTTTTTTGAAAATCCATGAAGTTTTTCTATTTAAATTATGAGCTTTTAAATTTGAAACATTTGAAAAACCCTAGTTTTTCTGGAAATAAAGCAATAACCGCCTTTTTAATAAGATAACAGTGGAGCAAGCGGAAAAAAAATGCTAAGCGAGCGAATCAAGTGAGACGTGCTACCTCGAGACGGGACAATGCCAGTAGAGGAGCCACCCGTCCTTAGTCTGGGCTTGTTGCGACGGTGGTCCGACAATGACCCCCATATGTTGTTACTATGTGTTTACTACTTTCCAAGCGATGCGTCGCTTTGTTTTATCACGCCTGACTTGTAATGGACTTCCTAGTTTTTTGCTTTGAACTCTAGTTGTAAACCTCAAGGGCCTCAGTTTAAGGCCGGACGAAGCCTCAGTTCTAAAAAGGGATACAAGTGGTGATGAATTCATTTGGCTGGAGAAGAGAACAAGCTTGTCCAGGTCAAACAGCGACGACAGTGGTGGGAAGTAGCGGTAATGGAATAGTTGACGGACTTGAGGTCTTCGCTGCGGCTGTACATGGCTGGGTCAAGCTTGTAAGGAGGCCTTCCACTATGTGATCTGTGTCCGGTACATTAAAATATTACAGATTGAGCATCGATGCTCTTAGAAATTTCTATGGCACCGGTCACATTATGTGCCTTTGCAGCCAACAGAAAAGTAGGACCACATGTATACATAAAAAATGGAGCAAGCCAGCTTTCCCTCAATCCTTCGTACGAGTTCTCTAGTCCTCCTCTGTCCCATCCCATTGATCATTCATAGTTTAACATATTTTATTGCAATGCTAGAAGTGGGCATCGGTGCATCTTGCTCCGGTTCCTTGGATAAATATTATGGCACCGGCTGGGCAATGGAGGGCATCGGTGCCAAATGAACCAAAAGTGTATTTGGCATCACTTTTGGCCTATATAGTGGAGGGCCTTAGAATTTGAGATGAGATGGAAGTGTGTGGACGTAGGGACGCTGTGAATGTGTTCTTAAACCCTCCCGAGCCACGAACCAGCTCACTCTCACCACCACAGCAACACAGCAAAACTAGCCAGAAACGTTACGGTGAGCTGCCTCGTTCGGCTCTCCAGACGCGTTCAAGGTGCTTATCTTCTCTCTTTAATAATGTCTTTGTTTTAGATTTTTTGGCCTGTGTCCGTCACGCTGCCAGACTTGTTGGTGAACCAAACTATGACCATCGTCCGCAGAAGCTACTCCACCATTAGTCTCGCTTCCAAGAGCTAATCCACACTAAGTGTCTACTGTCGTAGTTTTAAACTAAATTAAACTCTACTTCAGTTCAAAACTGCAACACTTATTATAAGTCAGAGGAAGTACTATTAATTTTAATTATAAGTGATCTCGGTACATAGGGTGGTGTGCATTCGTGTCCATGTATATTGTACTATACAACGAAAACCCAATTCGGTGCCCAGGCTCATCTGCACCCGGTCAGAAAAAAATCACAATAAATACTCAAAAATTCAAAAAAATCCAATTTTTTGTGGGCGATAGACGAGTTTATGCGTGAGGTTCGCTCGAAATTTCAACTTATTTGAACATCTGAGTAGCTCTCAGCAAAAAGAAAACAAATCGGGTCACAACAATGTGTGAACAGTAAACTTTTTTACAGACCCTGAATTTGTCTTTTGTGCTGAGAGTTGCTCAGATGGCCAAATGAGCTGAAACCTGGTGCGCACCTCACGCATAAACTTATCTACCAAACAAAAAAATTGGATTTTTTTTTTGAATTTTTTTAGTTTTTTTATTTTATTTTTTTTCGTCACGGTGGGTGCAGATGGGGTGTCCGGGCAGGCGATGCAAGCATGGAATTAAGGGAGGAGGGTCGGCGTGATTCCAGGTGGAGTGTCCGGGCACCTAGCATGCATTCGCATGCGGGTGCCATTTGAATGCGGAGAGAAGGTGTGTGCGTTGGGAAGCGTCTCGAGCGGCGCTGTCGGCCAACGCACCGCTTTATTATTGGCTCCAGTAAGAGGTCACGTCTGCTCTGAGTCGGCATGAAGAGGAAGAGCGTTTTGGGTAGGCGGGGTTGTCGGACGGGCGCGTACATGCCAGCAGTCTGGATACCCGCAAAGCCTCTCCCCGCGCAGTTAGCTTCCATTTTGCGGTAAAAAGGATGTCTATCCGGTCCGCAGACGGATGGGAGATATGTTAGATGGCAAAACACGTACGAACCGCGAGGTCCTGACGGATGCAGGGTTTTGAGGGTTAGCGTTGGATATGCCCTTAGATAAAGTTGTGACGAGTTAAATTTCTTTCCTTGAAAACCGATGATCCGGCATTTTTTTTATCACATCAACGGCGTCGACGTACGCATGGAAGGCCTGTCGTGTCTTGGTTGAAGCTATCCTGGCGGTGGTAATGCCGAGTCTAAGAGCATCTCCAGCCGCGCCCCCAACAGGCCCTCCCTAGGCGTTTTTGCCGCGTCGGCGCCCAAAAAATGACCTAGTCGCGCCCCCAGTAGCGCGTTTTTCGCCGGCTCGGGCCGAAACTGGTGCCGGCGAACTCGAGCCGAACCCGGCGCGCTGGGGGCACCTGGGGGCATCGGCACAAGCGAAAAGGGGCGTGGGTCCGCCGTGTCGGTGAGTCAAGCGCCTCTTCCCGCCGTTTCTTCCCGCTTTTCCCCCACTTCCATCCCATTCCCTCCATTCCTCCCGCCAATCTCCCTCCCGCTCGCCTCCCAGCCGGCCGCCATGCCACCGAAGAAGTACGTCGTCCCCCGCGCCGTGGCAACCGCGACCGCCTCCGTCGCCCAGCCGAAGCAGAGGAAGCTGAGGGCGCCGCCGACCAAGTCACCGGGCATGACAAACGCCGAGTGGAGGGCGGAAGTTCAGCAACGGGAGGCTGTCACCGCCGACCGGCGGAACAGGGCAATTGCCAAGAAGGCCCGTGACAACGCGGCGCGTGCGGCTGCGGCTTCGGCGGACCAAGCCGAGGCCGAGGCGACTCGCGTGGGGATGATGAATCCACCCGACAGCCACGCCCAGTACGCGCCCTGGGGGCAGCAAGGCGTCGGCTCTCCGTCGCCACAGCCATGGGGATGCACGCCCTCGCCGGGCTTCGCCGACGGGGACGCGCACGGTGGGTTCAATCCCAACTTCACCATTCCCCATGGACACCCGGCCCAGCGCACACCCTCGCCCGCCTTCGCCGGCGTGCAGTACCCTCCATACAACTACTCGCCGCCCGCCTACGCGTCCTCCCCGACGCCTCCTCTCCGCCGTGGCACGCTGCCCTTCTCGCACCTCGGCGACACCGACGAGACCAAGGCCAACATGGACGACATCATCGCGTCAGGCTCGGCCGCGGCCGCCGCGTCTCCCAGGTCTGTCACCCCGGACGACACGGTGGATCTCAGTGGCGGCATGGATGGCGAGCTCGGCTACGTCTAGGGCGAGGAGGAGTCATAGGAGCACGAGGAGGAAGACAAAGAGGAGCAGCAGGAGGAGGAGGAGCCGGCGACTATTCCGGCGAGGAGGCGCAAGAAGAAGAAGCGGGCGGCCAGGTCCGGCGAGCCGCGCATCAAGTGGGCGTCCAAGGAGCAGGAATGCCTCGCTGAAGCATGGAAAGTCGTCTGCCTCGACCCGACCATCGGCACGAACAAGAGCATCGAGACGTACTGGGAGCGCATCAAGGCCGAGTTCAACGAGTGCAAGCTCGTCGACCCCTACTTTAAAGGCGTCTACATGCAGCGCGGGGCAAAGGCGATGGTGAACCATTGGGGGCTCATCCAGGGGGCGTGCAACAAATGGCATGGGATCATTGAGGAGGTCGCGGCTCGCCCGGAGAGCGGCGCCAGCGTTGAGGATCAGGTATGGCACGCCGGTCTCCCGCCTCTCTTCGCCGTGTGCGCCCGCCAACTGTTTGTTCCTCCGCGCAGCTGCTGCGCATGTTCGCCATGTATCGGCAGGGCAACAACGACGCCGAATTCAAGTACCTCCACGTTTACAAGCGCATTGACAAGTGCGAGAAGAGGGCGGAAGTCCGGCGCACCCTCGACAAGGCCAAGGAGACCTACAAGCGGACGCGCCGGCCTTGGCGCGTCGGAAAAGCGGCCGGACGGCAACAAAGGTGCCAAGAACGGGAAACACGCCGACGCGGCCACCGCTCGAGTGCAGGAGTCCATCGAGCATTGCCTCGCTGACGCACAGGCTCGGGCCGCCCTTCGTGAAGAGAAGACCGAGGCGCGGTGGTCGGCGTTGATGTCGAGCAGCGCCGTTAAGCTCGACCTACTCCGGACCAACATCGCCGCGAAGAAGAGAAACACCGACCTGGCTTTCCTGCTGGGTGGGGCGGACATGCTCCAGAGCAACGACGAGGCGTTCAAGGCGGACATGCTACATACATATACAATATGTAAGATCTCTTACAATCCCCTAGCATTTGAAATCAACTTCCACATGGTATTCTCCGGCTTTATTGATGACGTGGTCAAGAAAGAATCCCGCCAATTCCTCTTGAATTGCTTTCATGCGATCTTGTGGTAGAAGTTCATTCCGCATCTGCCACGTCTAATTTGAAGAATGGGGTTAATACATATATATGAATGAAACTCAACAGAAATGATGGTGTAATAAAATGAAATTGTGAATATTATTGCTTACGCACTTCATATTGTCTTTTAGAGTAGCCCCGCTTATTTTTCAAAGTCGCATTGTGATGAACTCGCACATGTAGTATCGACAGTAATCATTCCCTTGTTCCTGCCACAAGCACTTTACGAGAAATAGAGGTCAATCAAACTGATAATGAATCATTATAAATGGCATTGATGAAAATATAGCTATAGAATCAACGGGAGATGCGCGCAACTAGCTAGCTAGTAGTACTTACTTTCGAGTATGTATATCGCAGCTCCTTCGGCAGTCCCGGAGCTTCTGCGGTGAACTGTTTCCAAACCTTGCAAGATAAAGAAAATAATTATTATTACTTGAGATATCAGGAAATGAACAAAAATTTGTCGATATGGTGCGATAATGATCGATTGAACTTACTTGTTGAGCATTTTAGTCATGTCCGCATAGGTTTCGGGATCTTTTCGTCTCGAGTCTAAGACGGTTACTACTCCCCGCTCAAGCTTAATCTCCAGAAGAACATAGTGAAAGCTGCGCACGCATGCATAACCCATCAATTACATTACTATAACCTCGCTCGAGTAATAAGGGAAACCGAATATGCACACGATAGTAACACTCACTCGAAGGTGTAAGGAAAGAGTACTAAATCTTTGTTTTGATTTTTGATCAACGATTGTAGCAAGTAGGCCTCGGCCTCTTCGGCGTCCTTTGTAACCAGAAATTCATCTATGATATTTGTGTTAATGAACCCAGTATCATACATTTATGCTTTTCTGCACTCGACGATCTTCAATCTGCAAAATATAGTGAGGATAATTAATTATAAATACATGCAATGAAAGAGCTGAGCTATATATAGAGACTTAATGACAAAAATAGTACTTACAGACAGTAGCAAAAGACGGTTAATTTATCGAGGGCCTTTTGATTGAAGAACTCGAAGAACTCGTCAAATGGAACAGGCAACAGATCAGTTCCAATGAGATCATGCTCCTCTTTAATTCTCAGATACAAAGGATTCGTCCCTCCAGACTCTCTGCAGGTTTTCATGTACCAATTATGGAATCTTCGCATCATCGTTGTTAGAGACTTTTCATCTTTGACGAGAGGCTTCCCGTACTCGTATCTGTGTTCGTCCACCTCCAAGAAATCAAAATTTACATCGTCAGGCAGGTAATCGCCAAGATTGCTATAACCGGGCACCATCCCCGGAGCATTAGCGACGATATCGCTAGACACATTGAGCGGGGGCACGATTTCTTTGCTTGTTCGCTGAGCTGGGCAATTTTTTTCCCAGCTGCTCGTTCTTTTAACCTTTGATCACTAACAGTACTTCCGGACCGCTCCGCTTCGAGATATGCCTTTTCAGTAATGCGCTCATAGTTGGTTTTCGGCGGAGAATTTGGTGGTTTCCTCAGGGCATCGATAGTGCGCTTTGCTTTCACCGGATCTACCTTCTCCTCCGGAGGTGGATGTCTCTTTGCTTTCAACCCTTCAATGAAGTCCTTCATTTCGGTCCACACGATCTTCGCGTTTTCCTCCTCGGTCCTCTCGTACGGTAACTTCTCTAGAGGCTTGAGAGGTGGACCATATCTGTATTGCCTCCCGCCTCTGTTGTCTTTGCTAGGCGAGGAGAGCGGAGCGGCTGCGGCTGCCTTCTTTCGTGCTTGTTTACGAGGCGAAGTAGAAGGACTACGACGCGCCGGAGCAGCCAGGGTGGCGGCGGGTCTCTTCCGCCCTTGCTGGCGAGGCGAAGAAGGAGGAGGCTGCTGGCTGCTCGGGCGCGCCGGCGCAGGCGAAGAAGGAGGCGGAGTGCCGCCACGCGCCGGTGAAGGAGGCTGAGTGCCCTGATCGTCACTCGCCGGAGGAGGAGGCGGTGGAGGAGGCGGAGTGCCCTGACTCACCGGAGGAGGAGGAGGAGGCGGAGGCGTCCAGTTCGGAAGGTCGATGAACTCTTTCCGCCATAGGCATGGAGTCTTCAGAGCAGAACACAGCCGAGTCTCCCCTTCACCGGTAGAGTGGTCAAGCTGGAGGTCCTCAAATGCCTCCGTTATTTCGTCCACCGTCACCCTAGCATATCCTTCTGGAATCGGACGACAGTGAAAAGTTGCGCCGGGTTCAGAAG
Source organism: Aegilops bicornis (assembly GCA_021605145.1). Classification (NCBI taxonomy): domain Eukaryota; kingdom Viridiplantae; phylum Streptophyta; class Magnoliopsida; order Poales; family Poaceae; genus Aegilops; species Aegilops bicornis. The sequence goes on from CM038674.1 coordinate 685,215,934, forward strand.
GTCGAACAGAGCCGACAACCGCCTTGACTTTTAAGTTCTGCCATTCCGTCATAAGGTGGCAATTTTGAGACTCCGTGATAGCATCCACGGGGTAGCTAGCAGGAGCCGTCAAGACATGCTCTGGCTGAAGCAGCTCGGTGGAAGCCACGCTGCTTCTCCGCTGAGATGGCGGGGTAGCTTTGGGGGAAGCTTTGGCAGTTCGTTTGCTGCGATTTGCTTCTCGTTCCTCTATCGCTTGTACCCTTGCGTGCAGCGCCTGCAGTTGGGTCTGCTGCACTTTCTTCCTCCTCTCCTGGCATTTATAACCGCTGCGTCCGAAATCCAGCCTTCCATGGAGCGAACTGGCGTGCCTGCGTGTCCGTCCGAGGTGCTCGAGATTCCCGAGGCCATTGTGATCTCGTCGTTCTCTGTCTAAAACGAACGTCCCTTCCTGCCTTTGCATCGATATAGTGTCAAGCCTATTGACTGGTATTTTCATTTGCTCGTCCGTTCAAACGCACTTCCCTAATACAGGGGTCCAAGGTTCCGCCAGCCCCGAAGAACCAAGTCCGGCAACGGTCTGGCCAGTTCATTCTCTCTGGTTCGATCCCTTTATCAAGCAGATCATTCTCAGCCTTGGCCCACTTAGTCCGGGCTTTGAGGTAGCCACCTGACCCCGTGCGATGGTGAAGCTTCTTCTTCGCAGCATTTTGCTTGTTTGTCGCTGACATCTTCTTACTCTTTTCCGATGTCTTGTGGGCCACAAATGCGGGCCAGTGATCTCTGATCTTCTCATATTTGCCGATGAATTCTGGTGTCTCTTCTTTGTCGACAAACCTTTTCAGCTCATTCTTCCACCTCCTGAATAGGTCTGCCATCTTCTTAAGAGCATGAGACTTGATTAATTGCTCTTTAGCTGGCTTCTCCGGATCCTCCTCTGGCGGTAGGGTGAAATTTTCCTTTAGCTCAGTCCAAAGATCATCTTTCTACATATCATTGACATAAGACACCTCATGGTCTTCGTTCTTAGGCTTATACCACTGGTGGATGCTGATCGGGATCTTGTCCCTAACAAGAACCCCGCACTGAGTAGCAAATGCTTCCTTTGTCCGGATGTGTTCAATCGGTTGGCCGTCGCGCGCGATTGCTGTGATCTCAAACCTTTCATCCGAGCGCAACTTTTTCTTCGGGCCTCGTCTCTTTACCGAAGTTGTGCTCGATTCGGAGGGCTAGAAAAAAGAAGAAACAAGAGAGTTAATTAATATGTGTACATATACCAAAACAATGAATGCATCAATTAGCTAGTCAGCACAGGCTTAACTAATATATATACCTGGCCGGACTCAGTTCGGTCACCGGATCCATCATCAGAGTCTCCTTCTTGCACCGTCATTGGGTCACCGGAGCCATCATAATCATGTCTTTCCTCCTCCATTCTTCGATCACCGTAGCCTGCTTCTTCACCCTGTTCTTCCAGACCATCATTGTCGTCTCGTATGTGCTCCATTGTTTCTGCAAATATTACAACATGGCAATTATTACACAAACATGACAACAGGTGGATATATTAGTGGCAAACATAGACTGAGCTTTATTCCAGGTTTGGGGTGGCCTCGGCAATGCTTCAATGCTAGGGGCGTGGCGGGAGGGGTATGAGACCGACATTGTTTTTTTCTAGGGTTTGGGTGTCCTCGACAGTTTTGGTCGAGCGAGAGGGGGTGGCCTCCAGAGAGTTTGTCGGGTAGGGGCGCGGCGGGAGGGGGTAGGAGACATGATCTATAATTTTTTATTGCTCCATGCTACTTTATCTATTGTTTTGGACTATAATGGGCTTTATTTTCCACTTCTATATTATTTTTGGGACTAACCTATTAACCGGAGGCCCAACCCAGAATTACTGTTTTTTTTGCCTATTTCGGTGTTTCGAAGAAACGGAATATCAAATGGAGTCCAAACGGAATGAAACCTCCGGGAACGTGATCTTCTCACCGAACGTGATCCAGGAGACTTGGACCCTACTCCAAGGACTGCCAGTGTGACGCCCCCGATTCAAACTTACACTAATCATGCACACAAATGTGTACGATCAAGATCAGGGACTCACGGGAAGATATCACAACACAACTCTAAAACATAAATAAGTCATACAAGCATCATAATACAAGCCAGGGGCCTCGAGGGCTCGAATACAAGTGCTCGGTCATAGGCGAGTCGTGAAAGCAACAATATCTGAGTACAGACATAAGTTAAACAAGTTGCCATAAGATGGCTAGCACAAACCAGGATACATATCGAAGAGGCGCGAGGCCTCCTGCAGGATCCTCCTAAACTACTCCTGCGTCGTCAATCGGCAGCACGTAGTAGTAGGCACCTCCGGGTAGTAGTCGCCATCGACGGTGGCGTCTGCTCTGGGCTCCATCGTCTGCAGTTGCAGCAATCGGGTAAAGAAAGGGGAAAGGGGAACAAGGCAACCGTGAGTACTCATCCAAAGTACTGCAAGCAAGGAGCTACACTACATATGCATGGATATATGTGTAAAGGGCCATATCGATTGGACCGAACTGCGAGAATGCCGTAATAAGAGGGGATAGCTAATCCGAGAAGACTACGCTTCAGCAGCCTCCGTCTTCAAAGACATGTAGCAGAGAGTAGCCTGAAGTCCTCCAAGTAGCATCACATAGCAATAATCCTACCCGGCGATCCCCTCCTCGTAACCCTGAGAGAGAGCGACCACCGGGTTGTATCTAGCACTTGGAAGGGTGTGTTTTATTAAGTATCCGGTTCTAGTTGTCATAAGGTCAAGGTACAACTCCAAGTCGTCCTGTTACCGAAGATCACGGCTATTCGAATAGATTAACTTCCCTGCAGGGGTGCACCACATAACCCAACACGCTTGATCCCATTTGGCCGGACACACTTTTCTGGGTCATGCCCGACCGCGGAAGATCAACACGTCGCAGCCCGACCTAGGCCAACAAAGCGGTCAGCACGCCGGTCTAAACCTAAGCGCCCAGGGGTCTGGGCCCATCGCCCTTAGCACACCTGCACGTTGCGAACTCGGCCGGAAGTAGACCTAGCAACCTCCATTACAAAGGAAGTCACGTTCACAGCGGTCCAATCTGGCAGCGCGCCGCTCGATCGGCCCAGCGTCACGAAGGCTTCGGCTGATACCACGACGCCGGGATACCCATAACTACTCCCGCGTAGATGGTTAGTGCGTATAGACCAAATGGCCAGACTCAGATCAAATACCCAGATCTCGTTAAGCGTGTTAAGTATCCGCGAACGCCGACCAGGGCCAGGCCCACCTCTCTCCTAGGTGGTCTCAACCTGCCCTGCCGCTCCGCCACAAAGTAACAATGGGGCCGTCGGGAACCCGGGCCCACCTCTAGGGATGGAGCCACATCCTTTCAGCCCCATCTCCTAACAAGATCACAGGTAATGTAACGATGTAAAGTATATAGCATATGTCCGTGATCACCTCCCGAAGTGATCACAGCCCGATAGTATAGCATGGCGCACGGACAAGAATGTAGGGCCACCTTGATGGAACACTAGCATCCTATACTAAGCGATAGGATAGCGGTAAAAGGTAACAATGATGGTAGCAAGGACAAGCTATGCAGCGGTATAGGATTAATCGAAAGCGGTAACATGCTACACTACTCTAATGCAAGCAGATAGAGAAGAGTAGGCGATATCTGGTGATCAAAGGGGGGCTTGCCTGGTTGCTCAGACAGGAAGGAGGGGTCGTCGGTAACCTAGTCGACCACAGGGGCATCAGCATCATCACGGGGCCTACCGGAAAGAAGTAATGAAGGGGGAACACAATAAATAACAGAGCAATCAAAGTATAACATGGCAATGCGCGGTGCTAGAGGTGACCTAACGCAGTAGGAGGTGATACCGGCGAAGGGGGGAAACATCCGGGAAAGTATCCCCGGTGTTTCGCGTTTTCGGGCAGAGGAGCCGGAGGGGGAAAGTTGCGAGTTTGATATGTTAGGGGTGCGTGGCGGACGAACGGACTGTGTATCCGGGTTCGTCTCATCGTTCTGATCAACTTTCATGTACAAAGTTTTTTCATCTGACTTACGGTTTAATTTATATGATTTTCTAAAGTTTAAATGAATTTTTGGAATTACTGGAATTACCTTAATTCAAAAATCATTTTTAATATCTAAATGCTATGGCCTACGGGTACCAGAAAGTGTACCCACACTTTTGCACGTGAGGCTGACAGTGGGCCTAGAGTCAAAGTCAACGGCTGACTGTGTGAGCCTTATCCAAATGAACAGTTCACGGGGGGCCCACATGTCATTGTCTAGGGTTAAGTTCAAGAGTTTAGTTTAACTAGGGGGTTCCATTGTCATATTCTGTTAGGCTAGCTAAACCAATTAATTAGGTTAATTGTCCAAATAAGTAATTAACTGTTTATCCTATTTTATTTATTTATTTTGGTTATCCATTTTTTTGGGGGGGTTGGCCCCGGTGGCGGTGGCACAAGCAGCCATGGCTTGGCAACGCGCGGCCGCTCACAAAGGAGCGCCGACCACGAGCGCACATCGCGACGGGGGAGCAGGGCATGGCCCCGGATAGGAGCAACGCCGACGAGGCGCAGGCACGCCGGGGTAGGCTGGGGCACGGCAGATGCGGAACTGGGCGAGGCCAAGCGTGGGCGAGAGGGCGCACGGATCGGCGTGCGAAGGTCAGGCGGGGTGGCGTGGGACGTCGTTGACCGTGGCGAGGAGAAAAGGAGAGGAGGGAGGCGCTCACAGCCGTTGGCGGGGAGCGGGGGCGGCGAGGCGTGGCGGCGACCCGCGAGGAGGAGGTCGAGGAGGTTCCGGCGACAACGACGGCGGCGGCCGGCGGTGCTACAGGCATGGCGCGAGGACGACAAAGAAGCTGCGGGCCGAAGGCGGCAGTCGTCGGGTGAGGGTGTGCTCGTCGGGACAGCGGGGAGCAGCGGTGAACGCTGCTGGGACGGCGAGGCGTCGGCTCGGGAAGGGCTCCGGCGACGGGGAGGTCGGTGATGGCGAGGGGGCATCGGGGCGAGTCGGCGGGGTCGGGGCGCGTGGGTGCGCGATCCAGAAGGGGAGGGAGAGGTTGTGGGGGAAGTGGGGATTAGGGTTTCCCCCAGAGGGGATATGGAGGGGGGTTTGGGCCGGTCTGGTTGGATGGCCAGCTGGGCCGTCTGGCCCAGTTGGCCAGGGGGGGCTCTTCTCTCTTTTTTTTGTAGTTTTGTTTTCTGTTTTTATTGTTTTCCTTTTTCTTTATTTTCTCTACTGTTTTAGCTCATTTTAAAAATATAGGCCTTATATAAAAACATGGTTTCTTCATGACAAATAGTTAGGGAATATTTTCAACACATCGAACATTTTAGTTTTGACTTTTGAAAACTTTAATTGTTTTAACTTTAATTCAAATTTAGAATTTTGAATCCGTTTCGATCTAACATGGGATTATCAACAATAACCGAGGTGACGTGGCATCGTTAACACGGGATTACTGTAGCCTGATTACCCGGGCGTCACAAATCTCCTCCACTACAAGAAATCTCGTCCCGAGATTTAAGAGGGGGACTAGGGGGAAAGGTCTGGTTACGAAATCCTAACGAATCTTCTCGTCTTTGGTTTCTCTTCTCGAAGAGGTCGATCTATTACATTGATGTCTTCAGTTCTCGGCTTCGGGTCATCATGATGAAGTTGTCGTCCTTACTTGGGGATCTTCATCGTACTTACGGAAAGGATAAGGGGTAGCTTCAAAAGGACAGACCTCTACAAGGTTGACTATCCTGTCGATAACATCGAGGAAGGTGGCGGAAGTTACTCTCGAATTGAATCTTAAGAAAATATCGAGAGCAAAGTAAGGAGGTACCATGAGAATTTTCAAACGGATAGGCAAGCGTTCGATGCCTAATCAGAAGGTGAAAGGGGTTCAGCACAACGAGAATAAGTATTGCGTCTGATACCAAAATAGATCACTTGGGACGGTGGTCCGTGAATTACATATGAGTCCACGCGCGAGGAATAACTTTGGGAACAGGGGGTGTACAGGAGATTCAGTTTTCAATCCTGTGGAACTGTGGGTTACGGGCCCACCATGTGGTTGAAAGTAGGAAGGGGGCCGACATCTTGCACGGTCACGATAGTAAGGCGTGTCAGAGGGTAGCCTATCAGTTATGTCGGCAACAACATCGATACCAAGGGTGAGGGACGAAGAGAACCATTTTCCTGCTCGTTGAACGAGGCGGACCAATAGGCAAAGTTCTCGTCCATCCGTGGTTACCGGAATGTCATCAACAGAAGTACAGGGTCTTTCTGACGGAATTGTTTACTGAGGTGGTTACATAAGCAGGAGAATATTACTGCTTAGATCATATAGATCACAAGAAAGGTTAAACCAAACAATGGAAAGGAAAATGTGTTAAACACATATTTCAGGGGTATATCCTTCCAAAGTACATGCAGAGCATGATTCCCACGACAGGATAGAAGGTAGAAAACCATTTAGGTAAGGGGAGATGAATTTCATGACATTACCCATACAACGGTGTATGGATAATTGATAAAGAAAATTTAGCATTGTGCTACAAATGTTCTTGTTGAAAATCGGAGTACCACGGACATGCTTCGAGATAGCATTGACATGGTCTTCAAACAAAGGTCGGTTTTTAGATACTCAATGGATCCATCGAGAACAGTTTATAACATAGGTCTTACAATTTCCTCCAGGAAGAATGGTTATCCTTGCAAATAAACCATAATGATAGGTCCTCCAGCCAGGGGGGGGGGGGGTGCTAGGCATGACATTGAAGGAAATATGCCCTAGAGGCAATAATAAAGTTATTATTTATTTCCTTATTTCATGATAAATGTTTATTATTCATGCTAGAATTGTATTAACCGGAAACATGATACATGTGTGAATACATAGACAAACATATAGTCACTAGTATGCCTCTACTTGACTAGCTCGTTGAATCAAAGATGGTTATGTTTCCTAACCATAGACATGTGTTGTTATTTGATTAATGGGATCACATCATTAGGAGAATGATGTGATTGACATGACCCATTCTGTTAGCTTAGCACTTGATTGTTTAGTATATTGCTATTGCTTTCTTCATGACCTATACATGTTCCTGTAACTATGAGATTATGCAACTCCCGTTTACCGGAGGAACACTTTGGGTACTACCAAACGTCACAACTTAACTCGGTGATTATAAAGGAGTACTACAGGTGTCTCCAAAGGTACTTGTTGGGTTGGCGTATTTCGAGATTAGGTTTTGTCACTCCGATTGTCGGATAGGTATCTCTGGGCCTTCTCGGTAATACACATCACATAAGCCTTGCAAGCATTGCAACTAATGAGTTAGTTGTGAGATGATGTATTATGGAACGAGTAAAGAGACTTACCGGTAACGAGATTGAACTAGGTATTGGATACCGACGATCGAATCTCGGGTAAGTAACATACCGATGACAAAGGGAACAACGTATGTCGTTATGCGGTTTGACCGATAAAGATCTTCGTAGAATATGTAGGAACCAATATGGGCATCCAGGTTCCGCTATTGGTTATTGACCGAGAATGGTTCTAGGTCATGTCTACATAGTTCTCGAACCCGTAGGGTCCGTGACGCTTAAACGCTTCGATGACAGTTCATTATGAGTTTATAAGTTTTGATGTACGAAGGTTGTTCGAGTCCCGGATGTGATCACGGACATGACGAGGAGTCTCGAAATGGTCGAGACATAAAGATTGATATATTGGAAGCCTATGTTTGGACTTCGGAAAGGTTCCGAATGAAAACAGGAAGTTACCGGAACACCGGGGGGTTACCGGAACCCCCCCGGGAGGTATATGGGCCTTGATGGGCCATAGGGAGAAGAGGAAGGGCCGGCCAGGGCAGGCCGCGCGCCCCCCTCCCCCTCTAGTCCGAATAGGACAAGGAGAGGCGGGCGGCCCCTTCCCTCTTCCCTCCTCCAATCCTAATCCAACTAGGAAAGGGAGGGAGTCCTACTCCGGTGGGAGTAGGACTCCTCCAGCGCGCCTTTGGGCTGGCCGCACCCCCTTTGCTCCTTTATATACGAGGCAGGGGGCACCCCATGACACACAAGTTGATCTACGGATCGTTCCTTAGCCGTGTCGGTGCCCCCTCCACCATATTCCACTTCGGTCATATCGTCGCGGAGCTTAGGCGAAGCCCCGCTACCGTGAAGTCATATCATCGTGGAGCTTAGGCGAAGCCCCTCGTCGGTGGAGCATCATCATCGCCACCACGCCTTGCCGTCGTCGACGGAACTCATCCCCGACGCTTTCTGGATCGGAGCCCGGGATCGCCATCGAGCTGAACGCGTGTCTGAACACGGAGGTGCCGTTGTTCGGTACTTGGATCGGTCGGATCGTGAAGACGCACGACTACATCAACCACGTTGTTATAACGCTTCGCTTACGGTCTCACGAGGGTGCGTGGACGGACACTCTCCCCTCGTTGCTATGCCATCACCATGGTCTTGCGTGTGCGTAGGAAATTTTTGAAATTACTACGTTCCCCAACAAAGGCATCCGAGCCTGGTTTTATGCGTTGATGTCATGTGCACGAGTAGAACACAAGTGAGTTGTGGGCGATATAAGTCATACTGCTTACCAGCATGTCATACTTTGGTTCGGCGGTATTGTGAGATGAAGCGGCCCGGACCGACATTACGCGTACGCTTACGCGAGACTGGTTTCACCGCTTCGAGCACTAGTTGCTTAAAGGTGACCGGTGGGTGTCAGTTTCTCTCACTTTAGTTGAATCGAGTGTGGCTACGCCCGGTCCTTGCGAAGGTTAAAACAGCACCAACTTGACAAACTATCGTTGTGGTTTTGATGCGTAGGTAAGAACGGTTCTTGCTCAGCCCGTAGCAGCCACGTAAAACATGCAACAACAAAGTAGAGGACGTCTAACTTGTTTTTGCAGGGCATGTTGTGATGTGATGTGGTCAAGACGTGATGCTATATTTTATTGTATGAGATGATCATGTTTTGTAACCGAGTTATCGGCAACTGGCAGGAGCCATATGGTTGTCGCTTTATTGTATGAAAAGCAAACGCCATGTAATTGCTTTACTTTATCACTAAGAGGTAGCGATAGTCGTAGAAGCAATAGTTGGCGAGACGACAACGATGCTACGATGGAGATCAAGGTGTCGCGCCGGTGACGATGGTGATCATGACGGTGGTTCGGCGATGGAGATCACAAGCACAAGATGATGATGACCATATCATATCACTTATATTGATTGCATGTGATGTTTATCCTTTATGCATCTTATCTTGCTTTGATTGACGGTAGCATTATAAGATGATCTCTCACTAAAATAATCAAGAGGTGTTCTCCTCGAGTATGCAACGTTGCTAAAAGTTCAGTAGTACCCGGACACCACGTGATGATCGGGTGTGATAAGTTCTCGTCCATCTACAACGGGTGCAAAACAGTTGCGCACGCCGAATACTCAGGTTAAACTTGACGAGCCTAGCATATAACAGATATGGCCTCGGAACACGGAGACCGAAGGTCGGCGTGAATCATATAGTAGATATGATCAACATAGTGATGTTCACCATTGAAACTACTCCATCTCACGTGATGATCGGACATGGTTTAGTTGATTTGGATCACGTAATCACTTAGATGACTAGAGAGATGTCTATCTAAGTGGGAGTTCTTAAGTAATATGATTAATTGAACTTTAATTTATCATGAACCTAGTCCTGGTAGTATTTTGCAAAATATGTTGTAGATCAATAGCTCGCGTTGTTGCTTCCCTATATTTTTATATGTGTTCCTAGAGAAAATTGTATTGAAAAATGTTAGTAGCAATGATGCGGATTGGATCCGTGATCTGAGGTTTATCCTCATTGCTGCACAGAAGAATTATGTCCTTAATGCACCGCTAGGTGACAGACCTATTGCAGGAGCAAATGCAGACTTTATGAACGTTTGGCTAGCTCAATATGATGACTACTTGATAGTTTAGTGCACCATACTTAACGGCTTAGAATCGGGACTTCAAAGGCGTTTTGAACGTCATGGACCATATGAGATGTTCCAGGAATTGAAGTTAATATTTCAAGCAAATACCCGAGTTGAGATATATGAAGTCTCCAACAAGTTCTATAGCTAAAAGATGGAAGAGAATCGCTCAACTAGTGAGCATGTTCTCAGATTGTCCGGTACTTCAATCGCTTGAATCAAGTGGGAGTTAATCTTCCGGATAAGATAGTGATTGACAGAATTCTCTAGTCACCATCACTAAGTTACTAGAACTTCGTGATGAACTATAGTATGCAAGGGATGACGAAAACGATTCCGAGCTCTTCGTGATGTTGAAATCGTGAAGGTAGAAATCAAGAAAGAGCGTCAAGTGTTGATGATTGACAAGACCACTAGTCTCAAGGAAAAGGGAAAGGGAAGAAGGAACTTCAAGAAGAACAGCAAGCAAGTTGCTGCTCGAGTGAAGAAGCCCAAGTCTGGACCTAAGCCTGAGACTAAGTGCTTTTGCTGCAATGGAACTGGTCACTAGAAGCGGAACTACCCCAAGTATTTGGCGGATAAGAAAGGATGGCAAAGTGAACAAAGGTATATTTGATATACAGATTATTGATGTGTATTTTACTAGTGTTCGTAGCAACCCCTCGGTATTTGATACTGGTTCAGTTGCTAAGAGTAGTAACTTGAAACGGAGTTGCAGAATGAACAGAAACTAGTTGAAGGGGAAGTGACGATGAGTGTTGGAAGTAGTTCCAAGATTGATATGATCATCATCGCACACTCCCTATACTTTCGGGATTAGTGTGGAACCTAAATAAGTGTTATTTGGTGTTGAGCATAAATATGATTTGATCATGTTTATTGCAATACGGTTATTCATTTAAGTAAGAGAATAAATTGTTGTTCTGTTTACATGAATAAAACCTTATATGGTTACACACCCAATGAAAATGGTTCATTGGATCTCGATCATAGTGATACACATATTCATAATATTGAAACCAAAAGATGCAAAGTTAATAATGATAGTGCAACTTATTTGTGGCACTTGCCGTTTAGGTCATATTGGTGTAAAGCGCATGAAGAAAACTCCATGCCGATGGACTTTTGGAATCACTTGATTATGAATCATTTGATGCTTGCGAACCGTGCCTTTTGGGCAAGATGACTAAAACTCCGTTCTCCGAACAATGGAACAAGCTACCGACTTATTGGAAATAATACATACCGATGTATGCGATTCAATGAGTGTTGATGCTGCGTGGCAAGTATCGTTATTTTCTGACCTTCACAAGATGATTTGAGCAGATATGGGTATATCTACTTGATGAAACATAAGTCTGAAATAATTGAAAAGTTCAAAGAATTTCAGAGTGAAGTGGAAAATCATCGTAACAAGAAAATAAAGTTTCTGCGATCTGATCGTGGAGATAAATATTTGAGTTACGAAGTTTGGTCTTCATTTGAAACAATGTGAAATAGTTTAGCAACTCACGCCATATGGAACACCACAGCATAATGGTGTGTCCGAAAGTCGTAACCTCACTTTATTGGATATGGTGCGATCTATGATGTCTCTTATCGGTTTACCACTATCGCTTTGGGGTTATGCATTAGAGACAGCTGCATTCACGCTTAATAGGGCACCATCTAAATCCGTTGAGACGACACTGTATGAACTATGGTTTAGCAAGAAACCTAAGATGTCGTTTCTTAAAGTTTGGAGTTGTGATGCTTATGTGAAAAAGTTTTCACCTGATAAGCTCGAACCCAAATCGGAGAAGTGCGTCTTCATAGAATACCCAAAGGTAACTATTGGGTACACCTTCTATCACAAGATCCGAAGGCAAGTTATTCGTTGCTAAGATGGATCCTTTCTAGAGAAGAAGTTTCTCTCGAAAGAAGTGAGTGGGAGGAAAGTAGAACTTGATGAGGTAATTGTACCTTCTCCCTTATTGGAAAGTAGTTCATCACAGAAATCAGTTCCAAAGTGATTCCTACACCAATTAGTGAGGAAGTTAATGATGATGATCATGAAACTTCAGATCAAGTTGCTACCAAACCTCGTGGGTCTTCCAGAGTAAAATCCGCACTGCAGTGGTACGGTAATCGTGTTCTGGAAGTCATGTTACTAGACCATGATGAACCTATGGACTATGAGGAAGCGATGATGAGCCCAGATTCCGCGAAATGGCTTGAGGCCATGAAATCTGAGATAGGATCCATGTATGAGAACAAAGTATGGACTCTGATTGACTTGCTCAATGATCAGCAAGCCATGTTAAATAAATGGATCTTCAAGAGGAAGACGGACACTGATAATAGTGTTACAAAAAGGTTTTGACAAGTTCAAGGTGTTGACTACAATGAGATTTTCTCAACTGTAGCGATTCTTAAGTCTGTCCGAATCATGTTAGCAATTACCACATTTTATGAAATCTGGCAAATGGATGTCAAAACTACATTCTTTAATGGATTTATTAAAGAAGAGTTGTATATGATGCAACCAGAAGGTTTTGTCAATCCTAAAGGAGCTAACAAAATGTGCAAGCTCCAAATGATCCATCAATGGACTGCAAGCATCTCGGAGTTGGAATATACGCTTTGATGAGTTGATCAAAGCATATGGTTTTATACAGACTTTTGGAGAAGCCTGTATTTACAAGAAAGTGAGTGGGAGCACTACAGCATTTTTGATAAGTATATGTGAATGACATATTGTTGATCGGAAATAATGTAGAATTATTCTGCAACGCATAAAGGAGTATTTGAAAGGAGTTTTTCAAAGAAGGACCTCGGTGAAGCTGCTTACACATTGAGCATCAAGATCTATTGAGATAGATCAAAAACGCTTGATAAGTTTTTCAATAAGTACATACCTTGTCAAGATTTTGAAGAAATTCAAAATGGAACAGTCAAAGAAAAGTACTTGCCTGTGTTGCAAAGGTGTGAAATTGAGTAAGACTCAAATCCCGACCACAGCAGAAAATAGAAAAGAGAATGAAAGTCATTCCCTATGCCTCGATCATAGGTTCTATAAAGTATGCTATGCTATGTACCAGACCTATTGTATACCTTGCTCTGAATTTGGCAAGGAGTACAATAGTAATCTAGGAGTAGATCACTGGACATTGGTCAAGAACATCCTTAGTGAGGACTAAGGAAATATTTCTCGATTATGGAGGTGATAAAAGAGCCCGTCGTAAAGAGTTACATCGATGCAAGCTTTTTATGCTGATCCAGATGACTCTAAGTCTCAATCTGGATACATATTGAAAGTGGGAGCAATTAGCTAGAGTAGCCCCGTGCAGAGCATTGTAGACATAGAATATTTGCAAAATACATACGGCTCTGAATGTGAAAGACCCGTTGACTAAGCTTCTCTCACGAGCAAAACATTATCATCCCTTAGTACTCTTTGGGTGTTAATCACATAGCGATGTGAACTAGATTATTGACTCTAGTAAACCCTTTGGGTGTTGGTCACATGACGATGTGAACTATGGGTGTTAATCACATACAGATGTGAATATTAGTGTTGAATCACATGATGATGTGAACTAGATTATTGACTCTAGTGCAAGTGGGAGACTGAAGGAAATATGCCCTAGAGGCAATAATAAAGTTATTATTTATTTCCTTATTTCATGATAAATGTTTATTATTCATGCTAGAATTGTATTAACTGAAACATGATACATGTGTGAATACATAGACAAACATATAGTCACTAGTATGCCTCTACTTGACTAGCTCGTTGAATCAAAGATGGTTATGTTTCCTAACCATAGACATGTGTTGTTATTTGATTAATGGGATCACATCATTAGGAGAATGATGTGATTGAAATGACCCATTCCGTTAGCTTAGCACTTGATCGTTTAGTATATTGCTATTGCTTTCTTCATGACTTATACATGTTCCTGTAACTATGAGATTATGCAACTCCGCCATCGGAGGAACACTTTGGGTACTACCAAACGTCACAACGTAACTGGGTGATTATAAAGGAGTACTACAGGTGTCTCCAAAGGTACTTGTTGGGTTGGCGTATTTCGAGATTAGGTTTTGTCACTCCGATTGTCGGATAGGTATCTCTGGGCCTTCTCGGTAATACATATCACATAAGCCTTGCAAGCATTGCAACTAATGAGTTAGTTGTGAGATGATGTATTATGGAACGAGTAAAGAGACTTACCGCAAATCTAGATTGAACTAGGTATTGGATACCGACGATCGAATCTCGGGTAAGTAACATACCGATGACAAAGGAAACAACGTATGTCGTTATGCGGTTTGACCGATAAAGATCTTCGTAGAATATGTAGGAACCAATATGGGCATCCAGGTTCCGCTATTGGTTATTGACCGAGAATGGTTCTAGGTCATGTCTACATAGTTCTCGAACCCGTAGGGTCCGCACGCTTAAACGTTTCGATGACAGTTCATTATGAGTTTATAAGTTTTGATGTACCGAAGGTTGTTCGGGTCCCGGATGTGATCACGGACATGACGAGGAGTCTCGAAATGGTCGAGACATAAAGATTGATATATTGGAAGCCTATGTTTGGACTTCGGAAGGTTCGAATGAAAACAGGAAGTTACGGAACACCGGGGTTACGGAACCCCCGGAGGTATATGGGCCTTGATGGGCCATAGGGAGAAGAGGAAGGGCCGCCAGGGCAGGCCGCGCCTCCCCTCTAGTCCGAATAGGACAGGAGAGGCGGCGCCCCCCTTCCCTCTTCCCCCTCCTCCAATCCTAATCCAACTAGGAAAAGGGGAGGGAGTCCTACTCCCGGTGGGAGTAGGACTCCTCCAGGCGCGCCCCCCTTGGGCTGGCCGCACCCCCCCCCGTGCTCCTTTATATACGGGGGCAGGGGGGCACCCCATGACACACAAGTTGATCTACGGATCGTTCCTTAGCCGTGTGCGGTGCCCCCATCCACCATATTCCACTTTGGTCATATCGTCGCGGAGCTTAGGCGAAGCCCTGCGCCGGTGAAGTCATATCGTCGCGGAGCTTAGGCGAAGCCCTGCGTCGGTGGAGCATCATCATCGTCACCACGCCGTCGTGCTGACGGAACTCATCCCCGACGCTTTGCCGGATCGGAGCCCGGGGATCGTCATCGAGCTGAACGTGTGCTGAACACGGAGGTGCCGTACGTTCGGTACTTGGATCGGTCGGATCGTGAAGACGACGACTACATCAACCGCGTTGTTATAACGCTTCCACTTACGGTCTACGAGGGTACGTGGACAGACACTCTCCCCTCTCGTTGCTATGCCATCACCATGGTCTTGCGTGTGCGTAGGAAATTTTTTGAAATTACTACGTTCCCCAACAGACATCCTGTTACCAGGTCATCAAAGGGCCAACAACATAAATCTTGGAAAGTTGTCCCAACCATCATATCTGACCGAGATTCAGATCCGATTGGTGTCATGATACCTCAGACTCAGGATGTCCGAGAATAAAAGGTGCAACACAAATAGACGAAATGACATGCCAGGATTCTCAGGAAATGAACTATGGGAGTGGGTTCCTGAAACAATAGTTCATCATTAAACCAAGGAGAGGAGGAGGTGGCTGATGGGCTCGGCGATAATCCATCGAGATTTCCGACAAGATGGATTTCCACAATTATGTGAACAAGGAGATAACATTTGTCAGAACAAATGGTATAATGATGTATGCTCGAGGAAACATACTCAATTAAACATTGGTTGAAAGGTGCACCCGAATATGGGTTGGGTTGCACGATCAATGTTAGAGTGGTGACTTGACGAACAAAAGAATTAGAATGAAACTCGACCATTCACTTCAAAGCAATAGGGTTGCTAGAAGTTTTGAATTCACACATCATAGTTCAATTGTCGGTATTCTGGTTAGAAACAACACGGGTACCAAGAAAGAATGGTGAGGGTGAGAAGTATCACCATACCAAGAATTCTTAAGAGGTGGAGTAATCCTCATGACATTCTTGACATAAAAGATGGTAATACTCCATGGTAAAGAAGAACAAATGCTAGATAGCAAGGAACTCGAGGTATAACACGTAACACAAACAAGTTTTTGTTGGAGGAACGAATAAAGAGGTCGATGACAACACAAATCATCGAGGGCAAGGATGGTATTTCTCATCATTAATTCAATTGATATCCTGGGAGAGCATCAGAATGTAGATGATGATCATGACACATTTGTCGAGAGATTCCACGAAGATGTAATCGATCGACGATGACATCAAGTCAAACGAATGATGAAGCGAAAGGTTGTTGGAACCACGAGTAGGACACATACCCGAGATCAAGTTTGTTGTTCAAGATGGAACGATAAGACAATGAAACCGAAGTAAGCTTAGCTCAATCGTCGAATGTTGTGCTCCGGAATTAAGGACCCGGTAGCACAGTTAAAATTAGCACGATAATGAGGTAGCCGATTAGGCTAGGAGTGATGGGATGGAGTATTAAACTTCTCAACCACAAAGTACTGGGGGTACCGAATCTCAGTGTTGATTCGATTCACAAATCGGGGTTCTCGGTTGACGACAACCCATAACCCGTGGAGTGACTGTGATGGGGAAACGTACTACTTCATCAGGAATTCATTAGATGAAGTGCAATGGGTTGATATCCTCGAGATACCAGGGGGTAATACTCAAGGTAGAACAAAATAGAGGTTGGGAAGGCGTCTTGATCTGCGAAGGCAAGCACTTTAACTTGTCCGAGAAATAGAATCAAAGGAGAACAATCATGGTCGGAACCCACGATCATAAAGGATCGAACCACGGATACAAGATGAACTTATAACAAGGGGTAATTATTTTTACGAGCAGCTTCCATGATAAGTTATACATCGTGTCCATGGGCATGAACGCAAGGTTCAAGGTCGACTCCCACTTCTTCAATGTATAACCTTCCATTCACTTCTCGCTTTGTTAAAGGCATTAGTGTTGAAAGTTTTACCTGGTGATATACCAGAAGAGTATGACTCGTGAAAACTTCCGAGTTCACACATATAAAGGAAGGCATAGGTTCAACCCGTCAGGGTATCGTGGAAACATATACCACAAGCTTCAATAGTAAATACCACCAGCTCGAAAGCAGAGCATGGTTGGTCAAGCAGAGGATACAATGTACCAAAGGCATTATGTATCAGGGGAAAGAACTCACAAGGTGATTAATTATGAAAGACACTGTCGGATAAAATCCAACAAAGGAACCGATGGTCCACAACGGAGCTGGTGTGGGTATCGGTACTCTATCAAAGGAAGAAGGAATGCAAGTGCACCGGATTATAGAAACAACTGAGTAACTCAAAGCTTAAATGCAAAGGAATTATGAATTCCAAGACAAGGGGTCAGAAGCAATGCTCTGATTAGGGATTGATAAGTCGATGGCAATCTGATTGGCCGAGAACCGGCTCATGTTCGAAAGTAGCCGAAAATATAATTTATAAGGATCAACTGATGATTGCGTGCATTCGCACACATATAGAATCAATGGACACAAAATGATAGTGACAAAGGATGCCAATCAGATTACTAGACTTATGGGATTAACCATAATGAAAGCAAGCAAGAATTTCAAGAGCAAAAGGCTGCCGAAGATTTTCCGAAGATCGAATTATATTTCGAGGATTGGTGACATACATGAATCAACTGGGGATGAGTGGATACTCGGTAAGTGCAAGAAATTATCCGTAGGGGTATTCATGTAGCAAAGAACTGCAAGGCAGTAGGCACAAAGTATCCTTGGAACAATAGAGAAAACTTCGGGGTATCTTGTAATAACAAAATCAATGGGGGATGATCGTATGAATGGCAAGTGTAAGTAGTTATCCATAAGGATTTATCGGTGGTCGGGAATAGCAAAAGTGATGGGCACAAAGTCTCGAGAGAATATCAAAGAGTATCTCCGAAATCTTACGGTGCGATTCGGTGATCATCTGGACCGAAGGGCCTCTCCGGGAGAAAGTATTTTCGAGAACCTAAAGTTAGATTTTAGTAAAAATCGTTTAACCCGAATAGAAGAGAGTTCAGAATCCCAGATTAAAGGTCGAGGAGTGAAAGATCCTAGTACCACCCAATGGCGACGTGAGCCCATGGGCCACACAGCCAAGTTAGAAAAAGTTTTTGCAATGTCTAGACTCGACTTCGGCCAAGGAGTGTGGAAAGGGGAGTCCTACAGGCAGTCGGCTCTGATACCAACTTGTGACGCCCCCGATTCAATCGTACACTAATCATGCACGCAAATGTATGCGATCAAGATCGAGGACTCACGGAAGATATCACAACACAACTCTAAAACATAAATAAGTCATACAAGCATCATAATACAAGCCGGGGCCTCGAGGGCTCGAATACAAGTGCTCGATCATAGACGAAGTCAGCGGAAGCAACAATATCTGAGTACGAGACATAAGTTAAACAAGTTGCCATAAGATGGCTAGCACAAACTGGGATACATATCGAAGAGGCGCAGCCTCCTGCCAGGATCCTCCTAAACTACTCCTGGTTGTCGTCGTGAGCAGCACGTAGTAGTAGGCACCTCCGAGGTAGTAGTCGCCATCGACGGTGGCGTCGCTCTGGGCTCCATCGTCAGTTGCAGCAATCGGGTAAAGAAAGGGGAAAGGGGAACAAGGCAACCGTGAGTACTCATCCAAAGTACTGCAAGCAAGGAGCTACACTACATATGCATGGATATATGTGTAAAGGGCCATATCGATTGGACTGAGCTGCAGAATGCCGTAATAAGAGGGGATAGCTAATCTGCCGAAGACTACGCTTCCGCAGCCTCCGTCTTGCAAAGATGTAGCGTAGAGTAGCCTGAAGTCCTCCAAGTAGCATCACATAGCAATAATCCTACCGGCGATCCCTCCTCGTAACCACGAGAGAGAGCGACCACCGGGTTGTATCCGCACTTGGAAGGGTGTGTTTTATTAAGTATCCGGTTCTAGTTGTCATAAGGTCAAGGTACAACTCCAAGTCGTCCTGTTACCGAAGATCACGGCTATTCGAATAGATTAACTTCCCTGCGGTGCACCACATAACCCAACACGCTTGATCCCATTTGGCGGACACACTTTTACGGGTCATGCCCGGCCGGAAGATCAACACGTCGCAGCCCGACCTAGGCCAACAGAGCGGTCAAGACGCGGTCTAAACCTAAGCGCCCGAAGTGCAGGCCCATCGCCTTAGCACACCTGCATGTTGCGAACTTCGGCGGAAGCGGACCTAGCAACCTCCATTACAAAGGAAGTCACGTTCTGGCGGTCCAATCTGCGCGCCGCTTCGATCGGCCGACGTCCACGAAGGCTTCGGCCGATACCACGATGCGGGATACCCATAACTACTCCCACGTAGATGGTTAGTGCGTATAGACCAAATGGCCAGACTCAGATCAAATACCCAGATCTCGTTAAGCGTGTTAAGTATCCGCGAACGCCGACCAGGGCCAGGCCCACCTCTCTCCTAGGTGGTCTCAACCTGCCCTGTCGCTCCGCCACAAAGTAACAGTCGGGGGCCGTCGGGAACCCAGGCCCACCTCTACCGGGATGGAGCCACCTGTCCTTTCAGCCCCCATCTCCGAACAGTATCACAGGTAATGTAACGGTGTAAAGTATATAGTATATGCCCGTGATCACCTCCGAAGTGATCACAGCCCGATAGTATAGCATGGCAGACGGACAAGAATGTAGGGCCACCGATGGAACACTAGCATCCTATACTAAGCGGTAGGATAGCGGTAAAAGTAACAACAAGAGTAGCAAGGACAAGGCTATGCAGCGAGATAGGATTAATCGAAAGCAGTAACATGCTACACTACTCTAATGCAAGCAGTATAGAGAAGAGTAGGCGATATCTGGTGATCAAAGGGGCTTTCTGGTTGCTCGGACAAGAAGGAGGGTCGTCGGTGGCGTAATCGACCACGGGGCATCGTAAGATCACGGGCCTACCGGAAAGAAGTAACGAAGGGGGAACACAATAAATAACAGAGCAATCAAAGTATAACATGGCAATGCCGGTGCTAGAGGTGACCTAACGCAGTAGGAGGTGATATGGCGTGAAGAAACATCCGGAAAGTATCCCGGTGTTTCGCGTTTTCGGGCAGAGGAGCCGGAGGGGGAAAGTTGTGAGTTTGATATGTTAGGGGTGCGTGGCGGACGAACGGGCTGCGTATCCTGGTTCGTCTCGTCGTTCTGATCAACTTTCGTGTACAAAGTTTTGTCATCTGACTTACGGTTTAATTTATATGATTTTCTAAAGTTTAAATGAATTTTTGGAATTACTGGAATTACCTTAATTCTAAAATCATTTTTAATATCTAAATGCTATGTCCTACGGGTACCGTAAAGTGTACCCACACTTTTGCACGTGAGGCCGATGGGCCTAGAGTCAAAGTCAACGATCGACCGTGTGAGCTTATCCAAATGAACAGTTCACGGGGGCCCACATGTCATTGTCTAGGGTTAAGTTCAATAGTTTAGTTTAACTAGGGGTTCCATTGTCATATTCTGTTAGGCTAGCTAAACCAATTAATTAGGTTAATTGTCCAAATAAGTAATTAACTGTTTATCCTATTTTATTTATTTATTTTGGTTATCCATTTTGGGGGGGGGGGGGGGTTGGCCCCAGTGGCGGTGGCACAAGCAGCCATGGCTTGGCAACGCGCGGCCGCTCACAGAGGAGCGCCGGCGACGAGCGCACAGCGCGACGGGGGAGCAGGGCATGGCCCCGGATAGGAGCAACGCCGACGAGGCGCAGGCACGCCGGGGTAGGCTGGGGCACGGCAGATGCGGAACTGGGCGAGGCCAAGCGTGGGCGAGAGGGCGCACGGATCGGCGTGTGAGGGTCAGGCGGGGTGGCATGGGGCGTCGTTGACCGTGGCGAGGAGAAAAGGAGAGGAGGGAGGCGCTCACAGCCGTTGGCGGGGAGCGGGTGCAGCGAGGCGTGGCGGCGACCCGCGAGGAGGAGGTCGAGGAGGTTCCGGCGACAACGACGGCGGCAGCCGGCGGTGCTGCAGGCGTGGCGCGAGGACGACGAAGAAGCTGCGGGCCGGAGGCGACAGTCGTCGGGTGCGGGTGTGCTCGCCGGGACAGCGGGGAGCAGCGGTGAACGCAGCTGGGACGGCGAGGCATCGGCTCGGGAAGGGCTCCGGCGACGGGGAGGTCGGTGATGGCGAGGGGGCACCGGGGAGAGTCGGCGGGGTCGGGGCGCGTGGGTGCGTGATCCAGAAGGGGAGGGAGAGGTCGTGGGGGAAGTGGGGATTAGGGTTTCCCCCAGAGGGGATATGGAGGGGGGTTTGGGCCGGTCTGGTTGGATGGCCAGCTGGGCCGGCTGGCCCAGTTGGCCAGGGGGGGCTCTTCTCTCCTTTTTTTTGTAGTTTTGTTTTCTATTTTTATTGTTTTCCTTTTTCTTTATTTTCTCTACTATTTTAGCTCATTTTAAAAATATAGGCCTTATATAAAAACATGGTTTCTTCATGACAAATAGTTAGGGAATATTTTCAACACATCGAACATTTTAGTTTTGACTTTTGAAAACTTATTGTTTTAACTTTAATTCAAATTTAGAATTTTGAATCCGTTTCGATCTAACGTGGGATTATCAATAATAACCGAGATGACGTGGCATCGTTAACACGGGATTACTGTAGCCTGATTACCCGGGCGTCACAGCCACAGGCGGTCACGAGGGTGGGGGGCGCGCCATCCCCCTGGGCGCGCCCCCTACCTCGTGGGCCCCCTGACGCTCCACCGACGTACTCCTTCCTCCTATATATACCTACGTACCCCAACAGATCAGGGACGGAGCCAAAAACCTAATTCCACCGCCGTAACTTCCTCAGATCCACGAGATCCCATCTTGGGGCCTGTTCGAGTTCACGGAGGGGGCATCCACCACGGAGGGCTTCTACATCATCACCATAGCCCCTCCGATGAAGTGTAAGTAGTTTGCTTCAGACCTTCGGGTCCATAGTTAGTAGCTAGATGGCTTCTTCTCTCTTTTGGATCTCAATACAATGTTCTCCCCCTCTCTCGTGGAGATCTACTCGATGTAATCTTCCCTTTGCGGTGTGTTTGTTGAGACCGATGAATTGTGGGTTTACAATCCAGCTTATCTATGGAAAATATTTGAGTCCTATGAATTCTTTTATGTATGATTAAGTTATCTTTGCAAGTCTCTTCGAATTATCCGTTTGGTTTGGCCAACTAGATTGGTAGTTCTTGCAATGGGAGAAGTGCTTAGCTTTGGGTTCAATCTTGCGGTGACCTTACCCAGTGACAGAAAGGGTTGCAAGGCATGTATTGTATTGTTGCCATCGAGGATAACAAGATCGGGTACTTATCATATTGCATGAATTTATTCCTCTACATCATGTCATCTTGCTTAAGGCGTTACTCTGTTTTTAACTTAATACTCTAGATGCATGCTGGATAGCGGTCGATGAGTGGAGTAATAGTAGTAGATGCAGAATCATTTCGGTCTACTTTTCACGGACGTGATGCCTATATACATGATCATTGCCTAGATAACCTCATAACTATGCTCAATTCTGTCAATTACTCAACAGTAATTTGTTCACCCACCGTAGAATACTTATGCTCTTGAGAGAAGCCACTAGTGAAAGCTATGGCCCCCGGGTCTATTATCATCATATCAATCTCCATCGCTTTATTTACTTGCTTTTGCTTTTACTTTTTACTTTGCGTCTTTATACCAAAAATACCAAAAATATTATCTCTATCAGATCTCACCCTCGTAAGTGACCGTGAAGGGATTGACAACCCCTAAGCGTTGGTTGCGAGTAGCTATAATTTTGTGCAGGTACGAGGGACTTGTGTGTGGTCTCCTACTGGATTGATACCTTGGTTCTCAAAAACTGAGGGAAATACTTACGCTATTGTGCTGCATCATCCTCTCCTCTTCGGGGAAATCCAACGCAAGCTCGAGACGTAGCAAGAAGAATTTCTAGCGTCGTTGCCGGGGAGGCTTACGCAAAAGTCAACATACCAAGTACCCATCACGATCCCTATCTCTCGCATTACATTATTTGCCATTTTCCTCTCGTTTTCCTCTCCCCCCACTTCACCCTTGCCGTTTTATTCGCCCTCTCTTTCCCAATCTCCTCCTCTTTTTCCCTTTGCCTTTTGTGTTGCTCGTGTGTTAGTTTGCTTGCTTGTCGTCATGACTAGTCTCATATCTTCTCCGCTATCTCCCGAGAATGAAGTTCTAAATTTTAAGCAAAGGTAGGGAGAAAATCTAAAAGATGCTTGGTATAGAATTTGCAATGCTCAAAATAGATCTACCAGGAAGCAATATGGATCCATGGTTAAGGTAGGAATGACTTTGAAAAATATTAAGGAGAAGGAACCCATGGTTAATGAGAAAATAAATCTAGACTCTACTCGAATCGATAAACTTGAGGGTATCATTACCAACTTGGGAACCGCTTTTTCTTCCGAAAAGAATACTCCTAGTCCTCCCACTAAAATTGCCAAGCTTATGTATGTTCCTAAAAATAAGGGTGAATCATATAGTAAGGAAAATGCGGATCTTAAATCTATAAGTATTCATCCCGACCTTTTTACTATCATTAAGGAACCATTTGCCACGAACGAATTTTTCGACCTTGTGCCTAAAATTTTGATAATTAGTAGAAAGAAAGAAAATTCTAAAGGAGGAAGGTGCCTCATTAAGGAATTGCCTACCAAAGATGGAAATACCTAGATCTATCCTTGCTTTTATGCCTAGCTAGGGGCGTTAAACGATAGCGCTTGTTGGGAGGCAACCCAATTTTATTATGTGTTTTTTTGTTTTTGGTTCTGGTTAGGAATAATTAATCCATCTAGCCTCTGTTTAGATGTGGTTTTATCTTTTAATTAGTGTTTGTGCCAAGTTGGACCTATTGGATCTTCTTGGATGATAATTATTTGATCTTGCTGTAATTTCCAGAATCTTTGTGCTCAGTGCCCGAATTGTTAAAAACCACCAGAACGTGATAAAATACTGATTCCAATTGCTACTGATCAATAAACAAATTGTCCAGGTCGTCTATTGTTGGTAGAATTTTTTGGGTTCCAGAAGTTTGCGTTAGTTATAGATTACTACAGACTGTTCTGTTTTTGACAGATTCTGTTTTGCGTGTGTTGTTTGCTTATTTTGATGAATCTATGGTTAGTAAAACAGTTTATGATCCACAGATAAGTTGGAATACAGTAGGTTTAACACCAATATAAATAAATAATGAGTTCATTACAGCACCTTAAAGTAGTCTTTTGTTTCCTTTCTCTAACGGAGCTCAAGAGATTTCTATTGAGTTTTGTGTTGTGAAGTTTTCAAGTTTTGGGTGAATTCTTTTGATGGATTATGGAACAAGGAGTGGCAAGAGCCTAAGCTTGGGGATGCCCATGAAACCCCCAAGATAATCCAAGGACACCAAAAAGTCAAAGCTTGGGGATGCCCGGAAGGCATCCCCTCTTTAAATCCACTTCCATCGGTAATTTACTTGGAGCTATATTTTTATTCACCAACATGATATGTGTTTTGCTTGGAGCGTCTTGTATTATTTGAGTCTTTGCTTGTTAGTTTACCACAATCATCCTTTCTGTACACACCTTTTGAGAGAGCCATACATGATTTGGAATTTGATAGAATACTCTATGTGCT
The DNA here is from genome assembly GCA_021605145.1 of Aegilops bicornis. Lineage (NCBI taxonomy): Eukaryota > Viridiplantae > Streptophyta > Magnoliopsida > Poales > Poaceae > Aegilops > Aegilops bicornis. The sequence continues at coordinate 685,240,627 of CM038674.1, forward strand.
TCACTTATATCTTTTGAGCTTGATAGTTGCTCATAATGCTTCACTTATATCTTTTTGAGCGTGATAATTTTTTTGCTCTAGTACTTCACTTAGATCTTTTAGAGCACGGTGGTGGATTTGTTTTAAAGAAACTTGATCTCTCATGCTTCACTTAGATTATTTTGAGGGTCGTTAATAGCATGGTAATTTGCTTAATGTTAATATACTTGGTGTTCAAGATATGTGAAACTTTCTTTTGAGTGCGTTGAATACTAAGATAAGTTTGATGCTTTGATAATTGTTTTGAGATATGGAGGTAATAATATCAAAGTCATGCTAGTTGAGTAGTTGTGAATTTGAGAAATACTTGTGTTGAAGTTTGTAAGTCACGTAGCATGCACGTATGGTTAAAGTTGTGTAACAAATTTGAAGCGTGAAGTGTACCTGGCTTGTGCATCCTTATGAGTGGCGGTCGGGGACGAGCGATGGTCTTTTCCTACCAATCTATCCCCCTAGGAGCATGCGCGTAGTACTTGATTTTTGGTGACTTCTAAATTTTTGCAATAAGTATATGAGTTCTTTTGACTAATGTTGAGTCCATGGATTATACGCACTTTTACCTTTCCGCCATTGCTAGCCTCTTCGGTACCGTGCATTCCCCTTTCTCACATTGAGAGTTGGCGCAAACTTAGCGGTGCATCCAAACTCCGTGATACGATATGCTCTATCACACATAAACCTCCCTATATCTTCCTCAAAACAGCCACCATACCTACCTATTATGGCGTTTCCATAGCCATTCCGAGATATATTGCCATGCAACTTTCCACCGTTCCGTTCATCATTATTATGACATACATTACTTTTGTCATATTGCCATCGCATGATCATGTAGTTGACCTCGTATTTGTGGCAAAGCCACCATGCATTATTTTTCATACATGTCACTCTTGATTCATTGCACCATCCCGGTACACCGCCGGAGGCATTCATATAGAGTCATACCTTGTTCTAGTTTCGAGTTGTAATCCTCATGTTGTAATCAATAGAAGTGTGATGATCATCTTTATTAAAGCATTGCCCAAATATAAAAAAAGAGAAAGGCCAAAAAAAGAAAGGCCCAAAAAAAAGAAAAGGGCAATGCTACTATCTCTTTTTCCACACTTGTGCTTCAAAGTAGCACCTCGTTCTTCATGTAGTGAGTCTCATATATTGTGCTTCAAAGTAGCACCATGTTTTTCATATAGTGAGTCTCATAAGTTGTCTTTTTCATACTAGTGGGAATTTTTCATTATAGAACTTGGCTTGTATATTCCTACGATGGGCTTCCTTCAATGCCCTAGGTCTTCATGAGCAAGCAAGTTGGATGCACACCCACTAGTTTTTTTTTGTTGAGCATTCATAGCTCTAGTGCATCCGTTGCATGGCAATCCCTACTCCTCATGTTGACATCAATTGATGGGCATCTCCATAGCTCATTGATTATCCTCGTCAATGTGAGACTTTGTCCTTTTTTGTCTTCTCCACACAATCCCCATCATCATATTCTATTACACCCATAGTGCTATATCCATGGCTCACGCTTATGTATTGCGTGAAGGTTGAAAAAGTTTGAGATTATTTAAGTATGAAACAATTGCTTGGCTTGTCGTCGGGGGTATAGAAGTTAGGAACATCTTTGTGTGACGAAAATGAAGCATAGCCTAACTATATGATTTTGTAGGGATGAACTTTCTTTGGCCATGTTATTTTGAGATGACATAATTATTTTGATTAGTGTGCTTGAAGTATTATTATTTTTATGTCAATATGAACTTTTGTCTTGAATCTTTCGGATCTGAATATTCATATCACAATTAAGAAGATTTACATTGAAATTATGCCAAAGTATCACTCCGCATCAAAAATTCTCTTTTTATCATTTACCTACTCGAGGACGAGCAGGAATTAAGCTTGGGGATGCCTGATACGTCCCCAACGTATCTATAATTTTTGATTGCTCCATGCTACTTTATCTATTGTTTTGGACTATAATGGGCTTTATTTTCCACTTTTATATTATTTTTGGGACTAACCTATTAACCGGAGGCCCAGCCCAAAATTGTTGTTTGTTTGCCTATTTCAGTGTTTCGAAGAAACGGAATATCAAATGGAGTCCAAATGGAATGAAACCTTCGGGAACGTGATCTTCTCACCGAACGTGATCCAGGAGACTTGGACCCTACTCCAAGGAGTGCCAGAGGTGGTCACGAGGGTGGGGGGCGCGCCCTCCCCTTGGGCGCGCCCCCTACCTCGTGGGCCCCCTGACGCTCCACCGACGTACTCCTTCCTCCTATATATACCTACGTACCCCCAACAGATCGGGGACGGAGCCAAAAACCTAATTCCACCACCGTAACTTCCTGTATCCACGAGATCCCATCTTGGGGCCTGTTTCAGAGCTCCGCCGGAGGGGGCATCCACCACGGGGGGCTTCTATATCATCACCATAGCCCCTCCGATGAAGTGTGAGTAGTTTGCTTCAGACCTTCGGGTCCATAGTTAGTAGCTAGATGGCTTCTTCTCTCTTTTTGGATCTCAATACAATGTTCTCCCCCTCTCTCGTGGAGATCTACTCGATGTAATCTTCTTTTTGCGGTGTGTTTGTTGAGACCGATGAATTGTGGGTTTATGATCCAGCTTATCTATGGAAAATATTTGATTCTCCTCTGAATTGTTTTATGTATGATTAAGTTATCTTTGCAAGTCTCTTCGAATTATCCGTTTGGTTTGGCCAACTAGATTGGTAGTTCTAGCAATGGGAGAAGTGCTTAGCTTTGGGTTCAATCTTGCGGTGACCTTACCCAAAGGATGTAAAGGGTTGCAAGGCACGTATTGTATTGTTGTCATCGAGGATAACAAGATGGGGTATTTATCGTATTGCATGAATTTATCCCTCTGCATCATGTCATCTTGCTTAAGGCGTTACTCTGTTTTTAACTTAATACTCTAGATGCATGCTGGATAGCGGTCGATGAGTGGAGTAATAGTAGTAGATGCAGAATCGTTTCGGTCTACTTGTCACAGATGTGATGCCTATATACATGATCATTGCCTGGATAACCTCATAACTATGCTCAATTCTGGAAATTGCTCAACAGTAATTTGTTCACCCACCGTAGAATACTTATGCTCTTGAGAGAAGCCACTAGTGAAACCTATGGCCCCCGGGTCTATTCTCATCATATCAATCTCCATCACTTTATTTACTTGCTTTTGATTTTACTTTGTACTTTGCATCTTTATACCAACAATACCAAAAATATTATCTCTATCAGATCTCACCCTCATAAGTGACTGTGAAGGGATTGACAACCCCTAAGCGTTGGTTGCGAGTAGCTATCGTTTTGTGCAGTTACGAGGGACTTGCGCGTGGTCTCCTACTGGATTGATACCTTGGTTCTCAAAAACTGAGGGAAATACTTACGCTACTGTGCTGCATCATCCTCTCCTCTTCGGGGAAATCCAACGCAAGCTCGAGATGTAGCAAGAAGAATTTCTGGCGCCGTTGCCGGGGAGGCTTACGCAAAAGTCAGCATACCAAGTACCCATCACAATCCCTATCTCTCGCATTACATTATTTGCCATTTGCCTCTCGCTTTTCCTCTCCCCCACTTCACCCTTGCCGTTTTATTCGCCCTCTCTTTCCCAATCTCCTCCTCTTTTTCCCTTTGCCTTTTGTTTGCTCGTGTGTTAGTTTGCTTGCTTGTCGTCATGACTAGTCTCATATCTTCTCCGCTATCTCCCGAGAATGAAGTTCTAAATTTTAAGCAAAGGTAGGGAGAAAATCTAAAAGACGCTTGGTATAGAATTTGCAATGCTCAAAATAGATCTACCAGGAAGCAATCTACTTCAGTTTTTCTTCGTAATTTTTGGGAGGTGCTAATCCTTGGTATAGATATATCCTTGATACCATTACCGGAGGAAATTTCTTGGGTAGCCATACTTTTGATTCTTATAATGCTTTAATAGATTTATTTGGCTCACCTCCTCTTTTGGTTAATGGCACTATGTTAACTTTGGAGCATGTTATGCAAAGGCTTGAAATTATTGAAAACAAAGTTGCTACCATTGAATCCATTGAAAATCTAGATAAAAAGATCCATAATCAAATTACTCAATATGGATCTAAGGTAGGAATGACTTTGAAAAATATTAAGGAGAAGGAACCCATGGTTAATGAGAACATAAATCTAGACTCTACTCGAATCGATAAACTTGAGGGTATCATTACCAACTTGGGAACCACTTTTTCTTACGTAAAGAATACTCCTAGTCCTCCCAATAAAATTGCCAAGCTTATGTATGTTCCTAAAAATAAGGGTGAATCATCTAGTAAGGAAAATGTGGATCTTAAATCTATAAGTATTCATCCCGATCTTTTTACTATCATTAAGGAACCATTTGCCACGAATGAATTTTTCGATCTTGTGCCTAAAAGTTTGATAATTACTAGAAAGAAAGAAAATTCTAAAGGAGGAAGGTGCCTCATTAAGGAATTGCCTACCAAAGATGGCAATACCTAGATCTATCCTTGCTTTTATGCCTAGCTAGGGGCGTTAAACGATAGCGCTTGTTGGGAGGCAACCCAATTTTATTATGTGTTTTTTGTTTTTGGTTCTGGTTAGGAATAAATAATCCATCTAGCCTCTGTTTAGATGTGGTTTTATCTTTTAATTAGTGTTTGTGCCAAGTTGGACCTATTGGATCTTCTTGGATGATAGTTATTTGATCTTGCTGTAATTTCCAGAATCTTTGTGCTCAGTGCCCGAATTGTTAAAAATCACCAGAACGTGATAAAATACTGATTCCAATTGCTGCTGATCAATAAACAAATTATCCAGGTCTTCTAATTTTGTTAGAATTTTTTGGGTTCCATAACTTTGCGTTAGTTACAGATAACTACAGACTGTTCTGTTTTTGACAGATTCTGTTTTGCGTGTGTTGTTTGCTTATTTTGATGAATCTATGGTTAGTAAAATAGTTTATGATCCACAGATAAGTTGGAATACAGTAGGTTTAACACCAATATAAATAAATAATGAGTTCATTACAGCACCTTAAAGTAGTCTTTTGTTTCCTTTCTCTAACGGAGCTCAAGAGATTTCTATTGAGTTTTGTGTTGTGAAGTTTTCAAGTTTTGGGTGAATTCTTTTGATGGATTATGGAACAAGGAGTGGCAAGAGCCTAAGCTTGGGGATGCCCATGGAACCCCCAAGATAATCCAAGGACACCAAAAAGTCAAAGCTTGGGGATGCCCCGGAAGGCATCCCCTCTTTAAATCCACTTCCATCGATAATTTACTTGGAGCTATATTTTTATTCACCAACATGACATGTGTTTTGCTTGGAGCGCCTTGTATTATTTGAGTCTTTGCTTGTTAGTTTACCACAATCATCCTTTCTGTACACACCTTTTGAGAGAGCCATACATGATTTGGAATTTGATAGAATACTCTATGTGCTTCACTTATATCTTTTGAGCTTGATAGTTGCTCATAGTGCTTCACTTATATCTTTTTGAGCGTGATAATTTTTTTGCTCTAGTACTTCACTTAGATCTTTTAGAGCACGGTGGTGGATTTGTTTTAAAGAAACTTGATCTCTCATGCTTCACTTAGATTATTTTGAGGGTCGTTAATAGCATGGTAATTTGCTTAATGTTAATATACTTGGTGTTCAAGATATGTGAAACTTTCTTTTGAGTGCGTTGAATACTAAGATAAGTTTGATGCTTTGATAATTGTTTTGAGATATGGAGGTAATAATATCAAAGTCATGCTAGTTGAGTAGTTGTGAATTTGAGAAATACTTGTGTTGAAGTTTGTAAGTCACGTAGCATGCACGTATGGTTAAAGTTGTGTAACAAATTTGAAGCATGAAGTGTACCTGGCTTGTGCATCCTTATGAGTGGCGGTCGGGGACGAGCGATGGTCTTTTCCTACCAATCTATCCCCCTAGGAGCATGCGCGTAGTACTTGATTTTTGATGACTTCTTTTGACTAATGTTGAGTCCATGGATTATACGCACTTTTAACTTTCCGCCATTGCTAGCCTCTTCGGTACTGTGCATTCCCCTTTCTCACATTGAGAGTTGGCGCAAACTTCGCCGGTGCATCCAAACTCCGTGATACGCTACGCTCTATCACACATAAACCTCCCTATATCTTCCTCAAAACAGCCACCATACCTACCTATTATGGCATTTCCATAGCCATTCCGAGATATATTGTCATGCAACTTTCCACCGTTCCGTTCATCATTATTATGACATACATTACTTTTGTCATATTGCCATTGCATGATCATGTAGTTGACCTCGTATTTGTGGCAAAGCCACCATGCATTATTTTTCATACATGTCACTCTTGATTCATTGCACCATCCCAGACATCACGGAGGCATTCATATAGAGTCATACCTTGTTCTAGTTTCGAGTTGTAATCCTCATGTTGTAATCAATAGAAGTGTGATGATCATCATTATTAGAACATTGCCCAAAAATAAAAAAGAGAAAGGCCAAAAAAAGAAAGGCCCAAAAAAAAGAAAAGGGCAATGCTACTATCTCTTTTTCCACACTTGTGCTTCAAAGTAGCACCTCGTTCTTCATGTAGTGAGTCTCATATATTGTGCTTCAAAGTAGCACCATGTTCTTCATATAGTGAGTCTCATAAGTTGTATTTTTCATACTAGTGGGAATTTTTCATTATAGAACTTGGCTTATATATTCCTACGATGGGCTTCCTCAAATGCCCTAGGTCTTCATGAGCAAGAAAGTTGGATGCACACCCACTAGTTTTCTTTTGTTGAGCATTCATAGCTCTAGCGCAGGTGGGGTGTGTGAGCGTCTTCGGCCTGTGAATCTCACCGGAGATGGGCGACAAGCTGAAAGTTTCTCTTGAGGATGCCCGCTGGTTTATCACCGAAGATTAGCAAGACCGGTCATTTGGCTGGTTTGTGCTTTTTCTTGAGCATGCCGGAGATGGTATTGTTCTCTGTAACCACCGTGAACACTTGCGTTCCCTCCAGGTTCAGTTGTTCCTGCATCCCCGAGGCCCTGGCGAGCAGCGGAGTTGCACCGACATCAAGGATCCTGGCAGCGACCGACAGGGGAACCGCCCTAATTGTGCCGGCGTCGAGGAGTATGGTCGCGACGACGAGAGCAAGCATCTGAAGTGTTGTGAACAGGGGGAAATCCGTGCCGGCATCGAGGTGTGTGGCTGTACCGGTGGTCGGCATGGTGCTAACACCAGTGGTAGTCGGGATTTCACAACTGGGATTAAGACTTTCAGAGAAGAAGCTGCCTTTGCTGCTTTGAGATCTATACTGCCAGGTGTCATTCAATAGAGTGGGTCTCCAGATTAGAAGTATATGATGCCAGGGCAACACATACTTGAAGGGGTGGTCGTTTTGCATGAAATGGTTCATGAGTTTAACTCAAAGAAATTAGATGGGGTTATCTTCAAAGTGGATTTTGAGAAGACGTATGATAAAATTAAGTGGTCTTTCCTTCAGCAGGCAATGCGCATGAAAGGTTTTAGTGAGGCCTGGCGGAACCAAGTGGGTACCCAAGTTCAGAAGAGTAGTGTCGGAATCAAGGTTAACGATGATATCGGTCATTATTTTCAGACACACAAGGGGTTGAGACATGGGGATTCCATGTCTCCTGTCTTTTTTAATATAGTGGCTGATATGTTGGCCATTATTGGCAGGGCCAAGCAACATGGTCATGTAGAGGGGTTAGTTTCTCATCTGGTTGATGGAGGAGTATCAATTTTACAGTATGCTGACGACACTATTTTATTCATGGAACATGATATGGCTAAGGCACGTAATATGAAACTTATTTTATGTCTCTTCGAACAATTGTCTGGTTTAAAGATAAACTTTCACAATAGCGAGTTGTTTTGTTTCGGAAGGCCAAAGACGAGCAAGACACTTATAGAAAATTGTTCGGATGTGAATTAGGTGCTTTACCATTCAGTTATTTGGGAATACCGATTCATCATCATAAGTTATCCAATAAATAATGGAAGTGTATCGAAGGTCGAATTGGAAAAAAAACTTAGCTGCTGAAAGGGCAAGCTTATGTCATATGGAGGTCGGCTAGTGCTGATTAACTCGGTACTGACTAGTATGCCGATGTTCCTACTTTCGTTCTTCGAAATTCCGAAAGGGGTTCGAAAGGGACTTGATTTCTTTAGATCTCGGTTCTTCTGGCAGTCTGATGAGGCCAAAAGGAAATACCGTCTCGCGCGATGGGATATCCTTTGCCGACCAAAAGACCAGGGGGGTCTCGGTATTGAGAACTTACAAATTAAGAATAAATGCCTTATGAGCAAATGGCTCGACAGGTTAGAGATAGAGCCGGAGGGTATGTGGGCACAAATTCTGCGCAATAAATATTTACAGTCGAAAACGCTCGCCCAGGTTACCATGAGACCAACTGACTCGCCATTCTGGAAGGGACTTATGAGAACGAAGGACTTATTCTTTCGTAGGGTCAAATTCTTGGTTGACAATGAGACGTCAACAAGATTTTAGGAGGATACGTGGTAGGAGAGACGCCCCTGGCCGTCCAATATCCCACCCTTTATATTGTGCAACGTAAAGAGGATTACGTAGGCACAGTTTTCCAAACAACTTCTTTGAATATTCAGTTCAGACGTGCGTTAGTTGGTGAGAGATGGACTGCCTGAATGCACTTGGTTCGAAGACTGATAGATGGTCAACTCTCCGACTAGCCGGATTCGACGCAATGAAAATTAGCCAAAATGGGATTTTTACGGTGAAATTGTTTTATATGGATTTGATTAATTCTGGCCCAATCTCAAGATCGTTGCATATTTGGAGAGTTAAGGTTCCTTTGCGTATTAAAATCTTTATGTGGTTCGTCCACAAGCAAGTGATTCTCACCGAGGACAACTTAATCAAGAGGCGATGGGTAGGTAGTTCGCCGTGTTGTTTTTGTGATCATGATGAAACAATACAACATTTATTCCTTGACTGCCCACTCGCCAAGTTGCTTTGGAGAACGATTCATACAGCCTTCAACATTAATCCTCCAGTTGACATTAAGTCGTTGTTTGGGACGTGGTTAGCTCGTATTCGGTTTGAAATATGTGCGCTTTTGTGGGCTATATGGAACTGTACGAATGGAATGATTTTTAACAGACAACACACTTTAACTTTCTTGCAAGTCATCTTCAGAGCTACCGTTTAGATCCGTACGTGGTCCTTACTCACTCCTATGGATTTCAGGGTGCCTTTGGTTACTGGGTGCAACCGGTGGAAGATGGTAGCACGGGCTATATTCAACCGGTTCGGATGGCGGTCGCATAATATGATAGGAGTCTAGGGAGCTTATCCTTCATATTACCGTATCGGTTGTGATTGTCAGCATCTACTTTTCTATTTTCTTTTGGTTCGCTCCGCTTACGAGCTGTAATACTCTTATAACTTTATGCTACTATGTGGTTTTTTAAAAAGATGGCTACATGCATCATTATGATGCAGAGGCCGGGGCACGCCTCCATTTTCAGAAAAAAAATTCACAACTTAAACCCTGGTGGGCTAGAAATAATACCATTGTCCATCTAATAACCATCCAACCACAGGTTTATTCAATCCAACCACATGGATAACTTGAAGCTACAACATTGATCTCATGCGCCCTGTTGGTGTTCATACCCGTCGTGTTCAGCACGCACTCCGGTGTTGCCCTGGGCCGGTGGCCGTGTCGTCGGCCTCGTGACCGATTTCCTCGCATTGCTGTTGTGCGATGTATCCAGCAGGCCATGACCCAGTACAAAACAGCACAACCAGATACAGACATCACGGCCAGGTCGAGACGAGACAGGAAAGATCAGCATCAGTGACCCCATTCTGAGATCTACAAATAATGCATATCCCGGTTCTTGTCTTGCTGCTCATGTATCATTAACGGACAGGCTGGCCGTGTAAAGCTGCATGACGATTTATAATCCAAATCCTTTTGATATGTACAATCTGTGTTCTTAAACGCAATATTTTCTTCAAAATATTCGTTCATAAGTGTGAATACTTGTACTCTTTCTAGGCACATCTCCACCTACTATTTATTAAATGAGCTTTTATTTACAGAATAAATATGTATTCAAAATATACAGAGCACCTAGGAGCAAGACCATTAATTTTAATAACGAGTATATATTTGGACGATCTTTACATTTAATGCATGATTCTCTTTCCTTTTCAATGCTCCGCTTCAGTGCATAAATTTCGACTTGCATACTATAGTGACATACGGATCCTCGCACGAAGCTTTTTACGCTCCTTGCAAATGCAGCCCTGCGTGGTACTCCTCCTCACCCTAGCCATCCTCCCTAGCCTCGTAGCCAGCACCACCTCATCTCTCATCAACACAACGTGCTCGAAGGCTCCTAATGTGTCCCTCGACCATTGTGTCAACGTGCTCTCGGCCAATCCAGCCGGTGCCTCCGCCATCGGACCAGCGCAGGCTGCTCATCGCCGCCGCTAAACGAACTGTGCACAGTGTGACATCGACGGTGCATATCATGAGCGACCTAATACAAGAGCTCAACACTTGCATCCAATATTACCAACGTATGGGTGAGTTCACGGTGGGCGCCATCGATGACCTCCGAGCAGGGACGAGATGCTGGACTCATATATCCAAAGTTACGGAGGCCTCGAGGAGCCCCTAAGGTGTGATACAGCGTTCTTTCACGGAGTCAAAAGAATCTCATGGCGAAGAGATCTCGGAGTACAAAATTTTAGACCTCTTAGCCAGTAGAATCACTTTTCTGTTGTTCAATCGGCGTTCTTAGTAGACATGGTCGGGTACTTTACTTTGAGCATTGATCGAGCACATATGAATAAAGAGAGATCTCCACCGCTTCCTTACATGTCGTGTCCCTTTTTCCTATGCTTGTTTAATTAAGGACTTTTATAACTACCAAACGCTCGGATTTTAGCAATAGGCAAGAACGATCCTTATTCCACTCTAATTATATACATGCATGCACTAAAATGATTAATTTTTCTTTCACATGCACTCCTCCCTCTAATTACATGCATATGTGCACTAAAAACCGAAAAACTGATGTCATTCTAGATTCTTTTCTTTTTCAAATTTCAAAATGTTTTGTAGCTCAAACAGTTGCTTCGATTGAAAAACTGTGTCCACAAAAAATAACTTCTCAACGAGATCTTCGAAACTAGATCCCATGTTGATATATTCCGATGACTTTTTTCCGGACCAAAAGTTACCACATCTGGGCTACGTAAGTTATCACATCTGTCATACATAAGTTACCGTGTCATTTACAGAAAAGTTTCATGGGTGTGTTTTCAACAAACTTTTATCCCAGGGTCAAAAGGTGATTATGATGTGTGTAGTGAGTTATCAGCTTTGTTGTGTATATTATCATGTTGCAGAAATGTTATCAGGGTATGTTTTTCAACAATTTTCATTAACTCGGTCAAAAAATTACCGTGATATTTGTATATGAGTTATCAGCTCTCATGTGCGTGTATTATCATGTTATTTACACGTGAGTTATTTGGAGGTATTTTTTAACAACATTTTTCCTTGGTCAAAAAGTTACCACGTCTACATTAAGTAAGTTATCAGCTTTGATGTATGTATATTACCATGTTATTTACACAGAAGTTATCAGGGTATGTTTCCAACAAACTTTTATCCCGGGGTCAAAAGTTACCGTGGGTTTTGTAGTGAGTTATCAACTCCATTGTGTATAATACCGTGTTATTTGCACAAGTATCGGGAATATGTTTTCCAACAACCCCCCTCCCCTCGCGGTTCACCTAAGTATCAGATATGCGGTGCTTCTGTTACCATGATATTTACGCAAGTGTTATCGAGGTTATATTTTTCAACAATTATTCCTCGGGGTCAAAGTTATCATGGTGTTTGTACCTAAGTTATCATGTATATGTTGCGTTATCACCATGATGTTACAAAAGTTACTTGGGGTACATTTTTGACAACTTTTTTCCTTCGGGTCAAAGTTGTCGTTGTTGGGGAACGTAGTAATTTCAAAAAAAAATCTACGCACACGCAAGATCATGGTGATGCATAGCAACGAAAGGGAAGAGTGTGTCCACGCACTCGTGAGACCGAAGCGGAAGCGTTAACACAACGCGGTTGATGTAGTCGTCGTCTTCACGATCCGACCGATCCAAGTACCCGAACGACGGCACCTCCGAGTTCAGCACACGTTCACCTCGATGACGTCCCGCGAACTCCGATCCAGCAGAGCTTCACGGGAGAGTTCCGTCAGCACGACGGCATGATGACGATGATGATGTTGCTACCAACGCAGGGCTCCGCCTAAGCACCGCTATGATATGACCGAGGTGGATTATGGTGGAGGGGGGCACCGCCACGGCTGGGGAGATCAACAGATCAACTTGTGTCTCTAGAGGTGCCCCACTACCCCGTATATAAAGGAGCAAGGGAGGGGCGGCGGCCTGCCGTCTTGAGCTTATGCTGGTTTTCCTCAAGAGGTGAGGGTGATGCAGCAAAGTGTAGCGTAAATATTTCCCTCAGTTTTGAGAACCAAGGTATCAATCCAAAGAGGAGGCTCCTCAAAAGTCCCACGCACCTACACAAACAAGCGAGAACTCGCAACCAACGCAATAAAGGGGTTGTCAATCCCTTCACGGCCACTTCATGAAAGTGAGATCTAATAAAGATAGTATGATAAGATAAATATATTTTTGGTGTTTTATGATATAGATGCGAAAAGTAAAGATGCAAATTAAAGTAGATTGGAAGCAAAATGATAAGAGATAGACCGGGGCCATAGATTTCACTAGAGGCTTATCTCGAGATAGCATAAGTATTACGGTGGGTGAACAATTACGTCGAGCAATTAATAGAAAAGCGCATAGTTATAAGATTATCTAGGCATGATCATGTATATAGGCATCACGTCCATAGTAAGTAGACCGACTCCTGCCTGCATCTACTACTATTACTCCACACATCGACCGCTATCCAGCATGCATCTAGAGTATTAAGTTCATAAGAACAGAGTAACGCATTAAGCAAGATGACATGATGTAGAGGGATAAACTCATGCAATATGGTATAAACCCCATCTTGTTATCCTCGATAGCAACAACACAATACGTGCCTTGCAACCCTTTACATCCTTTGGGTAAGGACACCGCAAGATTGAACCCAAAGCTAAGCACTTCTCCCATGGCAAGAAAGATCAATCTGGTAGGCCAAACTAAACTGATAATTCGAAGAGACTTGCAAAGATAACTCAATCATACATAAAAGAATTCAAAGAAGATTCAAATATTATTCATAGATAAACTTGATCATAAACCCACAATTCATCGGGTCACGACAAACACACCGCAAAAAGAGATTACATCGAATAGATCTCCACAAGAGAGGGGGAGAACATTGTATCGAGATCCAAAAAGAGAGAAGAAGCCATCTAGCAAATAACTATGGACCCGTGGGTCTGTGGTAAACTACTCACAACTCATCGGAGGGGCAAGGATGTTGATGTAGAGGCCCACCGTGCTTGATTCCCTCCGGCAGAAAGTGCCTAAGAAGGCCACAAGATGGGATCTCGCGAATACAGAAGGTTACGGTGGTGGAAATTGTGTTTCGTGGTGCCCCCGGATGTTTTCAGGGTGCGTAGGTATATATAGGAAGAAGAAGTACGTCGGTGGCCGCCCGAGGGGCCCACGAGACAAGGAGCGCCCTATAGGGTTATATGGGAACTGTAAGAATGATATGATTTTTAACATACAACACACTTTAACTTTCTTGCAAGTCATCTTGAGCTACCGCTTAGATCCGTATGTAGTCCTTACTCACTCCTATGGACTTCAGGGAGCCTTTGATTACTGGGTGCAACCAGTGGGAGATGGTAGCATGGGCTATATTTCAACTGGTTCGGATGGCGGTCGCATAACATGATATGAGTCTAGGGAGCTTATCCTTCATATTACCGTATCGGTTGTGATTGTCATCATCTACTTTTCTATTTTCTTTTGGTTCGCTCCGCTTACGAGCTGTAATACTCTTATAACTTTATGCTACTTTGTGGTTTTTTAATAAGATGACTGCATGCATCATTATGATGCAGAGGCCGGGGCACGCCTTCATTTTCAAAAAAAATTCACAACTTGAACCTTGGTGGGCTAGTAATAATACCATTGTCCACCTAATAACCATCCAACCACTGGTTGATTCAATCCAACCACATGGATAACTTGAAGCTACAACAGTGATCTCTTGCGCCCGGTTGGTGTTCATACCCGTCGTGTTCAAGCACGCACTCCGGTGTTGCCCTGGGCGGTGGCCGTGTCGTCGGCCTTGTGACCGATTTCCTCGCATTGCTGTTGTGCGATGTATCCAGCTTCCAGCAGGCCATGACCCAGTACAAAACAGCACAACCAGATACAGACATCACGGCCGGGTCGAGACGAGACAGGAAAGATCAGCATCAGTGACCCCATTCTGAGATCTACAAATAATGCATATCCCGGTTCTTGTCTTGCTGCTCATGTATCATTAACGGACAGGCTGGCCGTGTAAAGCTGCATGACGATTTATAATCCAAATCTTTTGATATGTACAATCTGTGTTCTTAAACGCAATATTTTCTTCAAAATATTCGTTCATAAGTGTGAATACTTGTACTCTTTCTAGGCACATCTCCACCTACTATTTATTAAATGAGCTTTTATTTACAAAATAAATGTACGTATTCAAAATATACAGAGCACCTAGGAGCAAGACCATTAATTTTAATAACGAGTATATATTTGGACGATCTTTACATTTAATGCATGATTCTCTTTCCTTTTCAACGCTCCGCTTGGTGCATAAATTTCGACTTGCATACTGCAGTGACATACGGATCCTCGCCACGAAGCTTTTTACGCTCCTTGCAAATGCAGCCCTGCGTGGTACTCCTCCTCACCCTAGCCATCCTCCCTAGCCTCGTAGCCAGCACCACCTCATCTCTCATCAACACAACGTGCTCGAAGGCTCCTAATGTGTCCCTCGACCATTGTGTCAACGTGCTCTCGGCCAATCCAGCCGGTGCCTCCGCCCACGGACCAGCGCAGGCTGCTCGCCGCCGCCGCTAAACGAACTGTGCACGCAGTGTGACATCGACGGTGCATATCATGAGCGACCTAATACAAGAGCTCAACACTTGCATCCAATATTACCAACGTATGGGTGAGTTCACGGTGGGCGCCATCGATGACCTCCGAGCAGGACGAGATGCTGGACTCATATATCCAAAGTTACGGGAGGCCTCTGAGGAGCCCCTAAGGTGTGATACAGCGTTCTTTCACGGAGTCAAGAAGAATCTCATGGCGAAAGAGAACTCGGAGAACAAAAATTTGGCCCACTTAGCCAGTAGCATCACATTTCTGTTGTTCAATCGGCGTTCTTAGTAGACATGGTCGGGTACTTTACTTTGAGCATTGATCGGGAGCACATATGAATAAAGAGAGATCTCCACCGCTTCCTTACATGTCGTGTCCCTTTTTTCCTATGCTTGTTTAATTAAGGACTTTTATAACTACCAAACGTTCGGATTTTAGCAATAGGCAAGAACGATCCTTATTCCACTCTAATTATATACATGCATGCACTAAAATGATTAATTTTTCTTTCACATGCACTCCTCCCTCTAGTTACATGCATATGTGCACTAAAAGACGAAAAACTGATGTCATTCTAGATTCTTTCTTTTTCAAATTTCAAAATGTTTTGTAGCTCAAACAGTTGCTTCGATTGAAAAACTGTGTCCACAAAAAATAACTTCTCAACGAGATCTTCGAAACTAGATCCCATGTTGATATATTCCGATGACTTTTTTTTCGGACCAAAAGTTACCACATCTGGGCTACGTAAGTTATCACATCTGTCATACATAAGTTACCGTGTCATTTACAGAAAAGTTTCATGGGTGTGTTTTCAACAAACTTTTATCCCAGGGTCAAAAGGTGATTATGATGTGTGTAGTGAGTTATCAGCTTTGTTGTGTATATTATCATGTTGCAGAAATGTTATCAGGGTATGTTTTTCAACAATTTTCATTAACTCGGTCAAAAAATTACCGTGATATTTGTATATGAGTTATCAGCTCTCATGTGCGTGTATTATCATGTTATTTACACGTGAGTTATTTGGAGGTATTTTTAACAACATTTTCCTTGGTCAAAAGTTACCACGCTCTACATTAAGTAAGTTATCAGCTTTGATGTATGTATATTACCATGTTATTTACACAGAAGTTATCAGGGTATGTTTCCAACAAACTTTTATCCCGGGGTCAAAAGTTACCGTGGGTTTTGTAGTGAGTTATCAACTCCATTGTGTATAATACTATGTTATTTGCACAAGTATCGGAATATGTTTTCCAACAACCCCCCTCCTCGCGGTTCACCTAAGTATCGATATGCGGTGCTTCTGTTACCATGATATTTACGCAAGTGTTATCGAGGTTATATTTTTCAACAATTATTCCTCGGGGTCAAAGTTATCATGGTGTTTGTACCTAAGTTATCATGTATATGTTGCGTTATCACCATGATGTTACAAAAGTTACTTGGGGTACATTTTTGACAACTTTTTTCCTTCGGTCAAAGTTGTCGTTGTTGGGAAACGTAGTAATTTCAAAAAAATCTACGCTACGCAAGATCATGGTGATGCATAGCAACGAAGGGAAGAGTGTGTCCACGCACTCGTGAGACCGAAGCGGAAGCGTTAACAACGCGGTTGATGTAGTCGTCGTCTTCACGATCCGACCGATCCAAGTACCGAACGTCACGGCACCTCCGAGTTCAGCACACGTTCACCTCGATGACGTCCGCGAACTCCGATCCAGCAGAGCTTCACGGGAGAGTTCCGTCGGCGAGACGGCATGATGACGATGATGATGTTGCTACCGGCGCAGGCTCCGCCTAAGCACCGCTATGATATGACCGAGGTGGAATATGGTGGAGGGAGGCACCGCACACGGCTGGGGGAGATCAACAGATCAACTTGTGTCTCTAGAGGTGCCCCACTACCCCGTGATATAAAGGAGCAAGGAGGAGGGGCGGCCTGCCGTCTTGAGCTTGCGTTGGTTTTCCTCAAGAGGTGAGGGTGATGCAGCAAAGTGTAGCGTAAATATTTCCCTCAGTTTTGAGAACCAAGGTATCAATCCAAAGAGGAGGCTCCTCAAAAGTCCCACGCACCTACACAAACAAAGCGAGAACTCGCAACCAACGCAATAAAGGGGTTGTCAATCCCTTCACGGCCACTTCATGAAGTGAGATCTAATAAAGATAGTATGATAAGATAAATATATTTTTGGTGTTTTATGATATAGATGCGAAAAGTAAAGATGCAAATTAAAGTAGATTGGAAGCAAAATGATAAGAGATAGACCCGGGGGCCATAGATTTCACTAGAGGCTTATCTCGAGATAGCATAAGTATTACGGTGGGTGAACAATTACTGTCGAGCAATTAATAGAAAAGCGCATAGTTATAAGATTATCTAGGCATGATCATGTATATAGGCATCACGTCCATAGTAAGTAGACCGACTCACCTTTTGCATCTACTACTATTACTCCACACATCGACCGCTATCCAAAGCATGCATCTAGAGTATTAAGTTCATAAGAACAGAGTAACGCATTAAGCAAGATGACATGATGTAGAGGGATAAACTCATGCAATATGGTATAAACCCCATCTTGTTATCCTCGATAGCAACAACACAATACGTGCCTTGCAACCCTTTCACATCTGGTAAGGACACCACAAGATTGAACCCAAAGCTAAGCACTTCTCCCATGGCAAGAAAGATCAATCTGGTAGGCCAAACTAAACTGATAATTCGAAGAGACTTGCAAAGATAACTCAATCATACATAAAAGAATTCAAAGAAGATTCAAATATTATTCATAGATAAACTTGATCATAAACCCACAATTCATCGGGTCACGACAAACACACATAAAAAGAGATTACATCGAATAGATCTCCACAAGAGAGGGGGAGAACATTGTATCGAGATCCAAAAGAGAGAAGAAGCCATCTAGCAAATAACTATGGACCCGTGGGTCTGTGGTAAACTACTCACAACTCATCGGAGGGGCAAGGATGTTGATGTAGAGGCCCACCGTGCTTGATTCCCCCTCCGTGAGTGCGGCAAAGGCCCCAAGATGGGATCTTGCGAATCTGAAGGTTACGTGGTGGAAATTGTGTTTCGTGGATGCCCCGGATGTTTTCGGGTGCGTGGGTATATATAGGAAGAAGAAATGCGTCGGTGGCACCGAGGGGCCCACGAGACAGGAGCGCGCCCTATAGGGTTATATGGAACTGTAAGAATGATATGATTTTTAACATACAACACACTTTAACTTTCTTGCAAGTCATCTTGAGCTACCGTTTAGATCCGTATGTAGTCCTTACTCACTCCTATGGACTTGAGGAGCCTTTGATTACTGGGTGCAACCGGTGGGAGATGGTAGCATGGGCTATATTTCAACTGGTTCGGATGGCGGTCGATAACATGATATGAGTCTAGGGAGCTTATCCTTCATATTACCGTGTCGGTTGTGATTGTCGAGATCTACTTTTCTATTTTCTTTTGGTTCGCTCCGCTTCTGAGCTGTAATACTCTTATAACTTTATGCTACTTTGTGGTTTTTAATAAGATGACTGCATGCATCATTATGATGCGTAGGCCGGGCACGCCTTCATTTTCAAAAAAAATTCACAACTTGAACCTTGGTGGGCTAGAAATAATACCATTGTCCACCTAATAACCATCCAACCACAGGTTGATTCAATCCAACCACATGGATAACTTGAAGCTACAACATTGATCTCATGCGCCTGTTGGTGTTCATACCCGTCGTGTTCAAAGACGCACTCGGTGTTGCCCTGGGCGGTGGCCGTGTCGTCGGCCTTGTGACCGATTTCCTCGCATTGCTGTTGTGCGATGTATCCAGCTTCAGCAGGCCATGACCCAGTACAAAACAGCACAACCAGATCTGAGACATCACGGCGGGTCGAGACGAGACAGGAAAGATCAGCATCAGTGACCCCATTCTGAGATCTACAAATAATGCATATCCCGGTTCTTGTCTTGCTGCTCATGTATCATTAACGGACAGGCTGGCCGTGTAAAGCTGCATGACGATTTATAATCCAAATCTTTTTGATATGTACAATCTGTGTTCTTAAACGCAATATTTTCTTCAAAATATTCGTTCATAAGTGTGAATACTTGTACTCTTTCTAGGCACATCTCCACCTACTATTTATTAAATGAGCTTTTATTTACAAAATAAATGTACGTATTCAAAATATACAGAGCACCTAGGAGCAAGACCATTAATTTTAATAACGAGTATATATTTGGACGATCTTTACATTTAATGCATGATTCTCTTTCCTTTTCAACGCTCCGCTTGATTGCATAAATTTCGACTTGCATACTGCAGTGACATACGGATCCTCGCACGAAGCTTTTTACGCTCCTTGCAAATGCAGCCCTGCGTGGTACTCCTCCTCACCCTAGCCATCCTCCCTAGCCTCGTAGCCAGCACCACCTCATCTCTCATCAACACAACGTGCTCGAAGGCTCCTAATGTGTCCCTCGACCATTGTGTCAACGTGCTCTCGGCCAATCCAGCCGGTGCCTCCGCCACGGACCAGCGCAGGCTGCTCATCGCCGCCGCTAAACGAACTGTGCAGTGTGACATCGACGGTGCATATCATGAGCGACCTAATACAAGAGCTCAACACTTGCATCCAATATTACCAACGTATGGGTGAGTTCACGGTGGGCGCCATCGATGACCTCCGAGCAGGGCGAGATGCTGGACTCATATATCCAAAGTTACGGAGGCCTCTGAGGAGCCCCTAAGGTGTGATACAGCGTTCTTTCACGGAGTCAAGAAGAATCTCATGGCGAAGAGAACTCGGAGAACAAAAATTTGGCCCACTTAGCCAGTAGCATCACATTTCTGTTGTTCAATCGGCGTTCTTAGTAGACATGGTGGTACTTTACTTTGAGCATTGATCGGGAGCACATATGAATAAAGAGAGATCTCCACCGCTTCCTTACATGTCGTGTCCCTTTTTCCTATGCTTGTTTAATTAAGGACTTTTATAACTACCAAACGCTCGGATTTTAGCAATAGGCAAGAACGATCCTTATTCCACTCTAATTATATACATGCATGCACTAAAATGATTAATTTTTCTTTCACATGCACTCCTCCCTCTAGTTACATGCATATGTGCACTAAAAGACGAAAAACTGATGTCATTCTAGATTCTTTCTTTTTTCAAATTTCAAAATGTTTTGTAGCTCAAACAGTTGCTTCGATTGAAAAACTGTGTCCACAAAAAATAACTTCTCAACGAGATCTTCGAAACTAGATCCCATGTTGATATATTCCGATGACTTTTTTTTCGGACCAAAAGTTACCACATCTGGGCTACGTAAGTTATCACATCTGTCATACATAAGTTACCGTGTCATTTACAGAAAAGTTTCATGGGTGTGTTTTCAACAAACTTTTATCCCAGGGTCAAAAGGTGATTATGATGTGTGTAGTGAGTTATCAGCTTTGTTGTGTATATTATCATGTTGCGTAAATGTTATCAGGGTATGTTTTTCAACAATTTTCATTAACTCGGTCAAAAAATTACCGTGATATTTGTATATGAGTTATCAGCTCTCATGTGCGTGTATTATCATGTTATTTACACGTGAGTTATTTGGAGGTATTTTTTAACAACATTTTTCCTTGGTCAAAAAGTTACCACGTCTACATTAAGTAAGTTATCAGCTTTGATGTATGTATATTACCATGTTATTTACACAGAAGTTATCAGGGTATGTTTCCAACAAACTTTTATCCCGGGGTCAAAAGTTACCGTGGGTTTTGTAGTGAGTTATCAACTCCATTGTGTATAATACCGTGTTATTTGCACAAGTATCGGGAATATGTTTTCCAACAACCCCCCTCCCCTCGCGGTTCACCTAAGTATCAGATATGCGGTGCTTCTGTTACCATGATATTTACGCAAGTGTTATCGAGGTTATATTTTTCAACAATTATTCCTCGGGGTCAAAGTTATCATGGTGTTTGTACCTAAGTTATCATGTATATGTTGCGTTATCACCATGATGTTACAAAAGTTACTTGGGGTACATTTTTGACAACTTTTTTCCTTCGGGTCAAAGTTGTCGTTGTTGGGGAACGTAGTAATTTCAAAAAAAAATCTACGCACACGCAAGATCATGGTGATGCATAGCAACGAAAGGGAAGAGTGTGTCCACGTACCCTCGTAGACCGAAAGCGGAAGCGTTAACACAACGCGGTTGATGTAGTCGTACGTCTTCACGATCCGACCGATCCAAGTACCGAACGTACGGCACCTCCGAGTTCAGCACACGTTCACCTCGATGACGTCCCGCGAACTCCGATCCAGCAGAGCTTCACGGGAGAGTTCCGTCGGACGACGGCATGATGACGATGATGATGTTGCTACCGGCGCAGGGCTCCGCCTAAGCACCGCTATGATATGACCGAGGTGGAATATGGTGGAGGGAGGCACCGCACACGGCTGGGGGAGATCAACAGATCAACTTGTGTCTCTAGAGGTGCCCCACTACCCCCGTATATAAAGGAGCAAGGGGAGGGGGCCGGCGGCCTGCCGTCTTGAGCTTGCGTTGGTTTTCCTCGAAGAGGTGAGGGTGATGCAGCAAAGTGTAGCGTAAATATTTCCCTCAGTTTTGAGAACCAAGGTATCAATCCAGTAGGAGGCTCCTCAAAAGTCCCACGCACCTACACAAACAAGCGAGAACTACGCAACCAACGCAATAAAGGGGTTGTCAATCCCTTCACGGCCACTTCAAAGTGAGATCTAATAAAGATAGTATGATAAGATAAATATATTTTTGGTGTTTTATGATATAGATGCGAAAAGTAAAGATGCAAATTAAAGTAGATTGGAAGCAAAATGATAAGAGATAGACCCGGGGGCCATAGATTTCACTAGAGGCTTATCTCGAGATAGCATAAGTATTACGGTGGGTGAACAATTACTGTCGAGCAATTAATAGAAAAGCGCATAGTTATAAGATTATCTAGGCATGATCATGTATATAGGCATCACGTCCATAGTAAGTAGACCGACTCTGCCTGCATCTACTACTATTACTCCACACATCGACCGCTATCCAGCATGCATCTAGAGTATTAAGTTCATAAGAACAGAGTAACGCATTAAGCAAGATGACATGATGTAGAGGGATAAACTCATGCAATATGGTATAAACCCCATCTTGTTATCCTCGATAGCAACAACACAATACGTGCCTTGCAACCCTTTTACATCCTTTGGTAAGGACACCGCAAGATTGAACCCAAAGCTAAGCACTTCTCCCATGGCAAGAAAGATCAATCAGTAGGCCAAACTAAACTGATAATTCGAAGAGACTTGCAAAGATAACTCAATCATACATAAAAGAATTCAGAGAAGATTCAAATATTATTCATAGATAAACTTGATCATAAACCCACAATTCATCGGGTCACGACAAACACACCGCAAAAAGAGATTACATCGAATAGATCTCCACAAGAGAGGGGGAGAACATTGTATCGAGATCCAAAAAGAGAGAAGAAGCCATCTAGCAAATAACTATGGACCCGTAGGTCTGTGGTAAACTACTCACAACTCATCGGAGGGGCAAGGATGTTGATGTAGAGGCCCACCGTGCTTGATTCCCCCTCCGGCAGAGTGCCGGCAAAGGCCCCAAGATGGGATCTTGCGAATACAGAAGGTTCTGATGGTGGAAATTGTGTTTCGTGATGCCCCGGATGTTTTCGGGTGCGTGGGTATATATAGGAAGAAGAAATGCGTCGGTGGCCCGAGGGGCCCACGAGACAGGAGGCGCGCCCTATAGGGTTATATGGAACTGTAAGAATGATATGATTTTAACATACAACACACTTTAACTTTCTTGCAAGTCATCTTCAGAGCTACCGTTTAGATCCGTATGTAGTCCTTACTCACTCCTATGGACTTCAGGGAGCCTTTGATTACTGGGTGCAACCAGTGGGAGATGGTAGCATGGGCTATATTTCAACTGGTTCGGATGGCGGTCGCATAACATGATATGAGTCTAGGAGCTTATCCTTCATATTACCGTATCGGTTGTGATTGTCGAATCTACTTTTCTATTTTCTTTTGGTTCGCTCCGCTTCTGAGCTGTAATACTCTTATAACTTTATGCTACTTTGTGGTTTTTTAATAAGATGACTGCATGCATCATTATGATGCAGAGGCGAGCACGCCTTCATTTTCAAAAAAATTCACAACTTGAACCTTGGTGGGCTAGAAATAATACCATTGTCCACCTAATAACCATCCAACCACAGGTTGATTCAATCCAACCACATGGATAACTTGAAGCTACAACATTGATCTCATGCGCCCTGTTGGTGTTCATACCCGTCGTGTTCAGCACGCACTCCGGTGTTGCCCTGGGCGGTGGCCGTGTCGTCGGCCTTGTGACCGATTTCCTCGCATTGCTGTTGTGCGATGTATCCAGCTTCCAGCAGGCCATGACCCAGTACAAAACAGCACAACCAGATACAGACATCACGGCCGGGTCGAGACGAGACAGGAAAGATCAGCATCAGTGACCCCATTCTGAGATCTACAAATAATGCATATCCCGGTTCTTGTCTTGCTGCTCATGTATCATTAACGGACAGGCTGGCCGTGTAAAGCTGCATGACGATTTATAATCCAAATCTTTTGATATGTACAATCTGTGTTCTTAAACGCAATATTTTCTTCAAAATATTCGCTCATAAGTGTGAATACTTGTACTCTTTCTAGGCACATCTCCACCTACTATTTATTAAATGAGCTTTTATTTACAAAATAAATGTAACGTATTCAAAATATACAGAGCACCTAGGAGCAAGACCATTAATTTTAATAACGAGTATATATTTGGACGATCTTTACATTTAATGCATGATTCTCTTTCCTTTTCAACGCTCCGCTTGATTGCATAAATTTCGACTTGCATACTGCAGTGACATACGGATCCTCGCCTGAAGCTTTTTACGCTCCTTGCAAATGCAGCCCTGCGTGGTACTCCTCCTCACCCTAGCCATCCTCCCTAGCCTCGTAGCCAGCACCACCTCATCTCTCATCAACACAACGTGCTCAAGGCTCCTAATGTGTCCTACGACCATTGTGTCAACGTGCTCTCGGCCAATCCAGCCGGTGCCTCCGCCACGGACCAGCGCAGGCTGCTCATCGCCGCCGCTAAAGCGAACTGTGCACAGTGTGACATCGACGGTGCATATCATGAGCGACCTAATACAAGAGCTCAACACTTGCATCCAATATTACCAACGTATGGGTGAGTTCACGGTGGCGCCATCGATGACCTCCGAGCAGGGCGAGATGCTGGACTCATATATCCAAAGTTACGGGAGGCCTCGAGGAGCCCCTAAGGTGTGATACAGCGTTCTTTCACGGAGTCAAGAAGAATCTCATGGCGAAGAGAACTCGGAGAACAAAAATTTGGCCCACTTAGCCAGTAGCATCACATTTCTGTTGTTCAATCGGGCGTTCTTAGTAGACATGGTCGGGTACTTTACTTTGAGCATTGATCGAGCACATATGAATAAAGAGAGATCTCCACCGCTTCCTTACATGTCGTGTCCCTTTTTCCTATGCTTGTTTAATTAAGGACTTTTATAACTACCAAACGTTCGGATTTTAGCAATAGGCAAGAACGATCCTTATTCCACTCTAATTATATACATGCATGCACTAAAATGATTAATTTTTCTTTCACATGCACTCCTCCCTCTAGTTACATGCATATGTGCACTAAAAGACGAAAAACTGATGTCATTCTAGATTCTTTCTTTTTCAAATTTCAAAATGTTTTGTAGCTCAAACAGTTGCTTCGATTGAAAAACTGTGTCCACAAAAATAACTTCTCAACGAGATCTTGAAACTAGATCCCATGTTGATATATTCCGATGACTTTTTTTCGACCAAAAGTTACCACATCCGGCTACGTAAGTTATCACATCTGTCATACATAAGTTACCGTGTCATTTACAGAAAAGTTTCATGGGTGTGTTTTCAACAAACTTTTATCCCAGGGTCAAAAGGTGATTATGATGTGTGTAGTGAGTTATCAGCTTTGTTGTGTATATTATCATGTTGCGTAAATGTTATCGTGGTATGTTTTTCAACAATTTTCATTAACTCGGTCAAAAATTACCGTGATATTTGTATATGAGTTATCAGCTCTCATGTGCGTGTATTATCATGTTATTTACACGTGAGTTATTTGGAGGTATTTTTAACAACATTTTTCCTTGGTCAAAAGTTACCACGTCTACATTAAGTAAGTTATCAGCTTTGATGTATGTATATTACCATGTTATTTACACGAAGTTATCGTGGTATGTTTCCAACAAACTTTTATCCCGGGGTCAAAAGTTACCGTGGGTTTTGTAGTGAGTTATCAACTCCATTGTGTATAATACCGTGTTATTTGCACAAGTATCGGGAATATGTTTTCCAACAACCCCCCTCCCCTCGCGGTTCACCTAAGTATCAGATATGCGGTGCTTCTGTTACCATGATATTTACGCAAGTGTTATCGAGGTTATATTTTTCAACAATTATTCCTCGGGTCAAAGTTATCATGGTGTTTGTACCTAAGTTATCATGTATATGTTGCGTTATCACCATGATGTTACAAAAGTTACTTGGGTACATTTTGACAACTTTTTCCTTCGGGTCAAAGTTGTCGTTGTTGGGGAACGTAGTAATTTCAAAAAAATCTACGCACACGCAAGATCATGGTGATGCATAGCAACGAAGGGAAGAGTGTGTCCACGCACTCGTGAGACCGAAGCGGAAGCGTTAACACAACGCGGTTGATGTAGTCGTGCGTCTTCACGATCCGACCGATCCAAGTACCGAACGTCACGGCACCTCCGGAAGTTCAGCACTCGTTCAGCTCGATGACGTCCCGCGGACTCCGATCCAGCAGAGCTTCACGGGAGAGTTCCGTCAGCACGACGGCATGATGACGATGATGATGTTGCTACCGACGCAGGGCTCCGCCTAAGCACCGCTATGATATGACCGAGGTGGAATATGGTGGAGGGAGGCACCGCACACGGCTGGGGGAGATCAACAGATCAACTTGTGTCTCTAGAGGTGCCCCACTACCCCCGTATATAAAGGAGCAGGAGGAATAAGGCCTGCCGCCTTGAGCTTGCGTTGGTTTTCCTCGAAGAGGTGAGGGTGATGCAGCAAAGTGTAGCGTAAATATTTCCCTCGCTTTTGAGAACCAAGGTATCAATCCAGTAGGAGGCTCCTCAAAAGTCCCACGTACCTACACAAACAAACTGAGAACTCGCAACCAACGCAATAAAGGGGTTGTCAATCCCTTCACGGCCACTTGCGAAAGTGAGATCTAATAAAGATAGTATGATAAGATAAATATATTTTTGGTGTTTTATGATATAGATGCGAAAAGTAAAGATGCAAATTAAAGTAGATTGGAAGCAAAATGATAAGAGATAGACCCGGGGGCCATAGATTTCACTAGAGGCTTATCTCGAGATAGCATAAGTATTACGGTGGGTGAACAATTACCGTCGAGCAATTAATAGAAAAGCGCATAGTTATAAGATTATCTAGGCATGATCATGTATATAGGCATCACGTCCATAGTAAGTAGACCGACTGCCTGCATCTACTACTATTACTCCACACATCGACCGCTATCCAAAGCATGCATCTAGAGTATTAAGTTCATAAGAACGAGTAACGCATTAAGCAAGATGACATGATGTAGAGGGATAAACTCATGCAATATGGTATAAACCCCATCTTGTTATCCTCGATAGCAACAACACAATACGTGCCTTGCAACCCTTTACATCACTGGGTAAGGACACCGCAAGATTGAACCCAAAGCTAAGCACTTCTCCCATGGCAAGAAAGATCAATCTGTAGGCCAAACTAAACTGATAATTCGAAGAGACTTGCAAAGATAACTCAATCATACATAAAAGAATTCAAAGAAGATTCAAATATTATTCATAGATAAACTTGATCATAAACCCACAATTCATCGGGTCACGACAAACACACCGCAAAAAGAGATTACATCGAATAGATCTCCACAAGAGAGGGGGAGAACATTGTATCGAGATCCAAAAAGAGAGAAGAAGCCATCTAGCTAATAACTATGGACCCGTAGGTCTGTGGTAAACTACTCACAACTCATCGGAGGGGCAAGGATGTTGATGTAGAGGCCCCCCGTGCTTGATTCCCCCTCCGGCAGAGTGCCGGCAAAGGCCCCAAGATGGGATCTTGCGAATACAGAAGGTTACGGTGGTGGAAATTGTGTTTCGTGATGCCCCCGGATGTTTTCGGGGTGCGTAGGTATATATAGGAAGAAGAAGTACGTCGGTGGCCGCCCGAGGGGCCCACGAGACAGGGAGCGCGCCCTATAGGGTTATATGGAACTGTAAGAATGATATGATTTTTAACATACAACACACTTTAACTTTCTTGCAAGTCATCTTCAGAGCTACCGTTTAGATCCGTATGTAGTCCTTACTCACTCCTATGGACTTCAGGGAGCCTTTGATTACTGGGTGCAACCAGTGGGAGATGGTAGCATGGGCTATATTTCAACTGGTTCGGATGGCGGTCGCATAACATGATATGAGTCTAGGGAGCTTATCCTTCATATTACCGTATCGGTTGTGATTGTCAGCATCTACTTTTCTATTTTCTTTTGGTTCGCTCCGCTTACGAGCTGTAATACTCTTATAACTTTATGCTACTTTGTGGTTTTTTAATAAGATGACTGCATGCATCATTATGATGCAGAGGCCGGGGCACGCCTTCATTTTCAAAAAAATTCACAACTTGAACCTTGGTGGGCTAGAAATAATACCATTGTCCACCTAATAACCATCCAACCACAGGTTGATTCAATCCAACCACATGGATAACTTGAAGCTACAACATTGATCTCATGCGCCCTGTTGGTGTTCATACCCGTCGTGTTCAGCACGCACTCCGGTGTTGCCCTGGGCCGGTGGTCGTGTCGTCGGCCTTGTGACCGATTTCCTCGCATTGCTGTTGTGCGATGTATCCAGCTTCCAGCAGGCCATGACCCAGTACAAAACAGCACAACCAGATACAGACATCACGGCCGGGTCGAGACGAGACAGGAAAGATCAGCATCAGTGACCCCATTCTGAGATCTACAAATAATGCATATCCCGGTTCTTGTCTTGCTGCTCATGTATCATTAACGGACAGGCTGGCCGTGTAAAGCTGCATGACGCTTTATAATCCAAATCTTTTGATATGTACAATCTGTGTTCTTAAACGCAATATTTTCTTCAAAATATTCGTTCATAAGTGTGAATACTTGTACTCTTTCTAGGCACATCTCCACCTACTATTTATTAAATGAGCTTTTATTTACAAAATAAATGTACGTATTCAAAATATACAGAGCACCTAGGAGCAAGACCATTAATTTTAATAACGAGTATATATTTGGACGATCTTTACATTTAATGCATGATTCTCTTTCCTTTTCAACGCTCCGCTTCGGTGCATAAATTTCGACTTGCATACTGCAGTGACATACGGATCCTCGCACGAAGCTTTTTACGCTCCTTGCAAATGCAGCCCTGCGTGGTACTCCTCCTCACCCTAGCCATCCTCCCTAGCCTCGTAGCCAGCACCACCTCATCTCTCATCAACACAACGTGCTCGAAGGCTCCTAATGTGTCCTACGACCATTGTGTCAACGTGCTCTCGGCCAATCCAGCCGGTGCCTCCGCCACGGACCAGCGCAGGCTGCTCATCGCCGCCGCTAAACGAACTGTGCACAGTGTGACATCGACGGTGCATATCATGAGCGACCTAATACAAGAGCTCAACACTTGCATCCAATATTACCAACGTATGGGTGAGTTCACGGTGGGCGCCATCGATGACCTCCGAGCAGGACGAGATGCTGGACTCATATATCCAAAGTTACGGAGGCCTCTGAGGAGCCCCTAAGGTGTGATACAGCGTTCTTTCACGGAGTCAAGAAGAATCTCATGGCGAAAGAGAACTCGGAGAACAAAAATTTGGCCCACTTAGCCAGTAGCATCACATTTCTGTTGTTCAATCGGCGTTCTTAGTAGACATGGTCGGGTACTTTACTTTGAGCATTGATCGGGAGCACATATGAATAAAGAGAGATCTCCACCGCTTCCTTACATGTCGTGTCCCTTTTTTCCTATGCTTGTTTAATTAAGGACTTTTATAACTACCAAACGCTCGGATTTTAGCAATAGGCAAGAACGATCCTTATTCCACTCTAATTATATACATGCATGCACTAAAATGATTAATTTTTCTTTCACATGCACTCCTCCCTCTAGTTACATGCATATGTGCACTAAAAGACTAAAAACTGATGTCATTCTAGATTCTTTCTTTTTCAAATTTCAAAATGTTTTGTAGCTCAAACAGTTGCTTCGATTGAAAAATTGTGTCCACAAAAAATAACTTCTCAACGAGATCTTCGAAACTAGATCCCATGTTGATATATTCCGATGACTTTTTTTTCGGACCAAAAGTTACCACATCTGGGCTACGTAAGTTATCACATCTGTCATACATAAGTTACCGTGTCATTTACAGAAAAGTTTCATGGGTGTGTTTTCAACAAACTTTTATCCCAGGGTCAAAAGGTGATTATGATGTGTGTAGTGAGTTATCAGCTTTGTTGTGTATATTATCATGTTGCAGAAATGTTATCAGGGTATGTTTTTCAACAATTTTCATTAACTCGGTCAAAAAATTACCGTGATATTTGTATATGAGTTATCAGCTCTCATGTGCGTGTATTATCATGTTATTTACACGTGAGTTATTTGGAGGTATTTTTTAACAACATTTTTCCTTGGTCAAAAAGTTACCACGTCTACATTAAGTAAGTTATCAGCTTTGATGTATGTATATTACCATGTTATTTACACAGAAGTTATCAGGGTATGTTTCCAACAAACTTTTATCCCGGGGTCAAAAGTTACCGTGGGTTTTGTAGTGAGTTATCAACTCCATTGTGTATAATACCGTGTTATTTGCACAAGTATCGGGAATATGTTTTCCAACAACCCCCTCCTCGCGGTTCACCTAAGTATCGGATATGCGGTGCTTACATTACCATGATATTTACGCAAGTGTTATCGAGGTTATATTTTTCAACAATTATTCCTCGGGGTCAAAGTTATCATGGTGTTTGTACCTAAGTTATCATGTATATGTTGCGTTATCACCATGATGTTACAAAAGTTACTTGGGGTACATTTTTGACAACTTTTTCCTTCGGGTCAAAGTTGTCGTTGTTGGGGAACGAGTAATTTCAAAAAAATCTACGCATTACGCAAGATCATGGTGATGCATAGCAACGAAAGGGAAGAGTGTGTCCACGCACTCGTGAGACCGGCGGAAGCGTTAACACAACGCGGTTGATGTAGTCGTACGTCTTCACGATCCGACCGATCCAAGTACCGAACGTACGGCACCTCCGAGTTCAGCACACGTTCACCTCGATGACGTCCCGCGAACTCCGATCCAGCAGAGCTTCACGGGAGAGTTCCGTCAGCACGACGGCATGATGACGATGATGATGTTGCTACCGACGCAGGGCTCCGCCTAAGCACCGCTATGATATGACCGAGGTGGAATATGGTGGAGGGAGGCACCGCACACGGCTGGGGAGATCAACAGATCAACTTGTGTCTCTAGAGGTGCCCCACTACCCCGTATATAAAGGAGCAAGGAGGAGGGCGGCCTGCCGTCTTGAGCTTGCGTTGGTTTTCCTCAAGAGGTGAGGTGATGCAGCAAAGTGTAGCGTAAATATTTCCCTCAGTTTTGAGAACCAAGGTATCAATCCAGTAGGAGGCTCCTCAAAAGTCCCACGTACCTACACAAACAAACTGAGAACTCGCAACCAACGCAATAAAGGGGTTGTCAATCCCTTCACGGCCACTTCGAAAGTGAGATCTAATAAAGATAGTATGATAAGATAAATATATTTTTGGTGTTTTATGATATAGATGCGAAAAGTAAAGATGCAAATTAAAGTAGATTGGAAGCAAAATGATAAGAGATAGACCCGGGGGCCATAGATTTCACTAGAGGCTTATCTCGAGATAGCATAAGTATTACGGTGGGTGAACAATTACTGTCGAGCAATTAATAGAAAAGCGCATAGTTATAAGATTATCTAGGCATGATCATGTATATAGGCATCACGTCCATAGTAAGTAGACCGACTCCTGCCTGCATCTACTACTATTACTCCACACATCGACCGCTATCCAGCATGCATCTAGAGTATTAAGTTCATAAGAACAGAGTAACGCATTAAGCAAGATGACATGATGTAGAGGGATAAACTCATGCAATATGGTATAAACCCCATCTTGTTATCCTCGATAGCAACAACACAATACGTGCCTTGCAACCCTTTCTGTCACTGGGTAAGGACACCGCAAGATTGAACCCAAAGCTAAGCACTTCTCCCATGGCAAGAAAGATCAATCTGGTAGGCCAAACTAAACTGATAATTCGAAGAGACTTGCAAAGATAACTCAATCATACATAAAAGAATTCAGAGAAGATTCAAATATTATTCATAGATAAACTTGATCATAAACCCACAAATCATCGGGTCACGACAAACACACCGCAAAAGAGATTACATCGAATAGATCTCCACAAGAGAGGGGAGAACATTGTATCGAGATCCAAAGAGAGAAGAAGCCATCTAGCAAATAACTATGGACCCGTAGGTCTGTGGTAAACTACTCACAACTCATCGGAGGGGCAAGGATGTTGATGTAGAGGCCCACCGTGCTTGATTCCCCCTCCGGCAGAGTGCCGGCAAAGGCCCCAAGATGGGATCTTGCGAATACAGAAGGTTACGATGGTGGAAATTGTGTTTCGTGATGCCCCCGGATGTTTTCGGGGTGCGTAGGTATATATAGGAAGAAGAAGTACGTCGGTGGCCGCCCGAGGGGCCCACGAGACAGGGAGCGCGCCCTATAGGGTTATATGGAACTGTAAGAATGATATGATTTTTAACATACAACACACTTTAACTTTCTTGCAAGTCATCTTGAGCTACCGTTTAGATCCGTATGTAGTCCTTACTCACTCCTATGGACTTCAGGGAGCCTTTGATTACTGGGTGCAACCAGTGGGAGATGGTAGCATGGGCTATATTTCAACTGGTTCGGATGGCGGTCGCATAACATGATATGAGTCTAGGGAGCTTATCCTTCATATTACCGTATCGGTTGTGATTGTCAGAATCTACTTTTCTATTTTCTTTTGGTTCGCTCCGCTTACGAGCTGTAATACTCTTATAACTTTATGCTACTTTGTGGTTTTTTAATAAGATGACTGCATGCATCATTATGATGCAGAGGCCGGGGCACGCCTTCATTTTCAAAAAAAAAATTCACAACTTGAACCTTGGTGGGCTAGAAATAATACCATTGTCCACCTAATAACCATCCAACCACAGGTTGATTCAATCCAACCACATGGATAACTTGAAGCTACAACATTGATCTCATGCGCCCTGTTGGTGTTCATACCCGTCGTGTTCAGCACGCACTCCGGTGTTGCCCTGGGCCGGTGGCCGTGTCGTCGGCCTTGTGACCGATTTCCTCGCATTGCTGTTGTGCGATGTATCCAGCTTCCAGCAGGCCATGACCCAGTACAAAACAGCACAACCAGATACAGACATCACGGCCGGGTCGAGACGAGACAGGAAAGATCAGCATCAGTGACCCCATTCTGAGATCTACAAATAATGCATATCCCGGTTCTTGTCTTGCTGCTCATGTATCATTAACGGACAGGCTGGCCGTGTAAAGCTGCATGACGATTTATAATCCAAATCTTTTGATATGTACAATCTGTGTTCTTAAACGCAATATTTTCTTCAAAATATTCGTTCATAAGTGTGAATACTTGTACTCTTTCTAGGCACATCTCCACCTACTATTTATTAAATGAGCTTTTATTTACAAAATAAATGTACGTATTCAAAATATACAGAGCACCTAGGAGCAAGACCATTAATTTTAATAACGAGTATATATTTGGACGATCTTTACATTTAATGCATGATTCTCTTTCCTTTTCAATGCTCCGCTTGGTGCATAAATTTCGACTTGCATACTGCAGTGACATACGGATCCTCGCACGAAGCTTTTTACGCTCCTTGCAAATGCAGCCCTGCGTGGTACTCCTCCTCACCCTAGCCATCCTCCCTAGCCTCGTAGCCAGCACCACCTCATCTCTCATCAACACAACGTGCTCGAAGGCTCCTAATGTGTCCTACGACCATTGTGTCAACGTGCTCTCGGCCAATCCAGCCGGTGCCTCCGCCACCGACCAGCGCAGGCTGCTCATCGCCGCCGCTAAACGAACTGTGCAGAGTGTGACATCCACGGTGCATATCATGAGCGACCTAATACAAGAGCTCAACACTTGCATCCAATATTACCAACGTATGGGTGAGTTCACGGTGGGCGCCATTGATGACCTCCGAGCAGGACGAGATGCTGGACTCATATATCCAAAGTTACGGGAGGCCTCTGAGGAGCCTCTAAGGTGTGATACAGCGTTCTTTCACGGAGTCAAGAAGAATCTCATGGCGAAAGAGAACTCGGAGAACAAAAATTTGGCCCACTTAGCCAGTAGCATCACATTTCTGTTGTTCAATCGGCGTTCTTAGTAGACATGGTCGGGTATTTTACTTTGAGCATTGATCGGGAGCACATATGAATAAAGAGAGATCTCCACCGCTTCCTTACATGTCGTGTCCCTTTTTTCCTATGCTTGTTTAATCATCAATCCTCTGCAATATATATCACCTCATCAACATTAATACATAAATTTACTACTAGGATACTTTTTTAGTTCTTGCAGGATCCTCACAAGTCAGCAACACAAAACTAGAATTATTAGTCAGGAAAAAACTAGTATTATTTCATTTCCAGAGAGTTACCAAATCTTCCAACACTTATTTTGCATTAATTGGATACATTTTTGTGTCACTAATTCAAAATAAATGTAGTAGATAATCCCATGGAAATCCATTTGGGTCTCAGGGACATCGAATTTTCTTTTCTTTTTGTGTGGGAAAGAGGCATCTAATTTTCAAAGGCAAATTCTCATCAGCATTGAGTTATAGAAGCAGTAGTAAAAAAAATCTTCAAAATGTCAAAGTCTTCTACACGACTGTCAGAAAAAAAAAGGAGCATCCTTCTGTAATTAATGTGTTAAGCGTCTAGCAATATTAGAGAAATTTTAATGAATCGCATATAAAACTAGCGTGGCCAAGGGCACTTTTAGTAATTTCTATTTAATCAAGAGTTTATGTTAGGTTTACCGACTTTATACCTCTAGTTGAAATCCTGTATCAGGAACAATACCTTTTCTTTAATAAAGTGACACTTCTTGCACTTAAAGACGAGGCTCCTCTCTTCATACCAGAGAAAAACATTGTTAAGATTGTGCAAACATTTGTCAAATAAAGTTACACAAACTGGAGTATGTAATTTAGTGGAGAGGAGGAGAGTCATTTTTTTTTTTGGAAATGAAGGCTTGCCCCCGGCCTCTGCATCGGAAGGATGCATGCAGCCATCTTATTAAAAAGTCTCGATAGGAGGAGAGTCATGGGTGGTGATTTTACTAGGTTTGTCAATATTATGTGAAATGATTCTCAATCGAAGTTCTCTTATTATTAAGAGCATGTGTAACTAAGCGTTATGGAGCGACTCTAGCAAGCCTATTACGTGTGCTTCAATATTTGTTTCCCGGTGCTCGTGGTCAGAAGTGGCCGACCGGCCTGAAGTTTGCCCACCGAATCCTCACTTCCGCAACACCGCACCATATACGAGCTCATGTTTCTGTCACTGATACCCTTGGTTGATACGGCGGAGTAGAAGCATAGGCCGTAGGCCTTGTCCAGCCGGTTCTGAATGTACAGTTACTATGACTCGTTGCTCGTTTCGTTCATCCATTTGCAAGCATCATCGGCCTCCTTCCCCTTGCCCCGCGCCCCCCCCCCCCCCACCCTCCCCTACTCGCTAGGGCGACTCGGGCAGCACCGAAAACCTAGCCGCCGCCACGCACTCCCTCCTCCCCTCCCTCCGCTGCCGCCGGGGGACACCATCGGGCTAAGCCCGAGAGCCGACAGCGGTGGCAGAGGATTTCCTCTCTCCCGCGTTTTCAGGGTGGTGCGGGGCCCCTAGGCGTGTGGCGGCGCGGCGGATGGCTGCGGCAGGCGGAGGGAGGCCGGCCTGTCCTCGGACGGCGACGGCTTGGTGCGACGGGTGGCCCAGTCACGGACGGCGATGGGGGCTGCGGGCGCAGCGGCCGGCGGCGTCATGGAGGGCCTAATGGTCTCGTCGGCGGCACCTCTGGTCAGATATGTTCCGACAGGTGCAGCCGGCGGTGGTGGTCATCTCTTCCGTCAGAGGTGGTCGACCTGAGGCTGGGTGTTTGGATCTCGGGATCCGTCATCTAGCACCGGTTGTGAGTCAGGGAGACGTAGTTGCTAGAGAAAACCGAGCCGACGGCGGGCGATGGCGGCATTCTGCATCGTTACCTTGATAAAGGCATCGTCGTGCGACTACTGTCGACCCACTCGTACTGCTACCGGGGAAACCCTAGGATCTGGTCTTCCAGATCGGACGATGGCGGCACTGCGCTGAAAGACAGAGGCAGGAGGTGGAGCGGCTTCGTCTTGCATGGAGCTTCGGTGGAAATGTCAAGTCATGCCTGGCCGACAGGTGCTACGCTTTGTCATGCCTGTTCGGCAGGTGCTACGCACGACAGATCTTCAAGAGACTTCAAGTTGTGTCAGTTGGTGGTACTTTGCGGCATGGTGCTGAGGTGTACCGGCGGCGACCGCGACGTGCTTACCAGTTCGCGCGCATGGAGGTGGTGCTGGTGGGCGCCATGGTGGCGTCGAGGGCAGCTAGACCGGGCAAGGTTGATGCGTCAGTACAGCTTTGAAGATGGAGTGCTGGCAGTTGGCGGTGATGGCCTTTGAGAGTGTGTCGTACTAGTGTGTGCCCCATACCCGGCAAGTGGCTTGGTTGGGCTACAGGTCTTAGGTGTTAGACTTGGCTGCGAGGTCTGTTTCATATTAGGCCCAGATTATCAGCATCTCTTCATCAACTGGATAGGAGTAGCGATAGTTGTTGTCTAGACGGTGGCTTCAGACTTACTGTTGTATTTCTTTGTAAGGTCTTTGTCAATAATCAATAAAATGGCTGCATGCATCGTCCAGATGCAGAGGTGGGGTTCCTCCTCCTTTTTTAAAAAAAAACGTTACGTTCATAACCACCCAACACCATGTTGGGCTAAGTCCCTCCACATGGAGGTGTGTTGGCAGCCCAACATCAGCCCATAAGTCCAACACATGTCAGCCGTTGATCTTCGCTCCATCCAACGGTTGAGAGCGCTTCCAAGGGAAGTGAAGCAAGAAAAAAACCCTAGCCACTCCACCCCTTGCTGGTGATGGCTGCCAGTCGTGAGAGTGAGAGAGAGAGCACACAAGAGAAACACAACCTGAGAGAGAGGAAGAAGAAGAAGCAGAGGTTCTGTCCAGATTTGCTGCATCTGACTAGACAGTGTTCAAGCTGGTGATTGGAGGCTCAAACGTGCTTGGATCGACCCCAAACTTGGTGAGCTCGTTCCTTCCTTTGAGTACTTCGATTTGGTTAGCTGGTTTGAGGATTGGGTCAGTGGAGCATCAGATTTGAGAGTGGTTTTGTCAGCTCTGACTGCTGCAATTTCAGAACAGAGTAGTTTTGGGAGACGAACAGTTTGGGTAGACAAACGATGTCCGATTGAGCTGAAATTTGGAGGGGATCTCGGGAACTCGTGTGTCTACTTGTCTGCCAAATTTGGTGCTATTTGGTTCAGCAGTTTAAGAGCAGTTTGCAAAACACTTGAGGGTACAGAAGCTGTGTAAACTCTGCTTTGCTGAAATCTTACTTCTTGTGGTTGTTGTTGCTGTTGCCGGTTGGCAACGTGGAGAGTGTGTTGTAAATCTCTCTAGAGGTTCTAGAGAAGACTTTGTACTCATTATTCTCATAGTGAAGTTGTGTGGACCGGTCGGTCCACAGCTGTGGTTTTTTTTACTCCTCAGTTGAAGAGGTTTTTCCACGTTAAATCCTATGTCACTTGTGCATGTTGTTTGTGTTATTCCGCTGCTTACTTGTTGGTTGAAGCTATCCTCAAAGTTCATCACAAGTGAAGGGGGTTGTGTAGTGTGCATATTTGCCGTGTCGGTGAATTTGTGCAGCACATTGTTTTTGTCCAGCCCCAACAAAGTGGTATCAGAGCCTTGGTTTGCTTGTGCAAATTGTTGAGTTTCTTGTGGTGAAAGATGGAAGTGAATACCAGCAAGATGATATCTTTGAATGATACAAATTATCAAGCATGGAAGGGCAAGATGGAGGACTTATTGTATGTGAAAGAATACTGGAAGCCAGTGTTCTCCATTGAGATGCCGGAGGGCATTGAGGAAGGTCAGTGGAAGGTACTTCATCACCAAGCTTGTGGGTTTATTCGGCAATGGGTCGACGACAATGTTTTGAACCATATCATTGATGAGACACATGCACGCACCTTATGGCAGAAATTGTAAGAGTTGTTTGCCCGGAAAGAAGGTACAAACAAGATATTCTTGATCAAACAATTGATGTGCTTGAGGTACAAATTAAGAGGGCACTCTAATTGCAGATCATGTGAATACATTCCAAGGCATTATAAATCAGCTTTCTTCAATGGGAATAACATTTGAAGATGAAGTGAGAGCTTTGCTGCTACTAGGCTCATTACCGGACAGCTGGGAGACCTTTAAGGTCATGGTTTGCAATTCAGCACCTAATGGAGTTGTCACTTGGAATCTTGTGAAAACCAGGGTACTAAATGAAGAGCCACTTCTTCCTCACATTCAGAGGTGCTAGTCACTCAGTCCAGGGGGAGAAGCAAGAGCAAAGGTCCAGGTAAAGGGGCAGAAAGAGATAGGAGCAAATCAAAAAGTAAGTATGCTGATTATGAGTGCCATCACTGCCATCAGAAGGGCCACATTAAGTGGCAATGTGACAAGTGGAAGAAAGACAAAAAGAAAAGAAGAAACAAGATCAGAAGCAAGTTGACAGTGATAGTGACACAGAGGGCAACCGAGTTACTGCAGTAGAAGAGGACATCATGCTTGTTATGCATGAAGAAAATGAGGCCAGATTTGGTTCCACTGTTGAGGAGAGGATCACTGTTGTTTCTGATGAAACTGTCAACCTCGTGGATGGTGACGAGATGATTTGGATACCGGACAGCGGTGCTATCATTCATGCTACATCTCGCAGAGAGCTCTTCACTAATTATATATCAGGTGATTTTGGTGTTGTGAAGATGGGGAACAATGATAGAGCAGCCATCATTGGAAAAGGAGATTTGCATTTGGAGACCGCAAATGGTACAAGGTTAGTCCTCAAATCTGTGAGGCATGTTGAGGCACTTCGTCTCAATATTATCTCGGTTGGTTTGCTTGATGGAGATGATTACTTGAGCAGTTCTGGAAAAGGGCAGTACAAGCTCACCAAAGGCAACATGATTGTTGCAAGTGGTAAAATGGTCTCAGTTTTGTATCATGTTCATGCTAAGCTCTTTAGTGCTTCTGTCAATGCACTAGAGAAGGATGATCATTGTGCTTTATGGCACAAGAGACTTGGGCACATGAGTGAGAAGGGGATGACAATGCTAGTGAAGAAAAAATGTTGAAGGGTGTGAAAGGAGTTCACATCAAGAAATGTTCAGATTGTCTAGCAGGGAAGCAACACCGAGTTGCCTTCAAGACTCTACCTCCTCACAAGAAGCCTGAGAAGCTGGACTTGATACATTCCGATGTTTGCAAAATGTCGGTAAGATCTCTTGGTGGTGCTAAGTACTTTGTGACTTTTATTGATGACTTTTCCAGGAAAGTTTGGGTCTTCACTTTGAGGACCAAAGATCAAGTACTAGGTGTATTCAAGCAATTCCAAGCCTCGGTTGAGAGAGAAAATCGAGAAGAAGATCAAGTGCATTTGCACTGATAATGGAGGAGAGTACATTGGGCCATTTGATGCATATTGCAAGCAGCAAGGTATTAGGCATCAATTTACTCCCTCGAAGACACCACAGCTGAATGATCTTGCCGAGAGGATGAACAGTACAATTGTGGAGAGAGTTAGATGCTTGTTGTCAAGTGCAAAGCTACGCAAACACTTTTAGGGTGAGGCTTTGATGACTGCAGTTTATCTTATTAATCTCTCACCAAGTTATCCTTTGCAGGGAGATGTTCCTAACGAGTGCAGTGTGACAAGGATCGTCTCATATGACCACCAAGGTTTTTGGTGCAAGGCCTTTGTTCATATTCCTCAAGATGAAAGGTCAAAGCTTGATTCAAAGACACAACAATGTATCTTTCTTGGTTATGGTGGTGATGAGTTTGGCTACAAGCTGTTTGACCCTATAGCAAGGAAAGTTGTGAGAAGCCGTGATGTTGTGTTTGTTGAAGACCAAACAATTGAGGATATTGTGAAGACAAAGGGGCAGGTTTCCTCCTCGGCAGCAGCAAGACATGATTGATTCTGACCCAGTTCCTGTAGCTCCAGCTCCTGTGCAAGTTGAAGCAGATGCAGAAGATGTACAAGATGATGTACATGGTGGTGCAGGTGAAGAAGATGCTCCCCAGCAGCAGCAACAAGAGTATGATGCTGAAGTTGATGATCCGGATCAGCAGGAAGCACCAGCACCAGAAAGTCCACCAACTGCCCCACTCAGAAGATCCAATAGGGGTCGAATTCCTTCCAAGCAGTATCCCTCGAGATCAATATGTGGTGTTATTATCTGACGGTTCAGAACCTGAATGCTTTGCAGATGCAATGGAAGATGAGCACAAGAAGGAGTGGAAAAGTGCTATGCAAGAAGAGATGGATTCCTTGCATAAGAATCACACTTATGAATTGGTGAAGTTGCCCAAGGGCAAGAAAATTTTGAAGAACAAGTGGGTCTACAGAATCAAGCAAGAAGAGCACACATCACATCCAAGGTACAAAGCCAGACTAGTTGTAAAAGGATTCGGCTAGAGGAAAGGCATTAACTATGATGAGATCTTTTCTCCGGTTGTGAAGATGACATCCATAAGAGTAATCCTTGGCATGGCAGCAAGTCTCAACTTGGAGGTTGAGCAAATGGATGTGAAGACTGCATTCCTTCATGGTGAGTTGGAGGAAGAAATATACATGGAGCAACCTGAGGGGTTTCTTGTGAAAGGCAAAGAAGACTATGTGTGCAAGCTGAAGAAAAGTCTCTATGGCCTGAAACAAGCACCAAGACAATGGTACATGAAGTTTGAAACTGTCATGGAGGAGCAAGGGTACAAGAAGTGTAGCTCAGACCATTGTGTGTTTATTCAGAGGTTCTCAGGTGATGATTTCATCATATTATTGCTCTATGTTGATGATATCCTGAATGTTGGCAAGAATGTCTCTAGGATTGCTAAGTTGAAGAAGGAGTTGAGCAAATGTTTTGCTATGAAAGACTTAGGTCCACCAAAGAACATTCTCGGAATGAGAATTGAGCGAGACAAAAATTGCAACAAGTTGTACTTGTCTCAAGAGAAGTATATTGAGAAGGTATTCAGAAGTTCAGGATGGAAAATGCTAAAGTTGTAAGTTGTCCACTAGCAGCCCATTTCAAGTGGAGCAGAAAGCAATGTCCTACCACTGATGAGCAGAAAAAGGAAATGCATCATGTTCCTTATGCTTCTGCGGCTGCGAGTTTGATGTATGTTATGGTGTGTACAAGGCCTGACATTGCCCATGCGGTTAGTACTGTGAGCAGATTTATGTCCAATCCAGGAAGACCTCATTGGGAAGCCGTGAAGTGGATTTTGAGATATCTCCGGGGCAGCACAAATCTGAAACTTTGCTTCGGTGATGATGAGGCCAAGCTGATTGCTTTTTCAGATTCTGACATGGCTGGAGAAGTTCACAGAAGGAAGTCTACTTCAAGTTAATTGGTTACCTATGCAGGGGGAGCGGTGTCATGGCAAAGCAGGCTGCAAAAGTGTGTGGCACTGAATACAATTGAAGCTGAATTCATTGCGGTAACAGAGGCGAGCAAAGAGCTATTGTGGCTGAAACGATTGGCTTGTGAGCTTGATTTTAAGCAAGACAAGTATGTGTTGTTTTGTGACAACCAAAGTGATATTCACTTGAGTAAGAATGCAAGTTTTTATTCAAGTTCTAAGCATATAGAAGTCCGTTATCATTGGATTCGAGATGTGTTGTATTCCAAGAAAATGCAACTTGAGATGGTTCACACCAATGACAATGGGGCTGATATGTTGACTAAAGTGGTGACAAGGAAGAAGCTCGAAGTATGCCGCCGGCTCGCTGGCATGGCTGCCGGAAGGCAGTAAGACCCTCCATGATGTCGGGAGGGGAGTTTGTTGGGCTAAGTCCCTCCACATGGAGGTGTGTTGGCAGCCCAACATCAGCCCATAAGTCCAACACATGTCAGCCGTTGATCTTCGCTGCATCCAATGGTTGAGAGCGCTTCCAAGGGAAGTGAAGCAAGAAGAAAACCCTAGCCACTCCACCCCTTGCTGGTGGTGGCTGTCATTAAATGAGTGAGAGAGAGAGCACACAAGAGAAAACACAACCTGAGAGAGAGGAAGAAGAAGAAGCAGAGGTTCTGTCCAGATTTGCTGCATCTGACTAGACAGTGTTCAAGCTGGTGATTGGAGGCTCAAACGTGCTTGGATCGACCCCAAACTTGGTGAGATCGTTCCTTACTTTGAATACTTCGATTTGGTTAGCTGGTTTGAGGATTGGGTCAGTGGAGGATCAGATTTGAGAGTGGTTTTGTCAGCTCTGACTGCTGCAGTTTCAGAACAGAGTAGTTTTAGGAGACGAACAATTTGGGTAGGCAAACGATGTCCGATTGAGCTGAAATTTGGAGGGGATCTCAGGAACTCGTGTGTCCACTTGTCTGCCAAATTTGGTGCTGTTTGGTTCAGTGGTTTAAGAGCAGTTTGCAAAACACTGGAGGGTACAGAAGCTGTGTAAACTCTGCTTTGCTGAAATCTTACTTCTTGTGGTTGTTGTTGCTGTTGCCGGTTAGCAACGTGGAGAGTGTGTTGTAAATCTCTCTAGAGGTTATAGAGAAGACTTTGTACTCATTATTCTCATAGTGAAGTTGTGTGGGCCGGTCGGTCCACAGCCGTGGTTTTTTTTACTCCTCAAGTTGAGGAGGTTTTTCCACGTTAAATTCTGTGGCACTTGTGCATGTTGTTTGTGTTATTCCGTTGTTTACTTGTTGGTTGAAGCTGTCCTCAAAGTTCATCACAAGTGAAGGGGGCTGTGTTGTGTATATATTTGCCGTGTCGGTAAATCTGTGCAGTGCATTGTTGCTGTCCAGTCCCAACACACCAGGTGTAGTTGGTGTTCACGCCGTCATGTTCAGCACGCACCTAAGATGTTGCCCTCAGCAGTGGGCATTGCTGTGCCGTGCCGTGCCGTTTGGCCTCCTGACGGATCTCCTCGCATTCGCATTGCTGTTGTATGATGCATCCAGCAGGCCATGACCCAGTATAAAACAGCACAACAAGATACAGACATCACGGCTGGATCGAGACGAGACAGGAGTAATGCATATCCCGGATCCTGTCTTGCTGCTTATGTATCATTAACGGACAGGTTGGCCGTGATTTATAATCCAAATCTTTTTTATACGTACAATCTATATTCTTAAACACAATAGTTTCTTCAAAATATCGTTCATAAATGTGAATACTAGTACTCTTTCTAGGCACATCTCCACGCACTATTTATCAGATGAGCTTTTATTTACAGCATAAATGTATTAAAGATATACATAGCACCTAGGAGCAACACCATTAATTTTATGCACAATTTTCTTTCCTTTTCAACGCTCGCTTCGGTCTATAAATTTTGACTTAGATTTTTCGACAAAAGGGTGAATTTTATTGGCTCAAAATAAAGAATCAAGAGGATACAAACAAAATGAGCATACGCCCGTCCACTGCATAATTAGGATGCACACAATCAACACGAACACACCCGCACCAACAAATAGCAAAATCATATAAGATCAAAGCTAGCGTAGGTGAGAAAAAAAACAATCGGTTCCACGATCAGGAAGCTACATCAATGACCATATTTGCACCAACATCTCATGACACCACAAAGACGACGAAGTTCTTCAACAGCAACGCCTTCAAGAAGGAAACGATGCTCAAGCGCCGCCGTCACTGGATCCAACCAGCCAAGGTTAGATTCTAAATTTTCACCCCGAAAAACCAGTCCGAGCATGTCCGAACAATACCTTCAACAAGGTAACGATCTGAAAATCTCCATTGCCAGATATAACCAATTTTGATCAAATCTAGGTTTTCACCTCGAAGCTCAAGACGGGTGCTCGTGTAGCATCACCATCGAAGTCACACAATGTGTTGACACCACCACTTTTTCACGATTGCAGCAGCTACATGTGATGCACGACCGTCACCACAAGGAAGCCGGGGAACGAACTGCGGAGGGCATCTGGCATTAGGGAGGTTGTACGACAAGGCCAGGCCAGCAGGGAGGCAAAGGCCA
Source organism: Aegilops bicornis (assembly GCA_021605145.1). Lineage (NCBI taxonomy): Eukaryota > Viridiplantae > Streptophyta > Magnoliopsida > Poales > Poaceae > Aegilops > Aegilops bicornis. The sequence continues at coordinate 685,284,527 of CM038674.1, forward strand.
GTTCCACCCGTATAGCGCAATCTGGCGAGTAAGGGCGCCACCGGCGAGTCCGGGCATGAATCCGGCGCACGTAGCCGAGGTAGTCAAGTCCCCACGGCTAGATCCATGGCGGATCAAGGCCCCCACGCCCTGGGAGCCTCAGTAGCGAATCATCGCACATGGAGAGTAGAATGCCGTCGGGGAACCGAAGCTAGGAGAGAGATCCCGCCGCCACGGGCACCACGTGGGTGTTATCCCAGCGGCGAACGCCGGCAACGGCGAGTGGGATGGTGGTGTAGAACCAACGGATGAGAGTGGCGTCGATGGACATCCACTCCTCATTGTCCTCCATGAAGCGGGAGTCCATGGAACCATCGATGTGATCCCGGATGTTGTGAAGGAAATATGCCCTAGAGGCAATGATAAAGTTATTATTTATTTCCTCATATCATGATAAATGTTTATTATTCATGCTAGAATTGTATTAACCGGAAACATGATACATGTGTGAATACATAGACAAACTTAATGTCACTAGTATGCCTCTACTTGACTAGCTCATTGATCAAAGATGGTTATGTTTCCTAACCATAGACATGTGTTGTCATTTGATTAATGGGATCACATCATTAGGAGAATGATGTGATTGAATTGACCCATTCCGTTAGCTTAGCACTTGATCGTTTAGTATATTGCTATTGCTTTCTTCATGACTTATACAAGTTCCTATAACTATGAGATTATGCAACTCCCGTTTACCGGAGGAACACTTTGTGTGCTACCAAACGTCACACCGTAATTGGTGATTATAAAGGAGCTCTACAGGTGTCTCCAAGGGTACATGTTGAGTTGGCATATTTTGAGATTAGGTTTTTGTCACTCAGATTGTCGGAGAGGTATCTCTGGGCCCTCTCGGTAATGCACATCACTATAAGCCTTGCAAGCAATGTAACTAATGAGTTAGTTACGGAATGATGCATTACATAACGAGTAAAGAGACTTGCCGGTAACGAGATTGAACTAGGTATTGAGATACCGACGATCGAATCTCGGGTAAGTAACATACCGATGACAAAGGGCGTATGTTGTTATGCGATTTGACCGATAAAGATCTTCGTAGAATATGTAGGAGCCAATATGAGCATCCAGGTTCCGCTATTCGTTATTGATCGGAAACAGTTCTAGGTCATGTCTACATAGTTCTCGAACCCGTAGGGTCCGCACGCTTAACGTTACGATGATAGTTATATTATGAGTGTATATGTTTTGATGTACCGAAGGTTGTTAGGAGTCCCGGATGTGAACAGGACATGACAAGGAGTCTCGAAATGGTTGAGACATAAAGATTGGTATATTGGAAGCCTATATTTGGATATCGGAATCATTCCGGGTGAAATCGGGATTTTACCGGAGTACCGGGGGTTGATGGGCCTACATGGGCCCTAAGGGAGAAGAGGAGAGCCGGCCAGGGCAGGCCGCGCGCCCCCTCCCCCCCTAGTCCGAATAGGACAAGGAAGGGGCGCCTTCCTCTTTCCCCTTCCCTTTCCGTCCCCAACACGGCAAGAGGGGGGAGTCCTACTTCTGGTGGGAGTAGGACTCCTCCAGGCGCACCCCTAGGGGCCGGCTGCACCTCCCCCTCCCTCCTTTATATACGGGGGCAGGGGGCACCCCATGACACACAAGTTGATCTTCGTGATCGTTCCTTAGCCGTGTGCGGTGCCCCCCTCCACCATAGTTCTCCTCGATAATATTGTAGCGGTGCTTAGGCGAAGCCCTGCAACGGTGGAACATCAAGATCGTCACCACGCCGTCGTGCTGACGGAACTAATCCCCGACACTTTGCTGGATCGGAGTCCGGGGATCGTCATCAAGCTGAATGTGTGCTAGAACTCGGAGGTGCCATAGTTTCGGTGCTTGATCGGTCGAGCCGTGAAGACGTACGACTACATCAACCGCGTTGTTATAACGCTTCCGCTTTCGGTCTACGAGGGTACGTGGACAACACTCTCCTCTCGTTGCTATGCATCACCATGATCTTGCGTAGCGTAGGAAATTTTTGAAATTACTACGTTCCCCAACAAAGGGCATCCGAGCCTGGTTTTATGCGTAGATGTTATATGCACGAGTAGAACACAAGTGAGTTGTGGGTGATACAAGTCATATTGCTTACCAGCATGTCATACTTTGGTTCGGCGGTATTGTTGAATGAAGCAGCCCGGACCGACATTACGCTTACACTTACGCGAGACTGGTTCTACCGACGTGCTTTGCACACAGGTGGCTGGTGGGTGTCTGTTTCTCCAACTTTAGTTGAACCAAGTGTGGCTATGCCCGGTCCTTGCGAAGGTTAAAACAACACTAACTTGACGAACTATCGTTGTGGTTTTGATGCGTAGGTAAGAACGGTTCTTGCTAAGCCCGTAGCAGCCACGTAAAACTTGCAAAAACACAGTAGAGGACGCCTAACTTGTTTTTGCAGGGCATGTTCTGATGTGATATGGTCAAGACGTGATGCTATATTTTATTGTATGAGATGATCATGTTTTGTAACCAAGTTATCGGCAACTGGCAGGAGCCATATGGTTGTCGCTTTATTGTATGCAATGCAATCGCCCTGTAATGCTTTACTTTATCACTAAGCGGTAGCGATAATCGTAGAAGCAATAGGTGGCAAGACGACAACGATGCTACGATGGAGATCAAGGTGTCGCGCCGGTGACGATGGTGATCACGACGGTGCTTCAGAGATGGAGATCACAAGCACAAGATGATGATGGCCATATCATATCACTTATATTGATTGCATGTGATGTTTATCCTTTATGCATCTTATCTTGCTTTGATTGGCGGTAGCATTTTAAGATGATCTCTCATTAATTATCAAGAAGTGTTCTCCCTGAGTATGCACCGTTGCAAAAGTTCTTCGTCTTTGAGACACCACGTGATGATCGAGTGTGATAGGATCTACGTTCAAATACAACGGGTGCAAAACAGTTGCACACGCAGAATACTCAGGTTAAACTTGACGAGCCTAGCATATACAGATATGGCCTCGGAACACGGAGACCGAAAGGTCGAACGTGAATCATATAGTAGATATGATCAACATAGTGATGTTCACCATTGAAACTACTCCATCTCACGTGATGATCGGACATGGTTTAGTTGATTCGGATCACGTGATCACTTAGATGACTAGAGAGATGTCTGTCTAAGTGGGAGTTCTTAAGTAATATGATTAATTGAACTTAAATTTATCATGAACTTAGTACCTGATAGTATTTTGCTTGTCTATGTTTGTTGTAGATAGATGGCTCGTGTTGTTGTTCCGTTGAATTTTAATGCGTTCCTTGAAAAAGCTAAGTCGAAAGATGATGGTAGCAACTACATAGACTGGGTCCGTAACTTGAGGATTATCCTCATTGTTGCACAGAAGAATTACGTCTTGGAAGCACCGCTGGGTGCCAGGCCTGCTGCAGATGCAACTGACGACGCTAAGAACATCTGGCAGAGCAAAGCTGATGACTACTCGATAGTTCGGTGTGCCATGCTTTACGGCTTAGAACCGGGTCTTCAACGATGTTTTGAACGTCATGGAGCATATGAGATGTTCCAGGAGTTGAAGTTAATATTTCAAGCAAATGCCCGGATTGAGATATATGAAGTCTCCAATAAGTTCTATAGCTTTAAGATGGAGGAGAATAGTTCTGTCAGTGAACATATACTCAAAATGTCTGGGTATAATAATCACTTGATTCAACTGGGAGTTAATCTTCCTGATGATAGTGTCATTGACAGAATTCTTCAATCACTGCCACCAAGCTACAAGAGCTTCGTGATGAACTATAATATGCAAGGGATGGCCAAGACTATTTCCGAGCTCTTCGCAATGCTAAAGGCTACAGAGGTAGAAATCAAGAAGGATCATCAAGTGTTGATGGTCAATAGGACCACCAGTTTCAAGAAGAAGGGCAAAGGGAAGAAGAAGGGGAACTTCAAGAAGAACAGCAAGCAAGTTGCTGCTCAGGAGAAGAAACCCAAGTCTGGATCTAAGCCTGAAACTGAGTGCTTCTACTGCAAGCAGACTGGACACTGGAAGCGGAATTGCACCAAGTATTTGGCGGATAAGAAGGATGGCAAGGTGAACAAAGGTATATGTGATATGCATGTTATTGATGTATACCTTACTAATGCTTGCAGTAGCACCTAGGTATTTGATACTGGTTCTGTTGCTAATATTTGCAACTCGAAATAGGGACTACGGATTAAGCGAAGATTGGCTAAGGACGAGGTGACGATGCGCGTGGGAAATGGTTCCAAAGTCGATGTGATCGCGGTCGGCACGCTACCTCTACATCTACCGTCGGGATTAGTTTTAGACCTGAATAATTGTTATTTGGTGCCTGCTAAGCATAAACATTATATCTGGATCTTGTTTGATGCGAGACGGTTATTCATTTAAATCAGAGAATAATGGTTGTTCTATTTATATGAGTAATATATTTGATGGCCATGCAACCTTGAAGAGTGGTCTATTTTTACTGAATCTCGATAGTAGTGATACACATATTCATAATGTTGAAGCCAAAAGATGCAGAGTTGATAATGATAGTACAACTTATTTGTGGCACTGCCGTTTGGGTCATATTGGTGTAAAACGCATGAAGAAACTCCATACTGATGGACTTCTGGAATCACTTGATTATGTATCACTTGGTACTTGTGAACCGTGCCTCATGGGCAAGATGACTAAAACGCCGTTCTCCGGAACTATGGAGCGAGCAACTGATTTGTTGGAAATCATACATACTGATGTATGTGGTCCAATGAATATTTAGGCTCGCGGCGGGTATCGTTATTTTCTCACCTTCACAGATGATTTGAGCAGATATGGGTATATCTACTTGATGAAACACACAAATCGGAAACATTTGAAAAGTTCAAAGAATTTTAGAGTGAAGTGGAAAATCATCGTAACAAGAAAATAAAATTTCTACGATCTGATCGTGGAGGAGAATATTTGAGTTACGAGTTTGGTTTGCATTTGAAGCAATACGGAATAGTTTCGCAACTCACGCCACCCGGAACACCACAACGAAATGGTGTGTCCGAACGTCAGAATCGTACTTTACTAGATATGGTGCGATCTATGATGTCTCTTACTGATTTACCGCTATCGCTTTTGGGGTTATGCTTTAGAGACGACCGCATTCACGTTAAATAGGGCACCATCAAAATCCGTTGAGACGACGCCTTATGAACTATGGTTTGGCAAGAAACCAAAGTTGTCGTTTCTTAAAGTTTGGGGCTGCGATGCTTATGTGAAGAAACTTCACCAGATAAGCTCGAACCCAAATCGGAGAAATGTGTCTTCATAGGATACCCAAAAAAGACTATTGGGTACACCTTCTATCACAGATCTGAGGGAAAGATTTTTGTTGCTAAATTCGGATCCTTTCTAGAGAAGGAGTTTCTCTCGAAAGAAGTGAGTGGGAGGAAAGTAGAACTTGATGAGGTAACTGTACCTGCTCCCTTATTGGAAAGTAGTTCATCACAAGAACCGGTTCCTGTGACAACTACACCAATCAGTGAGGGAGCTAATGATATTGATCATAAAACTTCAAATCAAGTTACTACCGAACCTCGTAGGTCTACCAGAGTAAGATCCGCACCAGAGTGGTACGGTAATCCTGTTCTGGAAGTCATGTTACTCGACCATGGCGAACCTACGAACTATGAGGAAGCGATGATGAGCCCAGATTTTGCAAAATGGCTTGATGCCATGAAATCGGAGATGTGATCCATGTATGAGAACAAAGTATGGACTTTGGTTGACTTGCCCGATGATCGGCAAGCCATAGAAAACAAATGGATCTTCAAGAAGAAGACTGACGCTGATGGTAATGTAACTATCTACAAAGCTAGACTTGTTGCGAAAGGTTTTCGACAAGTTCAAGGGGTTGACTACGATGAGACTTTCTCACCCATAGTGATGCTTAAGTCTTTCCGAATCATGTTAGCGATTGCCGCATTTTATAATTATGAAATTTGGCAAATGGATGTCAAAACTGCATTTCTGAATGGATTTCTGGAAGAAGAGTTGTATATGATGCAACCAGAAGGTTTTTTCGATCCAAAAGGTGCTAACAAAGTGTGCAAGCTCCAGCGATCCATTTATGGACTTGTGCAAGCCTCTCGGAGTTGGAATAAACGCTTTGATAGTGTGATCAAAGCATATGGTTTTATACAGACTTTTGGAGAAGCATGTATTTACAAAAAAGTGAGTGGGAGCTATGTAGCATTTCTGATATTATATGTAGATGACATATTGTTAATTGGAAATGATATAGAATTTCTGGATGGCATAAAGGGATACTTGAATAAAAGTTTTTCAATGAAAGACCTCGGTGAAGCTGCTTACATATTGGGCATCAAGATCTATAGAGATAGATCAAGACGCTTAATTGGACTTTCCCAAAGCACATACCTTGATAAAGTTTTGAAAAAGTTAAAAATGGATCAGGCAAAGAAAGGGTTCTTGCCCGTGTTACAAGGTGTGAAGTTGAGTCAGACTCAATGCCCGACCACAGCAGAAGATAGAGAGAAAATGAAAGATGTTCCCTATGCTTTAGCCATAGGCTCTATCATATATGCAATGATGTGTACCAGGCCTGACGTGTGCTTAGCAATAAGCTTGGCAGGTAGGTACCAAAGTAATCCAGGAGTGGATCACTGGACAGCGGTCAAGAATATCCTGAAATACCTGAAAAGGACTAAGGATATGTTTCTCGGTTATGGAGGTGACAAAGAGCTAGTCGTAAATGGTTATGTCGATACAAGCTTTGACACCGATCCCGGACGATTCTAAATCACAAACCGGATACGTGTTTATATTGAACGGTGGAGCTGGGTTGGTGCAGTTCTAAACAAAGCGTCGTGGACGGGATCTACATGCGAAGCGGAGTACATAGCTGCTTCGAGCAGCAAATGAAGGAGTCTGGATGAAAGAGTTCATTTCCGATCCAGGTGTCATACCTAGTGCATCGGGACCAATGAAGATCTTCTGTGACAATACTGGTGCAATTGCCTTGGCAAAGGAATCCAGATTTCACAAGAGGACCAAGCACATCAAGAGACGCTTAAATTCCATCCGGGACCAAGTCCAGGTGAGAGACATAGAGATTTGCAAGATACATACAGATCTGAATGTTGCAGACCCGTTGACTAAGCCTCTTCCACAAGCAAAACATGACCAGCACCAAGACTCCATGGGTGTTAGAATCATTACTGTGTAATCTAGATTATTGACTCTAGTGCAAGTGGGAGACTGAAGGAAATATGCCCTAGAGGCAATAATAAAGTTATTATTTACTTCCTCATATCATGATAAATGTTTATTATTCTTGCTAGAATTGTATTAACCGGAAACATGATACATGTGTGAATACATAGACAAACTTAATGTCACTAGTATGCCTCTACTTGACTAGCTCATTGATCAAAGATGGTTATGTTTCCTAACCATAGACATGTGTTGTCATTTGATTAATGGGATCACATCATTAGGAGAATGATGTGATTGACTTGACCCATTCCGTTAGCTTAGCACTTGATCGTTTAGTATATTGCTATTGCTTTCTTCATGACTTATACAAGTTCCTATAACTATGAGATTATGCAACTCCCGTTTACCGGAGGAACACCTTGTGTGCTACCAAACGTCACAACGTAACTGGGTGATTATAAAGGAGCTCTACATGTGTCTCCAAGGGTACATGTTCAGTTGGCATATTTCGAGATTAGGTTTTTGTCACTCCGATTGTCGGAGAGATATCTCTGGGCCCTCTCGGTAATGCACATCACTATAAGCCTTGCAAGCAATGTAACTAATGAGTTAGTTACGGAATGATGCATTACGTAACGAGTAAAGAGACTTGCCGGTAACGAGATTGAACTAGGTATTGAGATACCGACGATCGAATCTCGGGCAAGTAACATACCGATGACAAAGGGAACAACGTATGTTGTTATGCGGTTTGACCGATAAAGATCTTCGTAGAATATTTGGAGCCAATATGAGCATCTAGGTTCCGCTATTGGTTATTGACCGAAAACAGTTCTAGGTCATGTCTACATAGTTCTCGAACCCGTAGGGTCCGCACGCTTAACGTTACGATGATAGTTATATTATGAGTTTATATGTTTTGATGTACCGAAGGTTGTTCGGAGTCCCGGATGTGATCACGGACATGATGAGGAGTCTTGAAATGGTCGAGACATAAAGATTGGTATATTGGAAGCCTATATTTGGATATCGGAATCATTCCGGGTGAAATCAGGATTTTACCGGAGTACCGGGGGTTACCGGACCCCCCCCCCCCGGGGGGGGGTTGATGGGCCTACATGGGCCCTAAGGGAGAAGAGGAGAGCCGGCCAGGGCAGGCCGCGCGCCCCCTCCCCCCTAGTCCGAATAGGACAAGGAAGGGGGCCGGTGCCCCCCTTTCCTCTTTCCCCCTTCCCCTTTCCTTCTCCAACAAGGCAAGAGGGAGGAGTCCTACTTCCGGTGGGAGTAGGACTCCTCCAGGCGCACCCCTAGGGGCCGGCCACACCTCCCCCCTCCCTCCTTTATATACGGGGGCAAGGGGGCACCCCATGACACACAAGTTGATCTTCGTGATCGTTCCTTAGCCGTGTGCGGTGCCCCCCTCCACCATAGTTCTCCTCGATAATATTGTAGCGGTGCTTAGGCGAAGCCCTGCAATTGTAGAACATCAAGATCATCACCACGCCGTCGTGCTGACGGAACTCATCCCCGACACTTTGCTGTATCGGAGTCCGGGGATCGTCATCGAGCTGAACGTGTGCTAGAACTCGGAGGTGCTGTAGTTTCGGTGCTTGATCGGTCGAGCCTGAAGACGTACGACTACATCAACCGCGTTGTTATAACGCTTCCGCTTTCGGTCTACGAGGGTACGTGGACAACACTCTCCCCTCTCGTTGCTATGCATCACCATGATCTTGCGTGTGCGTAGGAATTTTTTTGAAATTACTATGTTCCCCAACATATTTTACTCCCGGAACACAAGGTAGAAGTACGTCTTCCATGCATAGTACATGGAGGTGAGGTGGTCGAGGACGAAGGGAACCCGGGCGAGGATGTTTAGGTCGCGGATGACAACGGGATCGGGACCTTCGAACGGGTTGGTGCGGCGGCTGCGGGTGGTACCGGAGGAGCGGGGGAGGCCATGAGGGGATGGGGGTGGCGGCGCCTCGCGGGGGAGCGACGTGGCCGAGGGGTGGAGGCACGGCCTGGAGGGCGGCGCGGTAGGGTGGAGGCGGAAGCGGGGGCGGCGGCGCACACGGGGGCAGCGGTCGCGGCGGCGACGGCGGCGGGTGGTGGCGGTTGCAGTGGTGGGTGGTGGCAGCGATGGGGATCGCGGCGGTGGCGGCGGCACACGGGTTAGGGCTAGGATCTTAGGTATGATACTATGTTGGAAATAAGAGTTTATGCGATGCTTCACGATGTATTGATCGGTGAATAGCGCACGTATATATGGAGTACAAGGTGGGCCACAACCTAAACTATACAAAGACTAGGAGGTGGGCCAGGCTATAATATACATGCACAAACCATATATTCAACACTTACATGTCAAGTCCCCTTTTCCCTTTTCTTGTTCAAACTCCTTCTTCCATGACATAGTCTTATACTTTTCTCAAGGAAACTGTAGAAAATTAACAAAGATATCAAACCACATATTGTAAATACTAACGAGGGCTCTGCCATAATTTTAATTTAGAGACACAATGCAAAGGCTAAGTGCATCCACGCAGCCATTAAAGTAATCAACCAATATTGGCAAGAGTACCAACACAGAGAAAAACAACCGAATAGCCTAGTCGACGTGAACGGGAACCGAGAGTACGAATTACCATTGTCCAAGATGTAGGAGCCTGGACAGATATTGCGAGGACAATCCTCCTCGCAGTAACCATGAGATAAAAATCCAAAATCGATCTGGTGAAGTAAGATCTGAAGGACCATACCCACACAAATTTAATCTTCCAACACCACCATTAACGCCGGGAAGGAGATCTTGTTGTCGAATGAAGGGCCGAAGATTACTTATTATAGATGATGCCATCTGCATTGATGAAGAAGACGACTACCAAAACCATATCACAATCTATTGAAAACACTACTTTTATTAAGAACTCCACTCATAGATTGAGTTCCCCACCTCTCCCAACGTCGGCGAGGCTGGCCAGAGAAGGGGGAATCCATCTGTGGTGGAGGCGGAGGTGGTGGCAGCAGCTAGGTTTTCAAAAGGAGCTCTCCTACTAGTTCCGAACCCGTAAAGTTCAAGCTTACAGAAGCGATCTCAAGAGGCAGGATGTGACAGAAACTAAGAGTGAGATGTCGCGGCCCGTTTGTTTCTGCTTTTGCAGCTTTTCCATTTTGACCAAAAAGTCATAGAAGCTCCTAAATAGGTGCTTTTGGAGCTTAAGCACCTATTTAGGAGCTTTTATGCCTTTTTGGTCAATGTAGAAAAACCGCAAAAGCAGAAGCAAAAGCTCAAACAAACAGGGCATATGTGCTTCAATATCTGCTTCGTTGTGCTCGTTGGCAGAAGAGGCGGGCCTAGAGTTTGCCCACCGAATCCTCACGCCATAGGAACTTATGTTTCTGTCGTTGGTACCCTTGATTGGTACTTCCTCCGGTCATTTTTACTCTTTATATAAGAATTGTCTGAAGTCAAACTTCGCAAAGTTTGACCATATTTATATGAAACAATATTAATATCTACAATGCTAAATTTATACAATATGAAAACTAAATCATGATGCATATAATGTTGCTGATTTCACATTCTGAATGTTGGCATTCTTTTCTATAAACTTGATCAAAGTTTACGAGATTTGACTTCAGATAATAAATCTTATATGTGAACTAAAAAGGACCGGAGGGAGTACGGTGGAGTAAAAATATAGACCGCCGGCCTAGCCCTTCTCTGGCCGGTTCTGAAGGTGCAGTTAATATAATATGGCACGAACATTTCTTGTTGAGCTGGGGCCTGCTAGCATCTGCAGCCAGCGACGTAGCTCCTTTGGAGGTACGTTCGTCCAAAAGCATCTCAAGCGTATTCTGCCTGCCATCCATCGATCGGTTACACATACTCCAGAGTGAGGACAGACACGTACGTACTGCAAACAGAACCGGACCGATCGATGTGCTAGCTAGTTTTCAGACCTTATTTGGCCTCGTTATCGCCGTCCGCCGCAGCTAGAGGGCACGAGGTGACCGTCTTGTTGCCATTGTCGCTGGGGTCTTGAGGGTGCAGCTGAGGAGCAAATTTAAAGCACCTGGGAGGGGCCTGACCAGACCGAGACTCGTGACGTTGCTGTGGCAGGCGGCTTCTATGCTCTCCGGGCATCAGGTTTTGGTCGCTCAGACTTCGCTAATCTCACTCAGGTAGGGGAATCCAGTATCTTCTTTTTTTCTCTTTTCTTTTTTTGCCAATGGAGAGGAGGGGTAACCCAGTAGTACGTGTGTGTGATAGATAAGGTCAGCTGATGATTCGCCGCCCATGCTGCGCGAGCTAAGAATTCTGCCAAGTGATGAGCTTGCAAGGATAGGCTGTGCACACACGATTGTCCTTTTTTTTTGCACGCGCGTATCTGAGAGTTTTTTTACTTATAAATTTTTTTAAAAAAAATTCTAGGCCATGAGTCAAAAGAGCGCACTACTCGATCATGTAGGTTCTCTTTAGAGAAAAATAGTTGGCATAGTGATGTAGGTAGGAACCTGTCTAAAATATGCATTGTACATACAAAATTGCTAGTTCAAATTTCCCGTAAAAAAAGGATAGCTAGTTTAAAACATACAGTGAAAAATATTTCTTTCACGACTATCCATATGAATGTGCTGGAATTTGGATTTACATCTTTGAACTGAGCAATAATTGGGCAAGTCAGAATCATCACTTCAACTGTGTTTTACTATATGACACAAGAGTCGCCGAAGGCTCTGGTCTCAAAGACCGGCCAAAAGATAGCCGCTGACCCGTTGTTGTATGGCCCGACTTCGTGAACATTGTTGGTTCCCTTCAATAACTGATCAAGTGGTGCTTGTTGCAGAGAATATGCCAGAAGAAAATGTCACAACAAACACACTGGCAATATCGCCAGGGCATGAAGTAGTTGGAGATTCGCCGCAGCCTCGGCAACAAGAGATCAATATTGACCATCGTCCACAAATGTCAATTGATGAGTTGTTGAAGATAATAAAAGGTGCCAATGGCATGCCGGTGCTTTTCATCCCCTCCAATGATGGCCAGCTGGCGGCGATTGCTGTGGATGGCCTCCATAATATAGTGCCCGTCAGTGGTGTTGAAAAGAAGCAGGAGGATTTTCGTTCGTGGGTATTGCTCCTGACTTCACTAGCTGCCACCATCACCTTCACCGCGGGCCTTGCCCCGCCTGGTGGCTTCTGGGCCGCCGATGACAACACGAACAAGGTCGTTGCTGGTACCTCAATTATGCATGATAAATTTCCCATAAGGTTTGCGATCTTTCACTTTAGCAACACCACCGCCTTCTTCTCGGCATTGATGATCATTGGGATGCTCGCGAAAAACATATATCACAAGGAGCCCATTACCATGAAAAACAATGTTCTGGTAATCCTTGTAGGATTTTGTTTTGTGAGCTTGGGGATTAGCTACATCACCGGCACATGGGTCGGCCTCATTGGAGCAGCTTATGCCACAATTATGCTTCTATGTATCATTTCGTACATTCTGCTTACGAAAAATTAATGGTGAGAACATAACAGAAGGAAAAGAAAGGGGAAATATTACCGCAACCTTCCTTCAGGCAGAGTGTGTGTCTGTGTGTGTGCGCGTGCGTGTGTGTGTGTGTGTGTGGGCGCGCGCGCACGCGCGTGAGTGCGTGTGTGTGTGCGCGCGCGCGCCTGACACAATCAATCAATAGTACCATGTTTCTATTTGTAAGTGTGTCAAACCAGTGATTCTTGTAAATATTCATTAATAGTTCCTATTTTGTGAGGGGTGCTCTATTCAATGTGTGGAGGTGTGGGAGTCTCCGGTCGCTGGGTGCATATTGCAAGTGGGAGACACTAGAGGGATTGAGATCAGAAATAACAGGGGTAATGTAGCCAGAGTACGGAGCACGATCAAGGATTCAGGAGAGCGCGCCAGCCACAAAATTGAACAATGGGGAAGAAATAGGATCGCCTTGCATTAGGCCAAGACCATTAGCAAAAAAAAGGACAAACGATACCATTAACAGAAAGAACTGTATGGCCACCAGAAACTAGCAGCATAAGCGATGAACGTAAGCTCCATCAAAGCCTCTAGGGAGCAAAACGTGATGGAGAAAAGACCAACAAACACAGTCATAGGCCTTCTCAAAATCAAGCTTCAGAATAATAGAGTTCTTCTTCTTAACATACAGATCATGAACTATCTCGTGCAAGCTGGCAGACCCCTCGTACCCCTCGCACCCCTCGGGTCGCCCCCGTGGGCGACCAGGGGGAAACCCTAGCCGCCGGCGCTCGGACTCCCCCGCATCTCCTCCATCCTCGCCGCCGCCAGCAGCGCCGCTGGCGGCCAGCCGGGCAGGGCGGCGGCGGGCTCCTTCCTTCCTTCCCGAATTGGCTGGCACGGGACGGCCGTTCGAGAGGAGGCGTCGTACTTTTGCGGGGTGCGGCGGCGCTGCAGATGGATCCTGGCCGCGACGTGCGCAGCGCGCCGGCGGTTGGGGTTCGTGCTCGCGGCGTGGTGCGGCCGCTGGATCTGGTGGTCGCGTGCGCCGTCGGTCTCGGGTCCGATCCTTCTGGATCCGGTGCCTGATCGCCGTCGGCCGGCGCAGGATGGTGGCTTTCGTCGCTGACCAGGTCGGGTCTTCTTTGATCAGGCGCCTGGATGGATCTAAGCGGAGGTGTTTAGCCTTATGGTGCTTCCCTCTCTGGAGTTTTCGGGTCTTGGCGGCTGCCAGATCCAAAGCAGATGGAGATTGGTGGTACAGGAAGAGGACCGGAGGAAACTTTGGTCGGCTAGCTCGGCCCGGCATCGGCGACGGCTTTGACGTCGTTACCCATCTTGATGGCGAAGTCGAGGTCCCTCCTATCCAACTCCGTCCCGTTCCCGGACGAAAGTCCAAAATCCGTCTTTGATTGGACGGCGGCGGCGCCCTTTGCGTCGTAACCTCCATGGAGGCGCCGTCTTGGGAGGCTTGGGCGTTCGGGGGAGTTGCTATGGGTGAAGGGCTTCGTGTGTCAGCTCCAGCAGCGGCAATGGTGTGGAGGTTGGCAGGAGGAGCGGCGTTCTAACCGCGTCAGATGCGTCTGGTAAGATATGTCAAGTCATGCCTGACCGACAGGTGCTACGCTGAGTCATGCCTAGTCGGCAGGTGCTACGCACGACAGATCTTTCAGAGTGTCCGCGTCGGGATGGACGAGCGCAGAACGGTGGAGCTGTCTGGCGTCGTGGTGGCGTCGATGGTAACTAGACCGTGCAAGGTAGATGCAACAGTACAGCTCTGAAGATGGTTTGGTGGCAGGTGGCTGCAGCGGCCTCATACCCGGCAGGCGTCCTGGTTGAGGAGTGCGCCGGACTGGTAGGTACCCCATACCCGGCGGGCGTCCTGGTTGGGACCTCAGGTCTTAGATGTTTAGGTTTGGCTGCGATGTCTGTTTGGTATTAGGCCCAGACTATCAGCGCCCCTTCATCGATTGGATAGGTGTAGCGACAGTTGTTGCTTAGAAAGTGGCCTTAGCCTTGTTGTTGTATGACTTTGTAAGGTCTTGTGAGAATAATTAATAAAGTGGCCGTATGCATCGCCCAGATGCAGAGGCCGGGGGTCATCCTCCTTTTCTAAAAAAAAAAAATCTCGTGCAAGCTAACAATACCATCCAGAATAAAGCGCCCCTTGATAAAAGAAGATTGGGTCAGAGCAATAACTCAATGAGCCATAGGAGAAACACGAGAGACAAAGGCTTTGGAGGGAAATTTAGAGAGATTATTAATTAGCGCAATAGGACTAAACTGGCCAATAGAATCAGCTCCCTTCACTTTAGGAATCAGAGAAAGAATAGTATAATTTCGACATGAGATGTCAACCGTTCCAAAACAAAAACCCTGAATAATGATATAGACCAAATGCTTGAGAATGGTACCTCAGTTATGCATGTCAAATTCCTCACAAAGTACCTGCTCTTTCACTGCAGCAACATGACTGCCTTTTTCACATCATTGGCACTCATTTTGATTGCTCGCCA
Source organism: Aegilops bicornis (assembly GCA_021605145.1). NCBI lineage: Eukaryota > Viridiplantae > Streptophyta > Magnoliopsida > Poales > Poaceae > Aegilops > Aegilops bicornis. The sequence goes on from CM038674.1 coordinate 685,299,807, forward strand.
AACATCCCAATCAAAAATTGTTTCTTCTTAACCCTTATAGCATTATTTTCTTAGCTTGTGTAGTAGCTACATCACTGGCACGTGGGTCGATCTCAGTCTAGGGATTTACACCATTTATATGTTTGTAGCTGTCATTTGCGAGAAGGTTCAATAATTTGGGCTACAACTCAGGTCTGTGATATGTATAATGGTAAGAAAAGAGATTTCCTCACACCAACCCGCGTGACTACTGTCCGCAAACTTAATCATGTGATCGATGATTGTGTTGTATTGATATGCACAAGAGGCAAACAATGGTATGCATTTTTACCTTTCAATTTAAAAGTTGGTGAGAACCCTTATTTTGCCACTCATTTCCTTCTAACTTCTATTTTGACACATATGAAGTTGTAATTTGACTCCTTATGTCATGGAATGTCAAATTATTTTTGTGAGCTCCCCGCCAAAAAATATATTTTTGTGAGCTGAACCTATGCATTAGGGGTCGCATATGAGCTAATCAAGAGGCATGCATGTATGATGGCTGCATGGTTTTCAATTTCAGTTTTAGGAAAATTTTAGCACCAACCGAAATCACCGAAATTCAGTGAATTTCAGTAATTTCTGTTTGCATTTCAGCCAAATGACCGAAATATCCAATTGAATTCAATTAAAATTTTGAGTTTTTTAAAATATTTGAATTCCTGTCCACTATTGAAATTGCTGAAATAGTTTAGCCGAAACATAATCATTTCAGTGTCTACCGAAATTACTGTAATTTAGTGAATTTCATAAAAATCTCATTGAAAATGAAAACCATGGCTAGCAGCTAGCATGATTAGCTATAGATAAATCATAGAAAAAAATTCAAAAAGTCATCTGGATTTCTTCACCGTATTGTTGTGTCATTTAGAAAAGATGAGATATACACTTTAGAATCATCCGCTAATTGGGCCAACAGGACGGGTCGCCATAATCCCGTAACATGCTTTTACACAAGAAAATTAGAGTTTGTAATACATCTGATGTTTGTTTATTCCTCTCAGAAAATTGAAAAAGGTTGATGTTTATCGTAGAGAGCATGTCTTTAAAAGAAGCAGACAGAGCAAACCAACTGGAGATCGTGTTAGGACACAATGGAGTTGAAGATCCATCGCAACCACAGTTGCAAGAGATCATCACTGCTGACAGTCATAGTCTGCAGAAGTCGATTGGTGAGCTAGTGAAGACGATGAAAGAAGCCAATTGCAGTGGCAGTATGTCCACCCAAAAGGAGCAGAAGGGTTTTTCTAACTGGTTATTGCTTCTCTCATCACTAGCTGCCACTATCACCTTCGCCGCGGGCCTCAGCCCACCCGGTGGTTTTTGGTCTAAAGACGACATGGCAAACACATACATCGCTGGTACCTCAGTTATGCACGATAAAATTCCCACGAGGTACATCCTCTTTCACTGCAGCAACACGACTGCCTTCTTCACATCATTGGCGGTCATTGGATTGATTGCCAAACATATCAAAATCAAGAATCGTTTTTTCGTAACACTTGTAGCTATTTCTTTTTTTAGCTTGTGTGGTAGCTACATCACGGGCACATGGATTGACCTCATTCTAGGGATTTACACCATTTCTGTTTTTGTAGCTGTCATTTGCTACATGTCGATAATTTGGGTTATAGCTCGGGTTTGTGATATCTATACTGGTAAGAAAAGAGATATCCTCACACCAACCTGCATGACTGCTGCCTGCAAACTTAATCATGTCTAGCAAACAATGATCGATGATTGTGATTTTTTTACCCTGGCTGTGTTATATTGATATGCCCAAGAGGCAATGAATGGTATGCACTTTTACATTTCTATTTGAAAATTTGCGAGAACCCTCATATTGCTACTCACTTCCTTGTAACTCCTATTTTGACACATATGAAGTTGTATTTGACCCCTTGTGTCATGGAAATGTCAAATTATTTTTGTGAGCTGAACCTATGCATTGGTGGTCGCATATGAGTTGGTCAAGAAGCATACATGTATGATGGCTGCTATAGCATGATTAGCTAGAGATAAATCATAGAAAAAAAGAGATTCAGGATGTGATCTAGATTTCTTCACTGTATTGTTGTGTCATTTGGAAAAAAAGATGGTCTGATTTATTTTCTTAGTAAACATACCAGGCCATTTTTGTCTAGCTATGCATGGGTAATTTGCAGCTACAACTTACTTGTCACGTTGAGCAGCCTTATTATGTGGAAGCCACATGCGCGTAGGTAAATAAACACACATTTTTTAGGGGTCTTGATATCCATGAGCAGGTAGCATCCCTTATTATGTGTAAGCCAAACGGCTTGGCCGCCACTTAGAACATGTTTACCAACTCGGCTACCTCCGACGCCACATACGTTTGCAATGATGGCAGATACAACATATGTGTCTATGGCACCGCACTGAAGAGTTTCTCGAGCAAGATGGGATCATTTGTTTCGACATCAATCACAACTGTGTGGCACTCCACCAGGAGCCTCAGCAGCCCACACATGATGTAGCACAAAACCATACAAGTTGGTTAGGAAAAATTTCCAAATGATCAAGATCCAACAAAATTCCTCAAAAGATACTTTGAATCAAAAGGCGTTAAACCAAATATGTAGGTATTCCTATCTCCTCCAACTCCTCACTAGAGGGGGAGCTGAACCTCAAGGAGAAGAAAGACATCAGGTTTCATCCTCTCGCTACACGTGCCAAAATTCAATCATGGCAAGTAGAGCAGGGTCAGGGTGCTTTATCTCCAAATAATTTCCAAAATTAATATTCACGACGGATCTTTTTTAGTAGTTACTTTTAATAGGTGATAAGTGTGAACAACCTTCTCAAAGCCCATACCTTCGTGAAGGTCGCGGCCCTTAAAGTTTTCGTTGCAAGCTCTCTTCCGAATATGTCCTAGAAAAAAAATCGTACCCTCTTTTACAAGTCACCAGCAGTAAGAGAAAATACCAAGCTTTGAAACCCATGGTAGTCACCTGACGCAAGAAACTGGATCTAGTAACCACCAGTATGGATTGACACATGTCTTTGGATCGACTTGAGGGTACCGTAGAAGTTGTCTTGCATAGAGTTTTCAATCAGTGTGACATAGTAGATAGATATGTTGATAATTAATGGTCAAGTCTTTAGGCCCTCATGCCGTCATGCGACTAGTTAGAGGCCACGCACACTCATTTAATTGGCTTGCTAATGCTGTCTGGAGCCACCTCATGCACCGATAAAGAACTTTGGGTTAACTTATTAAGTTGTTCGAGACCGTACGCTAATGGGTGGAGTAAACTATAGCGAGATAGCGTATTCTGGTCGTTCATTGCCTTCTACAATCCTACATGTATGGCACTAACCCCTCTCCTGTTGAGCTGCTAGCTAGTTGGGTAGCCCCTTTCAGTTACGTTCTCATCTCTTCTCTACCAACTTCACACTCCAGGAGGTATGCAGTCTCTCTCTCTCTCTCTCTCTCTCTCTCTCTCTCTCTCTCTCTCTCTCTCTCTCTCTCTCTCTCTCTCTCTCTATCTCTCTCTCTCTCTCTCTCTCTCTCTCTCTCTCTCTCTCTCTCTCTCTCTCTCTCTCTCTCTCTCTCTCTCTCTATGGTTCTATCTTCATTTGCGGAATGGATCAACTTATAAATAGGTTGAGTTCGTTGATTGTGATGAAATTACACAAGTTGCATATCTTTGTTCGTAAGCAGCCAGAAAGTGATTGACTAAATCAATACTCCATAGAAGCCGGCCAAGTTCTCTCGCAGGCTTCGAATTCCGAATAGGTGATCGAGACGATCTGGCTAGATCTGTACGAGTAAGGATTCGGCCTGTCGCTGCTAGCAAGCACCCTTTTCTTTTCACAATAATCATAGCCTATAGTTTAAAAAGGCAGTTGTGAAGACTCATAATCTATAGTTGATGTAGTTATCAGAATACGCATACGGCCCCGGCCGGCCAGGCCCCATGGAAGCTTGTTTTAGAAGAAGAAGAAAGAAAAATCTGAAAAACATTTTTGAGTTATAGAATATTCTGAATTTATTTTGGTGCGTGTGTAGATGCTCATTATGTGCTTGTTAGAATTTTATGAGAGTGTATGTTTATTCCTGGACTACATAAAAAGACAAATGTGTGATCTATGATAAATAATATATGCACTATTTCTACTATAGATCTACAAAATAAAATTGTATGACGCCCACATGTTGCAGAGAACATTGTGCGCGTAAATGTGGTGGCTTTAAAAATGAATTTAGAACATCTAAATTTATTTCTTTTACGTTTAGAAATGGATCCCGGGAGTCAAAAGACCCAACTCATGTAGAGGTTCTTTTTGCAGAGAAATAGTTGGCATAGTGATATAATGGAAAGGTCTGGCTACACTCAGATGTAGTACACCCAAATTTTCAAAAAAAAAACTGAAAAAACACGTATCAAACATGATCCAAAAATTCTGAGTTTTTGTGACACAACATGAAAAAATGTTCTAGACATGCAAATTTTCATCCACAAATAACATTCGAAGAGCTCTCACCAAAAATAACAAAATCACAGGTCAATGTTTTCTGCATTTTTTAGTACACGATTTTGTCTTTTTGTCAAGAGCTCCTTGAATGTTATTTGTGGATGAAATTTTGCAGCAACCTAAAACCTTTTATCATGTTTCATGTCGCAAAATTTCATATATTCTTTTATCAAGTTTGATATTGATTTTTTTGTTTTTTTGTAAACTCGGGTGTAGTACGAGTATGATATAAGTAGGAACACTTATTGCGATGTGCCTTTACTATGGCTTTTCTATAACAATATAAAACACACTAGTTGCGTTTGATCCAATCAATTAAGATCCTTCAAAATAGAATTGCTCTAATGGATAAATTAGGACCTTGAAGACTTAACTGCAAACCTAATTGCAATATGATGGAGCTTATTGATGTTTGTTATTGCAGAGAATATGTCTGAAGCAGAAGAAGCAAACAGAGTGGGGATCTCGTCAGGAGATTCGTCGCAGCCTCAGCCACAAGAGATCATCACCGTTGACAATCAACGCCCACACATGTCGGTTGATGATTTGCTCAAGGCAATAAAAGGAGCCAACGGCATGCCGGTGTTGTTCATCCCCTCCAGCGACCGCCGACTAGCAGCGGTAGCCGTGGACGGCCTCCATCAGAATCTGGTGCCCACCAATTCCATTTCTGAAAGGAAGAACCAACAGGATTTCCGGGCCTGGCTGCTGCTCCTCACGTCACTGGTCGCTACCGTCACCTTTACCGCAGGGCTCGCCCCGCCCGGCGGCTTCTGGGACGCCGACGATAGGGCAAACGGGCACATCGACGGCACCTCGATCATGCGCGACAAGTTCCCCCGCAGGTACTTCGTATTCTACTACAGCAACACCACCGCCTTCTTCGCGTCCCTGATGATCATCGGCATGCTCGCCAAGAACGTGTACAACAAGGAGACGGTAGTCCTGAAGAACCGTTTCTTCGTAGCCCTTGTCGGCCTCTGCTTCGTGACCTTGGGGACTAGCTACATCACCGGCACCTGGGTCAGCCCCAGGGGAGGGGTCTACAACATCGTCATGTTTGTGGTAGTCATTTGCTACATGACCATGCACTGGGTTCTGGACTTCATCGTCTGGATGCAACGCCGTGCTACATAAAGTGAAAGATCGATCCCCGGAACCATAGGTTTGTTGCTATGAGTGAGCTATATGTAAGAACAAAATTTTGTAATCAGAAGACACCGGCTTGTATCTGTAAATCCCTGCCCTGGTTTTGCTGCACATGCATGCTACTATTTTGACACCATGGAGTTGTAATGGTCTTGTAATTTGATGCATCCGATCCTTCAGCCAGCAAAGCACTACATTGGGGGTGTTAGAGTTGTGTCGAATATAGTGTACAAGGTAGGTTACAGTTGGACTTGTAGTTGTATCGTGTTTACATATGATGTGGAGTCGTGTCCTAGTAGGACACTTGTATCCTAGGCCTCTCTTATATAGCGGGGTAGACACACGATGTAACCTATGCCAACATAATAGCACAGGCTGCAAGGGGAGCCGGCTGCTTGCCGGCGCCCGGTGACCGGTGTCTTGATATTGTGACGGTGTCACGGGGAGGAGCGCCCGTAGTCAGGCCCCGGGGATGTAGCCATATCGGTGAACCTCGTTAACAAATCTCGGTGTCATGCTCGTGTGATTGCTTGGTCCTCGGATGATCGACGGTATACCTCGAATTTATTCTAACAAGTGGTATCATGAGCTAGGTTGTTCAGAGGTTGTAAATTGTGATCTAGAGGAAGTATCAAGTCAGAGATGCAGCCAGTTGCGGCGTGGTTCTCGGCGAGATTAAAAAAAAGTAATCAAAGGCGGAAGCATCGGCGGCGGCGTGTGTGCTTGAGGCGTGCGGCGGTCGATCCGCGGATTGATCGGGCGAGCGTACAACGGCTGAACGTGCAGCAACAGGCGAAGGCGGACAAGCGGAATCACGGCGGGTGCTGACTCGCTAGGGCAGGCGTGTCTTTCGGGCGAATTCTCGGCGAGGTCGGATGGAGCAGACGAGGTGTCTTGGTATTCTAAATCGGCTCGATCTCGGCAAGATCGATGCGGTGATGGAAGGAACGTGGACACTAGGGCGGTCCAGTCCGAGGCGCGCACGAGTGGCACCGGCTACGCTGGCCCAGACGTCTGGCGGAGCCCGTGGGTGCAGGCGGGACATGTTGTTCGTGGCAGGCTGCTAGCGCGTGGTACGTGCTGCATGGTACGTACATGCTGATGCAAACACATGAGATTTGTTTGAGACAAAAAATGTCCTCGTGCATACACAGAGAGGCTACAAGCGAACAGGGACAAGTAAAAGGAAAAATAGTGCTTTGTTTGGACGGAAGTTTTTCCTGCTAAGTCAAGTTTGTTGTGAGTGCTTCCGGTTGTGCGTGCAGCAAGGACAGCGACGGGCATATAGGGCTTGGAGGAGTCTGGAGCGCGTCGCGGCAGAATCATGCATACACATGGCGTCCAAGATATGCACATATGTGCGAGCAGTCATGGTGCAAGGTGGAGCATGGTTGTAGCCGAACAAGTTCGGCTTGGTCGGACTGGATAGTCTGACAGATCGACGCAAGTCGGTTGATACAGAAGACGGTGCGGGATCGGCGGCAGCGACCTAGGAGCGTGATGCTGATGGTGACCGACTTCTCGGCGTGGAAACACGTGGCGCAGGCCCCGAGGGCTTGTGTGGCTTCGACAAGACTATGGCGCGGGGTCGATTCAAGGTGATGTGCACATGAAGTTTGAAGTCGACGTGGCGCGAGGGTGGACTGATCATCTACCATGGAGTCATGTTGAAGGTGGAGCTGGATTGAGAGGCTATGGTGGAAGGATCTAGAGAATCGAAGCCTATTCAGCGGGAAAAGCGAGTGGCACGTAATTCGGACTGGAGCCCAGTGGTCTGATGGAAGCGTGAAACTCGTCATCGGTCAGTGATGACCGGTGGTACTCTGCAGTGGGGGTTGAGTGGTGTGGGTTCGCGACCCTTGAGACTCGACCGGGACAGCGGAGGCTCGACGCGGTAATAGCGGCAAGGCGTGCGGTACGCACGGGACATGGAGACGGGCCAGGGCTCTGGTGGTCATACATGTGGTGAGACAACTGCGAATTTGGCTCGGGATGACTACAAGCAATGGTGAAATTCCTTCAAGTTTCAGACAGACGGTCAAGAAAGAAGCGGTGATGTTGAGTTCAGGTAACTCTTATGTGTGATACCCAATACGTGAGCTGTTCATTTTTCACGCAGGTCAGTGATCAGTGTGTGATCGCGTTGGACGGATACTCTGGAAGTTGGGAGCACAAACTAGAGTAACAAAGAACTTAATTTTGCTCGAATGTTGGCTCTGGTCAAAAAAAGAAGGGACTACAAGTTGCAGGTGGAGTCACGTGGAGTCTTTGGAGTAGCAGCGATGCTCATGGGATAAACTCAAGTCCAATGTACATGGAAGTTTGACGCATGGACGAACTCAAGGTGGTGGAGATTATTCGCCAAGGTGGAGTCTGTTAGAGTTGTGTCGAATATAGTGTACAAGATAGGTTACAGTTGGACTTGTAGTTGTATCGTGTTTACATATGATGTGGAGTCGTGTCCTAGTAGGACACTTGTATCCTAGGCCTCTCTTATATAGCGGGGGTAGACACACGATGTAACCTATGCCAACATAATAGCACAGGCTCGCAAGGGGAGCCGCGGCTTGTGCCGCGCCCGTGACCGTGTGTGTATTAGGACGGTGTCACGGGGAGGAGCGCCCGTAGTCAGGCCTCGGGGATGTAGCCATATCGGTGAACCTCGTTAACAAATCTCGGTGTTATGCTCGTGTGATTGCTTGGTCCTCGGATGATCGACGGTATACCTCGAATTTATTCTAACAGGGGGCGTATACTCAGCAGTCTTGACTCACCAATCGGACATCCGCATCAGGAGTTAATTTAATCGAGGCATGCGTAGCTTCATGTTTTATTACAAGTCTCTTTGTTTGTAGATCTCACAAGTTTTTTATTACAAGTCTCTTTGTTTGTAGATTAAACAAGGTACGCTAAACATATATTATCTGCAAGTGTGCATAGCGCGTCTAGTCACAGATCAGACCGCTAACTAAACAAGGTAACCAACCCGTGTTAATTAAACAAGGTAACTGAGGCATCATTTACGAGATAATCACAAAAAAGAATTGAGAACATCTTTGTACAACAGAATTTTATTTCCGGACAGGAGTATACGAGAAACGTGTTACATGGACACAATCATTTCAGATGGAGCCTACGGCTCTGTTAGCATTTCTGCAGGGAAATTAGATTATGACAAGATGCCTGGCAGTACATGATAATGAAACTACCAGTTCAGAAAATGTGCAGGTAAAGATATATCATTGTCGAATCAGCAGTGCATATATGTAAAGAATGGAGTTTTTTCAAGTTAGTGATAACAAATTTGTTTGATCGGTGCTTGATGTGACAAAAGAAATATTTGGCCGAGGGCAAAGAAGCCAGCCACCCAAGTACTCACCAACGCCAACTTTGGGTGATGCGAAGAAAACAGCCATCCAATTATCCAAAGCCAACTTAGATCCATATTACAGAGCCAGCAAAGTTCCTCTCTGTTCATCACGTTATTCTCAAGAAGACTAAGATTAACTTAATGACATGCGTCTGAACTTTTCTTGAGATCTGACTCTACTAACAGACTATAACTTCTTGTTTGTTGTCCACTCAGAGAAACAACAAATAATTTCTTGTTCGTTGCCTTTCTAAGATGAAAACATAAGCCACCATTTTTTAACTCAACTACAAATTTCATGCGGTCTTTGATGCAAAATACATCATGATGAAACAAAAGAAACATCTCACAGTTCAACATGGTGAACGAGGTACCTAATTTCCCTTTCCACCCTCTCCCCCCGCGCCACCCCTACCTGCAACCTAGGGGCAATCCTAGCCGCCGCCGGCCTTGATAATGTCCTGGATAGGGGGTCCCTCACCATAACGACTCCCGTCCTGGTGGGCTGGCCCGAGGAATGCCTTCTTGGTTCTATCCTAGGCCACTCCGGGCGCCTCAGACTTGACGTATACTCCAAGACAGTGGACTCACGGCATATGTTGTGGGTGGCGTGGTACAAAAGGAACAACGCCTACTGCTTAGCCACATCGGCCACCATGCCATGACGATATTGTCGCTCGCTTGGCCGCGGGCGATTTGCTCCTCCGTGAGCCGGTGCTCGTTGAGGAGCCAGAGGTTGTACCCCTGGTCAGCCTGCATCTGCAGGAACACCGCCTACAGCTCTTCTACCACCATGTCGATGAAGTGTGCCCGCACCTCGCCCATGGCGATGTCGGCATGGACCATCAAGGACGGTAGCACTGGCTCATCGACAGAGACCTCTTCCATTGGCTCATCCACATCGTTGCCCTCCGGAGAGCTTGTTGGCAAGCTACACTCATCAGGCTTGCTCGGCGGGCTCGCCAGCCGGCTGCAATGCCGGAGAGCTCCCGCTCCTGTTCGTTTGAGAAGCTCTCCCACTTGGCTTTGTAGCTTGAGGCCATGGAGGGGGGTGGTGCAGAGAGGAGATCTGAAGCGAAGGTAGGGATTCAGCTGTTGTCGGGCCTGCCCACATATAAATAGCAGGTGGATGTCAGGCCAAGCGGCGGGGTGTTTATTGTTGGCTCGCAGACGGGCGGACGGGCGGGTGAGCTCACATGCGGGCGCCGAAGTAGGTTCCTCGGCAACCGCACTTATCTAATGGGGGGAGGCAGATGGATGGGTGGCGTTTGAATGCGGAGAGAAGGCGTGTGCACTTGGACGCGGCTCAGGTGGCCGCTCTCCTCCTGCGCGCTGCTTCAGTGCAGGCTCCAATGATAGGTCGCATCCGCTTTGGGCCAGCATGAACGCAACGTTGACCCTCTAGAGCGGCGCCGATCGACTTGTATGTGTGGTATCTTCTTTGTACGGGGAAGGGTGCGGGCGAGGGAGAGGGTTTTGAGTGGGTCCGGGGTGTCAGACGCGTGCATGGCAGCTGCCCGGACGTCCGCAAAGCCCCCCCACCCCCACCCCTTCGTTTGTTTCCAGTTTGTGAAAAAATGGATGTCCGGACCGGTCCGTGGATGGATGGATACCACATTGAATGACAAAATACATACAGAACACCATTGCATCATAATAAGGACGCGGGCGGTTTGGGGGCCATCGGTGGAGATGCCATAAGGTCTTTTCGCTGAAGCTGGCAAGCTAAACAGGTGCCCCACCATTGCATCATAGTAAGAAGAAATGACTGATTATGATTAGACAAAAAACTAGACGGACATCAACATAAACACCTATCTACCAAGGAAAACCGGGCAAAAACCACAATAAAATCATGACGGCACAGGCAAACACAAAACTCTACACATGCCACAGGAAGCCTCATAAAATGGGGCCAACCACAACATCACGGTCATCACCTCTCGACCGCGGGTAGACGACCTCGACTTTGACGCAGCAAGACACACATGCACTTAGACACGGCAATATTGGCTAGGACAAATTAAATCTCTGGATTCATTTGTGGTTGGAGGCTGGACATGCCGCGAGGGAGAGAAAATCGTCATCTAGGTCCTCAAAGTGCAATATGTAAGTCATCCTGATACTCAAACTATTTCAAAGGTGTCACATAGGTCCTTGAACTATTTCAGAGGTGTCACATATATACACACTTATTACACTTCAAGGATTTTTGAAGATCTGGATGACACTTTTCTTAGTTTGAGGACCTACATGACATATTTGAAATAGTTCGAGGACCTAGGATGCACTTCACTCGATTTTTGAGGATCTGGATGACACTTTTCTTAGTTTGAGGACCTACATGACACATTTGAAATAGTTCGAGGACCTAGGATGCACTTCACTCTGGATGCCATGGCGCTGCACATGTGTTCTTAAACCCCATGCATGAGCCAGCCAGCTGAGCACCCAACTCCATCGCACTTCTTCACAGCTTGCTCACGCGCCCGCCCGGCAAAAATGGCTTCCGCTCCCCCGACGCATTCGAATGGAGGTGAGCCTGTTTTCTCTCCTTGATCATGTCTCTTTTGGCCAGTAGTGCCAACGTTTTGCACAAGCTAGCTACATGAGTGCTTGCAAGCCTCGCATGTAATGTAATTTATTTATCGGGATTGCTAAATTTCAGTCGACTGAGACTTAACCAAGTTTCAATTGATGCTTTATTAATGAGATCTTACGAGTAGCCTCGCATGTTAGCACATATGTTCGCATGTGATTTAGTTTGTTTTGTTATTATACACGGTCTCGACAGCGTTGTAAGCTTGTCGGTAACTTCTTGCTCTTGCATCATGTGCTTAATACCGTAGTATATCCAGCGTTAAGGATGCAAGTGAGCATCTTGCGAAATCCACATATGAACATATTAATTAAAAGCCGATTATATGCTAACTAGAGAATATACCCCACACTTTCTAGGGGAATCAATTCCAATATATTTAAGTGACTTGATCATATGAAACATGCATAGTTGTGTAGTCAACAAATATTTCGAATATAAGTGGCATAATATAATGGATAACTTTTTTCGAATGCAAGTAGAGGGGGCCCTTTGATGAGGTGACATGTGTGGTGAGGTGGGATATGTGTATGGGATCAACTAATAATAGTAAACAATCACATAGATGTTGTGGTGGGTTCTTGATGAGGTGTTATGTATGCATTTTAAGATAATTAATAAAGGTAGTATGGGTGAACAATTTAGGTATATAGGACATCAAATAAAACGACATTAGGTTGGCATTTACTGCAATTGGTTTGGCTCCCTCTTGCATCAATTCAACAAGAAATTAAAACCCTTCCGGCAGTATGTTAATTCTTGAGGAAAGGTATAAGTAGGACAAATAACAGTCTTTACAATCGGAGAAATCTTGTTCATCGGTAACTTCATAGTAATTATTTTCAAGCTTATATCAAGCAAGCAAATATGTGTGGATTTTCTTAATTATGTCCCCGTGATTCCCCTTCAAGAAAACCGTAGTCACTAATTAATCGAGGTGCCCGATGTTTGTTGCAGAGAATATATCGGAAATGGAAATAGCACGAGTCAATCATCCTCCGCCCACAGCGCAAGTAGCTATGAACGGTGTTCAGAATGGAGTACATACGAATCCTAACAATGGCAGGCTCGCTGAAGATAAGCAGCAAGCTTACCGTTCCTGGTTACTCCTCCTGACGCCACTGACTGCCACGGTCACCTTCACCATTGGGCTTACCCCACCTGGTGGTTTCTGGGCTGCAGACGACAAGACAAACGGATATGTCGCTGGCATCTCGGTTATGAGCGACAAATTTCCCACAAGGTACTTGGCCTTTTACTACAGCAACACGACCGCTTTCTTCACGTCCTTGATGATCATTGCAATGCTCGCCAAAAACCAAAATAGCGAAAACACAAATAGCGAGCAGCCTGATGCCATGAAAAAGCATGTTATAAACGGCCTTGTAGTTCTTTGCTTTTTGAGCTTGGCGACCAGTTATGTCGCCGGCACGTGGGATAGCCCTAGTCGAGTGATTTACGTCGTTGCTGTGTTTGTAGTCAACATTTTGTACATGTTGCTGCCTTGGTTTGTTAGTTTGATCCGAAGCTACATTTGATCCGGAAAGCCTTAATGGTTGGTTTATTGCTGCAAAGAAATATTGCGGTAAGGGAAAAGATTTTACGGAAGAAACAACGAGAAAATTCCTTACATCGGCTCGTCTACCTACAAACTTATGTCTTCATAGAAGAAATATTTGGTATTGTTGGGCCCATCTTTGATTTATAAACGTGCGAGAACGCTGGTTTACCCAAGAGATTAGTAGTTTGTATTTTTACAGAAGAATATGCCATGTATCTGGGTCGATGAGCCCTCTTGTTTTATTTTGAAAAATCTTATGGATGATGTACTATTGCCTATAATCAATCAAGTCAGACATGATGGCAATCTTTAGAAGAAACTCCCTTTTTTATGCATGCGAATGTAATTTGATTCCTTTATGTCAGGCATTGTTTGTGATCGCATATGAGTGAGCTAGTAAAAAGAGGTACAAGTATTTTGATATATATGGAAGAAAAGATAGATACGAACATCTCATTGAAAATCCAATACATATTGTTGTGTGATGTGAATGGAATGATCTCAGTAAACACGGGTCATTGCGTTGTCGTTTTTCTAACAATCAGCTGAACTACAAGGCATGATTAAGCAATTGAAGGTTATGAATCCCAAGGGCTTCAAATTCCACCGATCGACAAACTTGCTTCCATCTATCTATACCTATACTAATTAGAGACTGCCTAAAATTCCCAAGTTAATCATAAAATACGAGTCGTTAATTTGGTGAGACCGATTTATTATGGTTAAAATCAGCCAATATAATATATCTACTAACTCGGGGCACCAATAGAATCTCCACGTCAATCCTTATGCTTATTATTGTCCATCCGGTCTCCATATTAATTATTGACAACCATTAGATAAAATATCGGAAGAGTCATTAAGGACAGTATAACCGCACTTAAAGCGAGCCCTCACAGAGATTTGTGTTTTCGGCCGTCCGTTTTTACGATCTGGATGTTGCTGGTCGTTGGATCTCCCTGTAAAGCGATCTGTCCCGCATATATGGTAAACTGGGCCTACTGTCCTATGGACAGCTGCTCCACAGGCCGAAACGCCATGCTGTGGTTAACTGGGCCTAGGCTGGCCCATTCCAGCCATGGCCTTCGGGGAGGGATAGAGAGGAGCGACCGATGAGCGTTCATCCATCCACAACCGATGCGTGGAGGTCGATTGGATCGACCAGAGGAGGTGCGGGATCGAGGCAAGGCGCCCATGCGCTTCGTGAATGGGATCGACCGGAGGAGCGGGTTCCGGGCCCAGCCGGCCGAGCTGCCCGAGGGGATCGGCGGAGACGCGGGATGCGGGTGAAAGAAAGCCGTCCCGTGGTCTCCCAGATCCAGCCGAGAGGCTCGTGATTCAGGGCGGGCGGCCGACCAGGTGGCCTTCCAGGCAATGCCACGAGGCAGTTCCCAGGGCAGCAGACCGTCCGTTGTCGATTCGACTACGACGTTTCAGTAATTGAATCACGGTTACAAGAGGCCAGTAATGGCAATCGATGTGTTCGGGTCAGTTACGCTGTCGGTTCACGCTCCTCCTTTAATCTCGCGTCCATATAATGTCCATTGTCTACCCTCTTCGCTCCTCGCTTCTGCAAAACCTTAAACGACAGCCATGGTTGACACTCAGGTCGCTCGTCTTCCCTCTTCTGCCAATGGTCCCTCCACCATTCCCCCCAATTCTGCATTACAGATTATATTTCTATTGCTATTGTTCTTTGTGCTCTCAAATAAACGCAGGTTCTCTAGCTTGATCAATTAGACCTCAGTTCCAATTGGTTGGCTGATTCTGCTGCATTGCAAGGTGAGTCACTGCTTTCACCTTCAATGATTTCTTGGCTGAGATTAATATGCTTAAACTCAACATCTTCAAATTGCTCATAGTTCTAATTGTTACAGTGTGAGATTATTTACTCGGGTCTAATATTCTTTCACACAGTGCAGAGTTGACTTAGAGTAACCACCATCTATTCAGCTTTTCTATTCTAAATGAACGACGTGAGGACGGTGCATATCAGAGTCATCTATTTGAAGGTATTTCTTTCATCACAGATCAATTCTTGTTTGTCCTATAATTTTCAAGTCCCCTCTGTATTTGGGCATGCCTCACTTTGTAGGAATGCAAATGTGAAGGTATGATACTTTTCTTAGTTCTCATTTGGTGCATGTATTTTGATTGATTGTAGTGAGTGATTTTCAAAATTGAATTATTCATCAGAACTAAATTATAAGCCCAGCGTTCAAAATGAGGGAATAGAAAAACCATAGAGCAAAGCACCTGTTAATGGTATTTATGTTGGTAAATTTGTACAACCTCATTTCCCCTTTGTTCATGTTCGCTGTAATCCACAGACCTCATCTATGGTGCTGGAGCCTGATTCAGGTGGATTGGTTCAGGGAATTCAATGGCTGTCGAACCAGCTTAGTACGTATCCACAGCAATAGCTCATCTTCCTACTTCAAGATCTCTCGGTGCGTGCATGCAATTAGTTAGTTAAATTTGATGCTATCATTTATGTGTGGTTCACACCATGCTATTGCCGGATCCTCAACTTTGGTTGCTATCTGTCAGCAGCGCTGGTATGTGGCCAGAGCACATCATGATTTCCTTTTGTTGGATCAATGACTATATATGTGAGTCTGTAGGCAATTTATCTATCTTTGTGTGTGTGTGTGTGTGTGTGTGTGTGTGTGTGTGTGTGTGTGTGTGTGTGTGTGTGTGTGTGTGTGTGTTTTAGTTTTATTGCCTCCATTTGATTAGAAATTATGTGGGCGTTCACCAACATCGCTTCAAAGTATTTTCTCACTAACTTTATGTATATTTCACTTGCTTCAGGTATAGAAAAGAATTCCAAGTTTGTTCATCCAACAAAAAGGCCAACAAAAACAAGATGGTCGTATGTCTTACCTAGCTACCTTTCCCTTATTCTTTTTTCATTTATTATCGGGTCATGTGTATTCTGAATGTTTTCGTTCTCCGCTAAACTGTAAAGTGGAATCTGTAATTGAATTGTTGATGTACCCACGTGCACGTGTTAGGATCTTCAACATACACTCACCTTTGTTATTTTTGTTTCATGCATCAGCTGGCCATGTCATGTGCTCTCTTTGTTTGGGCAATGTCCATCAATAGGGCAGATAAAATAAAGTCCCAGATTAATTGACAATCGATCATGTGGACAGATTCTGTATAGCCAATTACCTGTAGGCACACTGAGAGATAGTGCAAAAGGAATAAACAAATAATTTGTCTACTGAAATTTACCTGTAGATCAAGGGTTATCAATTCACTTATCCAGAAAGAAATTATTCAATTTGAGGCACTGCTTTCAGTTGGGCTGACTGCAGTGCACACAAAGAAGACCCATGCGAGCCAAACTGAAACAATGAAACTTCTATTCTGTGATTTGTAATTACTCAAAAATAAAACCAACTACATGCTTTTACAAAGCATTGCAACCCTCTTTCATTCAACAGTCCTAATAAACAGGCGCCGCAAGCGCGCCATTAACCGCACCTAGAGAAGATGGAACCGGCGATTGGGTTGTGATGTGCAAGTACAACACTGATTTCGGGCATATCTACCATTCTTAAGAAGTTGCTCCCCACTACTCCCTATTCTTTCAACATGCACACTATCCACATCAGCGATGTGCCACGTCGTTGCAAGCAGTCCACGTCATCAAACAGGTCCACATAAGAAAACGGTTTCTCTCTCTGTACCGACGCTTCATACCCACTATCTTTCAATGTGGAAGATGAAACCAGGGCCTCTCCATCTTCCATCCACTATCCCATAGGCCCTTCATTTCTCCCTATGCTCCGTGTCCATATAATTAGCGCGCTCTCGCCTCTGTCAAGTTTCAATCCATCGAGCCCTCTCTCCATTCAGAAGAATTCCAGTCCTTCCCAGGCGGGTGTGGCTGCTGGGCGGCAATCTCCGGGTCATTGCTCTCTCTGGCTTCGGAACGATCGCCGGTCTGCCTCGATTCCGGCCTCACACCAGCCATTGTCCAACAAAAGAGAGAGGATCCGGGTCGGGATCCCAGGCGATGCCGATGACGAGGAGATCTTCGGCGCGCGGCGGCGGCGGGCCGGGGGTGGAGGTCACGATGGTGATGGAGCTAGCGGCGGCGGAAGGGGAGGACAACGTCATCATCGTCAACCGCCGCGACCAGGCCGGCCTCTCGCCTGCGACCTCTGGCGCAACATCTTCGAGTTCGACCTTCGCATCACCCGCGGTGGTGATCCCCTCCACATCCTGTCCCGTACTTACTTAAGTTACTGTATTACCTATGTTCCCACTGCACCATCTCGCATCTCTCAAGTTACTGTATGCATGCTATTAATCATTAGCAGCTCTGGCCGGAGAGTTACTGTATGCACGCTGTTAATCATCAGATTTCGCTTTCTCCCGAACAACCGACCTGACTCTCCTTTCAGCTGCAGAGGAACAACCTGGTAGCGAATATTATTAGGAGTGCTTTTGCTTCAAGACCTGAACAGACCAGCAACAAAGGGCTTCAATCTGATGTGTCGTACCACACAGTATTCCTCTACCTGCATATTCCCACGAATCCTATTTCTTTCAGATATATGTGCCTTTCAGGATTCGCTTCTATTATTTTTGTTATGTTCAGCATTTTGCCATCTAATTGACTGCTATGAGGAAACTATCCGATTGATTTTTGCTGATGGCTACAGGATGTGGGATTATTTCTGACAGTAGCATGCTTCAATATCTGCATCTTCCAATTTCTTGCAATGCTAATGGCTACAAGGTGTGCCATTATTTCTGTATCAAGTAGTTCACACGGAATTATGCTTCTACATCATATATCTTTGTTCTAACTGTTCCAGTATATCATGTGGTGATGGATTAAGTGTTGTACGGTACAATAGGTTGGCATGGAGCAATGGAAAGGTAGCTTTTTCAATTCGAGACAACTACCCTCTTTGGTGATTTGGAGTTATAAATTTATATATTTCTCTATTGTTCCTATCAAGAGTATATGGTGACGCTGTTCCAAGCAACTAAATAAAAGAAGCAGGCATTACCTTTTATTCTGCCAAGGTTCAATTTGGAACCAGGATAGACTTTATCCTACATTAACAATTCCTCTCTGCTTTAGTTAGTGTAATTCCAAGTTAGTTATTCCAGGAATATCTACATGGATGATATCTATACCATCTAAGAATCTTTATTCATAAGAAAGACTGTGAAGCTAGCAACTTAGGCTAAGGTGTGAAAAGATTCTCTAATGTACCTAAAATGGTAGAACATGATTGCATCTGTACTTCAAACTCAAAATTTTACACAGGGGATTCGTTGCCGCAAAGCACTACGTACTTGGCAAGAGATTACCCTTTTAGCTCTTCCTCTATTACTCCATATATGTTCATGTATTTATTTAGAAATATAAACAAGTGTACCGCAGCAACGCGCGGGGTATCATCTAGTTAACTATAAAAGAAGTTTTTTACTCATCAGTTACAAATACATAATCAAGAATGAAAACTGAAAAGCCATAAGCATTTTATTATTGCCCACCCATTAATCAGCATATAATATTCACTAACTTGCCTCCTCATAGCTTCTACGGGAGAATTAAGACGACATGAGCCTCACCATGGTCTTTTTTGTTTGTTGAGAAAACCATGATCTATTGATGTGACTGCATGTGCACTTCACAAAAAAAGGCCCATAACCCAAGTAAAATAAAGAAAATTCTATTATGTGACCCATGACAACCCCTCGAAAAAACACGTTTTTATAAAAACACTGCAAACCTATTTCATCCAAAATTCATAATACACGGGCGCAGCAACGCGCGTCATTCACGATCTAGTATCTCCTATGTCCCACGCGTACGCCTCTTTCACGTGCTGCCAAAAGAACCTCCGCACCACGCATGTCCCGATTTTCGGTCTCAGTAATCTACAGCCCCTAGCACCGTCTCCCTCATGCCGTTGCTGCCGCCTTATGTCAGATCTCTCACCGTGTTCCAGGTCCCGAATTTGCTCTCTTCCTCGTGCCACGCGTGCATGTGCAAGATCAATAAATCACACAAACATGCGAAGGGAAAAGAAGTTAGGAGCTACTGCCGCCTGCATCGTGGCAAATAATCTCGATCAAGTTTTCCCCAACGTAAGGCATGGCAGCTGGTTCCATCAGTAGGAGGATTGCCTAGGTTCCCACCCATCCATCCAGCTATGAACCACAGGTCGCTTCTTTTCAGTTGGATCTAGAAGTACATCACATAGGTTGTTGTTATTTGCCCGTTTCATGCATTGATCTGGAAAAAGGGCATACAACGTCTAGCCTAGCTCCTACATTCCATTTCCTCTCCAATTTGTAAATCCCCCTAGTTTCGCCAAGCATGCGGTCTTTTGAGAATAATCAGTGAATCGATTGGTCGGCGCGAAAGTGAAGCAGATTGCGCACGGACCATATTTTGACACAAATTGAGTGGGTGCCATGATCTGCAACACTGCAGAGTGCAGAAACTACACTCTACCCCCCACTACGCTCGCATGTGTAACCCTTTATTCATAAATTTCCTTCCATATTTTGTAGTTCATTGGGCTCATTAAATAGCCATATAAATTGGGTTATGTCTTACATAGAACAAAAATAACAATGAGCATTTTAGGTCTATCGGCAACAATACTATTCACTCGATTATGTGCCAAAGAACAGCAACAGGATCTGGTCTGCTTCTCCTCAAGCGGCACCACACAATCTGTTGGAAATATGAGCAATTTACCATATAATTTTATTAACGGAAATACTAGATAAAGCATACTAAAATAGCAGAGATAAAGCAAGTCATGCGATCTGACAAAGAGAGGGTAAATAACATCTGCAAATATGAACTAGAACCGAACATATCTAGAGCAGACAATAAAACAAGGAACTGTGGCAGGACCTCTAACAGGAAAAGTAAGAACACGTACGGGACAGCAACAACAACAGTAGCACTGCACTTGGGGTCGGTGCCCTCGCCAGCCATGTCGTCGAGGAGGTTGTCGACGTCGGGGAAGAAGTCGCCGTCGGGGAAGTAGTCATCAGAGTCCAGGGCGTCCGTGACGAAAAAGTCAGTAGTCACGTTGAGCGCTCCCCAAAAACCTTATCACCCTTCTCTCATACAGGACTCAAAGAGGTGGAGTTTCAGAGGCCTACTGTCCCGATCTGCGGTGCATGCCGTAAGCCGGGATGGGGAAGATCGTAGCAGCAGCGCGGTGCTCAGGAACTTTGTGGCGAGAGGAAGAGGATCTTTTGGTGTGTCTTTCTGAGAGGAGCGATCTCCCTTTTATAGGCACAATTGAAGGAGGCGAGACGCTGTGCCGGGAGCTGAAGGGAACGAGCCCGCGTGACCTTTCGTATACCCGTCGTGCGTGGCAAAAATTTAGACATCGGCTTGGCTCATTCCCGCAACCTGCAACCCGCGGCGAGGCGGGCGGCGGAGGAGGAGCGCATGTGGATGTTCCTCTTGTTCTCATCCTCATACATGTGGGGAAAGAACCTCCCTTATAAAAAGGTCCAACTCCTTCTAAACTAGCAATATGGGACTAAACTTTAGTTCCACCTCTTGCCTTGCATGAATGGGTTGCGTGGGCCTCTAGGATTTATTAGAAATTTCTGAAACTGTTATTGGGCTTGACCCAAAATAGACAAAATTCCAGCACAATCCTTGCAGTAGGACTATGTTCCTTCCATCACAAAGTAAATATTGAATAACAAGTTTACATTGATGCTTCGTGTGGCTTTATAGAGATTCACAACTCACATGATGTTTAGATGAGGCTTTGTAGAATTTTTCCAGTTTGCCTGACATAGTATTTCTTGACTGGAGTGTTAACCAATGAAACTAGTTGATGTTTCACACGGAGAGGACTAGGAGTTCTTTTTCATGATACATGTTAAATTTCATATCCGCCTCTCAGCATTAAATCAAGGCATGATGCACCTAGGTTTTGAATATTATTACTGTACTTCTAGAATTTTTTGCATAAATGTCAATAGTGTGTATTATCGTTTCTGGAAATTAGAATTGGAACTATTACCATCCAAACTAATTAAGAGGGTGTTTGGTTAGGTTTTTACTTGGCTTTTGCACATTGGCTTATAAGCCAAAAAGCACCTATTTATGTGCTTTTGACTTTGGCTTTTGGCTTTTGTCTCCAAATGGTCCAAAATATGTTTTCATTTTACTGAAGAACTTACATTTATATAAGACCAGGTATGTGGCCATGCGTTGCCACGGGAGCCAAATAATATATGCAATGACATTTGATCAAAGTGTTCTTCTGTTTCACGAGAACACATAATATGTGTAGTTTCTAACAATGTCTTTATGCACATTCGTCGCCTCCTGCTATCATGCTCTCTCGGTTTATGCACATTCGTTGCCTCATGCTATCATGCTCTCTGGGTTATTTTCTCATATCAAAGTGTCTCCTTCTCCAATATGTTGGATATCGCTACCACAACCTCCCCCATGTCACTTGCATTGTATTCAATGCGACCCGATATGTAGCCCATTACACCCAATTAGCTAATGCAGCTCCTTACAACCAACCTGATTTTTGGATAGAACTTATATCCTAAATTATCTTTATTTTAACTGTTTACCAAATTTTCAATTTAAAAATAATGATTGAAGTTGTATTTTGGAGTCCCTTCTCATTTCAAAACATCACTAATGAAAGAAGAACATTAAGTATATGGAATTGCAGGGAGTAAATGAGAGGACATGATATTCAAAAAGGTAAATCTAAAATTCAACGGTTCAATTTGTGTACGTTTCAATTACCATACAATATATTTTTAATTTGATTATTAGGAAACTTGGTTTTGCTATCTCATTCAAAAGATCATCTCGAAATCAATTATTCCATAAAATAAATATCTGAATAAATACACATAGTGATAGAATTATCTCCATCCAGAAGGATATTCGTGTTACATAGATTCATACAAGAAGGTATGCTACATATGGCCAGCATAACAAATATAGAAAGGAATGTAAATCCAACGATAACGAAATACTCAACAGTTCTATATTAAAATAATTTGGGTTTGGTTCTAAAATTTCAAAACATTATAATTTTTGAAATGTCAAAAACAGTGCTTGAATTCAAAAATGTTTATGATTCGAAAGAGTGAACATTTTTTTAATATGATGAACAAATTTTGAATTTTGATGAACATTTTGTATATACCAATGAACAAAAAATGAAATCGATGAACATATTTTTATGAGGGTTTTTCAATAATGATGAACATTATTTGGTATTCGATGAATAACATTTTTTTAACTTGAGGAACAAATTTTGTATTCTAGAACATTTTTTGAAGAAAAGGATGAACAAATTTTGAATTTGATGAACAAAATTTAAATTCGATGAACACTTTTTCAATTCGATGAACAAAAAAATGTTCATGGATTTGAAAATAAAATTCACAAAAATAGGTGAAAAGGTGAAGAATAAAAAAGAGAAAGAAAAAGAAAAACAGAAAAGAAAAAAACAAAAGAAAAAATTTGAAAATGGGCCAGCCCATACGACACCCGTGCTGCGGGGGGGGGGGGGGGGGTACGCGCAACCACGATCGTGAGCGCCCTACGCATCTTATAGGATAACACATATTTATGCACCAAGTTCGGCGGGCGTGTTTCCTTCGGGAGCAACTAACGAAGGAGCGCTCTACCTCCCCGACGGTCACTTGGGGTGGGCTGGGAGCGCGCCTGACAAGCTCTCGCCACGTGTCGTGCTCCGGGCGCTTCCATCGGATTTTTTTTTACTTTTCCGCATGAGTTTTTTGCTTTTTCGATGGTTTTCCCTTGGGTTTTTTTCTTGGCTTTTCGCTTTTCTACCGGTCTTTATTTGCTTCTGGACAAAAAAAAGATGCGTTTTTTTTGCGAGAGGCATAGTTTTTTTTCCCTAGAGGCACAGTTTTGCTTCTGTGATAGGCACAGATATGCTTTCGCGAGAGGCACGGTCGTGCCTCTCGAAAACGGAAAAAACATGTTTTCTTTTTCTCCTTTATGAGAGGCACGGTTTTTGCTTCCGCAAGAGGCACAGACTCTTAAAAACAAAAAAACAAACATGTTTTCCTTTTTTCCTACCGTGAAAGGCACGGTTTTGTTTGCGCGAGAGGAACGAGCGAGCCTCTCGGAAATGAAAAAAAAATATGTTTTCTTTTTTTCCATCCGCGAGAGGCGGGGATTTACTTTTCATGGAGCCACGGGTTTGCTTCCATGAGCAGCGCAGTCGTGGCTCTTTCAGAAAGGGGGAAAATGTGCTTCTGGTTTGGTTTTTCATCCGGTTCTTTTCGTGAAAAAATTAATCAAAATCTATCAACATGGGATCTGATTTTAAAGATCACGCGAGGAATCCAATGGTCAAAGCGGCTCGAGATTTGGACATACGGTTTAAGAGGTAAAATGTTTTAAATAAACAAATTTACAAAGAAAAGAAAAACTTCCGGGGCTGCGGTAAGTGGCGCAGATGTAGTATACCACTTGTCGCAACCAGGAAAGGCAGGACCGATTTTTGAAAGAAGTACTCTCGATTAGTTTTTTTTTAGGTATACTGCTTGATTTCGGTTTCCTCCTCACGGCTTCCAGCGAGCGAGCACATGCCGGCCTGTCGAGGGCCCACACGGCTTGGGCTCCGTGAGGCCCATATACTATACACGCCCGGACCAAAGCCTCGCGAGGCCCATGTACGTCCCGTGCCACGGTAAGAAGAGCCGAGCCTCCTCTGTCTGTCTGCTCTGCTCCGCTCGCCTCCTCTTTCTTTCTTCTCCGGCAAGAAGAAGACGCGCCCCCCCTCTGTCGCCGGCCGACACGCCATGGCCGCCGGCCGGTTTCTGCCGCTGGCGGGCCGCCGCATCATCGCGGCCCTGTCCCAGCCGTCCGCCCCCTCTTCCCGTGGTGAGCTCCCCCCTCCCCCTTCTTGGTCCCCGCTGCTTAAATCCGAGCCCTTTGACCTCGGGTCGATTGCTCGGGATGCCGCGGCCCCGGTGGTCAGGATTCAGGTCTGCTTGGTTTTGATTGATGCTGTGAGCCCCCGCCGTGAATGGGTCTGTCGCGGGCTCTGATTCGATTGGGATTTATTTAGGCCGTGTGGATTGTGTGCGCAGGTCAGAGTAGAAATTTAATCTGATTCATACAGGACATGTTTTCTTTTCTTTACGCTGTGTTAAAAAAAATGATTGATGGCTTAGGATGCTGTAAACGTAGGCCGCCGACAATCATACTCACAGTCTCAGTCAGTTCATGTTTCTCTGGGGGGGATTCTCACTTGCTGCAAGATTACCAAATAACTGAAGCCCCTATAAATTCATGTCAGCTGTTCGCACTGTGGAGATATATCTAGGTCGTGTAGATTGTGGCGCCGGTGCGAGTTGAAGTCCCACTGAATGATCCTAGCACTTGTGTGCAGCAATTTGATCTAATTAGGACAGGACACGTTTCCTTTCTGCTGTGTTGAAATGATGACTTAGGATGCTGTGAAGGTAGGCAGATCAGTCTGGTCAGTTGATATCTCTATGGGGAATCCTTGCTTCCTGCAAGATTAGCATCATTTCATCATATGTATGGGTGTCAGTTGTTTCTGTTTGCACTTCTTCAACATGAGTGAGCTAACTGCCAGCCGAATACTCTTGCCGTTGCAGGAATTTTCTTTCCTTCTACTGCGACCGCAGGCTTGAGGTCCCTCCAGACGATCATCGAGGCGAGCAGCAACGCATCGAATGAGCGTCGCCATGACCCGGAGGATCACAAGACCAACACCCCGCCGCCGCCAGCTTCGGTCCCTGCAGCAGCGGAATCGAGCTTCAAGGTCAGAGACGCGTCGACCCTGAAGATCTCGCCGAGGCACGACATGGCGATGATCTTCACGTGCAAGGTCTGCGAGACGAGGTCCGTGAAGATGGCCAGCCGGGACTCGTACGACAATGGGGTGGTGGTCGCCCGCTGCGGGGGCTGCAACAACCTGCACCTGATGGCGGACAGGCTCGGCTGGTTTGGCCAGCCGGGGAGCATCGAGGACTTCCTGGCGGAGCAGGGGCAGGACGTGAAGAAAGGCGACACGGATACTCTCAGCTTCACCCTGGAGGACTTGGCCGGGTCTCAGGTCAAATCCAAGGAACCTTCTGGTGAAAATTAGGCCTTGCTGCTGTAACATCTTGGCCTTCTGGTCCAGCAGCAGCTATAAATAAAACTGTCACCTCCTTACCGAAACTTTGCGAGTTATTCGCTCAGTTTCATGGCTTCTCAAGTGGAGTACAAGCTGTTTAGTTCTAGATTAAAGCTGCAATAGTGAAGTGAATTTTCTGTAGTGGACTACCCACACTCTAGTAATTTGTGCTTTATCCTTTCTTGTCCAAGCATGTTTTTCCGAGAGAAGAGAACAAAGATATTGAGATGTGACCTTCTGAACCTCTAGTTTAACTGGAATATTGTGTCATTTTTTTGATGTGCAAGTATGATGATGAATGGTTGCCGCTGAATAGAGCTACAAATCCTGACCATGTAGTACAGTACAGCCAGAAACAATTAGACATTTGCACTTGAAATGTTACACTGACTGAAGGCAAGTTCCTCTGACATGTGCTATCATCATCAGCTAATCTGAAATGGATAACGCCTCTACATAAAAATTAGGGCATTCCTGACCAGCTGCCTGCTGCTACTCAACATCCTGCTCTTTACATCTCCACAACATGAAAAAGGTAAATCTGTTGTTCTTATCTACACCTCATGCATGCTGTGGAAGACAGAAAGCTCTAACAATTGTACATTTTTCTGTTACGCAGAGAAAGAAAGAATCGATGAACGGATCTATCGACAGAGGGGTCAGTGCTTCTGGAAGACTACCATGCAGAAGAAGGCTACGCAGCGGAAGATCACCCCGTTGGCCACGAGGATCCATAAACAGAGACTCCTGTTGCTGATGTCGTAGCCGTTACTTTGCAGAGAGCCGCACCGTGTTATCAACCACACCCCGGTGTAGCTGCAACCACGAACGAGCAATCGGGTGTTTGGTCAGAGACAATTTTACTTGCGAGCTCATTTATGTCAGGGAGGAATTTGATGGGAGGCATACGCACTTGTGAGCGTTGGCGATCACGAACGCCTCCAGAGCCCACTTTGTGTAGCAAAGATCAGCTATGATAGTGTCCTTCTGCTGAGTTGCTATCAAGGTGAGAACGACTGGGAGCAGTGCAGACCACTGCAAACAAAAGCATGTATCATGAGCAATCTACAAGGGGGTGTCAAGAGCTTTTTTTGATTTCATGATCATCAAAATAATACGATTGAGGAATGGAAGCATGTTTGAGTACCAGTTGTGCGGAGCCTGGCTGGAAGAAGATGGCGAGGGTGTAGCCGATGCCCGTGACGCAGTACACAAGCGCAACGATGACGACATAGTTCTCCCAGATGGACGACCTGGGGTTGTTGAAGAAGTAGAACATGGAGAGGTAGACGATGGGCTTGACGATGGTGTTGAAGTGGTCGATGGTGTCCTTGGCCATGAAGTAGGCCAGTGAGCTCATCCCCGAGGCCCTTTCCCTCCAGTAGTATATCTTGTCCAGGGCGAACGATCTTAGGGCTCCGATTTTGCAAAGCAGGGCTGCGTCATGAACGCAGCTTGGCATGAGTGAACCTCGAGAACTGGTCAGCTAGATATGCAGATTCAGGGCTCGCTCAAGAGGAAGAGAAGGCAGGCCAGACTTACAGACGGCGATGACAGTGTAAGTGTACCCAAGCGCTCCAAACGTTTCGTCGCTCACTTTGGCCAGCGTCCCCAGGCATATCCCAGCAAGGCAGAGTATCAGGTAGTCGACAGCCAGTATCCTTGCTTCCCGGAGCCTCTGCTTGCCAACCCTGAATGAAGGCATAAACACCGAGATGAGCTGGAGAAGAACTCCCCAGGAAATGAGATGTTCAATACACAGATGAGGGAGACCTTACCTTCCCAGGAAGTACCTGTACTGCCTCAGGATGCCGGGGGTGTTGCGGTTTGACAGATCTAAGGTTGACTTGTTATAGTCAAACTCATCCTTCTTCTGCATGATGGTGTCCTTGATATTGGCCCACATTTCTGATAGAAAGGATGGGCTTGCGTCCGCGCCAGGAGAAGAAGGGTCTGCGCCTCCTCTGGACGAAGATTCAGACCCGGAGGTGCTCCGCAGCATGTCCCGTGGAACGTCATAGCCGTTGTGCAGCATCCATCTGAGCGGCAGGTCCTTAACGGTTACGCCCGCGCTCATCTTTGGCTTCACAATGCCCTCCAAGATGTCAATGTAGTAGTCGGGTGGGTTCACGCGATCCGGCACGACAATGCCCAGCCCTGAGAAGTATTCTTCCACCTTCTTTACTGGACCGTGGTAGACGGTCATCCCCCCTTTCGCAAGAAGTATCAAGTCATCGAACATTCTGTACAGCGTGTAGCTGAGACGGCAAAGGGCTTTGTTTTAGTCAGGGAGAATTGCAGGCGATGAGGCAAACATATACCGTTCTGCATTTGAGGTTGGAAGCAAACCTAGGCTGATGAACAACCATGGAGATGTTGACGCCTTCGAGAGCTTCCCGGCGAAGGGCGCGGAGAAGCAGCAGGGAGGATGCACTATCCAAACCTGAAGTCGGCTCATCTAAGATCAACACCGAAGGTTCCATGACCATTTCTACACCGACGTTGACTCTCTTGCGCTGGCCACCGGAGATGCCACGCTGCTCCACCGTCCCGACCAGAGAATCCCGAACTGGCTGCAGCCCCAAAGACTCAATGACCCTCTCCACGACGAGGACCTTTTCGGCTTTCGACATGTCTGCTGCAAGCCTGAGATTCAACAAACATACAGTAAGTTCACTTGTGTTAGCTGAAAAGGTAGATGGCTAACTCTACTTGGGCAAATACCTGCATCTTGCATTGAACCAGAGATTTTCTTCAACGGTTAGGTTGCCATGGACAATGTCATCTTGGGGAACAAAGCCGATAATCCTCTTGTACGCACGGATCGGCTCAACTTTACCATTGATGAGCACCAGGCCTGATGTGTCACAGCCAGTTGCCTTGCCGGCGACAGCACTCAGAAATGTGGTCTTGCCAGCACCAGATGGGCCCATGACGGCAGCTACGCGGCCAGGCATGAGCTTTCCTGTCACGGACCTCAAGATCTTCTTCTTGCTCCCCGTCAACGTCAGAGTTAGGTCCTTGAACGCGACCTCAATGGGCATTCTCGAACCAACTTCGTGCTCTTTGGCCATGCTTACCACACCAGACAAACTCATGTTGTTATCGTTCTCCTCCATCTCCTGTTGAATTGCCTTTTCCTTCTCGATTTGACCGTATGCATACTTGAAAATCTGGCTCCGGCTGTGCATCTCCTTCCCTTTCGGCATCTTCTTGCCGGTCTTATCTCCTATTTCCATTTGGAAGCCTTCGGGCCCGTCTGGGTTCTCTTCTAGTGAGCTCATCATGTCGGGGAGGTTGCTCTTTTTTTCAGCCCCATCCGTTCCAACTGAAGGCATCATGCCTTTCGATGACATCCCCCCTGCCTGTCCCGGCTTCTGCTTGCGCGAGAAGGTGCGAGACAGTTGTGACTGAAGGCCAGTGCTAGCCTTCTTGGCGACATCTCTAGCTGTTTTCCACCTCTCGCGAGCCTGCGCCGTCTCTTTCGCATACCTTGCAGCAGCCTCTCGAGATTTTGCTTGCTTTTTCTCACGGTTGGTTAGAAGTTGGCCGGAGAAATTGTAGATGATCAGAAGGACTAGACAAGAGGCAATCTACGGAGCCGCAGAAAAGAAGAGAAGACAAGTGTTAGTTCGACCAAAGCAGCTGCGGCTTCCAAAAGGATAATAACCATGATATCGATTCGCTTAGCGGCATTACCACTAGCAACATGCCAAAGATCGTGATGTCCTGATTAACAGAGTTGGGCGGACATGCGCTCTTCTTGTAGCATCCTGCAGGGAAGAAGAAAGAAGGCCACATTCAGGACGTGCACAGATCAAGAAAACTGTGGAGGGTATGGATTCCAACTCCTCTGCAATGAGAAGTAGTTGAGCTTACTGGTTTGCGAAGTCGATCCCTTCCTGCAGTAATACCTGCAAAGGCACACCTGATCCTCTCAGCATCTGAACAGATAAACACCCAAGCAATCGACCGCGGGAAGAACATGCCCACTGAATATACTACTGGTGCAGGGTATATGATTACGATCAACGGTTGTGAGGGAACTACAACTTTGAAACATCAGATAGATAGGATTACCCACTACTACAAGGGAGCTTCTGGGTCGTGCTCGGGCAGTAGAATCCAGCCGGGCAGAAAACGTCGTCGGTGCTCATCACATCTGCCCAATTGTCAGCACTGCCACAGGTGTGGTTTGGGTTCCCAGCAGGCGGTTGGTAGTTGTATCTGGAATGCATCTTCACCATCAAGGAATGATGAAACTATCATACTTGCTGTGGAATTTTAGAAGTTGCGAGGGCAGCCGACTTACGGGTCGCAGATGCCCGTGGTCTTGTTGAGGGTGGACAGTGGGCAGTATGCTCCAAGAGGGCAAGCTGCACATGACAGAATTAACAGAGAGAAATCAGTATAACAATTTCCTCCCAATCAAAAAATTAAATAACAATTTCCTTTCTGTTTACATTTGAGTTTGCATAAGTGAATATATCCTGAAACATTCAAATCGTTTTTTTCTGATCAACTAAGAAATGGAAAAGGTCTGCTACTCCCTCTGGACAAATTTGAACTAAAGCCACGGCACTTATTTTAGATCGGAGGGAGTAGAAAACAATGTTGTTCTTTTTCTCATCTGTGATGTTGGCATGGGTTGATGAGAGCAAACTTACGTATCATGCAGGTGAGGGCATGGGGGCAGAAGAAGCCGGGGCAGCAGGCCTGGCAGTCGTCGGCGCGGTAGGGGATGTCCTTGGCGTCCTGGAGGTCGACCTTCTGCTGGCCGGCGCTGCAGGCCCAGCCGGGCTCGCAGCCGTCGATCCAGGAGGAGAGGTTGCAGTTCTTGTTGGGCCTGACGTAGCTCTTCTCCCACCTGGTCTCCTCCCCGCTCTCGATCAGGCTGTTGAAGTAGAACTTCATCTCCGCCGCCGTGCACACCCGCTGGTGCAGGTCACCTGCCACACAGAACCGTGATCTAGATCTTGAAAGGCGGCATCGTCGTTTATCGAATTGAAAATGATTTACAAGGAAATCACAATGGTTCAAAATGGTACCATGCAGAATGTACTAAGAATGCGGATGTGGCTTTATTTTTTACCATTGGTCTGCTTCATGCAGTTGTTGAGGAAGGAGGTGTCCTTGGTGAAGTTGAAGGCCGCGTCCCACTCCGAGTCCCTGCGTAATCGGAATCCGAATCGAAGATCACCACACGAGATGGATGGATCGATCGATCCCACGGGAAAAACGGAGAAGGAGGAGGAGAATGGACATGCACGTACGTGTCCTTGATGCAGTAGCCGAGCTGGCTGCGGATGGAGCGGGCGAAGGTGGCGGTGAGGCCCTTGAGGCGCTTGTTGACGATCTCGGCGACGACGGGGTTGCCGACGAGGCCCTTGCCCCCGGCGGCCGAGGCGGCGCCGCCCCCGACCCCGTCCCCGCCGTAGTCGTCGTCGATGGCGTGCTCCTCGAAGGAGAGCCGCGGGACGACGGCGGCGGCGTGCTCCTCGAAGGGGGAGAGCCGCGGGACGACGTTGTAGGCGGGGCTGCCGATGGCGATGGCGCGCGCGGCGGCGGCCGAGGTGAGGAGGAGCAGCGCGGCGGCGAGCTGCTGCCCCGCCACACGGGCCATGGGTTGGGCGGAGGGGCGGAGGGAGGACGCTCGGTGGAGCTGCAGGGTCGGCGCCTTGGGGCCTAGGTGGTAGGCATTGGTGGTGGCTGGCATTGGGAGGGCTCTCGGCTGCCTGCCTGGCTGGGATGGGAGGAGGAGGAGCTCGCGGGGCGGTGGTGGTGGAGAGCAGAAATAGGAAGGGGGCAGAGGGTGGTCGGGAGTGAGGGCAGACGGGCCATGGGCCTCGCGCCTCCTTCATCTCAACTGGACTTTTCGGCCTTTTTATCAATGGGTGTATGTATGTTTGAGAATTCGAGCTGTTATGAGCCATGCTCTTATATTTCCTTTAGATCACTAAAGCAGTGACCTAAAAAGCTACCACCAAATCACTACAAGCTACCGCCGTACGGGGCCCCATGTGGCAGCCCCCACGACGTTCACAACACTTCAAAAATGGCTCATGGATGATATTGTAGCCAAGGGTGCAAATGCATCACACATAGACTCACAAATTTGATCTTCTTATGAACATTTTCCTGAGCATGTGAACATTTTTTTAAGTCTTATAAACATTTTTCTAAATGGTATGGACATCTTTTTATGTAATAAACGTTCAAAAAATTATATGAGCTTTTTTTTTTACATTTGCATTAACATTTTTAAGTTTATGAACATTTTTTACTAAATGCAATGAATGTGTTTTTATATGTCATGAAAATTTCTGAAAATGATATGAATATCTTTTTTACATTTTTTTCAAGTTTTTTTTAAAATCATGAACAATTTTTTAAACCTGTGAACATTTTTGTTAAATGCTACGAATATTTTTTAGAATGTGAAGAACATTTTTTTTAAATGACATGAACATTTTATTCAACATGCATGAACACATTTAGAAGCTGCGTGAACAATTTTACAATACAAAAAGTGTTTGTGAAAATAAAAATAGAGATAGAGAAACTATTAGAAAATAAGTTTCCGTGTTAGTATCCCCGGCCTCTGCATCTATCGATGCACACAACCATAGTAATTTTTCATATACCCCTAAAATACATTCTTTTTTACCTAATAAAATTAGAGAAAAAGGGAAACAAAAATAGACAAGAGACAAATTGAAAAGATGTAATCATGCGTGCTCCATCGTCTTGCTAAGGGACATAGATGCCCCCATAGTGTCTGTGTGAGAATGTGATGTCATGAAAGATTGATGGGTTTTTCTTTGCGGGGAACCGAAGACAAATGACGGGTTGAACAATGGTTTAGCTCAAACCATGACCAGTTTTGTAGGCGTAGCTTAGCATGTTTTTAATCTCACCTACCATGCAAACCAATGCAAAACTCAACCTGCTGGAAAAATCATGCGAACTAGACCCAAGCAATCCCGAGGCCATGAAGCACGAGCAGAAGGACCCCACCGAATCAAATCATGGAAGTTGAAAACTCTCTAGAGAACCCGAAGTTGGTGGTAATTAACATCAATGCCACACACAAAATTCTTCAATCTTGAGAAAATATAAATTTTGGCATTTTAGACCACCTGCGCGAGTGTAATGCCAGAAAGGACCACCTCTCAATGCAATTGGCAAATATCCGTGCACTCCAAATCCATGGCGACAAGCAGGGACATGGTAGCTGCCATAGCCCATGGCGACAGGTGCCATGTCATCACCTCATTCTATTTTCTGTTCTGCATCACTCCAAATCCTATGATGCCAAGGGTTCCACCACTGGTTGTGGCGGCAGGCAACACATGTCGCCTGCCAGGCCTGCCGTCACGATAGTTTTGTCATTGCATTGAGAGGTGGACTTTCTGGCATTTCACCCATGCAGGTGGTCTAAAATGCCAAAAATTTGAGGAGAGGAGGGTTGTTACAAGGTTGAATAGATTACTAGATACAACTACTAAACATTGTAGCTATATGTAACAATTCTACTTGTCCTCTCATGCATGGAAGTAGAATATCGAACCCGGAAGAGAATGCACTACCACAACATTTTGGCGCTTGTCATGTGTGATGTAAAACGTGTAGCCTTGGGAAACCACACAACTCCAATAGTAATACTAAGTTGGATATTTGCAATACTAAGTATTGTGTTTATGCCCTTCACCCTTTTGTTATGAAGTGTTCAGTTCTTTCGGGGCATATGAGAGTTTCTGAATTCTAAACGGGAAGTTGGTGTTCAGATAGTGTCAAGAATTGAGTCAACTGAACCAACTTTACCTTCTTGATATAATCGAATTTTAGTTGTGTTAATACTTTTGTAATCAGAAATGAAGCCGCACACAGTGCAGAATAAGTTTCTGCCTGATTTGTACAGGAATACAGGGACATAATATATTTTTTACAACAACAAAAACAGCACAGATGTCCCGTCGACATCGTTCTCGATCTTCAATGTCTGTGGCTCCTACCCCCAAAATATATCAATATGTGAGTGTATACATATGCTTGTGTTCTGGAAAAGGAAAAGCAATGACTGCTTCAGAAAATAGGAAAATGAGTGAAAAAGACAAGTGGTCCTTCATTTGATCGTCCCTTACTATGGCATCAAGAGAGATGTTCATGCAAGCATCCCACAAAGCAACATCTTCTTACATCTTGTAGTTGACGCACTTTGAGCTTCCTCATTGTTTTACTGTCGAGCTCCTTGGCAAGGAATGAAAGGATGGAGACATGCATTTTGTAGTGTGTTTTTAAAAAAGGTAGACCCTCAAGTGACGAAGTTGGTGGGGAAGAAGGTTGAGTGTCACGATTTCCATAGGGTGCAAGACCGCCGATGAAAGACCTCCAATCCATGGGCGGAAAGCGGTCCGATTTCATGAACAACACAAAGCATTGATGACTGGGATAAAGAGGTGAATGCGTAGGGGACGAGTCTTACATGGGAGATGAGAGATCACTAGCGGCGAAAATTGAGAGGGATTAGAGGGAAGAGGTCGTCGATGAAACAATAAAGGTTTGGTATGTACACTATGCACTTCTTATAAGAAGACCCCCACCCCCACCCCCGGCCGCCCCCACTTCTTCCTCCAAATGTATGGGCAGACATCCCGGACAAAAAAGTGCCACTCAACCGGACCCCAAGGCCAACCGAAGCGTCCTGGTTGTCCGGCACTCAAGTTGGCAATGGGGATTACCTAGGCGGGTATTAGACTCCCATACTCCTTCCATGCCCATCCCCATCCCCATCCCCGTACCTGTTTGCGGGGATAAAAAGTTTCCCAGCCTCATCACCGTCAGGTTTTTCATCCCCGTGAGGAAACCCATATAGCAAACAACACCTACCTTCAATAGCATTTCAGTAAAAAAAAGTAGCATTTCAGCATAATAACGCTATGTTGTGGCTAGGTTAGGATTTCTTAGGTCTTTTGGGGCCCAAAAGGCAGGATGGGTGGAAATTTAGGTGGGTAAGGACGGTAATTACCTAGAGTCTACTAATTTTAGAGCCCACATATAAGGCCTTCACGGATAAGGCGGGTAACGAGCAGGGGTAATGCTATCCCATCCCCATCCCTGTCTTGCACACCAGGTAAGGTATTTGACCCATCAGCTTCCCCGTGGGCATTAAAGTTGGCACATCCCCGTCCCTTAATAACCATTGCCAACTTGATCCGACACCCCTCAAACCCAACCCATATGTGGAGCAGATATGGGAAAACCCGGACGCGTCCGCCACGTCAAATCCGATAGTTCAGACACATCCCTAATCTCTCCAGATAGTCACCAACCCTACCCCAACTTCCCATCTTCCTCTCCTCTCTTCCACGTTGTATGTGTCGTCCATTCCCTAGCACCACCGCCGTCCCCAACCAACAAAGCCGCCACCATCGGCCCCAAAACCCTCCAGTCGTCCTTGCCGCCTAGAACACGGTCGCAGCAACCGGACGCCCCCTCGGTAAGTCCTACTTACCCTGACATACACCTATATCTTTGTGCTCGATGAAATATCTGATTCTTTTAGTTTCTTTTGCTAATGACTTTCAGAATGAGGAGCTTGATGAATTCATATACAAAGAGTTCGTCGATTTGTCGGATTCAGACAATGCAGATGCTTCATTTTAGACCCGTATTCCAAGCTCATTTGTTGCATAATAACACCCTATACCATGTCCCATTGAGCCATTCACACCATGTGTATGTCCGGTTTGCATGATTACCGGTTTGTATCACACGTGGGCATTGCACAAATCTTTAGTTTTTTGTTAATTTTCATCGGT
Organism: Aegilops bicornis; assembly: GCA_021605145.1. NCBI lineage: Eukaryota > Viridiplantae > Streptophyta > Magnoliopsida > Poales > Poaceae > Aegilops > Aegilops bicornis. The sequence continues at coordinate 685,335,013 of CM038674.1, forward strand.
TTTCTTCGTTTCTCTTTGATACTTTCTCGGTTTTCACTTTTTTCATTCTTTTCCAGTGGTTTTCTTCTGGGTCTTTTTTATTTGTTTTCCCTTTTCTTCAATTCCCTTTGTTTCTTTTTTAGTTTTCCTTTGTTTTCTCATTTTCGTTGGTTTACTTTTTTTTTCTATCATTTCTTCGGTTTCTTTGTTTCTTTCTCAGTTTTTACTAGGTTTATCTTGTATTTCTTTGTTTTATTGGCATTTTATTTCCTTTTTGTTTTCTTCACTTTTCTTTGTTTCTTTTTTGTTTTTCACTATTTTTATACTTTTGCATGGTTTTCATCGGTATTCTTTGTTTCTTTTTTGACTTTCATTGACTTCCCTCATTTTTCTTTGTTTCCTTGTTCGTTTTTATCGGTTACTATTGTGTTCAACATATGTCAAATTTTTCAGAACATCGTGCACATTTTTATTGTACACGTGAAACATTTTTGTTGACACACCATGACAATTTTTAAATACTCGGGCTATACTTTATTGAAAAAGAAGTTTTGAACAGTTTTTTGAATATAGGGTCAAAATTTTAAAAATACATGGCAAACATTTTTAAACGGTGGTAAACATTTGTTCACAAAAATATACATTTTTTATATATCAGAAACATTTTTATATACTTGTTTAACAGTTTTTAATACAAAATTAACTTTTTAAAATATATGTTATTTATGTCTACTTTCATTCGATGTACGTTGTGCATTTTTTTATATATCAGGAAATCTTTTATACACGTTTACATTTTTCAGTACATGATAAAATTATACACATTGTATACATTTTTTGTATACACAATTAATATTTTTTAAATGTTTGATTAACATTTTTCAAATATTTTACATAATTTTTTTAATATTTATATTTAGAATATTTGGAAGTAAAAAAACAAAATAAAAAACAAAAAAGTGAAAAAAACATTAAAAAATTGAGGTTGTGGCCTGGCCTCCCGTGCACGTGGCCGACCCAGTCTCGCGCTCGCCCAAGCGAGCCTGTACTACGGGTTAGTTTGGTTGGAGTCCTGGCAAACATTTGCCTGGCCTGGACTTTTCCTGGAATCTGTCTGAAGGTTGTTTGCTTGGTGTCCTCAATATGCCTGGCCTGAAGCATCCCATGTTCATTAGCTTGGCTAGAGTACCAGGCATGCTAGTTAGCCTGACCCAGGCGCTCAGAATCGGAAGCCTAAAGCCTTGCCTGAGACACTAAATCCACTATCCACGGGTTCCTTATTGATGAAGTGACGGGTCAATGGTTCTTTATTGGCTGATAGGCCTGGATCGGGACATCATCCAAACACATCAAGCAAGGTCAGCCTGGCCAAGCACTTTTCTTAATTTTTTCAAGCACAAGCCAGGCTCAACTTTTACCAAGGAGCTGAGGACTACAAGCAGACTAGCCCTATGTCTCGCGCTAACCGAGACATAGGCGTGCTCCAGAGAGGCACGGCGACATAGTATTGTAATGCTTCTTTTTTTCTATCAATTTCCCCTTCTTTTTTTCTTTTACTTTTTCATTTTTTTCCTTCCCAAATAACTGATATTTCTAAAATTTTGTGAACTATTTTTAAATCACATTTTTTTTCCAAATTCATGAACTTTTTTCGAAGTAGTGAATAATTTTTTAATTCGTAAAATTTCTTGATAACCGAGAAAATGATTAAAATTCATTATTTTTCATATAAGTGGATATTTTTCAATTAATGAACAATTTTTAAACTCTTGATTTATTATTAGTTCTGGAACATTTTCTTAATTTACCTAATAAATAAAATTTGTGAACTTTTCAGAAACTCGGGAGCATTTTCCATAATTTTTGAAAAAAATCATACTTATGAACATTTGAAATCTTAAATATGTTTTTATTTCGGGAACAAAATTTTATTTTTTTGAGCCGATGACCATTTTGTGAATCGAAGAACAAGTTTTGGAATTAGTAAATATTTTTTGCAATTCGATTAATATTTTAAATTCATGATATTTTTTAGAATTCGTGAAACATTTTTTGATTTTTGAATTCATGAACAATTTTTTCAATTTAGCACCATTTTCAAATTTGTGAACATTTGTCATATCTAGGATCGTTTTTCATATTGCTTTTTTTTACTTGGGATACTTTTGGAAATGACCGAACAATTTTAAACTTTGTAAATATTTTTTGAAGCTTGAGAATAAAATCAAAATCGTGAACAATTTTTAAGTGGACAAATTGTTTTGAAATCGCCAACATTTCTAAAGAAGCAAAAAAGGAAGAAGAAAAAAGAAATGAGGAAAGTAGAAAAGCAGGGGCATGCTTGAATAGCACATGGGCTGGTCCAGAAGAGCGCGGGGGTAGCGGGGGCTGCGTCTTTGCGTGTTAACCATCTACTATTCGCTGATGACAGCCTGCTGTTCTTCAAGGCAAACAGTGTTTGGGCTACCGAGGTGAACCAAGTGTTGGATATTTATTGCAATGCAACAGGTCAGCGTATAAACTTGGAGAAACCTTCCATTTTTTCAGCAAAGGCGTCCCTGAGCCTGTCCGCAATGATATAAAAGCTATCCTGAATGTTCCGAATGAAACTTTGAATGAGAAATATTTAGGTATGCCCGCCGATGTTGGGGCCTCAAAAAATGGATCGTTCAAATATTTGAAAGACAGATTGTGGAATCAGATCCAGGGTTGGATTGAAAGGACGATGTCATCTGCGGGGAAGGAGGTGTTGGTCAAGGCCGTGGCACAAGCAATTCCAGTGTTCTCGATGTCTTGTTTCAAACTGCCAAGAGGGCTATGTGAGCACTTGAACATGTTGATTAGAAAATTCTGGTGGGAAAGTAAGAACGGGCAGCGCAAACCACATTGGGTCTCGTGGAAGGCAATGACTCAGCCCAAGAGCATGGGAGGCCTTAGTTTCAAAGACTTTGAGCTCTTCAACCTAACGATGCTTGCTAGACAGGTATGGCGCATGCTTCATGATCCTACTTCTCTCAGTGCGCGGATTGTGAAGAGCATCTATCACCCGAACACCACCATCCTGGATGCTGCACTTGGGAGCCACCTGAGTCAGATATGGAGAGCGCTAGTGGAGGGACGGGACACTTTGAAGCTCGGTCTGATTAGGCGCATTGGCAACGGAGAAAGCACTGACATATGGTTGGACAACTGGCTCCCTCGGCAGGAAATGATGAGACCATACGAGTGCATTGCCAACATACCCCCCACCACAGTTTCGGAGTTGATTGATCATACAAGTGCAACTTGGAATAAACCTAAGATAGACGCCACTTTCTTTGCGTTTGATGCCAAGGTGATTCTTACCATACCGCTGAGCACAACACCCATGGAGGACTTCTGGAGTTGGGCACATGAACGGACTGGCCAATTCACAGTGCGACCGGCATATAATATGCTTGTGGCGACGAGGCAGAGGAGAGAAGTCTGGCTGGAAGGTACTTCAGGATCTTCAACAACGCAAACAGATTCCAGCTCCTGGAAGATGCTTTGGAAGACTGAGGTCCCATCCAAAGTGCGCATGTTCTTGTGGAGACTATCGAAGCAGTCACTGCCAACCGAAGATGTGAGGGCGCATCGTAAGATGTCGACGACTAGCACTAGAGGCTTTTGCGGCGCTTTGGATTCATGGCGCCATTCCCTCCTAGAATGCACCGTCTCAAGGTGTACCTGGGCGCTTGTTGACGAAGATTTGGGCTGCGCCTTGGTGGCTACGAGTGAGAACCGAGCCAAGAGCTGGCTTTTCAACTTATTGGTGTCCCTCTCGCACGAACAGTTTACTATCGTGGCAGTGACATTGTGGGCCGTGTGGACTTCTCGGAGGAAGGCTATACACGAAGGTATATTTCAGACACTACAAGCGATAACAGCTTTCGTCAAGAGGTACATACAAGATCTCCAAGTTCTCAGCAAGCCAAAGAAGCAACGCAACGCGGTGACGACGAGGACTCTAGTGTGCCGGAGACCCAAGGCACCCCCGTCGAATTTCTCAAAAATTGATGTGGATGCTGGAGTCCGGGGACACCGAGGAGGCTCGGCCGTGGCGATATGCCGTGATAGCCAAGGCGTTTTCCTGGGCAGCTCAGCCCTTGTGGTTGTTGGAGTTTGGGACGCTCCTACGCTCGAAGCTATAGCGTGCCGCGAGCCGATGGCATTGGTAGAATACCTCAACCAACACCACTACATAGTGGCCTCGGATTGCAAACAAGTGATTGAAGATATAGCATCAGAAAACCAGGGGGAATATGTCGTCAAATCATTTTTTGTACCTCTCACTGTAAATTTCAGAATTTTTCAAATTGCCTAAATATGATTTTATTTTATTTTTTCGATCTCACCTAAAGAGCAAGCAGATCATATAGTGCATCCCCGTCCACAATCGAACCCGCTGGACGACGCCAAATGCTGGGCACGTCTAGAAGAAGGAAAAACAAGAGAATGTAACCAGACTATTTCGTGGAATTTCCGGGGTAGACAAATCAGCAGCTAGCGACATTCGATGGACGCCTCACGATATCACTGTGGCCCATGTGATCGACTTGGATTCCCGGCCGGCAGGCAAAGCTTAGGTTTGGTTCACGCAACTCGAATTACCGGCCGGCCAGTCATTTTTTTTAAAAACAAACACCACGAGTGTACGTGCGTAGCCATCACATCATTAGTTGTACACACGGACACGCTTGGCTCACTGTAACACGTGGATGTATGCCCCACGTGTATGTCACGGGCTATTAAGCTGAATACGGTCGACAAGGACGGTCCAGCGTGCATGGGAGCTCTCCACGTACGTACGTACGTGTTGGCACACCTGGTGATTTGCTACTCCGTCGTCGTGCACGTGACTGCCAACACATGATGGATGATAAGGATAGGATCATCTTCTGACGGAAAAGTGCAAAAGTGAGTCCATGGAGCCTGTGACATCTTTCATGGCCGACCGATGAGGTGGCAAGCTGTCCGGCTGAGCTGGAGTTGCCACGTGCTCATCTAGTGCTAATCCAACCCAACGCAAGCCCAAGCCAGCCCGTGTTTGGGTCCATGCTGCCATGCATATACAGCTGTGGACCAAAACTGAACAAGGTCACTAATACTCCGTCTGTAGTCTTATACTTCCTCCATCTCATAATATATAAAAAAACAATTTTATATTATGGGGCGGAGGGAGGAGTTAATTAGTTGCATACTATTATTACTACTCCTTTCGTTCAGAATTACTTGTCGTAGAAATGGATGTATTTAGATGTATTTTAGTTCTAGATATAGTCATTTTCGATACAAGTAATTCCGAACGGAGGGAGTACTTGGTATGAGAACGAGGAACGGAGCTAAGCTAGATAGTTGGGGTGGTTAATCGGCGAGCCTAATATAATTTAGCCGCCCCACCAACTGCACGAGCGTGCGTGTGTAATAAATCAACAAACCTGAACGGATGGAAGAAAAAAGTTGACAGGGAGTGAGAGTGGGAGCAGGAGCAGTGGCAGCAAAGCATCGACGGTACTAGTAAAAAGCCGATCATCACAAGGCTAAGCTAATAACGAGCGATCTTGGCCGTTAATTTCGTGAAGCAGAACCGTCTCAGATTTGTGATGCAGATGCTGCTATTACTGTAGTGAACCAAAGAAGCATGTCGTCACGTGTGTACCCGGGCCCATGTGAGCAGCGGTGCACCCCCGCTTGTGCTCACACTGATTTTGGTTTCGACGGCCTCTGTTCACAAGCCAGCCAGCGCCGACGACGACCAACAGCCGATCCGTCTTCTTCTTCCTCATCCTCTTCCCACTTGGTGTGTGTGGCGGACAGAGCCAGGGGCTTCCTTCCCGCTTGCGGCAGCTAGCTCTCCCATCTCTTTCGTTCGTTGTAGGAATGGTGGACTGGACAAGAGGAGGAGAAAAATATCTGTCAGCCATACGTCCATTCCAGGTTTGGCCGCTGCCTGCCCTTCACTTCCGCCGCCAGTCCAGTCCACCATTCCCTCTTCCGCGCGTGCGTGCGTGCGCCCGCCAATCATCCATCGCGCCTTCCTCCCTCCCTGGCGCGAAATGAGGCGTGATTTTTCCGGCGAGGTCAGCAGCAAGGCCTTCATTCGCGGACCATCGGCCGGTTGAGCTCGACGCTCGACTCGATAGTGCGTACGTGTCCACTGCCTCAGTCTACTCCGTGGATCGTGCATGCACGTGACTGCCGGCGCCGGCCATGACCCTAAACCCTAGAAAAGAGCGCACGTATGGATGGATTAAAGTGAGTCGGTGGATGCACGGAGCCCGCCCGTGACGACCTTCATGGCCGGCGATGAGGTGTCGATCGCCGTGTCAGGCTCAGGCAGGCAGCAAAGTGGATCGATGGAGCTGCCGGCTGTGGGCTGGTCGCCACGTACAGTATGTACACGTAGTAGTACTAACCCACTCCAACCTGTGACCTTGGTCTTCTTTTCCATGAGAAGAGAAGATCGTACGATGGTACTGCACGCGGCTTTCAGGCGTTGGAAAGATGAATGTGAAGAGGTACAAGATGAATATGGAGTGTGTGTGTGTGTACAGAAAAGGCAGCTAGTGCTAGCTGGGGTGGTTGACGGGTGAGCCGAATTTTCCAGTCCCCTCCCACCAACCAACACCAGTACACCACACAGTCCTACAGGTACAGGAGTAGTAAACCGGAACAAAAAGGAGGTGAGTACACACGGGACGCGAGTGCTCTTTTACTGCCGAGCATCTCACTAATGCTAATGCTAAGAGCATCTCCAACAGCCACAAGAAAAACCTGCTTATCAAGGCTTACGGTTTAATATGCCACAATACGGGCCCAAAGAATACAAGAAAATACAAGACGCTGCTACCAAGACAAACCACATATACATTTCAAAGAAGAGAAGAAAAATGATCAAACAAACAAAATAAATCAACAATAAATAGTTCAATTTCGTTATCATTACAATTCAAACAAATAATTTATCTTTCAGTACAACAAATAATGCAATAAACACAACAAATAGTTCATGAACAATACAATGTCGAATGCAGAAATCATCATGCTCTTTGTCGTCCATGCCATGCCCACCACTCTTCAATGAGATCATTCTGAAGTTCATTGTGCGTTGCGGGACACCGAATGGCATGATAGGAGGCAATAAAACGGGCTACCCTTTCAGCCCTCCGTCGCACTCGCACGGGATGTCCCAAGAGCTCATACTGTGAGTAGTCTAAAAATTGGCCACGCTCATTCTCGATGATCATGTTGTGCATGATCACACAAGCCTTGTAGGCGTTTTGTCGAACACCTTGCGGGCGTGGCGCGGCAGCGAGCGCTCGGGCGCTGTTCCTCGGACGACGGAGGCGCCTTGGCCGCGGACTAGGAGGATGGGGCGGAAGCGCGCGGGATAGGCTGGAAGCGCTGAACGGTCATTGGGGAAGCGCGGCGGCGGCGCGGCGGATGGGGGTGGAAGTGGGAGAGGAAGTGCGAGCGAAGGCCGAGTGTGCCTTGTAGTGGGCGCCGAAATACACCACGCGAGAGTGTTTCCGACAATAACTTCGCTATAAGCGCGCTGCTTTTTGCGCGCCCGGAGCGACCCGCGTTATGCCGCTTAAACGGACCAATTTGCGACGCGACGCTATTTTAGCGCGGCTGTTGGAGATGCTCTAATGCTAAGAGCATCTCTAGCGGCGCCCCCAACAGGCCCCCCAGGCGACTTTTTCGACGCCGGCGCCAAAAAAACGGCCCGGTCGCGCCCAGACAACGAAAGCGCCGATTCGGCCTTTTTCCGCCCGTGCCGCTGAACTTCGGCACGGGGGCGCTTAGCTCGGCGCAAGGGAAAAGCGCGGTTGGCCCACGCAGTCAGGTGAAAAGTTAAGATTTTCTTCCCCGACCGCCTCCCACCCCCCGCGCTCTCGGCCGCAACTAGGTATATCCCGGCGCCGCCCCGCCGCCCTTCACCGGTAGATAGCCATTCCCCGCCGGAAAAATAGCATAGATTCGCCGCGACAGCCCCTCCGACACCAGCTGGGCGTTTTCGGCCGCCGTTTCCGGCCGCGGAGGGGCTGTTTAGCGGCGGGTGCACGCCCACCGCGCAAGGTGTTCGGCGATTTGCCTGCCTCGGCGATGGACTCGGATGACGAAGAAGTGCTCGCCGTGCTGCTGGAGGAGGAAGCCGAGGCCGACGTACAGGAAGAAGAGCATCTCATGGTGCTCGCCGCCCTCGCCCAGCTGCTGGCTAGCAATGAAAAGCCGCAGCGAGGTGGCTCGGCGTCGGGGAGGGTGAAAGCAAAGAACCGGCATCGTCTCGAAGGCTACTGCATGCTCTACTCCGACTACTTCGCCGATGCTCCACTTCACGGCGACAGAACATTTCGGCGCCGTTATCGGATGAGCCGAAAGCTTTTCCTCCGGATTGTGAATTCCATCCGGGAGTTCGACAGCTACTTCAAGTGCAAGATGGATTGTACCGGTTCACTTGGATTCACCTTCATCCAGAAATGCACGACAACAATGAGGATGCTTGCATATGGAGCTCCCGGTGACTTGAGGCCACCGCGTCAGGAGATCCGAGACCCACAGGTGCATCATCAACCGCAACAAGATCTGATAGAGCACCTATGGAGGCTCAAGGGCGACACCGGGCACGACGTGTGATGAAATATGAGTTTTTATTTGTTGAACTATATAATTTGTATTGAACTATTTGTTGTTGTACTATTTTGTTGAAGTATTTGAAATTTATGTGATGAAATATGTGATAAAAAAATATTTATGTTGATAATTGAACGCCGAGGCACGGGGAACCACGCCGAATATGGGCCTATTCTCGCCCATATGGAACTTTTTCGCCGAAATGGGGCTTCAAAAGTGGCCAAAATCGGTAGGCAAAAACCGCCCCTAACGCCGAAAAGAATCGCTGCTCGCCCCAGGCGATTTTTATCATACAGGGGCGAGCAGGCTGGAGATGCTCTAAGATACCTAGAGCATCTCCAGTCGCGCCCCAGGAAGGCCTCCCAAGGCGATTTATTTACGTTGGCGCCGAAAAAATGGCCCAGTCACGCCCCCAGGACGCCGAATTCCGCCGGCTCGGGCCGTTTTTGCGCCCGACGCTTGCGGGCTGAACCCGACGCACTGGGGGCGCTCGGGGGCTCCGGCGCAAGGGAAAAGTGTTCCTGGGGCCACATTGACAGGCGAAAAGTCAATCCACCCGCCTAGATTCGCCTCCGCCCCAAGGCTCGGCCGCCACCCAGCACCACCGTGCCGATCCCGGCGCCGACCACCGCCCACCGCAGCTAGGTAGACCGTCTCCAGCCTAGAAAAAGAAGGAGCGTCGCCGAGGTAGCCTCTTCGCCGCCGCCCCGGGCACCTTTTCCGGCGCTCCGGCCGCGCAGGGCCTATACACCGGCGGGCTTGCGCCCACCTCGCCCACAAGGTGTTTGGTGAATTGCCCGGCCCGACGATGGACTCCGAAGATGAGGAGGCGCTCGCGGCGTTGCTGGATGAGGATGTCGAAGTCGACGTCCAGGAGCAGGAGCATCTCATGGTGCTCGCCGCCCTCGCCGGCCTGCTCGCGAGCAGTGAGAAGCCGCGCCGAGGTGGCTCGACGCTTGGGCGGGTGAAAGAAAAGAACTGGCATCGTCTGGAAGGCTACTGCATGCTCTATCCAGACCACTTCACCGGCGCTCCATTGCACGGTGAGAAAACATTTCGGCGTCGTTATCGGATGAGCCGAAAGCTTTTCCTCCGGATTGTGAATTCCATCCGGGAGTTCGACAGCTACTTCAAGTGCAAGAAGGACTGCACCGGCACACTTGGATTCACCTCGATCCAGAAGTGCACGACAGCTATGAGGATGCTTGCATACGGAGCTCCCGGTGATTCACTCAACGACTATGGGCGCATGGGCGAGTCCACCACCATTGAGTGCTTCTACAAGTTCTGCAGGGCAGTGGTGGCAGTGTTTGGACCGCAGTACTTGAGAACACCCAATGCGGAAGACACTGCTCGGATCCTAGCACAGAATGAAGCAAGAGGATTTCCTGGATGCTTGGAAGCATCGACTGCATGCATTGGAAATGAAAGAACTGCCCATTTGCTTGGCAGGGGTTGTACAAAGGCGCCAAAGGCGGTTGCAGTGTGGTGCTTGAGGCAAGGGCCACACAGACCTCTGGATTTGGCACTCTTTCTTTGGGATGCCAGAACTCACAATGACATCAACGTCTGCAAAGGTGCTCCCCAGTCTTTGCCAAGCTTGTTGAAGGTCATTCTCCTCCGGTGAACTTCGAGGTCAATGGACGACAGTACAACAAGGGGTACTATCTAGCTGATGGCATCTATCCGAGATGGTCGACATTTGTGAAGACCATCTGAAACCCTGTGCCAGGAGGCAAGAACGCCTGGTTTGCGAAGATTCAGGAGGCTCGCAGGAAGGATGTCGAGCGGGCATTTAGTGTGCTCCAATCTCGATTTCTTTGTTGTCCGTTCCCTGCTCGCACCTGGCGAAAGATCAAATGTGGGAGATCATGACTTGCTGTGTCATCTTGCACAACATGATCATTGAGAGCGAAAGGTGAAGAGCCGGTGTTTGACATCGAACCGTACTTCAAGCAGGGTCCTCTTGCCCAAGTTGATCATCGCCTACCGCAACCGGACTGACTACCTCAATATGCGTCAAGAGATCCGAGACCCACAGGTGCATCAAGAACTGCAACACGATTTGGTGGAGCACCTATGGAGGCTCAAGGGCGAGGCCAGGAATGGAGATGAAACTTGAGTTTTTATTTGTTAAAAGATATAATTTGTAGTGAGCTATTTTATTTATGTGATGAAACAAGCTAAAAACACGCCGAACTATGTGAGGAGCTAATTGATTCCTATTTGTTTGCAAAAATTCACGCCGAAACCCGCTGAACCGCGCCGAATATGGGCCGATTCACGTAGTTATCGAGCCGTTTTTGGACATATTTGGGCCGAAAGCTGGGCTGAATTCGGCGCATGGGGGCGACGGCTGGGTGCCGAACCGCCCCCAGCGCCGATTTTATCGCCGGCGCACCCCCTGGACACTCTTTTCCGGCGCCCTGGGGGCCGAACGGCTGGAGTGGCTCTTAGTAGGAGTATTGAACATCACAAGTCAAGAAAGTTTCGTTTATCGCGTGAATGCTACGCTGACAATCCAAGTTTGTATATCGTAGCAGACACACTAAATCCGACCCATCAAACACCCGCAGACGCGTCCATCCGGCAGGCCTCAAATAATCACTTCCACAACCAGATATCTCAATTAAGAATCCTCAAATCCATACAATTACAACATGAAATCTAATCTAAGCGAAACTCGTCCGGCTCTGCCGTGTCCATGTCATACAGCCGGCTGCACACCTTGAAGTGTTGCTCCACTCGTCGGCGAGGTAGAATAGGACATGGGACACGCACCGGCTCATGGGACTCGAGGCGCTGCCCGTCTCCCATCCCTTACTCTTCCTCGTAGGCGTCCAGAGCCTTGACGATGCCGCTTGGTTCGAGGTCGGCGATGGATCGGTCATGGTCGGAGGCCACGTCAACGACGACGCGGATACGGCACCCGGGGTAGGAGGCCATCCATTGAGGCACCGGAGAGTATGACCTCACCTTGACGACGTCTGTTGCGAGGGCCGACGCAGCCATGCACTCACTAGATGGGCCACAAATTGCCTCGTCGTCGGTGCGCCAAAGAAGGAGATGAGCGTCCACTATGGCGTTCGAACGCCGGACGAAGCGCACCACCTCTGGCGAGACAAGGAAGACATACATACGCAATATGAATTCATGGCGGATAGAGTTTGGCCGCTATCTGGCATTCTCCTCACGGGCGCGCCAGAGCGCAACACGGCATCAATTTCCTCCTCGGGCCCGACTAGGATGAGGTTCCAGTTTGCGGATCGGCTGACGGAGGACTTGGATCCGCTGCCCTCCATGCTGGAGCAGGCCGGAGATCAACAACCTAGATCTTTGATGGCGGAGTGGAGGGGAGGGGAGTGGACTGGAGTGGCTAGGATTTGGTCCGGGGAGCAAATGGTGACGATTATATGTGGGTTTTGGGTGGGCCAACATGGGCGGGCTTCGACGTGGCAGACACGCACAGGCCTCCTCATATACACTCCAAATTTAGGTTGGATATGATAGATCTCGGTCATCCCAGATGTTTCAGACCGATTTAAGGCGTTCGTCTGGGTTAAATCTTTTTGACCTACGATTGATCAGACCTTCAGCAATAATGGTTTGAGGCGTACATACTGTACATGCTCTCGACTCTTATATTATGAGATGGAGAGAGTACACTGTATACTGGAACTTGATTATTATTTTTTGAAAAAGGAAATATATTAATATCGTGAAGATACCAATTACACCCAGTATCTGCACCAACAAGAAGTCACAGAGACATCCAGAGTGCACGCAGCGTGAAAAGAAAAGAAAAGAAATTCGTTTTTGAAAAAAGGCCTCGCCACAGTGATCAACTCCTCTCAGCTGCAACACACGAATCACCACCAAAGACAACACCCAGGAAAACATAAAAGGTCTTCAAAAGCAATGCATTCCAGAAGGAAATCGTGCACAAGTATCGTCGTCGCCCGATCCAAGATCATAGGTATTCACCCTGGAGAAAGACCGAGCTCTCAAAACAATACCTTCAACAAGGCAATTGCCAGACACAACCAATAAAGCCCAGACCTTAGGTTTTCACCCTGAAAGTCACGACTCGACACCTGAGGAGCACCACCAAAAATAAAATTCTCCAGTGTTGTCGCCCCCACTTGACACTGCTGCTACTGAAAGTTACCAAACATCTGGCTAACTCCATCGCCTTCAAGGCCCCCCTCCACCTTACTGATCCTCCGATCTCAGCCATCAAGACTTTCTCCAACACTGTCTGTGCCATGGAAATCTAGATGACGACATGTCCCATGGTGTAAATAAGTAACAGAGCTTCGCACCGCACCCTCCTGGAGCAACATTGGCTGATATGGACGTGCGTGCCCGAATACTATTTGATCCAGATATGCTTGGGTAAGAACTCCGGCAGTAGTTTCGGAACACATCGACGGCCAGATCGAGGAGGACCGATCAAGCATAACGTTGCCATGATGCAATTGCACAAGGCCGCCACCACACTGTTGCCTCCACCAAACCGACGCCATCACCGTCAAGGCGGAGGTTACCGGCCTGCGCTGTCCACAGCCCGCGGCTCCAGGTGCCAAATCTGACGAAAACGGCAGCGGTCGGCCCGCCGTCACGCCACACCGGCCCACCCCGCACTCCATCGCCGTGCTCGAGCGGCAGCAGTACAACGCGTAGATGAGGAAGCAGGCCACCGGCCTGACCTGCCGGAACCGAGCAGCCCCCAAAACATTGCCGTCACCTCCATCACCAAGGGAGACTCCGCCGTGCCCGAGAACACCCCCACGACGCGAGCAAGGTCCCCGCCGCCGCCGTCGGCCGTGGCGGCTTCGCTCTGCAGCTTCCTCCGGCAATGGCGGAGAGGAGGGGTGATTTTTTTGGGGAGGGGGGGGCTAGGGGCGCTAGGATTCACGATCCGGTCGTGTTGCCCGCACGGGAGCAACATGGGGGACGTGGGCCTCCACTAGCCGATTACTTAATAAAGCAAAGTATGTTTAGACTAAAAAATAATAATGCAAAAATTGAATGATTATTATGCTGGCGGCATCCCCTCCCCCTCGTGAGACCCCGCCAGCCAGCCAGCCTCGCTGGTTGTTGTGTTACCCCACACGTCCACAACTAAAACGACAGTTGGTTGTTGTGTTGCTAGATTATTGCATGCTAGTTTCTGTTTCGGTCATGAATTATTTACTGAAACTAATCATGAACTTGCCTCTAAGGGCAATGCTATGCGTCCGTCGGGATAAACCAATAAGATCAGCCGCCTTGGCAACCGTCAGATGCCGCCCGCAGCCGTCTGATCTACCGTCCCAACCAACTGGGCGCCTCCGCAACAGCTAGCTTGTTGCGCTCATGGCTTTGCAACAAGGACCTTGTTGCCACTAGTAGAAAACGGGGCTATCGTTCGGGCCTGGCCAGCCCATTAGTCCCGGTTCTTCAAGAACCGGGACCCATGGGGGGTATTAGACCCGTTTCATGAGCCTGTGGGGCCGGCCGGGCCTCGTGGGCATTGGTCCCGGTTCGTGTGGAACCATTTGTCCCGGTACAAGCCACGAACCGGGACCAATGGCCCTCGCTCCTGGCCTACAACCATTGGTCCCGGTTCGTGGCTTGAACCGGGACAGAAGGGTGGGATTTAGTCCCAGTTCATGCCACGGACCGGGACAAATAACTTGCCTATATATACTCACCGCCGCGGCAGAGCACTCCACAGTGTTCTGTTTTTTCAATCCGGCGAGGAGAGGGCATTTGGGTGCTCTAGTTCACCTCCTATGCACATGAGGTGTTCGATGAAATGCCCGAGCCACACTAGTTAAGCTTTCTCCTCTCGAAGCTCGACCTCGGAGCTCCATTTTATTCGAGATTTGTCTAGATTTAGCGGTCCGTCACGCCCTGTCCCCGTTTTCGCCGCCGTTGATCGCCCGCGCCGATCTCGTCGCTGGCACCACCGTGGTGAGCCTCTTGTTGATTTTCTTACTTTAGATAGATATTTGTTTGATTTTCTTACTTTTGACACACATAATTATATATAATGCACGCAGATGAACCGGCAATGGATGTATGGTGACAGACATACCTCCGAGTACATTAAGGGCGTGCATAATTTTCTCGAAGTGGCTGAGGCAAACAAGCAGAATGGTTTTATGTGTTGTCCATGCACTAAATGTGGGAATACGAAGTCTTACTCTGACCGGAAAATTCTTCACACCCACCTGCTTTACAAGGGTTTCATGCCACACTATAATGTTTGGACGAGGCACGGAGAAATAGGGGTTATGATGGAAGACGGCGAAGAAGAAGAGGACGATGACAACTATGTGCCCCTGAATATGGTGATGTTGCAACGGGAGAGCTGCTGAAGATCAAGAGGAACCAGACGATGTGCCCGATGATCTTTGCAGAACGGGGAAGCTGCTGAAGATCAAGAGGAACCAGACGATGTGCCCGATGATGATCTCCGCCGGGTCATTGTCGATGCAAGGACGCAATGTGAAAGTCAAAAGGAGAAGCTGAAGTTCGATTGCATGTTAGAGGATCACAAAAAAGGGTTGTACCCCAATTGCGAAGATGGCAACACAAAGCTGGGTACCGTACTGGAATTGCTGCAGTGGAAGACAGAGAATGCTGTGCCTGACAAAGAATTTGAGAAGCTACTGAAAATATTGAAGAAGAAGCTTCCAAAGGATAATGAATTGCCTGATAGTACGTACGCAACAAAGAAGGTCGTATGCCCTCTAGGATTGGAGGTGCAGAAGATACATGCATGCCTAATGACTGCATCCTCTACCGCGGTGCGTACGAGGATTTGAACGCATGCCCGGTATGCGGTGCATTGCGGTATAAGATCAGACGAGATGACCCTGGTGATGTTGACGATGAGCCCCGCAGGAAGAGAGTTCCTGCGAAGATGAAGTGGTATGCTCCTATAATACCACGGTTGAAACGACTGTTCAGAAACAAAGAGCATGCCAAGTTGATGCGATGGCATAGTGAGGACCGTAAGAAAGAGCCGGAAGTTGAGAGCACCCGCTGACGGGTCGTAGTGGAGAAAAATCGAGAGAGAGTTCTGGGCTGAGTTTGCACATGACCCAAGGAACGTATGATTTGGTTTAAGCGCGGATGGCATTAATCCTTTCTGGGAGTAGAGCAGCAATCACAGCACCTGGCCCGTGACTCTATGTATGTATAACCTTCCTCCTTGGATGTGCATGAAGCGGAAGTTCATTATGATGCCAGTTCTCATCCAAGGCCCTAATTAAGCAACCCGGTAACAACATTTATGTGTACCTAAGGCCATTAGTTGAAGAACTTTTACATCTGCGGAATGGAAACGGTGTACGTACGTGTGTGGGATGAGCACAGACAGGAGGAATTTAACCTGCACGCGTTGCTGTTTGTAACCATCAACGATTGATCCGCTCTCAGTAACCTTTCAGGACAGACAAACAAGGGATACCACACATGCACGCATTGTTTAGCCGACACCGAAAGTATATACAGGAAGCTGCAGGAAGAATGTGTACCAGGCCATCGTCGATTTCTTCCGACCAACCATCAATGTCGACAGAAAGGCAAGCATTTCAAAGGCAAGGCAGATCACCGGAAGAAGCCCGCCATGCGTATCGGTGATCACGTACTTGCTATGGTCAATGATTTACACGTAATCTTTGGAAAGGGTCCTGGCGGACTAGCTGTTCCGAGTGACGCTGAGGGACACGCACCCATGTGGAAGAAAAATCTATATTTTGGGACCTACCCTACTGTGAAGACCTAGAGGTCCGCTCTTCGATCGACGTGATGCACGTGACGAAGAACCTTTGCGTGAACCTGCTAGGCTTCTTGGGCGTGTATGGGAAGACAAAAGATACAGCTGAGGCACGGGAGGACCTGTAACGTTTGCACAAAAAAAATGGCATGCCTCCAAAGCAGTATGAAGGTCCTGCCAACAACGCTCTTACCAAAGAAGAGAAGGAAATCTTCTTTGAATGCCTGCTTAGTATGAAGGTCCCGACCGGCTTCTCGTCGAATATAAAGGAAATAATAAATATGGCAGAGAAAAAGTTTCAGAACCTAAAGTCTCATGACTGCCACGTGATTATGACGCAACTGCTTCCAGTTGCATTGAGGGGGCTTCTACCGGAAAACGTCCGATTAGCCATTGTGAAGCTATGTGTATTCCTTAATGCAATCTCTCAGAAGGTGATCGATCCAGAAATCATACCAAGGCTAAGGAGTGATGTAGTGCAATGTCTTGTCAGTTTCGAGCTGGTGTTCCCACCATCCTTCTTCAATATCATGACGCACGTCCTAGTTCATCTAGTTGACGAGATTGTCATTCTGGGCCCGTATTTCTACACAATATGTACCCCTTTGAGAGGTTCATGGGAGTCCTAAAGAAATATGTCCAGAATCAAGCGCTTAGGCCAGAAGGAAGCATCTCCATGGGCCATCAAATAGAGGATGTCATTGGGTTTTGTGTTGACTTCATTCCTGGCCTTAAGAAGATAGGTCTTCCTAAATCGCGGTATGAGGGGAGACTGACTGGAAAAGGCACGCTTGAAGGGGAGACAATAATATGCAGGGATGGATATTCTTGGTCTCAAGCACACTACACAGTTCTACATAACTCTACCTTGGTGACCCCTTATGTTGATGAACACAAGAACAGTCTGCGCTTCAAACACCCAGAGCAGTGCGACGACTGGATTACATGTGAACACATCAGACTTTCAGCAGTTGGTTGGAAACACGTCTCAGAGGTGAAACACTGTTTGTGAGGAGTTGTACTCGTTGTCCAGGGGACCATCTTCTACTGTAATGATTTGGAAAGGATACGAGATAAATGAGAATACATTTTACACGATCGCCCAAGATCAAAAGAGCACCAACCAAAACAGCGGTGTCCGCTTTGATGCAGCCACCGAGAGGGGAAAGGACACACATTATGGTTACATAGTGGACACATGGGAACTTGACTATGGAGTATATTTTAAGGTCCCTTTTTTAAATGCAACTGGGTCAATCTGTCAGGAGGCGGGGTACAGGTGGACCCACAGTACGGAACGACAATAGTGGATCTGAACAATCTTGGTTACACTGACGAACCGTTCGTCCTAGCCAATGATGTGGCACAAGTTATCTATGTGAAGGACATGTCTACCAAACCGAGAAAAAGAAAAAATAAGGAAGCGAATACATCATACAATGAGCCAAAGCGCCACATAGTTCTTTCAGGAAAAAGGGACATCGTAGGAGTGGAGGGCAAGACAGACATGTCCGAAGATTATGAAAAGTTTCATGAAATTCCTCCCTTCAAATTCAAGGCTGACCCAAGCATCCTGATAAATGATGAAGATTATCCATGGTTACGGCGCAATAAGGAAAGGACACAAGCGAAGAAAAAGTGAATACTTTGTCCACAACTATTATAATGATACCATGACAACTTTCAACCTTTTCCTAGTTCATTTGAAATGCCTATTGTAACAGACAAGTTTCGTATGAAATCCTGATATTTCGAAAGAGATTGTCCGTTTTGTACATGAAGTGCATCCAGTTTTTTCCGTAACCCACTATGTGGATGAAATGATGATACCATGCCAACTTCCAACCTTTTCAGAGTTCATTTGAAATGCTTTTCAATTTCAGGGTCTTATAGCTCAAAATAATCAGTAAATGCATGAAAAATAACAAATGAAGTCAGAAAGGGTTGAAAATTGATGATGTGGCTTTGAATGGTGCATTTTGAACACACAAAAAGTCAGGAGTTCAAATAAGTTAAAAAAATGAAATCCCTGTGTAACAGATGAGTTTCCGTATGAAACCCTGATACTTCGAAAGAGATTGTCCATTATGTACACGAAGTGTATCCAGTTTTTCCCATAGCCCTCTCAACTCTTTAGCACATGATATGTGGGTGAAATGATGATACCATGCCAATTTTCAACCTTTTCAGAGTTCATTTGAAATGCTTTTCAGTTTCAAGGTCTTATAGCTAAAAAACCAGTAAATGCTTTTATAAAACTCTAATAGCAAAAGGAATCAACTAAAAAGCTTTTATAAACCTCTAGTATTTTTTAAACTAAAATTATATAAAATTTATGCAACTAAAATTATCAAAGTATTTTCTGTTCAAAACATGAAAAGCAGAAATAATTATCATTAAGAATTTTTTGTTAGAAACTTTAGTAGCAAAAAGAATTGTCATAAAGATTATAATTATTCCGAGCTAAAAGAAAAAGAATAAAAAATAAAGCAAAAATCAAAAAAATAGTAATTCAAAAAAAAATACTGGAAAAAAAATAAAAAAATGCCGCGTAATGGGCCACACGGCCTGCATACGACTAGAAACCCATCTGTACATGGGCCAGGATGCAGGCTCGCAGGCCCAATAGGCCCAACACGGCAGTGACAAGGGTAGGCAACTGATGCGTGCATATTAGAGAGAGCTCAGCACCTGAGCTGTAACGCAACTTATAAACAGGTGCTGACCTTTCTCAGCTAGCGAGGTGGGACTAAACTTCCCACCGCACCGCGTTGTGCGAGGCCTTTAGTCCCGGTTGGTGGCACCAACCGGGACCAAAGGAATGCGTGGTCCCGGTTGGTGGCACAAACCGTACCAATGCCCCCTTTAGTCCCGGTTGGTGGCACCAACCGGGACCAAAGGCCTAAAGGACGCATTAGTCCCGGTTTGTCTCACGAACCGGGACCAATGCGTCGTCTATATAACTGGCACTCGTCAAAATTTCGTTCAGTTCGTTCTTCCCCGCCCCGACGCCACCAGGCTGCCCGTCTCCGCCTCGCCATCCCGTTGCCCAGCCGTCCCGTCTCGCCCGACGCCGTCGGCGCCCGTGCTTCACGATGCCGCCCGGCCCCTGCCCGTCGCCGCCCGCCTCGCCGCCTCACCGTCGACCGTCGCCGCGCCGCCCCTCACGCACCGTCGCCGTCGCCGTCCCCTGCCCGTCGCCCTCGCCGCGCCCCTCACGCCGTCGCCATCCCGTGAGGTTGAATTTTGCTAATTTAATTTGATGTGTAGTTAATTTAGATGTGTAGTAATTTAGATGTGTAGTTAATTGAGTTAGATTTTGTTAGATTTTTTGTATTTCATAGATTTTTTTTGTTAGATGTGTAGTTCATAGATTTTTTTGGTTAGATTTTTGTTCATATTGTGTTAGATTTTTTTCTGTTAATAGATTTTTTTGGTGATATTATTGTTGAACATGCATGTTTGTATGTTCATATATATGCAAAGATCGAATATGTCAATTTTTTTGATTTTTTTTCTGTTCATAGAATTTTATGATTTTTTTCTGTTGTAATTTTGTTCATAGAATTTTAATGATTTTTGTTCATAGAATTTTCTTTGTCAATTTATGTATATGTTCATATTGTGTATGTATAGGAAAATTGTGTATGATCAAAGTCATTTATGAATATGTTCATATTTAGAAGAGAGGAAAAAGGAAAATAAGAAGAGAAAGTGTTTAATATAATTAATTAGAAAAATAATAGAACTATAGTTAAACTAGTTTATTTTTAGTAAGTACTACTTTATTTTATTTATAGTAAGTGCTTAATATATAGTTGAACAAGTTAGTTGATTTAATAAACTACTTTATTTTACTATAGAAGTAGTTTATTTTTAGTAAGTACTACTTTATTTATTTATAGTAAGTGCTTAGTAGTTGAACTAGTTGAATTAATTAATAAAACTACTTTATTTTACAATATATAGAAGTAGTTCCCACATCGATGTCGACGATGCCTATCCCGCATCCTCGTCGTCGACTCGGCGGTGGATGCCTGCTTGATCAGGGCCATGTCCGGAACTGGGCTCCGCCGGGCTGGTATTGGGAGATGCTACCTTCCGGGGGGCGTAGGTTGGTGAGGAGCCAGCCCGTTGTTGACCCGATCCTTGTTTGGTGGAGGTCGCGTGGGCCAGTGACTGTGCCGAGGCTTCCGGACACCGCGGAGGTAGTACGTCACCGTGTCAGCGAGGAGGACGAGCACGTCCGTCGCTACATGGTTGCATTGGAGGGCAGGTTCGACAATACCTGGCAGGTTCTTCAGGGATCTCACTGGAGCTATGATCCTGTGATGGTTCCTTATCTTTGAGTGTCCACCGCCTGCGATTTATACCCGTCGGGCGCTACGGTTCTAGCTGTATTAGCGATGCTATATGTATGATAGTATTCGAGGAGTATTAGTGATAATATTCGATGATGTACGGACACAAGAGATGATGTACTTTTGCTTATAATTGAATGCATGCTAATTTGAATACTACTTTATTGCTTATTGAATTCTCATATTGGAAAAGTACTCCTACTTTGAATGCTAAAATTGGAGAGCACTCTATGCAGAAATCTAGGAGCCCCCTCCATCATCCACGCCGTCGTGGGGGTAGCTTCTCCTTCATTCCCGTGTGCTAGAAAATTTGGTGTAATAATGCACTCGGGAATGAAAGGAGGAGCTACCATCACCGATAGTCAACCCGTGATTAATAATAATTATCTAATTTAGGTTTTTAGTACATATATTTAATTGTACAAGTTTAATATTTGAATTATGAACATAGGCTGGAAATGTCGTACTCGGACGATGAAAACTGCCCGGGGGAGTGCGACTGGTGCCACGACGACTGAGGTATGTGCGGCAGGTTCCTTGAGCTGGACGAAGATCGGCGCTTCAGCATTAAGCTCGAGGAGACCTTCGATGTTCATACGGTACGCAACGACGATGATAGTTTTTTTCGTAATTAAGCATGACTTCAACTATTTTAACGTGTATTTTCATCTTTTCCAATTCGACTAGCTTATGCCATGCTATGCAAGACGCTATGTCTTGGAGAGGATGGGTTTTGAAGACCATGAAAATATGGAAATCAAAAAAGTTCACCGAAGGACCCATCATGGTGTGGATTTTGAAGTAAAGCTGTACAGTGCTGAGAGTGTAACCCATTTTGGTTGCAAGAATTGGGAAGCACTTTGCAAGATGTATGGTTTTGATGAGGGTATGCTTGTCACCATGGATCTTGGTGATCCTACAATTGAGCAAGACAATATGGACATTTGGGTCCTTGTGGATACACTTCCAATTCTTCCCCATGTGAGTTTCTCAAACATAGTTATTAAGTAATTTATATTGTTTATTTCAAAATAGTTGACAGCTTATTTCCATTGACAACTTATTTTCATTCTTCAAAGAATGTGCGGAAGATGGTAGACAAAATCCACTGCACCGATGGCTCCGAATTAACTTATAAGGAGAAAAATCATCTGATCGCATTTTGTACTGATTTTGAGAATTACAATATCTACAATCGAACTCATCAACATTATGGTCAAGACGTGCCACTAGTGCACGTGTTGAACTACGGTAACTACCATGGAGATATCCTGGTAAGATTTTTTACTATTACGACATCCGTGCATCTTTTTGCATACTTCTAAAACTAGTACATCATTGCTAGCTACAAAGTTATTACTATGTTTTTCAACAGATAACCCCGAATGATTGTGTGCCTCATCTGATGTATAAGCACGGTCGCCTTGATGTTTTGAACATACAACCAGGTCGTCCTACAAATCTCAACTGTCCATACCGGATTTCTAAAAGAATTGGAGACATGACAATCAAAGAATGGAAAAAATGTATGGACAGTCGTAAGGAGCTTCTTGGATGCAAAAGGAAGCGAAGCGCAAAAATTGAAGACAAGATGATCTCCATTCTTCATAATGGAGAGTCAGGGTCTATATTGTCTTATGCTATTTTACCTTAAGGGTGTTTAGGTCCTACCTGATACTGATGATCATGTGCTAAGAATAATTATGTAGGGTTGGGTTCGATGACTATGAGAATGATGATCGTATGACTTGTTATTAATAACGAGTAGAAGTGGTATGATGATGCATGATTAATAGGACTTGTTATTATATATGATGATGTATGATGCAAGCATGAGTTATTATATATCAGCGGGTGAAATGAACATAGCAGTAGTGTTGGTAAACCAAGGACCAAGATATAAGAGAGGACACTTCTCTCTATTAGCTAGCTAATAACAACCTAAATTAACCCCCAAAACCCCTAAACTAACCACTTTAAAAAAAGAAAAACCTCAGCTCCAGCCAGCTGCTGACGCGTGGAAGCCTTTTGGTCCCAGTTTATGTCACCAACCGGGACCAAAGGCCCCCTTGCCTGGGCTGCCCGCAATGGCCACGTGGAGACCCATCTGTCCTGGTTCA
Source organism: Aegilops bicornis (assembly GCA_021605145.1). Lineage (NCBI taxonomy): Eukaryota > Viridiplantae > Streptophyta > Magnoliopsida > Poales > Poaceae > Aegilops > Aegilops bicornis. The sequence continues at coordinate 685,357,902 of CM038674.1, forward strand.
TGTAAGAACCGGGACTAAAGAGGAGGGCATTAGTACCGACCTTTTAGTCCCGGTTCTTAAACTGGGACAAAAGGCCCTTACGAACCGGGACAAATGCCCTGTTTTCTACTCCCTCCGTCCGAAAATACTTGTCATCAAAATGGATAAAAAAAGATGTATCTAGAACACCCACTTACATCCTACAGGTTTGCACCTATAAGGACGGTCAGTGATTTCCCAGGTCCCGTTAGCTAAGATGGAATCCATCTCGCTACGAACAGCTTCCTTCCAAAGAGTCAAGATCGGAGATGCATAGGCTTCTAAAATAGTCCTGGGTGTGTCATCCACGAGGTACACAATGAAATCATCACCAAAGGACTTTACAGTCCTCTGTCTCTTACTCCTCACAGGAGTTCCATTGTCACCCTCAACAGGATTCTCAACGTGTTCCATCGCAATGGTGGGTTCAGGAATTTCAGCGAATTCATCACTATTGATGGAGTAGATATCTCCTGATTTGATGAACTCGACATATCCTTCATAGGAAATATGTCCTCAAAGAAAGTTGCATCATTCGACTCCATAATCGTACCAACATGCATGTCGGATACCTGATTTTATTATCAAAAATCTATAGCTGATGCTATGAAAAGCATAGCCCAGAAGAACATAGTCCACAGTTTTTGGTCCAAGCTTGCGCTTCTTGGGAATTGGTATATTAACTTTCGCCAAACAACCCCAAGTACGTAGGTAAGAGAGTTTCAACCTTTTCCTTTCCCATTCCTCAAATGGAGTCATGGTCTTATGCTTTGTGGGAACTCGGTTTAGGACATGACACACACGATCATTAGCGCCTCCCCACCATTCCTTGGATAGACCGAAGTGTCTAACATGGTGTTAACCATATCAGTTAGAGTTCGGTTCTTTCTTTCGGCTACCCCATTTGACTGGGGTGAGTAGGGAGGCGTCCTCTCATGGATTATACCATGTTCCGCACAAAACAGATCAAATTCATTGGAAAAATACTCTCCACCACGATCGGACCTAAGCCGTTTAATTTTCCGATCAAGTTGGTTCTCTGCCTCAGCTTTATAACTTTTGAAGAAAGTTAAAGCCTCATCTTTTGATTTCATAAGATACACATAACAATATCTAGTGGAGTCATCAATCAACGTCATGAAGTATCTCTTTCCACCTTTTGTCAGCACGCCATTCATTTCACAAAAATCAGAATGTATAAGCTCTAGTGGCGCCAAGTCTCTTGCCTCTGCAGTCTTATGGGACTTGCGAGGTTGCTTAGCTTGCACACATACTTGGCACTTGGAGCCTTTGACAGTAGATATTTTCGGAATTAAATTCATATTGGCTAGCCGCGTCATGCAACCAAAGTTAATATGACAAAGTCGTGAATGCCAAATATCCGACTCATTATTGTGGCAAACATTATTAATAACTTTAGTGCAAATATCTGACAAAGATAGGCGGAACAAGCCTCCGCACTCATAGCCTTCTCCAACAAATTGTCCACACTTAGAAATTACAACTTTGTTGGATTCGAAAACCAACTTAAAACCATCTCGACATAAACGGGAACCGCTAACGAGATTTTTATTGATGGACGGCACATGATGAACGTTCTTCAGATGCACGGTCTTCCCCGAAGTAAACTTCAGATCGACCGTACCAACACCTCGAATGATGGCATGTGACCCGTTCCCCATCAGCACGGGTAAAGTCCCTGTTGCCTGGTAAGAAGAAAACATGGAGGCATCAGCACAAACATGTACATTGGCACCGGTATCAATTAACCAATAAGGAGATTGGAATCTTTGAAAGGATGGTAGGAAAAATACCGTACCCTGATTCCTTCATATCAGTATCACCGATGACAACATTAGTGGACTTGCCGCTCTTCTCATGTTCACGCTCCTCAAAGCGGTTAGGACACTTCGGAGCCCAGTGCTTAGGATCACCACAGACATGGCAAAGTCCCTTCCCCTTCTTATGAGAATTCTTCTTGAAGTTGGTAGAATGTGATGGCTTGTTCTTTGTATCAAACTTGCCTTTGCCCCAAGTTTTATTCTTGTTGTTTTTGAACTTGTTGGGCTGGAAGTTCTTCTTCTGTACCATGTGGGCACTAGAAGCTCCCTCAGCAACTCGAGCACGTGTGTCTTTTTCTCTCGCCTTCTCTTCAACATCAAGAGTACCAATGAGATCCGCAACGGAAAACTCCTGTCTCTTGTGTTTCAGGGAAGTAGCAAAATTGTTCCACGAAGGTGGAAGCTTGGCAATGATGCCTCCGGCAACAAATTTGTCCGGCAACACACACTTGAAGTGCTCAAGTTCTTTTGCGAGCGATCAGATCTCATGAGCCTCGCTGTACAACAGGCGCTCATCAGTCTTCTTGTAGTCATAGAATTGCTCCATGACGTACAACTCGCTACCGGCGTCCGAGGCACCAAAATTGGCCTCGAGCGCAGCCCACATGTCATTGCCGTTGTCAAACGACATATACGAATCCACAATGGAATCATCAAGAACACCCAGAAGAGCGCCTTTGAAGAGAGTATCGATCTTCTCAAAAGCTTCCAGGCTCTTTGGATTAAGATCGCCTCGGGCTTGCCCTTAATGGCGCCATAGCAGCCCATGGTCCAAAACCGGTGGACTGCTCTCATGCGCCACCTCTTATATTGCGCCTTAAAGGCAAAGGCGGCTTCAGACAAGAGCAAAACCACTCGGAGTAAATTGCCTATAATCAGGTTTTGGATTGTTGGAAATATGAGCAAATTACTACGAGATTTAATCCGAATAAATAGGAAATAGATCATGACAGCAATAGCAGAGATTAAACTAATCATGCGAACTAGCATAGCAGATGAACAGATCACATCTAGGGCACATACTAGAAACATGAATTCTACCACGGTCTCGAACAGGAAGGATAGAATCACATACGGTGCAGCGGGAGCAGCACCGCCGGCGTAGACGTTGCCGCCCATGTCGTCGAGGATGAGGTTGCCGAGGTCGGGGAAGAAATTGTCGTTCGCGAAGTCGTTGCTGCCAGCAGTCGCGCGAGTGCGCTCCCCAAAAACCTGATCGCCCCTCTCCCGTACAGGATCACGAGAGGCGGGGTTCCGGAGGCCTGCTGTCCCTTCTCCCGGTGCACGCCGAAAGGAGGGATGGAGAAGACTTGCTTGGCAGCGCAATGATCTGGCGTGCATAGCTCTGTCCTCGGCTCGGCTCAATCCCGCAACCCGCGGCGCGTCGTGGGGAGGCGTGGCGTGGCGAGGCGAGCAAGGAGGAGGAGCGCGCGTGTAGGTCTCCTCTTCTCATGCTCATACAAGTGGTAGAAGAGCTCACCTTATAAAGAGGTGCAACTCTCTCTCAACTTATGAGGCGGGACTAAACTTTAGCCTCACTCACTCCACTCACATGTGTGCATGAATGGGCCAAGAGAATTTCAGAATTTTAGTTGGGCTTTGGGCCAAAAGCCCACTAGCAAATTCCAACACCACCAACCAACACCACAGTCGTACAGGTACAGGTGTAGTAACCTGGAACAAAAAGGAGGGAGTGAATTGCAAAAAACCACTACATTTGAAGTTCTCATTCGGAATTGCCACCACATTTCTTGAGCGCCCCAAAAATCTATCTCTTTTCTTGTTAATTTTCTCAATAAACACTGATGACCGATTTGGGCCAAATTAATCCGATTTCTGACAGTAGGGGCCCGCTTGTAACTGCTAACATGGCATAAAACGGTCAACACCATCTGTTGACCGTCAAATTAGACATGGGGCACACCAATTTGTGGCATTTCCAGAGGCACCTTGTGTGCAGGTGCAGTGCACCGCCGGAGCATGAGGCCATGGCACCAGGAGTGCGGCGATGAGGACCTGCTCATCATACCCGGCGCTCCGGTGGGCTTGACCACTGTCGGTGTCAAAACCGGCGGATCTCTGGTAGGGGGTCCCGAACTGTGCGTCTAAGGCTAATGGTGAAGGGAATATGCCCTAGAGGCAATAATAAAGTTATTATTTATTTGCTCATATCATTATAAATGTTTATTATTCATGCTAGAATTGTATTAACCGGAAACATGATACATGTGTGAATACATAGACAAACTTAATATCACTAGTATGCGTCTACTTGACTAGCTCATTAATCAAACATGGTTATGTTTCCTAACCATAGACATGTGTTGTCATTTGATTAACGGAATCACATCATTAGGAGAATAATGTGATTGACTTGACCCATTCCGTTAGCTTAGCACTTTATCGTTTAGTATGTTGCTATTGCTTTCTTCATGACTTATACAAGTTCCTATAACTATGAGATTATGCAACTCCCATTTACTGGAGGAACACTTTGTATGCTACCAAACATCACAACGTAACAAGGTGATTATAAAGGAGCTCTACAGGTGTCTCCAAAGGTACATGTTGAGTTGGCGTATTTCGAGATTAGGTTTTGTCACTCCGATTGTCGGAGAGGTATCTCTGGGCCCTCTCGGTAATGCACATCACTATAAGCCTTGCAAGCAATGTAGCTAATGAGTTAGTTACGGAATGATGCATTACGTAACGAGTAAAGAGACTTCCAGGTAACGAGATTGAACTAGGTATTAGGATACCGACGATCGAATCTCGGGCAAGTAACATACCAATGACAAAGGGAACAATGTATGTTGTTATGCGATACAAGTCATACTGCTTACCAGCATGTCATACTTTGGTTCGGCGGTATTGTTGGATGAAGTGGCCCGGACCGACATTACGCGTACACTTATGCGAGACTGGTTCTACTGACGTGCTTTGCACACAGGTGGCTGGCGGGTGTCTGTTTCTCCAACTTTAGTTGAACCGAGTGTGGCTACACCCGGTCCTTGCGAAGGTTAAAACATCACTAACTTGACGAGCTATCGTTGTGGTTTTGATGCGTAGGTAAGAACGGTTCTTGCTCAGCCCGTAGCAGCCACGTAAAATTTGCAACAACAAAGTAGATGACGTCTAACTTGTTTTTGCAGGACATGTTGGGATGTGATATGGTCAAGACGTGATGCTATATTTTATTGTATGAGATGACCATGTTTTGTAACCGAATTTATCGGCAACTGGCAGGAGCCATATGGTTGTCGCTTTATTGTATGAAATGCAAACGCCCTGTAATTGCTTTACTTTGTCACTAAGCGGTAGCGATAGTCGTAGAAGCAATAGATGGCGTAAACGACAACGATGCTACGATGGAGATCAAGGTGTCGTGCCGGGGATGATGGTGATCACGACGGTGCTTTGGAGATGGAGATCACAAGCACAAGATGATAATGGCCATATCATATCACTTATATTGATTGCATGTGATGTTTATCCTTTATGCATCTTATCTTGCCTTGATTGACGGTAGCATTTTAAGATGATCTCTCACTAATTATCAAGAAGTGTTCTCCCTGAGTATGCACCGTTGCTAAAGTTCTTCGTCTTTGAGACACCACGTGATGATCGGGTGTGATAGGCTCTACGTTCAAATACAACGGGTGCAAAACAGTTGCACACGCAGAATACTTAGGTTAAACTTGACGAGCCTAGCATATACAGATATGGCCTCGGAACACGGAGACCGAAAGGTCGAACGTGAATCATATAGTAGATATGATCAACATAGTGATGTTCACCATTGAAAACTACTCCATCTCACGTGATGATCGGACATGGTTTAGTTGATTTGGATCACGTGATCACTTAGATGACTAGAGAGATGTATGTCTAAGTGGGAGTTCTTTAGTAATATGATTAATTGAACTTAAATTTATCATGAACTTAGTACGTGATAGTTGCTTGTGTATGTTTGTTGTAGATAGATGGCTCGTGCTGTTGTTCCATTGAATTTTAATGCGTTCCTTGAGAAAGCTAAGTTGAAAGATGATGGTAGCAATTACACGGACTGGGTCCGTAACTTGAGGATTATCCTCATTGCTGCACAAAAGAAGTACGTCCTGGAAGCACCGTTGGGTGCCAGGCCTGCTGCAGATGCAACTGACAACGTCAAGAACGTCTGGCAAAGCAAAGCTGATGACTACTCGATAGTTCAGTGTGCCATGCTTTACGGCTTAGAACCGGGACTTCAACGACATTTTGAACGTCATGGAGCATATGAGATGTTCCAGGAGTTGAAGTTAATATTTCAAGCAAATGCCCGGATTGAGAGATATGAAGTCTCCAATAAGTTCTATAGCTGTAAGATGGAGGAGAATATATCTGTCAGTGAACATATAGACAAAATGTCTGGGTATAATAATCACTTGATTCAACTGGGAGTTAATCTTCCTGATGATAGTGTCATTGACAGAATTCTTCAATCACTGCCACCAAGCTACAAGAGCTTCGTGATGAACTATAATATGCAAGGGATGGACAAGACTATTCCCGAGCTCTTCGCAATGCTAAAGGCTGGGGAGGTAAAAATCAAGAAGGAGCATCAAGTGTTGATGGTCAATAAGACCACCGGTTTCAAGAAAAAGGGTAAAGGGAAGAAGAAGGGGAACTTCAATAAGAACAACAAGCAAGTTGCTACTCAAAAGAAGAAACCCAAATCTGGACCTAAGCCTGAGATTGAGTGCTTCTACTGCAAGCAGGCTGGATGAAGCGGAACTGCCCCAAGTATTTGGCGGATAAGAAGGATGGCAAGGTGAACAAAGGTATATGTGATATACATGTTATTGATGTGTACCTTACTAATGCTCGCAGTAGCACTGGTATTTGATACTGGTTCTGTTGCTAATATTTGCAACTCAAACAGGGACTACGGATTGCCAAGATTGGCTAAGGACGAGGTGACGATGCGCGTGGGAAATGGTTCCAAAGTCGATGTGATCGCGGTCGGCACGCTACCTCTACATCTACCATCGGGATTAGTTTTAGACCTGAATAATTGTTATTTGGTGCCAGCGTTGAGCATGAACATTATATCTGGATCTTGTTTGATGTGAGACGGTTATTCATTTAAATCAGAGAATAATGGTTGTTCTATTTATATGAGTAATATCTTTTATGGTCATGCACCCTTGAAGAGTGGTCTATTTTTATTACATCTCGATAGTAGTGATACACATATTCATAATGTTGAAGCCAAAAGATGCAGAGTTGATAATGATAGTGCAACTTATTTGTGGCACAGCCGTTTGGGTCATATTGGTGTAAAGCGCATGAAGAAACTCCATACTGATGGACTTCTGGAATCACTTGATTATGAATCACTTGGTACTTGCGAACCGTGCCTCATGGGCAAGATGACTAAAACGCCGTTCTCCGGACCTATGGAGCGAGCAACTGATTTGTTGGAAATCATACATACTGATGTATGTGGTCCAATGAATAATGAGGCTTGATAACCCACAAGTATAGGGGATCGCAACAGTTTTCGAGGGTAGAGTATTCAACCCAAATTAATTGATTTGACACAAGGGGAGCCAAAGAATATTCTCAAGTATTAGCAGCTGAGTTGTCAATTCAACCACACATGGAAACTTAGTATCTGCAGCAAAGTGTTTAGTAGCAAAGTAATATGATAGTGCTGGTAACGGTAACAAAAGTAAATACAATAAAAGTAATGTTTTTGGTATTTTGTAGTGATTGTAACAGTAGCGACGGAAAAGTAAATAAGGAAGAACCAGTATATGGAAAACTGATAGGCACCGGATTACTGATGGATAATTATGCCGGATGCGGTTCGTCATGTAACAGTCATAACATAGGGTGACACAGAACTAGCTCCAATTCATCAATGTAATGTAGGCATGTATTCCGTATATAGTCATACGTGCTTATGGAAAAGAACTTGCATGACATCTTTTGTCCTACCCTCCCGTGGCAGCGGCGTCCTATTGGAAACTAAGGGATATTAAGGCCTCCTTTTAATAGAGAACCGGAACAAAGCATTAGCACATAGTGAATACATGAACTCCTCAAACTATGGTCATCACCGGGAGTGGTCCCGATTATTGTCACTTCGGGGTTGCCGGATCATAACACACAGTAGGTGACTATAGACTTGCAAGATAGGATCTAGAACACACATATATTCATGAAAACATAATAGGTTCAGATCTGAAATCATGGCACTCGGGCCCTAGTGACAAGCATTAATCATAGCAAAGTCATAGCAACATCAATCTAAAAACATAGTGGATACTAGGGATCAAATCCTAACAAAACTAACTCGATTACATGATAAATCTCATCCAACCCATCACCGTCCAGCAAGCCTACGATGAAATTACTCACGCACGGCGGTGAGCATCATGAAATTGGTGATGGAGGATGGTTGATGATGACGCCGGCGACAAATCCCCCTCTCTGGAGCCCCGAACGGACTCCAGATCAGCCCTCCCGAGAGAGATTAGGGCTTGGCTGCGGCTCCGTATCGTAAAACACGATGATTTCTTCTCTCTGATTTTTTTTCTCCCCGAAAGCCAATATATGGAGTTGGAGTTGGCGTCGGAGGGTCTCCAGGGGGCCCTCGAGGTAGGGGCGCGCCCCAAGGGGGGCACCCTCGTGGACAGGGTGTGGCCCCCCTGGTCTTCATCTTTGGCGAGGTTTTTATTTTTATTTTTTATAAGACATCCCGTGGAGTTTCAGGTCATTCCAAGAACTTTTGTTTTCTGCACTTAAAACAACATCATGGCAATTCTGCTGAAAACAGCGTCAGTCCGGGTTAGTTCCATTCAAATCATACAAGTTAGAGTCCAAAACAAGGGCAAAAGTGTTTGGAAAAGTAGATACGACGGAGACGTATGAACTCCCCCAAGCTTAAACCCTTGCTTGTCCTCAAGCAATTCAGTTGACAAACTGAAAGAGAAAAAGAAAAACTTTTACAAACTCTGTTTGCTCTTGTTGTTGTAACATGAAAAGCCAGCATTCAAGTTTCAGCAAATATTATGAACTAACCATACTAACAATAACACATAGGTCTCACAATTACTCATATCAATAGCATAATCAGCTAGCGAGCCATAATAACAAAACTCGGATGACAACACTGTCTCAAAATAATCATAACATGATATAACAAAATGGTATCTCGCTAGCCCTTTCTGAGACCGCAAAACATAAATGCAGAGCACCTTTAAAGATCGACGACTGACTAAACATTGTAATTCATGGTAAAAGAGATCCAGTCAAGTCATACCCAATATAAACCAATTATAATGAATGCAAACGACAGTGTGCTCTCCAGCGGGTTCTTTTTAATAAGAAGGGTGATGACTCAACATGAAAGTAAATAGATAGGCCCTTCGCAGAGCGAAGCAGGGATTTGTAGAGGTGCCAGAGCTCGGTTTTGAAATAGAGATAAATTATATTTTGAGCGGCATACTTTCATTGTCAGCATGACAACTAAGAGATGACGATATCTTCCATGCGAAACAAATTATAGGCGGTTCCCAAACAGAATGGTAAAGTTTATACTCCCCCTCCTCCACAAGCATCAATCCATGGCTTGCTCGAAACAACGAGTACCTCCAACATTCAACGGGTCCCAGGGGGAGTTTTGTTTGCAATTATTTTGATTTAGTTTGCATAAAGCATGGGACTGGGCATCCCGGTGACCAGCCATTTTCTCGTGAATGAGGAGCGGAGTCCACTCCTCTTGAGAATAACCCGCCTAACACGGAAGATAAGGGCAACTCTAGTTGACATATGAGCTATTCGAGCATGCAAAACAGAATGTTTATTTGAAGGTTTAGAGTTTGGCACATACAAATTTACTTGGAACCGCAGGTAAATACCGCATATAGGTAGGTATAGTGGACTCATATGGAACAACTTTGGGGTTTAAGGAGTTTGGATGCACAAGCAGTATTCCCGCTTAGTACAATTGAAGGCTAGCAAAAGACCGAAGCGACCAACTGAGCGAGCGACAATAGTCGTAAACATGCATTAAAATTAATTTACACCGAATACAAGCATGAGTAAGATATGATCTACCATGAACATAAATATCATGAAGGCTATGTTGATTTGATTCAACTACATGCGTGAACATGTGCCAAGTCTAGTCACTCAATTCATTTAAAGGAGGATACCATCCCATCATACCACATCATAATCATTCTAATAGCATGTTGGCACGCAAGGTAAACCATTATAACTCATAGCTAATCAAGCATGGCACAAGCAACTATAATCTCTAAATGTCATTGCAAATATGTTTACTTCATAATAGCTGACTCAGGAACGATGAATCATCATATTTACAAAAACAAGAGAGGTCGAGTTCATACCAGCTTTTCTCATCCCAATAGGTCCATCATATATCATCATTATTGCCTTTCACTTGCACGACCGAATGATTTGTATAATAATAAGAGTGCACGTGCATTGGACTAAGCTGGAATCTGCAAGCATTCAACTCAAGAGAGAAGACAAGTAAATATGGGCTCTTGGTTAAATAAACAATCATGCATATAAGAGCCACTTCAACAATTTAATCATGGTCTTCTCCTACTGACCCCCAAAGAAAAGAAAAGAAATAAAAACTATTTACACGGGAAAGCTCCCAACAAGCAAAAGAAGAACGGGAAATATTTTTGGGTTTTCTTTTTAATTACTACAGCAAAGAAATAAACTACTACTATTTTTTTTGGTTTTTCTTAAGGTTTATTAAACACACAAGAAGAAAGCAGGAAAAAGAAAATAAACTAGCATGGATATTACAGTGAAAGAGTATGAGCACCGACATCTAGCAATGAGTGTGTGAACATGAATGTAATGTCGGTGAGAAATACGTACTCCCCCAAGCTTAGGCTTTTGGCCTAAGTTGGTCTATTGCCGTGATAGCTGGCGGATACCCGTAGGTGAAGTCAATCATATCATGATGCAAATGCAGCGGCTAGCCGCCTGAGCTGTAGCGTGGCGTCGAGCAGCCTCCGCTCTCCTCTCGTACTCATCTGCCTCCTCTCTGGTAATAATATATCTTCCTTTCGTCTGAGAATCAAAGAAGGCAGGAGCAGGAAGAGCAATATGGACTACATGTCGTTTGTTAAAGATTAGTCAATACTGGAGAGGTGGTTCAGTCCTCTCAATAAACTGGTGGGAAACCATAGAATCAAAATCTAAATAAGTAGGGGGTAACTCCATATCACCCTCACGAATGTCTATCTCAAGAAGATTAGCTAAGCGGGTTGCATAAATTCCTTCAAAGAAATCTCCGTTATGTCTATTATGATGCAACCTACGAGCTACAATGGCTCCCATATGATAAGATTGGTCTCCTAACACAGCACTTCTGAGAATGCTGAGATCAGGGGCACACATGTGACATGCTTCATCCTTAGCATTTATGCATCTACCTCTGAAGAGAGCAAAATAATGTATAGCAGGAAAGTGAATGCTCCCTATAGTGGCTTGTGTTATATCTCTAGATTCCCCACAGTTATTCTAGCAAGAAAGTCTCTATATTCAGATTTAGGGGGATCCACGAAACTACCCCAAGATGGAAGTTTGCAAGCGAAGTGAAATCCTCTAAGTCCATGGTATAAGATTTGTCATAAAGGTCAAACATGACTGAAGGAGAATTACGCGAAGATGAAAACTCAAACCTCCTCACAAATGAACTTGTGAGATCATGATACTGGGGGCATTTGTCAGCTTCAAAGTCCTCAAGGCCGGCGTTACGCAAATATGCGCTAAATTTTTCTTTGATTCCTTCTTGATTCATAAAATTTTCGGAAGGCCATTCACTAGGCCTCAAAGGAGCGTCTCTTGGTGGTTCCTCGTCAGCATCACGCATTGCAAGCCTGGGACCTTGCTTCCTTGAAGAACCACCTTGGAACATCTTCCTAAACATATTGTTTCCTCTGAAAAATTTCTGAAATTTTTAGTAACTTCAAATAAAAGTGAACCAACTTCAATAAAATTGCTAGCAACAACTCCCACAAGTGCCTAGAGCCTATATCAAGCATTAGAACTACTTGGAACCATATAAATTTGACATGCAAGCTCAAGAACATGGTCACCTATGCAGCACAAATTTGCAATGACTAAAGCACCAGAACAAAAACTAATTGGACCAATGGAGGAGTTACATACCAAGGAACAATCTCCCCAAGCAGTTTTACGAGAGGTGCTTTGAGCAAGGAGATCGAAAATCACAACAACAGGGGCTGGAACTCATGCTTGAGTTGGTTTTTCGTGTTTGTGTGAGGCAGAGGAAGAAGATGGGTGCAGGGATAAGTGGAGGAGGGCCACCGTGGGCCCACGAGGCGGGCGCGCCAGGTGGTAGGGCGCGCCTCCACCCTTGTGACCAGGTGGCAGCTCCCCATGTAATTTTTGCACAGTAAATCCTCAAATATTCCTGAAAAAATCGTATTAAATTGGCATGGCATTCTGAGGACTTTTATTTTCGGGATATTTTTGTATTGCACGGGTAAGTCAGGAGACAGACAGAAAAATACTATTTTACTTTATTTCTACTAAATAACAGAAAAAATATAAAGAGGGTACAGAAGGTTGTGCTTCTAATTTCATCCATCTCGTGATCATCAAAATGAACCCACTAACAAGGTTGATCAAGTCTTGTTAACTAACTCATTCCGAATAACACGGAACCGGAGAATTTCGAATAGCACTAAGTTACCTCAACGGGGATATGAAAATCCCCAACAATAAGAATATCATACTTTTTGTTGACAGTAGGGAGAGGAAATTCAAAACCTCCAAATATAATCGATGGAATTTTTCCAATAGAGTTGATACTACAAACTTGAGGTTGTTTCCTCGGAAAGTTTACCGTGTGCTCATTGCCATTAACATGAAAAGTGACATTGCCTTTGTTGCAATCAATAACAGCCCCTGCAGTATTAAGGAAAGGTCTTCCAAGAATAATAGACATACTATCTTCCTTGGGAATATCAAGAATAACAAAGTCCGTTAAAATAGTAACGTTCGCAACTATAACTGGCACATCCTCACAAATTCCGACAGGTATAGCAGTTGATTTATCAGCCATTTGTAAAGATATTTCAGCAGGTGTCAACTTATTCAAGTCAAGTCTACGATATAAAGAGAGAGGCATAACACTAACACCGGCTACAAGATCACATAAAGCAGTTTTAACATAATTTCTCTTAATGGAGCATGGTATAGTAGGCACTCCTGGATCTCCAAGTTTCTTTGGTATTCCACCCTTTAAAGTATAATTAGCAAGCATGGTGGAAATTTCAGCTTCCGGTATCTTTCTTTTATTAGTAATGATATCCTTCATATACTTAGCATAAGGATTTGTTTTGAGCACATCAGTTAGTCGCATACGCAAAAAGATTGGTCTAATCATTTCAGCAAAGCGCTCAAAATCCTCATCATCCTTTTTCTTGGATGGTTTCGGAGGAAAAGGCATGGGTTTCTGAACCCATGGTTCCCTTTCTTTACCATGTTTCCTAGCAACAAAGTCTCTTTTATCATAACGTTGATTCTTTGATTGTGGGTTATCAAGATCAATGTAAGGTTCAACTTCTACATCATTATCATTACTAGGTTGAGCATCATCATGAACATCATCATTAACATTTTCACTAGGTTCATGTTCATTACCGCATTGTGTTTCAAAGATCGTAAATAGAAATATCATTTGGATTCTCAGGTGGTTCAGCAATAGGTTCACTAGAAGTTTGCAAAGTCCTATCATTTTTCTTTTTCTTCCTTTTAGAAGAACTAGGTACATCAATAATATTTCAATGAGAATCTTGATCGATTCTCTTAGGGTGGCCTTCAGGATACAAAGGTTCCTGAGTCATTCTACTAGTTCTAGTAGCCACTCTAACAGCATAATCATTTTTCTTACTATTCATTTCATCAAGCACTTCTTTCCGAGCTTTAAGTACTTGTTCTACTTGAGTGGTAACCATAGAAGAATGTTTACTAACAAGTTTAAGTTCACCTCTAATATTAGCCATGAAATCACCCAAGCATTTAACCATAAAGGTATTATGTTTTAATTGTCTACCAAAATAAGCATTAAAGTCATCTTGCTTAAACATAAAGTCATCAAACTCATCCAAGCACTTACTAGCAATTTTAGTAGGAGGGACTTCAGCTTTATCATATCTATAGAGAGAATTTACCTTTACTACATGTGTTGGGATATCGGGATCAGCAGGTTCTTCAATGAATAAGGAATTGAGATCATATACTTCTTCAACAGGCGGTAAATTAAGACCGTGTATTTCTTCAATAGGAGGTAAATTCTAAACATCTTCAGCTTTAATACCTTTTTCTTTCGTAGATTTCCTTGCCTCTTGCATATCTTCGGGACTGAGAAATAGAACACCTCTCTTCTTCGGAGTTGGTTTAGGAATAGGCTCAGTAATTTGCTCTGGAGCTAGCTCGGGAGGTGGCTCGGGAGGTGCCCAATTATTTTCATTTGTCAACATATTATTCAATAGAATTTCAGCTTCATCCGGTGTTCTTTCCCTGAAAAGAGAACCAGCACAACTATCCAGGTAATCTCTGGAAGCATCAGTTAGTCCATTATAAAAGATATCAAGTATTTCGTGTTTCTTAAGAGGATGATCGTGCAAAGCATTAAGTAACTTGATAAGCCTCCCCAAGCTTGTGGGGGACTCTCTTCTTCAATTTGCACGGTTGTATATTTCCCTCAAAGCAGCTTGTTTCTTATGAGCAGGAAATATTTAGCAGAGAAGTAATAAATCATATCATGGGGACTACGCACACAACCAGGATCAAGAGAATTAAACCATATCTTAGCATCACCCTTTAATGAGAACGGAAATATTTTGAGTAAATAAAGGTAGCGCGATCTCTCATCTTTAGTAAACAGGGCGGCTATATCATTTAACTTAGTAAGATGTGCCACAACAGTTTCAGATTCATAGCCATAGAAAGGATCAGATTCAACCAAAGTAATTATATCTGGATCAACAGAAAATTCATAATAATCCTTATCGGGAACACAGATAGGTGAAGTAGCAAAAGCAGGGTCGGGTCTCATTCTATCTCTAAGAGATTCTTTACTCCATTTAACTAGCAACCTCTTAAGTTCGTATCTATCCTGGCAAGCAAAAATTGCTGCAAAAGATTCCGCATCAAAAAGATAACCCTCAAGAATAGCAGGCATATTCTCATCATCACTCTCATCATCGTATTCAGATTCAATAATTTCTCTTTCTCTAGATCTAGAAATTTGTTCATCAAGAAATTTACCAAGGGGCACAGTATTATCAAGCATAGAAGTAGTTTCGTCATAAGTATCATGCATAGCAGAAGTGGCATCATCAATAACATGCGACATATCAGAATTCATAGCAGTAGCAGGTTTAGGTGTCGCAAGCTTACTTATAACGGAAGGAGAATCTAGTGCAGAGCTAGATGGCAGTTCCTTACCTCCCCTCGTAGTTGAGGGAAAAATAGTAGTTAGATCGTCTTTCAAGTTCTTCATAGTGTCCAGCAGATATAAATACCAAATGACTCAAAGAATAGAGCTATGCTCCCCGGCAACAGCACCAGAAAAAGGTCTTTGATAACCCACAAGTATAGGGGATCGCAACAGTTTTCGAGGGTAGAGTATTCAACCCAAATTTATTGATTCGACACAAGGGGAGCCAAAGAATATTCTCAAGTATTAGCAGCTGAGTTGTCAATTCAACCACACCTGGAAACTTAGTATCTGCAGCAAAGTGTTTAGTAGCAAAATAATATGATAGTGGTGGTAATGGTAACAAAAGTAAAGGCAGCAAAAGTAATGTTTTTAGTATTTTGTAGTGATTGTAACAGTAGCAGTGGAAAAGTAAATAAGCGAGAACCAGTATATGGAAAACTCGTAGGCACCGGATTAGTGATGAATAATTATGCCGGATGCGGTTCGTCATGTAACATTCATAACATAGGGTGACACAGAACTAGCTCCAATTCATCAATGTAATGTAGGCATGTATTCCGTATATAGTCATACGTGCTTATGGAAAAG
This sequence comes from Aegilops bicornis, assembly GCA_021605145.1. Taxonomy (NCBI): domain Eukaryota; kingdom Viridiplantae; phylum Streptophyta; class Magnoliopsida; order Poales; family Poaceae; genus Aegilops; species Aegilops bicornis. The sequence goes on from CM038674.1 coordinate 685,373,862, forward strand.
AACTTGCAGGACATCTTTTGTCCTACCCTCCCGTGGCAACGGGGTCATATTGGAAACTAAGGGATATTAAGGCCTCCTTTCAATAGAGAACCGGAACAAAGCATTAGCATATAGTGAATACATGAACTCCTCAAACTATGGTCATCACCTGGAGTGGTCCCGATTATTGTCACTTCAGGGTTGCCGGATCATAACACACTTTAGGTGACTATAGGCTTGCAAGATAGGATCAAGAACACAGATATATTCATGAAAACATAATAGGTTCAGATCTGAAATCATGGCACTCGGGCCCTAGTGACAAGCATTAAGCATAGCAAAGTCATAGCAACATCAATCTCAGAACATAGTGGATACTAGGGATCAAACCCTAACAAAACTAACTCGATTACATGATAAATCTCATCCAACCCATCACCGTCCAACAAACCTACGATGAAACTACTCACGCACGGCGGTGAGCATCATGAAATTGGTGATGGAGGATGGTTGATGATAACGACGGCGATGAATCCCCCTCTCCGGAGCCCCGAACGGACTCCAGATCAGCCCTCCCGAGAGAGATTAGGGCTTGGCGGCGGCTCCATATCGTAAAACACGATGATTTCTTCTCTCTAATTTTTTCTCCCCGAAAGCCAATATATGGAGTTGGCGCCGGAGGGTCTCCAGGGGGCCCACGAGGTAGGGGGCGCGCCCCCCACCCTCGTGGACAGAGTGTGGGCCCTCTAGTCTTCATCTTTGGCGAGGATTTTTTATTATTTTTTATAAGACATCCCGTGGAGTTTAAGGTCATTCCGAGAACTTTTGTTTTCTGCACATAAAACAACATCATGGCAATTCTGCTGAAAATAGTGTCAGTCCGGGTTAGGTCCATTCAAATCATACAAGTTAGAGTCCAAAACAAGGGCAAAAGTGTTTGGAAAAGTATATACGACGGAGACGTATCAAGGCTCGCGGCGGGTATCGTTATTTTCTCACCTTCACAGATGATCTGAGCAGATATGGGTATATCTACTTGATGAAACACAAGTCTGAAACATTTGAAAAGTTCAAAGAATTTCAGAGTGAAGTGTAAAATCATCGTAACAAGAAAATAAAATTTCTGCGATCTGATCGTGGAGGAGAATATTTGAGTTACGAGTTTGGTTTACATTTGAAGCAATATGGAGTAGATTCGCAACTCACGCCACCTGGAACACCACAATGAAATGGTGTGTCTGAACGTCGTAATCGTACTTTACTAGATATGGTGCGATCTATGATGTATCTTACTGATTTACCGCTATCGTTTTGGGGTTATGCTTTAAAGATGGCCGCATTCACGTTAAATAGGGCACCATCAAAATCCATTGAGACGACGCCTTATGAACTGTGGTTTGGCAAGAAACCAAAGTTGTCGTTTCTTAAAGTTTGGGGCTGCGATGCTTATGTGAAGAAACTTCAACCAGATAAGCTTGAACCCAAATAGGAGAAATGTGTCTTCATAGGATACCCAAAAGAGACTATTGGGTACACCTTCTATCACAGATCTGAGGGCAAGATTTTTGTTGCTAAATTCGGATCCTTTCTAGAGAAGGAGTTTCTCTCGAAAGAAGTGAGTGGGAGGAAAGTAGAACTTGAAGAGGTAACTGTACCTGCTCCCTTATTGGAAAGTAGTTCATCACAAGAACCGGTTCCTGTGACAAATACTCCAATCAGTGAGGAAGCTAATGATAATGATCATGAAACTTCAGATCAAGTTACTACCGAACCTCGTAGGTCAACCAGAGTAAGATCCGCACCAGAGTGGTGCGGTAATCCTATTCTGGAAGTCAAGTTACTTGACCATGGCGAACCTACGAACTATGAGGAAGCGATGATGAGCCCAGATTCCGCAAAATGGCTTGAGGCCATGAAATCTGAGATGGGATCCATGTATGAGAACAAAGTATGGACTTTGGTTGACTTGCCCGATGATCGGCAAGCTATTGAGAATAAATGGATCTTCAAGAAGAAGATTGACGCTGATGGTAATGTAACTGTCTACAAAGCTCGACTTGTTGCGAAAGGTTTTCGACAAGTTCAAGGGGTTGACTACGATGAGACTTTCTCACCCGTAGCGATGCTTAAGTCTGTCCGAATCATGTCAAGAATCGCCGCATTTTATGATTATGAAATATGGCAAATGGATGTCAAAACTGCATTCCTGAATGGATTTCTGGAAGAAGAGTTGTATATGATGCAACCAGAAGGTTTTGTCGATCCAAAAGGTGCTAACAAAGTGCGCAAGGTCCAGCGATCTAATTATGGTCTGGTGCAAGCCTCTCGGAGTTGTAATAAACGCTTTGATAGTGTGATCAAAGCATATGGTTTTATACAGACTTTTGGAGAAGCCTGTATTTACAAGAAAGTGAGTGGGAGCTCTGTAGCATTTCTGATATTATATCTAGATGACATATTGTTAGTTGGAAATGATATAGAATTTCTAGATAGCATAAAGGGTTACTTGACTAAAAGTTTTTCGATGAAAGACCTTGGTGAAGCTGCTTACATATTGGGCATCAAGATCTATAGAGATAGATCAAGACGCTTAATTGGACTTTCACAAAGCACATACCTTGATAAAGTTTTGAAAAGTTCAAAATGGATCAGGCAAAGAAAGGGTTCTTGCACGTATTACAAGGTGTGAAGTTGAGTCGACTCAATGCCCGACCACAGCAGAAGATAGAGAGAAAATGAAAGATGTTCCCTATGCTTCAGCCATAGGCTCTATCATGTAATGCAATGTGTACCGCACTGATGTATGCTTATCAATAAGTTTAGCAGGAGGTACCAAAGTAATCCAGAGTGGATCATCGACAAAGTGGTCAAGAATATCCTGAAATACCTGAAAAGGACTAAGGATATGTTTCTCGTTTATGGAGGTGACAAAGAGCTAGTCGTAAATGGTTAGGTCAATGCAAGCTTTGACACTGATCCAGACAATTCTAAATCGCAAACCGGATACGTGTTTCAATTGAACGGTGGAGCTTTCAGTTGGTGCAGTTCTAAAGAAAGCGTCGTGGCAGGATCTACATGCGAAGCGGAGTACATAGCTGCTTCGGAAGCAGCAAATGAAGGAGTCTGGATGAAAGAGTTCATTTCCGATCTTGGTGTCATACCTAGTGCAACGGGACCAATGAAGATCTTCTGTGACAATACTGGTGCAATTGCCTTGGCAAAGGAATCCAAATTTCACAAGAGGACCAAGCACATCAAGAGACACTTCCATTCCATCCGGGACCAAGTCCAGGAGGGAGACATAGAGATTTGCAAGATCCATGCAGATCTGAATGTTGCAGACCCGTTGGCTAAGCCTCTTCCACAAGCAAAACATGATCAACACCAAGACTCCATGGGTGTTAGAATCATTACTGTGTAATCTAGATTATTGACTCTAGTGCAAGTGGGAGACTGAAGGAAATATGCCCTAGAGGAAATAATAAAGTTATTATTCATTTCCTCATATCATGATAAATGTTTATTATTCATGCTAGAATTTTATTAACCGGAAACATGATACATGTGTGAATACATAGACAAACTTAATATCACTAGTATGCCTCTACTTGACTAGCTCATTAATCAAAGATGGTTATGTTTCTTAACCATAGACATGTGTTGTCATTTGATTAACGGAATCACATCATTAGGAGAATGATGTGATTGACTTGACCCATTCCGTTAGCTTAGCACTTGATCGTTTAGTATGTTGCTATTGCTTTCTTCATGACTTATAAAAGTTCCTATAACTATGAGATTATGCAACTCCCATTTATCGGAGGAACACTTTGTATGCTACCAAACGTCACAACATAACTGGGTGATTATAAAGGAGCTCTATAGGTGTCTCCAAAGGTACATGTTGACTTGGCGTATTCCGAGATTAGGTTTCGTCACTCCGATTGTCGGAGAGGTATCTCTGGGTCCTCTCGGTAATGCACATCACTATAAGCCTTGCAAGCAATGTAGCTAATGAGTTAGTTACGGAATGATGCATTACGTAACGAGTAAAGATACTTCCAGGTAACGAGATTGAACTAGGTATTAGGATACCGAAGATCGAATCTCGGGCAAGTAACATACCGATGACAAAGGGAACAATTTATGTTGTTATGCGGTTTGACCGATAAAGATCTTCGTAGAATATGTAGGAGCCAATATGAGCATCCAGGTTCCGCTATTGGTTATTGACCCGAAATGGTTCTCGGTCATGTCTACATAGTTCTCGAACCCGTAGGGTCCGCATGCTTAAGGTTTCGATGACAGTTATATTATGAGTTTATGAGTTTTGATGAACCGAAGTTTGTTCGGAGTCCCGAATGTGATTACGGACATGACGAGGAGTCTCGAAATGGTCGAGACATGAAGATTGGTATACTGGAAGCTTATATTTGGATGTCGGAAGTGTTCCGGGTGAAATCGGGATTTTACCGAAGTACCGGGGGGTTATCGGAACCCCCCGGGGGCCTATTGGGCCTACATGGGCCTTAGTGGAGAAAAGGAGCGGAGGCAAGGGCTGGGCCACGCGCCCCTCCCCCCTAGTCCGAATAGGACAAGGAGAGGGGGGCGGCGCCCCCCTTTCCTTCCTCTCTCCCTCCTCCTTCCCCCCTTCTCGTAGTCCAACAAGGAAGGAGGGAGTCCTACTCCCGGTGGGAGTAGGACTCCCCTTGGCACGCCCCCTCCTAGGCCGGCCGCCCCCTCCCCCTGGCTCCTTTATATACGGGGGCAGGGGGCACCTCTAGACACAACAATTGATCTCTAGATCTCTTAGCCGTGTGCGGTGCCCCCCTCCACCATAGTCCTCCTTGATAATATTGTAGCGGTGCTTAGGCGAAGCCCTGTGATGGTAGAACATCAAGATCGTCACCACGCCGTCGTGCTGGCGGAACTCTTCCCCGACATTCTGCTGGATCAGAGTACGAGGATCGTCATCGAGCTGAACGTGTGCTAGATATCGGAGGTGCCGTAGTTTCGGTGCTTGAGAGGTCGGGCCGTGAAGACGTACGACTACATCAACCGCGTTGTTCTAACGCTTCCTCTTTCGGTCTACGAGGGTACGTGGACAACACTCTCCCCTCTTGTTGCTATGCATCACCATGATCTTGCGTGTGCGTAGGAAATTTTTTGATATTACTACGTTCCCCAATAGTGGTATCAGAGCCATGTTTTATGCGTAGATGTTATATGCACGAGTAGAACACAAATGAGTTGTGAGCGATACAAGTCATACTGCTTACCAGCATGTCATACTTTGGTTCGGCGGTATTGTTGGATGAAGCGGCTCGGACCGATATTACGCGTACGCTTACGCGAGACTGGTTCTACCGATGTGCTTTGCACACAGGTGGCTGGCGGGTGTCTGTTTCTCCAACTTTAGTTGAACCGAGTGTGGCTACGCCCGGTCCTTGCGAAGGTTAAAACAGCACTAACTTGACGAACTATCGTTGTGGTTTTGATGCGTAGGTAAGAACGATTCTTGCTCAGCCCGTAGCGGCCACGTAAAATTTGCAACTACAAAGTAGATGACGTCTAACTTGTTTTTACAGGGCATGTTGTGATGTGATATGGTCAAGACGTGATTCTATATTTTATTGTATGAGATGACCATGTTTTGTAACCGAATTTATCGGCAACTGGCAGGAGCCATATGGTTGTTGCTTTATTGTATGAAATGCAAACACCCAGTAATTGATTTACTTTGTCACTAAGCGGTAGTGATAGTCGTAGAAGCAATAGATGGCGTAAACGACAATGATGCTACGATGGAGATCAAGGTGTCACGCCGGTGACGATGGTGATCACGATGGTGCTTCGGAGATGGAGATCACAAGCACAAGATGATGATGGCCATATCACATCACTTATATTGATTGCATGTGATGTTTATCCTTTATGCATCTTATCTTGCTTTAATTGACGGTAGCATTTTAAGATGATCTCTCACTAATTATCAAGAAGTGTTCTCCCTGAGTATGCACCGTTGCAAAAGTTCTTCGTGCTGAGACACCACGTGATGATCGGGTGTGATAGGCTCTACGTTCAAATACAACGGGTGAAAAACAGTTGCACACGTGGAATACTCAGGTTAAACTTGACGAGCCTAGCATATACAGATATGGCCTCGGAACACGGAGACCGAAAGGTCGAACGTGAATCATATAGTGTATATGATCAATATAGTGATGTTCACCATTGAAAACTACTCCATCTCACGTGATGATTGGACATGGTTTAGTTGATTTGGATCACGTGATCACTTAGATGACTAGAGAGATGTCTGTCTAAGTGGGAGTTCTTTAGTAATATGATTAATTGAACTTAAATTTATCATGAACTTAGTACGTGATAGTATTTTGCTTGTGTATGTTTGTTGTAGATAGATGGCTCGTGCTGTTGTTCCGTTGAATTTTAATGTGTTCCTTGAGAAAGCTAAGTTGAAAGATGATGGTAGCAATTACACGGACTGGGTCCGTAACTTGAGGATTATCCTCATTGCTGCACAGAAGAATTACGTCCTGGAAGCACCGCTGGGTGCCAGGCCTGTGATACGTCTCCAACGTATCTATAATTTTTGATTGCTCCATGCTATATTATCTACTGTTTTAGGCAATATTGGGCTTTATTATCCACTTTTATATTATTTTTGGGACTAACCTATTAACCGGAGGCCTAGCCCAGATTTGCTGTTTTATGCCTATTTCAGTATTTCGAGGAAAAGGAATATCAGACGGAGTCAAAACGGAACGAAATCAACTGGAGAAGTTATTTTTGGAAGGAAACCCACCTGATGGACTTGGACTCCACGTCATAAGATACGGGAGGTGCTCACGAGGGTGGGGGCGCGCCCCCTCCCCCTGGGCGCGCCCCCTGCCTCGTGGGGCCCCTGTAGCTCCACCGACGTACTCCTTTCACCCATATATACCGTCGTACCCTAAAACTTCCAGAACAGAACCTAGATCGGGAGTTCCGCCGCCGCAAGCCTCCAGAACCACCAAAAACCAATCGGGATCCCTTTCCGGTACCCTGCCGGAGGGGGATCCATCACCGGTGGCCATCTTCTTCATCCCGTCGCTTTCCATGACGAGGAGGGAGTAGTTCACCCTCGGGGCTGAGGGTATGTACCAGTAGCTATGTGTTTGATCTCTCTCTCTCTCGTGTTCTCTCTCGTGTTCCCTCTATGGCACGATCTTGATGTATCCCGAGCTTTGCTATTGTAGTTGGATCTTATGATGTTTCTCCCCCTCTACTCTCTTGTGATGAATTGAGTTTCCCTTTGAAGTTATCTTATCGGATTGAGTCTTTTATGAACACTTGATGTATGTCTTGCCGTGATTATCCGTGGTGACAATGGGATATCATGTGCCACTTGATGTATGTTTTGGTGACCAACTGGCGGGTTCCACCCATGAACCTATGCATAGGGGTTGGCACACGTTCTTGATTCTCCGGTAGAAACTTTGCGGCACTCTTTGAAGTACTTTTATGTTGGTTGGATGAATCTGAGATTGTGTGATGCATATTGTATAATCATGCCCACGGATACTTGAGGTGACAATGGAGTATCTAGGTGACATTAGGGTTTTGGTTGATTTGTATCTTAAGGTGTTATTCTAGTACGAACTCTTTTATAGATCGATCCGAAAGAATAGCTTTGTGGTGGTTTCGTACCCGACCATAATCTCTACGTTTGTTCTCCGCTATTAGTGGCTTCGGAGTGACTCTTTGTTGCATGTTCAGGGCTTGTTATATGATCTATTTATGTTATTATTGTTGAGAGAACTTACACTAGTGAAAGTATGAACCCTAGGCCTTGTTTCCTATCATTGCAATACCATTTACGCTCACTTTTACCGCTCGCTACCTTGCTGTTTTTATATTTTCAGATTACAAATACTCTTATCTACCGTCCATATTGCACTTGTATCACCATCTCTTCGCCGAACTAGTGCACCTATACAATTTGCTATTGTATTGGGTGTGTTGGGGACACAAGAGGCTTTTTGTTATTTGGTTGCAGGGTTGTTTGAGAGAGACCATCTTCCTCCTACGCCTCTCGCGGATTGATAAACCTTAGGTCATCCACTTGAGGGAAATTTGCTACTGTCCTACAAACATGTGCACTTTCAGGCCCAACAACGTCTACAAGGAGGAGGTTGCGTAGTAGACATCAAGCTCTTTTCTGGCGCCGTTGCTGGGGAGGCTAGGTAAGTGAAGGTATATCTTTAGATCTTGCAATCGAATCTTTTTGTTTCTTGTTTTAGCACTAGTTAGTCTATAAAATAAAATTACAAAAAATGGAATTGAGTTTGTCTCATACGCTTCACCTTTTTAATATCTTTCGTGAGAATGATGGAAAGGAAAATTGTGCCAAAGTGTTAGAAGAAGAAATCTATAAAATGTTGGCACTAAATATGTGAATGATGAGCATGATTGCAATGTTGTTAGTATGAATTCCTTGAATATCCATGATGCTAATGATATGCAAAGCCACAAGCTTGGGGTAGCTATGTTTGATGAAGATGATATTTTTGTCCCCCAAGCTTTGATGAGAAAATTTACTATGATGAAAGCATGCCTCCTATCTATGATGATTATTGTGATGACATGTATGCTTTAAAGAATAATGATAACCATGAAACTTGTCATCTTGATCTTAATTTTCAATCACATGATAGTTATTTTGTTGAGTTTGCTCCCACTATGGTTCATGAGAAGAATTTTGCTTATGTGGAGAGTTGTAAATTTTCTATGCTTGTAGATCATGAAAATAATGCTTTAGGTGCTGGTTATATTGTTGAATTCATTCATGATGCTACTGAAAATTATTATGAGGGAGGAACATATGCTTGTAGGAGTTGCAATAATGTCAAGTTTCCTCTCTATGTGCTTCAATTTTTGAAGTTATGCTTGTTTTGCCTTCCTATGCAAGTTGATTATTGTTCCCATAAGTTATTTGCTCACAAAATCCCTATGCATAGGAAGTGGGTTAGGCTTAAATGTGCTAGTCATATTCTTCATGATGCTCTCTTTATGTTTCAATTCTTATCTTTTATGTGAGCATCATTGAAATCATCATGCCTAGCTAGGGGCGCTAAACGATAGCGCTTGTTGGGAGGCAACCCAATTTTATTTTAGTTCCTTGCTTTTTGGTTATGTTTAGGAATAAATAATCCATCTAGCTTCTGGTTAGATGTGGTTTTGTGTTTTAATTAGTGTTTGTGCCAAGTAGAACCTTTGGGAAGACTTGGGTGAAGTCTTTATGATCATGCTGTAAAAAACAGAAACTTTAGCGCTCACGAGATTAGCTATAACTTTTTACTGGAGAGTGCTATTTAGTTGATTATTTTTGCATATGATTACTAGTCAAATTCCTCAGGTACACCAATTTATTTTAGAATTTTCGGAGTTCCAGAAGTTTGCGTTAGTTACAGATTACTACAGACTGTTCTGTTTTTGACACATTCTGTTTTCATTGTGTTGTTTGCTTATTTTAATGAATCTATGGCTAGTAAAATAGTTTATAAACCATAGAGAAGTTGGAATACAGTAATTTTAACACCAATATAAATAAATAATGACTTCATTACAGTACCTTGAAGTGGTGTTTTGTTTCTTTCGCTAACGGAGCTCACGAGTTTTCTGTTAAGTTTTGTGTGGTTGAAGTTTTCAAGTTTTGGGTAAAGATTCGATGGACTATGGAATAAGGAATGGCAAGAGCCTAATCTTGGGGATGCCCAAGGAACCCCAAGGTAATATTCAAGGATAACCAAGCGTCTAAGCTTGGGGATGCCCCGGAAGGCATCCCCTCTTTCGTCTTCGTTCATCGGTAACTTTACTTGGAGCTATATTTTTATTCACCACATGATATGTGTTTTGCTTGGAGCATCATGTCATTTTATTTTATTTTGCTTGCTTTTTGAATAAAGTATCAAGATCTGAAATTCTTAAATGGGAGAGTCTTCACATAGTTGTATGATTATTCAACTGCTCATTGATCTTCACTTATATCTTTTGGAGTAGTTTGTTGTTTGCTCTAGTGCTTCACTTATATCTTTTAGAGCATGGTGGTAGTTTTATTTTGAAGAAATAGATGAACTCTCATACTTCACTTAGATTATTTTGAGAGTCTTAAATATCATGGTAATGTGCTTAATTCTAATATGCTAACCATACAAGATTTGTAAGGATTCTTATGAGTGTGTTGAATACTAAGAAAAGTTTGATGCTTGATAATTGTTTTGAGATATGGAGGTGATAATATCAAAGTCATGCTAGTTGAGTAGTTGTGAATTTGAGAAATGCTTGTGTTGAAGTTAGCAAATCCCGTAGCATGCACGTATGGTTAAAGTTGTGTAACAAATTTGAAACATGAAGTGTACCTGGCTTGTGCATCCTTATGAGTGGCGGTCCGGACGAAAGTGATGGTCTTTTCCTACCAATCTATCCCCCCTAGGAGCATGCGCGTAGTACTTGATTTTTGATGACTTCTAAATTTTTGCAATAAGTACATGAGTTCTTTTGACTAATGTTGAGTCCATGGATTATACGCACTTTTACCTTTGCGCCTTTGCTAGCCTCTTCGATGCAGTGCATTGCCCTTTCTCACCTTGAGAGTTGGTGCAAACTTCACGGTTCATCCAAACCCCGTGATACGATACGCTCTATCACACATAAACCTCCTTATATCTTCCTCAAAACAGCCACCATACCTACCTATTATGGCATTTCCATAGCCATTCCGAGATATATTGCCATGCAACTTTCCACAGTTCCGTTCATCATCATCATTATGACATACCTTACTTTTGTCATATTGCCATTGCATGATCATGTAGTTGACATCGTATTTGTGGCAAAGCCACCATGCATTATTTTTCATACATGGCACTCTTGATTCATTGCACCATCCCGGTACACCGCCGGAGGCATTCATATAGAGTCATACCTTGTTCTAGTTTTGAGTTGTAATCTTTATGTTGTAATCAAATAGAAGTGTGATGATCATCATTATTAGAGCATTGCCCAAAAAAAAGAGAAAGGCCAAAAAAAGAGAAAGGCCAAAAAAAAAGAAAGGCCAAAAAGAAAAAAGAAAGGTCCAAAAAATAAAATAAATAAAAAGGGCAATGCTACTATCTCTTTTTCCACACTTGTGCTTCAAAGTAGCACCTTGTTCTTCATGTAGTGAGTCTCATATATTGTGCTTCAAAGTAGCACCTTGTTCTTCATGTAGTGAGTCTCATATATTGTGCTTCAAAGTAGCACCATGTTTTTCATATAGTGAGTCTCATAAGTTGTCTTTTTCATACTAGTGGGAAATTTTCATTATAGAACTTGGCTTGTATATTCCTACGATGGGCTTCCTCAAATGCCCTAGGTCTTCATGAGCAAGCAAGTTGGATGCACACCCACTAGTTTTCTTTTGTTGAGCATTCATAGCTCTAGTGCATCCGTTGCATGGTAATCCCTACTCCTCATGTTGACATCAATTGATGGGCATCTCCATAGCCCGTTGATTATCCTCGCCAATGTGAGACTTTCTCCTTTTTGTCTTCTCCACACAATCCCCATCATCATATTCTATTCCACCCATAGTGCTATATCCATGGCTCACGCTCATGTATTGCGTGAAGGTTGAAAAAGTTTGAGATTATTTAAGTATGAAACAATTGCTTGGCTTGTCATCGGGGGTATAGAAGTTGGGAACATCTTTATGTGACGAAAATGAAGCATAGCCTAACTATATGATTTTGTAGGGATGAACTTTCTTTTGCCATGCTATTTTGAGAAGACATGATTACTTTGATTAGTATCCTTGAAGTATTATTAATTTTATGTCAATATGAACTTTTGTCTTGAATCTTATGGATCTGAATATTCATATCACAAGTAAGAAGAGTTACATTGAAATTATGCCAACTAGCATTCGACATCAAAAATTATCTTTTTTATCATTTACCTACTCGAGGACGAGCATGAATTAAGCTTAGATGCTTGATACGTCTCCAACGTATCTATAATTTTTGATTGCTCCATGCTATATTATCTACTATTTTAGGCAATATTGGGCTTTATTGTCCACTTTTATATTATTTTTGGGACTAACCTATTAACCGGAGGCCCAGCCCAGATTTGTTGTTTTATGCCTATTTCAGTATTTCGAGGAAAAGGAATATCAGACGGAGTCAAAACGGAACGAAATCAACTGGAGAAGTTATTTTTGGAAGGAAACCCACCTGATGGACTTGGACTCCACTTCAGAAGATACGGGACGTGCTCACGAAGGTGGGGGATGCGCCCATCCCCCCGGGCGCGCCCCCCTGCCTCGTGGGGCCCCCGTAGCTCCACCGTCGTTCTCCTTTCACCCATATATACCGTCGTACCCTAAAACTTCCAGAACAGAACCTAGATCAGGAGTTCCGCCGCCGCAAGCCTCCAGAACCACCAAAAACCAATCGGGATCCCTTTCCGGTACCCTGCCGGAGGGGGGATCCATCACCGGTGGCCATATTCATCATCCCGTCGCTTTCCATGACGAGGAGGGAGTAGTTCACCCTCGGGGCTGAGGGTATGTACCAGTAGTTATGAGTTTGATCTCTCTCTCTCTCTCTCTCTCGTGTTCTCTCTCATGTTCTCTCTCGTGTTCCCTCTATGGCACGATCTTGATGTATCCCGAGCTTTGCTATTGTAGTTGGATCTTATGATGTTTCTCCCCCTCTACTCTCTTGTGATGAATTGAGTTTCCCTTTGAAGTTATCTTATCGGATTGAATCTTTTATGAACACTTGATGTATGTCTTGCTGTGATTATCCGTGGTGACAATGGGATATCATGTGCCACTTGATGTATGTTTTGGTGACCAACTTATGGGTTCCGCCCATGAACCTATGCATAGGGGTTGGCACACGCTCTTGATTCTCCGGTAGAAACTTTGGGGCACTCTTTGAAGTACTTTTATGTTGGTTGGATGAATCTGAGATTGTGTGATGCATATCGTATAATCATGCCCACGGATACTTGAGGTGACAATGGAGTATCTAGGTGACATTAGGGTTTTGGTTGATTTGTATCTTAAGGTGTTATTCTAGTACAAACTCTTTTATAGATCGATCCGAAAGAATAGCTTTGTGGTGGTTTCTGCATCGACCATAATCTCTACGTTTGTTCTCCGCTATTAGTGGCTTCGGAGTGACTCTTTGTTCCATGTTGAGGGCTTGTTATATGATCTATTTATGTTATTATTGTTGAGAGAACTTACACTAGTGAAAGTATGAACCCTAGGCCTTGTTTCCTATCATTGCAATACCGTTTATGCTCACTTTTACCGCTCGCTACCTTGCTGTTTTTATATTTTTCAGATTACAAATACTCTTATCTACCGTCCATATTGCACTTGTATCACCATCTCTTCGCCGAACTAGTGCACCTATACAATTTTCTATTGTATTGGGTGTGTTGGGGACACAAGAGACTTTTTTTTATTTGGTTGCAGGGTTGTTTGAGAGAGACCATCTTACTCCTACGCCTCTCGCGGATTGATAAACCTTAGGTCATCCACTTGAGGGAAATTTGCTACTGTCCTACAAACCTGTGCACTTGCAGGCCCAAGAACGTCTACAAGGAGAAGGTTGCGTAGTAGACATCAGCCTGCTGCAATGCAACTGACGACATTAAGAACGTCTGGCAAAGCAAAGCTGATGACTAATCGATAGTTCAGTGTGCCATGCTTTACGGCTTAGAACCGGGACTTCAACGACGTTTTGAACGTCATGGAGCATATGAGATGTTCCAGGAGTTGAAGTTAATACTTCAAGAAAATGCCCGGATTGAGAGATATGAAGTCTCCAATAAGTTCTATAGCTGTAAGATGGAGGAGAATAGTTCACTGCTGAACATATACTCAAAATGTCTGGGTATAATAATCACTTGATTCAACTGGGAGTTAATCTTCCTCATGATAGTGTCATTGACAGAATTCTTCAATCACTGCCACCAAGCTACAAGAGCTTCGTGATGAACTATAATATGAAAGGGATGGACAAGACTATTCCCAAGCTCTTCACAATGCTAAAGGCTGCGGAGGTAGAAATCAAGAAGGAGCATCAAGTGTTGATGGTCAACAAGACCACCAGTTTCAAGAAAAAGGGTAAAGGCAAGAAGAAGGGGAACTTCAAGAAGAACAGCAAGCAAGTTGATGCTCAAGAGAAGAAACCCAAATCTGGACCTAAGCCCGAGACTGAGGGCTTCTACTGCAAGCAGACTGGACACTGGAAACGGAACTGCCCCAGGTATTTGGCGGATAAGAAGGATGGCAAGGTGAACAAAGGTATATGTGATATACATGTTATTGATGTGTACCTTACTAATGCTTGCAGTAGCACCTGGGTATTTGATATTGGTTCTGTTGCTAATATTTGCAACTCGAAACAGGGACTACCGATTAAGCAAAGATCGTCTAAGGACGAGGTGACAATGCGCGTGGGAAATGGTTCCAAAGTCGATGTGATCGCGGTCGGCACGCTACCTCTACATCTACCATCGGGATTAGTTTTAGACCGGAATAATTGTTATTTGGTGCCAGCATTGAGCATGAACATTATATCTGGATCTTGTTTGATGTGAGACGGTTATTCATTTAAATCAGAGTATAATGGTTGTTCTATTTATATGAGTAATATCTTTTATGGTCATGCACCCTTGAAGAGTGGTCTATTTTATTAAATCTCGACAAGAGTGATACACATATTCATAATGTTGAAGCCAAAAGATGCAGAGTTGATAATGATAGTGCAACTTATTTGTGGCACTGCCATTTGGGTCATATTGGTGTAAAGCGCATGAAGAAACTCCATATTGATGGACTTCTGGAATCACTTGATTATGAATCACTTGGTTCTTGTGAACCGTGCCTCATGGGCAAGATGACTAAAACGCCGTTCTCCGGAACTATGGAGCGAGCAACTGATTTGTTGGAAATCATACATACTGATGTATGTGGTCCAATGAATATTGAGGCTCGCGGCGGGTATCGTTATTTTCTCACCTTCACAGATGATTTGAGCAGATATGGGTATATCTACTTGATGAAACACAAGTATGAAACATTTGAAAAGTTCAAAGAATTTCAGAGTGAAGTGGAAAATCATCGTAACAAGAAAATAAAATTTCTATGATCTGATCGTGGAGGAGAATATTTGAGTTACGAGTTTGGTTTACATTTGAAGCAATACGGAATAGTTTCGCAACTCACGTCACACGGAACACCACAACGAAATGGTGTGTCCGAACGTCGTATTCGTACTTTACTAGATATGGTGCGATCTATGATGTCTCTTACTGATTTACCGTTATCGTTTTGGGGTTACGATTTAGAGACGGTCGCATTCACGTTAAATAGGGCACCATCAAAATCCGTTGAGACGACGCCTTATGAACTGTGGTTTGGCAAGAAACCAAAGTTGTCGTTTCTTAAAGTTTGGGGTTGCGATGCATATGTGAAGAAACTTCAACCAGATAAGCTCGAACCCAAATCGTAGAAATGTGTCTTCATAGGATACCGAAAAGAGACTATTGGGTACACCTTCTATCACAGATCTGAGCGCAAGATTTTTGTTGCTAAATTTGGATCGTTTCTAGAGAAGGAGTTTCTCTCGAAAGAAGTGAGTGGGAGGAAAGTAGAACTTGATGAGGTAACTATACCTGCTCCCTTATTGGAAAGTAGTTCATCACAAGAATCGGTTCCTGTGACAAATACTCCAATCAGTGAGGAAGCTAATGATAATGATCATGAAACTTCAGATCAAGTTACTACGGAACCTCGTAGGTCAACTAGAGTAAGATCCGCACCAGAGTGGTACGGTAATCCTATTCTGGAAGTCATGTTACTTGATACGTCTCCGTCGTATCTCTAATTTTTTATTGTTCCATGCCAATATTATTAACTTTCATATACCTTTTGGCAATTTTTAATATTTTTTTGGGACTAACATATTGATCCAATGCCCAGTGCTAGTTCTTGCCTGTTGCATGTTTTATGTTTCGCAGAATATCCATATCAAACGGAGTCCAAACGGGATAAAAACGGACGGAGCTTATTTTTGGAAAATATGGAAAATTCGGGAAGAAAAATCCACGCGAGACGGTGCCTGAAGTGGTCACGAGGTAGGGGGCGCGCCTGACCCCCCTGGGCGCGCCCCTACCCTCGTGAGCCCACCGTAAGGCGGTTGATGCTCTTCTTTTGCCGCAAGAAAGATAATATTCGGAAAAAAATCACGAAAAAGGTTTCAGGCCAATCGGAGTTACGGATCTCCATATATATGCGAAACGGTGAAACAGAGCCGAGACAGAACTCAGAAACAGAGAGATAGATCCAATCTCGGAGGGGCTCTCGCCCCTCCCAAGCCATGGGAGCCATGGACCAGAGGGGAAACCCTTCTCCCATCTAGGGAGGAGGTCAAGGAAGAAGAATAAGAAGGGGGGGCTCTCCCCCTTGCTTCCGGTGGCGCCGGAGCGCTGCCGGGGGCCATCATCATCACCGCGATCTTCACCAACACCGCCGTCATCTTCACCAACATCTCCATCACCTTCCCCCTTCTATATTCAGCGGCCCACTCTCCCGCAACCCGTTGTACCCTCTAATTGAACATGGTGCTTTATGCTTCATATTATTATCCAATGATGTGTTGCCATCCTATGATGTCTGAGTAGATTTTCGTTGTCCTATTGGTGGTTGATGAATTGCTATGATTGATTTAATTTGTTTGTGGTTATGTTTATGTCCTTTGGTGCCCATCATATGAGCGCGCGCGTGGATCACACCATAGGGTCCGTTGTATGTTGATAGGACTATGTATTGGAGGGCAAGAGTGACAGAAGCTTCAACCTAGCATAGAAATTGATGCATACGGGATTGAAGGGGGACCAATATATCGTAATGCTATGGTTGGGTTTTACCTTAATGAACGTTAGTAGTTGCGGATGCTTGCTAATAGTTCCAATCATAAGTGCATAGAATTCCAAGTAAGGGATAACATGCTAGCAGTGGCCTCTCCCACATAATACTTGCTATCGGTCTAGTAAAGTAGTCAATTGCTTAAGGGACAATTTCGCCACACCTACCATCACTCTTCCACACTCGCTATATTTACTTTAGTTGTGTCTTTACTTAAACAGCCCCTAGTTTTATTTTTGTGCTCTTTACTTTCTTGCAAGCCTATCCGAAAACACCTACAAAGTACTTCTAGTTTTATACTTGTTCTAGGTAAAGCGAACGTTAAGCGTGCGTAGAGTTGTATCGGTGGTCGATAGAACTTTAGGGAATATTTGTTCTACCTTTAGCTCCTCGTTGGGTTCGACACTCTTACTTACCGAAAACTGTTGCGATCCCCTATACTTGTGGGTTATGAAGACCTTTTTCTGGCACCGTTGCCGGGGAGCAATAGCGTGGGGTGAATATTCTCGTGTGTGCTTGTTTGCTTTATCACTAAGTAATTTTTATTTGTTGTTCTTAGTTGTTTTCTATCTTTAGCTATGGGTAGGAAACGCAAAATACCAAAAAAATTAGTTGTACCTACTGCTCCAATGGTTGAAGAACCACTCAAAATCTATCACGCTACTGAAGCTTTTTACTTGGATCATCTTCGATCCGTTTGTGCTCAGGTCTTTGAAACCCCAACTAGCTTAGTTGAGGGCAAATCTTTAGATGAGCATGCTTGTTATGTGCATAATCGTATATCTAAAAAAGGGAAACTATTATGCGATCAAATTCAACGTTTGCAATGCTATGCTTGGAATTTATGCTATTATTATGATTTTACTTGTTGTTCTGAAAACCCTAAGAAACACCTTCCCTACCAATGTGAGTTTATTGATAATGGAATCGTATCTTCGTATGCTAAGGGTGTTTATAATTACTATGATGTTCAACAAATTGAAGAATTTGTTGCTTTTAAGGGTGCTTTTGAAATTGCTTCTTTGATTGAAAAGTATGATGCCACTCTTTACAAATCTGAAAATTTTGCCATAGTTGAATATTGTTATGAGAATTATGCTTCTAATGCTTATGTTAAACCATATATTGAGGAATACTCCGCTGCCCAAGAAGAGACTAATATTTTGCAGGAAGCTATGGAAGAAGAAATTGATGAAACTGTGAGCTCATTGGATGAAAAATATGAGGAGGAGAACGAAGAACAAAAGGAGGAAGAGCGGATTGATCACCCGTGCCCACCTTCTAATTGGAGTAACTCTTCAACTCATACATTGTTTAATTCCCCTTCGTGCTTACCGAAGGATGATTGCTATGATCCCTTGAATTTGTCTGAAATATCCCTTTTTGATGATGCTTGCTATGCTTGAGGCCAAGATGCCAATATGAATTATGCTTATGGAGATGAACTTGCTATAGTTCCTTATGTTAAAAATGAAATTGTCGCTATTGCACCCACACATGATAGTCCTATTATCTTTTTGAATTCTCCCTACTACACTATATTGGAGAAGTTTGCACTTATTAAGGATTATATTGATGGGTTGCCTTTTACCGTTGCACATGATGATTTTGATAGACATAATATGCATGTGCTTGCTGCTCCTACTTGCAATTATTATGAGAGAGGAACTATATCTCCACCTCTCTATGTTTCCAATACAATAAAACTGCAAGAAACTGTTTATACTATGCATTGGCCTTTACTATCTGTGCATGAATTGTTCTTTTATGACATGCCGATGCATAGGAAGAGAGTTAGACTTCGTCATTACATGATATATGTTACTTTGTGCTTACTGCTAAATTACAAATCATTGCTAATTAAAATTGGCTTTGACATACCTTGGGATCCGGGTGGATTCACTACTTGAGCATTATATGCCTAGCTTAATGGCTTTAAAGAAAGCGCTGCCAAGGAGACAACCCAGAAGTTCTAGAGAGTCATTTATTTCTGTTGAGTGCTTTCATATAGTTTAAAAACAACAAAAATAAAGAGGGGAACCCAAAACTTTTTCAATAAGAAAAGTGAAAGTGAGAGAGACGAGCATTGTGAAAGTGGGGGACGTCCTTGAACTTTGTTCATGCCCATGGGAACTTTGTGAATCTTAATTGCAGAAACTTTTCAATAAAAATAATTATCCCCTTGTACAATTCCATTGTGTTATAAAAATAATGTGCCAAGGTTTGCCTTTAGGATGTTTACAATGCTTGTTGGTTTGTGCGGTGCAGGACAGAAACTTTGGCTGTAGTGCGCGAATTTTAGTTTTTTACTGGAACGTCAAATGGTTCTGATTCGTTTTGCACTGTCTTCCTGTACAAATTTTTTATCTTTCCTAATTTTGGCAGAATTTTTCAAGTACCATAAGTATGGTGATTGTTCAGATTGCTACATACTGTTCTGTTTTAGACAGATTCTGTTTTTGATGCATAGTTTGCTTGTTTTGATGAAACTATCAATTTATATAAGTGGGTTAAGCCATGAAAAAGTTATATTACAGTAGACACCATGCAAAAACAAAATATGAATTGGTTTGCAACAGTACTTAGAGTGGTGATTTGCTTTATTATACTAACGGATCTTACCGAGTTTTCTGTTGAAGTTTTGTGTGGATGTAGTGTCTAATCGAAGATGTTTCGATGTGAGAAGAAGGAAGAGAGGCAAGAGCTCAAGCTTGGGGATGCCCGAGGCACCCCAAGTAAATATTCAAGGAGACTCAAGCGTCTAAGCTTGGGGATGCTGGGGAGGCATCCCTCTTTCTTCAACAAGTATCGGTATGTTTTCGGATTCGTTTCGTGCATGCATTATGTGCAAGTCTTGGAGCGTCTTTTGCAATTAGGTTTTTATTTTTCTTTTATGCACCATGATGGTATGAGATAGTCCTTGGTTGATTTATAGAATGCTCACTGCACTTCACTTAAATCTTTTGAGTATGACTTTATAGAATGCTTCATGTGCTTCACTTATATCATTTGAAGTTTGGATTGCCTGTTTCTCTTTACATAGACAACCGCCATTTGTAGAATGCTCTTTTGCTTCACTTATATTTGTTAGAGCTTGGGCATATCTTTTGTAGAAAGAATTAAACTATCTTGCTTCACTTATATCTATTTAGAGAGATGACAGGAACTGGTCATTCACATGGTTAGTCATAAAATCCTACATAAACTTGTAGATCGCTGAATATGATATGTTTGATTCCTTGCAACAGTTTTGCGATAAAAAGATGGTGATATTAGAGTCATGCTAGTTGAGTAATTGTGAAATTGAGAAATACTTGTGTTGAGGTTTGCAAGTCCCGTAGCATGCACGTATGGTGAACCGTTATGTAACGAAGTCGGAGCATGAGGTGTTTATTGATTGCCTTTCTTATGAGTGGCGGTCGGGGACGAGCGATGGTCTTTTCCTACCAATCTATCCCCCTAGGAGCATGTGCGTAGTACTTTGTTTCGATGACTAATAGATTTTCGCAATAAGTATGTGAGTTCTTTATGACTAATGTTGAGTTCATGGATTATACGCACTCTCACCCTTCCATCATTGCTAGCCTCTTCGGTACCGTGCATTGCCCTTTCTCATCTTGAGAGTTGGTGCAAACTTCGCCGGTGCATCCAAACCCCGTGATACGATACGCTCTGTCACACATAAGACTCATTATATCTTCCTCAAAACAGCCACCATACCTACCTATCATGGCATTTCCATAGCCATTCCGAGATATATTACCATGCAACTTCCATCGTCATCATATACATGACTTGAGCATTCATTGTCATATTGCTCTGCATGATCGTAAGATAGCTAGCATGATGTTTACATGGCTTGTCCGTTTTTTTATGTCATTGCTATGCTAGATCATTGCAGATCCCGTACATCACGGAGGCATTCATATAGAGTCATATCTTTGTTCTAGATATCGAGTTGTAATATTGAGTTGTAAGTTAATAAAAGTGTGATGATCATCATTATTAGAGCATTGCCCCAGTGAGGAAAGGATGATGGAGACTATGATTCCCCCACAAGTCGGGATGAGACTCCGGACGAAAAAAAATAAAAATATATATAAAAAAAGGAGAAAGGCCAAAAAAAGAGAAGGCCCAAAAAAAGAAAAAAAAAGAAAAAAATGAGAGAAAAAGAGAGAAGGGGAAATTTTACTATCCTTTTACCACACTTGTGCTTCAAAGTAGCACCATGTTCTTCATATAGAGAGTCTCTTGAGTTATCACTTTCATATACTAGTGGGAATTTTCATTTTAGAACTTGGCTTGTATATTCCAACAATGGGCTTCCTCAAATGCCCTAGGTCTTCATGAGCAAGCAAGTTGGATGCACACCCACTTAGTTTCAGTGTGAGCTTTCATACACTTATAGCTCTTAGTGCATCCGTTGCACGGCAATCCCTACTCCTCACATTGATATCTATTAATGGGAATCTCCATAGCCCGTTGATACGCCTAGTTGATGTGAGACTTTCTCCTTTTTGTCTTCTCCACATAACCCCCATCATCATATTCTATTCCACCTATAGTGCTATGTCCATGGCTCACGCTCATGTATTGCGTGAAAGTTGAAAAGGTTTGAGAACGTCAAAAGTATGAAACAATTGCTTTGCTTGTCATCGGGGTTGTGCATGATGTGAACATTTTGTGTGGTGAAGATGGAGCATAGCCAGACTATATGATTTTGTAGGGATGAGCTTTCTTTGGCTATGTTATTTCCATAAGACATAATTACTTGGTTGGTATGCTTGAAGTATTATTGTTTTTATGTCAAAGGATAGACTATTGCTTTGAATCACTCGTGTCTTAATATTCATGCCATGATTAGACATATGATCAAGATTATGCTAGGTAGCATTCCACATCAAAATTATTCTTTTTATCATTTACCTACTCGAGGACGAGCAGGAATTAAGCTTGGGGATGCTGATACGTCTCCGTCATATCTATAATCTTTTATTGTTCCATGCCAATATTATTCACTTTCATATACCTTTTGGCAATTGTTTATATTATTTTTGGGACTATCTTATTGATCCAGTGCCCAGTGCCAGTTCCTGTCTGTTGCATGTTTGATATGTCACAGAATATCCATATCAAACGGAGTCCAAACGGGATAAAAACGGACGGAGCTTATTTTTGGAAAAAAATGGAAAATTCCGGAAGAAAAATCCACGCGAGACGGTGCCCGAGGTGGTCACGAGGTAGGAGGGCGCGCCTGACCCCCCTGAGCGCGCCCCCTACCCTCGTGAGCCCACCGTAAGGCGGTTGATGCTCTTCTTCTGCCGCAAGAAAGATAATATTCGGCAAAAAATCAAGTAAAAGGTTTCAGGCCAATCGGAGTTACGGATCCCATATATATGCGAAACGGTGAAACAGAGCCGAGACAGAATGCAAAAACAGAGAGATAGATCCAATCTCGGAGGGGCTCTCGCCCCTCCCAAGCCATGGAAGCCACGGACCAGAGGGGAAACCCTTCTCCCATCTAGGGAGGAGGTCAAGGAAGAAGAAGAAGAAGAAGGGGGGGCCTCTCCCCCTTGCTTCCGGTGGCGCCGAGCTGCCGAGGGCCATCATCATCACCGCGATCTTCACCAACACTGCCGTCATCTTCACCAACATCTCCATCACCTTCCCCTTCTATATTCAGCGGTTCACTCTCCATAACCCGTTGTACCCTCTAATTGAACATGGTGCTTTATGCTTCATATTATTATCCAATGATGTGTTGCCATCCTATGATGTCTGAGTAGATTTTCGTTGTCCTATTGGTGGTTGATGAATTGCTATGATTGATTTAATTTGCTTGTGGTTATGTTGCTGTCCTTTGGTGCCCATCATATGAGCGCGCGCGTGGATCAAACCATAGGGTTGGTTGTATGTTGATAGGACTATGTATTGGAGGGCAAGAGTGACAGAAGCTTCAACCTAGCATAGAAATTGATCCATACGGGATTGAAGGGGGACCAATATATCGTAATGCTATGGTTGGGTTTTACCTTAATGAACGTTAGTAGTTGCGGATGCTTGCTAATAGTTCCAATCATAAGTGCATAGAATTCCAAGTAAGGGATAACATGCTAGCAGTGGCCTCTCCCATATAATACTTGCTATCGGTCTAGTAAAGTAGTCAATTGCTTAAGGGACAATTTCGCCACACCTACCATCACTCTTCCACACTCGCTATATTTACTTTAGTTGTGTCTTTACTTAAACAGCCCCTAGTTTTATTTTCGTGCTCTTTACTTTCTTGCAAGCCTATCCGAAAACACCTACAAAGTACTTCTAGTTTAATACTTGTTCTAGGTAAAGCGAACGTTAAGCGTGCGTACAGTTGTATCGGTGGTCGATAGAACTTTAGGGAATATTTGTTCTACCTTTAGCTCCTTGTTGGGTTCGACACTCTTACTTATCGAAAACTGTTGCGATCCCCTATACTTGTGGGTTATCATTACTTTACCATGGCGAACCTACGAACTATGAGGAAGCGATGATGAGCCCAGATTCTGCAAAATGGCTTGAGGCCATGAAATCTGAGATGGGATCCATGTATGAGAACAAAGTATGGACTTTGGTTGACTTGCCCGATGATCGGCAAGCCATTGAGAATAAATGGATCTTCAAGAAGAAGACTGACGCTGATGGTAATGTAACTGTCTACAAAGCTCGACTTGTTGCGAAAGGTTTTCGACAAGTTCAAGGGGTTGACTACGATGAGACTTTCTAACCTGTAGCGATGCTTAAGTCTGTCCGAATCATGTTAGCAATTGCCACATTGTATGATTATGAAATATGGAAAATGGATGTCAAAACTGCATTCCTGAATGGATTTCTGGAAGAAGAGTTGTATATGATGCAACCGGAAGGTTTTGTTGATCCAAAAGGTGCTAATAAAGTGTGCAAGCTCCAGCGATCTATTTATGGTCTGGTACAAGCCTCTCGAAGTTGGAATAAACACTTTGATAGTGTGATCAAAGCATATGGTTTTATCTGCACTTTTGGAGAAGCACAGTATTTACAAGAAAGTGAGTGGGAGCTCAGAGCATTTACGATATTATATGTAGATGACATATTGTTGATTGGAAATGATATAGAATGTCTGGATAGCATAAAGGGATACTTGAATAAGAGTTTTTCGATGAAAGACCTCGGTGAAGCTTCTTACATATTGGGCATCAAGATCTATAGAGATAGATCAAGACGCTTAATTGGACTTTCACAAAGCACATACCTTCACAAAGTTTTGAAAAAGTTCAAAATGGATCAGGCAAAGAAAGGGTTCTTGCTGTATTACAAGGTGTGAAGTTGAGTCAGACTCAATGCCCGACCACAGCAGAAGATAGAGAGAAAATGAAAGATGTTCCCTATGCTTCAGCCATAGGCTCTATCATGTATGCAATGTTGTGTACCAGACCTGATGTATGCTTATCAATAAGTTTAGCAGGGAGGTACCAAAGTAATAGAGCAGTGGATCAATGGATAGCGGTCAAGAATATCTTGAAATACCTGAAAAGGACTAAGGATATGTTTCTCGTTTATGGAGGTGACAAAGAGCTAGTCGTAAATGGTTACGTCGATGCAAGCTTTGACACTGATCCGGACGATTCTAAATCGCAAACCGGATACGTGTTTATATTGAACGGTGGAGCTTTCAGTTGGTGCAGTTCTAAAGAAAGCGTCGTGGCGGGATCTACATGCGAAGCGGAGTACATAGCTGCTTCAGAAGCAGCAAATGAAGGAGTCTGGATGTAAGAGTACATTTCCGATCTAGGTGTCATACCTAGTGCATCGGGACAAATGAAGATCTTCTATGACAATACTGGTGCAATTGCCTTGGCAAAGGAATCCAAATTTCACAAGAGGACCAAGCACATCAAGAGATGCTTCCATTCCATCCGGGACCAAGTCCAGGTAGGAGACATAGAGATTTGCAAGATACATACGGATCTGAATGTTGAAGACCCGTTGACTAAGCCTCTTCCACAAGAAAAACATGATCAGCACCAAGACTCCATGGGTGTTAGAATCGTTACTGTGTAATCTAGATTATTGACTCTAGTGCAAGTGGGAGACTGAAGGAAATATGCCCTAGAGGCAATAATAAAGTTATTATTTATTTCCTCATATCATGATAAATGTTTATTATTCATGCTAGAATTGTATTAACCGGAAACAAGATACATGTGTGAATACATAGACAAACTTAATATCACTAGTATGCCTCTACTTGACTAGCTCATTAATCAAAGATGGTTATGTTTCCTAACCATAGACATGTGTTGTCATTTGATTAACGGAATCACATCATTAGGAGAATGATGTGATTGACTTGACCCATTCCGTTAGCTTAGCACTTGATCGTTTAGTATGTTGCTATTGCTTTCTTCATGACTTATACAAGTTCCTATAACTATGAGATTATGCAACTCCCGTTTACCGGAGGAACACTTTGTGTGCTACCGAACGTCACAACGTAACTGGGTGATTAGAAGGAGCTCTACAGGTGTCTCCAAAGGTACATGTTGAGTTGGCGTATTTCGAGATTAGGTTTTGTCACTCCGATTGTCGGAGAGGTATCTCTGGGCCCTCTCGGTAATGCAAATCACTATAAGCCTTGCAAGCAATGTAGCTAATGAGTTAGTTACGGAATAATGCATTACGTAACGAGTAAAGAGACTTGCAGGTAACGAGATTGAACTAGGTATTGGGATACCGACGATTGAATCTCGGGCAAGTAACATACCGATGACAAAGGGAACAATGTATGTTGTTATGCGGTTTGGCCGATAAAGATCTTCGTAGAATATGTAGGAGCCAATATGAGCATCCAGGTTCCGCTATTGTTTATTGACCCAAAATGGTTCTCGGTCATGTCTACATAGTTCTCGAACCCGTAGGGTCCGCACGCTTAAGGTTTCGATGACAGTTATATTATGAGTTTATGACTTTTGATGAACCGAAGTTTGTTCGGAGTCCCGAATGTGATTACGGACATGACGAGGAGTCTCGAAATGGTCGAGACATGAAGATTGATATATTGGAAGCCTATATTTGGATGTCGGAAGTGTTCCGGGTGAAATCGGGATTTTACCGGAGTACCGGGGGGTTACCGGAACCCCCCGGGGGCTTAATGGGCCTACATGGGCCTTAGTGGAGAAGAGGAGAGGAGGCAAGGGCTGGGCCGCGCGCCCCTCCCCCTAGTCTGAATAGGACAAGGAGAGCGGGGCGGCGCCCCCCTTTCCTTCCTCTCTCCCTCCTCCTTCCCCCCTTCTCCTAGTCCAACAAGGAAGGAGGGAGTCCTACTCCCGGTGGGAGTAGGACTCCCCTTGGCGCGCCCCCTCCCCCTTGGCTCCTTTATATACGGGGGCAGGGGGCACCTCTAGACACAACAATTGATATCTAGATCTCTTATCCATGTGCGGTGCCCCCCTCCACCATAGTCCTCCTCGATAATATTGTAGTTGTGCTTAGGTGAAGCCCTGCGACGGTAGAACATCAAGATCGTCACCACGCCGTCGTGCTGACAGAACTCTTCCCCGACATTCTGCTGGATCGGAGTACGGGGATCGTCGTCAAGCTGAACGTTTGCTAGAACTCGGAGGTGCCGCAATTTTGGTGCTTGATCGTTCGGGCCGTGAAGACGTACGACTACATCAACCGCATTGTTCTAACGCTTCTGCTTTTGGTCTACGAGGGTACGTGGACAACACTCTCCCCTCTCGTTGCTATGCATCACCATGATCTTGCGTGTGCGTAGGAAATTTTTTGAAATTACTACGCTCTCCAACAAATGGTAACAGGAGGCGGGGGACACAATGTTTACCCAGGTTCGAGCCCTCTCGATGGAGGTAATACCCTACTTCCTGCTTGATTGATCTTGATGATATGAGTATTACAAGAGTTGATCTACCACGAGATCGCAGAGGCTAAACCCTAGAAGCTAGCCTATGATTATGATTGTTGTTGTCCTACGGACTAAACCCTCCGGTTTATATAGACATCGGAGGGTGCTAGGGTTAAACAGAGTCAGTTATAGAGAAGGAGATCTACATATCCGAATTGCAAGGCTTGCCTTCCACGCAAAGGAGAGTCCCACCCGGACACGGGACGAAGTCTTCAATCTTGTATCTTCATAGACCAACAGTCCGGCCAAAGTATATAGTCCGGCTGTCCGAGGAACCCCCTAATCCAGGACTCCCTCAGTAGCCCTTGAACCAGGCTTCCATGACGATGAGTCTGGCGCGCAGATTGTGTTTGGCATTGCAAAGGCGGGTTCCTTCTATGAATACTCCATAGAAGATTCTGAACACAAGGATCATGTCCGGCTCTGCAAAATAATTTCCACATACCACCATAGAGAGTACAATATTCCACAAATCTAATCTGCTGACAACTTTTCATAGCATGACATCACGCCGCGGCCCGGTTATTACGAACCATTTTTCCCAGCCTGCCACTGCACGTGTTGCGAGGCGGTTTTATTGGCACGTCATGTCGAAGCAGAGATCGTGTTCCCCTTATCACGGGATTCTCATCAATACGGGTGTGGGTAACCCAATCGTGCTTGTTAGTATGACTCCTCGATTTTAGGCAAGTTCCAAACGGCCACGCGGAGGACGCTTGATATTCGCCCTCTTTATAAAGGGGCCAAGGCATGTCCTTTTCTTCCCACGCTCGATCCTTCCCTTCCCCCACCTTGAGTTTCAACACCCAAGGCTCAGGCTAAGCGCTTCGGACCTTCAACCATGTCCGGATCCAACCTTCAAGGCCGGTGGATGGCCTCCTCTGTCACAGAGGAGGACATCAAGAAGCTTAGGGAGGCCAGGTATCTCACCGCCGAAATCCCGCACAGGCTGCCTGCTCAAGGTCGGGTTATCCCCACTCCCGAACCCAACAAGAGCGTCGTATTTGTTTCCCACTTCCTCCAAGGGCTAGGCTTTAGTCTTGATCCCTTTGTTAGAGGGCTCATGTTCTATTACGGGCTAGATTTCCATGATCTAACTCCGGATTCCATCCTTCACATCTCGTCTTTATCGTTGTGTGTGAGGCCTTCCTCCGCATCACCCCGCACTTCGGCTTATGGCTCAAGACCTTCAATGTGAAGCCGAAGATGATCGACGGGCGACACGAGGAGTGCGGAGGCGCTATAATAAGCAAAGGCGCCGACGCCCTATGGCCAAAGGGTTCCTTCCCGGAGGTGTCCAACTTATGGCAACAGGAGATTTTACATCACAGCTCCCTGAGGTACAAAGCGGGCGGCCGCCCCCGCCTTCCGCTCGGGCCCTCCGCCCCAACTGGTGTCATGGGTCAACAAGGGACTGGACTGGGGGCCAGCTAATGACGTGCTGACACTGCAAAGCCGCTGATACGTCTCCAACGTATCTATAATTTTTGATTGCTCCATGCTACTTTATCTATTGTTTTGGACTATAATGGGCTTTATTTTCCACTTTTATATTACTTTTGGGACTAACCTATTAACCGGAGGCCCAATCCAGAATTGCTGTTTTTAGCCTTTTTCAGTGTTTCGAAGAAACAGAATATCAAACGGAGTCCAAACGGAATGAAACCTTCGGGAACGTGATTTTCTCATCGGATAAGACCCAGGAGACTTGGACCCTCTGTCAAGAAAGCCACGAGGCGGTCACGAGGTGGGCGCCCCACAGGCGCGCCCCTGTCTCGTGGGCCTCAAGCTCCACCAACGTACTCCTTCCTCCTATATATACCTCATTGCACCCCAAGCAGTCGTAACAGGGCCAAAACCTAATTCCACCGCCGCAACTTCCTGTATCCACGAGATCCCATCTTGGGTCCTGTTAGGAGCTCACGCCGGAGGGCATCCACCACGGAGGGCTTCTACATCAACACCATAGCCCCTCCGATGAAGTGTGAGTAGTTTACTTCAGACCTTCGGGTCCATAGTTAGTAGCTAGATGGCTGCTTCTCTCTTTTTGGATCTCAATACAATGTTCTTCCCCTCTCTCGTGGAGATCTATTCGATGTAGTCTTATTTTTGCGGTGTGTTTGTTGAGACCGAAGAATTGTGGGTTTATGATCCAGCTTATCTATGAATAATATTTGAATCTTCTCTGAATTCTTTTATGTATGATTGAGTTATCTTTGCAAGTCTCTTCGAATTATCTGTTTGTTTTGGCCAACTAGATTGGTAGTTCTTGCAATGGGAGAAGTGCATGGCTTTGCGTTCAATCTTGCGGTGTCCTTACCCGATGTGAAAGGGTTGCAAGGCACGTATTGTATTGTTGCCATCGAGGATAACAAGATGGGGTATTTATCATATTGCATGAATTTATTCCTCTACATCATGTCATCTTGCTTAAGGCGTTACTTTGTTTTAACTTAATACTCTAGATGCATGCTGGATAGCGGTCGATGAGTGGAGTAATAGTAGTAGATGCAGAATCGTTTCGGTCTACTTGTCTCGGACGTGATGCCTATATACATGATCATACCTAGATAACCTCATAACTATGCTCAACTCTGTCAATTGATCAACAGTAATTTATTCACCCACCGTAGAATGTTTATGCTCTTGAGAGAAGCCACTAGTGAAACCTATGGCCACCGGGTCTATTCTCATCATATCAATCTCCATCACTTTTATACTTGCTTTGTTTTTACTTTGTTTTTACTTTTCACTTTGCATCTTTATACCAAAAATACCAAAAATATTATCTCTATCAGATCTCACTCTAAGTAAGTGACCGTGAAGGGATTGACAACCCCTAATCGCGTTGGTTGCGAGTAGCTATCGTTTTTGTGCAGGTACGAGGGACTTGCGCGTGGCCTCCTCTTGGATCGATACCTTGGTTCTCAAAAACTGAGGGAAATACTTACGCTACTGTGCTGCATCATCCTTTCCTCTTCGGGGAAAACCAACGCAAGCTCAAGACGTAGCAAGAAGGATTTCTGGCGCCGTTGTCGGGGAGTCTATGCAAAAGTCAACATACCAAGTACCCATCACAATCCCTATCTCTCGCATTACATTATTTGCCATTTGCCACTTGTTTTCCTCTCCCCCACTTCACCCCTGCCGTTTTATGTGCCCTCTCTTTCCCAATCTCCTCCTCTTTTTCCCTTTGCCTTTTCCTCGTCCGCTTGTTTTCTCGTGTGTTAGTTCGCTTGCTTGTCGTTATGACTAAAGTGTCCGGACACCACCGAGGATGCGGGTCTCAACTGCAATCGTCCAGATACCCAAGTAAGTAATTCCGCGATCGAACATGCCATCTTTTTGTTTGTCACAATATCATTTTGAAAGATTACTCTCGAGCAGGACTGGATAAGAAAGGCGGAGAGGATCAGGTGTTCGGCCCCCCTTCCCGAAGGCTCGCCGGATCCTGTACTAACCAGGATGCTTGAGCACGCACCTTATCAAGTGCCGTCAGGAGAAGATGAAGGGAGGAATAAAGAAGCCGAAAGCGGGCTTCACACATCACATATCCAGACCGGGGGAATTAGTGTCTCCGCGAAGGAGGATAATCGGGGAGGTGAATCTAGAATCCCCTCTCCCCAAGGGAAGAAAAGGGTCGCCTCTGAAGACCTGGAAACGGAGGTTTCCAAACGAGGGAAGAAACCTTCGCCAGGGGGCCCTGCCCCGGACGGCGTTCTTACCGCACAGCGCCCGCAAGGGGGCCAGCCCTCAACCGAGCTGTAAGTGAACAAAAGTACTTTGGTAAATATATCCTGCTTTATCTCTGAGAACAATAACCGAGACATATATCTTCCAGTCCGGCTCGTAGCCCTTCTCGACAGAGTTCGTCTTCGGGGGATCTTCTTCCGGAGATGATGGAGAGCGAAACGCCTCCTCCTGCCTCCCCGCCTCATGGGGCGTACGACCCCGAGGTGTCATCACGGAGGACTTCTCCTGATCCGCAAAGGCCAGAAGGTAACTCTTCGGCCGCCCGAAGTCCGGAGTGTTCGGCTCCCAAGGAGAGCAACAAAAAGAGTCTGAGATTGTCCGGTGCACAACCGGACACACTGATGGGTCTTCTGGAGAAAGCGGCTATCTCAGAGGTGCATCGTACCTTAATGGGTTCGGTGGTTGAGAGGATTTCACCCGCCAAAAACGGGTTGAATGAAGCCTTTACGAGCCTGCTAAGAGGCTTTGAGGTATGCAAAGTAATATATATATATATGTATTTTTGACAGTACCGCACACGCTAGGTGTGCTCTGTATAGATAGTAGCCCCTGAGACTCTGGTTGCCGTCTAGAGGCGGCAAACAGAGGATCATAGTCCTAGGTAATGATCGCGATGCTTTCATGTGCAGGCGGCTGATAGTCCGGCGGCTGGCCGGACTGCTGATTTTACCGAACTGAGGCGACAGCTTGACGTGGCGGATGCCGACATCGCACTTGTGAACAAGCGGCTTGACAAGGCACAGGGTATGTCTTTTTGGGTGGTCAACAAATATTAAGAGGAGCATGATGCTAGTATCTATAATATGCTGTGACTGCAAATGGAGCTGCTGCCGTGGAGACCCTTCGGGAGGAACTTGCCCGAGCCAAGGAACAAGCCAGGAGAAGTGATGCGGCCGCCCTAAAGGCGGCGGAAGAGTTAAGAGCCGAACAGGCTGCTCATCGCCAGAGCAAAGAAAAAATAGCCAAGATGTCTGTTGAGCTGAAAGATGCCGCCGGCCGATATGAGCTCCTCGAAAAGGAAAGCCAAGCTGTCGGTGTCAAAACCGGCGGATCTCGGGTAGGGGGTCCCGAACTATGCGTCTAGGCGGATGGTAACAGGAGACAAGGGACACGATGTTTTTACCCAGGTTTGGGCCCTCTCGATGGAGGTAAAACCCTACTCCTGCTTGATTAATATTGATGATATGGGTAGTACAAGAGTAGATCTACCACGAGATCGTAGAGGCTAAACCCTAGAAGCTAGCCTATGGTATGATTGTTGTTCGTCCTCTGGACTAAAACCCTCCGGTTTATATAGTCCTTTGAAGAGGGTTAGGGTTACCGCAGTCGGTTACAATGGTAGGAGATCTATATATCCATATCGCCAAGCTTGCCTTGCACGCCAAGGAAAGTCCCATACGGACACAGGACGAAGTCTTCAATCTTGTATCTTCATAGTCCAGGAGTTCGGCCGAAGGTGATAGTTCGGCTATCCGGACGCCCCCTAATCTGGGACTCCCTCAGTAGCCCCCGAACCAGGCTTCAATGACGACGAGTCCGGCGCATAGATTATCTTCGGCATTGCAAGGCGGGTTCTTCTCCAAATCCTATGTACCTGTTGAATAGTGTCCGGCTTCTCGTAAATATCGCGCTCCTTGGCTTCCACGCCCAATAATGGCCATCCTCCACGTGTTGAACGAATGCGAAAAGCCAGGGTATTTTTACATTTACCCCCCTAGTTGCGCAAATGAGCTGCCTATATAAGAGACGAGGATCTAGATCCGAATCACACCATCTTCCATTCGCAAGCTTTCATCGGAGTGCATCTGAAAGAAATCCATTCCATCATGGACAGTCGAGGCGGCTCCTCCTCTCGCCCTCCCAGTCCTCAGCCTGGAGATTGGGAGAGATGCTCCATCCCGATCAGCGATATAGTGACGCTCCAAACCAAGTGATTTCTTCACCCAGCCTTCATGGTTCGGTTAATTTGGACTCGCCACCTATAAGGGCGGAAAACAAGCGGAGGCGTCCCAGTCCCTCCCAAGGAGAGCGGGTATGCCTTGTCCCTTATTTGATAAGAGGGCTCGGATTTCCAATTCATCCGTTTCTCCGAGGGCACCTGGAGTTCTATGGCCTCCAGTTGCACAACCTTACGCCTGCCTCCATTCTGCATATTGCGGGTTTCGTGCCCTCTGCGAGCTGTTTTTGGGCATCGAGGCTCATTTCGCGCTATGGAAGAGGTTGTTCTGCCTCGTACCCCGTTCTTAGGAGGGGTCGA
This sequence comes from Aegilops bicornis, assembly GCA_021605145.1. Lineage (NCBI taxonomy): Eukaryota > Viridiplantae > Streptophyta > Magnoliopsida > Poales > Poaceae > Aegilops > Aegilops bicornis. The sequence goes on from CM038674.1 coordinate 685,406,778, forward strand.
TATATCAAGTGGGCGGAGCCAAACTATGGCGCATCGCCGGGACCGGATATCTATACGGAAACCCGAAGAAGGCGTCCCCAAGACCGGCCTTCGGAATGGTTTTATATAGAAGATGTCCCCTGCCGGACCCTGTTGGATCGGCCTCCGGAGTTCAAGAATGCTCCTTTGAAGAAAGCGCCCTAAGTGGCGTCCACGGAGCCCTCGGAGGGAAAATAGCGGGGGCGTTCTTTACGATGAGCGAATAAGGTTGTTGGCTCATTCCGGACTGACCATGATCGGGGTCATGGCCACATGCATTATCTGAAGTGCAGCCGCTCGATATAGAGGCCACCCCATGTGGGATTTCAACGGGGAGGATGATGCCACCCACCATGGCCGTAAGGGGCTGGGATCGGTCGCCGATCTGATGAAGACCTTGTCCGCATTGTACAAGGGAGAAGAGGAGGAATTTCTTCGCGTCAATCCACAGGATGGATTTTCTATGAACAATCCTCCAAGCTGGGTAAGCGGACATTTCTTTTTGCCCATCCGATCCATATTCCCATAGTCAAGTATCTCATTTTGTGATTTGAGCGAGGAACTGCGCCAGGCCGTAAAGGACATAAACAGCCTGCCTCCACAACCCGAAGATCCGGAACGGTTCCTCGATCCGGCCTCCCAAGAGGATCCGTACATATCGGTGGAGCTGATCGATGGGGTATTTCACCAACTGAGCATTGATAATGCCCTGGTTGCCATTACGGCCGATTACCTCGGAACACTTCCAGCCTCACAGGTAACTGAGGCCGAAGCCCAATACTTTGAGAATGATTCATCTGTGCTAATTTTTTATCACCGTATACCAACGGTGTTTTGCAGGGGGAGCCCTTGAGGCGGAAGGCCGAACTGCGGCTAGCCAACAAGGGGCAGCACGGCCCAGCAGGCTAAAAAGAAGTGCGGTCCGGATTGAAACGCCGGCGCAATGGTATGGCGTGTCACCTTATTCCCAGGTTTTATTCCGGAAGGCATACTAACGCTCGTGCTCTCTTCAGGAAAAAGAGCGCTCGCCGGACTATATCCGGAGAGGTTGCCAATCGAGCCTCCGCCGGCCAGGCTCCAAAGCCAGGACCAGAAGCGGAGGGGAACACGAGGCATGCGTCGGACGCTCCTCCGACAGAGGATGCCGACAGATTGTCCGCCACCAACTCCGAGGTGGAGAGTGCCATGAATCACGGCGCCACGGACAATTCTTCGTGACACATTTTTCTCCCAAGAGGCATTGAACGCCTTCAATTCGGGAGATCGCACCTCCGTGCCGCTCAAGATGGTCTAGCCGAGCCACGGGCGGTATGTAAAAGACATGCGAAGTGAGGAAATTTAATGATTATATATGCCGTAGCCCCGAGACTTGAAATAGTTAGAATAACTGATTTAAGGATCATTTATTGTGCAGGATCTTACAGAAAAGAATACCCAACTGTCCCGGGAGCTTGAAGAGTGCAAAGCCCAACTTGAGGCCGCACAAGCCGCGACAGGGGAAGCCAAAGAGACCCCCTATGGTAATATACGCTTTTAGAAGATAAGTATGTTGTGAAGTGCGGCGTGTGTATAAATCTGACAATAACATTGCAGATGGCGCCGGGGTAGATCCGGACACGTAACAGCTCTTGCGCCGGTTAAAGGCCGACGAGAACGTGCTTACGAGGGTGAGGCAGGAGAAAAATAATCTCCAAGATACCAACACCCAGCTGGGTGAGGAACTAAAAGATGTGCGTGCCCATTTATGCGACTCCGTTAAGGAGAATCGGTAACCGACGCGTCATTTTTAGTAAGTGCTTAAACGAACTTTGAAAAAAGAGTTCGGCGAGGAAGTCGACTAACGAGTTATGTCTCGTAGGTATGCTCATAGGTCGTCCTGCAGAGGAAATGCCAGTTCTCTGGTGACCTTCTTCTGAGCTCTTACAACTGCATTTAACGAGTTCGGCAGGAGATGAAAGGCGTCGCCCAGGCCTTGTGGCCATCTGTCTCCCTGCCCGAAGGCCATGGGGAGCTTGCAGAGAGGCTCAAGGGAGCGCGGCGGCGCTTCCGATTATGGAAGATATCGGCCTGCCGTCAAGGCGCCAGGGAGGCCTGGGCCATGGTGAAGACGCGGTACACGAAGGCTGACCCAAACCACATGGCCGAGGTCGTACTGTGGGGCCCGATGGGAAGGAGATCCCTGTGAGCTTAGTGTACGGCCAGGTAGAATTGGCCGCAAAGTATTCCCAGCAGGACTGTAAACTAGACATCCTGTTAGATGGCATTGAAGAGGAATACAATTAGTCAAATTGACTATGTAATTTAAGGTGACATGTAAAATGCCTTCTAGCCGGATTGTAGATCGTTTGTCGTAGCGGACCTTTTCGCTTCAACCTCGGGACCCAATAGTCCGGAGTGTGTCCGAATACCCTCGCGGTTATATAAAAACCGGGGCATGCGTGGAGACCAGGCGTAGGGGTCATTAGTGCTTTATCAGACAAGTGCCCAACTAGTTATGTTATATTACATGGTTAGTAAGAAACATCTTCCAGGGAGAATAGTTCCGTTAGGAGTTCCTTTCCCTGGGAGGCATGCCCTAAAGTGCATGTCCGGACTGCGAAAAAAGCAGAAAGACATCTAGGGGTAGATAAATAAATAGGTAAGAAATCTTCTTTTGGTTCACCGACCGAATATTCTCTTAAGAACGCTAGCTTTCGGCTTCACCTAGTCTGAGGTACACATCCGGCTGACCCGGCAGTAACAATCGCAGAGGTGCTCCCTTTACCACCTAGCCGAACAATCGGGAACGTAGGGGTAAGCACAGGAGCCAGGCAACCCAGCTTGGCCAAAACTTAAGTCATATCGATGCATATAATGGTGAATAAAAGGTGCATGCGGAAGTGTGACAGATGTATTGGGCATGAAGCCCTTATAAATAAGCTTCTGTGAAAGAAGCCCCCAGGTACAATGAGCGCGGATAGCGCGTCAAGTGTGTGTGAAAAATGCGCTAACGAGCCTTCAAAGGTTGGAGAAAAAAAAGGAGGGAGAAGGAGAAAAATAGAAGACAGCTAAAGTGTAAAATATGGACAGAGGAAGGAGACGAACTCAGAATCCGGCGCTAGGCGTAGAATCTTCGGAGGCGTGCAAGCGTTCCATGGGTTCGGCTCAAGTCGGTTATCCGATGCATCTCATGAGCGGTACCCTCCACTGGTCGACTTGGTCGATGATAAATGGACCTTCCCATTTGGGCTTGAGTTTGTCCTTTTTCTTGTCCGGCAGGCGTAGAACTAGCTCGCCAACATTGTAAGTTTTGGCCCGTACTTCTCTGCTTTGATATCTTCAAGCCTGCTGTTGATAGAATGTGGAATAGGCTTTTGCTACATCACGCTCCTCCTCCAAGGCGTCCAAACTGTCCTGCCGATCGAGCTCGGCTTCTCTTTCTTCGTACATGCGCACGCGAGGTGAGTCATGAATTATGTCGCAGGGCAGAACTGCCTCTGCGCCGTATACCATAAAGAATGGTGTGAATCCGGTCGTGCGATTCGGAGTGGTCCGCAGTCCCCAGAGTACGGAGTCGAGCTCCTCTACCCAGTGCGTGTTAGATTCCTTGAGGGACCGCACTAATCTGGGTTTGATGCCGCTCATAATTAGACCATTTGCTCGCTCGACTTGACCGTTAGTTTGAGGGTGATAGGCTGAAGCGTGGTCGAGATTGATGCCCATGTTTTTGCACCAGAGTTTGACCTCGTCGGCCGTAAAGTTCGTGCCATTATCGGTGATGATGGTGTGGGGACACCGTAGCGATTATGCGACCCCTAATATGAAGTCTATCATCGGTCAGATTGACCGTCTTAACGAGCTTGGCCTCTATCCATTTGGTGAATTTATCCACCATGACCAGTAGGTATTTTTGCTTGTGGGTTCCCCCTTTAAGGGGTCCAACCATGTCAAGCCCCCAGACCGTGAAGGGCCAGGTGATGGGTATAGTTTTGAGGGCGGTGGGTGGCATGTGGCTTTGACTAGAAAAGAGCTGGCATCCGACACATCGTTGGACTAAGTCCTGAGCATCTGCCCAGGCCGTCGGCCAATAAAATCCTGTACGGAAGGCCTTGCCTAAAGGGCCCGGGCTGCGGCGTGGTGCCCGCCGAGTCCGGCATGAATTTCAGCGGAAAGATTCCGCCCTTCCTCTTGAGATACACCTTTGAAGGACTCCGGTTGTGCTTTTCTTATAAAGCTCTCCCTCATGGACCTTATAGGCTTTAGATCGCCGCACTATGCAGCGGGCCTCATTTTGGTCCTCGGGAAGTTCCTGCCTGGTTAGGTAGGCTAGGAATGGTTCTGTCCACGGGGCAATGACTGCCATTATTACGTGGGCTGAGGGTGTTATTTCGTTGGCAGAACCACCAACTGTGTCGGAATGTTCGGTGTGGGGCAGTGCGGTTGGGTCCGGGTAGTTATTAACGGACTCTCCCTCCCATAATACGGATGGCTTGAACAGCCTCTCTAGGAAGATGTTGGGGGGGACGGCATCACGCTTTGCGCCGATGCGTGCCAACACGTCTGCTGCCTAGTTGTTATCCCGGGCTATATGGTGAAATTCGAGCCCCTCAAACTGAGCTGACATTTTTAGGACAACATTGCGATAAGCTGCCATTTTCGGATCCTTGGCATCAAAGTCTCCATTTATTTGGGATATCGCGAGGTTCGAATCCCCGTGCACCTCTAGGCGTTGAATGCCCATGGAGACTGCCATCCGGAGACCATGTAGAAGGGCCTCGTATGCTGCGTTGTTGGAGTCCGTATACATTATCTGGAGTACGTATTGAACTGTATCTCTGGTTGGGGACGTCGAGCAGCGCCGACTCGAGCCAGCCAACATTTTGGAGCCGTCGAAGTGCATTATCCAGTTGGAATATGCGTCGTACTCTTTAGGGAGTTCGGCTTCGGTCCATTCGGCGACGAAGTCGGCCAAAACTTGCGACTTAATAGCTCGTCGTGGCTTATAGGTTATGTCGAACGGGAGGAGCTCAATGGCCCATTTGGCAATCCGGCTCGTCGCGTCGCGGTTGTTTATAATGTCGTTAAGAGGTACTTCGGAGGCTACTGTTATCGAACACTCTTGAAAGTAGTGTCGCAGCTTCCGGGATGCCATAAACACCGTGTACGCTATCTTTTGATAATGCGGGTACCGTGACTTGCATGGAGTTAGGACAGTGGACACGTAGTAAACTGGTTTTTGAAGGGGGAACTTGTGTCCGTCCGTTTCTAATTCGACAACGAGCACCGCGCTTACAACTTGATGAGTTGCCGCGATATATAATAGCATTGTTTCGCCCATGTTGGGCGGCGGAGACCAGGTTTGTTGCCAATATGGCTTTTATTTCTTCGAGTCCGGCCGTGGCGGCATCCGTCCACTCGAAGTGTTCGGTGCGTCGGAGGAGGCGATAAAGGGGTAATGCCTTTTCTCCCAAACGGGAGATAAAGCGGCTTAGAGCCGCCACACCCAGTCAATTTTTGTATTTGTTTGAGGTCTTTTGGGATATCCAATTGTGACAGAGCTCGGAACTTGGCTGGGTTTGCTTAAATTCCTCTACCGGATACAATGAAGCCCAAGAGCTTTCCGGTGATGCAATGAAAACACATTTTCCGGGTTGAGCTTGATGTCATATGTTCGGAGATTATCGAATGTGAGCCTCAAGTCGTCTACTAGAGTTTTGACATGCTTGCTTTTGACGACCACATCGTCTCTGTATGCCTCCACTATTTTGCCGATCTGGTTTGCCAGACATGTCTAAATCAGGCGCTGATATGTTGCGCCGGCGTTTTTGAGCCCGAAGGGCATTGTGTTGAAGCAGAATGGCCCGTATGGAGTGATCAATGCCGTTGCGGCTTGGTCAGGCTCTGCCATCTTAATTTGGTGGTAGCCGGAGTATGCGTCGAGGAAGCAAAATGAATCGTGTCCTGCGGCAGCGTCGATAATTTGATCGATGTGGGGGAGGGGAAGGGATCCTTTGGGCAAGCCTTGTTGAGGTCCTTGAAATCGACGCATAGGTGCCAGGATTTGGCCTTCTTTGGTACCATCACCAGGTTTGCTAGCCAGTCCGGATGTTTTATATCTCTGATGAATCCGGCCTCCAATAGTTCGGCTAGCTCCTCTCCCATGGCCTGTCTCTTGGGTTCGGAGAAACACTGAAGAGCCTGTTTGACTGGCTTGAATCCTTTTAGGATGTTTAGGCTGTGCTCGGCCAGCCGGCGTGGGATTCTGGCATGTCTCAAGGGTGCCGAGCAAAATGTCTCAATTTTCGTGTAGGAATTCTCTTAGTCTGGCGTCTACATCAGGATTTAATTGTGCCCCGATGGAGGCCGTTTTTGTAGGGTCCGATTGGATGGACTTGGAATTTGACTATTTCGTCGCCCGGTTTAAGCGAGGTGGACTTGGATCTCTTATCGAGTATCACATCGTCCCTATTCACCGTGGGCGCAGCGCAGGGAGTTCCTCGACGCTAGGGCTTCGGATAGTGCCTCAAGGGCGGTCTGGCTGTCTTATTTTCGGCCGAGTGCTATGTCCGGGTCACTAGCAAGTGATAATTCCATTGGGCCGGGCATTTTGAGCTTCATGTACCCATAATGGGGTATAGCTTGAAATATTGTGAATGCCTCTCGCCCTAATAGGCGTGGTATCCGCTGCCGAGCAGGGCCACTTGGAACGTGACCTCCTCGGACCTGTAATTATCCGGCGTGCGAACACCACATCCGGTGTGATTTTTCCTGTCTGACATGCTTCCCGGTGAGGATTATTCCTCTAAAGGTTGTGCTTTGCTTCGCTCAATCTTGACTCCAGTCTATTTTAATTTTTCGGAGGGTTTCCTCGTAAATGAGGTTCAATCCGCTGCAACCGTCCATGAGTACCTTGGTAAGGCGAAAGCCGTCCACTATCGGACTGAGGACCAATGCGGCTGGTGCTCGGGCTGTTCGAAATTTAGGTTAAATCCTTTGGCATTAAAGGTAATAGCCGTGTCCTCCATGGGTTTATTGTTGCTACTTGGTAGACTTGGCAAGGCTACGGAGTGTTCATTTCGCATATTATTTGATCACGAAAGTCTCAAGACTGTTAATACCGTCTTTGGTATCCACTGGGCTGGTGCTCTAGAGCTAGAAGCTCTTCGCCACTTTGGCCGCTGCCGTAGTATCAAACATGCTCTAAGGCTATGAGTTGGAGTGGCGCCATATGTACTATGAATTTTACAGGGTCCATTGAGCCATCCCTCGATCTGGTTCCATGCCCTCTGAGAGGTTTTGCTTTATGGTATTTAACCCAGTGCTGGCGATGATGCACCCTATTATTTCGGATCGAGGTTGTATTCAAGGCGGATTGTCCCAAAATCTTGCTTCGGTTTTCGAGCGCTTTCCATCGCGCCGCAGTACTTTCGTACTATGGGCGCCAAGTCGGCAAAGCGTGTAATGTCACGGCGACTTATAGCGTTGAGGATCCCGTTGTCCGTGCAATTATTGCAGAAGAATGAGATTGCGTCCTCCTCGCGGCAGTCCTTTATCCTGTCCATAACCAGGAGGAATCTGGCCCAGTAATGGTGTACTGTTTCTGCGGGCTCTTGCCGAATTTGAGATAGGTTGCTTATGTTTGGGTGGGCGGGTGGAATTAATTTCGGAACCTCGCCCGATCTGAGACTTAAGGGCCAAGGAGCTTCCGAACTTGGAAGCTTGGATTCTTGGATGTTCTCCAATGAATCTAGCCCGCTGCCTGACTTTAGGTTCAGGGCTTTAGTGACGTCCTCTCCTCCGCGGGAATCCGGCATGGTGGGATCGGGAATCCGGACGTAGCTCGTCCTTAAGATAGAAGAAGAATTCGCCAGTATTGTTCCTCTACCACAGCAACGTGGTGGGTAACACAGGAGAGTTAATCTCTCTCAGATCGGGTTTAGGCCCAATCTGATCATAGTCTATAGCGACTCCCAGGGCGGCGATGCGATCCTAAGAGCTCGTTTAAGGAAGGGAGCTCCATCGGATCTAACTGCTCGGCGAATTCCAAGTTAACATGAAGATTGCTTTCGATGACCCGAGAAGTCATCGTCGGCGCGGCGGCCGAACAGGCGGTCATAAGGAAACCGCCTAGCCGGAGAGTTTGGCCGACAGCCAAAGCTTCTTTAGCAACAGTGTCGCCTTTAAAGACGGGATGATGCATCCTTCCTGACGGCGACGACACAGAGGAACTCTGAATGAAAGCACCAATGTCGGTGTCAAAACCGGCGGATCTCGGGTAGGGGGTCCCGAACTATGCGTCTAGGCGGATGGTAACAGGAGACAAGGGACACGATGTTTTTACCGTGTTGGGCCCTCTCGATGGAGGTAAAACCCTACTTCTGCTTGATTAATATTGATGATATGGGTAGTACAAGAGTAGATCTACCACGAGATCGAGAGGCTAAACCCTAGAAGCTAGCCTATGGTATGATTGTTGTTAGATCTCGGACTAAAACCCTCCGGTTTATATAGTCACCAAAGAGGGTTAGGGTTACACAGAGTCGGTTACAATGGTAGGAGATCTGCATATCCGTATCGCCAAGCTTGCCTTCCACACCAAGGAAAGTCCCATCCGGACACGGGACGAAGTCATCACTCTTGTATCTTCATAGTCCAGGAGTCCGGCCAAAGGTCATAGTCCGGCTATCCGGACACCCCCTAATCCGGGACTCCCTCACAAGCGAAAGCGGTTGACCTGAAGATTGCCTTGGAAGCAGCCAAGGAAACTCGTTCTGAAATCATAGCGGCAAGGGAGGGGCTTCATCAAGCTGGAGATATCATGGCTAGGAAGCCCTTTTTGTTGCGGACGAAGTTCGGAGATCCGAAGTATGCCCCTCTGGATCAATTATGGAGTGCTGCAGACGCGTACTTGGACTTGACAAAGAGTGCTGCTGATGTGACTGAGTTTTTCAAAGATCAGGAAGATCATGAGGTGGAAAGGTTGTTCTGGTCGCAGTTCAGTGCTCCAAAGCGTCCGCTGCTGTCAAATGAGCAAATGGCCGAGTGGGCCGAGCTCCATAGGTTTGTCCGGGCTTGCCATGAGGTCTGTCGTGGATCATCTTTGGCCGAAGGGACCAAGGCCGGATAGTTATTTTGGTTTAGTGCAATGATTCCTTGGTGTTGTGCCGCATATCGACGATGTAAAGAGGTCGGCGTGCATAGAGGGTGCACGTATGGCTCTTGCCCGTGTTATAACATATTGGGCAGGGATGGAGGCCACCGCTATTGCAACCCGCGGTCCGGCCGGAGGCCAGGACCCGGCCGAGCACTATTTTGAAGAAGTCCTAGAAGGCGCCCGTTTAATAAAGGCTCAGTGCTCGAAGAGTACCACGTTTGAGTGACATGTATCTGAATTGTAAAAACAATGCTATTTTGATTATAAAGGATGTGTTTATACTTTTGCGTGAAAGTATTATAGTGCCTCCTGTGCGGCCGTTTATGTATGTATATAACCTGAAAGTTTGCAGTCGTCGGCTTCAGCCCCCACGCATGTAATACGGGGGTGTTCGGAAAATCACGTACTCACACTTGATCCAATGTCTTGGTCCATTAAGGAGGTGATAGCACGGCGAACGAGGCAATCAGACTATATAGCTTTAACACTTTCACTTAGCCATAGGAGTTTGACGGTGGGGCTACTATAACGCCCCTGGTACTTCCGCGTTCGTCCGAATACGGTGTTTGTACATACATGACCGGGAAACCGGTCCTTCGATAATGCGGAGGAATCGCGAAGATTCCTCTGAGTCATCAAGTGGTTGACCAGTCTCACGCTTTATCAAGACAGTCAGTTTTCGGCTTTCTGTACTGAGGTGCTCACCTAGATGAACCAGGGCACAATCGCAGTAGTTCTCCCGGTGCCACCTTAGCCGATAGAGCGGAACGTAAGGTAGCAAAACACGGGAGCCGGGCAAACCCAACTATTGACCAAAGACATGATTCGGAGTTGATCAATATAAGGCCAAACTCGCGATGCCGAACACTCCCAAAGGTATTCGGACTTACAACATATACTAGGCTGAGTAACGCCCTCGATAATAAGCCCTGAATTTCCAGGTACATGCATTAGTCTGACGTGACGAAATGCCAATAATGCCAGCATCCCTCTCGGTTGTCCCGGAGGGTGTGAAGCAACAAGAGACATTAAAAAAGGTTTACGCAGGGTCTTAATCTAAAAGGAAACCTTTGAGTGGGGCCATGCTGCATGTCTGCGCCTTTGTCTCCGTTGTGCCGTATCCTGGAAGGGTGTAGCACGATGATCATCTGTAAAAGAGAAAAACCCAGGTGAAAGTCTTCGTGTGAAAAGTTGGTTATCCTTAATGAACCATGAAAATGCAATCTATTATTGTATTAATAGGGTCAAGCCGAACTATGGGCCTTTTTACATGCGGGCAGCCCCTAGCACCACCTATGGGGGTATATCCATTGATCCAAGCTCAGGTTTATCTGGGCTGTTACAACTGGTGGTGCGCCGGACTCGTCTAACCATGTTCGTGGTCTTGACGACCGATCATTTATTCTGGTTGGAGAGGCCGTTCAGTGTTCGGCTGCTAGAGCCGCCACATATTCTTTCGTACGTAAGGAACGCTCTGTATTTCCGCTAACTGTGATGACGCCACGTGGACCGGGCATCTTAAGTTTAAGATAAGCGTAATGTGGTACTGCATTGAAACGAGAGAAGGCCGTTCTTCCGAGTAATGCGTGATAGCCGCTTCGGAATGGAGCGATGTCGAAGATTAATTCTTCGCTTTTGAAGTTGTCGGGAGAACCGAATACAACCTCTAGTACTAGGGAGCCCGTGCAGCAGGCCTCTACGCCTGGTATTACTCCTTTAAAGGTAGTATTGCTTTGGCTGATTCTTGACGGGTCTATCCCCATTTTGCGGACAGTGTCCTGATATATCAGATTAAGACTACTGCCGACGTCCATAAGGACTCGGGTGAGATGGTATCCGTCAATTATTGGGTCAAGCACCAAGGCAGCCAATCCTCCATGCCGGATACTAGTCGAATGATCCCTGCGATCAAAAGTGATCAGGCAGGCCGACCAAGGATTGAACTTGGGGGCGACGGGCTCTACAGCGTATATGTCTCGGAGTGCGCATTTGCGCCTCCTCTTTGGTATGTGAGTTGCGTAAATCATATTCATTGTTTTGACTTCTGGTGGGAATTTTTTTTGTCCCCCAGTGTTCGGCTGGCGAGGCTCATCCTCATCTTCACTTGGTGTCTCCCTCCCTTTGTGTTCGGCGTTTAGCTTGCCGGGCTGCTTGAAAACCCAACATTCTCTGTTGGTGTGATTTTCAGGTTTTTCGGGGGTGCCATGAATCTGACATAATCTGTCTAGAATTTTGTTTAGGCTGGACGGTCCATCTCTGCTGCCTTTGAATGGCTTTTTTCGTTGACCGGGTTGAGAGCCCCTGAATCTGGTGTTGACCGCCTTGTTATCTGGGTTGTCTTCATTGTTTCGACGCTTGTTTTTATTGCGTCGCGGCTTCCCGTTGCCATCCCTGACTTCGGATGTGCCTGGGTCGCTGGTGCCGCTACGGGCCAACCAAATGTCTTCGCCCGCGCAAAAGCGGGTCATAAGGCTTGTTAGGGCTGCCATTGTCCTTGGCTTTTCCTGGTCGAGGTGTCTGGCAAGCAATTCGTCCCGGACACTATGCTTGAAAGCCTCTAAGGCTTCAGCATCCTGGCAGTCGATGATTTGATTCTTCTTAGTGATAAATCTGTTCCAAAGCTTTCGGGCTGACTCTCCGGGTTGTTGAATTATGTGACTTAAATCGTCTGCATCCGGAGGTCGGACATAGGTCCCTTGAAAATTAGCCCTAAAAGCATCCTAAAGCTCTTCCCAACTTTCAATTGAGTTTTCGGGGAGGCTTTTCAACCAGTGCCGAGCTGGTCCTTTCAACTTGAGGGGCGGGTATTTGATGGCATGGAGATCATCTCCGCGAGCCATGTGGATGTGAAGGGTCTGTCGTTCCGTCGTACACCTCTATGTTCACGGGTTTGAATCCCTCTGGAAATTCATGATCCAGCACCTCATCGGTGAAGCACAAGGACAATGGCATGTATTTGGTTGTGTCATGGCATTCTTCTGACGGTTGTACTGTTCGGTTTTGATTCCGAGCTGTTATTCGGTCAGTATAGTCATTTGGGCGGCCATGATCCTGTGCCGGAGCACGCTTCCTAGATCCATAGATGGACCTGGTCATGCCGGCTTTTTTGTCCAGGTGCTCACGTAAATCGTGCGGTGACTCATGTGCGGCGTCAGTAGCCGCCCTATCGCGGCCACGGGGTGGTCGGTCCGGCTGATCGGTCGTTTTATTTTTTCGCTGAATGGGCTCTATAGCCTCGTCGTCGAATTCGGGCAGCAGCTTGCGCTTTGGATAGCTCTTTGTGTGGCGATCGCCACCGTATTTTTCTTCAGTGTCGAGCACTTTGTTCCATCTGCGGTTGAGCGTATCCTGCGCGGCCTTAAGCCTTTGCTTCTACTTCTTCAAGCTCCTCGCGGTGGCAATAAGCCTTCTATGGAGGTTCTCTTGTTCCAAGTGCCCTTCCGGGATGATGTGTGCATCGTCGTCCGGACTGTTCTCATCTCCGGAGACAGGTTGATGAGTTTTACCCTCGGCATCGCCGTGATTGGACATCGGCTCCGGACTATGTTCGTCGTCCCCTGGCTCATCCTGCTCCATCGCTCGGTCCATGGGGTCGTTGTTTCCTTTGGAGTCGACCAGGGTATTATTCTTTCTTGCGTTGTTATCGCTTTTTTTGCTGAGGCGGGATTTGGAGCGGCGTCGATGTCGTCGCTTTGGTTGCTTCTCAAGGGGGTTACCCTCTGTTGCATCCTCCAGTTCCTCGCCGTTATTTTCTTTGGGTGTATCCACCATGTATATATCATATGATGAGGTGCCAGTCCAGCGCCCTTTAGGCGGTGGTTCTTGTTCTTCTCATGCATCGTCGTCCATACCGTCGATGTCTTCAGAGTCGAAGTCAAGCGTGTCGGTTAAGTCATCGACAGTGGCTACCAAGTGGGTGGTGGGTGGGAAACGAATTTCTTCGTCGTCCGCTTCCCACTCAAGACGGACATAGTTCGGCCAAGAGTCTCCTGATAGGGAGAGAGACCTCAATGAATTTAGCACGTCTCCCAAGGGAGAGTGCTGAAAGATATCCATGGAGGTAAACTCTATGATCGGTGCCCAATCATATTCGATAGGCACGGACGTACACGGTTCGGAGCCTGTGGCCGGAGACGAGTCCGAGGGTCAGATGACACATGCCTCATAGGAGGTGGATTCTGTGTTCGGCTCTATCGCCGCTGAGTGTGCGGCCTCCGTGGCGGGGTCCATCCACCCATCCTCGGATGGCATGATCTGCTCCGGATTGAGGGCCGGGGCAACCGCAGGTGTGATCTCCCAAACACCGTCCGATGGCAGATCTAAGTCATGCTCGTCGTGACAGTTCGGCGCACCTTGCATGGGCTCGAATCCGTCGAAGATCAAGTCCCCGCGGATTTCGGCAGTATAGTTCAAGCTTCCAAACCTGACCTGATGGCCAGGGGCGTAGCTATCGATCTGCTCCAGATGGCCAAGCGAGTTGGCCCACAGTACGAAGCCGCCGGATACGAAGATCTATCCGGGGAAAAAAAACCTCACCCTGGATCGCATAGTTGCAGATGATTGAAGGAGCCATCAAGCCTTATCGTGACGGCACAGTGGAACTCTCAATGAAAGCACCAATGTCGGTGTCAAAACCGACGGATCTCGGGTAAAGGGTCCCGAACTGTGCGTCTAAGGCTAATGGTAACAGGAGGCGGGGGACACAATGTTTACCCAGGTTCGGGCCCTCTCGATGGAGGTAATACCCTACTTCCTGCTTGATTGATCTTGATGATATGAGTATTACAAGAGTTGATCTACATTGTAGAGGCTAAACCCTAGAAGCTAGCCTATGATTATGATTGTTGTTGTCCTACGGACTAAACCCTCCGGTTTATATAGACACCGGAGGGGGCTAGGGTTACACAAAGTCGGTTACAGAGAAGGAGATCTACATATCCGAATTGCCAAGCTTGCCTTCCATGCAAAGGAGAGTCCCACCCGGACACGGGACAAAGTCTTCAATCTTGTACCTTCATAGACCAACAGTTCGGCCAAAGTATATAGTCCGGCTGTCCGAGGACCCCCTAATCCAGGACTCCCTCAACCACCACCTGCACCGCCCTACTGATCCTTGTTCGGCACCAGCATGTCCGAGGGTGAAAGCGCAGTTCATGGCGGCTATGCATGAGGAGGGCAGCAGCGGCGAGCTCGCAGCCATGATCCCCTATATGAGCTGGACCGTCGTTAGTGCCATGATGTCTTCCTCCTCGCCGCTTCGGGGGTCGGCCATTTTCCTGGCGCCGGAGTTGTCTTCATGCGCTTGGGTCGTTTCAGTGGCTAGACGCAACGGCATCCGCGTATCCCTCGTCGCCCTGGATCCCGATGGCGGCGGCGGGATTCGCGTCCATGGACGGCGACGAGCACGACACGGGCAGCAGCACGGAGCGGGAGCTCGGGTGGTAGCCATGGAGCGATCGCGGAGCAGCTCGGGTCGCGCTGTTCAAAGGGGCGGCAGCGCCGTCTCAGCAGCCCACAGAGCAGTGCGGGTGGTGGGTGGCCTTGGGCCTGTGGTGGAGCAAGTCACTGGTGAGAAGCAGCAGTAGAGTATGCGCCGACGGCAAGCAGCGGCGGCAACCCATGGCGGCGGGTGCATGCGGGCAGGAGAGGTGCGACAGGGGAGGAGAGCAGGTGGACGAGGGGTGTATAAGACCCTAACAGGTGGTCCCTCCTTCAAGTTTACAGTCAATATTGTTTATATTGACCATATAGTGCCACATGGACCTGACCAACGGGCCCAGCTGTCAGAAATCGGATTAATTTGGCCCAGATATGTCATCAGTGTTTATTGAGAAAAATACTAAGAAAAGAGGTAGATTTTTGGGGCACTGAAGAAATGTGGTGGCAATTCCGAATGAGAACTTCAAATGTGGTGGTATTTTGCAATTCACTCAAAAGGAGGTGAGTACACACAGGAGGCGAGTGCTGCTTTTACTACAAGCATTTCACATTCTCACTTTCCTAAATATAAGTCTTTATAGATATTTCACTATGAGCAAAATACATATGTATAAAAATGCATTTTAGAGTATAGATTCACTTATTTTGCTTCGTATGTAGTTTATAGTAAAATCTCTACAAAGATTTATATTTAAGAACGGAGGGAATACTTAGTAGGAGCAGAGTATTAAACATCAAATCAAGAAAGTTTAGTCGTGAATGCTACGCTGACGGTCGAAGTTTGTATATCGCGCGACCTGCAGCCCGGGCTGACCCATCAAACACCCTCAGGCGCGTGGTCCGGCTAACCTCAAATAATCTCTTGCACAACCATATGTCTCAATAAAGAATACTTAAATCCATATAATTACAATGTGAAAGCTAATCTAAGTGGAACTCATCCAGCTTTGCCGTGTCCATGTTTGGCAACCGGCTGCGCCCTCGAAGTGTACCTCCGGTCGTCGACGAGGTAAAGTAGGACATGGGACACAAACCGACTCACGGGACTCGAGGCGCTGCCCGTCTCCCATGCCTTACTCTTATTCGTCGGAGTCCAGAGCCTTGATGATGCCGGTTGGTTTGAGGTCGACAACGGTTCGGTCATGGTCAGAGGACACGTCAACGACGACGTGGATACGGAACCCGGGGTAGGAGGCCATCCATTAAGGCACCGGAGAGTGCGGCTTCACCTTGTCGACGTCCGTTGCAAGGACCGCCGCGTCCATGCACTCATTAGATGGGCCACAAATGGCCTCGTCGTTGGCGCGCCAAAGAAGGAGATGAGCGTCCACAATGGCGTTCGAACGCCAAACGAAGCTCACCACATCTGGCGGGACAAGGAAGACATGACTCGTGCCGGATCGATGTGCCACTGAGGCGAAGGCGTTGAATTCACGGTGGATAGAGTTTGGCCGTTGTTGGGCATTCTCCTCACGGGCGCGCTAGAGCGCAATGCGGAAATCAATTTCCTCCTCGAGCTCGAGGATGAGGTTCCAGTTCGCGAATCGGCTGACGGAGGACTCGGATCCGCTGCCCTCCATGTCGGAGAAGGCCGGAGATCAACATCCCAGATCTTTGATGGCGGAGTGGAGTGGACGGGAGTGGACTAGAGTGGCTAGGATTTGGTCCGGGGAGCAGATGATGGCGATTATATGTGGGTTTTGGGTGGGCCAATGATCTCTACTATGCAACCTTCTTCTTATAGACTTGTGTTGAAAAATATATTAATATCGCGGAGGTACCAACTACACTCAACCTCTGGACCAACAAGAAGTTACAGAGATATCTAGAATGCACATGGCCTGAAAAGAAAAGATTTTCTTTTTGAAAAAAAGGTCTCGCCACAGTGACCAACTCCCCTCAGCAGCAGCACACGAACCACCATCAAATACAACACCCGAAAAAATATAAAAGGTCTTCAAAAGCGACGCCTTCAAGAAGAAAACAATGCACAAGTGTCGTCGTCGCCCGAACCAAGATCATAGGTATTAAACCTGGAGAAAGACCGAGCTCTCAAAACAATGCCTTCAACAAGGCAATTGCCAGGCTCAACCAATGAAGCCCGGACCTTAGGTTTTCACCCTAAAGGTCATGACTCGACACCCGAGAAGCACCACGAAAAAATGAAATCCTCCAGTGTTGTTGCCTCCACTTGACAGTGCTGCTACTGAAATTTATCAAACATCTGGCTGACTCCATGGCCTTCAAGGCCCCCTCTACCTTACTGATCCTCTGATCTTATCCATCAAGACTTTCTCCGCCGCTGTTTGTGCCATGAAAATCGAGATGCCGGACATGTCCCATGGTGTAAACAAATAACAGAGCTTCACGCCACACCCTTCTGGAGCCACATAGGCTGATATGGACGTGCACGACCAGATACTATTCGATCCAGATATGTTGTGGTAAGATCTTTGGTAGTAGTTCCGGAACACATCGACGACCAGATCAAGGAGGACCGATCAAGCAGAACGTTCCCATGATGCGATTAGAGCACAAGGCTGAGGCCCCGTGAAGACTATCCTGAGTTCAGCGCGCCCATCTACCGATCGAGCAATGGGATGCCGCTGCATCGCCCCGTCGGGCCGCAACATCGCCGTCTCGTGGTTCTTCTCCTGGCTGCACCGACACGCCGCTGCGTCGCCCCTTCGGGAAGTAGTGCCGCGGCCCGCGGTCCACCGCCGCCCCGGGGTCGTCCGCTACAGGCCGTCCCCGTAGCTGCACTGACCCTCGCACCGCCGCTACGTCGCCCCGTTGGGCCGTAGCGAACGTGGCACGCGGTCCACGCTGCCGTCCCGAGGACGTCCCCGCGTTGCACCGACCCGCGCTCCGCCGCTGTGTCGCCCCTTCGGGCTGGAGTATCGCGGCCCGCGGTCCCCGTTGCCGCCCTGAGGTCTTCCGCCGTCGCCCCAACCTGATTGTCGCCGCTGCGTCGCCCCTTTGGGCAGTAGCACCACGGCCCGCGGTCCACCGACGTCGTCGTGGGTCGACCTCACGTGATATGTGTCGTGCTGCCTCCCTTGGCGTGGGTACACCATCGTTCGTGCCGGACTTTGTCACACTGTTGGGTTCTCCTCGCCTACTTCGAGCACTGTTGTCGCGCTCCTAACTTAGCCGCCGCCGCCATTAGGCCGCCACCGCCGCTCTTCTTCGGCCGCTGCGCTGCTATCCCCGTAGCCGCCCGTCCACCCCCCGTCATTTTCATCTAACACCAGCCGGTCGCCAGTGTCACCGTCATCTACCCCGATCACTTCATCTACTCCGACAACCGCGGGCGACATCGGCCCCGCGCCGATGGACGCCGCAACCGCCGTTGAGTTCTTCTCTGCTGGCCTCTTCGACTTCTCTGAAATGGCGTACAGCTCGTGCAGGTCTCAGTCTACGCATGCCCGGTGCTAGCAACACCGATGCGTGCCTTCGTCCACGACATGTCCCCGGTCTGGCAAGCCGCTGCGATGCTTCCCTAGCCTTATTCACGAGCGCCGACGATGACAGAAGACTCGACCGGGAGACTTCTTCTTCCTCCTCTACGGCTCTTCCCACTTGTGTGGCGGACAGAGCCAGGGGCTTCCTTCCCATTTGTGCCGCATCTCCTCTCGCTTTCACTCGTCAGTAGGTGAGGGTCGGGACAGCAGGAGGAGGAGGAGAAAATATCTATCACCGGTCCGTCCGTCTGACCATCCATTCCAAGTTTGACCGTTGCCTGCTCCCTTCACTTCACCGTCAGTCCAATCGACCATTCCCTCCCCCTCGCCTCTTCCGCGCGTGCGCCCGCCTATCATCCATCGCGCCTCCTTTTCCCCGTCGGTTCCTTCCTGGATCGCGTCCCCCCTCCTCCCTGGTGCGAATGAAGGCGTCGAGTTTTTTGGCGAGCTATGCTGGATGTGTGAGGTCAGCAGCAAGGTCTGCATGCATGCTTCATTCACGCCAACTTCAACTAACGAACCCAAATGACCCGGCTGCATCTGCTTAGCGTAAACGGACAAACGTTTGTTATTTGTCTATTGCTGATTCATTTCTTGCTTAAATTTAGGCCTCCACTGGTGGAAAAAAGGCCTTTGGTCGCGGTTCGCAACTGCCATTAGTCGCGGTTGGGCAACCGCGACCAAATAAGCGCGACTAATGCCCCCCACCTTTAGTCGCGGCTTCTTAAGAACCGCGACTAAAGGCCCGTCCACGTGGGCGCCGAGGCCGTCAGGCGGAGGACCTTTAGTCGCGGTTCTTACGTAACAGCGACTAAAAGGCCGCCACAGGTTTAGGGTTTTAACCCCCTAAACCTGTTTTCTGTTTAATTTGTATTGTTTTATTTCTTTTGTGCTTTATTTTAATTTTGAAGGAGTTTCATATATTCTACGGTACTACATACATGCATATGAATGTACAATTTCAAATAAATTTGAAATTAGAACCAAAAAGAATTCAAGAGGAATATACAATATATATTCAATATCATCGGATGACCATATACAATTTTGAACAAGTTTCCATACATGATTTAATGCATATAAAGTTCTACGTCCTCGTAATAGTGTTCTCCTTTAGGATGGAGGACTTCCTGCTGAACCATCCAGCTAGTTCCTCTTGAAGTGGTCGGAAGCGAGCTTACGGACTAAGCATCATCCGGAGGTTATTCCTCTGAGCATTGGTATCACTTTCGGAACCCGCTCGGAGGTGTATCTCGGATCATCTCCTGAACATAGTATCCACATAGATTGGTCTCCGGTGGCTGAATATCCCCAGCATTCTTAGGCTTTGACCTTTTGAATTCTAGCTCTTTTTGAATTCACCGACCTTTGTATCTACGAACCGTCTCCAAACCCTACGAGGCAAAGAAAATTAAATGAACAAGAGAGTTATTAGTTACTTGATATTAGGAAATGAACGAAATAGGCCGATCGATATAGAGCGCAAATGAATGAAAATAATTACTTCTGCAGCATTCTTCTCATGCCGCCCCAAAGCTTTGGATCCATATTCAGAGAGTCGTGGACGAGACATTACGAGGTGTTAACTTTAATTACTAGCAGAATCCGGTGGAACCTGCGGACACGATACATGCACAAGACGTCATGCATAACTCATCGATTAGCCGCCACATACCATGCATGGAGTAAACAAAAGAGAATGTGCTCAAGACAGAAACACTCACCCAAAATGGTAAGGAAATAGAATATCACTTTTGAGTTCCTGCTTTGTAAGAAACTGCCACAGGTCTGCCTCCACGTCGGCGGGGTGGCGGCTCCAACACATGTCCATTAACGATGTGTGGGTCAATGAACCCAACATCATGGATGTTCCTTACTCTGCATTCCTTAATCTTCATTCTGCATGTATAATAGCGGACACAACAATATAGTTAGGACATATATATAGTGCAGGCAATATGAACGAGATGGGGTAGAAATTAATAAATCACTTACGAGCGTAGCAACTGATGATAGATTTGTCGAGCTCGAGCAGATTGAAAAGCTGGAACAATTCACTCAGTTCAATTTGTACATAGTAATGTTTGAAGTGATGCTCATGTCTAACTTCCGCATAAATATATTCTTTGGCGTTTTTATTTTTTATGTAACCCTTGTACCATTTCAGCAGACCTTTCATTTGTGGAGGTAGATCCTTTTCTGCGCTTGAGCTCGACGAGAGGCCCATTCTTGACATATGTAATTACTACCTCCTTCATGGCGCCTCATCAAGGCCTAACAGTTCCACGAAGAGTAATACCTAAGTTGGCCGCTTGTTCTCGCACTCGTTATGACCAATCCCTGTTCTGCCGCAGCTTGTATGATCTCGGGGCATCCGGACAGAAGGCTTCCACTATAAGCGGGGCAATCGATTGTTTACTTTGTTCCCCGAGCTGGGCAACTTGTTTCCGCTTATTTTACTTTCGGCCTTCTCCCGCTCTTTGTTCTCCTTAAACATGAGTGCCTGCCTGTGAAGTTCACGTGCATAGTCGTTAGGCAGATTCTTCGCGGCTTGGGACGGTGTGCTCAAAATGACTTAGCCCACTTATTTTGCTCATCGTAAAATCTTGGCTTGGGCTCGGGCTCTCTTTTCTTCTTGCAGTCCGCCTTCCATTTCTCCAAATCAGCAGCCCGGCGCGTCGACTTCCTCGGCACTACGTTCCCAAGGCCTTGTGGGGAGAGGCTTGATGATGGCTCCGGTACCTTTGTGGTCTTAGGTACATAAGGGTCCGGGTTAATAATCCAGGACTGCTTCTCGCTTCTTTGCGGAGGTGGATTGGGCGGCGTCGATCACCCCGCCGGACGAGGATCGGGGCGGCGGCTGATCACCCGCCCGGACGTTGTGGACTGGGGTGCGGCGTCGGTTGGCGTGGCCGGAGGTGTGGGTGAACCGCCACCACCACCACCACCACCACCGCCACCGCCACCACCACCACCGTGAGAGGTGGACTTGTTGTCCTTGGCGCCTCGCACAGAAACTTGATAAACTTCTTTTGCCATAGAATGAAATGGCGCTTGACATCTCCAAGTCTTTTCTCCCCTTCGTGTAGCAATGTCAATCTCCGTGTCCTCAAACCCTTGGACTATGTCCTCCACCGTGACACGAGCATAGCCATCTTGAATGGGGTTGTTGTGGTGGAGTGCTCGAATAAACATGGTAAAGCACTGCCGATGGCTACCTTCATGGACATGTTCCCGATAGGATAATACAGATGACATTCTTTCATCTCCTTTATATCGTCCACGGGTAGCGAGGAGGCTCCGGTGCAGTAATTTCGACCACCGGAGGCTCCGGTGCAGTAATTTCGACCACCGAGGCTCCGGTGCAGTAATTTCGATCGTCGGTGCATCTGCACCAGCCGGTGGGGCCTCCGTGGAAGCCACGCTGCTTCTCCATGCTGGCTTCCGAGATCCATTGGATGATCTTCATGCTGCACCCGAGCTGCATCTCTTTCGCTACTAGTACACTCATGGTTTTCTTCATCACATCCATTTACGATGCCAACCGCGCCACAACATCTGGTTCCCGATCCATCTTTCTCTTACGGCTTACGTAACGTCACGGGTCATCGCTCGGGGAACCCTATTTTCCACGGAATGTGCCCCATGCCTCGTACACGTCCTCCGTGTTCAGGATTCCCGAGGGCTTTTGTCGGTAGCGTCGTTCTCTCTGTTGAACTTGATCTTCCCTGTTGAGCATCCTTCATTGCGTCAATAAGGGCTTGGGTGGGTTTAATTAATTTGCCCGGTAAACACACTCCCCTGTCTCCGGGTTCGGCGTTCCCCATGCCCGTACCACCAGCTTTTGGCCCTTGGGTCCCATCCTCCGTGCACAGACGGATTCCTCGCGCCCTCAGCTCGTTCTCCATCTTCTCCAACCAAGGCACCCAAATGCGATACCCTCCTGGCCCCATAACATGATTGTACTCCTTCTTAGCCGCATTTTCCTTATTTTTTCGATATTTGAATGAACTGCTCCGATTTCTTTTGCTTCACAAATTCTGGCCAATCATGTTTCAGTTTCTCATATTGTCCTTTGAAATCCGGAGTCTTGTTACGCTTGACAAAGTCACGGGCTAGATTTTGCTTGAATTTCCGAATGCGTCGGCCATCTTATGAAGAGCGAACTGTTTGACTAGCCTCCTCCTCTCCTTGTTTTCCTCAATCTTGTTACCCTCCTCATCGAATTTGTTGTATTCCGGAGGTAGAACGAAATGTTCCATAAGCTTCTTGAAGCAATCTTTTTGTTCTCTTATCGACAAAAGTGAAACCATCAATTCGTGCCTTCTTTGGCTCATTCCACTCACGGGCGGTGATCGAGGCGTTGTCTCTAACAATGGCTCCGCATTGGTGACAAACTTGGTGGCGTTCTTGCGGGGCTCCAATGACCTGCCGGTTGCCTTGTCGACAACCTCGATGGTGCATGTTTCTCCTTGTTTCATCGTCTTGGTTGCGCCACGCTTTGACGGCGTACTCGATTGTTTGACGATCCGGCCAAGGGCTAAAATAAGAAAGAGAGTCGGCGTGTTAGTACACACATATTTATTCAAATCAGTTAGTTTGTATCACCGGAGGCTCAATGTATATATATACCTCGGCGCCGGAGGTGGTTGCTACTTCCATTTGAAGATAAATGCGTTTATCGACGTTTGTTAAACATCATCTTCTTGTGGCGCCTTCATCTTCACCGTCAAGGTTCAGATAAGAAGAGATATCATCTTCTTCTTCTCCGGTCGGCACATATAGAATATCGCCGTTTATGATGCCGAACATATGTGCTTCACCGTCCGGATCATAGTTGTCCATAATCGGGTCAGCTCTATCGTCCGCCATTATGTCAGTCCTGAAAACATGTAGTAAAAACAAATTAATTAAGTGAAGAAGGGGGGCGGTGGCGGTGGCGGTGGCGAAAGGGCGGTGGCAAAAGGAGGCGAGGAAGGAGTGCGAGAGGGTGTCGCATGATGAGCGCGAGGCAGGCGGCGACGCAGGCGTCACGGAGAGGGAGGCGAGGACAACACACACGGAGAGGAGGCGAGGACAACAGACAACCACGTCTTCACGAATGTCATTTTGTGAAGAAACTTTGCAAGCAATTAAACATTTGTCAATGTTTGGTAAAAAAAAATACAATTTGTTTTTGGTTTTCAATTTGGAATGTTATACATTAGATCATCATGCATATCATATTTTCTCGCATTTTCCGATCCTAGGAAATTTCACGCAACTCAAGGACCCTCGGAGAGAGTTGGAAGTTTCATTATTTTCATATTTGGGATTTCTCAAATTTTGGAAATAGGATCATTGGATTTATTTAAAATTATCTTCATAAAGTTTTCCTATAAAAATCTCAAGAGAGGGAATAATATGACTTTCCCAACATTTAGGAAAAACGAAGATATTATAAATAAATCAAATTTGGTTTTCGAAAGATTTATTTTGCTTAGGCAAAATGAGCATTTAAGATTTTTATGCATGTTGCAGTTTTAAAAGTTCATTTTGTTCGACTCATTTTAGGAGTCGGGGAAAATTTGTTTTATTTAAATCGGAGTTCGTTTGATATTTTATTTATTTCGTTTTGTTTTAATTTAAAAAAAAAAGCGCTGCCTTCGGACCGAGGCCCGGCCATTGACCAGCCTGTGCCCAGGCCCGGCCTGACCAGCGTCCGCCTCCCTCTCCCTCGCCAAGACGCCGCCGCCCGAAGTCCGCTGGGGGCGACTCACGCCGCCGCCGCCGGAGTCCGGCATCGCCCCGGCTCCCGTTGCCCCGGCTCCCGTTGCCCCTTCCCCAAGCCGCCGCCGCCGGAGTCCGGCCTCGCCCCGGCTACCTCGAGCACGTGAGCCGTCCAACGCCGCCGTGGCAGCCACCTTCGACGCCGCCGCCACCGGCGGATCAATCGAGGCCCGGAGAGAGAGAGGATCGCCACCCACGGCTGCCCGGCGGAGCGACGAGGAGGCGGCGAAGAAAGAGAGGTCGGCGGCGTTGAGGGCGGGCGAAGCGAGGCGGCAGTACGAGGCTGCCGGCGGCGCGGCGTGGGCGGCGTCGAGGGCGAGGGCGACGGCAGCGGCGCCGAGGGCGAGGGCGACGGCGGCGTCGAAGGCGCAGAGAGACGAACAGGGAATCGGAGAAGACGAGAATCCCGCCTTGTATTTATAGCCCCCTTTAGTCGCGGTTGGCGGCGAGACCCATGACTAAAGGTACCCTTTAGTCGCGGGTCGCCTGCCCAACCGCGACTAAAGGGTTTTGGCGAGTTTTTGCGTTCCTCGCGCCCCACCTTTAGTCGCGGTTGGCGTGAGACCCAACTAAAGGTACCCTTTAGTCATGGTCGCCTCGCCCAACCGCGACTAAAGGGTTTTAGCCCCCCAAACCTGTTTTCTGTTTAATTTGTATTGTTTTCTTTTTAATTTGTATTGTTTTCTGTTTAATTTGTATTGTTTTATTTCTTTTGTGCTTTATTTTAATTTTGAAGGAGTTTCACATATTCTACGGTACTACATACATGCATATGAATGTACAATTTCAAACAAATTTGAAATTAGAACCAAAAAGAATTCAAGAGGAATATACAATATATATTCAATATCATCGGATGACCATATACAATTTTGAACAAGTTTCCATACATAATTTAAAGCATATAAAGTTCTACGTCCTTTGTATCTCTGAACCGTCTCCAAACCCTACGAGGCAAATACAAATAATATGTCAAAAATAAAACTAATTCAATTCAATATGTTAAAAATACAAATAATATATCAAAAATTCAGAAAAATAGAACTAATTCATTTCAAAATTCTAAAAATACAAATAATATATCAAAAATTCAGAGAAGTTCTTCCCGGCACTTTGTGTCTTCCCACAAGTTCTTCCCGCCGATCTTCCCGCCAGTTCTTTCCCGCCTATGTCTTCCGCCATTTCTTCACGCCTCTATCTTGGCACGTATCGATGCTCCTTTTATAGGCACGGCGCCGCTTCTGCTTTGTCTTGTTCCTCCGACAGGCGTAAATGCGCTACCCACGCGTCTGTCTAACCTTTAGTCCCGGTTGCACCAACCAGCCGGGACTAAAGGTTAGATGACCAACTCTGATTCCTCTTCGTCCCGCCATTTCTTCCCTGTCTTCCCGCCTCTTTCTTCCCACGACTTTCTTCCCGCCTCCTGTCTTCCCGCTCCCATTTTTCCCGCCATTTCTCACTACATATATGTAGCCCGGCTTGGCCAGCATTATCACATCTCTACAATCTCTCATCACTCTCTCATGGCTTCCACCGCACCCACTCTAACCTACCAGCAGGTGGAGGAGCTTTGCGCCTCGAACTACCCTTGTCCACCGGGCTACCGCGTCCCCACCGGGCTGGAGCCTAAGCGCCCGGCGGCGTGCAGTCCCTCCCGTCCCTCGGTGCTACGCCCAAAGGCGGCCATCACGAACCACTACTACCTCGACCTCACGCCGAGCAGCGGATGAATCCCCGGCATCCCGATAACCAGCATACTTGGGACGCCTTCTTCATCAATCGGCGTGAGAGGGCGCCGCCAGTATGAGGAGGGCGGTCTGCCTCACGGAACTTCCACGAGGCGGCCGTCGGCTATGGTGGTATGGCGGACTCTGCAGAGCGTCATGGACTACATCACGGCGGCGATATCCCCGCCTGCGCTACCCTCGATTCGAGCCACAGCGCCGCCCGACGGCAACGGCGGCGACAGCGGCGGCAACGGCAGCGGCGGCAACGGCGGCAACTTAGAAGCGGCGACTACCGATTACAACGGCAATGGCGGCTATGAAGACTACGAGTATGCATATTATACGCCTAGGCAGGAGTATGACTAAATCACTCCAAATTTCATGTATCATCGGTGGTATCTCGAATCATTCAAAATGGACACCAAACACATCACGGGTAATATAATTCACATGATCCATTCAACAAAGTTTGGTACAATAAATTATTACACATCATTTCTTCCCTTGTGTCCCTGCTTGCTTACGATTGTGCCGTATCCATGGAGCATCCTCATCATTTAACTTAATGCTTGGGTCGGTGTTCACTTTGAAGGCGGAATTTCAGCAAACATATTATAATCTTCTGACATGTCTGTCTTGTCCTCCACTCCCACGATGTTTCTTTTCCCTGAAAGAACAATGTGGCGCTTTGGATCATCGCATGATGTACTTATCGTTTTCTTATCTTTCCGTTTCCTCGGTTTGCTACTCATGTCATTCACATAGAAAAAATGATCCACATATATCGCTAGGACGAATGCTACTTAAAGGAAAACAAGATTGTAGAAATCCACCATTGTCATTCCGTATTGCTGGTCCACCTTTACCCCACCTCCTGTTAGCTTGAACCATTTGCACGGAACAAAGGGACCTTAAAGGAGGGTCCATAGTCAAGTTCCCATATCTCCTCTATGTAACCATAATATGTGACCTCTTGCCCATTCTCGGTTGCTACATCAAAGCTGACACCACTGTTTTGGTTGGTGCTCTTTTTATCTTAGGCGATCGTGTAAAATGTATTCCCATTTATCTCGTACCCTTGGAAAGTCGTTATAGTCGAATATGGTGTCTTGGCCAAAATGTACAGCTGATCTACAAAATCAATGTCATTCATTAAAAGTTTTCACAACCAACTGCGAAAGTCTCCATGTGGGCCTTCCTAATCCAGGATTCGGGCTTCCCGGGTTGTCGAGCGTAAAATATTCTTGTGTTTCTCAAAGTAATGCAGAGCCACCAAGCTGGAATTGGTCAAGATAAAGTGTGGTGTGCTTGATCGAGAGAATGGCCGTCCATACATATCGTTGATTTCCTTCCGATCGTGCCTTTTCCACTTAGTCTCCCCTCGTGCCGCGATCGAGGAAGACCAATCGGCTTAAGGACAGGAACAAAGTCAACACAAAACTCAATTACCTCCTCATTTCCATAGCCCTTGGCGATGCTTCCTTCAGCCTAGCACGATTCTGAACATATTTCTTTAATACTCCCATGAACCTCTCGAAGGGGAACATATTGTGTAGAAATACAGGACCGAGAACGAAAATCTCTTCGACTAGGTGAACCAGGAGGTGCGTCATAATATTGAAGAAGGATGGCGGGAACACCAACTCGAAACTGACAAGACATTGGATCACATCGTTACGTAACCGTGGTAGAACTTCTGGATTGATTACCTTCGAGAGATTGCATTGAGGAATGCACATAGCTTCACAATGGCTACTCGAACATTTTCCGGCGAGAGCCCCTCAAAGCAATCGGAAGCAATTGCGTCATAATCACGTGGCGGTCGTGAGACTTCAGGTTTTGGAACTTTTTCTCCGCCATGTTTATTATTCCCTTTATATTGGGCGAGAATCCAGGCCGGGACCTTCATACTGCTCGGGCATTCAAAAAGATGACCTTCTCTTCTTTGGTCGAGCGTAGCGCACGACCTTGAAACCATTCCGGATGCGGTCATTAGGGTCTTTCAAACGTTGCTGGTCCTGCCGTGCTTCCTTTGTATCATTTGTCTTCCCATACACGCCCAAGAAGCTTAGGAGGTTCACGCAAATATTCTTCGTAACGTGCATCACGTCGATTGCAAAGCGGACATCTAGGACTTTCCAATATTCTAGCTCCCGAATATAGATTTCTTCTTCAACATGGCTGCGTGCCGTTAGCTCCCTTCGAACTGATTGTCCGCCGGGACCCTTTCCAAAGATGACTTTCAAATCCTTGACCATATCAAATACCTCGGCACCGGTCGTTCCGCGAGCTTCGCCGGTGATCTGCCTTGCCGTTGTAATGCTTGCCTTTCTTTCTTCTTGGATGAATTTTCGGAAGAAATCGGCGATGCCCAAGGTACACGTTCTTCTTACAATTTGGCAAATGTACACTTTCAGTCTCATGTAAGCGGTGCGTGCATGCATTGTATCCCTTATTTGACAAATTCCGAAAGGTTACTAAGAGCAGGCCAATCGTTGATGGTTCTGAAAAGCAACGCTCGTAGGTCAAATTCCTCTTGTTTGTGCTCATCCCACACACGGACACCACCCACAGCTGTAAAAGTTCATCAACTAATGGCCTTAGGTACACATCGATGTCGTTGCCGGGTTGCTTCGGACCTTGGATGAGCACGGCATCATAATGAACTTCCGCTTCATCCACAACCAAGGAGGAAGGTTGTAGATGCATAGAGTCACGGGCAGGTGCTATGGCTAGAGCTCGCTCGCCAAAAGGATTCATGCCATCCGTACTTAGAGCAAATCTTATGTTCCTTGCGTCAGCTGCAAAATCTTTGAACCATCTCTCGATCTTTCTCCATTGCGTTCCATCTGCGGTGTGTCTCAACTCCCCGTCCGACTTACGGTCCTCTTTGTGCCATCGCAACAACTTGGCATGCTCTTTGTTCCTGAACAGACGTTTCAACTGTGGTATTATAGGAGCATACCACATCACCTTGGCGGGAACCCTCTTCCTGGGTTTCTGGCCCTCAACATCGTCACCAGGGTCATCGCCTCTGATCTTATAACGCAATGCAAAGGTGCATACCGGGCATTCATTCAAATTCTCGTATTCACCGCGGTAGAGGATGCGATCGTTGATGCATGCATGTATCTTCGTAACCTCTAAACCTAGAGGGCGTACAACCTTCTTTGCTTAGACGTGCGTCTTGGCGGGCAACTCGTTATCCTTTGGAAACATATTCTTCAACATTTTCAGCAAGTTTTCAAATGCCGAGTCAGCTACACCTGCCTCGCCTTCCATTTCAGCAAATCCGATTGTGCAGCCCAGCTTTTTCAGACCATCATCGCATCCGGGTACAGCGCCTTTCTGTGATCCTCTAACATGCGATCCAAATTCTCCTCTCCTTTTCAGTTTTAGGCGTCTCCGTGCATCAGCAATGGTCCGACCAAGATCATCAACGGATCATCACGTGCCTCTTCTTCACCTTCCCCTTCACCTTCAAAGATCCTCCATGAAAGTATCACGAAATGAGCAAGATAGCTTTCATCGATGAAATCATCCCCTTCTTCATCTTCTTCCATTATAACCCCTCTTTCTCCATGCTTGGTCCAACAATTATAGCTTGGCATGAAACCGTGCGAAGCAGATGCATGTGAACATCTCTTGAGGAAGAGTAACCCTTCCGATTCTTACAGATAACACATGGACAGATAACAAACCCCGGCTTGTCCGCATTAGCCACTACGAGGAAATCTTTCAAACCCGTAGTGAACTCGCCGGAGAGTCGGTTACCGTACATCCATTGCCGATTCATCTGCATTATTATAATATAAAATATATAATTAACCATCATGCATTTGTTAAACTAACTAGCTACAAACAATATAAATTAAACAATGAACTACACACATGCATATTTTATCAATGATACATCAAAGGTTCATCAAGTTGCTAACATGATCGAGGAGTGTGGCTCCAACACTTCATGTCATGTTTGTTTCATGCTCTTGGGGCATTTCATCAAACACCTTATGTGCATAAGAGGAACCAAAAGCAAACCTACACCCACTTGTGAAGAGAATGGCTCCAAATGGCTAAGTGTTGGCTGCTGGATGGGTATATATAGGGAGGGCTTTAGTTGCGGTTGGCACAGCAAACCGTGACTAAAGGTGCCGAAAAGGCCTTTAGTCGCGGTTGTCACTGGCCAACCGCGACTAAAGACCTCACGTCTTGCCGGCCACCGAGCGCCACAGGCCCAGCCTTTGGTCGCGGTTCACCTCCAGAACCGCGACTAAAGGTCCCATTAGTCGCGGTTCCTACAGCTTCGCGACTTATGGGGCTGGACGGAAGCCTGTTTTTCCACCAGTGCTCGTTTGCGTTGAAACGGACAACACGCAGACATGCTTGTCCTTCTTCGGCCCGCCCATCGAGGATACAACGAGCCCACTTTTTTCCTCATTCCCAAAAACACCCCGCGCTCGCCTTCTCCCTCCTCCATGGTCGGCGCCTCGAAGAAACCCGCCGACCAGGCCACCACAACCACCCGCCTAGCAACGAAGAAGAGAAAGAAAGAGCGGCGGGATCTCACGCCGGCGTAGGTCGCGTAGCTCAACATTGAATCGACCAAGACGAGGGCCCGACAGACCATTGTGACAGAGAAGAAAGCCGCTGCCGACTACGCTGCCGAGGCCGCAAACGCGCAACACAAAACTGCCATCGACCAAAACGAGGTCATCCTCGCCAAGACCATGCACGCAGAAGACGCATGCCCTAGTCATGCTTTGTGCTGACCCAGGCCGGCCATTCTCTCCGCCGCCGCCATGGGCGCGCGAGCACATGCTCATCGGCTGTTCACCCTCCGCAGCACCGGTTGCCGAGCTCCTCCATAACACCGGAGATGGCCCGTTTTCATGCGTCGCGAGAGCATGCTCATGCCCGGTTCTCCCATGTCTTGGGACGACAACGTGATAGTGTCGGCCACCCCTGCCAACCCGGTCGTCATTGACCTCAACATCACGCCAGTGTATAGTGGCGATGTCCAGTCGACTAGTGGGATGCAAAGGAAGCAGCCCCGGTCTATTGCTATGGCCAACCTTCCCGACGTCCGCAATCTGTTCGACGAAATGCAAATCCTGACACCGGGGGCCGACGACCCTGACTACACCATGTTCATGGAGAACGTCATCTTCGAGGGTCGTGGCCAAGCCTTCCACCCCGACGCCCAAGGCGAAGGCTTCGATCCCGAGGAGACCCAAAGTCAAGACGGCCGCGACCAAGATGGTTTCGACCACTGCGGCGCCCATGAAGAAGACGAAGAGGACGACGACCATGGCAACTCATGGCATGAAGACGACGACATGTATTGCGAAGATGAGGAAGAAGAGGTCGACACTGTGGATGAGTCATTGTTTATCGATGAGCTCTCCTAAAGAGTAGAGGCACAAAGGAGGAAGCAAAGCATTCGCACGGGATCATGCAACAAAGAAGAGGACACGTTGATTTGCGAGAGTTGGATGGAGATAGGCCAAAATCCCAAGACCTGTGTCGAGCAAAAAAGATCTATATTTTCGAAGAGAGTTCATAAAACTTTTCATGAATAGAGGAAGTTTGCGCCCTACAAATTTGCGAGCAACCATGTCATCAACTCAATTCAAAAGGGATGGGGGTTCATTCAACAAGAATGCAACAAGTATTGTGATGCGCTTGAGAGCGTTGAAACTCGTCCAGTGAGTGTCCTAGCCGTGGGTGACTTCGTATCATTGGCGGATCTAGGGGATATACACAAATTACAATCTCTATTTAACTAGTGCAATGTATGTTCATCATACTAATTTTGGTGCAGTGTAGTATATTTTTTTCCTAGCCATTTTAATCTTGTTCATTGTTGCGTCCACATTTTTAAATCCTAGATCCGCCACTACTTGGTATGAACTCTTCTATTTCATTTTTATGCCATGTTCATGTTTCTTGCATATTATGTCCTTTGCTATTATATTTGTGGCCATCTCTTTGACTGTGTAGACATTTCAATCTTTGGAAGCCTTCGAGGCCCGGCATAAGAACAAGCCATTCACTCTCACCCATTTTTGGTCGCTCATCAAAGAGTGTCTCAAGTTCAAAGATCAATATGCCGCTCTAAAGAAGAAAGGAGGGGCAGTGGCCGTGGCTGGGAATGGTGATGTGCTCAAGAGGCCGAGGGGCAAGACCAATGCGAAGCTTGACAAGAAGCATGATGCGACATCTATCGCCTTGCAAAAAACCTTGCACAACATGATGACTCAAAAGGAAGTGAGGGAGGAGAGGAAGCGACAAGGAAAGGAGGAGCAAATGAAGATATACTTGGAGCTCCAACCGAAGAAGCATTACATGGAGGAGGCCGCCAAGTGAAGGAAGCACAACATGGAGGAGGCCGCCCAATCGAAGAAGCTCGTGATCGATGCCACCAATGCCGATGTCAAGGAAAAATAGGTGGCGCTAGCAATCATGAGCGTGAACTTGACCAACATGTCCCCAAAGAGAAGAATTTGGTTCACGAACCGGCAGAAGGAGCGACCAAGACGGCCTGAACTAGGGAGGTCTCGGCCGTGTACTATGGCCGTTATTTTTTAAGGCTAGCAAGTGTGTCGATCGCTGGATCTGTTGCTAGCGAGAAAACTTGTTCATTTTGAAGGCTGGCCAGTATGCCGGCTGCTGAAGATTGATCATTCTATAGGCTGGTATATGCTTATCGGTCGATGGCTTTGTTGTTAACACGAACTGATGGAAAAAAAATTGATTTGTAAAAAAATTCAGGCGGGGCGGATCGTTCGCATTTTGAACGCACGACCAGCGCATCTGCCCTACCATTTCGGGTCGTGCATTGGAGTTGGACCATCGGTTGAGGGAGATGGTCGGCTCGATAGTGCGTACATGCAGCAAAATTTCGTGTTTTGACCCTTTTCCGATAGAAATTCAGGATCTGACCCCGGTTTGAAAATAATTCGGGATTTGACCCTTTTGCTACCGCCAGGGGCCCTGGCGGTAGGGTTAGATAGCCTACCGCCAGGGCCTTTGGCGGTAGGGCGCGACGGAGGGAACGGCGGACGTTTGCCTGTGCTAACGTGGATAAGTACCCTACTGCCGCCCCCCTGGCGGTAGGCTGTCTAACCCTACCGCCAGGGCCCCTGGCGGTAGGGTGTGGCTGGGTTTTGCCATGCAAACCTTCTGTAATGAAATAGGCAGGGGCCCTGGCGGTAGGTTCAGCCTACCGCCAGGGGGGTGGTGGTAGGCTGTGTGACCCTACCGCCAGAGGCCCTGGCGGTAGGGTCCTGTGCTTTATTGGTTTAAGTTCATTTGCTTGCTTCTTTTCAAATTCAATATGACAGCAATATCACAGCAAGTTTCACAAAAATGACACAGATCTTAAACAATTAAACTTGGGCATCACATACACATTAACAAAACTTGAAGTGCATTGAACATTTCAAACGAATTTCAACTAATTAGTAAACGGAGTTCCACATAGTTTCACAAATAGCAAACACATAGATCCACAAATAGGAAACACATAGTTCCACGTAGTTTCACAACCACTAGACAAGTTCAACCAAACGAAGTTCAACCAAATAGCAAACACATAGACAACCCAACTACAAGAGCCAACTATTGAAGATCATAATCACTTGCTCCTTCCTCTCTTGGAGGTATGGTCCTCGTTGTTCTTTGAACGAAGCTCTTCAGTCTTCTTCTTGGGCCATCGAGGAACCGGTCTCTGGAAAGGGTCCAAACTCAGCAAATCCTTCTTCTTCGGATTCCTCTTCGGCGGCAGCTGAGACGCTTGAGATGACTGAGTTGTTGGAGGTCCATAATCTTCATCATACTCCTCCTCCCCATTGCTCTCATCCTCCTCCTCCTCCATTTCTTCATGTGTGGCCTCCTCCTCCTCCTCCTCCTCATCGTGAACCAACCTAGGCAGCGAGGGAGCATGGCTCAATGAGGCGATGTGACCCTGTGTGGCTACAGGCTGATAAGCTTCAACCGACCCAGCTCCAGCACACCCAAGCAGCCCTACCAGCTTGCGATAACGCTTCACGAACTTCTGCACTCATAATGAAACAAGGGCATAATAAGTATCACATTTGTGATTGCAAGTGAAGAAGATGCATCTGTTCCGAGGAGGCTGAAATTGTACCTTCATCCCCCTCATTTTGTTCTCGGATTGTACGCTCCCGGGGATATCACCTAGTGCATCTGAGGCTTCAAAGATGCATCTGTTCAGCTCACCAGACTGCAACGGCATAAGACAGTCACGTTGACGAATACAATAATTTAAATATAACCTCTCGGTTCAAACTTACCACTCTGTTGATGAGGGGGGCAAACTCCCTAAATCCACTGTGCATATCTCTGATGCCAGTCTGGTAGGCCTCTTCCTCGGGGTCATCCCTCTCCAGCTCCGCGATGTCTTCCGCCGCCCACCGAGGCCTGAGACGAAGACGGTGCTTCTGGCCATCATCGTACCACTTCATGTGTCGGTTCAGGTAAGCATCCCAGTCAGTCACCCTCCTCTTCCCGTCTTTCCGGTACCTCCGTTGGTTCCACTCTGTCACATGATTTTTATGATGCTCTCCCTAGTCTGTGATCGACTGATTCTCCTGCCGGCTCATCCTGCAAGGCGTTAGCAATAAGAAACATCATAACAAAGTCGAACGCAATGAATTCATGGGCACGAAGAGCAAGCGTGGGCACTCACAAGTGGAGCGCGTGGCCGCCGGTATCAGTGGGCTACCTCGTGGGGTATGTTGAAAAATCCCAAACTGCGTGGCCATGCGTTATGGCAAGTGCCACTCGACGGCATACACACAGATCATGGGCACGATGCACCGCCAGAGACCACTATCCTCATCACACACCAGTTCAGATCAAAGTCCCACTCTCGGTCATGATTCGGGCACGATGTACCTATTACATACGGTGCAAAGTCGCCACTCTCGGTCAAAAGTGGAATCAAAGAGAAATGTGTTTAGCGAGTTCATATACCTGCGTATGCGTCAAAGCGTCCAACTCGTTGGTGTAGGTCTTGTACGAAGTCTTGTTTAGGCCCGTGTAGAGTTTGACAACGTCCCACTCATAAGCTACGGTGGGGTGTCGAGCCTAGTCCCGTCTTCGTTATAGGCACCCCATGGGCGTCTTGGCAGCTTCTCAGGACGCCCCACCGGCAAATGCTCCCACATCCAAATGGAGAAGGCCCAGACAAAGCCACCCATATTGGACTTGTCTCCCATCCTCTAAGTTGCGTCGTCAAGCTGCAAAAAATCAAATGAGGATCAGATATAACGAAATGTCATGGACATACTTTCGTAGGTAGGCAATTAGATACTCTCTTACCGAACGGTATAGGTAGGCGAGAGATGCGGTCCCCCAACTGTACCCTCCATCCCAGTCGGCTAGGAAGAACAGATAGGACCAGTTGGCAGAGTTCCCGGATGCATCTGGAAACACGACCTCTGTGAGAATATACAACAGGTAGGCCCTCGCGTACCACTCCACGATCGTCTCGCCAGCGTCTTGAGCATGTCTTCCGGTGCTCCGAGAGCCAGGACAACGGAACACCGGATGTATGGTTGCCCTTAGCATCGGGGCAGCCGCCGATGATGGTGGTAACCCTCTCCTGCCAGTTGATCCTCTCCACTCGCCCGGTCAGTGCATGACCATCGAGCGGCATGGCAGTAATCATCACCCAATCCTCGAGGGTCACCGTCATCTCCCCGCATGGGAGATGGAAAGAATGGGTCTCCGGTCGCCACCGGTCAATCAGAGCTGTCAGAGCTGCGTGGACAAGCGTCGGCGGCTGACGCTTGAACTGCAACACGAAACCCAACAGCCGGGCTTTCTTAAAGAACGGCGCGTAGCGCTCGTCCCGTGACCCCTCATGCGCAGTGGCTGGAGCATCTGTCAAAAAGTGAACGCCAAAAGTTAGGAAATTATTTTCATCAATCGGAAAACTTTGATCATTATTTCTTTCATATTACTTACCTCTCCGTTCTCTATGAAACAGGCACGATGACCCTTGTCGAATGCGTAGTCAAGCATGGAGTACCGTAGGCCGATGTTGTCCGCAAGAGGTGGCAGCCTTAATAAAATTTCATAAACAAAAACATCGTAAGCATAAGCATACATAAACATGCATCATATCAAAATCATATCACCATGCATCATATCACAAAAAAATCAAATCATATCACCATGCATCATGTCACCATGATGGATCAAATCATATCAACATTACTCATATCAAAAAAAAAATCCTTCCCCTCTTTAATCATATCAACATGATGGATCAAATCATATCAACATTACTCATATAAAAAAACCTCCAACATGCATCATATCACAAAAAAAATCCTCCAACAATAATCTTCAATGTATTATCTCCAAACAACATCTTCATATCATCATATCAACATGCATCATCACTCCAACATGCATCATATCATCATATTTTTAAACAAAAGAAATCCTCCAACATGCATCATATCATCATATTTGTAAACAAAAAGATTCCTCCAACATCTTCATATCATCATATCAACATGCATCATCAACCTACAATCAATTCCTCCCACATGCATTACATCATAATTTTTTTAACAAAAAAAAATATGAACTAGGGTTCATCTTCACACTAACATATGAACTATTGATTAGAGTTCATATTCATTACCACTACTTAGTAAAGAACTAAGAACTAGAACTGGAATCAAGCTAAAACAATCTTAGGCCAAAAAAATCCAATCTAAGTTCAAAAAAATAAGGGATTTGTGTTGGGGAACGTAGCAGAAATTCAAAATTTTCCTACGTGTCACCAAGATCTATCTATGGAGAAACTAGCAACGAGGGGAAGGAGAGTGCATCTACATACCCTTGTAGATCGCTAAGCGGAAGCGTTCAAGAGAACGGGGTTGAAGGAGTCGTGCTAAATGCGTGATCCAAATCACCGGAGATCCTAGTGCCGAGCAGACGACACCTCCGCGTTCAACACACGTACAGCCCGGTGACGTCTCCCATGCCTTGATCCAGCAAGGAGAGAGGGAGAGGTTGAGGAAGACTCCATCCAGCAGCAGCACAACGGCGTGGTGGTGATGGAGGAGCGTGGTAGTTCAGCAGGGCTTCGCCAAGCACCGCGGGAGAGGAGGAGTAAGAGAGGTAGGGCTGCGCCAAGAGGGAGAGGTTCTCGTGTGTTGGGCAGCCCCAAAACCCCCACTATTTATAGGAGGAGGGGAGGTGGCTGCGCCCCCATCTAGGGTTCCCACCCAAGGGTGCGGCAGCCCTAGATGGGACTTGAAGGCGGCCAAGAGGGGGAGAGGCGCCCCTAGGGTGGGCCTTTAGGCCCATCTGCGCCTAGGGTTTCCCTCTCCCCACCTAGTTGCGCCTTGGGCCTTGTGGGGGCGCACCAGCCCACAGGGCTGGTCCCTTCCCACACTTAGCCCATGCAGCCCTCCGGGGATGGTGGCCCCACTTGGTGGACCCCCGGGACCCTCCCGGTGGTCCCGGTACGTTACCGATAAAACCCGAAACTTTTTCGGTGACCAAAACCTCACTTCCTATATATTATTCTTTACCTCCGGACCATTCCGGAACTCCTCGTGACGTCCGGGATCTCATCCGGGACTCCGAACAACATTCGGTAACCACATACAAACTTCCTTTATAACCCTAAGCGTCGCCAGACCTTAAGTGTGTAGACCCTACGGGTTCGGGAACCATGCAACATGACCGAGACGTTCTCCGGTCAATAACCAACAGCGGGATCTGGATACCCATGTTGGCTCCCACATGTTCCACGATGATCTCATCGGATGAACCACGATGTCAAGGACTCAATCAATCCCGTATTCAATTCCCTTTGTCTAACGGTATTGTACTTGCCCGAGATTCGATCGTCGGTATACCGATACCTTGTTCAATCTCGTTACCGGCAAGTCTCTTTACTCGTTCCGTAACACATCATCCCGCAATCAACTCTTTGATCACTTTGTGCACATTATGATGATGTCCTACCGAGTGGGCCCAGAGATACCTCTCCGTCACACGGAGTGACAAATCCCAGTCTCGATTCGTGCCAACCCAATGTAGACACTTTCGGAGATACCTGTAGTGCACCTTTATAGCCACCCGATTCGTTGTGACGTTTGGTACACCCAAAGCATTCCCTACGGTATCCGGAGTTGCACAATCTCATGGTCTAAGGAAATGATACTTGACATTAGAAAAGCTTGACATACGAACTACGATCTTTGTGCTAGGCTTAGGATTGGGTCTTGTCCATCACATCATTCTCCAAATGATGTGATCCCGTTATCAACGACATCCAATGTCCATGGTCGTGAAACCGTAACCATCTGTTGATCAACGAGCTAGTCAACTAGAGGCTTACTAGGGACATGGTGTTGTTTATGTACCCACACATGTATCTGAGTTTCCTATCAATACAATTATAGCATGGGTAATAAACGATTATCATGAACAAGGAAATATAATAATAACTAATTTATTATTGCCTCTAGGGCATATTTCCAACAGTCTCCCACTTGCACTAGAGTCAATAATCTAGTTCACATCGCCATGTGATTAACACTCACAGGTCACATCGCCATGTGACCAACATCCAAAGAGTTTTACTAGAATCAATAATCTAGTTCACATCACTATGTGATTAACACTCAATGAGTTCTGGGTTTGATCATGTTTATGCTTGTGAGAGAGGTTGTAGTCAACGGGTCTACAATATTCAGATCCCTATGTATTTCGCAAAACTTTATGTCATATCGTAGATGCTGCTACCACGTTCCACTTGGAGCTATTCCAAATTGTTGCTCCATTATACATATCCGGTATCTCTACTCAGAGCTATCCGGATAGGTGTTAAGCTTGCATCGACGCAACTCTTTACGTCGAACTCTTCATCACCTCCATAACCGAGAAACATATCCTTATTCCTCTAAGGATAATTTTGACCGCTATCTGGTGATCCACTCCTTGATCACCTTTGTACCCTCTTGCCAGATATGTAGCAAGGCACACATCAGGTGCGGTACACAGCATGGCATAGGGGACGACCTTCGTCCTTTATCTCTTTTCTGCCGTGGTCGAGCTTTAACTCTTAACTTCATACCTTACAACTCAGTCAAGAACTCCTTCTTTGACTGATCCATCTTGAACACCTTCAAGATTATGTCAAGGTATGTGCTCATTTGAAAGTATTATTAAACATTTTGATCTATCTTATAGATCTTGATGCTTATTGTTCAAGTAGCCTAATCCAGGTTTTCCATTGAAAAACACTTTTCAAACAACCCTATATGCTTTCCAGAGATTCTACATCATTTCTGATCAACAATATGTCAACAACATATACTCATCAGAAATTCTATAGTGCTCCCACTCACTTCTTTAGAAACACAAGTTTCTCATAAACTTTGTATAAACCCAAAATCTTTGATCATCTCATCAAAGTGTACATTCCAACCCCGAGATGCTTACTCCAGTCCTTAGAAGGATTGCTGGAGCTTTGCATACCTTTTAGCATCCTTAGGATCGACAAAAACTTTCTGATTGTATCGCATACAACCTTTCCTTACGAAAACTGGTAAGGAAACTCGTCTTGACATCCATCTGCCAGATTTCATAAATGCAGCTAATGCTAACATGATTCCGACAGACTTAAGCATCGCTACGGATGAGAAAATCTCATCGTAGTCAACTCCTTGAACTTGTGAAAAAAAACTCTTCGCCACAAGTCGAGCTTCATAGACGGTGGCATTACCGTCCACGTCCGTCTTCTTCTTAAAGATCCATTTATCTTAATGGCTTGCCGATCATCGGGCAAGTCCACCAAAGTCCATGCTTTGTTCTGATACATGGATCCTATCTCGGATTTCATGGCTTCTAACCATTTGTCGGAATTTGGACCCACCATTGCTTCTCCATAGCTCATAGGTTCATTGTTGTCTAGCAACATGACCTTCAAGACAGGATTACCGTACCACTCAGAAGTAGTACGCATCCTTGTCACCCTACGAGGTACGGCAGTGACTTGATCCGAAACTTCATGATCACTATCATAAGCTTCTACTTCAATTGGTGTAGGTGCCACAGGAACAACTTCCTGTGCCCTGCTACACACTAGTTGTAGTGATGGTTCAATCACCATATCAAGTCTCCACCATCCTCCCACTCAACTTTTCGAGACAAACTTTTCCTCGAGAAAGGACCCGGTTCAAGAAACAATCCATATTGCTTTCGGATCTGAATTAGGAGGTATACCCAACTGTTTTGGGTGTCCTATGAAGATGAATTTTATCCTCTTTGGGTTCGAGCTTATCAACCTGAAACCTTTTTCACATAAGCGTCACAGCCCCAAACTTTTAAGAAACGACAACTTAGGTTTTTTCAAACCATAGTTCAAACGGTGTCGTCTCAACGGAATTACGTGGTGCCCTATTAAAGTGAGTGCGGTTGTCTCTAATGCCTAACCCATGAACGATAGTGGTAATTCGATAAGAGACATCATGGTACGCACCATATTCAATAGGGTGCAACTATGATGTTCGGACACACCATCACACTATTGTGTTCCAGGCGGTATTTATTGTGAAACAATTTCCACAATGTCTTAATTGCGTGCCAAAGCTCGTAACTCAGATACTTATCTCTATGATCATATCATAGACATTCTATCCTCTTGTCACGAAGATCTTAAACTTCACTCTGAAATTACTTGAACCATTCAATAATTCAGACTTGTGTTTCATCAAGTAAATATACTCAACATCTACTCGAATCATCTGTGAAGTCGTAACATAACGATATTCACTGCATGCCTCAAAGCACTCATTGGACTGCACACATCAAAATGTGTTACTTCCAACAGGTTGCTATCTTGTTCCATCTTCTTTGAAACCGAGGCTTTTCATCATTTTGCCCTTGTGGTATGTTTTGCTTATCTCAAGTGATTCAATATCAAGTGATTCCAAACGATCCATCTGCATGGAGTTTCTTCATGCGTATACACCAATAGACATGGTTCGCATGTCTAAAACTTTTCAAAAAACGAGTGAGTCCAAAGATCCATCAACATGGAGCTTCTTCATGCTTTTATACCAATATGACTTACATGGCGATTGCCACAAGTAAGTGGTACCATCATTACTATCTTATATCTTTTGGCATGAAAATGTGTATTACTATGATCGAGATTCAATAAACCATTCCTTTAGGTGCAAGACCATTGAAGGTATTATTCAAATAAATAGAGTAACCATTATTCTCCTTAAATGAATAACCGTATTGCGATAGACATAATCCAATCATGTCTATGCTCAACGCAAACACCAAATGACAATTATTCTGGTTTACTACTAATCTTGATGGTAGAGGGAGGCGTCGATGTTTGATCACATCAAACTTGGAAACACTTCCAACACATATCATCAGCTCACCTTTAGCTAGTCTCCGTTTATTCCGTAGCCTTTTATTTCGAGTTACTAACACTTAGCAACCGAATCGGTATCTAATACCCTGGTGCTACTAGGAGTACTAGTAAAGTACACAATAACTTAATTTATATCCAATATACTTCTATCGACCTTGCCAGCCTTCTCATCTACCAAGTATCTAGGGTAATTCTGCTCCAGTGGCTGTTCCCCTTATTACAGAAGCACTTAGTCTCGGGTTTGGGTTCAACCTTGGGTTTCTTCATTAGAGCAGCAGCTGATTTGTTGTTTCATGAAGTATCCCTTCTTGCCCTTGCCCTTTTTGAAACTAGTGGTTTCACCAACCATCAACAATTGATGCTCCTTCTTGATTCCTACTTTCGCGGTGTCAAACATTGCGAATATCTCAAGGATTATCATATCTATCCCTGATTTGTTATAGTTCATCACGAAGCTCTAGCAGCTTGGTGGCAATGACTTTGGAGAAACATCACTATCTCTGGAAGATCAACTCCCACTCGATTCAAGTGATTGTTGCACTCGAGACAATCTGAGCGCAAGCTCAACGATTGAGCTTTTCTCCCTTAGTTTGCAGGCTAAGAAAATCGTCGAGGTCTTATACCTCTTGGCGTGGGCACGAGCCTGAAATCCCAATTTCAGCCCTCGAAACATCTCATATGTTCCATGACGTTTAAACGTCTTTGGTGCCTCAACTCTAAACCGTTTAACCGAACTATCACGTAGTTATCAAGCGTGCATGTCCGATGTTCGCAACATCCACGCATGACGTTTGGGGTTCAGCACACTGAGCGGTGCATTAAGGACATAAGCTTTCTTCTGTCCGCATAATCGCTACTGTCAACTTTCAACTATATTTTCTCTAGGAACATATCTAAATAGTGGAACTAAAGCGCGAGCTTACGACATAATTTGCAAAGGGCTTTTGACTATGTTCAGGATAATTAAGTTCATCTCATGAACTCCCACTCGAATAGACATCCCTCTAGTCATCTAAGTGATTACATGATCCGAATCAACTAGGCCGTGTCCGATCATCACGTGAGACGGACTAGTCATCATCGGTGAACATCTTCATGTTGATCGTATCTACCATACGACTCATGCTCGACCTTCGGTCTCTTGTGTTCGAGGCCATGTACGTACATGCTAGGCTCGTCAAGTTAACCTAAGTGTTTCGTGTGTAAATCTGGCTTACACCCGTTGTATGTGAACGTAAGAATCTATCACACCCGATCATCACGTGGTGCTTGAAGCAACGAACTTTCGCAATGGTGCACGATTAGGGGAACACTTTCTTGAAATTTTAATGAGGGATCATCTTATTTACTACCGTCGTTCTAAGCAAATAAGATGCATAAACATGATAAACATCACATGCAATCAAATAGTGACATGATATGGCCAATATCATTTTGCTCCTTTTGATCTCCATCTTGAGGCTCCATGATCATCATCGTCACCGGCATGACACCATGATCTCCATCATCATGATCTCCATCATCGTGTCTCCATGAAGTTGTCTCGCCAACTAATTACTTCTACTACTATGGCTACCGGTTAGCAATAAAGTAAAGTAATTACATGGCGTTGTTCAATGACACGCAGGTCATACAATAAATAAAGACAACTCCTATGGCTCCTGCCGGTTGTCATACTCATCGACATGCAAGTCGTGATTCCTATTACAAGAACATGATCAATCTCATACATCACATATCATTCATCGCATTCTTCTTGGCCATATCACATCACATAGCATACCATGCAAAAACAAGTTAGACGTCCTCTAATTGTTGTTTGCATGTTTTACGTGGCTGCTATGGGTTTCTAGCAAGAACGTTTCTTACCTACGCAAAACCACAACGTGATATGTCAATTGCTATTTACCCTTCATAAGGACCCTTTTCATCGAATCCGATCCGACTAAAGTGGGAGGCGGCACCCGCTAGCCACCTTATGCAACTAGTGCATGTCAGTCGGTGGAACCAGTCTCACGTAAGAGTACGTGTAAGGTCGGTCCGGGCCGCTTCATCCCACAATGCCGCCGAATCAAGATTGGACTAGTAACGGTAAGCATATTGAACAAAATCAACGTCCACAACTACTTTGTGTTCTACTCATGCAAAGAATCTACGCAATAGACCTAGCTCATGATGCCACTATTGGGGAACGTAGCAGAAATTCAAAATTTTCCTACGTGTCACCAAGATCTATCTATGGAGAAACTAGCAACGAGGGGAAGGAGAGTGCATCTACATACCCTTGTAGATCGCTAAGAGGAAGCGTACAAGAGAACGGGGTGAAGGAGTCGTACTCGTCGTGATCCAAATCACCGGAGATCCTAGTGTCGAACGGACGGCACCTCCGCGTTCAACACACGTACAGCCCGGTGATGTCTCCCATGCCTTGATTCAGCAAGGAGAGAGGGAGAGGTTGAGGAAGACTCCATCCAGCAGAAGCACAACGGCGTGGTGGTGATGGAGGAGCGTGGTAGTTCAGCAGGGCTTCGCCAAGCACCGCGGGAGAGGAGGAGTAAGAGAGGTAGGGCTGCGCCAAGAGGGAGAGGTTCTCGTGTGTTGGGCAGACCCAGAACCCCCACTATTTATAGGAGGAGGGGAGGTGGCTGCGCCCCCATCTAGGGTTCCCACCCAAGGGGTGCGGCAGCCCTAGATGGGACTTGAAGGGGCGGCCAAGAGGGGGAGAGAGGGGGCGCCCCTAGGGTGGGCCTTTAGGCCCATCTGCGCCTAGGGTTTCCCTCTCCCCACCTAGCTGCGCCTTGGGCCTTGTGGGGGCGCACCAGCCCACCCGGGCTGGTCCCTCCCACACTTAGCCCATGCAGCCCTCCGGGGATGGTGGCCCCACTTGGTGGACCCCCGGGACCCTCCCGGTGGTCCCGGTACGTTACCGATAAAACCCGAAACTTTTCCGGTGACCAAAACCTCACTTCCTATATATTCTTTACCTCCGGACCATTCCGGAACTCCTCGTGACGTCCGGGATCTCATCTGGGACTCCGAACAACATTCGGTAACCACATACAAACTTCCTTTATAACCCTAACGTCATCGAACCTTAAGTGTGTAGACCCTACGGGTTCGGGAACCATGCAGACATGACCGAGACGTTCTCCGGTCAATAACCAACAGCGGGATCTGGATACCCATGTTGGCTCCCACATGTTCCACGATGATCTCATCGGATGAACCACGATGTCAAGGACTCAATCAATCCCGTATTCAATTTCCTTTGTCTAATGGTATTGTACTTGCCCGAGATTCGATCGTCGGTATACCGATACCTTGTTCAATCTCGTTACCGGCAAGTCTCTTTACTCGTTCCGTAACACATCATCCCGCAATCAACTCTTTGATCACATTGTGCACATTATGATGATGTCCTACCGAGTGGGCCCAGAGATACCTCTCCGTCACGGAGTGACAAATCCAGTCTCGATTCGTGCCAACCCAATGAGACACTTTCGGAGATACCGTAGTGCACCTTTATAGCCACCCGATTCGTTGTGACGTTTGGTACACCAAAGCATTCCTACGGTATCCGGAGTTGCACAATCTCATGGTCTAAGGAAATGATACTTGACATTAGAAAAGCTTGACATACGAACTACGATCTTTGTGCTAGGCTTAGGATTGGGTCTTGTCCATCACATCATTCTCCAAATGATGTGATCCCGTTATCAACGACATCCAA
Source organism: Aegilops bicornis (assembly GCA_021605145.1). NCBI lineage: Eukaryota > Viridiplantae > Streptophyta > Magnoliopsida > Poales > Poaceae > Aegilops > Aegilops bicornis. The sequence continues at coordinate 685,451,512 of CM038674.1, forward strand.
TGTCCATGGTCAGAAACCGTAACCATCTGTTGATCAACGAGCTAGTCAACTAGAGGCTTACTAGGGACATGGTGTTGTTTATGTACCCACACATGTATCTTAGTTTCCTATCAATACAATTATAGCATGGGTAATAAACGATTATCATGAACAAGGAAATATAATAATAACTAATTTATTATTGCCTCTAGGGCATATTTCCAACAATTTGAAGCAAATAATGCGTCGAATCGAAAGCAAGTTTGCAAAAACTAATTGGAGGGATCGGAGGAGCTTACGATTCTCTCTTCGGGGCCATCTCGATCCGCCAAAACGGTGAAGAATCGGTGAAGATCTGAGGGGGGGAATGGAGGAGATGAGAGAGGGAAAGAGGGGCGACTTGGGGGAGAAAAATGAAACTGCCGACGGGGGGAGGGGGTGGGGGGGATGGAAACGGGCGCGGGGTCACGGGGGAAATAACTGCTCGAAGCCTACCGCCAGGTCCCCTGGCGGCAGGGTGGGACGAAGGGGGACGGCGGCCGTTTTCGCGAGCTGGCGTGGACTAGTACCCTACCGCCAGGGCTCCTGACGGTAGGCTGTATAACCCTACCGCCAGAGGCCCTGGCGGTAGGAAAAAGGGTCAAATCACGAAAAAATTTCAAACCGAGGTCAGATCCTGAATTTCTATCGGAGAAGTGTCAAAACACGAAATTTTGCCCGTACATGCCTCAATCTACTATGTGGATCGCGCACGTGAGTGACTGCATCTGATGCGATCGGCGGCCGAATTCACTGTTTTGACCCTTTCTGAAAACTTTAGCACGATCTGACCCTAGTTTGAAAAAAATCCGTGATCTGACCCTTTTCCTACCGCCATCATCCTTGGCGGTAGGGTAACACAGCCTACCGCCGAGGGCGGCGGCGGTAAGACTTGACAGTGCCGTCACGGTCATTCGTGGTTGAAAGTACCCTACCGCCATAGACTATGGCGGTAGGGCATCGAAGGTATAAATTACAGGTGGCGCCCTGTACTACTGAACCTTTGTGATGGAAAGTTGGCTAGCGTGTGTGAGTTTGGTTTGGCAGGACTTGAGTTCGAGACTTCATAGGGCCATATTTTTTGTTTATTTTCATTTTGTCCAATAAAAAGTAAAAAAATGTCCAGTTAATTTGAGGATATGGATTATTGATAAAAACATTTTAAAAATTATTTGTAACTGCTTTATAAAATTCCCGCAAATATATAAACGAATATGATAATATCAGTGAACTTTGGTAATGTCGTGCTAATCATGCATGTTAGTGGAGCTGTAGATTGTGTGGCCTTGGAGTGGAGGCTGCTATATGGACAGATATTCAAGACAGTTGTCATTCTTGCCGAGCAGAGCAATGCATATCTTGCTGTTGACCGCTGCACTCTGTCACACACATACAAGTGAGTGCTTATGACCCCCAAATAACTCTTCTTTGACTTGCATTTATAGATATTCTCCAAAACATGGTCACCACTTGATATGAAAATCAAACTGCATAATGGTTAATATAAGAATGAAATTGTATCTTCAGTCAAATCCAATGCCACCAGAAGTTCTGAACCATTTAATCTAAAACAGCTCCTAACTAGATTACAGTGTTGAACCTAGTGCCAATTAAAATGAATGATTTGTAATAGATGATGTTCCTATATTAAGTTATTATCTCAGGTTCTTTGCAAATACACACATATTTTGCCCAGTTAACTATGGTATGCTATTACACTCCCCTCAACCAAAGAGTTGCATGATGAACCAGGTTTGTATTTGCTTTAATTATCTGAATTATTGACAGCCATAGATGGTGCCATCCATAACATCATATTTCTTTTTCCATTCTTGCCATCTGTTAGCTTATTGATACCTATGATGTGACTAAAGCTAGGTCTGGTTACTAAAGCAAATCAAATGCAACAGAAAAGTGATCATCCCCAATTTCTGTTTGCAAGTTCAACTATTGGGCATAAAAGATAATCTTACCGATGAGCTTTATATCATCGTGCTATTTTCATCATTATAACTAGTCGGGAGATATGACATTATATTGACTTCACTTTCCTTCTAGACGCTCTTTTAGTTCTATCTTGATATATGTACAGTATCATCTTACGCGAATTATGCTAATTATATGAACATCATTTTGCAATTTGTCATTAGGTATCTGGCCAAGGTGTTTGGAAGATATGGTGGTGCAGATGGATTTCTCTTCCTGCAATACCACATGATTCTTAACTACTGGAACCTTCCGCAAGCCGACAAGGAAAAACTCTGGATAACTGATAAGGTTACAGGTAAATAAATAAAAATATTTTTTACCAATAATGCAGTTACGAATAAGTAAAAAAATGTTTTTACCAAAAATCCATATCCTAAGATTATTGGAAAAATTATTTATTTATTACTAGGTAAAATAAAAATAAACAAAAAAACTCTGGATAACTGATAAGGTTACAGATAAATAAATAAAAATACTTTTTACCAATAATGCAGTTACGAATAAGTAAAAAAATGTTTTTACCAAAAATCCATATCCTAAGATTAATTGGAAAAATTATTTATTTATTACTAGGTAAAATAAAAATAAACAAAAAAACTCTGGATAACTGATAAGGTTACAGATAAATAAATAAAAATATTTTTTACCAATAATGCAGTTACGAATAAGTAAAAAAATGTTTTTACCAAAAATCCATATCCTAAGATTAATTGGAAAAATTATTTATTTATTACTAGGTAAAATAAAAATAAACAAAAAATATGGCCTTATGAAGGGTCGAAACCAAGACTGATCAAAGCAACCACACACGCACTAGCCAACTTTCCCGCGGAGAGATTCAGCTATATAAGGCGTCGCGCTTTATTTATACCCTCGCTACCCTACTGCCATACCGTGACGACACCGTCAAGTCCTACCGCCGTAGTCCTTGGCGATAGGCTGTGTTACCCTACCGACAAGGACGATGACAATAGAAAAAGGGTCAGATCACGATTTTTTAAAAAGTAGGGTCAAATCGTGTTAAAGTTTTCAAAAAAGGTCAAAACAGTGAATTCGGCCGCGATCAGCCATGACCCGAACTAAAAAGGGATAGTAATTATTAGCTGGATCAGCGGACCCCGGAACGAAAAAGGCGCACGTATGGATGAACTAAAGCGAGTCGGTGGATGTGGATGCATGGAGCCCGTCCGTGACGACCTTCACGGCCGGCCGATGAGGTGTCGCCGGCAAAGTGGATCGATGGAGCTGCTGTCTACATCTCGCTCGCTGTCCAGCTGCTCGTCTGGTCGCCACGTACAGTATGTACGCGGTGCTAATCAACTTCAACCTGTGATGTCCGTCTTCTTTTTCATGAGAAGATCGTACGAAGGTACACGCGGGTTTCGAGTGTTGGATCCGACGATGAATGTGAAGAGGCAGAAGATGAATGCCATGCGGAGTGCGTGTCCATACTCCATACAGTACAGAAAAGGCAGCTAGTGCTAGTTGGGGTGGTTGATCGGTGAGCCGAATTTCCCACCTCCCCTCCCCTCCCACCAACCAACACCACCGTCGTCGTACAAGTGTATACTAGCAGTAACCTGGAACGGAAAGGAGGTGAGTACACACGAGACGGGACACGGGAGTGTTGCTTAGGACTTGTACAATGGAAGGTGCTTAGGAGAGATGCTTAGAGAAATAAACTAGAATTTTCTTAAGCACCGGTGCTTATTTATACAGGATAAACGCTTAACTACTGGCAAGCATCCATCTTACTAATTAATCATCACAGTGCTGATTAATTAGTCAATTTTTGTTTATCGCGTGGATGCTACACTGATGCTCGCCTCTTGGCCAAAAGAAACAAGTTTGTATCGCCTGATCAAGGCCGGACCAATCAGGCATCAAGAGAGCTCAACCCTAGCCGGGCCCCGTCACCCTCCTCTCTCGCTCGCTTCTTCCTCGCCGCTCCCGGAGGCCGCGTGGCGCCCGTGATGGGGCGGGCGGCCGACGATCTCATTGGCCATTGATGGGGGGATCCTCTCCGGGGAGGCGGGTGGTGGCCGCTAGACCACCGAGCGCGGGTCCTCTACCGGAGTTCCAGCGGCTGTGTGCGTCTTCACGGCGCGGCTCCACGCGAATCCAGTCAACTGCGGAGTCGGGGCGGTGCAAATGCCGATGAAAATCATGGCGACTTGGGTCATGGCGGATGATGGCAGCGTTTTTTACGTCATTTCCTTGTCGACACATCGTTGTTGCATTCTGCATCACCCCGCTCGGGCTGTTCGAGGTAACCCTATATGCAGGTCTCCAGGATGTGGTGATGTCGGTTCCTTAGGTGTCATTTTGCCTCCTAGGGGCGTTGTTCTGGAGCAGGTGCTGGCTGGAGGAGCCAATAGGTGGTGCAGTGTCGCATCTACCGCACCAACAACGATGTTGCACAGTGGATGCGCGTAGGGTGGATGGCGTTGTTTAGCATCGACGGACGGCAGTGGGGCCTTTGATCCCTCCTAAAGATGAGACGGCAAAAGATGGCGGCGGCGGATTTTAGAGCGTGTGTGCATGCGGTGAGCGGTGAGAGGCAATAGACCCGTTTGCGCTCTCGGCACGCCGCGGGGCGGATGATGTGTGTTGGTGCGATGTTAGGCACGTCATGAAGCTGGTAGGGGTAGCGACGAAGGATCGACGGAAAAGGTAGCTTTGGATTGATCCGTATGAGAAGGTCGAGCCCTATTGGTCCACTCCTTTCGCTCGCGCCGCTCCGCGAAGCGTCGGGCGAAACTTCAGCCGTCGCCGCCGCCTCCACACCTCGCCCTCGCCGCCGCCAGGGGACGGCGCCGGGCAAAGCCCGTGAGTGCGTCGGCGTCGGCGACGGCGGGGTCCTCCCCTCCCCACGAGGCGCTGGCGGCGCAGACGTCCGGCCTCCGTGGTGGCGCGCGCGATGGCTGTGTACGTGCGGCGAGTGGATCTGGCGTGAGGACGGCCAGTGAAGGCGGATCTGGCCGGCGGCGTGGCGCTGCTCGCCGCGAGGCGGCGACGCTGCGGATCTGGCGCCGGCGGCAGCGCATCGGCGAAGCGGCGGTGCAGCTTGGCGGCGGCGGCGAAGCGGCGGGCGTGATGGCGCGCGAATCTGGCGTCGAGATGGCGCGTCCAGTGCGGCGGGCGTGGTACGGCGTGGCCGATGGCGGCGAAGCGGCGATGGCACGGCTCGGGCGGGCGCGTCTGGCGCGGTGGCGGGCCAGGCGAGGGCGCGTGGAGGTGCCTCGGATTCGGCGTGGGCTGGCGGGGCGGCGCCCCTCCGGCGTGTGGCGGCCGGATCTGGTCGAACCTGGACAGATCCATGGTGTGTTTGACGCGCGCCGGGCCTGCGCGCTGGTCCTATGATCTTTGAGCAGCGGCTCCGGCCGTGATAGATGCGGGATGTAAGGGGCGATCTGGTCATCGAGGCTCGCCGTGGGCGGGTGGACCACGACTCCATGGCTTTTACGACTAGGTTACTGCGGCGGTGGCGGTGCGTCTGCATGGGCGAGCTTACGTGAGCACGGCGAAGGTGTGCGGCAATACGGACAAAAGTCCTGCACGACCAGAGGCCGGTGGCGATGGCGCCTGTGGGTGTCATTTTTCTCCTTGGAGGCGTCACCTGAGGTGTGTCGGCATCTTCCTCGTGCTCGGATGGTGGTTTGTCTCCGGGCGAAATTCTAGGTCCGGTGTTGGATCGGCGTGATGTTGGCGTGTTTGACGACGTTCCTCTGTTGGGAGCATCACGTTTGGAGACACTTCCTGAAAGCTCTTTGTGGCGCTCCTCCGATGCTCGCCGCTGTTCAAGGTGAAGCTCTAGGCGCAATGTACGACATCATCGATGAGTCCAAGACGGAGCTCTTTCTGGGATTGACCAAGTCCCGCCATCTACCCCCTCCTTCCTGGATGGATGGTGCGTTGGCGAGGGAAGTTGTAGTGGGAGCTGCTGCTATCTTCGGAGGTGATCGGCGTTGTTCGAGACGCGGCGGTGATGCTTAGCTTAGGACAGGTGCTTCGGTTGTGTAGTCATATTGTTTGTGGTGGGTGTAGCTCTCTGCAGCTATTAGGGCCGCAGTTTTTTCTTTCTTTTTTTGATCTTCGGATCTTCACCATGTTGTTCTTCCGCTGCTTTCTGCTCAATCTGAATCAAGACAGCAATTTGCTGGATCTTTCAAAAAAAGATTGATCCGTATAAATTTTTTGTCATGTTTTTTTTTTATATCTGGGGCTGATGAAGTGATGATGGACGATCACTGCTTGGCTGGATACTCCATATCTTGCAGTGTAAATGCAAAAAAAATAAAGTGGATGATTATGCTGGCGGCATCCTCCTCGTGCTCCCCCTGAGGCCTGAGGTGAGTGAGATCCCGTCAGCCAGCCTCGTTGGTTGTTGGTGACGTGTTGCCCCACACGTTCACGAGCCAGACAACGGCGGCGACGACCAAGACTACCACTCCGCAGAGAATTCGTCCTCCCTCCTCCTCGTCTTCTTCCTCCTCCTCCACTCCCCACTTGCGCGGCAGGCAGGGCCAGGTCCAGGGGCCATCCATCCCCCCTTGCACCTCCTCCTCCTCGTTCCTCACCTCACCTCACTAGGTGAGCGACAGCGAGAGACGACACAGGAGGGACGAGACGCACCAGCCGTCCCGTCCAGGACATCCATCCCTCCTTCCCTCCCAGGTCCCGACCCAGCTTTGACCGGGCTGCTCCATTCCCTTTCCCTCCGCCGTCAGTCCACTCAGCCATCCCCTCCCCCTCCCCTCCCCGGCTTCCGCGTGCGTGCGCCTCTCGTCACCCTCCTCTCCTCTCCCCCTTTCCCCGTCGCTTCCTTCCTTCCTCTCCTGCCCGGATCGGACCCCTGCTGCCGGGGCTTCCCCTCCTCGCGGCCGGCCGGACGTCGCCAGCAACCGCACCGCACCCCAAAGGTTCGTCGCCGCAACCCATCCTCTCTACTCACTACCCCCGCCTCCGCTCTGCCGTCCGTCCATGGTCTGAGATCGGCCGCGGTTCGGTTCGGCTTCGGCAGGGGATTAACTAGCAGAGGAGAGGTTCGACCAATTGGATTATCGCTCCTGCTCGCCGGCCTACAGATTCTCTTCTCACGCGTGTGTTTAGCTTAGCTCAATTCGGTGTGAAATCAAGGTTTTACCTTCTAGTAGTAGCAGCAGTAAGATGGCAAGAATTCAGATTTGTTCTACTACTACTACTACTACTTGTCATTCATCTGTGCCACTTCTTGGCTGGTTTCGTTTGCTGAATTTACACTGAGAATTCTTGCTACTGTTTCGCCAATTCCGCCCGTGTATCCTTACTGAATCCTTATACTGAATCTGAAAGAAACACTGGCAGAAGAAAACAGAGCAATTTTCAGTTCAGAACTCTGAATCCTTTCTTGCCTGACAACACAACCTGCTTGCCAAAATGTTACAAGACTCGTCATCCTTCCCCAAACCTGAATTTTCAGATTTGTGTTCGTGATGTTCCAAGCAAAGAATCAACAGATGTTCCCCTGACTGACCGAATCCCCACCGCATTCCATTGCAGCAGCAGCAGCGGCTATGAGGTGCCTGCCGTTCCTGCACGGGGACGCCAAGGAGGACGACCGGCGCACGGGCCCCAGCGGCGGCATGTCGGCCTCGGTGCGCTCATTCAGCACCGAGTCCACGGAGCGCGGCGGCGACCCGCGCTCCGGCTCCGACCTCAACTCCATCAACGTCTCCGACATGAGCGCCGAGTCCATCCGCCGGACGCAGTACCCCAGCTTCACCGACCGCCCCGCCAACCTCCGGGTCTTCACCTTCCCCGAGCTCAAGGCCGCCACCCGCAACTTCAGCCGCTCCCTCATGGTCGGCGAGGGCGGCTTCGGCTGCGTCTACCGGGGCGTCATCAAGGGCTCCGACGACCCCACCGAGCGCGTCGAGATCGCCGTCAAGCAGCTGAATCGCAAGGGAGTCCAGGCAAGTTCTTTCAGTGTCCTGTACTGCCTGACAGTCAGACAGCATATACACACTGTGTATATATATCTTACAGTCCAATTTTATGCATTACCAAAAGGAGTTTATATTGCTCATTCATAACAACAAATGTGATTTGAACCTGGTTCTGCATCTTTAAACTTGAGATCTTGAAACTAATCCAGGATTCCTGAACTAGTTACTCTTTAAGGAAACAAATCACCCAGTAGGCCCTGATTGCTTCGGGAAATGCGGTATAGTTTATACTTGTGAAATTCCTTGCATCACATTCCATGTAGTATTATACTTGCATGTTGTTCTAGTTTAGCCTAGGGTATAGTGAGTCAACCAGTGCCAGCATATAGGAACAACAACAGCTAACTAAAGTTGTAAACAAATCGTAGCAGTACTCGAGCAAACACCGAGCATATTATTCCAGCATTTCAGTTCCACTTGCCAGATGAGTCCCTCTTAAGTCACTTGCACTGTAATCTAGCTTGAGCCACTAGTATGCGTTGCTAATATACTATTCATCTTTCTTCAGGGGCAGAAGGAGTGGTTAACAGAAATGAACGTGCTTGGGATTGTAGAGCACCCAAACCTTGTCAAACTAATAGGTTACTGCGCGGACGACGATGAGCGGGGAATGCAGCGGCTTCTGGTATACGAATACATGCCCAACGGAAGCGTGGATGACCACTTGGCAAGTAGGTCAACCTCAACTCTGTCATGGCCAATGAGATTGAAAGTAGCTCTCGATGCTGCCCGTGGACTGAAGTATCTGCATGAGGAGATGGACTTTCAGGTAACTCATTTGCTTTATGCTGATCAATACAAAAACTAACTGAATGTGAAACATTTTTCTGGTATCAACATCGCTGCTTGATCACATTCAGCAAAACAAGGAACACATGCAGTACAGAAAGTCGCACTCTGTTTACCTGTTTCAATATGCATGCAGGTTATTTTCCGAGACCTGAAAACATCTAACATTCTATTAGATGAGAACTGGAATGCAAAGTTATCGGACTTTGGATTGGCTAGGCATGGACCACAAGAAGGGCTATCCCATGTCTCCACAGCGGTACGCACATCTACGGACCTAGAATTATTTTACACTAATGTGCTCTGACAGCATTCTGTTACATAGTCTTTACAATTATCGGTCTTGCAAAATGTATGATGTTCTAAAGATTTGGATAATCGTTTGCCCAGCTGTTTCTTTTCTATAACACGGTTCCCTTTTGATAGCAATGAAGTTGGAATTGGAAAATGGATACCCAGTTGCTCCATCTCAAATGGTATAACTGTTTTGGTGTATGCTATTGATACTTCAATGTGTACCTTTAGTTTCTGAAGTGCTCAACAATCAAATTCTTAAATTTTATAAGAACTACAACTGAAGTCCTTGAAAGAAGTGAGTACTTCAGCTTGCATAAGCATCAATGACAGATACGGCCAGAGCAGCTTCAGAAAACACCTCTCTTTTTTCATAGAAAGCCAGCTATATCTACAAGTAACAAAAGTGGTGATTTCGTGCGCTTGCCTAAGCGGGAAAATTTGGCAAAGAATCTGCTGGGCATATTTTACCATGCCTTAATTGAACTATTATTTTGATAGGAAGATGGTATTAATTTGGGTATAGAGTACAGAAACCTGGTTTCATTAAAAAATGTATTTTGGACAAAAGACAACCATGTCATTTCTTTTTATGACAGATGGGTCCCACTGTGAGGCTAAGCAGTAGCACTACCTGTGCACTGCCACCTGGAGCTCCCCTAAAGTGCTTTCTTTAGCCTCCTTTAGAAGTTGTAGAGGATTCTCCATGTACTAGTTTTATGAAGTTTGTTCTCTTGTTGCCACTTTGTTTAGTTTCTGGTACAACTTGGAACTATAATTGGAAAATGGTATAAGAGATAACTTTTCATAAAACATGGTTCCCTTTTTTTTATAGCAATCAAGTTGGAAAATGGATACCCGGTTGCTCCACCTCAAATGGTATAATTGTTTCGGTGCATGCTATTGATGCTTAAATATGTATGTTTTAGTTTCTGAAGTGCTCAACAATCGTATTCTTAATTTTTTGAAAATTACAACTGAAGTCCTAGAAAGGAGTGAGTACTTCAGCTTCAAGCGTTAGTCAGAGCTATATATGTTTCTTCTAGCAGCTTCAATATGCGGCACTAGCCAAAATGATATGTCCATTAAAGAAATCACATCTCTCTTCTTCAGATAAAGCCAACTGCGTCTACAAAGATTTTGCATGTTTTCCCGCGCCAGAATTTGGCAAAGAATTTGCTGGACATATACTACCATGTACCATGTCAGTTAAACTTTAGTTTGGATATGCCCTGGTTTCATTAATAGTAATACATTCTGCACAAAATAAAAAAAACATATTCTTTCTTTTTGTGACACATGGATCCCACTATGTGAGGCCAAGCAATAGCTACATACGCACTGCTACCTGGTGCCTCCCTAAAGTGCTTGCTTCAGCTCCCTCTAGAAATTGTAGGAGATTCTCCATAGACTAGTTTTATCAAGGTTCATTCTCTTCTTGTCAGTTTGTTTAGTTCCTAGTACAACTTCAACTGGATACTTCCTTGATCGTCCATCTTAACTAACTTCTCTTAATCCATAAACTAACACATTAAAATACTTATGGTTCAACAGATCGTTGGAACTCTAGGATACGCCGCGCCGGAGTACATGCAAACCGGGCGCCTCACCGCAAAAAGCGACATATGGGGCTACGGCGTGCTCCTCTACGAGCTCATCACCGGCCGGCGTCCCATCGACCGGAACCGCCCAAAGGGGGAGCAGAAGCTCCTGGACTGGGTGAAACCGTACATCTCCGACGTCAAGCGGTTCCCCATCATCGTCGACCCGCGGCTTGAGGGACACTACAACCTCAAGTCCATGACAAACCTGGCCGGCGTGGCAAACCGCTGCCTCCTGCGGCTACCAAAGACGCGCCCGAAGATGAGCGAGGTGTACGAGATGGTCCAGAAGATCGTCGAAAGCGTCGAGATCGGCCCACCGGAGCCTCCCCTGCACTACCATGGCTCTGTCTCCGGACCGGGCGCAAAGCGGACCAAGAAAGGGTCACTGAAGAGGAGGCTCCAGGAGTTCAAGTTCGGTTGCCGCCAGATCGTGTGGCGGGGCTGGAAACCTGAGATCATAAAGACCTGCTGAAATGGATGCCACCCTGCTCCTGCCTGTGACTGTAAGTATAGCTGTTCATAGAGATATAAAGTTCGTGATGTGTGCGCGGTTTGCGCGGCAGCGTGTAACTTTTTTGGTCCTGTAGATTTCTGTTTAAGCGGTCTTGTGTTTGTGTATTACTCTTGTCTGAGCTGCAAGATTGTGAATCAGTAGGTCGTTTGTGTTTTTGGTCCAGTTTCAGCTCTTCCATCTTGTGAACTCTTCTTTTTAGCAGAGTGCTAATATTATTTGTGCTAAGCGCAAAAACTGTCATTTTTCATGTGGAAAGGGTTGTATGCAGGGAATGATTCAGATTCAAGCAAGATGTGACCTGAACCAAGTGGATTTCTGCCCACCAATGGGAGGATGCGCCTTATCGCGAGCTCGATGCGGAATGATCCGAATATCTGATGCTGGGTGGTACAGGTACATTCCTGCCGGCCATCCTTTTTGCTCAGATAAGACCCAGACCCAGATGCTCACATCAGAAAGAGACCCCTTTGTGCAACTGGGAGAATTTCTTTGGTGCTAGCACATTCATAGGGGAGGCTACAAGTCAGCTCGATGTTTCGATCGGACTGTCCACATGATTGATCATTATTTGTTACCAGAGAACAGATGATGATAAAAATCTCCACCGCAAATAATCCAGCAAAGGTGATGCCGGTGCCGAATTTTTGCGGAGAAGAGAAGAGTTCCCGGTGCCGGTCTCATTCTGCTGTTCCCCTTAGCTGTAGATTGTACTCCACTGTTGGCTGGAGCCAAAGAAATTCTGTTACTTTCTGCACAGTGAACACTTTCTATTCCATCATGAGAACATCTCCTTCCTCCCCCAACTTTTCTCCGGCGACATGGTGCATATGGGTGGAGCAGAATTGGGGGCAGATCTTCCTGTGGTGGGCAGCAACTGTGGGGCTCCTTTCGGCTTCGGCGAATCGGACCGGTCGGTCGCCCGATTCGCCTGTCGACGAAGAACCGACGGAAGCAGCACCCTCGGCCCCCTCCTTGCTGTGAGGTGATGTCCCTCTCGTCTCCCCTGACATCTCATATGCCTGCCTGCCCTGTCAAGGCCATCACCGTTCCTGGTGTGGTGCCCATCATCTTCAGAGATTAGCACATGGTTTGTGTGACGGTGGTGCATCATCGTCTTCAGAAAACCAGGTGCAGAGTACGTGTGGCATGTGGAGCAGATGGCGATCGGCCCGACCTGCCACATGGTTCGCCATTTGCAGCCGCTGCTTTGTGCCGGTCGCCGCCGATGGCGAGGGCTACCTGCCGTGAAATCCGGCAGCATTCATGCGGCTCCTTTCCTCACACTAGTTTATGGCTTTTCTCCGTTCGCAGAAAGTTTCAGAGTTAAAAACCGTCCACAGGTCACCAAGTTTGTTAGGTTCTGAAGAAAGTGAGAATTTTCCGGTTCTCGGTCCAATCGCCGCCGCCCCGTCCCCCAACGCCGGCCGTTGCTCCTCCTCGTCGTCGTCGCCGTCATCGGCTTTGGATGTTTCTTCATGTTATTAATTATATATATACTTTTTCTTTTCCTCATTTTTTCATTCTGAACCGAAAACCTGTCACATTGACATGAACAATGAGGCCCCTCTCACCGAGCATTAGGAACAGGACGGGTGATGCCTGATGCCGGCCGTGTCGGATCCAAGTCACCCTGACTAAGATCGGTCTCGGTGTGACCCTACGTTCATTAATCAAATCGCTTCATTATGGATTTTTCTTTTCCATCTGCTTTCTTTTCGTGGCCTAACAATCGGTCTCCATCGTGGGGCAACACAGATTCACTTATGCGGCTCAAACTGAATTTGTTATTTTTTGAAACACTTGCTTGCTCGTGCATGTGTGTTGGCCAGCAATAATAAGAAAATAAAAACCATGTGACTCTCGTGCCACGTATGAAATGATCATGGAGGTCTCGCTTTCAGATCTTACAACCGGAGCGGCGCACGCAAAAATTATTGAATGTTGCTTCGGTATCCGTCTCCCATGACCGGTGACGAACGACGGAAAGAGATGCCTAAATGATGAATGGAAAATGAAGTATATGAATAGCTAAGGATGACTCATCGCAAAAAAAGAATAGCTAAGGATGACGGCGGAAGCATTCGTAGAGAAGAAACAAAAAAAACCATCCCGTCCTCGAGAAGCCGTTTACTAGTATGTATAGACAGATAAGAGCATCCGCATCCCTAGGTGTTAAGCAGAAGCTATATGTGTGATGGTGTATTCGAAACCCAAGCCGAAAGACCTATGGGGTATACGAAAGAGGGGGAAGCTTATGTGTTACTCCCTCCGTTCGGAATTACTTGTAAATGGATGTATCTAGATATTTTTTAGTTTTAGATACATTCATTTCTGAGACAAGTAATTCGGAACGGAGGGAGTACAATTCTCGCTTCGTCCTAACTTGTACATATTGTTTTTAGATAAATTACCAAGCAATGTCTTGCGTCTCAACTTCCATGTGCTTCTATGAATGGAATGGAATCGGTCTCTATGACCCTACCTTCAATAATTAATTAGTATCATTATGAAACAAGATTACCTGTTCTCTTTTCGTGGCCTAACCTCAGTCTCCATCGCTGAACAGTACAGATGCAGCTTGAACTGGATTTGATATACTTATTTTTGAAAGAGCAGCGGCACTGCCTTGTTCATTTATGAAACGATCATGGAGATTACGCTTTCTGATCTTACAACCAGAGCGGCGCACGCAAAAATTATTGAAGGTTGCTTAGGTATCCGTCTTCCATGACTGGTGACGAATGGTGGAAAGGGATGCCTAAATGATGACCGGAAAACAAAGTATATAAATAACTAAGAAGGACGGCTCCAAAATAAAATAAGAAAGACGGCAGTGAGCCACAAGCATTCGTAGAGAAGAAATAAAAAACCTTCCTTCCCTCGAAAAGCCATCTAGCATAAGGTGCATGGGGTATACGAAAGAAGGCAAAAGCTTATATTTTACAATTCTCAATTCGTCCTAACTTGTACAAGTTATTTTCAGATAAATTACCCAACAATGTCTTACGTCTCAAGTTGCATGTGTTTCTGTGGATGTAATAACAGAACTAAAAGAAGAGTCGTATGGAAGAGGCCAGATTGATGTGTCCACTTGTTTATGGGAATACGGGTTATAGATGTTCTATGGTCAACTGCTGGTGTTAAGTTTTTTTGCCACAAGTCTTACATCCCATAACACGGATACTGACTTTTTCTCACCGTTTTACAAATTGTTCAGCACCTTGATATACGGATGCTCTTAGATGCAGCGACACGCACCGAAGCTATAAGCGCGACCCCTCCGTCCACCCATAGCAGAGCTAATATTTTTCAAGAGCGAAAAGCCAAAGAATTTAACTAGTAATCCATCCATTGCATTGTGAGTTTATTATGGTGTTGGCCACACTCTCTGGCTCCTTAAAAAAAGATATGACAAAATGACGAACGGAAGAAGAAGTATAATAAATAACTGAGGGAGATGGTGATGTGCCACAAGCAAGTATTCGTGGAGGAGAAAAACTTCTCGCCTTCGAGAAGCCGTCTAGTGTGGGTGATAAGAGCGTCCCTGTCGCTAGGTGTTAAGAGAAAGCTAAATGTAAGAGGCTCTACCGAGAGACCAAGCCGAAAAACTTCATCATAACACATACTATTAATTATTAGATAAATTACCTAACTATGTCTTACGTTTCAACTACTATGTGCTTCCGAACAGTGGCGGAGCCAAGGGGGGGCGAGCAGGGGCCTGGCCCCCCCTATCGATCGAGCAAACCTCTGCCAGGTAGTATTGTAATTAACGTAAACATGGGTCATTATGTGTACTTGGCCCCCCTAATGCAACTCAGAAAGACCAAAAAAAGGCCCACTAGGAAGCCCAATCACGGCCGGATTGATAATCTCGTCGGCCCTGGGGTAAGTGCGGATGCTCTACCCTGATTAACCTGCGATTGCGAACCCCTCGAAGAAAAGAACCTGTGATTGCGAAGCGTTGCGCCACATCCGCCATTCGCCCTCCTCCTTCGTGCCCTCCTGCTTGCAATCAGATTTAAAATCACACGGTGTGACCGGTGACGCGATGGCCGACCAGAGTCTTGCGGCTGACGGGCGATCTGCCGATCTATTTGGCTGCACTCTTTCTCCATCCCGTGAGCAACTCCATCTGATCCGCTTCACTAGCAAGGTTAACACTACTTATTACTGTCAACTGCCTATCCCTCTCAGTCCTAATCTTTTAGCTGTCAAAAATATTAATCAGGGTATAATTTTTTTTGTTTGTGTGATACGCGATGCTGATTCTAAGACTTCTACTTCAGCAGTTACAAATAGAAAAGTGTTGTCAAACAACATACAGACTAGTTCAATTTTTAGGCATGTTTCTTTGAGTTCTTGAAATAAAATGGGAGATGACTTGCTTCGGCATTGCGCAACAATCTATACTTCTTCGAATACCAAAAGGAAAAAAAATATGATTAAGTGAATAGAAGAGGCATATCCTGAATGTGCCATATTTTCATATCAAAAGAGAATTAGCAGCTAAAATCACTTCTGATGAAATTATTATTACTATTATCTTAACAATCCTAGAAGCTTTGTCAAAAGAAAGAAGAAACAATTCTAGAGATAAATTTAAGCTAATACTAGCATGTTAACAATCCCA
Source organism: Aegilops bicornis (assembly GCA_021605145.1). Lineage (NCBI taxonomy): Eukaryota > Viridiplantae > Streptophyta > Magnoliopsida > Poales > Poaceae > Aegilops > Aegilops bicornis. Next base: position 685,467,340 of record CM038674.1, read on the forward strand.
GGGTGCAACTGTAATATTGTTATAGCACTGAAGCGAAATACTAAGATAGTTATATTTTGCATTGAAATTGTTTTATTAGCTTGGCTTGGCCCCCCCTATATCGAAATCCTGGCTCCGCCCCTGCTTCCGAAGATGGAATAGAAGTAACATAAGAGTCATAAGGAAGAGAACAAACTGACGTGTCCACTTCTACTTTCCATCGAGAGTTCACCTCATGTTTTCGACGGTGCAGGTTATAGATGCTCTATGCTCAACTTTGGGTCCAAGATTTTCTGCCACTGGTTCTTTGCACCATATCATTGTCGCTGCCTTTTTTTTACCTTATCGATTTATCCTCTGTTTAGTGTCAAGATATAGATGATCACAGATTCGACAACATGTACCAGCCGCAGCCCCTCTGTCCACCCATAAATCAAGTTCATTGTTATCATTTTAAAATGAGAGCGAAAAGCCAAGAAAGTAAAATAATTCAACCAGTAATATATTGTTCTACAAGTTCAAGGTGTCATCACTCTCAACACCCTTAAAAAGATTATCATCTTTTCACCCTGAAGCTTAAAATTTGACATCAGCCTTCAGTCTAGGTAAAAAAAAACAAGATAAATTCAAGGTCGTTGTTCGTACATATATATGTAGTCGGCAATAAGAAATAAAACCACACCTATCTTGTGCCACATATAAACCGACCATTGAGGTTTTACTTTCGGATGTACAACCTTAGAGTGGCCTGCTAAAAATCATTGAAGGTTGCTTCGATATCCGTCTCTCATGACAGATGAGGAACCATGGAAAGGGATGCCTAAATGATGAACGAAGAAGGAAGTATAATACATAACTAAAGAAGACGGCAGTGCGCCACAAGCAAGCATTCATGGAAGAGTAAAACTTCCCGCCTCTGAGAAGCCATCTAACATGGGTGATAAGAGTATCTGCATTACTAAGCGTTAAGCGGAAGCTAAAGGGAGAGGGCATATCCGGTCTAGCCAAAGCCGAAATGTGCGTTGGGTATATGAAAGAGGAAAGAAGCTTATATGTTATTATTTTCACATCATTGATGGAAGTACTCCCTCTGTAAACTAATATAAGAGCGTTTAGATTACTAAAATAGTCTAAACGCTCTTATATTAGTTTACGGAGGGAGTACCTAATAGTGCCTTACGTCTCAACTTTCATGTGCTTCCAAAGATAGAGTAGAAGCAACATAAGAGGGGACAAGGGCAAATTGATTGTCCACTTCCTCCGTGTGGTGTTTGTTTATTGTTTGTTTCTGACCATATGGGTTATACATGCTCTAAGCTCTACTTCATCACTAATGTTATCGTCGTTATTTTTTCTTACCGTCACATCTCGTAGCATTTGCCACTAACTTTTTTTTCTACCACTTCATCTTTCATTTAGCACCTTGAGATGCAAACGCTCCTAGATGCGACAACACACGCCAAAGGCCATAAAATCACGACCCCTTGTCTGCCCATAATCGATTTTTTCAAAGCGCGAAAAGCCAAGAAAGTAAAATATTGATGAGCTAACACATTATTTTTTGTGAGTTTATTATGGTGTCAGTCACTCTCTGGCTCCTTATAAAGATTATCATCTTTTCACCCTAAAGTTTAAAATTCGACATCGACCTCTAGTCTAGGTAAACATAATAAACAAGAGAAATTCGGGGTCGTTTGGCTTTTGTGGACATTGAGTGTTGCTTCGGTATTCGTTTCCCATGACGGGTGACGAACAATGGAAAAGGATGCCTAAATGATGAACAGAAAAGGAAATATAATACATAAAAGTAAGGAAGACAGTTGTGCGTCAGAAGCTAAGTATTTGTGGAGGAGAAAAACTTCCTGCCTTCAAGAAGCCATCTTACATACTCAAGCGGGATAAGAGCATCCACATTACTAGGCGTTAAGGAGAAGCTAAAGGTGAATGGGTCTATCCGGTCCTGAGCCGAAGCCAAAAGGCGTGTGAGGTATAGGAAAGAGGAAAGAAGCTTATGTGTCAGTATTGTTAATTAATTCATCCTAACACGTACAATTTTATTTTTAGATAGAAGTACCTAACAATGTCATACGTCTCAACTTTTATGCCCTTCCAAAGATGAAATATAGGAAACAAAAAAGGGAAAGAGGGCAAACCGATGCGCCCACTTTGTCTGTGGGGTGTTCGTTCCCCATATGTTTCTGACCGTACGGGTTACAGATGCTCTAAGACCTGCTTCGACGCTCATACATATATTACCATCGCATCTTCAAGTATTCCCTTGCCGCTAACCCTTTTATATGTGTAGTTTAGCGCCTTGAGATGCGCGACGCACGAGCCAAAGGCCATAAAACCATGGCGCCCTGACCCCGGCATCAATTTTCTTGAAAGCGCAAAAAGCCGTGAATGTGGACTACCAAGGAATGACCCATTGTTTTGTGAGCGTGTTATGGCGCCGGTCACTCTCAGCCCCCTTAAAAAGATTATCATCTTTTCACCTGGAGTTTAAAATCCGGCATCCACCTAGAACCAGGGTTTTTCCGAAGTGCGAAAAGCCAAGAAAGAGGAGTAAAACCCATTGTTTCGCGCGTTTATTATGCTGCCGGTCACTCTCGGCCTCCCTAAAAAGATTATCATCTTTTCACCCTAAAGTCTGAAATTCCACGTCGACCTCAAGTTTTCTAGTCCGGTCTAGTAGGTAAATAAAAATAGTAAACAGGAGAAATTCCGGGGGGCCGCCTGGCTTTTAGCCACCGGCTGCGGCCAGCGCTGTACGAAAAGATGCCATTCCCGATGGCAGGCCCGGCCGCATCCAGGGCGCGGGTACGGTCCGCGGGGCCCGCCCGCCCGCGGGCTGGCTGACGGCCGTCAGATGCCGCGCAGAGCGCCGGGATAGATTCCCCTCGGAATCCGCGCGCTGCTCAGATGGGCCTGTGACGTCAACGCCCGCCCGCTGGCCTCCCCCTGCCCCCGGGCGGGCCCCGGCCCGCTGACGCGATTCCACTGGTCGACGACGCCTCGATGGGACGGACTCTCCGTCCTCCTCTGCGGTTCCACCCCTGTAGTTCTCTGGAATCTGTCTTGAGTACCGTACGTGCGACCGATAGGTGCGGTTCAGTTCGACACGTTGTTTGGTGGTAGAACCACTGGAGCTTAATGCGTACACGTGCTAAACTTGGTCCATGGCGAGCATTAGGCTGAGTAGTATATATGCTTTCCTTTGACGAGCAATGTGCCGAAGTTCATGTCAAAATAAGAAAAAATGCCAAAGTTGCCAAGTTTGGTGCCTTTCTATCCCCCATCCTCTTGATACCAGTCAAGAGACCCTCTCGCTTATGAAGAAGATTCAATGAAATATAATCCATGCATGGATGGTCGATGATTCTGATCGTTCCTTACAAGGCCTAGGCGAAAGTCGACCCCGCCTACAAAATTTAGCAATTTGGACACTTTTCGGTCTGTGCTAGCCTAAATGCGTGGCGTTATTCGCGGCACTTACCTCATATCCAAGGGTCCCATACTCCCATTTGATTTTGAGGGTGCGACGCTTACCTTAGATTATTCGTGTCTCCATACACTTTCTCCAACATTTTTTGAAACGCCTTCCTGAAAAAGAATATCTAAACAGTTCTTTCAACAAAGGCAGTGGCGTACAAGTATTTGCATCATGCATGTAGTATAAGCAATAGTACAATTATTAACATTGTCATAAATACAACCGTACTCTTCAAGCAACCCATTTGTCCCTACTATGAAAAGCGACCGGACGAACCGAATAATCAAAACTATACATACATTCTTGACAACATTTGGCCAACTAATACTAGCTAGCGCCAACCATGGAGCCATTCGGCTTATTTGAGCTATCGGCAACTTGTTATGACCGGCTCAGGTGCAAAGCCGGTGTGTGCTTTTTGCTAAGGACCGGTCTCATTTCCCCACAAGAAATGAATACCAATTGATGAGAAAAAGGTATGACAGTCAATGATGTCATCGCGGCGCCAATCCTTCTTCCTTGCGCTCAACGTGTAAACAGAAACCAGAGCGTTTGAGCCATATCAAGCACGTCAGCGTCAACATCATGCGTCCTTATTCTATGTCTCTACCAGGAGGACAAACACAACGGGTAACAACAAACCGAAAGGGCCCCCGCGGTAGGTCGCGTTGTGTCGCGTCACCATCGACCGTGCACAACCCTTCTCTCTCAAGAAAGGAAGCTACACCATTGTTGTTACCCTCACCAGTCCATTCCAAACCTGGTCATATTTGGCGGGGTTTTTAAGCTTCAAAAAGCCACCACCATACACCACACCATGTGTTCTTCTCAACTTCCCCACAATTTTGATCGCTTCTTACAAAGACAAAGTAACAAAAAAATATGACACTGTCTACAACACTCAATAATTGGGACATTTTCGGTGGCGCTAGCCTAAATGTGTGTGGCACTTATCTTAGATTAGAGGGTCAGATTTAATTTTTAGCATACATTCATCTTTTTGCTCCGGGTTTGGAAGGATGGCCAGATTTTTTTAGTGGTACTTATACTGTCTGCAGCATTTTTAAATGCTTAATTATCTGCTAAAAGAAAATATAAATAGTCCTTTCAATAAAGGCAGTGACGTACAAGTATTTGTATCATGCATGTATAAGCAATAGTACAATCAATAACATTGTCATAAATACAAATGTACTCCTTCCATTTTAAAATAGATGACCGTGTTGGAAGGAAGACCGTGTTGCTCACTCCGAGGGCCTCTCGATAAACACGAAGCAACCTCGAGGTCGTTTTTGCAAAAAGGCCACCCCCACCCCCTCTACAGTACAGCGAGTACTATAAACAGCAGAGGCCGCGTGCCAGCCGAAAGAGAGAGAGAGAGCGAGTGAAGAAAAATATTAAAAAATAAAAATAAGCTCCGTCTCTCCCTCCCTCGCGCTCGATTCACACCACACCTCACAGCGGTTCCTCCTCCTCCTCCTCCTCCCGGCTGCTTCCTCCTCAATCCCTCCCCCAATCCGCCGGCCGAGGAATTCCCCCATGCTCCAGGCCTCCCGGATGACCCCCGCCCCGACCCGCCGCTCCCTCTCCTGCTGCTTCGCCTGCTCGCTCAATCCCCCCGGAGCCGCCGCCGGAGTCGCCGCCCGCTAGTCCCTCGCCTGGGGAGCGGAAGATCCGGTCTTGGCCCCCGCCCAGCCGCCTCCGTCGTCGTCATCGTCCCTTGAGGGGCTGATCGTGGGGCGGAGCTCGAGGTTAGTGCGCCCCGCTTTCTCTGATTTCTGGGTTCCCAATCGATGCCGTCCACGAGGAAATTGGGTCCCGATCCCGACCTTATCTCCTGGACGGATTTTTATCATTATCTTGTTTTGCCGATTGCCTTTCTGTTGGATTGTTATCGAAGCCGCGTTGATCTCGTTGCGATTTATGAGCCGGTGACGACGCTCTATTTTGTCCGTCTGCGAGGCTCCAAAACTGAGAAATTGGTTGTAAGCTTGTGCCAACAAAAAGGAATGCCTTTTTTCCGTTTTTTCCCCCTCTCTAGAAATGATTTGCCCCGTGAACATAAAGGAGCAAAGCTGCAGTCTTGCCTGCTAAGGTTGCTTCATGATCGTTGATGCCGCCTTTTGGGCATCACCGCCCGTTCGTCCCCTCGTTTTCTGACTGGACGAGGCTTTCTTGTTGGATTATTAGTATTATAGTCGTGCAACTTTTCCGCCATTTTTCCTCGCGAGGCGGCCACTAACTCTGCAGGAATAATAATAATCTTGCAACTTTTCCACCATTTCTCCTCCTGTTGACGCAGCCGCTAACCCCGCAGGAAAACAGGGCTGCCAGAAACAGTTACCCATATCTGTTGTTAATCCATACTAGTATTTGTTATTACCAGTTTAGATATATCATATTTTGAGCGGACAGCAGTAGGCGAGGCCCTCATTTAGCAATTGATACCGAGCACGTCAGCCGTTCGTATCAGAAAAATTAAGTTGGATATCGCCTGCAGTTAGTTCGCTCTCTCAACGGCCTCTCGGGCATAATCGGCAGTTATGGCGCAATCCACTATTTTAAGGCTGCTATAATAAAAAGCGTTTGATTGGATTATGGGACTGTTCCAGCTTTTCTTGTTTTGATAACGTGTGATGGGAGTAATCATATTGGGTTGTTCAATCGGTGTGCGACAAATCAAAAAGGGCCTTTGATCTTGCATGTATGTTATTAGGTTGTTGATTTGGTTGCTTGGACTGATAAGAAGTTGTGCTAATAATATCTTATAATGTGGTAGTGGTCCCAGGGGGAGGAGGATTGCGTACTAATCTGTTAGGTTTCTCCGATCTGTCGTAATCGTGACTAGTGTATCAAACACATTTAGTGAGAGTGCTCCTAACGTGATGACTCGGATCATTCATTTATGTCAAATCTGTCACCGGTCCTTGACTTTGTTGCAGCCGCGCAAAATTAGCCGTGTATCACGCATTTTCTGTTCTTCTTTTGGTGTTCGTTCCCTTATGCTAAAATCACTGAATCTACTTGGTAGGGGCAGTGCTTTTGACAGAGAATTTGAGACCAACGGATGAGCATGTGCGAGAAAGATCAAAATTTCCACTGGGCCTACGACCTTTTCCATGACCCCTTTGCCGCTCCCAACAGCTACTATGGACATCCTAATGGTTACAGTGACAACAGCTATTGTGACTACAATTATGCTAGAGGTAGTTTTGTGGAACGTCGTGCAATTCTTTTGTGCAAAACTCATGAAAAAAAGAAGGCAGTATTCCTCATGTGTATGTTTTTTGGTTCTGCAGATGCATCACATCCCGATGAGACATATTTGCATTCCTCCGCACTTACGTGTGATATGTACAACCCACAAGTAGGCATGTACCATCCTGGTAGTGAAAATATCCATAGTCTGATTCAGCCTTTACCTTTTGCATTTTTGCTATCCCTCCTAATGTTTTTTGTGTGTTCCAGGAAATGTTGGCGGGCAGGAGCATGAGGCAGTCTATGTAGATCCGTCTAGTTCCTCTTCACACCCTGAGAGTGACGATTGTTTTGAAATGGAGGAAGAAGTAGGGAAGAGATTTTACCCCATGGTCCCAGTTCCCGTGAGTCTATTGATCCTTAGTAACAGTGTTGTTTCGCTAAGATTGGTTTCCCTCCTTAATATCTAGAATAAATGAAGCTTTGCTTCCAAGGAAGCTTGATAAGTCCCATGTTTGCTCACTGACTAAAGTAGCTACTAAGCAATGGCCAAAGTAGGTAAGATAATTGACAGAATACCTGTGCACATGTAGCTCTCAATGGACAATCACACCAATATGTATGTCAGTTGGATAATTGATAGTGAACACTACTTACTTTAATGGACAGCGTGATAAGAAATTCTTCCAAAAGTCTGTAAATACATTGTAAGGTGAATTAAATTCAGATATTCTTGACTCTATGTTAAGCCATGCCATGTTAAAATTTGGCAACGTCCAGATGAAAACTGTGACTTGGCTACCAGGTTCAGCTTATAGAGTTCTGCATAAAAAGCTGTGATTACTGCCTTCCTTATAGTTTCATGGGAACAAATTATTACTTGTACCTTCAGTATGGGAAAAAGGCTGCAAGTTAAAACTGCTATTTGCACAATTAATCAGCATTCTTTTCTTTTCCAACATGTTTATGCATCTGTTATTAGCTTTGGTTCCATTACACTTCCAACTATGATTAAACAATTTATTTCGCCTTCTCCAGCATGTCCCTAAAATTAACGGTGAAATTCCATCACTCGACGAAGCCACCATGGACCATGAAAGGCTGTCAGACAGGTCTGTCTTAAATCTCACTTCTCATGGGTTCCTTTTGATAGTAAATGCTGCAGAAACGTTTAATTTATGAGGGATCGGATGTACTAGAATAAGTTTGATAATGTTTCTTCTTAACTTTCTAAATAGAGTGTCCACGTGTAGTTCAGTAATATTTTTACATGTATATTGTTGTAGGTTGAGGCTGTATGAACTAACCGAGAACAAGGTGAAAGGTGATGGCAACTGTCAGGTTTGTACTTAGTGCCATCCTCACCTGAATACTTAGTTTTATTTTGCTGAAATAAGCATAGTAACAGCAGTAGTTGGGTCAATTCTCTGAGTTATTCCATCATTCATGACTTACTGTTAGACCATGTAGTACATAAGCCACAACCAATTGATGCTAATCTAACCTTCTCAATTCCACAGTTCCGTGCACTATCAGATCAGCTGTACCAAACTCCGGACCACCATGAGTTTGTGAGGGAGCAGATAATTAGCCAGGTAATCAACAGTAGTAATATTTCTTTCGTGATCCTTAGCTTCATTCTTTGTTTTCGCACTTTCATCTTTCGTCTGATAAATAACCGGTTCCAGCTTAAAAGTAACCGGGAAGCCTATGATGGATATGTCCCCATGGCATATGATGAGTATCTGGAGAAAGTGTCGCGGTAAGCTCAACAGTTAAAAAGCTGTTCATGACTAGTAGTACAAATTAGTCACATGTGAGTGCTTCCCCAACTAATATCTTGGTGCATAAACTGACAGAAATGGTGAATGGGGTGACCATGTGACTTTACAGGCTGCTGCTGACAAGGTGCTTATATTTGTCTTGCTCATGGGCATAACATATATCACAGCTGGCAGGGGTTGTACTTTACTAATGCCCATTCTAACGCAATTCGACAATCTGTTGCAGTACGGAGTGAAGATTTTCGTCATGACCTCGTTCAAGGATACGTGCTACATCGAGATCCAACCCAAGGTTCAGAAGTCCAACAAGGGTATGCAGATGATTAATTTTCTTTACAGTTCCAAGTGGGGTTGGTTTTGACACTTAACCCTGTACTCTGCTATTCTTTTTTCTCTGGTTTCAGTGGTGCTGTTGAGCTTTTGGGCGGAGGTTCACTACAACTCGATATTTCCACAGAACGGTGAGTAGCATGCCTGCCTGCCATTGGCATACATGCAATGCGTGTCCAGTCCCCGTCGCAAACGTATGCAACCAACATTCAACACCGACACCGCGATCTCTGCCCGATAACAGTAATCGCTGAAACCCTCTCTTTCCTATGGTTTTGTTGCCAACAGATGCTCCGAGGTTGCATCACACGGCGAAGAAGAGGAGATGGTGGCCCTTCTCGCAGCACCACCATTGATGAGGCTCTCTTCCCCGGCCCCGGCCTCGGCGCGTGTACTCTGACGGCGTTCCGGCGTGCAAAGCACTCTTGTTTCTCCACCGAGATGGATGGCCCCGGGGCAACGCGCTCCTGGTCGTCCCGGGAGGGGCCGTCGCGGCGTGCTTGCGCTCGCTCTGACAGGAGGAGAGAAAAGAAAAAAAAGGCGTTATGGTTGTCTGAGATAATATTATAGATACATGGAATGGAAGGAATAATGAACATGCGACCTGTCCCGTATATAGTTTTGGGTTCGCACTGCAGGCTCTGTTATGTATTTACATACAAAATTTTGCCGGAATGAGGCTACATACAGTTAATCATTCATTTGGAATACAAATGATATGGATGGTGATACTAATAATAATAACAACTGGGTGGAGGCAGTGTTAAAGAATATGTTGAGTTTTTCTGATGTTCTTTTAAGAATGGATCGATTTGAGATGTCTTTTATTTGGTTTGAGAAGAGAGAGTTGCTCGGTTATATTTTTTTTGTGTGTGAGAAATGTTGCTCGGTTAGAAAGAAAATTGGAGGTTGTGAAGCGTCTGTTGTGGAGGCCGAAGTACTAACCCCGAATAGTAACCACAGGGACCAGAGACAGCCCATTGATCATTGTGCGTCCTTTCGCAAAAAAAAAAAAAAACATTTTGCGTCAGTGGAGGCCCATGAAACATTCTCAAGAGGTTAGGGCTAGTTAAACGGTGCGGGCCTCGGCTGCAATCGGCCATCCAAGCATGTCAATTTTCCTTTCGGTAAAAAACAGCATGTGAATTTTCCTCAATAAAATAAAATAATTCAAAGAATGTAAGTTTTCCTTCCATTTAAAAAACACATGTAAATTTTCCTCAATAAAATAAAATAAAATACAACACATGTACTTTTGTCTCAAAATAAAATAAAATCCATGTATGTCAATAAAGCATGGTCTCCGATCACGGATTCAATGTCAGAATAAATGAAAACAAAACATCATAGTTTTGTGAAATACGTACAAAACATCATTATTTAGGAAAAAGGGAAGAAGAAAAAGAGTCTGACCTGCAATTGATTTTTGCTGTGAGTCAGATGGGAAAGAGATGGATGCATTCAAACAAGGCGTAGTCAGTATTTTTTCTCAATGAATTTAACTATGAGGTGTCCAGGCCCAGGGGTCTCGAACCACCACAATTCCTGCTCTGGTGGGTTGGACTGAGGACCCCTTGGTCGGTTTCATCCCGGGCCATGTTGTGTAGCCCATGACAATTATACAAAAGACTCCAGAAGACTTGTTGTACAAGCCGAACATACCCAAGCCCGGGAGGAGTCTACTTTCATCGATGTTGACGGCTAGTACCTGTACCCCTAGGAACCCTGGTATGTTATATAAGCTCGTGGCGGAGCTCGTTGATATGATAACATACAATCCCTTAGTATTTATATGTACTTTGTACACACCCCAATCACAAAATGCACGAATAGGGTAGTACTTTAATCGTGAGGGCCCGAATTGGGTAAATATTGCTCCTTATTTCCTCTCTGACCTAATGCGCTATGCTAGGGCACCCTACCAAGGGATCTGCCGGGTTTAGCTCCAACAACGAAGAAATAATAATTGATGAAAATATTTTTACTGTTTATCGGGACATTATGTACTAAAGGAAAACGGTAGGGTCAAGCTTGATAATCGTTGGGTTGTACCACATCATTTGGGCTTGCTGAAGAGGTCCAGGCCTGTATAAATGTTGAGTTGTGTAACAAGACAAATTTGTTGAAGTACCTATTCGACTATCTTATTAAAGGCCATGATTTTGCTTGTGTAAGATTTTGACCTGTGTTCGAGCCTCCATCGTTTTTTGCCCTAGGTGTTAGGTGTTCCAACTGGTAGAAATGAGATATTGGAATTTATCAAGTATAGGTAATTTTGTTTGCTTATTTGCATTTTCTTCTATCTCATATATGGATTTTTAAACCATTTTCCCTATTGATGTGTATGACTTCCTTTCATTTCAGGTACTTGTGTGTTTGTGAAGCATATTGGCACATGTTTGCCTCTGATATACGTGGTAGGGAACGTTTGGTTGAAAGATTAGTTGTCCATCTCCCTGATATGAATAGGGTCATATTTCATCAATATTCTCGATTGGAAAATGTAATTAAGAAACTCAATGCACATAAAACAATGCTCACCGAATGGTGTGCAATAAATCAAGAACATGCCGAACATACCGAAGCCGTGGAGGAATCTACCTCCATCGATGTAATCGGCTAGCATTTGTACCCCTAGGACCCCCGGTATGTTATATAAGCTCGTGGCGGAGCTTGTTGATGTGATAACATACAATCCCTTAGTATTCATCTGTACTTTGTGTAAGGGCATATTTATCCCTTAAGTAGTTTTGCTGATTGATGACAATACGTTTGCGGACTAATCGTGTACACTAAATGTTTCAGGTGATCTAATATAAGGGCACTTTGCGATTGTTACCCCTCGAGGTCTTCTCTTTGGACGGATTATTTTCCTTCGTTTCTTTTCGGTGGAATTGAGCCGTAGGGATAACCGTACTATCAAGAGGGGATCCGTTTCGGAAGAGTACGGGTGGAATCATCACGTACACATTTTCCTTGCACCCACGTTGTCTTCCTGCCTGTTGGAGTTTCCATGTTGTGCAAAACAAGGGGTGCCTTGTGCTAAGCGGTAGTACCGCGGCCAGGGCGGTAGTACCGCTGGTACTACCGCTCCTGCTGTGGTCTTGACTTTTTCGTGTTGGGTTTTCGTACAGGACCACGCAGGGGGCGGTAGTAGGGACGGCAGTAGGCGCGGTAGTACTGCTCCTACTTCCGCTCCACTGTCGCTCTGCTCGCTGCCCTCCCTTGTTTTTTCAGCGGCTGTAGGAAGCGGCAGTACCGCCTATAGGCGGTAGTACCGCTCTCAGGGCGGTAGTATCGCCCTAGTGCGTGTACTTCTTCCTCCTCAGTCGTGTTTGCCCATCTGCCTGCTTGCCACAGCGGTAGCGGCAGCGGTACTACCGCTCCAACAACGGTAGTACCGCCCAGATGCGGGCTGCGGGCTGCATAACGGTTGGATGTGTCCCCCACTATATAAAGGGTTCTTCTTCTCCAAGAAGACTCACCTCTTCCATCCCCAAACTCCATTGTTGCTCCAAGCTCCATTTTTACCCGATCTCTCTCCCTAGCCAATCAAACTTGTTGATTTTCTAGGAATTGATTGAGAAGGCCCGGATCTACACTTCCACCAAGAGAAATTTGATTCCCCCCCACTAATCCCTTGCGGATCTTGTTACTCTTGGCTGTTTGAGCACCCTAGACGGTTGAGGTCACCTCGGAGCCATAGTCTATTGTGGTGAAGCTTCGTGGTGTCGTTGGGAGTCTCCAATTAAGTTGTGGAGATTGCTCCAACCTTGTTTGTAAAGGTTCGATCGCCGCCTCCAAGGGCACCAATAGTGGAATCACGGCATCTTGCATTGTGTGAGGGCGTGAGGAGAATACGGTGGCCCTAGTGGCTTCTTGGGGAGAATTGTGCCTCCACACCGCTCCAACGGAGACGCATTTCCCTCAAAGGAAGGAACTTCGTAACACATCCTCGTTTTCACCGACTCCACTCTTGATTATTTCGTACCTTTACTTGTGCAAGCTTATATTGTGTTGCATCTCTTGCTTGCTTGTGTGCTTGTTGTTGTTGCATCATATAGGTTGCTCACCTAGTTGCATATCTAGACAACCTACTTTGATGCAAAGTTTAATTTGAGAAAGAAAAGGCTAAAAATTGTTAGTTGCCTATTCACGCCCCCCCCCCCTCTAGTCAACTATATCGATCCTTTCACTTTGTACACACCACAATCACAATATGCACGAATAGGAGTAGGGTATTATCTCAATCGTGAGGGCCCGAACTAGGTAAATATTGCTCCTTATTTTCCCTCCGACCTAATAGCTACGCTAGGGCACCCTGCCAAGGGATCTGTTGGGTTTAGCTCCGACAACGAAGAAATAATAATTGATGAAAATATTTTTACTGTTTATCGGGACATTATGTACTAAGAGAAAAAGGTAGGGTCAAGCTTGATAATCGTTGGGTTGTACCACATCATTTGGGCTTGCTGAAGAGGTCAAGGCCTGTATAAAGGCCATAATTTTGCTTGCGTAAGATTTTGTCCTGTGTTCGAGCATCCATCGTTTGTTGCCCTAGGTGTTAGGTGTTCCAACTGGTAGAAATGAGATATTGGAATTTATCAAGTATAGGTAATTTTCTTTGCTTATTTGTATTTTCTTCTATCTCATATATGGATTTTTAAACCATTTCTCTATTGTCTGTGTGACTTCCTTTTATTTCAGGTACTTGTGTGCTTGCGAAGCATATTGGCACATGTTTGCCTTTGATATACGTGGTAGGAAACGGTCGGTTGAAATATTAGAGCATCTCCACCCCCACAGGACACCTTTTTAGGCTCGGTGACACTTTTTTGCCGAAAAACTGCTCAGCCACGCCCCCAGCGCCCCCCCCCCCAGGACGTCAAAATAGCGCAGGCAAACCCAATGCGGGGGGGGGGGGGGGGGGGGCTCTTGGGGGCGCCAGCGGGAGTTTCGGCGAATCATGTCTCCCCACATGTCCTTTGTCTTGGCCCACTTAATCATTTTCCTCACAAACTTTTGGTTGGGGTGGGGTGTGGCTGGGAAGATGCACTTCCGATGGAGCATTTGCCCCCCAAGACACCAACTTTTTTGGTTCGGTGGTGTTCTTGGGGGCTCCAACGACTAGAGATGTTCTTAGTTGTCCATCTCCCTGATATGAATAGGGTCATATTCACCAGTATTCTCGATTGGAAAAAGTAATTAAGAAACCCAATGCACATAAAACAATGCTCACTGAATGGTGTGCGATAAAACAACTAAAAATGAAGTGTGGGCCCTCCCGCCATCAAGGATCGAGATCCACCGTGCCTCCATGGCCCTAAGGCCACAGGAGACGAGGTAGATTGGCGGCGGTGCCGGCGAGCAAACCCTAATCGCGTGGGAGCCTTTCTTTCGTTCTCAGGAAGAAAGAAAACGTCAATAGAGTAATATTCTGTTAGCGGTAACGTTCTAGTCTCGCCATATACATATCAAGGTTCAGGGAGATGTTTTGAGCAAAATTTGACATGACTTGTATACTCAGTAAGATCAAAATTAATACGATCGATATAGCAAATTAACATGGAGTGACTATATATACAAGTGTCTTAGGACAAAATATACCTTTTTGTATTAAAATAGCCATACAACATATGCAGAACCAAAACTGAAAGCAAGCATTACCCCCAGCAGCATAAGTCTATCACATGCCTTACGTAGCACCCACTGTGATGATCTGCGGATCTCACCACGACGTTGCTCATATTATACACACACCATCCTGGTGAGATCCACAAATCATTACACTGGGTGTTATGTAAAGAATGGGATAGACATCGCTTAATTATTTTCATAGCTCATATATAGAGGAAGCAACATTACGATCACAAAAGGCAGGCAGGCAATAGCTGGCCTCCCTCTGCAAATCAAATCAAATCACCGCGACATGCCTGGGGGGAGGTTAACCCACTCCAGGTGCATGATGAGCTCGCCAGTGTCGGTGTTCCTTAGCTTGAGGGCCATATTCTGAGTGACCTTCCCGTCTTTCCACATGATGTGGCTGTCGGCCGAGTAGCAGTTCTCCTCGTTAGGTTGGAACGTCTTCATCACCGTGTCATCACGGACATGGGTCAGGTCCTTGACGGCGATCTCGACAAAGTCGAGGATGCTGAACTCTGCATCGCCCATGGTGTCATCCTTGGTGAAAGTGTCGTGGTCAAAGACTTCCTGTGACAGAATAAGATCCCAAAGGTTGGTTTGAGGAGCTAAGAGATATGAAATGTCCTATCATCGGAGTAGAGTATATTGGTCACGGTGAGCTTGTGAAATCCAATCTGATTGGGAGGGAGATGTTGATCAAACTTACAATCTTGACGGGGAGCGTCCAGTTTGTGATAGACAGGGTGAGCTCCTCGTTCCATTCTGGGTTGATGGTTTTATATTTGATGCTCGACTTCACTTTCTGCACATTTACATGAAAAGAAAATAAATGCCGGGTAAAGAGAGAGAGAGAGAGAGAGAGAGAGAGAGAGAGAGAGAGAGAGGTTTTAACTGTTGATCTGAATCGATTACTCATGAATGAAATTGAAGAAACAAGCAGATCTGATAGATCGTCTGCTTGTTTCATCCGCCTCGGATATAGCTGGCACCAAGCAGATCTGAATCGATCATCTGCTTGGTGCTAGCTATCTACCGGGTGAAATTGAAGAAACAAGATTAATATAAAGAAAGCATGCATGAATTTTTAGATGTAGCATGCACTCGGCCCATTGTTATCACTCCTACTTGATGATCAATCGATCGATGGATCTCGAGGCTGGACGAGAAGAAGTAGGAACCTGCTGTCCGAGGCGGATGACGACGTAGGGGTCGCTGCTGTGGGAGAGGGGGTCGCAGATGGCCAGGTTCAGCCCGCGCACCACCTTCACCTTGAGCAGCCCGAGCAGGCGCTCCATGGATCGATGAGATCGAGGAGCTAGGAAGAAGATGGGTCCCGGTCCGGGGGAGAAGAAGATGGATCGTCGTCGTCGTCGTCGACGTTACGTTACGTTGCTTTACGCGAGTGGCGGAAACGCCGGGGAGTCGTTAAAACTCGGAGACGGATTAGGCCTATGCATATGCAGAGATGCATGCATCCAACCTGGGAATGGGAGGCCGGGGAGCGGCGTTCCGTCCAACAACGCATGCGGCATGCCCCCTCTCTATTTCTGAACTGCTCATATCCATCGATTCCATTTAAGGTCGTGGGTGCGTTTTCTTCAGCTGAAGGATCTGACTTGTCACAAACGAAATTAAGGTCGTGACATCTGTGATTTCTTGGCCATGTGTACGTAGGTTCCGGCGAAGGAGACATCACCGTGCCGCCAGGGTCATGGCACATGTCCTTCTCGGCGATCTCGATCGACTGCAAATTAAGAGCTGGACCTTTCATTTGGGACCCTCTTAACTGGCGAACGTTCGCCAGAGGACGTGCCAATGGCACATACGAATGATTCAATGACAGTTTTAGTTGTGACATTTTCTTCCCGAGAAGGCAATTTTCGTTTTAAAACTGTTGTCGTTTATCTCGTTTTACAACTAAAACTTCCGGCAAAGATGTTCGTTTGCCACCCTCCTTACAGCGAACGTTCGCCAGATGCAATTACCGTTCCTTTGTTCAGCTCCGTGTACCTCATAAGCACATCCTTAGATCTATACACTGTTGTGCAATCTTAAAATTAACACATGTAGTTTATCTAGATCACACACATAGCATAGAGGGGTTCATCATATATGTCACGGGACTACCAAAATTTGACATCTTCTACTAAACCAACAAAAAAGTTCTCCATTTTCATTGTTTTCTTCTTTTCCATTGGTTTTCATCATCTTTTTTGTTTCTTTTTCAGTTTTTATTGGTTTTTTTACTCGTTTGTCATTTTTCATCAATTATTTCTTTGTTCAACACATACCTACTTTTTTCAATACACAATGTATATTTTTAGAGTACACGCGAAATATATTGTTTTGTTTTTCTGTAAAAAGATCAAATCTATTATAAAAATTCAGTGGAAGTACAAAGCATCTCAAAGATAATAAAAAATTACATCGAGATTTCGAGACCAACGAACGACCACTACCACCGCCAGAACAAGCCACCGACGCGCCGTTGTCGCCGCTCCACTATCGGAGCCGGCTTGACCTTGCCGATGATAGTCGGGAAGTCTCCGTGCAAGTGCCCCTAAGGACCAGCGCCTTGGAGCTGCAGTCATCTACGTTGAACCCTTACATAGATCATAAGCACCTCACACCAAATCTCGCCACATGGCGAGAAATCATAACCTCATCGCCCTAAGGATATGGTAGGAATCTATGTCGAAGCTCCGTCTACTACGTCCAAACGGATGAACTCGATGAGGATCAGAGCCCGGAAGACAAGCTCGAAGAAGTAGCATCGACATTCGTTTGAGCGCCGCACCTGCGATGAATAAAGCGTAAACTACTAAACAGAGAGAAGGCACCGGGATTGCCCTCCCTGCGCTCACCGGCGAAGTCTAGAGGGGAGAGTTTGCCCTAGCCGCCTAGGGTTAGGGAGGAAAACGAGAGGAAACTTTTTCGAACACTTTTTTCTTAAATACATTGTTGAACACTTTTTTTTTTACTATAAGGTAAAAAAAATTCAACGGAAACACTAAAATTTTGAAGTCAGATTTTTAGGCATGACAAATATGATGTTTTTCATGGCATTTTATATCGGCACGATGATGGCAAATTTAGTCCGCAAGCTCGACAATTTTCTGACAAAAAAGTAAACCGAAGTGGATTTTTCATGCTCGCCGACTAAACTTGCCATCCTCAAAGAGCATAATTTTCCATGAAAAATGGTCAACTTTCCATGGTAAAAAATCCGCCGTTAGATTTGCAATGGAGTCTTTTCAAATAATTGGTGAACATATTTTACTGGGAAAAAATATTTTTTACACATGCAATGTACTTTTTCCATATACATTAATAACATTTTTATACAAGTTTATAAATGTAATGAAATTTTCAAATAAATAATTCACATTTGTTCAATAATAATTTTTTATTTATACATTTTTTAATAATCACTTATTATTTCTACATTTTGAATATACATCAGAACATTTTTATACTTGATTAAAATTTTTAATACATGATTAGCATATTTAAATACAGAGATTAACATTTCTTTCACATACATGTTTGGGCCTCCTTTGGTTTGTAGCAACTTTCTAGGAATCTCATAGGATAGGATTTTCGAAGGAAATATTTCTATGGAGCCCTTTGGTTTGTAGGAATGAATTTCTATTTCTATGTAGGATAGGAATCGATCCTTCACATTTCAAAGGGAAAAAAATATTAGCCTAGACTCAATGGAAAAATTCATATCCTATGCGTGAAATGACATGTCTTTCTCCATAGGAATTGAGATCCATGTCATCTCACTTCCTATGATTTTCCTATTCCTATGAAATTCCTATCCTAAGAACCAAAAGAAGCCTTGATGTTTAATTTTTTCATAAACACCGTATATTTTTCATATACAACTGATTTTTTTATATATGTTTAAAAGTTTAGAAATATTTATTAACATTTTTATAGAGTTACATCCATTTTTTCTAAAACTTCTAATATTTTGAAATGTCATAAACAATTTTCTTTATGCTATCAACCATTTTTTAATTAAGCTAACAATGTTTTAAATTGCCTTATCACTTTTTTAAAATTAAAAGTTTTAGTTAGTTTTACCTTTCCAAATATATGCATTTACAAGTTTTTATTAAATAATATTAAAATAAAAATAAACATAGTGAAAAACAGAGAAAAAGATTTTAACCTGGAACTTACCTGGGTCGGCCCGGTCGCAATGCCACCTCCTAAATGTTACCTTGGGCGCCAGTTAAGGGAACGGGCGCTGACCCAGGCGAGTATATGGGCCAGCCCATCTGAGTTTTTTAAAATTGTTTACCTAGTGGACTAGCGCCCGTTGACTGTCCCTTCTTTATCATTTTCTAATTGTTTTTTTCTTATTATGATATATATCATGTGTGTACACATGAAAAAATATGCGTTAGCTCAAAAATTCACATTAACTTTGGTTAATTTGGTTATTTACGAAACCAACCGAAAGTAAATGGTTATTACCAAAACCGAACTATATCTATGTATAATACCATATAAACCGAAGTATAAAAATCAAATAAACTTAAACGAATCAAACAGAAAAAATCGAATGCACACCACTGCCAATGAGAGTTGACTGTTGACTTTTCAGAAAAAAATTGTTCAGAAAAAATTGAAATAAAGTTTAAAATTTGAAAAATAACAAAATTGAAAACAATTCATGAAATTGGAAAAACATTCATGAATTTGGAAAAAGTTGAAGACTTGGAATTTTGCAAAAAAATTTAAAAACCAGTAATTTGGAAAGAAAGTTCACAAAGAGTTTTAAAACAGTTTGTAATTTGAAAGAAAATCACGAAACTAAAATAATAACAAAACAATAAAAAAATAGTTTTTGAAAAGATTCACAAATTTGAAGAAACTTCATGACTTGATTTTCTTTGATAATTTCATGAATTTTGGAAACTTGTAAAAGTTCATAAACTTGCAAAAAGTTCTTTACAAAGATTTTCACTGATTTGAAAAAGAAATAAAAATAATGAAAATGAAAAATGAAAACCGAGTAAAACCCATGCCAGCAAAAAACCACAGGGAAAAAACTCTCAGAAAAACCTCGCGAAAAAAAACTGTGAGGAGAAACCTACATGGCCAGCCCATTTTTCGCGAGTTAGGGCAGCTGCCTGTAAGTGCAACTCCAGCCGTTGGCCCCCAGGGGGCGCCTAAAATCGCCGCCTGGGGGTCACTAGTAGAAAAAGGGTCAAACGTGAAGCACATTAGTGCCGGTTTGAATTTGGGCCGACACTAATATATACATTAGTGCCGGTTCAAACGGCTAGCCGGTCCGCTTTCATTAGTACCGGTTCGTGGCGAACCTTTAGCACCGGTTCGTGCCACGAACCGGTACTAATGAGAGTGGTGGCAGGATGTTGTCAGACTGGGGCCCTCCAGCCCTTTAGTACCGGTTCTTGGCACGAACCGGTACTAAAGGTCGCCCCACATAAACCCTTCGCCCACCCGAGCTCGCTCTGTTCTTCCCCTTTCCCTCTCCTCTCTATTCTTCCCTCTTCCTCTCGAGCTCATCACACATTTTGCCCAAAATTTGTCAAGATTTGAAGGCCCCCATCCATTCAAATGATCACAAAGGTTAGCAACTTTGTCCTTTCATCTCTCATTGCTAGATTAGCTCTTGCAATGCTTCATATAGTGATTAATTTGTGAGTTTAGTAATTTGGGAGGAAATATATATATGTGCTAGTATTTGATTTATATGCAATTTGAGGTAAAAAATAACACTTAGTTTGTATATGTAGGTGTGGTTTACTTAGTGCCTTCTAAATCTCCGTCGTAACCACCGTCGATCGCCCGCACCGTCCCGTCGCTGGCACCACCTTGTGGTGAGCCTCTTGTTCATGAAATTTTATATGAAAATTGATATTTGTGTGATTTGGATATATAGTTACTCGTATAATTATCTTACCCGTACGTTGTTTGTTATACATATAGTGCCATGGTTTTGATATCCGTCCCCGTCGGCCCTCGTCCTTGTTATGATTCGGATGTGGTATATATATTCTCTTTTAAAACTAGTTGCATTTTGATACGAGCACACGTAATGTTGTACCGCATCAGATCACAGATATACATGAGCCTAAAATATTTCAGTTTGGTGAAGATAACAGGGAGGTTGAGTCTTTGGTGTTGATTAAGTGCAATAGTGACACATGCAACTTTGGGAAAATATACACTGAGTTGGGCATAATCGAAGAGAAGATACAAACTGGGCATGAAGACACAAAAGTGCATCAGGTACAAAAATCGGTTGGAACAATTTACGCATGGACTAGTATTATTTTTGGTTCAGCTAAGACTACATGTTCTAGTACTACTTGGGTCCATGGCAGTACGTGGTTCCATCAAGATCTTGTGAAGGCAAATCCACAAAAGCAGTCATTGGTTAGAGATAAAATAGAAAATATATTACCTGATGTTGTGGGATCGGTCAAGAAGATAAATAGCAGAGTTCTATTTCTTTTCTTGCCACGTAAGGAATATTAGGCGGGTGCACATACGTGGGATATATGGAGTCTACTATGTCTACGGGAGATTGGATGGGGTCCACCAGCACCAAAACTGAAGCCGGCGATGCATCCATCAAAATTAGTACCTTAGATAGATTGAGTCGGTTTTTTAATTACGTGTATCAAGTGCTTGCTTTCCAGGTTAGTTAGGAGGTGCGGCTATTATATAAAGCCGATTGAGTCCATTGTAAAATTAGGTTATATTTTTATGAAATAGACACGATGTATTTTTCAGGTTAGACACCCGTATCAAGTTTTGGAGGGATCTTTAGAAAACCTCTGTGTTGCGATTTCTCTTTGTGGAAATTGTTTTGCGCGTGAGTACCTTCGTCGAGATTGGTTTTCTCGTGCTGGGCCGCAAGGTTCAAACCCTTTAGTTCAGGTATTACATCGGCGCCGCGAGAGGTTGCTACTATTGGTGGTGGAGTGTCGTGAAAGATCGAGCCGCAACAACGGATCGGATCTCACCTCGAGGTTTGGTCTACATCACATTTCGTGTTTATGACAAATTATGCCCGATCTCCCTTCAAGAATGGAGAGAGCCAGCAAAGCCACGTCCAGATGTTACTGTTGTCGACAAATGCATAAAAGGTCTGCTTTGGTATACTCTCATGGAACTTTTCACCCTACCAGATCATTTCCACGTAGCGAGATGTGCAGAAAGTCAAGGACGCTGCTCTTAGGAAGATGGCGGTTGCATTCAAGAACCACAAGAATCGTGAATGGGACAAGTACGTCAAGGGAGGAAGGAAGACTCCAGATTCGAGGGAACACTAGAGAACCAACGTGCTCATTGGGACGATTTCGTGAAATTCAAGGATTCGGAATTAGCTAAGGAACGGTCGAGAATAAACAAGAAGAATGCCGAAAAAAGGATAAGTTCCATAAGTCAGCTGGTGGCTATGCGGTGGGAATGCCTAAGTGGGATAAGTCTGAGAAAGAGATGGAGGATGCAGTGTCACTCCGGTTACTAAGAGCTGGCCCCAGTGCGGGACTTGGTTCTATGCGCATGGGGGAGTTGGACCCAAGACAGGCAAAGTTTCGACGAAGGCATGTCTCGAACGGAGCCGACGATGCGATACTTGTTGCAATAGAAGAGGCACGATCGGGGTGTTCCAGCCCAACAGAGAGAACGACGAGCTTACGCGTGCCACGGGAAATCCTGAACACCCGGAAGAACACGAGGCAAGGGCGCTATTCCGTGGTATGAGGGTTTTCGACCGAACACCGACTACGTAACCCGTGCGAGAAAGAAGATTATGGAGGAGAAGAAGAGGAAGATGGAGGAGGTGCGGAGGAAGCGGGACTATGAACGCCTTCAAGGCCTAGAAGCAAGTCAAGCGAAATTGGCGGTCAAACTCCGGCGGCGAGAGCAGATCGACTCACTTAGCCAGCAAAGGGGTCTCAAAGAATGCAGCAGCTAGTGGATGATCCAGCATTGGATAGCACCGCCCCATCCATGCCGAGAAGCAGCGTGGGTTCCGCCCGGACGACGCAATGCTGGATAGATACCCCGTGGATGACATCACGGAGAACACTAACTGCGAGCTACACTTCAAAATGAAGAACATATCCATGAAGGTGGCGGACGCCGTTGCTTTTACAAATTCCCCTGAGGCAACCTTCCATTGCAACCCGATTCAAGCGGGCTATGCTCGTGTCTTGGTTGATGAGGTGGTGGACCCATATTCGGAGCTACAGCTTGACATTCCTGGAGGTGACGACGAGCACTTTCTCGGAGAGGCCAACCATCGTATCATCCTATGGAGAAAGGATTGCATCATCTTTCAAGGCCACCGACACTGGCCAGCCGACTCCTCCTCGTCAAGTCCGCCACCGAGTCAGCAGACTCCCGCCTCCGCAAGTCCACCAACGCCGTGCCACTCCTCCTCCTCCAAGTCCCAAGACAACGTCAGCCACTCCTCCTCCAAGTCCGCAAAGTGTCGCCACTCCTCCTCCTCCAAGTCCGCCACAGCGTCCACGTCCTCCTCCTCCAAGTTCGGCACAACCTCAGCCACTCCTCCTCCAAGTCCCACAGCTTGAGCCACTCCTCCTCGTCAAACTCAGCCCGTCACCGTCTCACCGCCTCGGCAAAGAATCAAGGAAGAGACACCCCGCAGCTATGGTGCGTGGCGGCACGAGTCGAGGTAGTACAGAAGTACAGGCGGAGGCAAGCGATATAAATATGGTCCAAGCCTCACGCCTCTTCCGCAGAGGCCTTATGACAAGTCCGAGGAGGAAAACGCAGCCATATCGAAGGCTGAGGTGGAAGCCCATTTTGCACCGAAACCGCCACCGCCGCCAAGGGAGAAAGTGCCTGAGGAAACGATTGACCACTTCATTCGTATGGCTCAACCACTAGCTCCTAAGCCTGTTGACACAGACTATGAGCGCCACACCAGGAAGTTAAATCGAGCACGTCTACATAAGGAGGCGAGCTCGGGATCGAGCAAACAACAAGCAACTGTCAAAAAATGCGGGAAAACCATTCCCCAGCTGGGAGAACAGGCGGCGCAATCGATCCCCTCGCTTGTTGTGCCAACAACACGTGATGACGCTGTGCCCAATATTATTGTGGGCAAACAGTTTACGTTCCCGAGGTGGGCAATGTGGTAATAACCAAGGACCATATAATGCAGGCTGAAGTTCTCAACATCATCGTTGGACAACTCCTCGAGATCGAGTCCATGCCTGTGCTTACAGAGGATGAAATAAAACGGAAATATGTCCGGGGCAAACCTTTGGTCAAGCCAGACGAGGTCAAGAAGCTCCCAACGAGAATGTATGAATTGCATCAATGGTACATGGACATTACGAAGAGATCCAATCGAGAGTCCCTCATGGTGGAAGTCAAGAAGAATCATTACTACCATCAAAAAGCTGTGACCGTTGAGTATTTTGAACTGTTTCAGTTATACAATCAAGACGCACTCGACAAATCTATCGTCAGTTGCTATTGTCTGTAAGTGATTTCTTTTTATAATTTAAGTCTCAAGCTAGCTGTAGTGATCCTTTTGATCAATCATTACCTGTAATTATCCTCACTATATTCTTTTCTGTGGTATTATGCAGGATGAAGATGTATGAAATGAGAAAAGGTGGACGCTATGGCATTGGGTTCATTGACCCAAACACCGTTAATGAATACACATGGCAAATAAATCCACATCATGAAAAGCAGGTAGAGGATAGCATGCTAGAGTTGTTGAAGCGCCTCAAATATAATGAAGATATACTACTTCCTTACAACTATCAGTGAGTCACACTGTCTTGTACTACAAATTCTCTGTTTTTGCCTACTAGCTAGCTACATGTTTTTGCTTACATATGCCCGCATAATTAAGACATGCAAACGTGTGTGCATGCAGATTTCACTGGATCTTGTGTATCATTAAAGTTGACGCCGAAACAGTTGAAATACTGGACTCACTACTCAAAGAAAATACTGACTATAACATCTTGTTTGGGATAGTCAACAGGTAATTTTAATCATTATTAACTATATATCTCGGCTTTTTAGTTCGTCATTTCATGATATGAACTATTTAATAATCCCTTTATTCATTTTCTTTGTCGACGGGCAGGGCTTGGGCAAGGTTCATCGGTATAGCGGAAGGCGAATGGAAAAAAAGCTTAAATGGTTTCGACCCAAGGTAAGTAATTAAGTAGTACTAGCTAGCTAGCTAGCTGCCATCTCTTTAATTATCATGCTTGATTAATTATTATCTGATCAAATTCCATTATCGTAAAGGCCCTGAAGCAGGCGCAGGGGACTGATCTGTGTGCATTCTGTGTTTGCGAGAACATTCGCATGATGGCGTCCGAAAGGAGCAGATCTTAAAGACAGGAATGGGTACACTTGTCAGAATACTATTCACAATTTTTACACCATTATCGATATCTAGTCACACAACTAATACACGTGCATATTGATCTCCTTCTTAACAGTTCACAGAGGTGCGGGACAAGCTCCTAGAAACGGAGCGCCAGAGAAGCACTTCAAGAGGAAATAACGTGATTTTTGCGCGACCAGGTCATAAATCCAAGGGAGAATACTATTACCCGCCACCGCCTCCATGAACCACTTCCGATTGTCATCGTGTTCAAGGCACCAATTAGGCTAATGCCACTGGCTCCGAAGGCAACATGCATATGTAGGAGAAATTGTATATAGCTATAATGTGTGTATGTGTGAATTAATTAATATGGTAGTTTGTGAGACATTGATGATATATATATGCATGATTGGTTCTACATGATTTCGGCCCAGGCCGGCGAAAATCGAGCTCCTGAGGGCGCGACTGGGCCGTTTTTTCAGCGCCGGCGCGGAAAAACGTCTGAGAAGGCTTTCCTGGGGCCGCGGCTGGAAATGCTCTAACTCGTGTTTAACTTGCCAAATAGGATATGGGGCGCTCGTTGTTCCCTTGGTCTCACGTCAAGCAAGACATAGGGGCACCCCTGGGT
Source organism: Aegilops bicornis (assembly GCA_021605145.1). Taxonomy (NCBI): domain Eukaryota; kingdom Viridiplantae; phylum Streptophyta; class Magnoliopsida; order Poales; family Poaceae; genus Aegilops; species Aegilops bicornis. The sequence goes on from CM038674.1 coordinate 685,492,776, forward strand.
CGGGGCCCCTAGTTTGGCGGTAAATTTGACAAATTTGACCTATAGACGAAATCAAATCACAGAGTGAACTGTTCGTGAAACTATTTCACGCGGCTGACCTGTGGCGCCTAGCTCCTAGGCGCTGCACTAGTGCAACGCCCAGGAGCTAGGCGCAACACTGTATATTGTGGCACCAAGCTCTCAGGCGCTGCATTAATCGACTTAGTAATTTTCTGAACACACGGGTGCGACGCTGGCCGTGTAGCGCCTATCTCTGAGGCGTTGCACACGCCTTCGTGTCGGGCGTCACACAAAAAGGTCAGCCGCGTGAAATAGTTTCACGGATAGTTCATTTTATGATTTGATTTCGTATATAGGTCAAATTTATCAAATTTGCCTAGTTTAGCCGGGCAAAGGACCATCGCCCCTGCTGCCCTGGCCTAGTGCCGGCCCTCGCATGTCCTAATTTTATCTTTCTCAAAGGTCTAGAAGCGAGGTACGTCAGACACTCTGACTTTTGGAGACTGCCAGGCCGGCGTAGGTCATCGCCATCATAATCCATCCATGCCCTTTTGTAGGTTTGTTCTACACGAACGTACAGATGCCGGCCTTTGCTTCTTCTCAAAAAAAAAAGATGCCGGCCTTTGCTGGTTTTGCCGTGCACACACGCCTCCATGCAATGGCAGAACGGAATCGTGCGCAGACAGAAGGCGCGCAGCGACCGCCACATTTATTCCCGCGCACTCGCTACCTTTACCCTGTCCATGTCCAGAGCACGATCATATGTGTGCGTCTGGAGACCCGGCTCTAGGTAGCCATTTTAGTTTCTTCAATGGAAAAAAAATTCTTTCTACACCTTCAAAACATAAAGGACTGTGCTAACGACCGGACGGCAGGATTTTAGCTACAGGCACGAACGATCGTTGCAAATACGCATGCATGCAGGATGAGCGATGACGATTTTGCATGCGTGCGTAGCTTGCAGCTGCATTGTTAAATTTGCATGCATATAGAAACAAAACTGCTGATGTCATCAAAGATTTCTTTGAAATTCAAACTTTAAAACGTTTTGTAGCACAAACCATAGCTCTGATTAAAAAAACTTTTTTCACATAAAAGAATCGTCGCGACGAGATCTTCGAATCTAGATCCATGTTGGTATGTTTCGACGACTTTTTTTCGGGACCAAAAGTTATCAGGCCCAGGCTAAGTAAGTTATCACGTCTATGATACATAAGTTACCATCCTATTTATATAGAAATTACCGGAGCATAAAAGTGGTCCTCAAATGTCCCCACATGCAAATGAATTAGAATACCAAAAAGTTGATGTCATTCTTGATTCCCCTTTATTTTGAAACTTCAAAATGTTTTGTAGCTCGAACCGTTGGTCCGATTGAAAAGATTCTTGAAGAAAGCATCAAAACTTGATACTATGTTGATTTGTTCAGATAACTTTTAATTTTGGATCAAAAGTTACTACTTCTGGGCTAAGTAAGGTATCACGCCTGAGCTACATATGTTATTACCAGGGTATAAATTATCATGGTCTGCGATATGTAAGATACCATGCTATTCACATAAAAAATTACGGAGGGGATATTTCATCAACCCCCCCCCCCCCCCACACACACACACACACACATGCCAAAATTATTTGGACCGAGGTACATAAGTTACCAAGTTTGCATATGTGAGTTACCATGCTATTCACACAAAACTTACCGAGGGGATATTTCATCACCTCCCCCCCCCATGTCAAAGTTATCCGGACCGAGGTACATAAGTTATCAGGTCAGCGGTATGTGAGTTACCATGCTATCCACACAAAAGTTACCGAGGGGATATTTCATCAACCCCCTCCCCCCTCCCCCATGCCAAAGTTATCAGGACCGAGGTACATAGGTTATCGGGTCTGCGACATGTGAGTTACCATGCTATTCACACAAAAGTTTCTGAGGGGATATTTCATGAAGCCCCTCCCCCTCCCCCCGTGCCAAAGTTATTAGGATCGAGGTACATAAGTTATCATGTCTGCGATATGTGAATTACCATGCTATTCACATAAGGGCAGTGCTAACTTCCGACATAGCTCATATCATTTTCTTTTTATGTGTGTGTTCACTGTCCACTAATAGTTAGTTTAATTAGCAGCTAATCACATGCATGCAGAAAAAATGATGATGCCAGCCTAATTTTTTTCAAAACTAAAAATTCAAAATGTTTTATAGCTCAAACCGTCTATGAGATTGAGAAACTGTCTTCACATAAAGATTCGTCACGACGAGACCTTTGAAACTAGATAACATGTCGATATGTTTTGATGATTTTTTTCCACGTCAATACCAGGCATGTACTATATAATTATTACGTCTACGACACATAAATTATCAAGCCGTTCCTCGGGCGCAGGACGTGGGACGCTGCATGGGTGACGTGGGGCCCCGGGGACCCTGATTTTCTCACGCGCGGGACGTGCAGAAGGAGTAGTTTACTCGCTCGATCGTGACTGTGAGATGCCAATATGATGAATACCGAATCATTCGGATCTGTTAGCGAATTTCCAGTCCACTGGAAAATAGCTTTCTCGAGGTAACGTGGGGCATAAATTACCATGCTATTTACATAGTAGTTATCATAGGATGTTTTCAAGAATTTTTTCCTTGGGTCAATGTTATCATGGTGTTGTACATAAGTTATCAGGTCAACGGTTCTTATGTTATCATGTTATTTACACAAAAGTTATCGAGAGTTTTTTATATCTTTTTAACAACTTTTTTGCTCGATCAAAGTTACCGCGGTGTTTTTGTGTAAAATATCAGGTGCACGGTGTATATGCTATTTACATAGAATTTACCGGGGTTTTGTTTTTAAGATTTTTTTTGCCGGATCCATAATTTTTTCAATCCGAAGACAAAATGAGCTTAGTTCACACAGAAAATCTACTTAGTTTGAGATGGTTAATGGACATTAACTTAGTTAGGTAGGGACCCCATGTACGAATCCTATGCACCATGCTATTTACACAACGTTCCTTTCTTTGTTATTTTTTGGCTGGATATGTGAAGGTACAAAAGAAAAGAAAGCTAGATTTTTCATCAAAGCCGAGCCAGCCCAAGTGGTTATTGAGTTCATAACTAACCTATAGGGGTACGTGGTTCGACTCCTCCCTCGGAAACTGCCTCCCTAGACATGCGTGAGTAGAAAAAAAAAGGTGTGAGATGGAACTTGCGTGGGCCGTTCGATGCGGATCCAATGGTGAACGTACCGTTCGGATCTGTTACAAACTGCAAGTCAGCAGGAATTTAGCATTCTCGAAACATAAATTATACAAAAAGATATATGACACATACATATGTGTGTAGTCTGTAATGCCTAGTGGCTTTTGAGACTCCTGGGTATTGGTACACTGTCAATATATGTAGTGTTAGCAGGTTTTCGCCCCGTGGTGGATACTTCGAGTTTGAGCATCCACAACGGGTTTCCTGCTAATACTCCAGCTCACTCCTCCCCTTTCCTCCCCCACCGATCTGTTCTTCCAGTTGCATTACTTAGGATGAACTAGTACTGATATATTTCCGTTAAGAAATTAATGAAAAGAGGTGTGAGCCCTGTTGGAAGCCTCGCCTGGATGGGACGATCGCTACAACGCATTGCTTGTCGAGAATGACGATTGTAACCTCAATCCTTGATCAATAATATCCCCTCCCAGCAAGGGCGGAGCTATACCTGTCCATGGGAAGCCCGGCCCGGCCAGCCCAGCCCGACCCGGCCCGACGCTGCCCCCGGGCCGGGCTCGGGCCTAGATTTTGAGCCCGAAGGCCGGGCCCGGGCCCGTCGTTTTTGCGCTTTCCTGAAGGTCGGGCCGGGCCGGCTCAAAGCCCGACGGGCTTTTAGGTGTTCGGGCCGGGCTCGGGCCCAAAAAACAGGCCCGTTGGTCGGGCCGGGCCAGGCCCGGGCCTGGGTTTTTTTGCGTCGGGCTTGGCTAGGCCCGGCTCGAAGCCCGGCCTGGCCCGAGCACTAGTGCAGAATCGGGCAATAGCACCGGTTCGTAAGGCCCTTTAGTGCCAGTTCCATAACCGGCACTAAAGTGTGGGCACTAAAGGCCCCCCCCCCTTTAGTACCGGTTCAGCACGAACCGGTGCTAAAGGGAAACCACGTGGCACGAGCCAGCTCCAGGGGCCTGGAGCCCTTTAGTACCGGTTGGTAAGACCAACCGGTACTATAAGGTTTGGGGGGTTTTTAGTTTTATGATATTTTTCATTTAATTTTGTGTCTACATATTAATTCTTTTTCGATTTCTGGTCTTTCTCGATACTACACATTGTACTCCCTCTTCATATATATATATATATATATATATATATATATATATATATATATATATATAATAGAATTTCTAGTAGAACCAATCATGCATATATATATATATATATATCATCAGTGTCTCATAAACCATCATATTAATTAATTCACACATACACACATGTATAGCTATATACAATTTCTCCTACATATGCATGTTGCCTTCGGAGCCAGTGGCATTAGCCTAATTGGTGCCTTCGGAGCACGATGACAATTGGAAGTGGTTTTCATGAAGTGTAGCGGGTAATAGTATTCTTCCTTCGGATTTATGACCTGGTCGAGCAAAAATCCCGCTTATTTCCTCTTGAAGTGCTTCTCTGGCGCTCCGTTTCTAGAAGCTTCTCCGCACCTCTGTGAACTGTTAAGAAGGAGATCAATATGCATGTGTATTAGTTGTGTGACTAGATATCGATAATGGTGTAAAAATTGTGAATAGTGTTTTGACAAGCGTACCCATTCCTGTCTTTGAGATCTGCTCCTTTCGGACGCCATCATGCGAATGTTCTCGCAAACGCAAAATGCACACAGATCAGTCCCTCGCTACCGCTTCAGGGCCTTTACGAGAATGGAATTTGATCAGATAATAATTAATCAATCATGATAATTAAAGAGATGGCAGCTAGCTAGCTAGCTAGTACTACTTAATTACTTACCTTGGGTCGAAACCATTTAAGCTTTTGTTTCCATTCTCCTGGGGTCACGCTGATGAACCTTGCCCAAGCCCTGCCCGCCGACAAAGAAAATGAATAAAGGGTTATTAAATAGTTCATATCATGAAAAATGACGAACTAAATAGGCCGAGATATATAGTTAATAATGATTGAAATTACCTGTTGACTATCCCAAACAAGATGTTATAGTCAGTTTTTTCTTTGAGTAGTGAGTCCAGTATTTCAACTGTTCCAAGGCCAACTTTAATGATACACAAAACCCAGTGAAATCTGCATGCACACACGTTTGCATGTCTTAATTAAGCGGGCATATGTAAGCAAAAACATGTAGCTAGCTAGTAGGCAAAAACAGAGAATTTGTAGTACAAGACAAGTGTGACTCACCGGAAGTTGTAAGGAAATAGTATATCTTCATTGTATTTGAGGCGCTTCAAGAACTCTAGCATGTTGTCCTCACGGCCTTTTGATGACGTTGATTTATTTTCCATGTGTATTCATTAACGGTGTTTGGGTCAATGAACCCAATGCCAAAGCGTCCACCTTTTTCATTTCATACATCTTCATCCTACATATAATACCACGTAAAAGAATATAGTGAGGATAATTACAGGTAATGATTGATCAAAAGGATCACTACAGCTAGCTTGAGACTTAAATTACGTAAAGAAATCACTTACGTACAATAGCAATCGACGATAGATTTGTCGAGTGCGTCTTGATTGTATAACTGAAACATTTCAGAATACTCAACGGACACAGCTTTCTCATGGAAGTAATGCTCCTCCTTGACATTCACCATGAGGGACAATCGATCGAAAATCTTGGTAATGTTCATGTACCATTGATGCAATCCATACATTCTCGTTGGGAGGTTCTTGACCTTGTCCTGCTCGACCAAAGGTTGGCCCCGGACATATTTCCGCTTTATTTCATCCTCTCTAAGCACGTGCATGGGCTCGATCTCGAGGAGTTGTCCAACAGTGATTTTGAGAACTTCAACCTGCATTATATGGTCCTTCGTTATTACCACATTGCCCACCTCGAACGTAAACTGTTTGCCCACAATAATATTGGGCGCAGCGTCATCACGTGTTGTTGGCACAACAAGCGAGGGATCGATTGCGCCTGTTCTCCCAGTGGGGAATGGTTTTCCGCATTTTTGACAGCTGCTTCTTGTTTGTTGCTCGATCCCGAGCTCGCCTACTTACGTAGACGTGCTCGATTTACCTTCCCGATGTGGCGCTCATAGTCTGTGTCAACAGGCTTGGGAGCTGGTGGTTGAGCCATACGAATGAAGTGGTCAATCGCTTCTCGTGCACTTTCTCCCTTGGCGGCGGTGGCGGTTTCGGTGCAAAATGGGCTTCCACCTCGGACTTTGATATGGCTGCGATTTCCTCCTCGGACCTGTAATAAGACCTCTGCGGAAGAGGCGTGAGGCTTGGACCATATTTATATCGCTTGCCTCCGCTGTACTTCCTGTACTACCTCGACTCGTGCCACGCACCATAGCTGCGGGTGTCTCTTCTGCGATTGCCGAGGCGGGCGGAGACGCCTGGCCGACGGGGCTGAGTTGGACGAGGAGGAGTGGGCCTTTGGCTGTGCGGACTTGGAGGAGGAGTGGCCTGAGGTTGTGCCGGACTTGGAGGAGGAGTGGATGTCTGACTGTGGCGGACTTGGAGGAGGAGGAGTGGCTGACACTTTGCCGGACTTGGAGGATGAGTGGCCCGACACTTTGCCGGACTTGGTGGACTTGCAGAGCGGGAGATCACGACTCGGTGGCGGACTTGACGAGGAGTCGGATGACGCGTGTCGGTGGCCTTCGAAGATGATGCAATCCTTTTTCCATAGGATGATACGATGGTTGGCGTCCGAGAAAGCGCCGTCGTCACCTCCAGAATGTCAAGCTCTAGCCCCGAATATGGGTGCACCACCTCGTCAACCATGACACAAGCATAGCCCTCTGGAATCGGGATGCAATGGTAGGTTGCTTTGGGGTAATCGGAAAAGCAACGCCGTCCGCCACCTTCATGGATATGTTCTTCATTTTGACGTGTAGCTCGCAGCTAGTGTTCTCCATGATGTAATCCACGGGGTATCTATCCAGCATTGCGTCGTCCGGGGCGGAACCCACGCTGCTTCTCGGCATGGATGGGGCGGTGCTATCCAATGCTGGATCATTCGCTAGTCAGCCGCAGCTCCGAGACCCCTTTGCTGGGTAAGTGAGTCGATCTGCTTCGCTGCCGCTGGAATTTGACTACCAATTCCGCTTGACTTGCTTCTAGGCCTTGAAGGCGTTCATAGTCCCGCTTCCTCCGCTCCTCCTCCATCTTCCTCTTCTTCTCCTCCATAATCTTCTTTCTCGCATGGGTTACAGAGTCGGTGTTCCAATCAAAACCCCTCATACCACGGAATAGCGCCCTTGCCTCATGTTCTTCCCGGTGTTCAGGATTTCCAGGCACGCCAGAAGCTCGTCGTTCTCTCTGTTGGGCTGGAACACCCCGATCGTGCCTCTTCTATTGCAACAAGTATCGCATCGTCGGCTCCCTTCAGACTTGTCCTCGTCGAAACATTGCCTGTCTTCGGGTCCAACTCCCCCCCATGCGCATAGAGCCAAGTCCTGACCCCGGGGGGCCAGCTCTTAGTAACCGGAGTGGCACCTGCATCCTCCATCTCTTTCTCAGACCTATCCCACTTAGGCATTGCCACCGCATAGCCACCTGGCCCCAGCTTATGGAACTTATCCTTTTTTCGGCATTCTTCTTGTTTATTCTCGACCGTTCCTTAGCTAATTCCGAATCCTTGAATTTCACGAAATCGTCCCAATGAGCACGTTGGTTCTCTAGTGTTCCCTCGAATCGGAGTCTTCCTTCCTCCCTTGACGTACTTGTCCCATTCACGGTTCTTGTGGTTCTTGAATGCAACCGCCATCTTCCTAAGAGCAGCGTCCTTGACTTTCTCGCACATCTGCTTCGTGAAATGATCCGTAGGGTGAAATGTTCCATGAGAGTATCCCAAAGCAGATCTTTTGATTCTTGTCGACAAAAGTAACATCCGGACGTGGAGCAGCGTCCTCTTTGCCTTTTTGTCCTTTGTCTTTTGCTGGCTCTCTCCATTCTTGAAGGGAGATCGAGTTGGTCCTTCACAAGAACTCCGCGACCGAAACGAACTTGTCCGCAATCTTCTTAGGCGCTAATGGTTCGCCATTAGGTCTGATCGCCTCGATATTGTACTTTACGCCTCCTTCAACTTTTTGTTCGGGTCTCGTTTCGTCCTTTTGCTCAAGATTTGCTCGATCCGGATGGCTGAAAGAACAAAGATCGATTCGTTAATATATCTTCAAGTCATTTAAAACATGTGATGATCACCAGATACCTGCTTATATAAATATATATACCTCGCCGATCTTTGTTGTTTCAGGATCAACATGTTCTTCGTCATCGTCATAATCGTAGTTCATGACTTCATCAATTCGGTCGTCGCGATCGAATATCATATCACCCTCTCCGGTGTTGTTTAGAAATTCGGGGCCATCATAATCTTCTTCATTCTGATCATCATCTAGCCCGCGTATCATATCGAACATGGTATGTTCTCCCTCTCTGTCGGTATTGTCTGTCATAGCTTTTATTTAACTAATTCAAACGAAATATAAAACAATTTAATATTCAAATTACATCGTCTCGAATAATAGATATAATCTCGAATACTTCGTCTAGAATAATAGATACAATCTCGAATACATCGTCTCGAATAATATATAATATTGAATAGTACATCACTGGCTAGCTAATTAAAGATCGAATACTACAGAAGAATCTAGGACACTCGCGGTTCCTGGATACCCAAAGAGAAGGAACCCTCACAGGATCATAGCTGAAGTGAGATCCCTGAAGATACTGCCAGTATTGGAGAACCTGCCGCCTCTAACGCAACCATGTAGCGATGGACATGCTCGCCCTCCTCCTCGACACGGGCGACGCATTTCCTCGGCGGGCCGGGTCCCTCCGCACCGAAATCGCCCACGCGAACGCCACCAAACGAGATCAGGGTCGACGACGGACCCGGCCGGGTTCCTCATCAGCAACAGGCCTCGTGCAGCACCTCCCAAAGTGCCAGCCAGCGGAGCCCAGTCCCGGACATGGGTCGGCTGGACGTCGTCATGACGGGTCAACGGCGAGGATGCGGGCCGGGCATCGTCGAGAACAAATACTAGCTATATGCCCGCAAAAGTAATATTTTTTTAATGATTGGATTTTGATAACTAAAATTTCTAACATTTCTACTATTTCAAAAATCTATATACTATTTCATACTAATTAAGCATCTAACACTAAAAACAGAAAACACAACTTCTATACATCCATTAAAAAACTGAAAAACAACATTATATAAAAAAATCCATACTAATTAAACACTAATTATATCCATCTAACATGCATTCATACATATATAATAGTGAAAAAATAATAATCTAAATAATCTAAACTAATTAAACATACAAAATATGAATATACTAATATATACATGCATTAATTCATACATATGTGTGTGTGTGTTCATCATGCTTGTGTGTGTGTATGGGCTCGGGGAGGGGCGGCGCCCATGGTGGCCGCCGGGGGCGAGGGAGAGGGGTTAGAGGGGGAGAGCTCACAAGGCGACGGCGACGGCAGGCGACGGCCGGGGCGTGACGGGTCGGGCGGCGACAGACGGCGCGACGGGACGGGCCAGGCGGCGACGAGACGAGGGCGGCGACGGAACGGGGCGGCGACGGGACGGGCGGCGACGGAGACGAGGGCGGCGATGGGACGGGGCGGCGATGGTGACGGAGGCGACGGAAACAGAGGAAGAAACAGAGGGGAATGAAAATTTCAAGTGTTGTATATAGAAGGCATTTTAGTACCGTTGGAGCCACCAACCGGTACTAAAGGCCTGCTTTGGCCAGCCCAAGCGGCGGAAGCGACCCCTTTAGTACCGGTGGTGGCACAAACCGGTACTAAAGCCCCCCTTTAGTACCGGTTTGTGCCACGACCCGTACTAAAGGCCTCACACACACCCCAAAGTTTAGTCCCACCTGCCGGGACGAAGGGCAGCCGCACTGGTTTATAAACCCAGCCACGGCTACCACTTTGAACTCCTCTCAGATAGCAGGCTTGTGGGCCTAAACTCTGCTGCTGCCCTGTGAGTCTCTTTGGGCCTTTAAGGCCTGTTATTACACACATGTGGCCTATCAGCCCACAGTGGCAGCGCCCTAATTTTTATAGTTTTTTCTTTTCTGCTTTATTTTCTTCTATTTATTTTTATGTAGTTTTTGTATAGTTTTTCTTTTCTGTTATATTTATTTTCTTCTATTTATTTGTGAGTAGTTTTTCATCTAGTTTGCCAAAATTCAACATTTTCAGAGTTCATTCTGTAGTGATTTTCAATTTCACGGTCATTTTGTAAACGATTGAAAAATAGCAAATATATTTTTTTTTTCTTTTCTGCTTTATTTTTTCTTCTATTTATTTCTGAGTAGTTTTTTCTTTTCTGCTATATTTATTTTCTTCTATTTATTTTTGAGTAGTTTTTATATAGTTTTTTTCTTTTCAGCTATAGTTTTTCTTTCTTTTCTGCTATTTTTTCTTTTCTGGAAAACTTGATGGTCAAAGTCTGGAGTTATAACTTAAAAAAACAGAAATGTCGACGTGCAATTAGTTTTTGCTATAATGTAAGAAGTCCGGAGTTGTAATAAGTTATTAAAATAAAAAGAGGTGCAATGCTCGTTAATTTGCTTCAAGCCTTCGAATAGTAAACTGCACCGCGCATAGCTCCGCAGTCTACCGTATTCCTGAAGGCTTGAAGCTAAGCAACGTGAGCATTGATCCTCTTCTTCATCGCCTCGCACTCGGGGCTTATAAACCGCTCCTAGTCCCTCTCACTTCATGAGGTGGGACTAAAAACAGCTTACGTCTGGTTCATCCATGAACCGGTACTAAAGGTGCTCGTGGGGCCTCAAATTTTACTCGACACAACCTCATTAGTACCGGTTCGTGGTACGAACCGGCACTAAATGGTGATGGTGGGGCCATAGCCTGACCGGAGCCTGACACATCCTCTTTAGGTACAAAAAATTACAAAACTTTCTGTTAGTGCCCGTAGTTTTCAAATTTGAATAGTTTAAATTTTGAATTATTTGAAATTAGTGTGAATTTGTTTGCACATAAAATTTCTTCGCATTTCAAATGCCAAAACATATAACTACCCTAACTATTACAGAGATTCCCCTCTCGGTGCGAAACACAGAAGAAAGTGATGATAGCTAGTGAAGCCGATCACATCCCAGATCTTTGGATGTGAAACTTTTTCTTCGCGTGTGTCCCTTTGCGCCATAAACATGGAAAATCTTCATCATTTAACGGGATGCTCGGGTCAATATTCACTGCGAATGGAGCAATTTCATCAAACTTTTCATAATCTTTTGACTTGTTTGTCTTGTCATCCACTCCCACGATGTTTCTCTTCCCAGAAAGAACTATGTGCCGCTTTGGCTCATCGTACGATGCATTCGCTTCCTTATCTTTGAAGGAAATATGCCCTAGAGGCAATAATAAAGTTATTATTTATTTCCTTATATCATGATAAATGTTTATTATTCATGCTAAAATTGTATTAACCGGAAACATAATACAGGTGTGAATACATAGACAAATAGAGTGTCACTAGTATGCCTCTACTTGACTAGCTCGTTAATCAAAGATGGTTATGTTTCCTAACCATAGACATGAGTTGTCATTTGATTAACGGGATCACATCATTAGGAGAATGATCTGATTGACATGACCCATTCCGTTAGCCTAGCACTTGATCGCTTAGTATGTTGCTATTGCTTTCTTCATGACTTATACATGTTCCTATAACTATGAGATTATGCAACTCCTGCCATCGGAGGAACACTTTGGTACTACCAAACGTCACAACGTAATCGGGTGATTATAAAGGAGTACTACAGGTGTCTCCAAAGGTACTTGTTGGGTTGGCGTATTTCGAGATTAGGTTTTGTCACTCCGATTGTCGGAGAGGTATCTCTCGCCTTCTCGGTAATACACATCACATAAGCCTTGCAAGCATCACAACTAATAAGTTAGTTGTGAGATGATGTATTACGGAACGAGTAAAGAGACTTGCCGTAACGAGATTGAACTAGGTATTGGATACCGACGATCGAATCTCGGGCAAGTAACATACCGATGACAAAGGGAACAACGTATGTTGTTATGCGGTCTGACCGATAAAGATCTTCGTAGAATATGTAGGAACCAATATGGGCATCCAGGTCCCGCTATTGGTTATTGACCGGAGATGTGTCTCGGTCATGTCTACATTGTTCTCGAACCGTAGGGTCCGCACGCTAAGGTTTCAAGGACGGTTATATTATGAGTTTGTGTATTTTGATGTACCAAGGTTGTTCGAGTCCCGGATATGATCACGGACATGACGAGGAGTCTCGAAATGGTCGAGACATAAAGATTGATATATTGGACGGATATATTTGGACACCGGAAAGGTTCCGGAGAAGTTTGGAGCTCCGGAGGTTACCGAACCCCCGGGAGGTATATGGGCCTTATTGGGCCCATGTAGGAAGAAGGGAGAAGGAGCAAGGGAGGCGCGCCCCAAGCCCAATCCGACTGGGGAGGGGGCCGCCCCTTTCCTTTCTCCTTCCCCTCTTCCTATTCCTAATACTGGTCCTACTTCCTAACTACTAGTACTCTTTCCTTCCCCCTCCAAAGAAGTTAAGGCACAAGAGAGGGAAACCTACTTGGAGTAGGTTTCCTCCTTGGTGCGCCTCCCCTTGGGCCGGCCACCTCCTCCCTCCCTCCTTTATATACGGGGAGGGGCACCCTAGGACACACAAGTTGATCCTTGAGATCGCTCCTTAGCCGTGTGCGGTGCCCCTCCACCATATTCCACCTCGGTCATATCGTAGCGGTGCTTAGGCGAAGCCCCGCGACGGTGAAACATCAAGATCGCCACCACGCCGTCAGGTCGACAGAACTCCTCCCCGAGCTTTGCTGGATCGAAGTCCGTGGAGCGCCATCGAGCTGAACGTGTGCCAAGAACTCGGAGGCGCCGGAGTAACGGCGCTGTGATCGGCTGGATCGTGAGGAGAACGTGACTACTTCCTCTCGTCATCATCGACTCGGAGGTGCCGGAGTAACGGCGCTTGGGATCGGCAGGATCGCGAGGAGAAAATACGACTACTTCCTCTACGTTGTGATCGCTTCCGCTTACGGTCTCTGAGTACGTAGACAACACTCTCCTCTCGTTGCTATGCCATCACCATGGTCCCGTGTGCGTAGGAATTTTTTTGAAATTACTGCGTTCCCAACAAAGGGCATCCGAGCCTGGTTTTATGCGTTGATGTCATATGCACGAGTAGAACACAAGTGAGTTGTGGGCGATACAAGTCATACTACCTACCAGCATGTCATACTTTGGTTCAGCGGTATTGTGAGATGAAGCGGCCCGGACCGACATTACGCCAGACGCTTACGCCGAGACTGGTTTCACCGTTACGAGCATTCGTGCTTAAAGGTGGCTGGCGGGTGTCTGTCTCTCTCACTTTAGTTGAACCGAGTAGCTACGCCCGGTCCTTGAGAAGGTTAAACGGAGTCTATTTGACGAAGTATCGTTGTGGTTTTGATGCGTAGGTAAGAACGGTTCTTGCTCAGCCCGTAGCAGCCACGTAAAACTTGCAACAACAAAGTAGAGGACGCCTAACTTGTTTTTGCAGGGCATGTTGTGATATGATATGGTCAAGACGTGATGCTATATTTTATTGTATGAGATGATCATGTTTTGTAACCGAAGTTATCGGCAATCGGCAGGAGCCATATGGTTGTCGCTTTATTGTATGAAATGCAACGCTCGTAATTGCTTTACTTTATCACTAAGCGGTAGCGATAGTCGTAGAAGCAATAGATGGCGAAACGACAATGATGCTACGATGGAGATCAAGGTGTCGCTACCGGTGACGATGGTGATCATGACGGTGCTTCGAAGATGGAGATCACAAGCGCAAGATGATGATGGCCATATCATATCACTTATATTGATTGCATGTGATGTTTATCCTTTATGCATCTTATTTTGCTTTGATTGACGGTAGCATTTTAAGATGATCTCTCACTAAAATTATCAAGTAGTGTTCTCCCCGAGTATGCACCGTTGCCAAAGTTCGTCGTGCCGAGACACCACGTGATGATCGGGTGTGATAAGCTCTACGTCCATCTACAACGGGTGCAAGCCAGTTTTGCACACGCAGAATACTCAGGTTATACTTGACGAGCCTAGCATATGCAGATATGGCCTCGGAACACGGAGACCGAAAGGTCGAGCGTGAATGATATAGTAGATATGATCAACATAAGATGTTCACCATTGAAAACTACTCCATCTCACGTGATGATCGGTTATGGTTTAGTTGATTTGGATCACGTGATCACTTAGATGACTAGAGAGATGTCTGCCTAAGTGGGAGTTCTTAAGTAATATGATTAATTGAACTTAAATTTATCATGAACTTAGTACCGATAGTATCTTTCTTGTCTATGTCTGTTTTTAGATTGATGGCTCGTGCTGTTGTGCCGTTGAATTTTAATGCGTTCCTTGAGAACGCACAGGTGAAAGATAATGGTAGCACTTACCCGGACGGGGTCCGTAATCGAGGATTATCCTCATTGCTGCACGTAAGAGTTACGTCCGGATGCACCGCTAGGTGCCAGTGCCCGCCGCCGATGCAACCGACGATCGTTAAGAACGCTGGCGCAGAGCAAAGTCGATGACTACTCTATAGTTCAGTGTGCCATGCTTTACGGCTTAGAACCGGGTCTTCAACGACGCTTTGAAAGTCGTGGAGCATATGAGATGTTCCAAGAGTTGAAGTTGATATTTCAACAGTAATGCCCGGATTGAGAGATATGAAGTCTCCAATAAGTTCTATAGCTGCAAAATGGAGGAGAATGGGTCTGCTGCTGAGCACATACTCGTAATGTCCGGGTATTACAATCACTTGACTCAACCGGGAGTTAATCTTCCGGATGATTGTGTCATTGATGTAATTCTTCAATCAACGCCACCAAGCTACAAAGGCTTCGTGATGAACTATAATATGCAAGGGTTAGTAAAGACTATGCTCGAGCTCTTCGCAATGCTAAAAGCTGCGGAGGTAGAAATCAAGAAGGAGCATCAAGTGTTGATGGTCAATAAGACCACTAGTTTCAAGAAGAAAGGCAAAGGGAAGAAGAAGGAACTTCAAGAAGAACAGCAAACAAGTTGCTGCTCAAGTGAAGAAACCCAAGTCTGGACCTAAACACAATCGAAGTGCTTCTCTTGCAAGCGCATCGTCCTTTGAAGCGGAACTGCCCCAAGTATTTGGCGGATAAGAAGGATGGCAAGGTGAACAAAGGTATATGTGATATACATGTTATTGATGTGTACCTTACTAGAGCTCGCAGTAGTACCAGGTATTTGATACTGGTTACATTGCTAATATTTGCAACTCGAAGCAGGGATTACTGATTAGCGAACAACGGCAAAGGGCGAGGTGACGATCTTGGCGTGGGAAATGGTTCCAAAGTCGATGTGATCGCGGTCGGCACGCTACCTCTACATCTACCTTCGGGATTAGTTTTAGACCTAAATAATTGTTATTTGGTGCCAGCGTTAAGCATGAACATTATATCTGGATCTTGTTTGATGCGAGACGGTTATTCATTTAAATCGGAGAATAAAGGTTGTTCTATTTATATGAATAATATGTTTTATGGTCATGCACCCTTAAAGAGTGGTCTATTTTAATGGATCTCGATAGTAGTGATACACATATTCATAATGTTGAAACCAAAATATGCAGAGTTGATAATGATAGTGCGACTTATTTGTGGCATTGCCGGTTAGGTCATATCGGTGTAAAGCGCATGAAGAAACTCCATACTGATGGACTTTTGGAGTCAATTGATTAGGAATCACTTGGCACTTAAGTAACCGTGCCTCATGGGCAAGATGACTAAAACACCGTTCTCGGTACTATGGAGAGAGCATCAGATTTGTTGGAAATCATACATACGTATGTATGTGGTCCAATGAATATTGAGGCTCGTGGCGGATATCGTTATTTTCTCACCTACACAAATGATTTAAGCAGATATTGGTATATCTTCTTAATGAAACATAAGTCAGAGACATTTGAAAAGTACAAAGAATTTCACAGTGAAGTTGAAAATCATCGTAATAAGAAAATAAAGTTTCTTCGATCTGATCGTGGAGGCGAATATTTGAGTTACGAAGTTTGGTCTACATTTAAAACAATGCGGAATAGTTTCGCAACTCACGCCACCCGGAACACCACAAGCGCAATGGTGTGTCCGAACGTCAGAATCGCACTTTACTAGATATGGTGCGATCTATGATGTCTCTTACAGATTTACCGCTATCGCTTTGGGGTTATGCTCTTGAGACGGCCGCATTCACGCTGAATAGAACACCGTCAAAATCCGTTGAGACGACACCTTATGAACTGTGGTTTAGCAAGAAACCAAAGTTGTCGCTTTCTTAAAGTTTGGGGATGCGATGCTTATGTGAAAAAGCTTCAACCTGATAAGCTCGAACCTAAATCGGAGAAATGTGTCTTCATAGGATACCCAAAGGAGACAGTTGGGTACACCTTCTATCACAGATCCGAAGGCAAGACATTTGTTGCTAAGAATGGATCCTTTCTAGAGAAGGAGTTTCTCTCGAAAGAAGTGAGTGGGAGGAAAGTAGAACTTGATGAGGTAATCTGTACCTTCTCCCTTATTGGAAAGTAGTTTATCACGTAAACCAGTTTCGCGACATCTACACCAAATAGTGAGGAAGTTGATGATGTTGATCATGAAACTTCAGATCAAGTTACTACAGAACCTCGTAGATCAACCAGAATAAAATCCGCACTGCAGTGGTACGGCAATCCTGTTCTCGAAGTCATGCTACTAGATCATGATGAACCTACGAACTATGAAGAAGCGATGGTGAGCCCAGATTCCATAAAATGGCTTGAGGCCATGAAATCCGAGATAGGATCCATGTATGAAAACAAAGTATGGACTTTGGTTGACTTGCCCGAGGGTCGGCAAGCAATAGAAAACAAGTGGATCTTCAAGAAGAAGACCGACGCCGACGGTAATATTGTTGTTCATAAAGCTCGACTTGTCGCAAAAGGTTTTCGACAAGTTCAAGGGATTGACTACGATGAGACCTTCTCACCAGAAGCGATGCTTAAGTCTGTCCGAATCATGTTAGCAATTGCCGCATTTTATGATTATGAAATATGGCAAATGGATGTAAAGACCGCATTCCTGAATGGGTTTCTCGGAAGAAGAGTTGTATATGATGCAACCGTAAGGTTTTATCGATCCAAAGGGAGCTAACAAAGTGTGCAAGCTCCAGCGATCCATTTATGGACTGGTGCAAGCATCTCGAGTTGGAATAAACGCTTTGATAGTGTGATCAAAGCATTTGGGTTTATATCTGAGACTTATGGAGAAGCCTCAGTATTTACAAGAAAGAGAGTGGGAGCTCTGAAGCATTTCTGATATTATATGTAGATGACATATTATTGATCGGAAATGATATAGAATTTCTGGATAGCATAAAGGGATACTTGAACAAGAGTTTTTCGATGAAAGACCTTGGTGAAGCTACTTACATATTGGGCATCAA
Organism: Aegilops bicornis; assembly: GCA_021605145.1. Taxonomy (NCBI): domain Eukaryota; kingdom Viridiplantae; phylum Streptophyta; class Magnoliopsida; order Poales; family Poaceae; genus Aegilops; species Aegilops bicornis. The sequence goes on from CM038674.1 coordinate 685,510,525, forward strand.
GATCTATAGAGATAGATCAAGACGCTTAATTGGACTTTCACAAAGCACATACCTTGATAAAGTTTTGAAGAAGTTCAAAATGGATCGTGCAAAGAAAGGTTTTTACCTCAGACATAAGGTGTGAAATTGAGTCGACTCAATGCCCGACCACAGCAGAAGATAGAGAGAAAATGAAAGATGTTCCCTATGCTTCAGCCATAGGCTCTATCATGTATGCAATGCTGTGTACCAGACTGACGTATGCTTAGCAAAGAAGCTTGGCAGGAAGGTACCAAAGTAATCCAGAGTGGATCATCGACAGCGGTCAAGAACATCCTGAAATACCGAAAAGGACTAAGGATATGTTTCTCGATATGGAGGTGACAAAGAGCTAGTCGTAAATGGTTACGCCGATGCAAGCTTTGACACTGATCCGACGATTCTAAATCGCAAACCGGATACGTGTTTTTGTTAAACGGTGGAGCTGTCAGGTTGGTGCAGTTCTAAACAAAGCGTCAGAAGGGATCTACATGTGAAGCGGAGTACATAGCTGCTTCGAAGCAGCAAATGAAGGAGTCTGGATGAAAGAGTTCATTTCCGATCTAGGTGTTATACCTAGTGCATCGGGACCAATGAAGATCTTCTGTGACAATATCGTGCAATTGCCGTGGCAAAGGAATCCAGATTTCACAAGAGGACCAAGCATATCAAGAGACGCTTCAATTCCATTCGGGACCAAGTCCAAGTGGGAGACATAGAGATTTGCAAAGTACATACGGATCTGAACATTGCAGACCCGTTGACTAAGCCTCTTCCACGAGCAAAACATGATCAGCACCAAGACTCCATGGGTGTTAGAATCATTCTTGAGTAAACTAGATTATTGACTCTAGTGCAAGTGGGAGATCAAGGAAATATGCCCTAGAGGCAATAATAAATTTATTATTTATTTCCTTATATCATGATAAATGTTTATTATTCATGCTAAAATTGTATTAACCGAAACATAATACATGTGTGAATACATAGACAAACAGAGTGTCACTAGTATGCCTCTACTTGACTAGCTCGTTAATCAAAGATGGTTATGTTTCCTAACCATAGACATGAGTTGTCATTTGATTAACGGGATCACATCATTAGGAGAATGATCTGATTGACATGACCCATTCCGTTAGCCTAGCACTTGATCGCTTAGTATGTTGCTATTGCTTTCTTCATGACTTATACATGTTCCTATAACTATGAGATTATGCAACTCCGTTTACCGGAGGAACACTTTGGTACTACCAAACGTCACAACGAATCGGGTGATTATAAAGGAGTACTACAGGTGTCTCCAAAGGTACTTGTTGGGTTGGCGTATTTTGAGATTAGGTTTTGTCACTCCGATTGTCGGAGAGGTATCTCTGGGCCTTCTCGGTAATACACATCACATAAGCCTTGCAAGCATCACAACTAATAAGTTAGTTGTGAGATGATGTATTACGGAACGAGTAAAGAGACTTGCCGGTAACGAGATTGAACTAGGTATTGGATACCGACGATCGAATCTCGCAAGTAACATACCGATGACAAAGGGAACAACGTATGTTGTTATGCGGTCCGACCGATAAAGATCTTCGTAGAATATGTAGGAACCAATATGGGCATCCAGGTCCCGCTATTGGTTATTGACCGGAGATGTGTCTCGGTCATGTCTACATTGTTCTCGAACCGTAGGGTCCGCACGCTTAAGGTTTCGATGGACGGTTATATTATGAGTTTGTGTATTTTGATGTACCGAAGGTTGTTCGAGTCCCGGATATGATCACGGACATGACGAGGAGTCTCGAAATGGTCGAGACATAAAGATTGATATATTGGACGGATATATTTGGACACCGGAAAGGTTCCGGAGAAGTTTGGAGCTCCGGAGGTTACCGGAACCCCCGGAGGTATATGGGCCTTATTGGGCCCATGTAGGAAGAAGGGAGAAGGAGCAAGGAGGGGGCGCCCCAAGCCCAATCCGACTGGGGAGGGGGGCCGCCCCTTCCTTTCTCCTTCCCTCTTCCTATTCCTACTACTAGTACTACTTCCTAACTACTAGTACTCTTTCCTTCCCTCCAAATAAGATAAGGAAAGAGAGGAAACCTACTTGGAGTAGGTTTCCTCCTTGGTGCGCCTCCCCCTTGGGCGGCCACCTCCTCCCTCCCTCCTTTATATACGGGAGGGGGCACCCTAGGACACACAAGTTGATCCTTGAGATCGTTCCTTAGCCGTGCAGCGGTGCCCCCTCCACCATATTCCACCTCGGTCATATCGTGGCGGTGCTTAGGCGAAGCCCCTGCGACGGTGAAACATCAAGATCGCCACCACGCCGTCGTCTTGACAGAACTCCCTCCCCGGAGCTTTGCTGGATCGAAGTCCGTGGAGCGCCATCGAGCTGAGCGTGTGCCAAGAACTCGAGGCGCCGGAGTAACGGCGCTGATCGGCTGGATCGTGAGGAGAACGTCGACTACTTCCTCTACGTCATCATCGACTCGGAGGTGCCGGAGTAACGGCGCTGGGATCGGCAGGATCGCGAGGAGAAAGTACGACTACTTCCTCTACGTTGTGATCGCTTCCGCCACGGTCTCTGAGAGTACGTAGACAACACTCTCCCTCTCGTTGCTATGCCATCACCATGGTCCTGTGTGCGTGGGAAATTTTTGAAATTACTGCGTTCCCCAACAGTGGCATCCGAGCCTGGTTTTATGCGTTGATGTCATATGCACGAGTAGAACACAAGTGAGTTGTGGGCGATACAAGTCATACTACCTACCAGCATGTCATACTTTGGTTCAGCGGTATTGTGAGATGAAGCGGCCCGGACCGACATTACGCCAGACGCTTACGCGAGACTGGTTTCACCGTTACGAGCATTCGTGCTTAAAGGTGGCTGGCGGGTGTCTGTCTCTCTCACTTTAGTTGAACTGAGTGTGGCTACGCCCGGTCCTTGAGAAGGTTAAAAGCGGAGTCTATTTGACGAAGTATCGTTGTGGTTTTGATGCGTAGGTAAGAACGGTTCTTGCTCAGCCCGTAGCAGCCACGTAAAACTTGCAACAACAAAGTAGAGGACGTCTAACTTGTTTTTGCAGGGCATGTTGTGATATGATATGGTCAAGACGTGATGCTATATTTTATTGTATGAGATGATCATGTTTTGTAACCGAGTTATCGGCAATCGGCAGGAGCCATATGGTTGTCGCTTTATTGTATGAAATGCAACGCATACGTAATTGCTTTACTTTATCACTAAGCGGTAGCGATAGTCGAGAAGCAATAGATGGCGTAACGACAACGATGTTACGATGGAGATCAAGGTGTCGCGCCCGGTGACGATGGTGATCATGACGGTGCTTCGGAGATGGAGATCACAAGCGCAAGATGATGATGGCCATATCATATCACTTATATTGATTGCATGTGATGTTTATCCTTTATGCATCTTATTTTGCTTTGATTGACGGTAGCATTTTAAGATGATCTCTCACTAAAATTATCAAGTAGGGTTCTACCAGAGTATTCACCGTTGCCAAAGTTCGTCGTGCCGAGACACCACGTGATGATCGGGTGTGATAAGCTCTCGTCCATCTACAACGGGTGCAAGCCAGTTTTGCACACGCAGAATACTCAGGTTATACTTGACGAGCCTAGCATATGCGGATATGGCCTCGGAACACGGAGACCGAAAGGTCGAGCGTGAATGATATAGTAGATATGATCAACATAAGATGTTCACCATTGAAAACTACTCCATCTCACGTGATGATCGGTTATGGTTTAGTTGATTTGGATCACGTGATCACTTACATGACTAGAGAGATGTCTGTCTAAGTGGGAGTTCTTAAGTAATATGATTAATTGAACTTAAATTTATCATGAACTTAGTGCCTGATAGTATCTTGCTTGTCTATGTAAGTTTGTAGATAGATGGCTCGTCTTTGTTGTTCCGTTGAATTTTAATGCGTTCCTTGAGAAAGCAAAGTTGAAAGATGATGGTAGCAATTACACGGACTGGGTCCGTAACTTCGAGGATTATCCTCATTGCTGCACGTAAGAGTTACGTCCTGGATGCACCGCTAGGTGCCAGCTCTTCTTGATGCAATGACGATCGTTAAGAACGTCTGGCGAGCAAAGCTGATGACTACTCTATAGTTCAGTGTGCCATGCTTTACGGCTTAGAACCGGGTCTTCAACGACGCGTTTTGAAAGTCGTGGAGCATATGAGATGTTCCAAGAGTTGAAGTTGATATTTCAACAGAATGCCCGGATTGAGAGATATGAAGTCTCCAATAAGTTCTATAGCTGCAAAATGGAGGAGAATGGGTGCATCGGTGAGCACATACTCGTAATGTCCGGTATTACAATCACTTGACTCAACCGGGAGTTAATCTTCCGGATGATTGTGTCATTGACAGAATTCTTCAATCAACGCCACCAAGCTACAAAGGCTTCGTGATGAACTATAATATGCAAGGGTTAGTAAAGACTATGCACAGGCTCTTCGCAATGCTAAAAGCTGCGGAGGTAGAAATCAAGAAGGAGCATCAAGTGTTGATGGTCAATAAGACCACTAGTTTCAAGAAGAAAGGCAAAGGGAAGAAGAAGGGGAACTTCAAGAAGAACAGCAAACAAGTTGCTGCTCAAGTGAAGAAACCCAAGTCTGGACCTAAACCTGAAACTGAGTGCTTCTCTGCAAGCGACTGGTCACCGAAGCGGAACTGCCCCAAGTATTTGGCGGATAAGAAGGATGGCAAGGTGAACAAAGGTATATGTGATATACATGTTATTGATGTGTACCTTACTAGAGCTCGCAGAGTACACTGGTATTTGATACTGGTTCTGTTGCTAATATTTGCAACTCGAAGCAGGGACTACAGATTGCGAACACCGCAAAGGACGAGGTGACGATGCGGCGTGGGAAATGGTTCCAAAGTCGATGTGATCGCGGTCGGCACGCTACCTCTACATCTACCTTCGGGATTAGTTTTAGACCTAAATAATTGTTATTTGGTGCCAGCGTTAAGCATGAACATTATATCTGGATCTTGTTTGATGCGAGACGGTTATTCATTTAAATCGTGAGAATAAAGGTTGTTCTATTTATATGAATAATATCTTTTATGGTCATGCACCCTTAAAGAGTGGTCTATTTTAATGGATCTCGATAGTAGTGATACACATATTCATAATGTTGAAACCAAAAGATGCAGAGTTGATAATGATAGTGCGACTTATTTGTGGCATTGCCGTTTAGGTCATATCGGTGTAAAGCGCATGAAGAAACTCCATCTTGATGGACTTTTGGAGTCATTTGATTATGAATCACTTGGCACTTAAGTAACCGTGCCTCATGGGCAAGATGACTAAAACACCGTTCTCCGGTACTATGGAGAGAGCACCAGATTTGTTGGAAATCATACATACAGATGTATGTGGTCCAATGAATATTGAGGCTCGTGGCAGATATCGTTATTTTCTCACCTTCACAGATGATTTAAGCAGATATGGGTATATCTTCTTAATGAAACATAAGTCTGAGACATTTGAAAAGTTCAAAAGAATTTCAGAGTGAAGTTGAAAATCATCGTAATAAGAAAATAAAGTTTCTTCGATCTGATCGTGGAGGCGAATATTTGAGTTACGAGTTTGGTCTACATTTGAAACAATGCGGAATAGTTTACGCAACTCACGCCACCGGAACACCACAGCGCAATGGTGTGTCCGAACGTCGTGTCGCACTTTACTAGATATGGTGCGATCTATGATGTCTCTTACAGATTTACCGCTATCGCTTTGGGGTTATGCTCTTGAGACGGCCGCATTCACGCTGAATAGAACACCGTCAAAATCCGTTGAGACGACACCTTATGAACTGTGGTTTAGCAAGAAACCAAAGTTGTCGTTTCTTAAAGTTTGGGGATGCGATGCTTATGTGAAAAAGCTTCAACCTGATAAGCTCGAACCTAAATCGGAGAAATGTGTCTTCATAGGATACCCAAAGGAGACAGTTGGGTACACCTTCTATCACAGATCCGAAGGCAAGACATTTGTTGCTAAGAATGGATCCTTTCTAGAGAAGGAGTTTCTCTCGAAAGAAGTGAGTGGGAGGAAAGTAGAACTTGATGAGGTAATCGTACCTTCTCCCTTATTGGAAAGTAGTTTATCACAAAAACCAGTTTCTGCGACATCTACACCAAATAGTGAGGAAGTTGATGATGTTGATCATGAAACTTCAGATCAAGTTACTACAGAACCTCGTAGATCAACCAGAATAAAATCCGCACTGTAGTGGTACGGCAATCCTGTTCTGGAAGTCATGCTACTAGATCATGATGAACCTGAACTATGAAGAAGCGATGGTGAGCCCAGATTCCATAAAATGGCTTGAGGCCATGAAATCCGAGATAGGATCCATGTATGAAAACAAAGTATGGACTTTGGTTGACTTGCCCGAGGGTCGGCAAGCAATAGAAAACAAGTGGATCTTCAAGAAGAAGACCGACGACGGTAATATTGTCTGTCTACAAAGCTCGACTTGTCGCAAAGGTTTTCGACAAGTTCAAGGGATTGACTACGATGAGACCTTCTCACCCGTGGCGATGCTTAAGTCTGTCCGAATCATGTTAGCAATTGCCGCATTTTATGATTATGAAATATGGCAAATGGATGTAAAGACCGCATTCTGAATGGGTTTTACGGAAGAAGAGTTGTATATGATGCAACAAGAAGGTTTTATCGATCCAAAGGGAGCTAACAAAGTGTGCAAGCTCCAGCGATCCATTTATGGACTGGTGCAAGCATCTCGGAGTTGGAATAAACGCTTTGATAGTGTGATCAAAGCATTTGGGTTTATTCTGACTTATGGAGAAGCATGTATTTAGAAGAAAGTGAGTGGGAGCTCTGTAGCATTTACGATATTATATGTAGATGACATATTATTGATCGGAAATGATATAGAATTTCTGGATAGCATAAAGGGATACTTGAACAAGAGTTTTTCGATGAAAGACCTTGGTGAAGCTACTTACATATTGGGCATCAAGATCTATAGAGATAGATCAAGACGCTTAATTGGACTTTCACAAAGCACATACCTTGATAAAGTTTTGAAGAAGTTCAAAATGGATCAGGCAAAGAAAGGTTTTTACCTGTATTACAAGGTGTGAAATTGAGTCGGACTCAATGCCCGACCACAAAGCAGAAGATAGAGAGAAAATGAAAGATGTTCCCTATGCTTCAGCCATAGGCTCTATCATGTATGCAATGCTGTGTACCAGACCGACGTATGCTTAGCAATAAGCTTGGCAGGAAGGTACCAAAGTAATCCAGGAGTGGATCACTGGACAGCGGTCAAGAACATCCTGAAATAACTGAAAAGGACTAAGGATATGTTTCTCGTATATGGAGGTGACAAAGAGCTAGTCGTAAATGGTTACGTCGATGCAAGCTTTGACACTGATCCGGACGATTCTAAATCGCAAACCGGATACGTGTTTTTGTTAAACGGTGGAGCTGTCCGTTGGTGCAGTTCTAAACAAAGCGTCGTGGCGGGATCTACAGGTGAAGCGGAGTACATAGCTGCTTGAAGCAGCAAATGAAGGAGTCTGGATGAAAGAGTTCATTTCCGATCTAGGTGTTATACCTAGTGCATCGGGACCAATGAAGATCTTCTGTGACAATCTTTGGTGCAATTGCCTTGGCAAAGGAATCCAGATTTCACAAGAGGACCAAGCATATCAAGAGACGCTTCAATTCCATTCGGGACCAAGTCCAAGTGGGAGACATAGAGATTTGCAAAGTACATACGGATCTGAACATTGCAGACCCGTTGACTAAGCCTCTTCCACGAGCAAAACATGATCAGCACCAAGACTCCATGGGTGTTAGAATCATTCTTGAGTAAACTAGATTATTGACTCTAGTGCAAGTGGGAGACTGAAGGAAATATGCCCTAGAGGCAATAATAAAGTTATTATTTATTTCCTTATATCATGATAAATGTTTATTATTCATGCTAGAATTGTATTAACCGGAAACATAATACATGTGTGAATACATAGACAAACAGAGTGTCACTAGTATGCCTCTACTTGACTAGCTCGTTAATCAAAGATGGTTATGTTTCCTAACCATAGACATGAGTTGTCATTTGATTAACGGGATCACATCATTAGGAGAATGATCTGATTGACATGACCCATTCCGTTAGCCTAGCACTTGATCGCTTAGTATGTTGCTATTGCTTTCTTCATGACTTATACATGTTCCTATAACTATGAGATTATGCAACTCCCGTTTACGGAGGAACACTTTGGTACTACCAAAGCGTCACAACGTAATCTGGGTGATTATAAAGGAGTACTACAGGTGTCTCCAAAGGTACTTGTTGGGTTGGCGTATTTCGAGATTAGGTTTTGTCACTCCGATTGTCGGAGAGGTATCTCTGGGCCTTCTCGGTAATACACATCACATAAGCCTTGCAAGCATCACAACTAATAAGTTAGTTGTGAGATGATGTATTACGGAACGAGTAAAGAGACTTGCCGATAACGAGATTGAACTAGGTATTGGATACCGACGATCGAATCTCGGGCAAGTAACATACCGATGACAAAGGGAACAACGTATGTTGTTATGCGGTCTGACCGATAAAGATCTTCGTAGAATATGTAGGAACCAATATGGGCATCCAGGTCCCGCTATTGGTTATTGACCGGAGATGTGTCTCGGTCATGTCTACATTGTTCTCGAACCGTAGGGTCCGCACGCTTAAGGTTTCGATGACGGTTATATTATGAGTTTGTGTATTTTGATGTACCAAAGGTTGTTCGGAGTCCCGGATATGATCACGGACATGACGAGGAGTCTCGAAATGGTCGAGACATAAAGATTGATATATTGGACGGATATATTTGGACACCGGAAAGGTTCCGGAGAAGTTTGGAGCTCCGAGGTTACCGAACCCCGGGAGGTATATGGGCCTTATTGGGCCCATGTAGGAAGAAGGGAGAAGGAGCAAGGGAGGCGCGCCCCAAGCCCAATCCGACTGGGGGAGGGGCCGGCCCCCCTTTCTCCTTCCCCCTCTTCCTATTCCTACTACTAGTACTACTTCCTAACTACTAGTACTCTTTCCTTCCCCCTCCAAATAAGATAAGGAAAAGAGAGGGAAACCTACTTGGAGTAGGTTTCCCCCTCCTTGGTGCGCCTCCCCCTTGGGCGGCCACCTCCCTCCCTCCTTTATATACGGGGAGGGGGCACCTAGGACACACAAGTTGATCCTTGAGATCGTTCCTTAGCCGTGTGCGGTGCCCCCTCCACCATATTCCACCTCGGTCATATCGTGGCGGTGCTTAGGCGAAGCCCTGCGACGGTGAAACATCAAGATCGTCCTGCCACGCCGTCGTCTGTGAGAACTCCCCTCCCCGGAGCTTTGCCGGATCGAAGTCCGTGGAGCGCCATCGAGCTGAACGTGTGCCAAGAACTCGAGGCGCCGGAGTAACGGTGCTGTGATCGGCTGGATCGTGAGGAGAACGTGACTACTTCCTCTACGTCATCATCGACTCGGAGGTGCCGAGTAACGGCGCTGGGATCGGCAGGATCGCGAGGAGAAAGTACGACTACTTCCTCTACGTTGTGATCGCTTCCGCTTACGGTCTACGAGAGTACGTAGACAACACTCTCCCCTCTCGTTGCTATGCCATCACCATGGTCCTGTGTGTGCGTAGGAATTTTTTTGAAATTACTGCGTTCCCCAACAATCTTTTCTTTTTCTTGGCTTGGTAGACATGTCCTTCACATAGAAAACCTGTGCCACATCATTGGCTAGGACGAATGGTTCGTCTGCATACGCAAGATTGTTGAGATCCACTGTTGTCATTCCGCATCGCGGGTCTTCCGTTACCCGCCTCGTGTCATATTGACCCATTTGCACCGAAACAAAGGGACCTTTAAACCACGTCGATAGTCAAGTTCCCATATGTCCTGTATATAACCATAATATGTTTCCTTTCCCGTCTTGATTTCTGCATCAAAGCAGACACCACTGTTTTGGTTGGTGCTCTTCTTATCTTGGGCGATCGTGTAAAATGTATTACCATTTATCTCGTACCCTTTGAAAGTCATTATATTCGAAGGTGGTAACTGGGAGAACAAGTACAAGTCATCTTCAATAGAGGTGTCATGCATGGTACGTGTCTGCAACCAGCTGGCGAAACTCCTGGTTTGTTCATGTGTAATCCAGTCATCAGACCGCTCCGGGTGTTTGGAGCGTAGCAAATTCTTGTGTTCATCCATATACGGAGCCACCAAGGCGGAATTCTGTAGAAGCTGTAGTGTGCTTCGGTGAGAGAATGTCCGTCCATACATATTATTTGTTCCCCTCCTAGCGTGCCTTTTCCATCCGATGCCCTTATGCCGCGATTCAGGAACACCAATCGGCTTAAGGTCAGGAATAAAGTCAATACAAAACTCAATGACCTCCTCATTTTGATGGCCCTTGGAGATGCTTCCTTCCGCCTAGCACGGTTATGAATATATTTCTTTAAGACTCCCATGAACCTCTCAAAGGGGAACATATTGTGTAGAAATACAGGACCCAAAACGTTAATCTCTTCAAGATAGGTGAACTAGGGCGTGCGTCATGATGTTGAAGAAGGATGGTGGGAACACCAACTCGAAATCGACAAGACATTGCACCAAATCATTCTCAGAACCTTGGTATGATTTCTGGATCGATTACCTTTTGAGAGATTGCATTGAGAAATGCACATAGCTTCACAATGGCTAATCGAACGCTTTTCCGGTAGAAGCCCCTCAATGCAACCGGAAGCGGTTGCGTCATAATCACGTGGCAGTCATGAGACTTTAGGTTACGGAACTTTTTCTCTGCCATGTTTATTATTCCGTTTATATTCGACGAAGCCGACGGTACCTTAATATCGAAAGGCATTCAAAGAAGATTTCCTTCTCTTCTTTGGTAAGAGCGTAGCTTGCATGACCCTGATGTATGCCGTCTTCTCCGTGCATACGTTGCTGGTCCTCCCGTGCCTCAGGTGTATCTTTTGTCTTCCCATACACGCCCAAGAAGCCAAGCAGGGTCACGCAAAGATTCTTCATCACGTGCATCACGTCGATTGCGGAGTGGACCTCTAGGTCTTTCCAATATGGCAGGTCCCAAAATATAGATTTCTTCTTCCACATGGGTGCGCGTCCGTCAGCGTCCTTTGGAACAGGTTGTCCGCCAGACCCTTTCCAAATATCACCTTCAAATCCTTGACCATATCATGTACATCAGCAAGATGCGGTGGCGAGGCTTCGTCCGATGATCCGCCTCACCTTTGAAATGCTTGCCTTTCTTTCTTACGGGATGCCTGCTCGGAAGAAATCGACGATGTCCCAGGAACACATTCTTCTTACAACTATTCAAATATATACTGTCGGTATCATCCGCGGTATCCCTTGTTTGTCTGTCCTGAAAGGTTACTGAGAGCAGGCCAATCATTGATGGTCACGAACAGCAACGCCTTTAGGTCAAATTCTTCCCACATGTTGTTCCATTCCACAGTTGTAAGAGTTCTTCAACTAATGGCCTTAGGTACACATCAATGTCGTTGCTGGGTTGCTTAGGGCCTTGGATGAGCACTGTCATCATAATGAACTTCCTCTTCATGCACAACCAAGGAGGAAGGTTATACAAACATAGAGTCACAGGCCAGGTGCTATGGTTGCTGCTCTGCTCCCCAAAAGGATTAATGCCATCTGCGCTTAGACCAAACCATACGCTCCTTGTGTCATCTGCAAACTCCTTCCGTACTTTCCTTCGATTTTTCTCCACTGCGACCCGTCAGCTGGTACTCTCAACTTTCCGTCTTTCTTACGGTCTTCTCTGTGCCATCGCATCGCCTTGGCATGCTCTTTGTTTTGGAACAAACGTTTCAACCGTGGTATTATAGGAGAATACCACGTCACCTTGGCAGGAATCTTCTTCCTGGGGCGCTCGTCCTCGACATCACCATGCTCATCGCGGCTGATCTTATAGCGCAATGCACCACATACCGGGCAAGCGTTCAAATCCTCGTGCTCACCGCGGTAGAGGATGCAATCATCAGGGCATGCATGTATCTTCTGCACCTCTAACCCTAGAGGGCAGACAGCCTTCTTTACTTCAGACGTACTCTCGGGCAATTCGTTTGTCCTTTGGAAGCATGTCCTTTATCATTACCAAAGCAACTTTCCAAATCCCTTGTCGATACACCATTCTCTGCCTTCCATTGCAGCAATTCCAGTGTGGTGCCCAGCTTTTTCTTGTCACCCACGCAATTCGGATACAACAATTTTTGTGATCATCTAACATGCGCTGCAACTTCTTCTTCTCCAAATCACTTGCAGTTTCTCTTTGCATCGGCAATGGCCCGACCTAGATCATCAACGGGCTCATCTGATGCCTCTTCTTCAGCTTCTTCCCGCATTGCTGGCCCAGCTTCTTCCTGCATTACCGGCTCAGCTTCTTCCCCCATTGTTGTATCATCGTATTCAGGGAACCCATGGCCAGGATAGTTGTCGTCGTCCTCGTCTTCATCATTGTCTTCCATCATAACCCCTCTTTCTCCGTGCTTGGTCCAAACATTATAGTGGGGCATGAAACCGACTCAAACAGTGGGACGTGAATGGTTCTTGACGTAGAGTAATTGCGACCATTCTTACAGCCAGCACATGGACAAGGCATAAAACCATCCGCCCGCTTGTTTGCCTCAGCCGCAAGCAGAAAAGTATGCACGCCTCAACGAACTGGGGAGAGCATCGTTCGTCGTACATCCATTGCCGCTCATCTTCATTACACAACACCGAATAGACCAAATTAATACAAGTTCATACATAAAGTTCATACAACACTTAAATGCAACAAACAAATAACTCTCTAGCTAAAGCATTTAAATGCAACAACAAATGCGATCAAGATCGCAACTAAGGTAACAATTGATCCAACAGCATAATGATACCAAGCCTCACTATCGATGGCATATTTTCTAATCTTTCTAATCTTCAAGCGCATTTTCTCCATCTTGATCTTGTGATCATCGGCGACATCGGCAACATGCAACTCCAATTCCATCTTCTCCCCTCAATTCTTTTCAATTTTTCTTTCAAGTACTCGCTTTCTCTTTCAACTAAATTTAACCTCTCGACAATAGGGTCGGTTGGAATTTCCGGTTCACATACCTCCTAGATAAAAATATCTATGTCAACTTGATGGGCATAATTTGTCATAAACACGAAATGCAACAAATAGTTTTAAAAGAGAATATACCACATCCGAATCATAACAAGGACGAGGGCCGACGGGACGGATATCAAAACCATGGCACTATGTATAACAAACAACGTCGGGTAAGATAATTATTATAAGAGTAACTATATATCCAAATCACACAAACATCAATTTTTATATAAAATTTCATGAACAAGAGGCTCACCACAAGGTGGTGCCGCGACGGACGGTGCGAGGCGATCGGCAGTGGTTACGACAGAGATTTAGAAGGCACTAAGTAAACCACACCTACATATGCAAACTAAGTGTTATTTTGACCTCAAATTGCATATAAATCAAATACTACCACATATAATTCCTCCCAAATTACTAAAACCCACAATTAATCACTATATAAACCAATGCAAGAGCTAATCTAGCAATGAGAGATGAAAGGACAAAGTTGCTAACCTTGGTGATCATTTGAATGGATGAGGGCCTGCAAATCTTGACAAATTTGGGGCAAATTTTGTGATGAACTCGAGAGGAAGAAGGGAAGAACAGAGGAGAGGGGGAGGGAAAGGGGAAGAACAGAGTGCGGGTGGACGAAGGATTTATATAGGGCGACATTTAGTACCGGTTCGTGCCACGAACCGGTACTAAAGGTGCCGGAAGGGCCCCATTCTGACAACATCCTGCCACCACTCTCATTAGTACCGGTTCGTGGCACGAACCGGTGCTAAAGGTTTGCCACGAACCGGTACTAAAGAGCTCCTCCCGGCTAGCCGTTGGAATCGGCACTAATGGCCACATTAGTGCTGGTTCTGTTACAAACCGGGACTAATGTGTCTCACATTTGACCCTTTTTCTACTAGTGGAGGAATGGCCAGGTATAGGCGGAGCGTAGTGTGGACCATACCGGGCCATGACCCGTCCTTTTTTTCTGGATTTGCCCTTAGTATTTGCTTGCCCAATAACAACAGATGGCCCACTAAGCAGCTTCTGGCCCGTTCTCCACTTGTCTCCATGCTTCGCCACAGCCTCCCAGCCTCCTAGGCAAAAAAGTTTTAAAAACATCATCAACAAATAATTCATATGTAAACTATACACAAAAAGACGAATATGTGGTATACAATTCTTTATATCATTTACTGAAACTTCTGCAGGTACATAGAAATATGCATCTGTAATTACAAAAAATAGACTGTTTGGAAAATCTAAATAGTGTTTATTATTATTATTATTATTATTATTATTATTATTATTATTATTATTATTATTATTATTGAATTCCGGGCACCCTAATTGAAGTTGAAAATTATAACATATTTAAAATGCCAAACTCCAGCACGAGAAGTTGAAGCATCACTTTTTATGTGCTCAGTGGTGTGGAAATTAGCATCACAATTTATAAACTGCTCCCGTATCAAAAAATATGTATCGTTATTTGAACAGTGACCAGCATTCAAGATGAACCTTTGACTTGCAATTCATATTTCAATATATGTTCAATTAAGAAAAACTATGAGATCATATAAATGCTTTTCAGGACGAACCCATGCATATGATTTTTGGATTTTCAATATTTTCAAAGTAGTATTGCCACCTATCCACAAGAACAGATACAACCAATTGACACACAGAGATCAACACGAGGGAATTGAAAACGGTTGTTCATTGATACTCCATTTGCTTCTCGTTCCAAAAGTTTGATAGAGTGCGGCGAGATAATTAACACGCCCCCCTCCCTCAATATCCCGTAGCACGGCATCTACAATGGTAAGGCATAATCATTTCAAATTAGGTTCACTCAGTTTATGTGTATTCATATTTATACCTTAATATCCCGCGGCTTTCAAATTAGGTTCACTCAGTTTATGTGTATTCATATTTATACCTTAATATCCCGCGGCGGGTGGGATCAGCAATTTAAAAATCTTCTTATATTTATGCCTTAATTATAGAATTTTGACCAAGATAGAATTAAGACACCCATGATAAAAAAGATACCACATAATCGGTTCGAAAAGAAGAGACGGCATGAAAAATACGAGATTGGCATACTGAGTTTACTACTCGAGACGCTTATTCAACCTTTTAGATTCGGGAACTTTGTTGTATATGTTGGGTCTAGGTTCATTGAGCATATGTGAATCAGTGAATGCACTATGGAGTGTAATTACGTGATACAAGAACAGTTTCACGTGGGAGGCTATGAATGTTTGTTGTGAGTGGAAAGAGACGGACGCATGCATGCATGGACGCGGTCAGTGAAAAAAAAATGGACGCGGTCAGTGCCCAGCAAAGCTCACCCCTACGCCTACACGAAGCAGCTTGAAACGGTCGGTGAGTCAAGGGTCTGTTGCCACCATTGCATGCGTCTCTAGACTCTTTTTTTGTTTTGCTGGTGGTATGCATCTCTGGACTTTGACTGGACTTGCCGACAGTGCCCGTCACCTGTTGGATCATTTTCTTTCTTTTAAGGAGAGTTGGCGTGCGTAACGCCGGCGGTGCCGGCTTCGACCAACGCTCACGTCGTCGCCGTACGAAGCTAGCATGTAATTAAGAGAAGAAAGATGAGTATGGTGACTCTAGAAAGAAACAATGCTAAGCGCAAGAACCTGGGCAAAAGACTTAAATGGAAGAATCCCATCAACGCACGAAGAACTTTAGCTGCAAAACCATTATATGAATGATGCTTAACACCAACAAGTTAAGTACCTATGCATTGGGGGTTTTGATTGCTGAAGTTTTTAATATGCTTAGCACCTCATGTAAGCACCAATGCATTGGAAGTAGCCTCAGATATACTCCCTCCATTCCAAAATATAGTGCGCCCACGCTTCTCGAGGTCCAACTTTGATCATAATTTAACTAATGAGACTGACTGCGGCGGGAGAAAAAAATTATATAATTTAAAACTTCTTTTGAATACGAATTCATTGATATAACTTTTGATCCCATCTAAGTCGGTCTCATTAGTTAAATTTATAGTCAAAATTGAAGCATGAAAATAAAGAAAGTACTATACTTTGAAACAAAGGGAATACACGTTAGTCTTGTCTCGCTAATTAAAACGATCGACCGTGTCGTGTCTGTCGGCATCACTTGGTCGGCATCCGACCATCCAGCGACATACCGCGTACGCGTGTCAAGCCGGGGAGGCTCGGGTCGCGGCCTGTCGAAATCATAAACATCATCATTGCAAGTTTACAACGCAACGCACTCCTCCTTCTCATAATATAAGATTTTTTTTTACACTAGTAACGTTTTCTACATTAGGGACGAAGGGAGTAATAGAGTGGCGCAGACCGAACTGAACTGAACCGATTTCATGTCAGTCAAGCCGGCAGGAAAAACTTGGCAGCAGTAACCAGCACGTAGTACCTGTTAGGATTTAAATTAATTCTGTTATTAGGGATAATCCTCCTTTGTGTAAACGGACGTCGGTTGCCACAGGCACCCGTTCGACATTCCCACGATCCCCACGATCAGACGCATCCGTTCGTGGCGACGGTTCCCTATGTATATAATCCTCATGGATCATTAATGGAAGTTACTTCGATCAAATCATTCTTTCACACGTTATCAGCACTTGTCTCTGCCCAGAGCACGCATAGGCAAATCATGCCGGCGACAGTCGCCGGAAGAGAGAGCCAGAAGGGAAGAAAGGAAAAGAGAACTTCGAGAAACAATCCAATGGAGGAGGAAATTTGTTTAGTGGACAGTGGTGCCTCTAACACAATTCTACGAGAAGTTAAATACTTCCGAAGTCTCATAAAGAGTAAGGGAAGTGTTATGACAATTGGTGGTCATGACACGGTAATTGTTGGTTCTGGTCAAGCCACATTTACACTCCCGAATGGTGCAAAACTTGAAATCCAGGAGGCTTTATTGTATCCGGATTCAACTCGTACCCTGTTGAGTTTTAAGGATTCACATGAATGGCTACCACATTGAAACTTATGAAGACAATGCAGTTGAAAGCCTGCTCATAACTCAGCAGAAGGGGTCCGACAAGGAAACCCTTAAGAGACTGCCTGCTCTATCTTCTGGACTGTATTACACATACATCAAGCCAGAGCAACATTTGGCATACAAAATAATTTTTCAGAATCTTGACAAGTTCAAGATATGGCATGATCGCCTGGGTCATCCTGGTGTGGGGATGATGAGAAAAATTATTGATGGTTCAACTGGACACAACATAACGGTTGCTAATTTCCCCAAATCCTCGGATTTTGTATGCACTGCATGTGCAACTGGGAAATTAATCACAAGACCTTCATATCTGAAGATCAAGAATGAACCACTTAATTTTCTTGAACGCATTCAAGGAGATATATGTGGTCCAATTCAACCGTTATCGGGACCATATATATTTTTTATGGTGCTTATTGATGCATCAACAAGATGGTCCAATATGTGTTTATTATCAACAAGGAACCATGCTTTTGCAAAGCTGAGCACTCAAATCATTAAACTGAGGGAAAATCATCCTGAACACAGGATAAAATCCATCAGAATGGATAATCCTGCTGAATTTAGTTCACGAGCATTCAACGATTACTGCCTAGCTTTGGGCATAACTGTGGAGCATTCTGTACCATATGTACACACACAAAATGGTCTTGCGGAATCACTTATCAAGAGGATCAAGTGATAGCAAGACCACTTCTACAGAACTGTAATCTTCCAACATCTTGTTGGGGACATGCGGTATTGCATGCGGCGGAGTTGATACAAATTCGACCAACTGCATATCATACGGCCTCCCCGTTGCAGTTAGTACGTGGAAATCAACCAAGTATTTCCCATCTTCGAAGATTCGGTTGCGCTGTGTACGTACCGATATCACCACCTCAGCGTACATCGATGGGTCCACATAGAAAAATGGGGATCTATGTGGGGTACAATTCTCCGTCGAGTATAAAGTACCTGGAACCTCTAACAGGGGATCTGCTTACAGCCCGGTACGCTGATTGTATCTTCGATGAGGACAATTTTTCGGCATTAGGGGGAGAAAAGAACCACAAAGAATGCCGGGAAATAGATTGGAATGTCAAAGGCATTCAGTCCTTAGATCCACGTACGAATGAATCTGAGCTGGAAGTTCAGAAGATTATTAATTTGCAAAATATTACAAATAATCTGCCAGATGCCTTTACTGATTATAAAGGTGTCACTAAATCCCATGTTCCTGTTATGAATGTTCCAGAGAGTTGAGATATCTCATAAGACCACTCAACCGCTCAAGAGGGGGAGCAAACTGGACAAAAAGGACAATGCTTCTCAGAAGCGTCCGCGGGAAATGAGGATCCCTCAAATAGTAAATGCAGGTCAACCGCGAGTTGATATTCAACCTAGTGTTGACAGACACCTGAAGGATGTTATGCATCCAGAACCCATCACAACTGTGCACACAAATATTGGTGCTGGGACATCGGTACAACTTGACTCGATTGTTGTGGGAAATCACGATGAGTCAGAAGGTATTGATGAGATTTCGATCAACTATGTTGAATCAGGAGAATCATTCAACAGAAAGACTACAATTGTCGACATATTTTTCGCCTCAAAGATTGCAGATGACCTGGCATTGGATCGTGAACCTAAGTCCATGGCAGAGTGTATGAAACGCTCAGACTGGTCCAACTGGAAGGTTGCAATAGAGGACGAATTGCGCTCGCTTGCCAAGAGAGGGGTATTTACTGCAGTAATACCTACTCCTCCTAATGTTTTCCCCGTGGGGGCAAAATGGGTTTTTGTTCGTAAAAGGAACGAAAACAATGAGGTGGTGAGATATAAAGCGAGGCTTGTAGCACAAGGATTTACACAGAGACCTGGCATCGATTATGATGAAACATATTCTCCTGTGATGAGTGGAATCACGTACCGATACTTGATATCACTGGCAGTGCAAATGAATTTGTATATCCAATTAATAGATGTGGTGACTGCATACTTATATGGGTCACTTAAGACGAATATTTATATGAAAGTTCCCGAGGGACTGAAGATTCCGGATCCAAAAGCTAATCACAACATGTATTGTGTAAAGCTACTAAAGTCGTTATACGGCTTGAGACAGTCGGGCAGAATGTGGTATAACCGACTGTCGTGGTTTTGTCACGGCAGATGTCCTAGTGAAAGAACATGCGGTGCCCCCATGTTTGGTTTTGGTAATTGATGACAATCTCTATGGACTAATGGTTGCCTTGAGTTTATTTGAAGGTTTTGTCCATATGCTTTTCTTGGAGTACACGTGTTGGTTTCAAGGAGAGTTTGTGTCGACCAAGGTGCTATTCAAGGAATTATCCAAAGATTGGTCATTTGAGAGTTGAGCTTATTGTAAGCATGTCTTGAAGAAGAAGATTGTTTGATCATTCATGTTTACCTTCAAGACATCATCCAAATGAAGAGAGTTGGAAAGAATCAAGGTTGATCAAGACTAAGTCAAGAGTGAATCAAGTTGATCAACACACAAAGCGTACAAAGTTGTACAGAGGGATCAAGTGATCCCATGGTATGGTAAGCATTGTCCATTACGCTTTGTGTACTAACCCATGGTCTTCGTGAGAGTTCTTTGTGGGGTTAGGTTGCGGTGTGCAAATTCAAGTGAAGCATCACGAAGAGATCAAATGCTTGAAGCTTTCCATCCATTGTGGTGACAATGGACTTGTGAAGATGTGCGGAAGAGTGGCTCACCCATAGTGGAGTATGGGGGAGCAATCAACTAGTCTTCATCGAGCCAACGCAATCAAGAAAGGTGGTCCAACTTGAGGGAGTCAAGATCGTCATCGTCTAGCTCAAGTGGACCATGTGCAAGGCAAAGGTTTGCCCTTGATAGGTTTTTCTATTTTACCGGTCTCATGATGGTAGTTGGGAGACCGGGTTATAGGATCGATTGTCGTACTATCAAGGGGGGCTCTCGATGAGTAGCTTGATCGTATCATTCGTAGAGAGCTCAAACCATTGCATCCTTGCATCATCTTTTTGGTTCTTATTTGGTTCTTATCCTTGTGAGATTTGGAGCTTATGGTCATTTTTATGACAAGCTCGAGCTCATCGAAAACGGAGTTCACTTGCATCTTCTATGATGTTTTCGATGTTGGAGGATATGTCGTTTCTTCTCTGTTGGAGGTTTCACTCCTTTGTTTGTTAGGCATGCCTCCCCTGCCTCTTCTTCTCTGTTGGAGTCGCTATTTCGATGCTACTCGTTGTCTTGTTTCCAACAAGCTTGAGTTTGCTCAATTCGGAGCTCATTTGTAGAAGTTATGGCAGTTCTGGTTTTATTGTTTCCCTCTGTTGTCTTCTCTGCAAAATGAAGGACTCCTAGTGTTGCTAATCTGGGGCATGCGGTAGTACTGCTTTCCGGAGCGGTAGTACCGCAGGCCCTTCTTGATAGTACCGCAGTCCACCGCGGTAGTACTGCAGGTGCTCACGGTAGTGCCGCTCTGTGGGAGCGGTAGTACCGTGGCCTCAGGCCAGGCGCAGCCTCTCGAGCGGTAGTAGGGGCGGATGTAATTTTTTACATCCGTGCCCTACGTGGTAGTACTGTGCCGCGGGCACGGTAGTACCGTGGGCTCTGGCCAGGCTTAGCAGCATGAGCGGAAGTAGGGGTGGATGTAATTTTTACATCCGCGCCCTACGCGGTAGTACCGCTCTTCGTGTGCGGTAGTACCGTGCCGGATTTTGCGTATGTCCTCCCTCGGCGGAAGTAGGTACGGAAGTAATTTTTTACTTCCGTGCTTTCTCTGCGGCTAGTGTTGCCTGCCTTACGGTAGTACCGTAGGGGCGCGCGGTAGTACCGCTCCGGCGGTTCTACCATTCGTTGCCCTGTGCAACAGGCCTTCATCTGGCCAGTGCTGCACTTGCGGTAGTACCGCAACCTGCAGCGGTAGTACCGCAGCCGATCATGATAGTACCGCAGCTCCGTCTTGATGTAGTACCGCGTCGTCTTGGGCTGAGTGAAGGGATAACGGTTGGTTTTTCTTCCCACCTATAAGGGGGTCTTCTTCCCCCTTGAGATCCTATCTTTAGAGCTCGTGTTCTTCCCCCATTGTTGACCTTCTTCGAGCTTGCTAACTCTCAATCCCTCCATGGATTCTTGCTAGTTTTTGAGGGAAAAGAGAGAGGAGATCTAGATCCACATTTCCACCAATCACTTTCTCCTCTATGTGAGGGGAACCCCTTGGATCTAGATCTTGGAGTTCTTGGTGTTCTCCTTCTTGTTCTTCCTCTCATTTTCTTCCCTAGCATTAGTTGCTTTGGTGGGATTTGAGAGAGAAGGACTTGGGCACTCCGTGTGCCCTTGCCATTGCATTTGGTGCATCGGTTTGAGTTCTCCACGGTGATACGTGGAAGTTACAAGTTGAGAAGCTTATTACTCTTGGGTGCTTGGTGCCCTTGAGCTTGTTCCTCTTGGGTGCTTGGGCGTCCTAGATGGTTGGTGGTGTTCGGAGCTCAATCATTGTGGTGTAAAGCTCCGGGCAAGCGTCGGGGCCTCCAATTAGGTTGTGGAGATCGCCCCGAGCAATTTGACGGTACGGTGACCGCCCCAAGGGTTGCCAAAGTGTCTGGGTTCGGTGACCGCCCCAAGGGTTGCCATTTGTAATGGGTTCGGTGACCGCCCTCAAGGGTCCCTTAATGGAATCACGGCATCTTGCATTGTGCGAGGGCGTGAGGAGATTACGGTGGCCCTAGTGGCTTCTTGGGGAGCATTGTGCCTCCACACCGCTCCAAACGGAGATTAGCATCCGCAAGGGTGTGAACTTTGGGATACATCGTCGTCTCCAGCGTGCCTCGGTTATCTCTTACCCGAGCTCTTTTATTATGCACTTTACTTTGTGATAGCCATATTTTTCTTTGTCATATATCTTGCTATCACATAGTTGATTATCTTGCTTAGCATAAGTTGTTGGTGCACATAGGTGAGCCTAGTTGCTTTAGGTTTTGTTCTTGTCAAATTAACCGCTAGGTTTATTCCGCATTTGTTCAAGCCTAAACCGTAATTATTTTAAAGCGCCTATTCACCCCCCCCCCCCTCTAGGCGACATCCTCGATCTTACACCTAGTGAGAGGACTTAGTCGCGAGGCCAACACATCTATGTGGTAGCTTGAGAGGGGTTGAGCGGAATCGAGAGACGCAACACAAGACAGGGATTTAGACAGCTTCGGCCCCCGGGAAACATCATCCGATAATAATCCTACATGCTGTTTGTGACTAGGTCTCATTATCATCATGAGGGAGTCGCCGGTAAACCGGCTCTCCTCTGTGTGTCTAGCCCTAAGATTGTTTCTTCTTCCTTGTCGCTTGTCCCTCTTTGGGGAGCCCTGCCCCTCCTTATATATGTTGAAGGGGCGGGTTACATGTGGAGTCCTATTAGGATTAGGACTAGTCTATCTGTAATACAAACCGGATACAAATCCAGGTCTTAACTCCTTATAAGACAAATATTCCTCACGCCTTTCCTCTTAAACCGGCCCACCATAATACGAGCCGGCCTTCTGGGCCTTGGGCCTTGTCACCATCTGTCCTGCCCGCCGGGTTATCAGTGAATCATAATGTTCAGTCAGGTTGCTTGTAAACCGTCTGGTCTGTGCGGGTCGCCGGTGAATCGCCAAGTGTCAGCAGGGTCTCAAATAAACCTCCAAGTCCGGCCGGGTTATACTTCCGGCCGGTTTACGCCGCGGGGTATATCCCCGACACCGACTAAGCGAGTTCCTTCTGAAGAAGGGTTACTCAAACAACAATGATTGCCCATGTGTGTTTATCAAGAAATCCACTGATGGATTTTGTATAATTTCCGTGTATGTTGATGACTTGAACATCACTGGGACTACACATGAAATACATGAGGCATGTAATCATTTGAAGATGGAATTCGAGATGAAAGATTTGGGTAAAACCAAATTTTGTCTTGGTTTGCAACTTGAACATTTTTCTTCAGGAATACTTGTTCATCAGTCTGCTTATATCCAAAAGATATTGGAAAAGGTCAATATGGATCAAGCATACTCGTCAAAAACACCTATGGTCGTCAGATCTCTTGAAGGAGATAAAGACCCATTTAGGACTAAGGGTGATGATGAAGAGGTATTAGGACCTAAGTTTCCTTACCTCAGTGCTATTGGAGCACTAATGTATCTAGCAAACTGCACCAGGCCTGACATAGCATTTGCAGTTAATTTACTGGCTAGATACAGCGCATCACCAACGAAACGGCATTGGGTTGGTGTGAAGAATATTTTCAGATATCTTCAGGGCACCAAAGATCTTGGTTTATTCTATCAGAAAAATCAAGAGAGAACCATGGTGGGGTATAGCGATGCTGGATACTTGTCAGATCCCCATGATGCCAGATCGCAGACTGGTTTTGTCTTCTTACATGGAGGTACGACTTTCTCTTGGAAGTCAACAAAGCAAACCTTAGTGGCAATGTCCACCAATCGTTCTGAGATAATTGTTTTGTTCGAAACAACACGAGAATGTGTATGGCTCCGCAGAATGATGAACTTTGTCCAAAGTTCAAGTGGGATTGGTTCGTTAAAATCACCCACCATTATCTATGAAGATAATGCTGCTTGTATTGCACAAATGCAAACGGGTTATATTAAGAGCAATATTACGAAGCATATTTCTCCTAAATTATTTTATCCCCATGATCAGCAAGAAAAGGGGGAGATAAATATTTTGCAAACGAAGTCATGCGACAATCTCGCTGATCTGTTTACTAAGTCCTTACCAAGTTCTCTGTCTCATAAATATGTAACTGGAATTGGTATGTGACGACTTCGAGACTTGCAAAATTCAGGGGGAGAAATCTCCTAAGATATAACCTGTTAAGATCATAAGATCATTAATATTGCACTCTTTTTCTTTATGAGTTTTTTCAAATGGTTTCTCATGTAAGGTTTTTAATGAGGCAATATCAATGCAAGCATGGACGATATATGTCGTTTTCTCCTTATTTTCCCACTAGGTTTTAGAAGGAGTTTTTCATGGCATATTGTATGTCTTCTTCTCAATTTTTCCCACAGGGTTTTGGAAAAGAATATTTCAAAGATGATCGGTCTTAAGGACAAGCGAGGATTAGGGGGAGTGTTAGGATTTAAATTAATTCTGTTATTAGGGATAATCCTCCCTTGTGTAAACGGACGTCGGTTGCCATAGGCACCCGTTCGACATTCCCACGACCCCCACGATTGGACGCATCCGTTCGTGACGACGGTTCCCTATGTATATAATCCTATGGATCATTAATGAAAGTTACTTCGATCAAATTATTCTTTCACAGTACCTTTTCTTTTTGCGGGGACAGTACGTAGTACCTTGAAGGCTAGGGTGTGTGAGTGAGTCAACGGTCGCCATGCACCGTCGTATACTCACACGCAGAACTCGATGGGAGGATGATCCAAGAAACGCACATGCATGGACATGGGAGCACATGCATGACTAATGAAATTTTAATAGTGCACCCTGCAACGTGTCGATAAAGAACGGATACATCCACTGACACAAAAAGAAAAAACAGCACAAGATAGAATCGAAAACGATTGACACGAGAAAGAAAGGATCGCACATTTTCTTTTCTTTTTATTGATTGTGAAATGTGTGACATTGATTTATAGAGCTTGCTAGCACGATGAAGTAAAATCCAATGGGAATAAATAGCAGTCAAAGTTATATTCTTCGATAAATAAGTTGATGCCCAAGACAACAGTTTTGTAATTAAAGACATGATAAAGCAGCACTTCAGGTGCAAGTTTACAAAGGCCAGCTCATGTAGATGCTAGGATCGAGGAAAGTGGTGGAGAAAACACATGATTGACTTCGACGAGCTCCGATATGAAAATCTAGGTCCGGCCGGAGCTGGTTATGCCACACGATGATGATGTATTTGCACTGTGTTGAAGGCATTGCTCGGATATGCTCACAAAGATTTTTCAGGGTAAAATCTAGAATCTGACATTTGACGGTTGGATCCGGTAATGACGATGATTGAGTGTCGCTTCCTTCCTGAAGGCGTTCCTGTTGAAGAATCTCGGTGTCCTTGTGGTGTCATGAGATAATTTGTGCGGATACGGTCATAGTTGTAGTTCGTCGATCGTGGATTTGGTCGCTTCAGGATTTTTTTTCTTTCTTTTTCCTCGCTCAGACATAGCTTTGGTATTATATGACTTTGCTATTTGCTAGCGTGTTTTTGTATGCATGCGCTGATGTTGAATATGTGCATTCTACCTATGCAAAGGTCGGGTATGTGCTCATTGTGTTTGTATTCACTTGATGCTTTATTTTGAGTCAATAAAACTCACCTTTTATCGAAAAATTACAAGTTGCAACAGCAAAACACAAGATGCTAACGAATCATTTTTCTCTCGTGTGAGGCGAAGACCCACGCGACTCTCGACTAGGGTCTCTTATGGTCTTAGGACCATGGAGGCGCGGTGGATCTCGGACCTTGCCCGCGAGAGGGCTGCATTTTTAGGTGTTTTCCAGTTTTGTTAGAGTTTGTGACATGCTTAAGAAGACGAGGCGGTGGCGGTTTCTGAATATGAAATAAGGTTCTCCCTACCTAACCTCCGTACCGAAGGTTCTCCCTGCCAAGTATGCCGTCGCCGTCCGAATCCATCCATGCACCGTGTATATATCTTACCTGGCATGGACGGTCATCCACCTTTATTCTTCACACATGAAGATAAAAATTTCTTTCTAAAAGAAAACTTGCCAAAGCAAAGGGCTGGAACGGTGGACGGATTTGTTCTACAAGACCAAATGAATGATGGACTGTGTAGAGAGTTCACGGATAAGGAGATAGCGGATGCGCTCTTTCAGATTGGCCCATTGAAAGCGTCGGGCCCGGACGGCTTTCCCGCCAGGTTCTTCCAAAGAAACTGGTCTTGCATGCGGGAGCAGGTGATTGCTGGGGTTAAGGATTTTTTTCGTTCGGGAATAATGCAGGAGGGGATGAACAACACCGCCATTGTTCTCATCCCAAAGGTTGACAACCCCGAGAGGCTTACGGAGTTTAGACCTATCAGCCTGTGCAACGTCATTTATAAGGTAGTATCCAAGTGCCTGGTTAACCGTCTGCGACCCATTTTGGATGAGATAATTTCACCAGAACAAAGTGCCTTTGTCCCTGGGCGGACGATCACCGATAATGCCTTGATAGCTTTTGAGTCCTTTCATTCTATTCAGCATGAAAAGGACCCTAACAAAAGTTTATGTGCTTACAAGTTGGATATGTCTAAAGCGTATGACTGGGTGGACTGGATCTTCTTGGAGCGAATGATGCAAAAGATGGGTTTCGCTCGCCGTTGGGTGGACTGGATTATGACTTGCGTCATCTCGATGAGGTACACTGTTAAATTTAATGGAACCTCTTGGATTCGTTTGCACCGTCGCGAGGGCTACGGCAAGGTGATCCACTCTCCCCCTTTTTGTTCCTACTGGTGGCTGATGGTTTGTCTGCTCTGTTGAAAGATGGAGAAGAGAAGGGGGAATATACACCTATGAAAGTGTGTCGACGAGCTCCAGACATGTCACACTTGCTTTTTGCAGACGATACCCTATTATTTTTTAAGGCGCGGGAGAAGCAAGCAAAAAAGGTACAAGAGATTCTTAGTGTGTATGAACGGGCTACAGGACAATGCATCAATCCAGCAAAGTGCAGCATTCTGTTTGGCAATGCGTGCCCCATGGAGGACCAAGAAAGGGCCCGGTCTGTACTACATGTGAATGTACTGAATTTTGAAGACAAGTACTTGGGTTTACCAACACCTGATGGCCCTATGTCAGAGAGGTAAATTTCAGAATTTGCAATCCAGACTTCTGAAAAGAATCATTGCATGGGGAGATACACTTTCTCTTGTTGGTAAGGAAACAATGATTAAAGTTGTCGCACAGGCCATCCCGACCTATATCATGGGTGTTTTTAAGCTCCCTGTGTCAGTATGTGATGATCTGAATAGGATGGTGCGGAACTTCTGATGCGGCTCTTCGGAAGGGAAGAGGAAAACACATTGGCTGGCTTGGCCCAAAATTTTGGCACAGAAAATGAAGGACGGACTGGGCTTCAGGGACTTCCGCCTGTTCAATCAGGCCCTGTTAGCCAGGCAGGTGTGGCGCTTACTCACGAATCCTGCTAGTTTATGTGCGCAGGTGCTCAAGGCGCGTTACTACCCGGAGGGCCGTCTCGAGGACACGGTCTTCTCGGGGAACGCCTCACCTACTTGCAGGGCATCCAACACGGCCTTGAGCTCTTGAAAAAGGGCATCGTGTGGCGCGTCGATGGGGGCCATAACATTCGCATTTGGCGTGACCGTTGGCTGCCTACTGAGCCGTCGCGTCAACCCATTACTCAGCAAGGAACCTGCCGACTAAGGAGAGTGGCGGAGCTCCTCGACGAGTCAGGCAACTGGCGAATGGACCTCCTCCGTCGCCACTTCCTTCTTGCGGACGTCAACGATTAGTAGCATCCGGACATCGCTGCGCGTCACCGACGACATCCTCGCATAGGCGCCTGAGAAGAACGGTATCTTCACCGTTCGGTCCGCCTATCGCCTAGCCATGAACGAGCGCGAGCGTCTATTGGCCAACTTCTACGAGCAGGGCACCGGATGGTTGTCGCGCCATCTGAAAGACCATATGAGGGTGCCCTGCTCCCCCAAAGGTACGCGTGTTCGCATGAAAAATTATAACCAACTCGTTGGCCACCTCGAGCTTACTGACATGTGCCCCCTATGTGGCCTGGAACGAAAGGACGGTTTTCACGCAATGTGCAGGTGCCCACTTCCCAGAGACATGTGGCGAGCCATGGAGAAAGACTGGGCGATCCCCAAGATGGAGACCATAGAGAATGATGGGCCGGAATGGCTCTTCACGCTTCTGAACCCTCTGTCGGACACGGCGCGCTCTTGGCTGCCTTGAAAGAGTCAGCGAATGAGTCCACGGTCGCCATGTACCGTGGCATACTCGCTCGCACGTCCAGACTTGGCCCTGTGTTTATTCGTTCAAGGTGGGTCCGTCTATGCCTATCTACGAGCGATGTTGGGTCTGTCTTCTGGAGGCGGTCCGTCGGCGTACGCCGTCGATCCGATCGTCGCCGTCCGAATCCATCATGCAATGCAGGTGCCGTGCAGCTGGTCTCCAGAAGATGGACGGCCATCCTCGCTTGTTTGTTCCACACACGTACGAAAAGCAAAAAAGGAAAAGAAAAAAAGTGCAAAAGCAAAGGTGCCGGCCGGAAAGAAAGGGAGACGGATCCATCCCACAGCAACGGACGGACGCCGGCCATCGCCCGCTGGTTCTCTCCCCATGCGTGCACGCACGCACAACGGAATCGCCGCACGAACGATTATGCTATTGTATATATATGCCCGTTGGCCTTTTCGCAAAGAAAAAAGAGCGCAGGGGCATAGCTGCTATTTATTCTTTTTTTTCTCTTCTCCTGAAAAAGATTAAAAAAAATGGCAACGTATCCCTCATCTAGATCATTTTTATTCGCATGCACTTGCTATAGCATGTGTAGAACATCACTTTTTATCCAGGTAGATAGATACTCATCAATAGGTGGAAAAAAGGCATAAAAATATTTAAGGTCATACTTCACGAAAAATCAGGGCTTGCTCTTGGAACAACTAGCTATGCCCGCACACCATGCCTGTTGAAACATAACTAATGGTTGGGGCGCGCCCGTGGCGCGCCGCCTGAGCGGAAGCTGGGCGGTGCCAGGTAGGGCGTGCCCCTTCCACTACTGTATTTGTACCAAGTAGTGTGCTTTGTGTATCATATAATGTTGCTGTGAAAAAACCGACGTTTATAATATAAGAAACCAGCAGAAATGCAACACATATAGATTTCTATAATATGTATCGACGCATCACGTGAGAAAGAAACTGAAATGCCATTAATAAGATACAACAATATAAATTGTGCATGCGTCGGCCCCGGCGGCAGCGAGCCAGGCAACGAGAGGAGTGCACTTGCCTCGCCGCCATGCGCTTCACCAGCCGGTGCGCGTTGCCGATGACTCGCCACATCCTTGCCGGCCTATACATACAAGACAACAACGAGAAACATCGATCAAACACCTGCGGCATCAGTGTTCTTGGGGTTATCAATCGAGCACACTATAATAGAAACACGTACATTCGGATGAGGTCCGCGAGCTACGGGGTCGCCGCAAACGGCGACGATCTCTGGACATGGCGCTGATGAAGGCGAGGGAGAAGTTGAGCTTGGTCCAGAGGTCCTCGATGGCATCCCTGGTCCTCTCAATGCCGAACGGCTCCATATCGTTGGCATCCTGGCTCCTCAGCTGCGTGCACTTCTCATACGACAGCTGAACACGCTCCCCTGCCTGCAAATGTGTTTCATTTCATATCTTTGACTTGACTGGTTCTAAACTTCTAATGGTTATCCAAATTCTTGGAGAAGGGAGTGTACTCGATCGAACGTACCCTGACTTTAGGCTCCCCTTGGAGAAGGGGGGGGGGCAAGAATTCATAAGCTTAAACTGTGATTAATGTTTGATATCCAGGCTCGACAATTAAGGGGGTTCTCAAAAATTAGAGTGGGTGGGGTACATATGCCCCCCTAGCCCTAACATTCCATGGTTGTGCCACTAGTCCCACAGCTCTTGGATTATGTGCAACTATACTCATCAACTAGATCATTGAAGGGGCGCACGCTGCGCCCGTCTATTTGATAATTGACATTTGGAGACACAAAACATATATGTTAAATTTGCACAAACTTATTTGTATATTTGTTAGCATGGAAGAGTTTACCTTGAATTGGCATATTATTATGAACTACAAAAAAATATTTAGTACTATGTTAATCAATTTCGGAACAAATTTGTAACTTCAAACTGGGAAAAGTTACAACTAACAAGCTTGTTTATGCACAGATACAAAAGCAATAAAAATATGCAATGCTAATATTGTCAATAGCTACAGAACCCTCTGCATAAACCTTGTCCTTGAGCATAGATAACAAGGGAATAAACTACCATGTCAAAAGTCCAATAGTGTCAAGAATGAATGGCAACGAATTAATAGCAAACTTTGTGAGGTGTTAAGGAAAGTCTCTCAGGGCTGCAACCAAGCAGGCTCTAATGAAAGTCAAGAAATATGCTAATTGCAACTTTCACTTTAATGACTATGATCATCGCCTATGGAAAGATGCTAATTACAAAACTCAAAAAGGCCTAAGCAATTGACCTACATAAGGTAAATGGCAATAAAAAAATGGAGAGAACAAAGATGTGGAAATAAAAGAGGAAGAAAAGGGAAAAAGGAACACATAATGTGTGTCAGAAGGTCAGCTCCACGGGGGCACAGTCTAGGCAGATCCCTTGTTAACCTATGGCCACATGGTCTAAATGCAGCAAATATACATCCTTTTATACCAAGTTCCTATACAGAATATTGCATTTTTCAGATAAAAAGTCTCATCAATAGTCTAGGTCAACAAAGCCTATAAAGAAATATCATGCATCAATGGCCAGACCGTCTCAATGCACCAAATATACGTCCATTTCTATCAAGGTCCAATGAAGAATACTGCATTTTCAGAACAACTGGCTATTCTACAGTCTAGGTCAACAAAGCCAATAGCTG
The DNA here is from genome assembly GCA_021605145.1 of Aegilops bicornis. Lineage (NCBI taxonomy): Eukaryota > Viridiplantae > Streptophyta > Magnoliopsida > Poales > Poaceae > Aegilops > Aegilops bicornis. The sequence continues at coordinate 685,541,408 of CM038674.1, forward strand.
CAACTTGTAGATAATAAAATTAAAAGCAGTCACTCACGTGTGTCAAAAGAAATATTTGAGGGCGCCCCTTTGAATTGCAAATAAATTGATCCCAAGGTAGATTAGAGTTTGAGAGATATCTAATCATTCCATTTTGATACTTAAAATCGAAGGTACAAAAAATAGGCTCCCAAATAAATACTTATGAAGATTGTAAGCATATGTGGTAATCTTGATCAAGAAGTTCTATGAGACAGATGGAAATGAAACTAATTAACCATTTATGTAAACAAGGAGGTTATGGCACAGCCATTCTTCAGCAGAAACAAAATATTGTCAGATAGAAGGATGCAAGTACAAACTTGAAGAAGCAACGTCATATATCTTGTCTGTGGAACAACAAAAGAAAATTAGAACAAATTTCATCAATGCAGACCATCAAAGCATCTTTACTAATGATGATGAACAAGTTTAAGCTTTGATAAGACAGAATATAAGGGCATCCGATGGCATTTAAAGTCATTGTATTTCTGATTGGGTGATCTAAAGAACACATGGGATACTAATAATCACATAAGTTTAAGCTAGATCCATAGAAGCTTGTGCTGCAGGCATCCTTCTATGTGAATCTTTGGATCGAAAGCACTTAACAAAATCCATTGCTTTGAGAACAGAAAGGGATACCAGATTCCGCATGTGCGGAAAAAGCAATGCTGCCACAAAGGAGGATATGTACAATGACATATATACTTCAGGCATGAGCTTCCGTGCTAGCATCTATGCAGAATTTCAGGAGCAACATAATAAGCACTTCCAACCAAATTATTTAGGCTCTTATCTGCATAAAGCATTAAAACGCACGAAAAAACATGGCATGTCAACAACATAGAGAACCAAAAGTCAACAAGTACTACTCATGAACCAAGTTGTACAAGTACACTAATAAATCCACGACAAATGTAATTAACTAAGGATATATCAATCTTACTGAAGTTACCTAATGGATGCGCACTGGAGTCGATATGCCGGCACATGGGCAAATCAGAGACACAGCGCCAACCCCATTTACTCGCTCATCAGCTACAAAGCTTTATTCTTATCACATCAATGGCAACTGTCAAAGTCTCTCAAATCCGATCAACAATTGAAGGTAAAGTCAAGATGCTAAAAAGTAGTATCTGGGTCTGGATCATGATTGACTATATGCTTAGAAGATTACATGTTCCTTATGCAAAAGGTTCACTAAATTCTCGTGCTCCCCGTCATCTATCCACCTTTGGCTTCATTGAGGTCGCGTTCTTCTCACCACCATCCATCTTGCACCTCTTGGCATCAATTTTTTCTGCTTCCTTAGATGAAAGTCAAAATGGATGACCCCTGATGAGTCTCAATGTTACACAATAGTGACTGTCACAATTAGTTAACAAAATGAAGCTCACCTGATCCATGTCGCTCGTGGAAGGGTCGTTGACTTTGCCTTTCATCTGCAGAAAGGCAAGCAAGTAAAGTGTGATCTTTAGACAGGTAATGTGGTTCATTTACATACATGAATTAACAAATGCTAGAGAATTAGCATGTTGTTCATTAATGATAGAGGTACAATACATCTAAGGTAGCAGCAACGAAGATGACCTCTTCTAAATAAAGAAAGTAGGAGTGATGATTTCACCTTGAATGACATTGTTCTCTCTATAAAAATGCATGAACCTTCCCAGTATCCTTTTCATCTTGAAAGGTTAGAGCATCAACAAGCCATCCTGCAGATAGGACACACTAATAAAATTTCAAGCTTCTCAGCCATTTGGGTCTACGTAATTCAAAAGTGAAGACCTTGCTAGACCTGACTTACATGAGGTGCCTAGGGGATTGTGAAATTGAAAAGGCTTATGCTTGTCGAGAAAAAATTTGATCCAAATTGGATAGCGTTTCACGGTTTAAATGTTCCAGTGGTGTGCTATATCACCAATTATTTTGGAAATCTGACAAATCTGCAGATGATACGAGCGTTGGAAGCACATAACGAATCTATTATGAAATTTCCTACCTGGTGCACAACATATTACAAAATCTTTTTGATGCATTGACTAACTCTAATAAACAAAATCTAACAATCGAAGTATTGTATTAAGCGTGACAATATTGCTAACTAACATGATCAAATATCCAACACTATCATTGATCAACTTCAGGCCCACGATCGACTTCTAGGATGAAAAAGCATACTCATGCCTTCTATTTGAAATAGCATGAGATTCTAAACTAATCCATAAAATCCAATCTAACCTTAAGCCAAATAAGTGATGTGATGATAGAGTAGAGTCGAGGTGATGCGATCCAACCATCAAGGGGGGGCTTCGAGGGGTACCACCATCTTGTGTGTGTGGCATGAAGACCCGAAGGTGGTCGGCGTCGTGGCGGCACAGGAATCAGGGCCGCCAAGGGAGGAAGACGTGGATCTCTCCGGCTTAAACGCCGCCGACCACGGTCGGTAGAGAGAAGGAGAGATCTGGGAGGAGGTCTCGTCAAGGAGGAGAGCGCCCAGGTCGCGTGCGCCTCGCGCCCGTCGTCTTTGCGAGAGCGCAAGTGAGGGAGCAGCGACGGGAATAACCAGATGAGACGGCGGAATTCCGGCGGCGCACAATCGCACACATCAGGGGAGGGAGACTGGGAGAGAAACGAGAGATCGGGGTGGGGAGGGGGCAAAAACGGATCTGAATTTGACTGAAATGCACGATCTTCACAGGTATCACTTTTCCAATTTTGCCGCTGGAGTAGCTGCCCAGTTCGGTCGCGGGAAGTGTCGCGCCAGAATTTGATCTGACGGCCGACAACGTCTAAAACTGAACATCCGACGGTTGCAAATGCTAATGGCTTGAGACCGCAGGAAAACTGCTCAGTTATAATATATCTAAATAGGTGGAAAAAAGGCATAAAAATATTTAAGGTCATACTTCAAGAAAAATCAGGGCTTGCTCTTGGAACAACTAGCTATGCCCGCACACCATGCATGTTGAAACATAACTAGTGGTTGGGGCGCGCCCGTGGCGCGCCGCCTGAGCGGAAGCTGGGCGGTGCCAGGTAGGGCGCGCCCCTTCCACTACCGTATTTGTACCAAGTAGTATGCTTTGTGTATCATATAATGTTGCTGTAAAAAAACCGATGTTTATAATACAAGAAACCAGCAGAAATGCAACACATCTAGATTTCTATAATATGTATCGACGCATCACGTGAGAAAGAAACTGAAATGCCATGCCAGGTTAATAGCATCGACGGGTGCATCCTCCTGTTTGGCATAATAAGATACAATAATATAAATTGTGCATGCGTCGGCCCCGGCGGCAGCGAGCCAGGCAACGAGAGGAGTGCACTTGCCTCGTCGCCATGCGCTTCACCAGCCGGTGCGCGTTGCCGATGACTCGCCACATCCTTGCCGGCCTATACATACAAGACAACAACGAGAAACATCGATCAAACACCTGCGGCATCAGTGTTCTTGGGGTTATCAATCGAGCACACTATAATAGAAACACGTACAGTCGGATGAGGTCCATGAAGCTACGGGTCGCCGCAAACGGCGACGATCTCTGGACATGGCGCTGATGAAGGCGAGGGAGAAGTTGAGCTTGGTCCAGAGGTCCTCGATGGCATCCCTGGTCCTCTCAATGTCGAACGGCTCCATATCGTTGGCATCCTGGCTCCTCAGCTGCGTGCACTTCTCATACGACAGCTGAACACGCTCCCCTACCTGCAAATGCGTTTCATTTTATATCTTTGACTTGACTGGTTCTAAACTTCTAATGGTTATCCAAATTCTTGGAGAAGGGAGTGCACTCGATCGAACGTACCCTGACTTTAGGCTCCCCTTGGAGAAGGGGGGGGCAAGAATTCATAAGCTTAAACTGTGATTAATGTTTGATATCCAGGCTCGACAATTAAGGGGGTTCTCAAAAATTAGAGTGGGTGGGGTACATATGCCCCCCTAGCCCTAACATTCCATGGTTGTGCCACTAGTCCCAGAGCTAGGCAACGAGAGGAGTGCACTTGCCTCGTCGCCATGCGCTTCACCAGCCGGTCCGCGTCGCCTATGACTCGCCACATCCTTGCCGCCCTATACATACAAGACAGCAACGAGAAACATCGATCAAACACCTGCGGCATCAGTGTTCTTGGGGTTATCAATCAAGCACACTATAATAGAAACACGTACATTCGGATGAGGTCCGCGAGCTACGGGTCGCATAAGCAGCGGCGACCTCTGGACATGGCACTGATGAAGGCGAGGGAGAAGTTGAGCTTGGTTCGGAGTTCCTCGATGGCAGCCATGGTCCTCTCAATGCCGAACGGCTCCATATTGTTGGCATCCTGGCTCCTCAGCTGCGTGCACTTCTCATACGACAGCTGAACACGCTCCCCTACCTGCAAATGCGTTCCATTTCATATCTTTGACTTGACTGGTTCTAAACTTCTAATGGTTATCCAAATTCTTGGAGAAGAGAGTGTACTCGATCGAACGTACCCTGACTTTAGGCTCCCTTTGTGGCTCTGGAAGAGCTGGAATGGCTCCGGCTAAGCTTCACAGACGCCGACTTGCTTGTCGTCGTCGTCACCCTCAATGTCCCCTCTCAGATCAGTTGGTTGAACTGTCTATGTACAAGATAGAAATGATCAATGCTACAGTCTACCTTCTACTTATATTTCATGAATCTGTTTTGTCAAATAAGATATCAAAAGCACTAATCCCTAATTTTAGCCACCTCATTTTGTTTCAGAGCTCCTATAGGAAAGAGCCAATAGTTGGCAGCAAAAGGAAATACTGGTCAAGATAGAAAACCTGCTTCCAGTTCTTCTTTGCTGCAAGGACTTTCTTCAGCAAACATCAATCCATCAAGGGTTCCATTTACAATTCAACTTTTTTGCTTCTGAAAACAGTTGGCATTCCTACATAAATGGATAAAGCTGAGAGAACACGTACATAAAACATACATGCACGCAAGCTAAACTCAGATTCCAGTATAAGCTAAGAACAGGGGATAATTCATTTTGCAATGTTAGCCAGAGAGAAGGGGAAAAAATACTCATTAGCAAATATATATAGCAGCTTGTGTATTTAATTGGATTGTCGGCTGAACAATTTCTCTAATGTACATCTCCTAAAATACATTATGGTAACCTGGCCTAAAACTTAGAGCTTGTGTCATGTTGCTCTGTTTATTAGTGCACACTTGGCATGCTTGTCTAAATAGATTGGCATTACTTAGGACGAGAAGTATGCAGAATGTTGAGAGCTAAAACTTATCCATAATTCCGTGTCTATGGATGCAATAATTCAGTTTAGACATCCAATCGCAGTTAGGTTCAGGTTCATGTTGTTTTACATAGCCAACAACAGCAAATGGAAGGCCTTAAACTTAGGAAACTACTACCTCCGTCCCATAATATAAGAGCATTTTTTACACTAGTGTAGTGTCAAAAACGCTCTTATATTATGGGACAGAGGGAGTACTTGTTTGTATGTGCTCTGACTAAACTGAATAAGATCAGCTCATCGCTGTAATATGGTGTCCCATTTCATCCTTGTATGACCTTTCTCCTCCCAAAATCAAATCTTTCTGAACCAAAACAGAAAGAAATTCAATTCATTTACTTTTAGCAACATGTAACAAAAACAAATTGATAACATAAAGCATACTAAATCTTCCTTTGGTGGAATCTGCACTTTCATCTACCCAAAAGGGAACAGTTTTCCACAACAAAGCACATAGGCGGCAAGGACTAATACACATGAAGTGAGATCTTCATCCGTAGAAGAAGTGAAATTAACCTACTCGCATTCAGCTAAGGACCTTAGTAGAAGTATCGACTACTTAATGCCAAACAGTCCAGTTCTTGGAAAAATGAAAGGAAAAGAGAACAAATTTAGAACTGAAGCATATTTGTAACATATTGATAGGAAATAATTATTTAATATTTTTTATGACCTGATGTAAGGTCATGGGCTTGTTGGTGGATGGAAGACGGCACAAGGGAAACTGCTCGCTATATAAAATACACAATAAGCAAAATCAACCTACACATACTTATACAATGGTAGGGGTAAATCAAAATACACAGATTTAAAGGAAAGCTCACTGTGATGTTAAATAATTGGTCAAAAATCTATCTTCTGTGATGACATTATGTACTTGCACATAACTCTGTAATGATAGTGTGCAACTTCAGGCATACAAGTATGAAATGTTTCAAGGCCAAAGTAGCAATCATCTACGATGACAAATAGATCAAAGAATATTCACATTCACACCTAAATCGACAATTTAATTTTTAGGCACTCCTAAGATGCGTGTTCGATAGCATTTGCTTTAGAAACATAAATATAAAGGAGACAAAAAAAGCTAGATTACACAGAAACACAAGAGCAGGATAAATATCTAAAACATGAGCTTAGTTACAATCATGAATCAAGAACAATTTCATATATGCATTCAGTGCAGACAAAAGTTTGGCTTAACACATCAAGCGCCCTCGAACAGGGGATAAAAGACTAAGGTGTCTTACTGTCGGAGATGTCCTCAAGTTGTAGATGCTACCGGCCGGTAAATCTCCGCTTTGCGATCAGGTTGCTTCCTATGATTTAAAGCGATTGATAATGTTGTCAGACATTTGTTTGTATTCATATACTTGAAATCAATCAAAGCTTATATCTTCCACGAACTAATGCAAGTTCTGAAATGAAACCATGATTCCTTTATGTAACAAATCAGCAAAACTCATTGCTTCAGAAGAAATAAATCCATTCGCCATATAGAAGTCCACTAAAGGGAACAAACAACACATGCCTTGTTCTAGCCGCTAATAAGATATTTGCAGAACAAGAATCAATCGAAATAACACTACATGAGGCCAGCTAGATTAGCAAAGAGATTATCAAGAAACGTGTACATCAAAGCAACCAAACGAGAAACACTGTTTCAGAACATGAACTCTTATGCCGAATCAATTTAAGGAAGCTCTCTCATTAGACCTCTTGCACTCTTATGGAGTTGCATTCTCTACATTTATGCACTGGTGAGAAGCTTTGACCGCGGGCACGGGTCCTAGAGGTTGATCTCCTTTCCCTCTTCAACACCGAGCCTAAATAACGAAACATGGTAATCAGTCTATAAGGTTATATAACTTGATCTAACCAAAGATTCAGAAGTTCCAACAACTATGATTGATTGAGCGTAACACTCACCAATAGAAGAAACGTTCCCTGCTTTCGCACCGCAGCTAGCGGTCGTAGTAGCAGTGAAGGTTGTGATCGTACAGGTATCGCGGGTCGATCTATTCATCAAATATTTCAGCAGTGATGCCAGCACATTGCTTGGCCAAAACACCAAACTATAATTTCTCTGACAAAAAAGCACTCACAGCTTCAAGCCAGTGCTGCAATGCGAGCTTCCGAGCTTTCTCATTCTTTGATAGCCCCTCGCGACCTGAAATTACGCAAGCTATTATCGAAAGTTAACAAATGAATATGACATCAGGGAAATATCTTGAAGAAGAACTCATGCATTTCAGACAATAACATACTTTGGCTACTCTGGTCCTTGCGGGCGCACACCTGGATACGGCCGTCCCTTGCCTCTCGATGTCGCAGAAGGATTGCTATGTTGATTAATTAGGTTGGTTCTTCACATAAAAAGGTACTTTTGTTGACTGTTAAGTATTAATATCTAACAGGACCATGCTACTGTGTGTGTCCTTCAAATTTCCCTTCCAAAGTTTGCAACAAAATACTGATCTCATTTCCCCTCTCAGAACTAACCAATCATTACCCCTTATTTGGTGGAAAAGGTATACACGAACAGACAAAACATAGTGATCTACCACAAAAATCCAACCTATCCTGGGAACAATCAACCAATCACAGAAAAGAAAAAGAAAGAAAGGTAGCCTCACCTCATAGTCGCAGCCGACCAACTGTTGCTCGGAGAGCACCTCCATCTTGCCTGTCGCCAAGTAGTTGACCCCCCTACAACGCCCCAGACCCACAAATCAACAAGCACGATCAGCAAGAACCCTACAAAATCAACAAGTTCAGGGATGGGGGCAAGATCTTTGAAGGAAATATGCCCTAGAGGCAATAATAAAGTTATTATTTATTTCCTTATATCATGATAAATGTTTATTATTCATGCTAGAATTGTATTAACCGGAAACATAATACATGTGTGAATATATAGACAAACAGTATGTCACTAGTATGCCTCTACTTGACTAGCTTGTTAATCAAAGATGGTTATGTTTCCTAACCATAAACAAGGAGTTGTTATTTGATTAACAAGGTCACATCATTAGTTGAATGATCTGATTGACATGACCCATTCCGTTAGCTTAACACTTGATCGCTTAGTATGTTAATGATTTCTTCATTACCCATACATGTTCCTGTAACTATGTTATTATGCATCTCCAGTTTACCGGAGTAACAATTTGTGTTCTTCCAATCGTCACTACGTTACTGGGTGATTTTAAAGGTGTACTAGTGGTGTCTCGATAGGTACTTGTTGGGTTGGCGTCTTTCGAGATTATGTTTTGTCACTCCGATTGTGGGAGAGGTATCTCTAGGCCTTCTCGGTAATACACATCACTTAAGCCTTGCAAGCATTACAACTAATGAGTTAGTTGTGAGATGATGTATTACGGAACGAGTAAAGAGACTTACCGGTAACGAGATTGAACTAGGTATTGGATACCGACGATCGAATCTCGGGTAAGTAACATACCGATGACAAAGGGAACAACGTATGTCGTTATGCGGTTTGACCGATAAAGATCTTCGTAGAATATGTAGGAACCAATATGGGCATCCAGGTTCCGCTATTGGTTATTGACCGAGAATGGTTCTAGGTCATGTCTACATAGTTCTCGAACCCGTAGGGTCCGCACGCTTAACGCTTCGATGACAGTTCATTATGAGTTTATAAGTATTGATGCACGAAGTTTGTTCGAGTCCCGGATGTGATCACGGACATGACGAGGAGTCTCGAAATGGTCGAGACATGAAGATTGATATATTGGAAGCCTACATTTGGACATCGGAAAGGTTCCGAGTGAAATCGGGAATTTACCGGAGTACCGGGAGGTTACCGGAACCCCGGGAACTACATGGGCCCATAGTGGGCCTTGGAGGAAAGGAGAAGGGCAGCCCTAGGTGGTCAAGACGCCCCCCTTCCCTAGTCCTATTAGGACTAGGAAAGGTGGGCCGCCCCTCTCTCTCTTTCCTCCTCAGAATCCTAATCCAACTAGGATTGGAGGGAGTCCTACTCCCGGAGGAGTAGGACTCCTTAGTCTTGCGCTCCTCCTTGGGCGGCCACCTCCCCTTGGCTCCTTTATATCACGAGGCAGGGGCACCCCATAACACACAAGTTGATCTCTGGATCTTTCCTTAGCCGTGTCGGTGCCCCTTCCACCATATTCCACTTCGGTCATATCGTCGCGGATCTAAGGCGAAGCCCTGCGCCGGAGAAGTCATATCGTCGCGGAGCTTAGGCGAAGCCCTCCGGCGGGGGAGCATCAACATCGTCCTGCGCCGTCGTCTTGTGGAACTCATCCCGACACTTTGCTGGATCGGAGTCCGGGATCGCCATCGAGCTGAACGTGTGTGCAGAACTCGGAGGTGCCGTGCGTTCGGTACTTGGATCGGTCGGATCGTGAAGACGTCTGACTACATCAACCGCGTTGTTATAACGCTTCCGCTTTCGGTCTCACGAGGGTGCGTGGACGGACACTCTTCCCTCTTGTTGCTATGCCATCACCATGGTCTTGCGTGATCGTGGGAAAATTTTTGAAATTACTGCGTTCCCCAACGGTGGCATCCGAGCCTGGTTTTATGCGTTGATGTCATATGCACGAGTAGAACACAAGTGAGTTGTGGGCGATACAAGTCATACTGCCTACCAGCATGTCATACTTTGGTTCAGCGGTATTGTGAGATGAAGCGGCCCGGACCGACATTACGCGTACGCTTACGCGAGACTGGTTTCACCGCTCCGCGGGTGTCTGTCTCTCTCACTTTAGTTGAACCGAGTGTGGCTACGCCCGGTCCTTGAGAAGGTTAAAACGGAGTCTATTTGACGAAGTATCGTTGTGGTCTTGATGCGTAGGTAAGAACGGTTCTTGCTCAGCCCGTAGCAGCCACGTAAAACTTGCAACAACAAAGTAGAGGACGTCTAACTTGTTTTTGCAGGGCATGTTGTGATGTGATGTGGTCAAAACGTGATGCTATATTTTATTGTATGAGATGATCATGTTTTGTAACCGAGTTATCGGCAATCGGGCAGGAGCCATATGGTTGTCGCTTTATTGTATGAAATGCAACGCCATGTAATTGCTTTACTTTATCACTAAGGAGTAGCGATAGTCGTAGAAGCAATAGTTGGCAAGACGACAACGATGCTACGATGGAGATCAAGGTGTCGCGCCCGGTGGCGATGGTGATCATGACGGTGCTTGGCGATGGAGATCACAAGCACAAGATGATGATGACCATATCATATCACTTATATTGATTGCATGTGATGTTTATCCTTTATGCATCTTATCTTGCTTTGATTTACGGTACCATTATAAGATGATCTCTCACTAAAATTATCAAGAAGTGTTCTCCCTGAGTATGCACCGTTGCGAAAGTTCTTCGTGCTGAGACACCACGTGATCGGGTGTGATAGGCTCTACGTTCAAATACAACGGGTGCAAAACAGTTGCGCACGCAGAATACTCAGGTTAAACTTGACGAGCCTAGCATATAACAGATATGGCCTCGGAACACGGAGACCGAAAGGTCGAACGTGAATCATATAGTAGATATGATCAACATAGTGATGTTCACCATTGAAACTACTCCGCCTCACGTGATGATCGGACATGGTTTAGTTGATATGGATCACGTGATCACTTAGATGACTAGAGATGTTTGTCTAAGTGGGAGTTTTTAATATGATTAATTGAACTTAAATTTATCATGAACTTAGTACCTGATAGTATTTTGCTTGTCTATGTTTACCGTAGATAGATGGCTCGTCTGTTGTTCTGTTGAATTTTAATGCGTTCCTTGAGAAAGCAAAGTTGAAAGATGATGGTAGCAATTACACGGACTGGGTCCGTAATTCTGAGGATTATCCTCATTGCTGCACGTAAAATTACGCCCCGAAGCACCGCCGGGTGACAGAACTGCTGCAGATGCCGAGCCGAAGTTGTGAACGTCGGCAAAGCGTAATCGATGACTACTCTATAGTTCAGTGTGCCATGCTTTACGGCTTAGAACCGGGTCTTCAACGACGTTTTGAACGCGTCATGGAGCATATGAGATGTTCCAGGAGTTGAAGTTAATATTTCAAGCAAATGCCCGGATTGAGAGATATGAAGTCTCCAATAAGTTCTATAGCTGCAAGATGGAGGAGAATAGTTCTCACAAGGAGCACATACTCAAAATGTCTGGGTATAACAATCACTTAATTCAGCTGGGAGTTAATCTTCCGGATGATAGTGTCATTGACAGAATTCTCCAATCATTGCCACCAAGCTACAAGAGCTTCGTGATGAACTATAATATGCAAGGGATGACTAAGACAATTCCTGAGCTCTTCGCGATGCTAAAAAGCTGCGGAGGTAGAAATCAAGAAAGAGCATCAAGTGTTGATGATCAACAAGACCACTAGTTTCAAGAAAAAGGGCAAAGGGAAGAAGAAGGAAACTTCAAAAGAACAGCAAGAAAGTTGCTGATCAAGAGAAGAAACCCAAGTCTGGACCTAAGCTGAAACTGAGTGTTTTACTGCAAGCAGACCGGACAATCGGAAGCGGAACTGCCCCAAGTATTTGGCGGATAAAAAGGATGGCAAGGTGAACAAAGGTATATGTGATATACATGTTATTGATGTGTACCTTACTAATACCGCAGTAGTACAGGTATTTGATCTTGGTTACATTGCTAATATTTGCAACTCGAAACAGGAACTACGGATTGCGAAGATTGGCTAAGGACGAGGTGACGATGCGCGTTGGAAATGGTTCCAAAGTCGATGTGATCGCAGTCGGCACGTTACCTCTACATCTACCTTCGGGATTAGTTTTAGACCTAAATAATTGTTATTTGGTGCCAGCGTTGAGCATGAACATTATATCTGGATCTTGTTTAATGCGAGACGGTTATTCATTTAAATCAGAGAATAATGGTTGTTCTATTTATATGAGTAATATCTTTTATGGTCATGCACCCTTGAAGAATGGTCTATTCTTGTTGAATCTCGGCAGTAGTGATACACATATTCATAATGTTAAAGCCAAAAGATGCAGAGTTGATAGTGATAGTGCAACTTATTTGTGGCACTGCCGTTTAGGTCATATCGGTGTAAAACGCATGAAGAAACTCCATACTGATGGGATTCTGGAATCACTTGATTATGAATCACTTGGTACTTGCGAACCGTGCCTCATGGGCAAGATGACCAAAACGCCGTTCTCCGGAACTATGGAGCAAGCAACTGATTTGTTGGAAATCATACATACTGATGTTTGTGGTCCAATGAATGTTGAGGCACGCGGCGGGTATCGTTATTTTCTCACCTTCACAGATGATTTAAGCAGATACGGGTATATCTACTTAATGAAACACAAATCTGAAACATTTGAAAAGTTCAAAGAATTTCATAGTGAAGTGGAAAATCATCGTAACAAGAAAATAAAATTTCTACGATCTGATCGTGGAGGAGAATATTTGAGTTACGAGTTTGGTTTACATTTGAAACAATGTGGAATAGTTTCAACTCACGCCACCCGGAACACCACAGAGAAATGGTGTGTCCGAACGTCGTAATCGTACTTTACTAGATATGGTGCGATCTATGATGTCTATTTCCGATTTACCGCTATCGTTTTGGGGTTATGCTTTAGAGACGGCCGCATTCACGTTAAATAGGACACCGTCAAAATCCGTTGAGACGACGCCTTATGAACTATGGTTTGGCAAGAAACCAAAGTTGTCGCTTTCTTAAAGTTTGGGGCTGCGATGCTTATGTAAAGAAACTTCAACCAGATAAGCTCGAACCCAAATCGGAAAAATGTGTCTTCATAGGATACCCAAAGGAGACTGTTGGGTACACCTTCTATCACAGATCGAAGGCAAGATTTTCGTTGCTAAATTCGGATCCTTTCTAGAGAAGGAGTTTCTCTCGAAAGAAGTGAGTGGGAGGAAAGTAGAACTTGATGAGATAATCAGATTCTGCTCCCTTATTGGAAAGTAGTTCATCACAAGAAATGGTTCCTGTGACAACTACACCAATTAGTGAGGAAACTAATGATGATGATCATGAAGCTTCAGATCAAGTTACTACTGAACCTCGTAGGTCAACCAGAGTAAAATACGCACCAGAGTGGTACGGTAATCCTATTCTGGAAGTCATGTTACTTGACCATGGCGAACCTACAAACTATGAAGAAGCGATGGTGAGCCCAGAATGGCTGGAAGCCATGAAATCTGAGATGGGATCCATGTATGAGAACAAAGTATGGACTTTGGTTGACTTGCCCGATGATCGGCAAGCCATTGAAAATAAATGAATCTTTAAGAAGAAGACTGACGCTGATGGTAATATAACTGTCTACAAAGCTCGACTTGTTGCGAAAGGTTTTCGACAAGTTCAAGGGGTTGACTACGATGAGACTTTCTCACCCGTAGCGATGCTTAAGTCTGTCCGAATCATGTTAGCAATTGCCGCATTTTATGATTATGAAATTTGGCAAATGGATGTAAAAACTGCATTCTTGAATGGATTTCTAGAAGAAGAGTTGTATATGATGCAACCAGAAGGTTTTGTCGATCCAAAGGGTGCTAACAAAGTGTGCAAGCTCCAACGATCAATTTATGGTCCGTGCAAGCCTCTCGGAGTTGGAATAAACGCTTTGACAGTGTGATCAAAGCATATGGGTTTGTACAGACTTTTGGAGAAGCTCAGTATTTACAAGAAAGTGAGTGGGAGCTCTGTAGCATTTCTGATATTATATGTGGACGACATATTATTGATTGGAAATGATATAGAATTTCTGGATAGCATAAAAGGATACTTGAATAAAAGTTTTTCAATGAAAGACCTCGGTGAAGCTGCTTACATATTGGGCATCAAGATCTATAGAGATAGATCAAGACGCTTAATTGGACTTTCACAAAGCACATACCTTGATAAAATTTTGAAAAAGTTCAAAATGGATCGTGCAAAGAAAGGTTTTTGCCTGTGTTGCAAGGTATAAGATTGAGTCGACTCAATGCCCGACCACAGCAGAAGATAGAGAGAAAATGAAAGATGTTCCCTATGCTTCAGCCATAGGCTCTATCATGTATGAAATGCTGTGTACCGGACTGACGTATGCTTAGCTGTAAGCTTGGCAGGAAGGTACCAAAGTAATCCAGAATGGATCATCGACAGCGGTCAAGAACATCCTGAAATACCGAAAAGGACTAAGGATATGTTTCTCGTATATGGAGGTGACAAAGAGCTAGTCGTAAATGGTTACGTCGATGCAAGCTTTGACACTGATCCGGACGATTCTAAATCGCAAACCCGGATACGTGTTTTTATTAAGCGGTGGAGCTGTCGGTTGGTGCAGTTCTAAACAAAGCGTCGTGGCGGGATCTACATGCGAAGCGGAGTACATAGCTTATTGGAAGCAGCAAATGAAGGAGTCTGGATGAAAGAGTTCATTTCCGATCTAGGTGTCATACCTAGTGCATCGGGACCTATGAAGATCTTCTGTGACAATACTGGTGCAATTGCCTTGGCAAAGGAATCCAGATTTCACAAGAGGACCAAGCATATCAAGAGACGCTTCAATTCCATTCGGGACCAAGTCCAAGTGGGAGACATAGAGATTTGCAAAATACATACGGATCTGAATGTTGCAGACCCGTTGACTAAGCCTCTTCCACGAGCAAAACATGATCAGCACCAAGACTCCATGGGTGTTAGGATCATTACTTTGTAATCTAGATTATTGACTCTAGTGCAAGTGGGAGACTGAAGGAAATATGCCCTAGAGGCAATAATAAAGTTATTATTTATTTCCTTATATCATGATAAATGTTTATTATTCATGCTAGAATTGTATTAACCGGAAACATAATACATGTGTGAATATATAGACAAACAAGTATGTCACTAGTATGCCTCTACTTGACTAGCTTGTTAATCAAAGATGGTTATGTTTCCTAACCATAAACAAGGAGTTGTTATTTGATTAACAAGGTCACATCATTAGTTGAATGATCTGATTGACATGACCCATTCCGTTAGCTTAACACTTGATCGCTTAGTATGTTAATGCTTTCTTCATGACCCATACATGTTCCTGTAACTATGAGATTATGCAACTCCGTTTACCGGAGGAACACTTTGGTGCTACCAAACGTCCACAACGTAATCGGGTGATTATAAAGGAGTACTACAGGTGTCTCCAAAGGTACTTGTTGGGTTGGCGTATTTCGAGATTAGGTTTTGTCACTCCGATTGTCGGAGAGGTATCTCTAGGCCTTCTCGGTAATACACATCACTTAAGCCTTGCAAGCATTACAACTAATGAGTTAGTTGTGAGATGATGTATTACGGAACGAGTAAAGAGACTTACTGCAACGAGATTGAACTAGGTATTGGATACCGACGATCGAATCTCGGGTAAGTAACATACCGATGACAAAGGGAACAACGTATGTCGTTATGCGGTTTGACCGATAAAGATCTTCGTAGAATATGTAGGAACCAATATGGGCATCCAGGTTCCGCTATTGGTTATTGACCGAGAATGGTTCTAGGTCATGTCTACATAGTTCTCGAACCCGTAGGGTCCGCACGCTTAACGCTTCGATGACAGTTCATTATGAGTTTATAAGTATTGATGCACGAAGTTTGTTCGAGTCCCGGATGTGATCACGGACATGACGAGGAGTCTCGAAATGGTCGAGACATGAAGATTGATATATTGGAAGCCTACATTTGGACATCGGAAAGGTTCCGAGTGAAATCGAATTTACTGAGTACCGGAGGTTACCGAACCCCCGAACTACATGGGCCCATAGTGGGCCTTGGAGGAAAGGAGAAGGGCAGCCCTAGGTGGTCAAGACGCCCCCCCTTCCCCTAGTCCTATTAGGACTAGGAAAGGTGGGCCGCCCTCTCTCTCTTTCCTCCTCAGGAATCCTAATCCAACTAGGATTGAGGGGAGTCCTACTCCCGAGGGAGTAGGACTCCTTGCGCGCTCCTCCCTTGGGCCGCCACCTCCCCTTGGCTCCTTTATATACGGGGCAGGGGGCACCCCATAACACACAAGTTGATCTACGGATCTTTCCTTAGCCGTGTGCGGTGCCCCTTCCACCATATTCCACTTCGGTCATATCGTCATGAGCTTAGGCGAAGCCCTCGCGCGGAGAAGTCATATCGTCACGGAGCTTAGGCGAAGCCCCGCGTCGGTGGAGCATCAACATCGCCACCACGCCGTCGTGCCGACGGAACTCATCCCGACACTTTGCTGGATCGGAGTCCGGGATCGCCATCGAGCTGAACGTGTGCGTAACTCGGAGGTGCCGTCGTTCGGTACTTGGATCGGTCGGATCGTGAAGACGTCACGACTACATCAACCGCGTTGTTATAACGCTTCCGCTTTCGGTCTACGAGGGTACGTGGACGGACACTCTTCCCTCTCGTTGCTATGCCATCACCATGGTCTTGCGTGATCGTAGGAAAAATTTTGAAATTACTGCGTTCCCCAACAATCTTAACATAAAACGATCAAAGAATCTGCAACACGCCGCCCCGGGTCAGGGCCTCCTTCGACACCTCAATGGCGGTCTGGGAAGAGAAAGAGGGAATGGAGAGGAGCAAGGCAGTCCCTGCGTGTGAAGGTGAGGCTGGCCTTGCTGGCGTCCGTGGTGGTGAGGCACCCTATACCAACTAAAAGTTCTAACCACAAGCAACCTTCACTTTCAGTATTGAGACGATGCAAGACATAAAGCCAAAGACTTAGTAGCACTTATGTTAACTCCTACATGTTATATGTGAATCTACAAACACGAAATTCGATCAATTACTCATGGACCTCAACGAACTAAAAGTTCTAACCACAAGCAACCTTCACGTTCAGTATTGAGACGATGCAAAACATAAAGCCAAAGACTCAGTAGCACTTATATTAACTCCTAGCTACATGTTATATGTGAATCTACAAACATGAAATTCGGCCAATTACTCATGGGGTAAAATTTCTTTCTTCTTTACAGATTCTTCTAGCAGTTAAAGAATATTCACAGAAAAAACTACCTTCCTTTAGTTGAGCTTTTCAGTTCGGCACAAATGAGCAATTAACTTCTAAAATCATAGAACAAGTAGAAATATCACATAGCTGCAGAGAGAACGAGAAAGAACACCAGCCCACTCTCGATGTCATAGCAGCTAAGTGGATGCCAGATAGAGGACAACAGAAGGAGCAAAACCACAAATTGTCACATTGAATCTGGAATCCTGCACACCAAATGATATATATACACTTTAGATCTTCTGAAATAACACCTACAAATACATGTTCCTCATACAACAACTCCCTGTCAGTCTTCTTGGAGTTTCTTCAAACACATTGTAGGCATAGAGAAAGAAAATTTGCACAAACAAATAGATAAAGATGAGAAGCTCTAGGAGTAGAGCACTAGAAGAGGCAAGAAAAATACAGAAAGAAGAGAAGAGCGTGTGTACCTGCATCGTGATTCTCCTGTTGACGCCTCTCTTCTTCGTCAGGCGGACCAACAGCGATGCGAGAGCAGGCCCCCGCTGCTTCCGCCGAGGAAGATGATGCCGGTGCCGTGGACCACCATCGCGTCATGAGCTCCTCATGTCGAGTCTGTAACACCTCCTTGGGCCGCTGATAAAAGTGTGCGGATGGAGGCGGAGCTGCATGGCCGCCGCGCACAAAGAAGAGGGCGGAGCTCAGGGAGGAGTCGTGGGCGCGATGGGAGGGGAGGAGGCACGGGAGCGCTGTCCAGGAGGCACAGGAGCACAGCAGGAGATGAGGATGACCGGACAACGCGCCGGAGCATCGCCGGCGACGAGGCAGTCGACCACACTGAAACCCTAGACGGGAAAAATTGATGGGTGCAACCACAGGAGGGTGGGAACGATGAATTGACGCGGTGGATCATATAGAGCGCGAGCAGACGAAGAGATTGGTAGCCAGCACAACCCCGGAGACCGCCGGATTTTGCCGGAACCGGCCGGCGAAGGTGGCGGCGAAAAGGAGAACACGGGAGAAAGAGAGGGGGTGGGGCGGACTGAGTTTCTCTCCTTTCTCTCTCCCTTTGGCACAGTAGAAGGACATGTGGACTTCGCGGTTACTCGTCATTGTCGCGACTGTTAACGGGTTTAATATAGAAGTCTTGTATGCAGTGATGCAACAGTTACCTATTAATTGTCTGACTAATGGCTCAATTGTTGCTTTTTTTTTATCAATGTATGTATTGACATTAAGTTGTTATGGACGCTGGAGTAGTTCACAAAAAGGGAACTTTTATTGTATAAAACAGTTGCTACATTTTACACAAGGGGAATACGTTTAGGGATTGCATGCTAATTTGTGTCGCTATGGTAAATCATATCATCCTTGTATGACCACCTGCTAGATTGGTGTGGGTGATGAAGTGGTAGAGAGCTTGTGCAAATTCTTGGACGCGGTTTTGTGCGGTTTGACACCATGGTATGTCACTGGTATGTGGTCTCCGTGCATGCATGTGTTATGGTATCGTATCTATAAAATTATCACATGTTTTTGCTAGAAGTTTGCTTTGTCCTGTGAATTCATTTTTGCTGAAAAGTCAAGTGTTGACGGGCCGTGTTGAGTTGCCATTATTTAGTTGAGGCCAATTCTTGAGCACATAGAACAGTTTCACGTGAGAGATTATGAATGTTTGTTGTGAATGGAAAGAGACAAACGCATGCATGCATGGACGCGGTGGGTGCCCTGGCGCCCTGCAAAGTTCACCCCGACGCGAAGCACCTTGACAGGGTCGGTGTGTCAACGGTCGGTTGCCACCGTCGCATGCATCTCCAGACTTTGACTGGACCTGCCGACAGTGCCCGCCACCTGTTCCATCGCTTTCTTTTCTTTTACGTAACAAACAAGGAGAGTTGGCGTACGTACGTCGGCGGTGCCGGCTTCGACCCAACGCTCACGTACGTCGTCGCCGCCCGAAGCCAGGTAGACACCTCAGTTTTGTGGCTAATTAAAACGATCAACCGTGTCGTGTCTGTCGGCATTCGACCATCCAGCAACATACCGCGTACGCGTGTCAAGCCAGGGAGGCTCACCTCTCGAAATCAAAACATCACCATTGCGAGTTTAAGACTCCCTTCGTCTCAACATGAGTACCACTGACTTAGTATAAAGTTGTACTGACTGAATCTATTTTTCTTCATCCATGTGAGAGCCGGTCAGTCAAGCAGGCAGGAAAAACTTGGCTAGCAGTAGTACGTAGAGCAGTACGGAGTGCCTTGAAAACTAGGGTGAGTGAACGAGTCAACGGTCGCGAACAAACTTGTGGTTGGATGATTAAAGGGATTATGCCCTAGTCCATCAGGGTTCAAGTCCTGATGCTCACACGTGTAGGATGTGCATGTGTGCATTTATAGAGGTGAGTGTATGCACTTGTATATGAGTGTTAGCGTCTGTAGTGTGTTTAAAAAAAAGTGAGTCAACGGTCGGAATGCACCGTCGTATACTCGCACGCATGACTTCGGGCCTGTCTTCATCTTTTCCACCATCTCTGATGTAGCGAGTACTAGCAAGGTACGGCTCGTGACTTTTGGAGCCGGCCGGCGCACGTCGACGGTCCGTTGTCACCGTCCGAATACATCCGTTCAGGCACCCGTCAAACATTCCACTCTGTGGCCGCAATCCCAGACGATGTTAGTCACTTGATCAAGATTCTTTTCGTTGCCGCCGGGAAATAATCTACGTTACGCGCTCTCGTACGCCTATCAGAACTCGATGGAAGGATGATCCAAGAAACATACAAAGGGAACACGAACACCGGCATGGCCAATGAAATTTTATCAGTGCATGCTGCCACGTGTCGACAAAAGAACGGATGCATCCACTGACACAGAAAAACAGCACAAGATAGAATCGAAAACGATTGACACAAGAAAAAAACAAAGTTTTATTGATTGTGAAATCTGAAATATGTGACATTGATTTAAAGAGCTTGCTAGCACGATGAAGTAAAATCCAATGAGAATAAAACTGTACTGTTAGTATATGATTCCCGTCAAAGCTATATTCTTCGATAAATAACGTTGATGTCCAAGACAACAATTTTGTAATTAAAGACATGATAAAGTAGCACTTCAAGTGCAAGTTTTCTAGCCAGCTCATGTAGCTGCTAGGATTGAGGAAAGTGGTGGAGGGAACACATGATTGGCTTCGACGAGCTCCGGGGTGAAAATCTAGGTCTGACCCGAGTTTGCCGTGTTGAAAGCATTGCTTGGATATGCTCAAAAGGATTTTTTAGGATGAAAATCTATAATCTAACCTTTGACGATTGGATCCGGTGACTACGATGCTTGAATGCCGCTTCCTTCCTGAAGGCGTTCCTGTTGAAGAATCTCGTCGTCCTTGTAATGTCATAAGATAATTGGTGCGGATACGGTCATAGTTGTAGTTTGTCGATCATGGATTTGATCGCTTCAGGATTTTTTTTCTTTTTCCTCGCTCGGACATACCTTTGGTCTTATATGATGCAAAGTGTGTTTTGTATGTGTGCGCTGGTGTTGACTGTGTGCATTCTTCCTATGCAAATGTCGGATGTGTGTTCATTATGTTTGTATCCACTTGATGTCTCCTTTGAGTCAATAAAATTCATCCTTTATCAAAAAATGCAAGTTGCAACGGCAAAACATAGAATGCTAAAGAATCATTTTTCTCTCGTGTGAGGTAAAGACCCACGCGACTCTCGACTAGGGCTTCCTCAGCATCTCGCCGACTCTGCTGCTGGTCCGCCTCGTCTCCTATGGTCCTAGGACCATGAAGGCGCGGTGGATCTCAGACCTTGCCCGTGAGAGGGCTGCGCTTTTAGGTGTTTTCAGTTTTGTTAGAGTTTGTGACATGCTCAAAAAGACGAGGAGGCGGCGGCGGTTTCTGAATATAGAATAAGGTTCTCCCTGCATAACCTTTGTACCGAAGGTTCTCCCTGCCAAGTATGTCGTCACATTCCGAATCCATCCATGCACCGTGTATATATCTTACCCGCCATGGACGGTCATCCACCTTTGTTCTTCACACATGAAGATAAAAGTTTTTTTTTTTCTAAAAGAAAACTTGTCAAAGCAAGGGGCTGGAAAGGTGGACAGATTTGTTCTACAAGAACGGACGTACGCCGGCCGTTGCTGGTTTTGCCGTGGACGCACGCACGCATACACGGCGAGCTTTGTAGGCCGGAATCGCGCGCAGACAGAAGGCGCGAGGCGACCGTCTCATTTATTCCCGCGCACTCGCCACCTTTTGCATGCCCAGAGCACGATGAAGAGTGCGTCTGGAGAAGTAGCATTTTTAATTTCTTCAGTCGGAAACATTCTTTCCACACTACACCTACGAAAATAAATTCTGGAAGAGGATCATATGCCTACACATACATACGTATACTTTGTGTGTAAGAGATTTCATCAACAAATATTCCATGTGTACGGTTCACAAAAAAAGACGAACGTGTAGGTCAAAATGTTTCTTTGTCGTATATGTGCCAGCATTTTTTTCTTTTCTTCTGTAGTATACAAATATTTATATTATTTAATGAACTTTGCAGGTGCATAGAGAAAATGAATCTGTATTTTACAGATAAAATATATGTTTTCGGAAACATTTGAATAGTGTCTTCGATTATTGTTAGAGCATCACTTCCTTTTTATGTGTGGCCGTATGCATCGTTCTGATGC
The DNA here is from genome assembly GCA_021605145.1 of Aegilops bicornis. Taxonomy (NCBI): domain Eukaryota; kingdom Viridiplantae; phylum Streptophyta; class Magnoliopsida; order Poales; family Poaceae; genus Aegilops; species Aegilops bicornis. The sequence goes on from CM038674.1 coordinate 685,563,385, forward strand.
AGAGGCCGGAGTTACGCCCCTTTTCCAAAAAGAACTTCCTTTTTATGTGCTAGGTGGAACAGAAATTAGCATCACAATTTATAAACTACTCCGTATATCACAAAATAAGTACTAATGTTATTTGGACAATCATCTGTCTTCAAGATGTACCACTGACTAGTAATTCGTATTTTATTATTTTTATAAAATTATGAATGAGATTCTATAAATGCTTTTCAGGACGAACCCATGCACAAGGTTTTAGATTTTTGAATATTTTTTAGAGTTGGCTGGAAATATGTTCAAACCATTACTTCTTCCGTCCATAATGTAAGACATTTTCTCCTTCTTAATTAATGGATGAGGCAAAGCTTATGCCTCGGGTTCGGAAAAAAAACAATGTAAGACGTTTTTTGACACAAGCGTCTTGTTTATGATATAGGGACTAAAAATTGATTTAGCTGCGCAAAGAACAAGGGAGTTTTTGTCTGGTGGTGAGAGAGAGAGAGAGAGAGAGAGAGATTTGAATATATATGGTGCAAAAAATATTGCTATATTAAACAAGAGTACTTACGTGTCTGCCCGACACCTAGTGCAGATGGATGCCTAATCCATAGTCGCGCCTCTTTTTTCAGTGATATAGAAACATCACTTGTTCCTGTCAGCTCTCTTTTCTTTGTAAGATCTCACTTGTTCCTGTCTAGCCTAATTAATTCTCACATGGGAACAGTCGGCACAATCAAGGCGATTTAATGGTAATGCCACCTGTCCACAAAGAACAGATACAACCAACTGACACAAAAGATCAACTCAAGACATAATAGAAAACGACTGACACAAGAAAGAAACATAGGATCATGCATTTTCCCTTTTATATAGATTGTGAAATGTGTGCCATCGATTTAAAGAGCTAGCATGATAAAATAATTCCAATAAGAATAAAATTGTACTATTAGAATCTCTTGAAAAATATGCGAAAGTATTAACCCCTTAGTTCTAAAATGAAAAAGAAAACAATAAAAAGATGAATTCAATTCAACTTCAAGGCAAAATGAATACTATCCCCTTAGTGTTGTACTCCCTCTGTCTGGAAATACTTGTCATCAAAATGAATAAAAGGGGCTGGATCTAGACATATTTTAGTTTTAGATACATCTCTTTATCTATTTTGATGACAAGTATTTTCAGACGGAGGGAGTAGTTGGGTGGCCGGCATCCAGCCGGTCTGCCCGTCATCACCGTCCAAATCCGCTCATGCAGCACCCGCCATAGATGGTGATCCATGTTTTTTCTTCTTTTTATTTTTTGCAGGGAAAAATACACGTTTCTTTTCACACACACGAATATTATAGGAAAAAGGTGCAACAACAAAGGAGAAAAGGAAAATAGAACACACACCTTATCAGTTGCATGAATCGTTTTTTCTTGGAAGAGGCAACGACATGGGCAGCCGTGTAACCCTAGCCGCCAACCCGTCATCAAACCCTCTCGCCACCGCTAGGGTGTGTCATGGAGCAAAGCCTGCGCAGCGCCCGCACCTGCGGTGAGGTCCGGATAGAGGGGTTTGTTGTTGGACGGCGAAGGAGATGTGTGCTCGAGCGTTGTCCTTCACTAGGCAGTGCATGGTGGTGGCGGCCGGAGGGATCCAGCGTGGAGTTCTTCGTCGGTGGTCCGGACATAGCTAGATCTTTAGAGAAGTGGGCGTCAGTGCACTGTCATTAGACCCTGGACCTGTCGGACAACAGCATGAGTGATCCCTTTCAGTTCCTTCTTCATGTTTAGTTTGGGACGGCGAAGCGACGGCATTGTTTCAGAGTAGGAATAATGTTCTCCCCGCCTATCCTCACTCTGTGGGTGCGTTTCCGTTGGCGGGGAGCTTGTGCAGTTGTGTCTCCGACGGGTCTTTCGGGGTCCGGACGGTATAGGTTTCTGGTGGATCCGTCTGCGACTGACCGCGACCGTGAGTGAGTTAGTGATCCGTCTGCGACTTGACCGGATCCAGTGGATTTTCTCTTGGCTGCCTTGAAAGGGTGAGTGAGTGAGTGAGTCAACGGTCGCCATGCACCGTTGCATACTCGCTCGCACGTCTAGACTTGGCCCTGCGTTTCTTCGTTCAAGGAGGGAGGGTCCGTCCATGTGTCTATCTATGAGCGATGTATACGTACGTCTGTCTTCTGGAGGCGGCCGGTCGGCGTACGCCGTCGATCCGATCCCGTCGTCGCCGTCCGAATCCATCCATGCAGTGCAGCTGGTCTCGACGGACGGACGGCCATCCTCGTTAGTTTGTTTCACACACGTACGAAAAGCAAAAAGGGAAAAGAAAGAAGGTGCAAAAGCAAAGGTGCCGGCCGGAAAGAAAGGGAGACGGGATCCATCCCACAACAACGGACGGACGCCGGCCATCGCCGCCGCTGGTCTTCACCATGCGTGCACGCACGATCCACGGCCGGCCGCAACCGCACAACGGAATCGCGCACGCACGGACGACATATGGCCTTTGGCCTTATCGCAGAGGAAAAGGAGCGCAGGGGGGCAAGCCGCGGCGCAGCGATTTTATTCCTTTTTTTTTCCTCCAAAAACGGGTTTATATTTAAGCTACTCTCGAAACAGGTTTATATATAAGCCACAGTTTTTTTTTTAAATAAATAAACGAAACCTTTATTCATTAGAAATAACAAGTACATCGTCTGTGAGAATCATTAAAATTCCGTTTGAAGGCTCCTCAAACCAATCCGAGGTCACGGAAAATCTAGCTAATCTAGCGTGCTCATGAGCTACTTTATTTGCTTCCCCATTACAATGTTTAAATCTAGTACTAATGAAATCACAGGCATAATGGAAACAATCATCGGAAATTGCCGCCGCCGCACCCGCCGACCGTCCTCTATTCTGCATGGTTTCAATCACCTCCAGATTGTCCGAGTTAATAATAAGGCGATTACATCCCGCCCTATGCGCTAGTGTTAGACCAAATTTGAGAACTGAAACTTCTGCCATCCATCCACGCAATAGTCGATTTTCCCGTTGCCTCCTGCGATAAACCTACCTTTGTCATCTCTCAAAACCGCCCCCATCGTGCCCTTAAGGAGGTTGTGGTCAAAAGAAGCGTCAGCATTAAGTTTCACAAATCCCATGGGAGGACATGACCAACCCCCCTTTTTCATAGAAGCCTTGGGGGATGATGCATTAACAAAATTTGATGAAAGGGCAAGAATCCCCATAGGGATCTGATGTGCATCCTGCGCTGCCTTCTTATGCACCAATTTTCGTCTTTCCCACCATAGATATCATGTTGAGACAGCAATCATTTCACGCACATTGTAGTGACACAAAAACAACAATTCTTGGTCCGGTAGAAATAATAAATACCCCAAGACCGCTTCTCCAGCACGATCTATCTTGCAAGCTTTATCAGTAATGTCATCCAACCCAAGCCTTTTCCAGACCTCCTTTGCTTTTCTACAAAGGAAAAGCATGTGCTTTGTATCTTCTAGGTCCTCCGAGCATATAGGACAAATGGGCGAGATCTTCATATGTTTATTTGCAAGCGTAACTCGGCATGGGAGTGTACCATGCAGCGTACGCCATATAAAAATTTTGACTTTTGTCGGGCAGGATAAATTTCATATCTTGTTCCAAATAGGGTTTACTATGGTTCGTCCCATCCCGTTAGAATATCTTAGTTTATTTGCTTACTGATGTTCCCGCTCCCTAGAATAGGCATACCGAACCGAGAACATACCATTTTTTGTATAGCTCCAAGCAATAAAATCCGGCATGTCATATTGTGAGATTGGAATTGAGAGAATTCGTTGTACATCAATAGGCCACATAGTTTGTCTAATGAGATCTTCATCCCAATTGTTCGTAGCAGGGTCAATCAGGTCCCCCACCTTCATTAACAAATGTCCCCCCTTGGGTGTTATAATTTTCCTTGTGGCACAGTTTGGGATCCAGGCATCTTTCCAAATATATAAGCCACAGTTTATATAAGCTACTCTTGAAACAGGGATTTCGCACCTTTTTTTTTTTTGCTAGGAAAAGGGAATTTATTAATTAAGGTGGAGAGTCTGCCATACAAATGCTAACAACTTCACTAGTCCCCGACCCAAACCACACGGTGGTGCGAGGTGTGCATCTACCATACACAGCAAGGGAATGAGCGGCCTTGTTCTGCTATCTCCCTCGTACTATCAGCAATCAACACTTGAATCTCTTGAACAATGCTGTGAGCGTTGATCGATTTATTATAAAGCAACAACACAATAAAGTACACGGCCGAATGATACAATATGATGGGGAGGCTCACTTACAAAGCAGATCAAAAGATGAATATGAAACCAGAACAAGCCTAACACCTAGTCGAGGCTCGACCGAAGACATCTGGGCTCCATGACAACGCCCCCAAGAGGGTGACGACGCGAAGCGTCGCCGCTGCCAAGTCTAAACAAACAGACTAGAGTGGTATTTTGGAACTGATATGGTCCTTAACACATGTAACTTTGACCAGCAGTTATCGACGCTCCTCTAGTGGTTTTCAAATATTCGGTCCGAATAACGAAACTAAAAGTTTTAATAATTCAACTAAGCACTGACTTGATCGCAGATTTTGTTTTATTCGCTACAATTTGTGGAAAATCAAGTCAGCCGTGTAAATAGCAGTTCAATTCTTGTCCCCATGGTTCTTTCTAAAAAAGAGATAGATTTATGCATATGCCGCCAAAGATATCGCTGGGTTAAACAAGAGTGCTCACCTACGTGCCCAACACCTAGTGCAGATGGATGCCTAATCCAAAGCTGCACTTTTCTTGCCCTGATATAAAAATCTCACTTGTTCCTGTCTGACCCCTTCTCTTAGTTAATTAATTCTCACATGGGAACACCGGCATAACCAAGGTGATTTAATATACTATGGCCGGTGCCACGTGTAGACGATGGACAGATACAGCCATTCACACAAAAAAAGATACAACCATTCACACAAGAGGGCATCGAAAACGATTGACACGAGAAAGGATCGTACTACATGGTTATGCCATTGGTTTAAAGAGTAAGCACAAATAAATAAAGTCCAAGAAGAACAATACTGTACTATTAGAATCTCATGATTACTGTCAAAGTTATATTCGAGACATTTAAAACGAGAAGTAATAGGGGAGAATCCTCATGGACAATATGTTAAGGAGTGGGCGAGATACCGAAATTCGTTCACAATGGTAATCGAACCTCGGTTAGCAAGGATGTGACACCGCAACCTTGCAAATGGGTTACAACCATGTTGATGTTTAAAACAAAGCTTCGATTAAAAGCAGGAGAAAGTACTCGCTTTGTTCATCGTTCAACGCGTTTAAGTTTTATTAAGGTAGTAATTTTATCGACAATTATCCCGTTAGTATGTAACTTACATAACATAATTGTTATCATTGTATCCATATTCAAAATAATTCTTTTTCTAGAGGTCGAATGACATATAATATATTAAATAAAACCAACTCTTATAAGAACTTCCATATACAAGAATAAGATATTAGAGTCTAGTCTTTGTAAAAATCCTATGAATAACTTAGTTGTAGATAGGACTTTGTACCACATAGATTGTATTAGCAGTGTAATTTTTTATAGTGTCAGTCTATATTAATAACATAATTGTTGATCGGACATCACCTTATCAAAGTTTAAATTAAGGACCCTCTTAACTGGCGAACATTCACTGGTATATCATTTACGAACGCTTCCATGGCAGTTTTAGATTTAGAGGGTGGCGATTTCTTCATACTAGTATGGCAATTCCTTCATAGAGAAGTCATCTTTTTTCCTTCAAAAATTGTCATTGATCTTGAAGCGGTTGCCCATTTAGCATTAACTGTACAGACGATCAGGATAAATTAAATCTTATACTGTACTACATAGTTATTTTTGAATTTCCAGTCTAGACAATCGGAATGGAATCTGTACTCAAAGCTTTAATAATTCAATTGGAGTACAAAATTATTTTGCTATTTGAGTGAAAATCAAGTCAGCCTGTAAATAGCAGTTCAGTTTTTGTCCCTATGGTTCTTTCTTAAAAGGAGATAGATTTATGCACATGCCGCCCAACATATCGCTGGGTTAAACAAGATTACTCGCCTATGTGCTCAACACCTAGTGCAGATGGATGCCTAATCCAAAGCTGCACTTTGCATGCCCTAATCTAAAAATCTCACTTGTTCTTGTCTGCTCTCTTCTCTTAATTGATTAATTAATTCTCACGCGTGAACACCGGCATGACCAAGGTGATTTAATACTACGGCTAGTGCCACGTATAGACGATTGACAGATACAACCATTCACATAAAAATATCCACGTGAGAGGGAATAAAAAACAATTGACACGAGAAAGGATCGTACTACATGGTTGTGCCATTGGTTTAAAGAGTAAGCACAAATAAATAAAATCCAAGAAGAATAATACTGTACTATTAGAATCTCATGATTACTGTCAAAGTTATATTCAAGACATTTAAAACAAGAACTAATAGGGGAGAATCCTCATGGACAATATGTTAAGGGGCCCATCTGGGTGAGATACCGAAATTCGTTCCCGACGGTAATCAAACCCCGGTTAGCAAGGATGTGACACCGCAACCTTGCAAATGGGTTACAACCATGTTGATGTTCAAAGCAAAGCTTTGATTAAAGCGGGAGCAAGTACTCGCCTTGTTCCTCGTCAACGCGTTTCAGTTTTGTTAAGGTAGTAATTGCATTAACAGAGTTTAATAACACACCTTAAATTAAGGGCCCTCTTAGATGACGAACGTTCCTTGGGGATAGAGCATTTACAAACGATTTTCATGGCAATTTTACCTCAAGAGGACGGCGCAATTCCTTCATAGGGAAGGCTTTTTTCTCTTTCAAAAATTGTCAGCCGTTTGATCTAGAAACGTTTGTAAGTTAGCATTGTCCCTAAATTAAAAAAATCTTGTGGAGTAGCACTTTTATTATTTGTACATTATTAATAGCTCTATAAATAAAAAATAAAAAGGGTAAAAGAAAAGAGAGAGAAAAAAAAGAGGAGAGAGGCAGGAGGCAATAAAAGCGGAAGGAGGAGAGGAGAAAAGCAGAGGAGGGAGGCCAAATCCCACAACTTTAGAGAGAGAAAGCGGAGGAGGAAGGCGACGACTCCTCTCGTGCAGAGCGGAGAGAGAGAGGGAGAGAGAGGGAGAGGGAGCGCGGCCATGTGGAAGCCATGGGCGCGCGCGGCATGGACGTCGTGACGACACCTGCTTGCTTGCCCTCTCGGCCCTCCCCCCACCGCCCCCCACGCCCGCGCCCATGACCCCGCCGCCGCAATGCGCCTCAAAACCCCATCTTTGACCCGGCGGGCTCCGTGAGGGTCCCTGATCCGGGCCCGGCCATGGCGGAGGCGCCGCCGCCCAAGCTGCTCTACATTGCCGTCGCCGACGGCGGCGGCCGGCGGGCGTTCCGGTACACCCGCCCCGTCCTGCAGAGCACCCTCCAGCTCATGGGATGCAAGGCTCGCCACGCCTTCAAGGTCCGTCGTACCCCCACCCCTCCCCCTCCCCCTCCCCCTTCCCTCTTTGCTGCCTGTGATCTTGATCCCTCCCGAGCAATGGAGGGCCGCCCGCCTCCGATTGGAGGCCCTCGCGCGACCTGACGACGGGACACGCTCGCGCTATGCCGCGATTAGATTAGAGTATTAGACTGGGGACGAAACTGGCTGCTCCTACTCTGTTTCAGATGCCATAGATCCTCCATGGCCAGCACATGTGCAGCATAGTAGTGTTCTGGCGCCGCTGCTTGAATTGCTTGTTCTTGGTTCAGACGAAGACGTTAGGCATGCCTAGCATAGTGTTCGGCAGTGGGACGATTTTGACACGGGAAGGTGACAACTGCCTCTGCCTGCTTCTATTATGTTCTAGATGCCATAGATCCTTCATGTTCATTCATGGGAAGCACATGCCTAGCATAGTGTTGAATTGATTGTTCTTTGCTCAAACGGTGTAGTTAGGCATGCCTGGCATAGTGTTTGGCGGTGGGGCGATTTTGACATGGGAAGGTGACAGCTGCTCCACCAATCGATGAGCACACCATGTTCTTGGCTCAATCCGATCCAAACTCCCCCGGGTCGGGTTCACTTCCCCTGGATTGGACAGGAAACTCTCATATCCTTTTCATCATCTTTTGGCCAGGGTCATTCTTTGCAACAGAAGATTGGATCTGATTCCGCGTATTTTGTCCAAGCTATTCCTCTTGTTGCAGACTGAATTTTGTCTTTTGGTGATGCTTTGCTTGGGGGTCATTATCGTCACATACCGTTGCCCCTTTGCTACACCTAGTGTGAATCGCTACTCCTTTCTTCGATTTATTGTGCTCTGATGACAGAGACATCACCATGTTATGATGATATAGACATCTAGGCTTTGCCTTGCCAATGATCTTTATGCTCGGGAACTGTAGCTTGACGGGCTACCGTTGTAGTCTGTATCTTGGAACTGGCCTGAGCTCCGGTATCAGGTTCTCGCTTGACGTAATTTTCTGTACTCTGATTTGGTGTTGGCTGTTTGGCGTATCTTGTTTTCCTCATCGTCCATTTCGATTAGCTGCCTAAGCAAATATGCATCTTGGAGTTGACCTGAGCTCTGGCATCAGGTTCTCACTTGATGTAATTTCCGTACTCTGATTTGATATGACTGTTTGGCGTATCTTGTTTTTCTCATCGTCCATTTCGGTTTGCTGCCTAAGCAAGTATGCATCTTGGAGTTGACCTGAGCTCTGGTATCAGGTTCTCACTTGACGTAATTTTCTTACTCTGATTTGGTCATTGCTGTTTGGCGTATCTTATTTTCCTCATCGTCTATTTCGATAAGCTGCAAAGTAATACGCCGTTTCTGTGCACAACTTATTTTTATTGGTGTGTGGAGTTTAACAGTTTTTTTTGTCACCCTTGTTGTCACCGTCAGATTAGCAAGAGAGTATTCAGTGTGATGAGGAGTGAATTCTTGGATGCATCAAGGTCGGACAGGGCTGTTAAAGAAGAAAATGCCTCTAGCATGGGCATTGGAGAAGATGCTGAGATGCTTAACACAGAAATTCCAGACGCAAGTAGCAGCAGCTTGCCCTTCGAATTGTACAAGACACAGACAACGATTCTTGTTGCAAGAGAGAGGTTTCTGAATATCGTGTGTGACGCACTCTCTTCTTACAAGTATGTTGGACCAAACCAGAAGGCTGACTTGCTTCTTGCTTGCAGGTAACTTTACCCTATCTGTATCTTATTGAGTTCATATGAATTAGAAGCAATCCAACTAGCATATTTCTTCATCTATTTAATTTACAGCTCCTAGTCATCTATTATGTCCACAACTGAACAGGCTTAGGACAGACATTTATGCTTAGCGTGCTTTCTTAAAGTCAAATGATTCCTTTGAAAAAGGCCAAACTATTCTTATGAGCATGGTGCATGCATTATGCTCCAATGAAATATGCATATATTACCCAAGTCATTTCAGGGCACACATAGGGTAGCTACTCAATGAATTCAACAGCAGCTAATTTTTGCAATTGTGTCTTTTTCCAATTATTCTGATCAGAATTAAGGAGAAAAAGGAATCGGTGACAGTACTCTTGTGTGGGACAAGCGGATGCGGCAAGTCTACCCTATCGTCTCTGTTGGTATGTTAATTTTCTAACCTAAGAGTCTCGGCCATTTCTGGATAGGTGATGGTTATACTATATAGAACACCAGCGGCGCAGTAGTTTGGTACACACGGAAGCATTTAATGATAAGTATCTGCATATCAAATACGTACCAATTTAAAGCGCTTTGACACCGTTCCTGCTCTGTTGTGTTTCTTGTTGCTTTTAGAAGATTGCACTGTAAATTAAAGAGATACATGATGATGACTCTTTTCTGAATGCTAAATACAGTCTGTTTGTTTACCCAGGGTAGTAGATTGGGCATAACGACAGTAGTTTCTACTGATTCTATACGCCATATGATGAGAAGCTTTGCAGATGAAAAGCAAAATCCTCTTCTCTATGCGTCAACCTACCATGCAGGAGAATACTTGGACCCTGTTGCAGTTGCTCAGTCAAAGGCTAAGCGCCAGGCAAAGAAGCTCGCAATGGTTTCTCATCCTAACACCAGTGAAGGCCAAGATGACACTTCAGATGTTAAATCTCGTCATGGCTCCTCGGTATTACCTCCTAGGACCGAGCTGATTGGCAGCAAACAAATGGCAATAGAAGGGTTCAAGGCGCAAAGCGAGATGGTCATTGACAGCCTGGACAGATTAATTACATCCTGGGAAGAGCAGAAGCAATCTGTTATTGTTGAAGGAGTTCATTTGAGCCTCAATTTTGTGGTGTGTAAGCAACATGGATATTTTATCACAGCGCTCTTGCGTCGTTTACCTGTTATATTCTCTTCACTGATTAATTGAGTAAGCTATTTTTTATTTGAATATTTAACAGATGGGGCTAATGAAGAAACATCCTTCCATAATACCATTTATGGTGTACATTGCAAATGAGGAGAAGCACATGGAACGGTTTGCTGTGCGCGCAAAGTACATGACACTGGACCCAGCAAAGAACAGATATATCAAGTACATCCGGAACATCAGGGCTATCCAGGAGTACCTCTGCAACCGAGCGGACAAGCATCTGGTGCCCAAAATTAACAACACTAATGTTGACCAGAGCGTGGCAGCGATACATGCCACGGTTTTCAGCTGTCTTCGCCGGCGAGAAGTTGGGGAGCAGTTGTATGATCTCAACACGAACACTGTTCCTGTAGTGGATGAGGAATACAGGAACCAGCGTGCAGCTAACTCCTTGGGTTCCAAGGGCATGTTCCAGTTCATTCAAAGGAAGGGGTCCTCAAGGAATCTGATGGCTCTCCTTAACCCTGATGGTTCGGTGACTAAGGCTTGGCATGTAGATTCAAGTGATGGTAATGCTAATGGTGGTACAAGCAGTGGTAGATCAGTAGGAAATCGTATGGTTAACCCATCACTAATTGGGAAGGCAGAGTCAGTTAATCTCCAGTTTGGTTCTTTTGGGATTAGCGCGTGGCTGAGTGACACAGGTGGTGGCACCAGCCATGCTGGAAGTGTAGATGACCTGAGGGCTGATGGCATCGAGACAGGCGGTAGATACTTCTCCTCATGCTGCAGTTCACCAAAGACGTCAGACTGCGCCTCCAAAGAGGTATGTGTTGTGCATCAACACTAAGATATGTTTGTTATTAATACTGGCATCAATGTGTTAATGTTTTTCAGTCGGTTGCTGATGCTATACATTCCGATCTAACGAATGCTCTGGTGACCTTTCCAGCATATGGAGGATTATTCAGTCTATGGTAGTGAAGAAGATGCTGACGACCCACCTGATGCTGAAACTGATGAGGATCTAACTGATGAAGAAAGAGATGTTCATGAGGTAGCTACTATGTTATCCAGCAATTTTCCTAGTGCGATTTACTCGTACTTCCGTTGTGGTAGCAGACACTTGATTGCAGCTGGTGCTTCCTAAAACTCCTCCAAATACATTGCGTCATATGCTAACCAGGAACGCCAGTTGATAGTGTGCCTCATTTCAAAGCTTGTGCATCAGTGAACCGAGCTTTCTAGATTGCTAAATGTATTCTGTGCCAACCACTTCAGATTGAAGCGGGATCAGTCGACGAGCACTCCACCAAGTCTGACGAGGAGTACGATGACCTAGCGATGCAGGACGTGATGGAGAACGGCAACTGCTCTGACGACGACGAGCAGGCTGCGGGGTACGGCGCCAGGAGGTCACCGCCCATGGATGAGAGCATCCTTGGAGCAGATGGCGCCGTGGTGGAGGGCAGGTACCACCACAACCTGGACCTCTTCACGATGTCCAAGGACGTCGCCGCCACAAAGATGCCGTGCGCGTGACGCTGCCGCCCCCGACCAACCCTTGGGAAGAAAAACCGGTGGTGCCGCCCGGCAGACACCACTGCCACGGTTCACTGGCAGCCGCGGTGCTCTTGGGCACATTCTCCGGTGGTGCTTTCAGTTAGGAGTCTGCACCGGTTGCTGTACCCATATGACCTTATGTTGATGCTTGTGACTGTTAGAGGATCTCATGCTTGGCTATATATAGGAATCCTTGGGCTTTGCCCTTTTGTCGAAACTCAAATAATGAAAAGTTGAAATTGCATTCTGAATTTGCGCGAGAATATATTCTGTCGGAAGTCGGTGCAGGCAGTGGACACATACTCCACCCACCAGTTTCGAAATATAAGGCGTATTTTAACTGTTGCAAGATCATGCTTTGAACAACAATTCATCTAATTACATTTTAGATCAGTCATGAGTTGTGACAAATTATCTTTCTCACCGAGGCAACTGGGTGTAGTTGTTAACAACAGTTGCCTCGCTATTTGTCAGTGCAACAAATTCAGCCAATTCCTCTCTTTCAACGGCTATTATGAGCATGCAAATGTTCTTGTGATGAAACTAAGAATAGAAATACAAAAAATAAACTCTCAGTAAATGCATCGTTATGCAGAAATAAGAGGAAAAATATGTGGCAAGTCGAGAGACAGCTTGAAAGAGTAAAATTAACAGGTGCACATATCAAACAATACAACACCACAGAAAAAGATGGAAAAAGATGCATCGACCACACATGATAACATAATCAAAACATTGGTACTTCCAGAGCTGCATGCATTCATTTCATAGACAGGCATTCATTTGATTTCTGTGAAACCTTCTTTACAAAGACTGAAACATTTGATTTCTGCGAAACATCAGTAAAATAGGAAATCTTTACAAGAGATGGAAACCTTATACACTGATGAAACCCAAGGCAAAAGGATCTACAGGTGTCCTTGCTTCCCATCATCATCTAACCCTAAATATTTCAGCTAATTTGCCTCCATGCTTTGCCTTTCTTATATATATATATATATATATAGATAGATAGATATGTATCTTACTCGAAGAGGGAAAAACGGTACAAATATACAACTTCTCTCCTTTTGAACAAGCAAAATCTCTTCTCTTTCTCTTTCTTTATTCCCAGAGGCCCCCTCCTTTATTTACAATCAAAGGCTTTCTTGAGCTCCAACTTCTCCGACGACGGCACTGGACAACGACTACTGGTAAGGCTAGCCTCGCTATCTGTCTGTACAGGGGTTATTCTGTCAAACTAACCATTCAATCTCTGCAAGACTGCAACGAGACCCCGATACGCCTTTCTGCAAATGAGAAAAACAAATTAAATCCAAATGGAAAAGGATTTGCAAAGATATGCAGATTAGGAAACAATGAGCAAACGCCTCCATGACCACGCATCTTAAAAAGGAAGAAGGATGAGTTGCAGTAAGGATGACTAAGAGAAACTGGTACCTCCTGCGGCTATAAGCTTCTCCACCCGGGCAACAATATGTTTCCCGTAGGTGTATCTCTTCAGTGCGTTAAGGTGGACCTTGATACGCGAAAGAATCAGCTCACGGTTGTGGTCGTCGCAAGTCTCCAAAACCTTCTGCACTACATAGTTTGCAAACTGGTCTTTCATCATTGCCTGCAAAGCAGAAGCTAGGCGTCAGAAGACTGAAATTGCCCAAAAATACAAGCTTTAGAATAATAAAGACGTGGTATCCACATCTGCGCCTTGAAGTAGCAGATGAGGAAACAGAAAACAGTTTCACACGTATGGCATGCTGAACAACTTCAGTTCCTCAAGACATAGACAAAACAAGAAATAACTTGTGCTAATAATTATACTAAAATTCAGCAGCCATAGCACATAAGAGCTATATTCATGTGGTCAATAAATATCAATTTTATTTCTACACAGAGCATGTTCTGCAACAAAGAACCAGTATACTTAAACAGCTGGTTGAAAACACACCTGTAATGGCTCATTCTCATCAGTAGTACCAAGCATTTCATTAATTAGAATCTGGCGCTCCTCAGGAGAACCAAAAGACAGACACTTCTCAACAACGTTGGAAGCAAATTTCTGTTGGCTCATCTTCACGATCTGTCCAGCAAGCTGCTTAATTATAGAAGTACGTTCTTCTGGTTTCCCGTGTTGCAATACATGCTACAAAACAAAGAAACCAAAAGCCCTTTGTGTAAGTGGGATACATGACACTTTCAACTAGGTAATGGCTAGTCTATGCAGTAATATGAGAAAGTGGTAAACAGAAGGAAAAAAAATACGAGAGAAAGTGGTAAACAGAAGAAAAAAACTGTCCATATATAATATCATATATCGGCATGATAGATCACACCGAACAAATCAAAATACTTGGTGGTACTGGGGAGAAAGTATGAACAAAACAGTACAAGCACATGTGGTAATTAGAAACTACTCCCACTTCCAACTGAGATATAAAAACAAGAGAAAGAGCATTTACATGATATATGTAACTGCCAACTTGGTAGAAGAAATCCAACATAACCCATCCCTCCCATTAATTTAATATACTAGGCCTAAGTGAAATTGTTCAACGACAGATATTTAACAAGTAAATCAATAAGCAGCTACCTGGATAACATAATTGCCATACTGGTCTTGTGTCAAAGGAACCACACACTGCATGATCTCCTCCATCATGGCGTTTTGCGTGCTTTCATCATCACAGTGCTCCAAGACTCTCTGGTGGTAGTCAATACAGGTAGGTAAATTTAGTAAATTGTGAATGGAATTATGCGCATCCATTAAAACCAGATATAGGTTGATATAGCACCTGAATAACACGGCAACCATATGGATGGGTGGAAAGTTCAACCACTTGTCCATAAAAAGCAGAAACAATGAACTGTATCCTTTCTTGAGGGATGCATTCTATGCACTTCTGGATTACATGGTTGCCATTCTGATCACGAACTAATTTCAGAATAATTGTGTTTCCATCAAGCTCCAAAGCCATTTGTGTTTGTTGCTCCACACCAACCACTTCTAAAGCCTACAGAAAAATATGATGTCCCTAAGACTGTAAACAGCTAGTCCATAACTGATTTGGTAGGGAAAAGTTTAGTTTGTAGCAATACATACCTTCTGAATAACCCGGCAACCATACATTTGTGTACTCAGCGTATATACATGACCCTTGAGTAGGTTTGCCAATTGCTTCTGTTGTGGTTCAGTCCCATACTCGAAGAACTGCCAAGAACAACAAATTAAGCTGAGGTCTTAAAATAATAAGGTAAACTCAAAAATTGTCAATAAATAAATCAAATTTGTTTGATACTGATGCGTAAGATAGTTGCACACCTTCTGTATAACATAGTTTCCAAAAACATCAGTCATCAACGTTCGTGCTTGGGGAAGTATTTCTGGAAAAATCATGTTCTTCTCTTCAGTAGAAGCTGTTTCAAGTTTCTGCTGTATAAAGCGACTCCCGTACTGATCCGAGCTGCAGAGGGAGAATCATATTAGTATCCCACATAAACACAACAACAATACTCAGTTTAAATCCAGGAAGTAATACCTGAACTCGACCACATGACCTACAATATCTAGCAGCTCAAAAGATCGGGTCTTGTTGGTCTTGAATTCCTCCAGCAGAGTAGACTCATAAGCATTATCTATTAGACCATTCTCTGAACTCCATGTTCCCATAGTTCCTCCAGTGGTGCTCCTTGCCATGGATGGAATACGTGTTAGCCTATCTCCTTGCCTGGCATGACCCTGGGGAGATGGGATAAAATGGCTAGATGTCGGACTTGATAAATATGCCATGTCCATGCCATATGCTTGTTCACTGCCATAAAGAGTTGGGCTAAGACCACCAGATTTGCCCATGTATGGCATTCCATACTGTAGCTTCTGCTGAGCAAGTAATGATGCAAGATAAGCCTTTTGATATGCAGCATTATCCATGTGGCCTGAACCAGAAAAGTTACTTCCCGGAAAGGACTCATGCTTCCAGCTGCACCAAGGGGAGAGTTGGGGTTTGCCTGCAAGTAAGGGGCATAGACTGCATCCATTGGTTGGACCTGATAACCAGTCCCCCTTTGATTCGAAAGAAGGTTGGCATATTCACCATCTGGACAGGAAAACACAAGTCAGGAAACAACGGGAGCACACAGAGAGAGAGAGAGAGGGAGAGAGAGAGAGAGTACCAGTATTCAGGTGATTATTCAGCATGGACGAGCCAGAACTTCGTGAATTAGCCTTTGCATGTCGTCCAGGTACATCAATGTTTGAGCTATCACCATTCAGGTTTTGGTAGAGATACACAGGTCCAGTCGGGCTCAGCAAAGATCCTTTCTTGTGCCCATTACCATGCTGTGATTGTGTAGGGAACTTGCTGTTGCTTTCAGCTGCCAGTTTACTCATATTTGGATTACTCAAGTGACTGCTACCATTTGGAAAGACTGCATATTCAAGGGCATTTATCGGCTCTTCATCAGCATTATGAACTAAATTATGTGGAGAAAACTGTCTATGCTCCTTTGAAACATTATTGAAGAGCACATCTCTTTGATCGCCACCAAAGTTCTGGTAAATATGATTTTGCACATCACTTTCTAAATTGGCCATGTTGTTCCCCGAGAGGTTTAAACTGGACATAGCAGATAGAGCTGCTGCAGTGTCAGAACCATCATGATTACGAGAAGCAACACTTCTGCCTTCAACCATTTTATCAGCTTTTCCCATCCTAACTCCAACTGGAGGAAGGCAAGGGCTTGGAGCCCTCTGCATCAACTGAGGGTCAGGGGTGGTGCTTCTTGAGATCGAAGAGCCTACTGCAGAAGCAAATGTGTGCGACATTGAAGAACCTAAACTTTGTACCCTGACAAGACTGGGTGAAGCCGATCCAGACCGAAAGCCATTCATAGATTCTGACCTACTCTGCAGTTGTGCCTTCGATGACTCAGAGGACCTTACTGGATTTGGGCTCTCAAAAGCATTCCGGCTATTAGAGCGTGAAAGATTTGGGCCCTCAAAAGCATTCCGGCTATTAGAGCGTGAAAGATTCGGGCCCTCAAAAGCATTCCGGCTATTAGAGCGTGAAAGATTTGGGCTCTCAAAAGCATTCCGGCTATTAGAGCGTGAAAGATGACCAGCTTTAGAAGCAGGACGGCTAATATTTTCCTGCCATGGAAACCACTGTAAATTAGATAACGAAACAAACTGAGACTTACATGCTACAAAATAGTCTTAAAAGGGATGCATTGTAGAAGTAGCCTATATCAGTATAAGTGCAAAGACAATTTAGTTCCATTCACAATCTAATAGCAAATGTACTTCTACTGAAGGTTAAAGAACAATAAGAAAATATTTTCAACCTGCAGGGCATCTGCAAAGCTCTTGCGACGGGAGGCGAGGCCATTGACATCAGACAACCCAATAAGCCCATCAGCGGCTTGCCCGAGCCACTCCGACGATTGCTGACGTGCAAGGCCATTCCTTTCACCTCTGCCCATCCTATCATTCAGGAGATAGTCCACTCCGTTGCCTTCGCGTGCTCCTGGCTGCACTGAGAACAGAGAGCTCCCGCCAGTGGCCTCCGAGGGCCTCCTCCTCCAGTCCCCGATGCCCCCGGAGGCAGCCTGGAACCGCTGCGCCGCGCGCCAGTCCTCCTTGGACACCATCGGCACCGGCAGCCTCGGGTTGAGGTGCTCGTTGTTGTAGTAGTACTGCAGGTACGCCGGGTGAGACAGTATCTCCTCTTCGGAGAGCATGTCGGCGCCGCCGAGGCCGCTGCTGTCGACGTGGGCCGGGGGCGCGGCGGAGAAGAGCGTGCCGACGGCGGCGCGGGCGCCCTGGACGGTGGGGGGAGCGCTGCCGCTGCGGTACATGCTGAGCTCCTCGGCAGAGGCGCCGCCTCCGCCGCCGTGGTGGTTCTGGTCCATGAGCACCGCCTGCAGGTCGCGCTCGAGGTCCTCGAAGGTGGGGCCCGCCGGAGACGGAGCCATCGCCGCCGCAGCCCAGGTGGTCACTTAGCCGGCCGGCTCTGTTTCCTTCCTCCTGCTCTTCGCCTCGTTCCCACACGAAGCCTGAAACACAGCAAGCACCGGGACGGCGATTAGAACTCCGAATTTCACACCCAGATTAAAGACAAACGCGAAGAACTCGATGAACTACAGAGAAAACGATCAGAAGCAGAGAAGCAGAGCCAGGGCCTGGAAGAAACCAAACGCAAGCGAGAGGGATTCGGCAGAATTCCAAGCTGATTTCACCAATTTCTCTACCCGGATAGCAGCAGCAAGAGGAACCCCAACAAATAAAAAAAAATCCCACCTTTTAGGGGCGGACCTGCCGAGGGTTCAAGCAACTGAACCCCTAATTATCTGGCAAGAAATCAGCAAACCCACTGGCCACTCCATCGAAGCAGCGAGCAAATCGGCAACGACGGGCGGATTGGGGAGGAAGCAAGAGAAACATCAACAAAGTCCATGAAGAATAATCATCCAGGCAGGTCGAGTTAGGGTTCGTCACCTCCGACGGCGGACGGGCGGGGGGAATCAATCGGAGCCCCGGCGGACGGACGGATCCCCGCTCCACGCCAGTCCGGCGGAGCGGCGCGGACGAGGAGTGGGGGGGCGGGCGGCGGCTGCGGGGAGGAGAATTCCTGGAGGGTTCGGCGGGCGGGCGGAGGGGGGAGGAACGGGGCGGGGGAGCTGGGTGCTGTGTTGGTTTTGTTGGTCGATCTCCTCTCCTCTCCTAGGCTAGGCTAGGCAAAGGCAAAGGCAAAGGCAAAGGCGAAGGCAAAGGGCAAAGCTAGTGGACCGAAGAAGAAAAAACCATCCTTGGCGGATTTGGTGCAGCTTTCCTCCTCCTCCTAGCTAGTAATACTAGTTCTATGCAATGCACCCTTTTCTTTCTCTTTTTCTTTCAGCAAAAAATATCTTTTTTTAGTTAGCAAAAAAAAAATATTGAGACGATTGCTAGGCATTTTTGGCAATGACCTGGTGGTCAAGAAATACAATCATGGGCAGGAGTTGAAGATTTAATTTTTATTAATAGAACTGTTAAAAAACGGAGCGTACGAGAGAAAACTATGATGCGGATATATTGTTGGATTAGGAAGTGCACAGAAAAGAGTACAGGTCGTCCTCCGGTCAAGCACATACGTTACGTCATCGTCTTCGTGACATCAGAATCAACCACGCTCCATTCCACGGTTTATTATTTATGTATATGTATTGTTCTCATACCAATATGACTTCTTCTTCTTCTTCGACTTCTATCACTCAAATGTTGCACAATAGAGTTTTTGTCTGTCATAAGAATGTCACAAGTTGGTCACTCAATTTTTAAATGGTTACAGTTAAGGTTCGTCACCTCCAACAAACAGAGTGAATCGATCCAAGGTCGGGTGGGTAGGTGCATCATCGCTCCACATAGTCTAGTAGAACGGTGCGGGTGAGGAGTTGAGCGCGGAGGGGAAGAACGGTGGCGGCTGCAATGGGGAGGAAGGGGAATTCCTAGATGGTTCAGCGTGAGGAAATGTTGAGGGAGTTGGGTGCTGTGTAGTTTTGTTGGGTGGCCTCTCAAGGGGAGGACCGAGGAAAGCTAGCCAGTGGATCAGAGAAATCATCCTTGGCGGCATTGGTGCATGAATGCACCCTTCCCCCCCCTTTTTTCTTCCTATGTCATTGTTTCATAAAAGAAAATTGTGAGATTTTTTTTTTTTGACATGTGCTATCATTGGGGGGTTATTTCTTTGGAGGAAGAGCAATGTTTATCATCTAGTAATGTGATGGTTGAGAAATACACTCTTGTTACTAAAATAATATCCTTGGGTCCAAAGTTGCTTTTTTAATACCCGAACATGTCTAGAAACTATATGTAGAGCTAATGATCAAGATATTTGGTCATGTTAATAAGAAAAATGAATGTACGCGAAAAAGTACACCTTGTCAATCTAAAAGAATCAAGACAATACATCTTCGTGAATGAGTTTGTAGTGTATTTTTCAAAGATATTTTGGTTTGTTTCAAGATGATGCCGATGACTACTACTATTACTACTCCTACTTCTAACTATTTGAGTTGATATAGGTTTATGCTTTCTTCTAATTTAGGTATTGCATTCCTTTCATTTTCGATCTTTTAGCTTCTATTGGTATTGGTGGCTAGATGTAAGTTACAGGGAAGGTTGCAAAATTCTTGGAAAAGTGTTTGCTTTAGCCTTTATCTTTAGGAGCACAATGCTAAGTCAATATCTCCTTTCCACGATTCATTTGCATGTCTCTAGCCAAGTATCAAATGTCACAAGTTAGTCATATCGTTGTCACATGGCCGAAAATAATTATCTTCAAAAGGAGTTTTTTCTTTCCTTTTCTTGAACACAATATAATCATAGATGATCACACACACGCACATACATTCACTCCTATGCAGTGGCGTAGCCAGGCCCCGGGCAAAGGAGGCCTTGGCGAGGGGCATGGCAGTATGATTGTTCGTGACGGTAGATACAGTTCCGCTACACACTGTAGCGCTGAGCTTAGCCCGGGGCGTGGTGCTGCGCTGGCTATGCAATTGCTCCTATGAACGCGCGCGCGCACACATACACACACCTTATCTCATAAGCACCTCTGAGATACCGAGCCAACACAACATCTTGAGATTGATGAAGTCACCGCATGCGCCTTCGTAGTCGATGGGAACGTCTCCTCCCGCTGAACGAACATCACCAGAAAGTCTAAAATAAATCTAGAAAAATTATGATTGGTTTCATTCTAAATACTGGCTTTGTTGATTCCTTAGTTCAGATCGACGAAGTAATGTCACTCGACTATTATCAACCTGAGTGCATTCTTTTTCTATCAGTAAGGATTGCACTAGAGCATCTTCTACTTTTAGTAGGCCATGAACTATAGATGGAGAAGAATCATTCTAGCGAGTACTCAAATAGTTAGAAGTAGGAGTAGTAATAGTAGTTTCATCGGTTCCAAGGGGAAAACCAACGATCTTGAAACAAACCAAAATATCATATTGAAACAAACCAAAATATCATCTTGAAACAAACCAAAAAACTGGCAGCTGAGCACCTCCGAGAGACCGAGTCAGCACATCATCTTGAGATTGACAAAGTCGTCACAGACGCCTTCGTAGTTGATGGAACATCCTTACCAGCACCAGTGTCAAGTCTGGGACTTGAACTTTGGTTGGCTGGGGATATCACAGTCCTCCTAACCATCCAACGACAGATTGGTTCACGCTTTGCTTTACTGTGTGTTGGCAAAGCCAAAAACATTGGCTATCAATTGGTTGCCTACCAAACTGCTTTGCCTATCTCTGTAAAGGTTGCAATTGTAGGAAAATTTAAGCATTACCAAATGTTATTCTATTGAGATGGAAGTGTTGCATTTATTCAGCGATCTCACTTAAGTCCGAGTTTGAAGCATCCATACTACAAAAACCGGAGAGATATGAAACCATGTTTTGCATAATTCATTCCTGCAACCTTCCTTACCTTAAGTGAGCAACACAATTGTCAAATGTTAACTTGCCAAAATATTGACCAGACAATTTTTGGCTACAAGCAAATCATGCCCTTAGGGCATGTCCAACGCCGGCGCTAGTAGGGAGGCGCCAGGATTTATTTCCTCGTCGAAGGGCAGTTGGGCCCTCAATTCCTGGCGCGAGACTAGGCATCGGCGCAAAAACTGGAAGGGAAACGTTTGTGTACGGTCGACCGGCCGAGCGTTCGGCCGGTCCCGCACCGTCCGTTCGACCAAAACAGATTGTAGGTCTCGAGACGAACGACACAATGTCGCTTTTCTTGTGGGCCCGCAAACCGCTCTTCCTCTACCTTATCTCCTCCTGTAGATCGTTCTCATCCACAAACGCTTCTCTTCTTCATCTGCTTTACCTGAGCTATCCCCTCCTCTTCTATGTCTCTCTCGCCGTCCTCTCCTCCGGTGGGCTGCTGCAACCGGCGCGGTCTGCGGCCCTAGAGCGGAGTTCGGTGATGCTGCAACGGGAGTCCAGCGATGCTGGAACCAGTAGCCATGGTTGCTACAACCAGCAGCCGCCGGAGATGGAGACGGGGGGATCCGGTGCTGCAACCGGAGATAGTTTTTGCTGGAACCACATGGCAAAAAAGCTACAACCACCATGGAGCGATGCTGGAACCAGATGGTGTCGAAATCATTTTGCTGGGACCGGCAAAAAAATTGCTGGAACCGGCAAGAATTTTTGCTACTACCAGGGCAACTGCTACGACCGACGAGTGGTGGTGTGATACGTCCATTTTGCATCATGCTTTTATATCAATATTTATTGCATTATGGGCCGTTATTACACATTATATCTCAATACTTATGGCTATTCTCTCTTATTTTACAAGGTTTACCATGAAGAGGGAATGCCTTACCGAATTCTGGCCGAAAAGGAGCAAACATTGAAAACCTATTCTGCACCGCTCCAAAAATCCTCAAACTCCACGAAACATGTTTTTGGAATTAATAAGAATTATTGAGCGAAGAAATACATCAGGGCCCACACCTGGCTGGAAGGGTGGGCGCGCCCCCATCTTGGGCGCCCTGTCTCCTGGGCCCCCTGGTGGCCCCCCGGTGTCTATCTTCTGCTATATGAGGGCTTTTACCCTGGAAAAAATCGTGGGCAAGCTTACGGGACGAAACTCCGCCGCCACGAGGCGGAACCTTGGCGGAACCAATCTAGAGCTCCGGCAGAGCTGTTCTGCCGGGGACACTTCCCTCCGGGAGGGGGAAATCATCACCATCGTCATCACCAACGATCCTCTCATCGGGAGGGGGTCAATCTCCATCAACATCTTCACCAGCACCATCTCCTCTCAAAACCCTAGTTCATCTCTTCTGTCCAATCTTGTATCAAAACCACAAATTGGTACCTGTGGGTTGCTAGTAGTGTTGATTACTCCTTGTAGTTGATGCTAATTGGTTTACTTGGTGGAAGATCATATGTTCAGATCCTTAATGCATATTATTACTCCTCTGATTATGAACATGAATATGCTTTGTGAGTAGTTACGTTTGTTTACGAGGACATGGGTGAAGTCTTGCTATTAGTAGTCATGTGAATTTCGTATTCGTTCGATATTTTGATGAGATGTATGTTGTCTTTTCCTCTAGTGGTGTTATGTGAACGTCGACTACATGACATTTCACCATTATTTCGGTCTAGAGGAAGGCATTGGGAAGTAATAAGTAGATGATGGGTTGCTAGAGTGACAGAAGCTTAAACCCTAGTTTATGTGTTGCTTCGTTAGGGGCTGATTTGGATCCATACATTTAATGTTGTGGTTAGGTTTACCTTAATATTTCTTTTATAGTTGCGGACGCTTGCAATAGGGGTTAATCATAAGTGGGATGCTTGTCCAAGTAAGGGCAGTACCCAAGCACTGGTCCACCCACATATCAAATTATCAAAGTACCGAACGCGAATCATATGAGCGAGATGAAAACTAGCTTGACGATAATTCCCATGTGTCCTCGGGAGCTCCTTTCTCATTATAAAAAATTGTACAGGCTTATCCTTTGCTACATAAAGGATTGGGCCACCTTGCTGTTATTATTCAACTCTCGTTTAAGATTTTTTGCAGGAAAACTTCTCTCTAAATGGGAAGGTCCCTATGTTATCGAGGAGGTCTATCGTTCTGGTGCCATAAAAATCAACAACTTCGAAGGCACAAGTCCAAGGATGGTAAACGGTCAAAGAATTAAACATTATATTTCGGGTAATCCTATCAATGTTGAAACTAATATTATTAAAACCGTAACCCCGAAGAAATACATAAGGGACACTTTCCGAGCGTTCAGCATCTCGAAAAGGAATAGGTATGTGATACGGTAGTAAACCGACTCCAAAACAACTCCAATGGCAATTTTATCAGTTTTGGAATATTTAAGAATTTTAGGAAGAAAGAAGTAGTCCGAAAGGGACACGAGGCCCCCACGAGTGGAGGCGCACTCCACCTCTTGGCGCGCCCTCATGCCGTGGACACCTCGTGTGCCTCCTGGACTCCGTTTTCTTGCACGTTATGTATTTTGGTCGGTAAAAATTCATTATATATACTCCCGAAGGTTTTGGCCACCGTACCACGCAAATACCTCTGTTTTTGTTTTGAGCTGTTCTGTTACAGATTATGTTTTTTTGCCAGCACACGGTGATGCATGCCTACGACGGCCAGCGAGGGACGGCGGCGGCCGTGACGATGGGATGCTGCAACCACGGTGACCGTATGCTCGAACCAATGGTGCGAGAGCTGCAATCGTCGATGGAAATGATTCTGCAGGATCCAACGGAAGTCATGATGTAATTCCGGCGGCCATGCGGCGAGGGGCGGCAAGCAAGCTGTGCCGCAACGGCGTGGCGGAGATGCGGTGAGGGGGTGGGGACTCGAGCGATGCAGTACGGTTGGACGGGTGCTCGCGGCAAGGCGGACAGCACGCTCGATGATGAGGCGGAGGCGAGTCGAGGAAGAAGGATGGGGTGGAAGGGGGTCACGTTGACTTGATCTAACGGCCAGATGCGGGCCAATCGGACGGTGGGTGGCCGACCGGCCGAAATTTTGGGCCGGTGCGCCGGCGCCCAATACTCGCCAAACTGGAAGCGGACGCTTGTGCCTTTTTCTATACGGGGTAAAGAGCTGATGCAGCGGTCTGTTCTTCTTCTTTAGCTCCCGAAAATTAGCATCAGGCATTGGAGCACAGAGGCGTTTTGCATTGTAGATGCCCTTACAGTCACACTGGGACGAGGGGATGAAAAATACGCGGAATCACATCATTTTGAATACATTTTTTTATGAGGATATCATTTTGAATACTACAGGAACAAAAACCACGGGAACCGCTAGGCATATAGCGGCACAGAGGAAGAAAATTGCTGGGATGTTGAAATCAACTCTGACTCACACAGGAGAGAAAAGAAGAAGAGAGAGAACTGCTTTTGTCAAAAGTTGTGCGAAAAATCGCTGTCCTCTAAAAATTCTTCTGCTGCAACCAAAAGACACAAATCACACTACGAGGTGTGGAAAATTTTGTAAAAGCGGCTGCCGCGTGGAGGAGAGAGACCAAAGACAATGAGGCAGCGAGGGGGACGTGTGATTTTTGCGCGTGTTCCCGACCAGGGGACCCATCTGGCCGCCTCTGCGGGCCGCGCGCGCCGTCCGATGGGAACCCCGCACGAATCTCACAGCGCCCTCGTAACGAACTGCTCCTCGCCAGAAATCTCATGCTCGAAACGGAAATCTCGTGGGCTGGCTGCGCGTCAGGCGCCCGCCTATCCCTATCCTTTCTGTTGGGGCTGGCGGGCTGCCACTGACAGGTGGGCGCCACCGTCCATCTGGAACCTTACACGCGAGCCCGATGAAGAAAAATCATTGGCCTTCTGATGTTCCTTTTTTTCTTTCTAAAATGTTTAATCTACGTACTTAAATTGATTTGATAAATATAAACCAGTACTAGTATATACTCCCTTTGTTCCTAAATATTTGTCTTTCTAGAGATTTCAACAAGTGACTACATACCGAACAAAATGAGTGTATCTACACTCTAAAATATGTCTATATACATCGGTATGTGGTAGTTCATTTGAAATCTATAGAAAGACAAATATTTAGGAACGGAGGGAGTATTAGTCAAAGAGAAGTCAAACCAACAGACAAATAGTCCTTCTGGGGCCTGTTCTTGTCATCCATCCTGAATTACAGGGTGTAAAGAAAGGTAGTGGGTAATTTCATTTAATAAAAAAAATTGCCAGACACAAGAAGGTGCTGAGGTTGCAATCTTATTAAGAAATACTATAGGCAGAGAAAACAGCCAGCTACTGTTTGTGGTTGGAGAGAATATAATATGGAAATAATATTTTTTTTTAGAAAAGTATGAACATATATCCATGGGCAGCTAACCTAAATACTCCTATTAAAGCATCCATGGCTGGACTAATTGAGCTCAGTAGTAGTACAAGGGTGCCTGCTGCTGCCACCACTTGCAAATTAAAATACTCCTGCCCCTCTCTAATTAGCAAGCACACTCTTGTGTTTTGACTCATTCAGGCCAAGAGGGAGACATAATTGTATGCTAATCCTGAAAAAAAAACAGTAACTCTATTTCTTTCTAACAAATAAAAGCCTTGCAATTATATTCTGTTTATCCATCTGTGCAACTAGTTATTCAAAGTGGACACCCCGGAATAATTGGTACCAAAGCACCCAGCATGTATTCTAATTCTCTGCAAGGTCATTCACTGGATATTTTATTGCTACATGATGACTAATGGAAAGCCTTCTGATCCCAGAAACTCCAAATAGATGGATACATCAGGGGCATGTCCCTCCAATCCTCTAAATCCTAGAGAGGACCCCAGTAAGAGAAGCCCCCTTTATCCAAGAACCCTAGGCGTCCGTGCGCGATGAATGATTATACAAAACTGGACATACATAGCTCAATCTCGATCTTGTTTTCTCCACTCCGCCTCTTATCTTGTTTTCTCCATTTTACGGCGGTGTGAAAGGCTGGTATTGTCACGGGAACCATCGCCGCGTTGGATCATTCATTCCTCCTGCTCGACCATCCTCCGGACGTCCTCGATCACCATCCACGACTCGTGCCCGCCGATCACCTCGGCCTGCTTCCGGGAGTCGCTCCACATCTTTACAGGACAAGAAACAGCGGCCTCAGGATACACAACTCCGAGATGGAGACCATAAAGAAAGAAACAAGCTTTACTTGTACCTGTATGGAAGGCATCTTCTGCTCGAGTCCCGCATAAAGGATCACATAGATTGGACAAAAGAAGGCATTAGCGCTTAGATAAATATATCCACTTGAGATCCCAATATAGGCCAACGTGTATTTAATTGTTGCAGGACAAGATAACGATGAAGCCAAACGCATGATGGGGCCATCCTTGGTACGCTTTGTTGTTACCAAAGCTACAGGATATGTGCATAAGGCTAAGAAAGAAACGCTTGGGTAGTGGGTACAAGTTGCAGGAAGCCGGCAACTGAAAGCAAAGTTTCCAGGTGCAACACAGAGGAACCATTTCCTCCAAAATAGGGAACAGAGACCAAGAAAGAACGCCGAGAAGTTCCAACAAAAGATACAAAAATGAAAACGGGTTTGGACTGTTTGCTAACAAGAAAGCACACTTGAGCGTCAAGAAAAGGTTCTGATATCATTGTTCGTTAGTGAGCGGCAAGCACCGCAGAACAAACTCAATGCACGGCAGATACTTACTGTTACTCCTGCACGATTCACGAGCTTCTGTGGAACAGCATTGACGTCGACAGAGTAAAACCGGATTCTGCAGAGCAAATCGTGACAGAGATCATCAGTTTGTCGATAACAACTCCAGAGTTTCAGTACTTTGTCAACATGGCAACCAAAGCTCTAACCTCGGATAGTATTCTGCTGCCAACTTCTCCAGCTTAGGCTTCAGATATATGCATTTCCTGCACCAACTCGCCGTCCTACATATTGCAAGTGCTGGTATTATTCTCAACCCAGACTGTAAAACACTCTGTGAGGATTTGGGCAGTTATCACTATGTCAGACAACTACTTGAAATACATCTGGCATTCCATTTAACGGAACCTACTGTCAAAACTGATGTAAAAATGTGATAAACTGCACATTAGTATTGAAGTAATTCTCTCCAAGAGTATATATATGATGAAACACCTTGTAGCAATGATACTGTATTTAGGTGGTAAACATAATACATGTAAGCGACCCGCGGATCCGCCTAAGATGCAAACCAGGAGAAGAAACACCGAACCTAACTACTGGCTACAGGAATGTGCAGGGTGAGCTGCGTATTGTTGCGTTTCGGGAAAACGAGTCTTCCAAATATACATCGCACAACCGCCAAGGTTTGAGTCCATGGGCATCCGGCAGAGTTTAGACGCCGGTACCGAAACAAGTTGCTAGAAGGATCGCACACGACAGCGCGCTTTGTTGGGTAAAACTGAAGGTGAGCTCTCCAATCACACCACTCAGAGCTGACCAAGAGCTACCCTAGACAGGGTAACAACTAGATGAGCCCCTTTTCATCCAAGATGCGAGATTTCTACCCCCATAAGGCCACACAACCGTGAAGCATTGAAGCCTAATCCAGGTTAGCTGAAGCATGATTCATGATAACCCATTTCATCCTGTCCTAATCGGGACCTAGTTAAAATTCAGAGGAAACCTTTACCAGAACACGACGATGGGGGCGCCGCGCTGCTGGGCGTCGGCGAGGGCCTGGTCCAGCTGCTCCTCGCCGCCGATCGGCTCCAGCTCCACCCACGCCGGCCCCTCCTCCTCGTCCTCCATCCCCGTCCCCGCCCTCCCTCCGCGGTCGCCGCTGTCAGACTCAGACCCGCCCCGCGAAATCCGGCGGCAGCGAGATCGAGGCCCGCCGGGCGGGCGCCCTGGAGAGGAACGCCAGGCGGTGCGGGGGAGGCCGTGGCCTGAGAAGGGCGCCCCGGCACGCCGCCGCCGCGTCCCCGCCGCCGGCCGCCACTGCGTAATAGGCGGAGGTGGTGGCCATTCTGTTTGGGCTCGTCCGGTCTGGGCCGGGCCCGGGTCCGGTCGCACCCAACCCATATCGACCGCGAGCCAAAGTCAAACCGACTGGTCTGGTCTAGCCCCGACTCTCCTCACTCCCACTCCCACTCCCCACCGCCACGCGCGTCGCCATGAGCTCCAGCGACGAAGCGAGGTAGCATGGCGCTGAGGACGTCGCTCCCAGCTCTCCCCCGGGCCTTCGCGTCCCGGGAGCGGCTGGCCGCGCGCGCCTCGTCGGCCCGTCTGGAGGAGGATGGCGCCGCTCGCCCCTACACCCGGAGCGCCCGCGGGGCGTTCGACGGAATTCCCGGCCGGGACGCCGCGGCGGGGGTCAGCTCCTGCTACAGCCGCGCCGCCCTCGTAGAATGCGCGCGGCGCGGGATGGGGCGGGAGGCGCTCGATCATTTCTCGGCCGCGCGGCGACACGGCGAACGCATGGACGGCGGCATGCTGTCCTGCGCCCTCAAGGTGTGCGGGGCGATGCCGGGCGGCTGCAGGGCCGTCGGGGAGCAGCTGCATTGCCTGTGCGTCAAGTGCGGGCTCGACCGGGCCGATGTCGGCGTCGGCACGGCGCTCGTCGACGCGTACACGAAGTGCGGCGGCGTGGAGGATGGCAGGCTGGTGTTCGAGGGGATGCTGCAGAGGAACGTCGGGACGTGGACGTCGTTGCTCACCGGTTACGCGCAGGCCGGGGCGCACTCGGACGCCATGTCGCTCTTCTTCAGGATGCGCGCCGAGGGGGTATGGCCGAACCCGTTCACGTTCACGAGTGTCCTCTCTGCGGTGGCGGGCCAGGGCGCGCTCGACCTTGGGCGGCGCGTGCATGCTCAGTCGGTCAAGTTCGGATGCCGCTCGACCGTGTTCGTGTGCAATTCTCTGATGAACATGTACTCGAAGTGCGGGCTGGTTGAAGAAGCCAAGGCTGTGTTCTGTGGGATGGAGACCAAGGACATGGTGTCGTGGAACACGTTGATGGCAGGCCTTCTGTTGAATGGGTGTGAAGTGGAAGCCCTGCAGCTGTTCCATGACTCGAGAGCAAGCATGGCGAAGCTGTCACAGTCGACCTACTCGACGGTGATCAAGCTATGTGCAAACCTCAAACAGCTGGCCCTGGCACGGCAGCTCCACAGCTGTGTGCTAAAACATGGGTTCAGTTCAGATGGCAATGTCATGACAGCCATAATGGATGCCTACAGCAAATGCGGCGAACTGGATGATGCTTTCAACATATTCTTGCTGATGCCAGGATCTCAGAATGTCGTTTCATGGACTGCTATGATAGGTGGGTGCATTCAGAACGGTGATATTCCTCTTGCTGCCTCACTCTTTAGCAGAATGAGAGAAGACAATGTCAAGCCAAATGAGTTCACCTACTCGACGATGCTCACAACATCATTGCCAATCTTGCCTCCCCAGATTCATGCCCAGATCATCAAAACCAACTACCAGCATGCACCATCTGTCGGAACTGCACTTCTTGCCTCATACTCAAAGCTTGGAAGCACTGAAGAAGCCCTCTCTATATTTGAAACCATTGACCAGAAGGACGTTGTTGCATGGTCTGCAATGTTGTCGTGCTATTCCCAAGCTGGCGACTGCGATGGTGCCACAAATGTGTTCATGAAGATGTCCATGCAAGGCATGAAGCCAAATGAGTTCACTATCTCTAGTGTCATCGATGCATGTGCTAGTCCCATTGCTGGGGTTGACCAGGGTAGGCAGTTCCACGCTGTTTCGATCAAATACAGATACCAGGACTCTATCTGTGTGGGCAGCGCACTTGTCAGCATGTATGCAAGAAAAGGGAGCATTGACAGTGCTCGAAGTGTCTTTGAGAGGCAGGCAGAGAGAGACCTGGTGTCATGGAACTCGATGATATCAGGGTATGCGCAGCACGGTTACAGCAAGGAGGCCCTTGATACATTCCGTCAGATGGAAGCTGCGGGCGTCGAGATGGATGGCGTCACATTCCTTGCGGTTATCATAGGATGCACTCATGCTGGACTTGTACAAGAAGGCCAGCGATACTTCGATTCCATGGTTAGAGACCACAAGATCAGTCCCACCATGGGGCATTACGCGTGCATGGTGGATCTCTACAGCCGTGCGGGCAAGTTGGATGAAACGATGAAACTTATTGGAGGCATGCCGTTCCCAGCAGGTGCAATGGTATGGCGCACACTGCTAGGCGCATGCAGAGTTCACAAGAATGTTGAGCTTGGGAAGCTGGCCGCAGAGAAGCTGCTACTGCTTGAGCCGCTCGATTCGGGCGACGTACGTGCTGCTCTCCAACATCTATGCGTCCGCAGGGAAGTGGAAAGAGAGGGCTGAAGTGAGGAAGCTCATGGATTCTAAAAGGTGAAGAAGGAAGCTGGATCTAGCTGGATTCAGATCAAGAACAAGGTCCATTCCTTTATAGCCTCCGACAAATCGCACCCTCTGTCCGACCAGATATACACAAAGCTGAAGGCAATGACAGCCAGGTTGAAGCAGGAGGGTTACTGTCCGAACACGAGCTTTGTGCTCCATGACATGGAAGAAGAGCAGAAGGAAGCCATGCTGGTCACACACAGTGAGCGGCTGGCTCTTGCCTTCGGTCTGATAGCTACACCACCAGGGACACCCCTTCAGATTGTCAAAAACCTGCGGGTTTGTGGGGACTGCCATGTGGTGATGAAGATGGTGTCGGCGGTTGAAGACAGGGAGATCATCATGCGAGACTGCAGCAGGTTCCACCACTTCAAATCTGGTGCCTGCTCTTGTGGTGATTTCTGGTGATGTAGAGCAGAACAAACTGACAGTGGATACAGCAGACTGACAATGCCATCTACAACAATGTGACCTGCAAGTAGGCTCTGGAGTTCATGAGTATGTGTTGTCTGAAGCCCCAATGTCAGCTATACAAAGGTACAAGCTTATAAGTAGTGGTTCTGTGCCTGTTTGCAGGTAAGAGTATACATGAGCCGTCATATGGAGCAACATGAGTCATATGGAGCGTGTATCTTACACAACAAGGAAGCTAAGCATACGTGTTTGTGTTTTTACCGGCTTTGGGCATCTAAACCTTCAAGCCTATACTGAGCCATTGACTGTCTAAATGGAACAACACCACCAAAAATTAATAGTAATCCATTGTTGCATTTGGACTGAACCCCACTTGTCATCCTTTTCTTTAGGCGAGTGCAGCACCCGATATAGTATATGATCTTGTTCATCCTGGTGCATATCTGATTTTTGTCTCTGTTATGGGCTCATCATTTATTATTGGCCGGGTAAGTAAAGAAATCCTATTATTTGTTTCCTTGTGTTCAACATGAGTATGCATATCAACTTATACCATTATTTATTTGAAAATCTCAGCGAATCTTATGCATGTCTGTTTTTTGGCTCTGTTATGGATTTTTTTTCTTTTTTTGGCAGGATTGTTGCCTACTTTTTGCCAGAACAGGTGGGTGACCAAACTTTTTGTGAACTAATGATCCCCTCTTATATCCATGGGTGTGGGACAGGCCACCATTGGCAATTCAAATTTTGTGTGAGCCATGTTTTCACAGCTGTTTGGTTAGGGACCATTTTTTTGTGAATGCGCCTGCACTTTGATCATGAGTAACAAAAGGGTAAAGTGGTGGTGTATGACTAGGAATCCAAACGCAAAACCTTTTGTTCTCATCCATTCAGATAGATTAAAAGAAGTACACTTTGATGATGCAAACCAAACCATAACTGAATCCCAGTCTGGTACACACGTACATGGGACATTGCATTGCGCATGTGAATAGCATGAGATCTGTGTTCAGACGAGCGGAACTTCGATGGCGACCGGATTCAAGATGCCTGGAGGATGGATCTGTGGAGGTACAGCTTGCTTCGTTTTTCGCCTGCTTTCTGCGCCCTGCTATTTTTTTGTATCCTAGATAGAGTAACTAAGTTGTGCATGCTCAGGCTGTAGGGGATAGCAACCATGGTCACGGCCCTTGGTTCTCTTCATCTTCCCAGAAGAATATGTCCAATGCAACGAAGGGGAATGTCGGTCAGGATTCACGGAGGCTGAATCTCGGCAATTTATTTATTTATTTTTGCTTTCGCACGGGCCTTGTCATTTTCTGTGGCCACTTATGTCATTTTCTCTGTTATATCTTCCGTTGCAAAGTTTTGGTGATGGTAGCAGACCATGTCTAAAGAGACATCTTAAGGATCTGTAACCAAACCATGCTCTGTGCACCGCCCCATTTCTTTTTCTCAGCAGTCTCTTTGTTCTCGAGTGAACTCCGGAGTTTTCACCTTCACTCGATTGCATCCCATTTAGATGGCCTATGTCGTTTCCCCAAAAAAAAAAAAAAAAAAAAACACACACACACACACACACACACACTTCAGCGCAGTGTAGTCGGTTTTTCGGCATGTCGTCGTCGTAGTCTATTTGTTATCATGAAGTTGGAGTTGCGGCGGCAAGGTCCGGGCGATGACGGACGACGGGTCGTCCAGTCCAGTTTGACGATTCTTCGCGGCGACGACCTTGCACCTGTCTCCTTCTCCTTTGTAGCTCGCCTTCAGAACTCGGAGTTGCCTTGTTGTCAGCACGTGTGGCCGACTGTTTGGCAGATCTTCCAACAGCGGCACCAAATGACGCGCGCGGGTAAACTGAATTTTCGCGGCGTGTCTGATGGTTGATAAGATAGTCTTATCTTAAGTCTTTTTGCATGTAATTTAGAGATGACAAAAAAACATATCTATAATGGGCCATCTCTTAGCCTCATCTTCAATGACTAGTTATTACTAAAAATATGGTGAGACAAATTGTTCTTAGAGATCACTCTTGTCTTCTCTTAAATAAGACAAGACAAACCTTTTCTTACGATTTCTCTCTCCTCCACCTCACTATTTATCCTACGTGGCATTGCTAAGCTAGAACCACTGTACATGCCCATAGCGCGCGCGGGACGTTTTCACGCGCTTCAGCGGAGGCGGGAAACTAACGCACGCGGGGGAGAAAGCGGCGGCGTGGCGCCTAGGGAGGCCTCGCGCGCAGATGAACTTCCACGACGTCTACACGCGCGAGCAGGCGCAGGCCGTCGCCCCTCCGCCTCGTCTTATAACAGACCAGGACCGTGAGGAACACCGTCGGCGGCAGCGCCGCCTCCTCATCGCCGAGGAGGACGAGCGAGCCATGGCGGAGTGACACCGACGCCACCCGGAGGACGTCGCCGCCGAGAACGCCTTCTGGGCGGAGAGGACGGCAAGGCGCCGCGCGAAGTAGGCGGGGAGGTGTCGGCGGAAGGCACTGGCCATATCGCAGTGTGATCTCGTTAACGGAGGTGGGAAGTCGTTCTTCGGGACAGACGATGAACGTTGGGATGACGTGTGGCTCGATACCTCGGACAACACCAGCGAGGATGATGATGATGATGAGGACGACTCGGAGTAGGTACTAGTTGCATCGTAGTTTTTATCTAGTTGCACCGTAGTTTTTTACCTAGTTGCACCGTAGTTCTTTTATCTATCTATGCGATGTATCGTTTTATCTATGTATTGTGAAATATCTATGTATCGTTTTTAATCTATTTATCTATCTATGCATATGCTCCGTAGTTCAGAGTGTTTGTGTCAGAGTGTGCGTGCTGCATTTTAGCGCATCTGCTGGAGCTACACGCGCACGCGCTAAATTTACCGCGGCCGCTGGAGCCAGCGCTCCCCGCTGCGCCAAAGTAGGCAATCGGCGTGCTGCAAACTGATTTTTAGCGCGCTGCGCGTTCGGCGGCTGTTGGGGATGCTCTTAGTGCGGCATCATGCAACTGTTGCGGGGATGGCCTTGTCGATGGTTATGTGCGATGAAGTCGGAGTCGCTTGCTTGAGGCTGATGGTCGTGCCGCTCGTGTGCAATCTCGATGGTGTTCTTTGACGTGGTGTGTGTAGTGTGTATGTCGTGTGCTAGATCGGTGGTGTGTGCCCTCGAGATTGTCTTGTTCTATGACAATCGCTCGCTATGGGTGTTCGTCAGTTTTCGCCTAGTCTTTCACTAATTAAATGAGCACCATTCTTCTTAGCTAAAAAATGAGGCAAGATTCTGCCCCCGTTTTCAAAAAGGAGGTTGCAGGGGATGCTTGAAATTCCATCGGCATCAATCCTTAGAAATTGTCCTAGCCCCTGTCGCGATCCCCCAATGGACAACCGATCTACACAAGGAACTACACCGAGTCGATATTGAACTGAAATTAACACACATCATAATTAAATTATCCCGGTATGGCAGGAAACTAAGCTTCTACACTTTTTTTTCTGTAGAAATAACTATGCAATCCGTTCCCACAAAAAAAGCTATGCAATCTGATGGCCGATTTATTTCAATCTTTTTCGGCGATGTTCGTTAAGTGAGAATAGAATAGGCGTCCCGTCGACAAAGCGAGGCTTATGTGGCGAATTCATCAATCTTAGAATGTTGTGCCGGTTCATTATCTCGGATATGTGCATGTGCACATTCATAGAGGTGATTGCATTTACGTGTATACAAGCATTTGTGATTATATTGAGTTAAGAAAACCATGGCAAGCTTTGTGCATTAATGCAGCTCTTATAGACAGTTGTACTAAAAAAAGGGGTAAAACCGCACCGCGTCTCATCAGAAGAAAAGGAAAAAACGGGCTGTGAGGCTTAGCCGTTGGATGGCAATCGGAAGGTCTAGAAAAATTCTCCGGATTGGCACATAAGCGAACAGCCCAACCCCTTACTAAGGCTTTGTTTGGTAGAAGTGGATTGGGGGTCCAACCGATCCCCTCAAAACCCCTCCATCCACAATCCTTTTTGTTTAAAAATTATGTTTGGTAGGCAGGGTTTGTTATATTGAAATAATATGGCGTGGAACATTGAAAAAAAAATGCAATCTTTACAATGTAACAAACTCCCCTTATACCCTTGCTACTGAATTGTAAAGGTCACTTAATAAAAATGAGACAAAGTTGCTACAGGGGAACAATTTAGTAACTGTTTTTCCCAGCAGAAACATAATTTTGCATGACTTGAGATCAATATCTCATCAACCGATATAATGACAAGAAATTATATGAAATGAAATAGCAACGACTAGGTATATTTCGAAGTTCCATAACCCCACATCAGACCATGAAAATGTCACCATCAGCACTGGGTTAGATTGTGTACAAAATCACTAGAATAGGGCTGGCTTTCTGAATTTTCGAACGAGTAAATGGTGTTAATGCTCGCAATGAGCTCTTGCCCTGAAAACAAAATTCAGCGTGAAGTTACCCAATCTGGTCAAATAAAAACTTTTCATCCTTAGTGTATACATCTCCTGTTATCAGTTGGCACCCAAACATCTGATCAAATAATTCAACAGAAAAAGTAGTACGCGTGTACAACATGACAGATGGAATTAAACCAAGACCTACGTCAATGGTGAATTCAACGAAATCGTCAAAAGCAGAAGCACAAGGTTCAGAACAAAACAAAACAAAAAAATCTCGAGCAGATCGCAGAGTTAAAATTCAAACAACTGACATCTTCCAAAGTGAAGCAAAGCACATTTGAAACTAACTAGAATACGACAGGACTTCTAAAATTCTTAGAATGCGTTAAAAGCCCTGGAAACAAAATTCAGTAAAAACTTGACAAATCGATATAACACAACTTTCCATCCATACACCAATCTGTAGCCGGTACATCTCCAAGTCATGTCAGCACCAATGTTTGTAAACTGTCGATGTATAATCTGAGAGTGGAGAACCAATGTTGCTATAAATTAAACTAGAACCAAAAAACACCCCCAGCCCATGACACTAGGGAACAATAACAACAATCAGTGCCCATGACACTCGGTTTTGCACCTCAAAAACTCAACCTTCAAAACCAGTTTGAGGGTTGAGAAATTGTCGTTTTGAAGGCCGAAAATCTGAGGGTTGGTTTGAGGGCACTGATCTGCGCCCCGGCCTTCAAACCCTCAAAACTGGACAGCAAACTGCGGCGGTGGGGGCGGACGACGACGCCGGGCGGGCTGCGGGAGGCGGGGCGACGACGACGCTGGCTCGGGCGGGCGGGAGGCGGACGGCGGCTCGCTCGGGCGAGGCCGAGGCGGGAAGGCGGACGACGGGAGGCTGGGCGGAGGCGGCCGGCAGGCGGGCGCCGCCAAATCGGGCGGCGGGGCGAGGCGAGCCTCGCAACCGTCAGGGGCAGCGGCCAAAACAGGGCACGGTGGGGCCGCGGGGGGGCGGTGGCGACGTGGCGGGGAGGCGGCGGTGGCGGCCGAATCGTCGATGCCGGCGCCGGCGGGTCGAGGTCGGGTGGAGGAGGAGGGAGGAAGGTGGGGGAAATTTCCCTCCTGGACGTTGACCGAGTGAGGGTTCGGCCTGGAAAATTGGCCCAAACCCTCACTAGTGCAGGTTGGACTCGAAGTTGAGGGTTCGGCCTGGAATTTTTTTTGAGGGTTTAGGGATTTGATGGTGCTGATCTGTGCATTTTTTCTGCTCAACCCTCAAACTGGTAGTTATTTTGAGGGTTTGACCAGTTTGAGAGCTCTGTTAGACATGCTCTAATGTCAGTACATTAAGAAACTGCAAAATTTACATTTATGTTACAACAACAGCACAATCATTTTGCAGAGATTAGGAGAACACTAGTAGAAAAAGGGTCAAACGTGAAGCACATTAGTGCCGGTTTGTATTAGAGCCGGCACAAATGTATACATTAGTGCCGGTTCCAACGGCTAGCCTTTAGCACCGGTTCGTGGCTAACCTTTAGCATCGGTTCGTGCCACGAACCGGTACTAATGAGGGTGGTGGCAGGATGTTGTCGGTCTGGGCCCCTCCGGCACCTTTAGTACCGGTTCGTGCCACGAACCGGTACTATAGGTCCTCCTGCATATAAACCCTTCGTCCAGCTCGCTCTGTTCTTCCCCTTTCCCCTCTCCTCTCCTCTCTGTTCTTCCTCTTCTCCCCTCGAGCTCATCACACATTTTGCCCAAAATTTGTCAAGATTTGAAGGCCCCCATCCATTCAAGTGATCACAAAGGTTAGCAACTTTGTCCTTTCATCTCTCATTGCTAGATTAGCTCTTGCAATGCTTTATATAGTTATTAATTTGTGAGTTTAGTAATTTGGGAGGAAATATATATATGTGCTAGTATTTGATTTATATGCAATTTGAGGTCAAAATAACACTTAGTTTGCATATGTAGGTGTGGTTTACTTAGTGCCTTCTAAATCTCTGTCGTAACCACCGTCGATCGCCCGCACCGTCCGTCATGGCACCACCTTGTGGTGAGCCTCTTGTTCATGAAATTTTATATAAAAATTGATGTTTGTGTGATTTGGATATATAGTTACTCGTATAATAATTATCTTACCCGTCGTTGTTTGTTATACATAGTGCCATGGTTTTGATATCCGTCCCCGTCGGTCCTCGTCCTTGTTATGATTCGGATGTCGTATATTCTCTTTTAAAACTATTTGTTGCATTTCGTGTTTATGACAAATTATGCCCATCAAGTTGACATAGATATTTTTATCTAGGAGGTATGTGAACCGGAAATTCCAACCGACCCTATTGTCGAGAGGTTAAATTTAGTTGAAAGAGAAAACGAGTACTTGAAAGAAAAATTGAAAAGACTTGAGGGGGAGAAGATGGAATTGGAGTTGCATGTTACCGATGTCGTCGATGATCACAAGATCAAGATGGAGAAAATGCGCTTGAAGATTAGAAAGATTAGAAAATATGCCATCGATAGTGAGGCTTGGTATCATTATGTTGTTGGATCAATTGTTACCTTAGTTGCGATCTTGATCGCATTTGTTGTTGCATTTAAATGCTTTAGCTAGAGAGTTATTTGTTTGTTGCATTTAAGTGTTGTATGAACTTTATGTATGAACTTGTATTAATTTGGTCTATTCGGTGTTGTGTAATGAAGATGAGCCGGCAATGGATGTCACGATGACCGATGCTCTCCCAGTTCGTTGAGGCGTGCATACTTTTTTCTGCTTGGCTGAGGCAAACAAGCGGGCGGATGGTTTTATGCCTTGTCCATGTGCTGGCTGTAAGAATGGTCGCAATTACTCTACGTCAAGAACCATTCACGTCCACCTGTTTGAGTCCGGTTTCATGCCCCACTATAATGTTTGGACCAAACATGGAGAAAGAGGGGTTATGATGGAAGACAATGAAGAAGAAGAGGACGACGACAGCTATCCTGGCCATGGGTTCCCTGAATACGATGATACAACAATGGGGGAAGAAGCTGAGCCGGTAATGCGGGAAGAAGCTGGGCCGGCAATGCGGGAAGAAGTTGAAGAAGAGGCATCGATGAGCCCGTTGATGATCTAGGTCGGGCCATTATCGATGCAAAGAGAAACTGCGCAAGTGATTTGGAGAAGAAGAAGTTGCAGCGCATGTTAGAGGATCACAAAACATTGTTGTACCCAAAATGCGTAGGTGACAAGAAAAAGCTGGGCACCACACTGGAATTGCTGCAATGGAAGGCGAGAATGGTGTATCGACAAGGGATTTGGAAAGTTGCGGTAATGATAAAGGATATGCTTCCAAAGGACAACGAATTGCCCAAGAGTACGTCTGAAGCAAAGAAGGTTGTCTGCCCTCTAGGGTTAGAGGTGCATAAGATACATGCATGCCCTAATGATTGCATCCTCTACCGCGGTGAGTACGAGGATTTGAACGCTTGCCCGGTATGTGGTGCATTGCGCTATAAGATCAGCCGCGATGAGCATGGTGATGTCGAGGGCGAGCGCCCCAGGAAGAAGATTCCTGCCAAGGTGATGTGGTATTCTCCTATAATACTATGGTTGAAACGTTTGTTCCAAAACAAAGAGCATGCCAAGGCGATGCGATGGCACAGAGAAGACCGTAAGAAAGACGGAAAGTTGAGAGTACCCGCTGACGGGTCGCAGTGGACAAAAAATAGAAAGAAAGTACGGAAAGGAGTTTGCAGATGACGCAAGGAGCGTATGGTTTGGTCTAAGCGCAGATGGCATTAATCCTTTTGGGGAGCAGAGCAGCAACCATAGCACCTGGCCTGTGACTCTATGTTTGTATAACATTCATCCTTGGTTGTGCATGAAGCGGAAGTTCTTTTTGTTGGCAGTGCTCATCCTAAGACCTTAGCATCCCTGCAACGACATTGATGTGTACCTAAGGCCATTAGTTGAAGAACTCTTACAACTGTGGAATGGAACAGGTGTACGTGCGTGGGATGAGCACATGGTGGAAGAATTTGACCTAAAGGCGTTGCTGTTCGTGACCATCAATGATTGGCCTGCTCCCAGTAACCTTTCAGGACAGACAAACAAGGGATACCGCGGATGCACGCACTGTTTGGATGATACCGACAGTATATTTGAATAGTTGTATGAAGAATGTGTACAGGACATCGTCGATTTCTTCCGGCAGGCATCCCGTAAGAAAGAAAGGCAAGCATTTCAAAGGTAAGGCGGATCACCGGACGAAGCCTCGCCACCGTCTTGGTGCTGATGTACATGATATGGTCAAGGATTTGAAGGTGATATTTGGAAAGGGTCTGGCGGACAACCTGTTCCAAAGGACGCCGACGGACGCGCACCCATGTGGAAGAAGAAATCTATATTTTGGGACCTGCCATATTGGAAAGACCTAGAGGTCCGCTCCATAATCGACGTGATGCACGTGGCGAAGAATCTTTGCGTGACCCTGCTTGGCTTCTTGGGCGTGTATGGGAAGACAAAAGATACACGAGGCAGGAGGACCAGCAACGTATGCATGGAGAAGACGGCATATATCGTGGTCATGCAAGCTACGCTCTTACCAAAGAAGAGAAGGAAATCTTCTTTGAATGCCTGCTCGATATTAAGGTACCGTCTGGTTTCTCGTCGAATATAAAGGGAATAATAAACATGGCGGAGAAAAAGTTCCGAACCTAAAGTCTCATGACTGCCACGTGATTATGACGCAATCGCTTCCGGTTGCATTGAGGGTGCTTCTACGGAAAAGCGTTCGATTAGCCATTGTGAAGCTATGTGCATTTCTCAATGCAATCTCTCGAAGGTAATCGATCCAGAAATCATACCAAGGTTCTGAGAATGATTTGGTGCAATGTCTTGTCGGGTTTGAGTTGGTGTTCCCACCATCCTTCTTCAACATCATGACGCACGTCCTAGTTCACCTATCTTGAAGAGATTAACGTTTTGGGTCCTGTATTTCTACACAATATGTTCCCCTTTGAGAGGTTCATGGGAGTCTTAAAGAAATATGTTCATAACCGTGCTAGGCTAGAAGGAAGCATCTCCAAGGGCCATCAAAATGAGGAGGTCATTGAGTTTTGTATTGACTTTATTCCTGACCTTAAGCCGATTGGTGTTCCTGAATCACGGCATAAGGACAGACTGGATGGAAAAAGGCACGCTAGGAGGAACAAATAATATGTATGGGACGGACATTCTCTCACGAAGCACACTACACAGTTCTACTGAATTCCTCCTTGGTGGCTCCGTATATGGATGAACACAAGAATTTGCTACGCTCCAAACACCGGAGCGGTCGATGGCTGGATTACACGTGAACAAACCAGGAGTTTCGCCACTGGTTGCGTACACGTACCATGCATGACACCTCTATTGAAGATGACCTGTACTTGCTGTCCCAGTTACCATCTTGAATATAATGACTTTCAAAGTGCGATATAAATGGTAATACATTTTACACGATCGCCCAAGATAAGAAGAGCACCAACCAAAACAGTGGTGTCCGTTTGATGCGTAAACCAAGGCGAGAAAGGAAACATATTATGGTTATATACAGGACATATGGGAACTTGACTATCGACGTGGTTTAAAGGTCCCTTTGTTTCGGTGCAAATGGGTCAATATGACACGAGGCGGGTAACGGAAGACCCGCGATGCGGAATGACAACAGTGGATCTCAACAATCTTGCGTGCGAGCAGAACCATTCGTCCTAGCCAATGATGTGGCACAGGTTTTCTATGTGAAGGACATGTCTACCAAGCCAAGAAAAAGAAAAGATAAGGAAGCGAATGCATCGTACGATGAGCCAAAGTGGCACATAGTTCTTTCTGGGAAGAGAAACATCGTGGGAGTGGATGACAAGACAGACAAGTCAGAAGATTATGGAAAGTTTGATGAAATTTTTCCATTTACAGTGAATATTGACCCGAGCATCCCGTTAAATGATGAAGATTTTCCATGGTTACGGCGCAAAGGGACACACACGAAGAAAAAGTTTCACACCCAAAGATCTGGGATGTGATCAGCTTCACTATCATCACTTTCTTACATGTTTCACACCCGGAGGAATCTCTGTAATAGTTAGGGTAGTTATGTGTTTTGGCATTTGAAACGCGAAGAAATTTTATGTGCAAACAAATTCTTTCATGCCTTTACTGATTTTTAAAGTTAAATTATTCACAAACTAGTGATTCACACTAATTTCAAATAATTCAAAATTTAAACTATTCAAATTTGAAAACTACGGGCACTAACAGAAAGTTTGTAATTTTTATACCTAAAGCAAAAATATTCACAAAGAAACTCTAAATACACAAAAAACAACACAAAAATAAATAAAGCAAAAAAGCCCGCCTACTAGGCCATAGCGGCCTGCATACGACTAGAAACCCAACCAGTTGTTGGGCGTGATGCAGGCCGCAAAGGCCAAAGTGGGCCTGAAGCGAGGAAAGAACACGTAGGCCCAGTGGGCCTGCTTTGGAGAGGAGCTCGAGAGAGAGCGACCGCACGAGGTTTATAAACCGGTCGGTCGCCCCTCGGCTAGTGAGGTGGGACTAAACTTGCCGCACAACACCTGCCCAGCGCACCCCTTTAGTATGCGGGTGGTGGCACAAACCCGGTACTAAAGGGGCCTTAATACCGGTTTGTGCCACCACCCGGTACTAAAGGGGGTCGCTTCCCGCCGCTTGGGCTGGCCAAAACAGACCTTTAGTACCGGTTGATGGCTCCAACCGGTACTAAAGGTGCCTTCTATATATACAACACTTCGAAAAATTTCATTCTCCCTCTGTTTCTTCCTCTGTTTCCCCATTGAACCGCCCGCCCGATCGATCGGCCGTCCACCGACCCGTTGTCGCCGCCCCTTGTCGCCGCCCCGTCGCCGTCGCCGTCGCCGCCCGTCCCCGTCGCCGCCCTCGTCTCCGTCGCCGCCCGGGCCCGTCCCGTCGCGCCGTCCTGCGTCGCCGCCCAGCGTCACGCCCGACCCGTCGCTGCCCCGGCCGTCGCCTGTCGCCGTCGCCGTCGCCCTGTGAGCTCTCCCCTCTAACCCTCTCCTCGCCCGGCTGGCCACCATGGGCGCCCCCCCGCCCCGAGCCCAAAAACACACACAAGCATGATGAACACACACACACAAACACGAATATATGTATGAATGCATGTATATATTAGTATATACGTATTTTGTATGTTTAATTAGTTTAGATTTTTAGATTATTGTTTTTCACTAGTATATATGTATGAATGCATGTTAGATGGATATAATTAGTGTTTAATTAGTATGGAATTTTTTATATAATGTTGTTTTTCTGTTTTTTAATGGATGTATAGAAATTGTTTTTTCTGTTTTTAGTGTTAGATGCTTAGTATGAAATAGTATATAGATTTTTGAAGTAGTAGAAATGTTAGAAATTTTAGTTATCAAAATCCAATCATTAAAAAAATATTATTTTTGCGGGCATATAGCTAGTATTTGTTCTCGATGATGCCCGGCCCGCATCCTCGCCGTCGACCCGTCATGACGACGTCGGCCCATGTCCGGGGCTCCAGGCTCCGGCACTTTGGGAGGTGCTGCCGGGAGAAGCGCCGCTTGATGAGGAACTGGCCCCGGGTCCCGTCGTCGACCCCGATCTCGTTTGGTGGCGTTCGCGTGGGCGATTTCGGTCTTGGAGGGACCGGCCCCGCCAGAGGAAATGCGTCGCCGTGTCGGGGAGGAGGGCGAGCACGTCCATCGCTACATGGTTGCGTTAGAGGGCGGCAGGTTCTCCAATACTGGCGATATCTTGAGGATCTCACTTCAGCTATGATCCTGTGAGGTTCCTTCTCTTTGGGTGTCCACACCGCCCTTGACGCAGAAACCGCGAGTGTCCTAGATTCTTTTGTAGTATTCGATCTTTAATTAGCTAG
The DNA here is from genome assembly GCA_021605145.1 of Aegilops bicornis. Classification (NCBI taxonomy): domain Eukaryota; kingdom Viridiplantae; phylum Streptophyta; class Magnoliopsida; order Poales; family Poaceae; genus Aegilops; species Aegilops bicornis. Next base: position 685,606,982 of record CM038674.1, read on the forward strand.
TCGGTGATGTACTATTCAATATTATATATTATTCGAGGCGATGTATTCGAGATTGTATCTATTATTCTAGGCAAGTATTCGAGATTATATCTATTATTCGAGACGATGTAATTTGAATACTAAATTGTTTTATATTTCTTTTGAATTAGTTAAATAAAAGCTATGGCGGAACAATACCGACAGAGAGGAGAACAGACCATGTTCGATATGATACGCGGGCCGATGATAATCGAGAATGAAGAAGATTATGACGGCTCTGAATTTCTAAACAACACCGGAGAGGGTGATATGATATTCGATCGCGACGACCGAATTGATGAAGTCATGAACTATGATTATGACGATGACGAAGAACATGTTGATCCTGAAACAACAAAGACCGGTGAAGTATATATATTTATATAAGCAGGTTTCTGGTGATCATCACATGTTTTAAATGACTTGAAGATATATTAACGAATCGATCTTTGTTCTTTCAGCCATCCGGATCGAGCAAATCTTCGAGCAAAAGGACGAAAGCGAGGCCCGAACAAAAAGTTGAAGGAGGGCGTAAAGTACAATATCGAGGCGATCGGACCTAATGGCGAACCATTAGCGCCCTAAGAAGATAGCGGACAAGTTCATTAAATCGGTCGCGGAGTTCTTGTGAAGGACCAACTCCGATCTCCCTTCAAGAATGGAGAGAGCCAGCAAAAGACAAAGGACAAAAGGCAAAGAGGACGCTGCTCCACGTCCGGATGTTACTTTTGTCGACAAGAATAAAAAGATCTGCTTTGGGATACTCTCATGGAACATTTCACCCTACCCGATCATTTCACGAAGCGAGATGTGCGAGAAAGTCAAGGACGCTGCTCTTAGGAAGATGGCGATTGCATTCAAGAACCACAAGAATCGTGAATGGGACAAGTACGTCAAGGGAGGAAGGAAGACTCCGATTCGAGGGAACACTAGAGAACCAACGTGCTCATTGGGACGATTTCGTGAAATTCAAGGATTCGGAATTAGCTAAGGCAGTCGAGAATAAACAAGAAGAATGCCGAAAAAAGGATAAGTTCCATAAGCTGGGGCGGTGGCTATGCGGTGGCAATGCCTAAGTGGGATAAGTCCGAGAAAGAGATGGAGGATGCAGGTGTCACTCCGGATACTAAGAGCTGGCCCCCAGTGCAGGACCTGGTTCTATGCGCATGGGGGAGTTGGACCGAAGATGCAAAGTTTCGATGAAGGCATGTCTGAGCGGAGCCGACGATGCGATACTTGTTGCAATAGAAGAGGCACGATCGGGGTGTTCCAGCCCAACAGAGAGAACGGCGAGCTTACGCGTGCCACAGGAAATCCTGAACACCCGGGAAGAACACGAGGCAAGGGCGCTATTCCGTAGTATGAGGGGTTTTCAGACTGGAACAACGACTACAGAACCCGTGCGAGAAAGAAGATTGCGGAGGAGAAGAAGAGGAACATGGAGGAGGAGGAGAGGAAGCGGGACTATGGACGCCTTCAAGGCCTAGAAGCAAGTCAAGCGGAATTGGCGGTCAAATTCCAGCGGCGGCGAGCGAATCGACTCACTTAGCCAGCAAAGGGGTCTCAACAGCTGCAGCTGACTAGTGGATGATCCAGCATTGGATAGCACCGCCCCATCCATGCGAGAGAAGCAGCGTGGGTTCCGCCGGACGACGCAATGCTGGGTAGATACCCCATGGATGACATCACGGAGAACACTAGCTGCGAGCTACACGTCAAAATGAAGAACATATCCATGAAGGTGGCGGACGGCGTTGCTTTTCCGATTACCCCAAAGCAACCTACCATTGCATCCCGATTCCGGAGGGCTAGCTCGTGTCATGGTTGACGAGGTGGTGCAGCCATATTCGGGCTAGAGCTTGACATTCACGGAGGTGAGGACGGCGCTTTCGGAGACGCCAACCATCGTATCATCCTATGGAAAAAGGATTGCATCATCTTTGAAGGCCACCGACACGCGTCATCCGACTCCTCGTCAAGTCCGTCACCGAGTCAGCAGTCTCCGCTCCTGCAAGTCCACCAAGTCCGGCAAAGTGTCGTGCCACTCCTCCTCCAAGTCCGCAAAGTGTCGAGCCACTCCTCCTCCTCCAAGTCCGCCACAGCGTCAGACGTCCCTCCTCCTCCAAGTCCGGCACAACCTCAGGCCACTCCTCCTCCAAGTCCGCACACAGCTTGATGACCACTCCTCCTCGTCCAACTCAGCCCGTCGGCCGGCGTCTCCGCCCGCCTCGGCAATCGCAGAAGAGACACCCCGCAACTATGGTGCGTGGCGATGCAGTCGAGGTAGTACAAGAAGTACAGGCGGAGGAAAGCAATATAAATATGGTCCAAGCCTCACGCCTCTTTCGCAGAGGTCTTATGACAGGTCCGAGGAGGAAATCACAGCCATATCAAAGTCCGAGGTGGAAGCCCATTTTGCACCGAAACCGCCACCGCCGCCAAGGGAGAAAGTGCACGAGGAAGCGATTGACCACTTCATTCGTATGGCTCAACCACCAGCTCCCAAGCCTGTTGACACAGACTATGAGCGCCACATCGGGAAGTTAAATCGAGCACGCGTCTACGTAAGGAGGCGAGCTCGGGATCGAGCAAACAAGAAGCAGCTGTCAAAAATACGGAAAACCATTCCCATTTGGGAGAACAGTAGCGCAATCAATCCCTCGCTTGTTGTGCCAACAACACGTGTGATCTGGCGCCCAATATTATTGTGGGCAAACAGTTTACGTTCCTGAGGTGGGCAATGTGGTAATAACGGAGGACCATATAATGCAGGCTGAAGTTCTCAAAATCACTGTTGGACAACTCCTCGAGGTCGAGCCCATGCCTATGCTTAAAGAGGATGAAATAAAACGGAAATATGTCCGGGGCCAACCTTTGGTCCAGCCAGACAAGGTCAAGAACCTCCCAACGAGAATGTATGAATTGCATCAATGGTACATGAACATTACCAAGATTTCCGATCGATTGTCCCTCATGGTGAATGTCAAGGAGGAGCATTACTTCCATGAGAAAGCTGTGTCCGTTGAGTATTCTGAACTGTTTCAGTTATACAATCAAGACGCACTCGACAAATCTATCGTCGATTGCTATTGTTTGTAAGTGATTTCTTTCTGTAATTTAAGTCTCAAGCTAGCTGTCTTGATCCTTTTGATCAATCATTACCTGTAATTATCCTCACTATATTCTTTTCTGTGGTATTATATGCAGGATGAAGATATATGAAATGAGAAAAGGTGGGCGCTTTGGCATTGGGTTCATTGACTCAAACACCGTTAATGAATACACATGGAAAATAAATCCACGTCATCAAAAGGGCGTGAGGACAACATGCTAGAGTTCTTGAAGCGCCTCAAATACAATGAAGATATACTACTTCCTTACAACTTCCGTGAGTCACACTGTCTTGTACTACAAATTCTCTGTTTTTGCCTACTAGCTAGCTACATGTTTTTGCTTTACATATGCCGCTTAATTAAGACATGCAAACGTGTGTGCATGCAGATATCACTGGGTCTTGTGTATCATTAAAGTTGATGCCGGAACAGTTGAAATACTGGACTCACTACTCAAAGAAAAAACTGACTATAACATCTTGTTTGGGATAGTCAACAGGTAATTTCAATCATTATTAACTATATATCTCGGCCTATTTAGTTCGTCATTTTTAATAACCCCTTTATTCATTTTCTTTGTCGGCGGGCAGGGCTTGGGCAAGGTTCATCAGCGTCACGGAAGGCGAATGGAAACAAAAGCTTAAATGGTTTCGACCCAAGGTAAGTAATTAAGTAGTACTAGCTAGCTAGCTAGCTGCCATCTCTTTAATTATCATGCTTGATTAATTATTATCTGATCAAATTCCATTCTCGTAAAGGCCTGAAGCGGTAGCGGGGACTGATCTGTGTGCATTCTGCGTTTGCGAGAACATTCGCATGATGGCGTCCGAAAGGAGCAGATCTCAAAGACAGGAATGGGTACGCTTGTCAAAACACTATTCACAATTTTTACACCATTATCGATATCTAGTCACACAACTAATACACATGCATATTGATCTCCTTCTTAACAGTTCACAGAGGTGCGGGAGAAGCTCCTAGAAGCGGAGCGTAGAAGCACTTTAAGAGGAAATAAGCGGGATTTTTGCTCGACCAGGTCATAAATCCGAAGGGAGAATACTATTACCCGCTACCGCCCCCATCGTGCTCCGAAGGCACCAATTAGGCTAATGCCACTGGCTCCGAAGGCAACATGCATATGTAGGACAAATTGTATATAGCTATACATATGTGTATATGTGAATTAATTAATATGATGGTTTGTGAGACATTGATGATATATATATATATATATATGCATGATTGGTTCTACTAGAAATATATATATATATATATATATATATATATATATATATATATATATATATATGCATAACGTGTACAATGTGTAGTATCGTAAAATACCAGCAAAGCGAAAAAGAATTAAATTGATAACACAAATTTAATTGAAAAATAAAAATAAAACAAAACCCACAAACATTTAGTACGGTTGGTGTTACCAACCGGTACTAAAACTCCAACCCCGGAGCTGGCTCGTGCCACGTGGTTGGCCTTTAGCACCGGTTCGTCTGAACCCGGTACTAAAGAGAACTTTAGTGACCACACTTTAGTGCGGTTGTGGAACCCGGCACTAAAGACCTCTGAACCAGTGCTATTGCCCGGTTCTGCACTAGTGGAACCATCTAGTAACCATCAAACTAAGCAGAAAATCAACAAAATGAATCATGGGCCTAAAATCTTACTGTACATTATTATTACTACTACTATAAGGAGCACAACTGTATGGCAGAGATTAGAACAACTAACAACTATACATCACAGTAGAAATAATTTCATTACTTTTGAAGTCTCGATTTAGAAGAAGAATCAAAAATTCAATTCCTACAACCAAAGAGCCGGGAGGGATGTGCGTGGGGCATGACACAAACACAAATGAGGGCTGGCAGGAGGTGCTACCGCGGCGTGACTCACGTCGTCCCGAATTCGTTGCCTTCCTCGACAATGGCTCCTCGTCCCATCCCCGCTTGGCTTCGCGGTAGATGTTACAGATGCTACGCTCATGTTCATCACGCGGCTGTTTGCAAAGAGCCGTTGCGGTGCTCCCGTTGTTTGGACAATGGTCATCGTGCGCGTGGATGATGTTGCAACCCATGGCGTCCTCTAAGCTCACTGCCATGCATTGACGTGCCGCTCTTGTTGCAGCTCGATGTCGTGCATCGTCATGCTCTTGCTTCATGTGAGGGTCCGATGACATCCGCACTCCCATCGAAGGTGCTTTATCATGGGTCTTGGGCGTCTGTCGTCTCTGGTAGCGTTGGCTCACCAACCTCGTCGGAGCTGATGTTGCAGTCCGCTTTGACTGACCAGACTGCGTTGCTGCAAGGTTGTCTAGCACGTGTTGTGAGCTTTTTAGAATGAGCGGAGGCTGCTCTGAGTAGACTCCCTTGCGCCGGCTATGTTGCAGACCTCTCTGACGTTGCACTCTCCTTGTGCGGCCGGTGTTTGCTCCGCGGAGGATAGGGGGGGGGGGTGAGTTATATGGCTCCTTCCCCCCTCGTGTCGGAGACAATTCATCCTTGATGCCTACCTCCCATCCTATGTTGTCTTCCACTGAGGGCAAGTCTATTGTCGTGCTTGTGGCTCCATAGCTGCAGGTCATGCCCGAGCTTAGGGAGCTATGTCTAAGTTTGTCAGTGGAGCATATGAAGGTGGGCACACCGACGACCTCGGGCCAGGGACAAGATTCACCTTTGTCAAGTGAGCAGCTGGAGGTTCCTATGGTTGATGATGTGAAAGGGAAGGCGTCCGCGATGTCATGATGGATTATGCTCGGTTGTCGTGTTATCGACGTGGCCTTGGTATTTTGAGTCATCATTGCCGGTTTTCTCGCCCGGAGTTCCAATGCATTGTAGAAGTGTTGAGGGTTGTGCTTGTTGAGTGTTGGGAGCACTTGGCGGCCGTCTACGTGGTCGTGGTGCTTCGTGTTGAGTGAGTTTCTTTGTATCAGTTTTCGCCCGCTTTTTCATAAATTAATTGGGCAATTCTCTTCTTCCTAATTAATCGATGAGGCAATTCTTTTGCCTCCGTTTCAAAAAAAAAGAGCCAGGCGATAATTGGACAACTTCCATCCAGCACTAGTACTTCAATGACTTGCAGATAACTAGAGTCAACAACCACCAAAGTAACTAAACCTTAGAGGCGGTGAAGCTGTATTCTTGCTTTTGAAATCTCAGTTTGCAAGAGCAACACAAATTCAGTTACCACCAACGAGCCAACAAAGCATTGGCAAACCAGGTTAATGATCATAACAACGGCAATGCTCAGTGACAACACACAGTTAAACGGGGTCCATTGAATAATCTGGTGGGTGCTGCACCTAATTTAGAAGTACACCCTTGTGGCACAATCACATGGTACTAGAGATTGTAGTGATAATTACATCACAGCATAAATGAATCATTGCTTTCAAAGTCTCACTTTACCAAAAAGCATCGAAAATTCAGTTCTGGAATCATTTAGCAACTTCCATCCATCACTAAAAGCATTACGAACAGAGAGAACCAGACTAAACAGACTCAGGCAGCGGCAATCTAAGATGAAGTGAACTTGGTGCCCTCATAGACGGCGTGCTTGGTGAGCTTGCCGGGGAGGATAAGGTGGCAGCAGTGGCCGGGTGGATGGAAGAAAACAATACGATGAGGGAAAAGGAGGGGACGCGAGGCGAGGATTTGCCGCCAGGGAGAAGTCCAGTATGCCGGAGGAGGTACGCCGGCATTGAGGTGTCGAGCGGCGGCGTCTTGAGGAGGAGTCGGGCAGCGACGCGTTGAGCGGGCGGCGGCAGCGTCGTCTCCTCCAAATCCTCGAGTCCACCCTCGAGATCTCAGAACCGGGGCTCCTATTTGCAGCATTTTGCGGCAAATAGCAGCCGACGTACAAATAAATGAGCACATGAGCAGCCCCAATAGTAGGACCGCGCTATGTAAAATTCAAAAAATTAGCGCCCTTGCTGGGAGTCAAACACAAGACCTTATGCTCTCAGAGCATCTCCAACAGGCGCGCGGTAGCGCAGTGCTAATTTTTTTGCAGCGTTGAAATAGTGTTTTGCATGCGCGGGAGGGTAGTTGCTTTTTCAGACGTTGCAAAATTTAGCAGGCCGCTATAGTGCTTCACCAGACGCGGTAAAATCTAGTGCGCCCCCAGCCGGCGCTTGGAAAATATGAAACAACACATACCAATTTGACAATATGAAACAAGATGATCTCAAACATTAAACGGAATAGCAAAATCATGGGTTGAGCAACATATTATAGCTCAAATTCATGGCATAGTTCAAAATCACCTAACCACAAGCAAGTTCATGACAAATAAAGTTCACACAAATGAATGAAAAATCAACAATCATGCCCCAGCTCTCTTACGAAGAAGATTCTTTCTCCTCTTCTTCATCTTCAAGCGCCCCATCATCATTGGAAACTCGGACGGTGTTTGCACTATCTCCAAAGGCATCGTGCGAAGACATGTGAGGCACACCAAAAGCCATGCGTCCACCCATCTCACCCGGAGGTGCTCCCATGCCCCATGAGAGACCCAATACTCATGCCTCCCATGTCTCCCATGGTAGCTTCCAAGCCATCCATGCCTCCCATAGGTGCTCCCATGTCTACCATGCCGCCCATGGCGCCCATGGCTCCCATGCTTTGTTCCCATGCCTCCCATGGTAGCACCCATGCCTTCCATGGTGGCTCCCATGCATGCCTCCCAAGTCTCCCATGCCCCCAAGCCTCCCATGGTAGCTCCAATGCCTCCCATGCATGCCCATTAATCCTTTTTGGACCAAGACTTGATCACGACAAAGGTTGATGTACTCCTTTTGCCTATCATCGAAGTTAGATGTGTCCATGAAGAAAAAGTACTTACCATATTCCAATAATCTAGCTTGCTCCTTCATGGCCAATTTCTTCTCCTCCAATGCCACCTTCCTCTCCTCGCCTGCCACCCTCCTCTTCTCGGCCGCCGACTCTTTGCTCCTTGCCACCCTTCTCTCCTCGTTTGCTTCCTTTCTTGCCTTCATAATAGCCTCCATAGCATTCTTTATCTCATCATCTCCTCCTCCTCCTCTTCCTCTTCTTCTTCTTCTTCTTCTTCTTCTTCTTCTTCTTTTCTTTTGCTTGTTTATCTCCATTTGATCTTTTTGGCTTGGAGTAGGCAACCGAGTTTGGTGTAGGGCTCCTCTTGCTGCCATCACTTGATGCCTCTTCATCATCATCATCCACATCAAAAGTTGCCTTGCGTTTCTTTGGCACCTCTAGGACATCACGGTTCTTCCATTTCTCTTCGTCCTTCAATACATCATAGCAATGGGCAACAGAAATGCTCTCACTTTCTTAACCTTGCCTTTCTTGGTCTTCTTCTCTTCTCCTCGAAACAAGTTTTGTGCAATATTGAGCTACAAACAAAAGAACAAGTTACCACTTGAAACACAAAAGATGAAGCATGAACATGGAACATAAAGAAATGGTACTTACCCTATCTCTATCATTTGTGCCAGTTGGGGTTATCTTGTCAATTAACCGACATCATTGACGCCACCCACTTTTGACAATCATTGTTGATCGTCAACCACCGAGAGCGAAGAGATCTGTCGGTGCGCTCAATTCCACTCTTGTTGTGTGCATCAAAGTACTCCTTCATCCTAAACCAATATGTATCTCTAGTTTGGTCCGTCCCAACGGTGGCATCCATAATTAAACACATTCAACCATGTCTTGCATAGCAAGATGTCTTCCTCCACGGTGTAGTTGCACGCCCTTCCTTTCGGTGCATCGACCATACCCTCACCCCCTCATCCAATTCATATTCATGATCATCTTGATGCACTTCATTGGTTTGACATCAATGGGAATTGTTGGAGCCAACACCCATAGTTGACGTATATGTGTCATCATTGAAACTACAAAGTATGATAAAGAAAACTAATCAAGCTATCCATATGTATACATTTATCTAACAACAATAAAAAGGGAAAAATATCATACCTTGTGGGCATTTCATCAAACACCATGTGCGCATTGGCCGCTGGCGCAACAAATTGCGAGCTATCCGATGCTTCGGGCGGCGGAGGCGCGGCCGGAGGCGCTGCTGGATTCTTCTTCATGCATCTAGAAGCGTCGTCCACTTTCCTCTTCTTTTGGGCCGCCGTCGCCATCATCACCATTGGTTGCGCGTGGACGGAGCTCCGTGGCTTCGCGGCGGGCTGCGACACGACGCCACCCTGCGAGTTCGTTCGCGTGAGACCGGTGCTTGGAGCCGGTGCGGTGCCGGCGGCGAAGCTGGAGGTCAACCCTGCGCAAGGGTTTGTGGTGGCGGCGGTGGAGGGGTCGCGTGTGTAGGGAGGGGTTGGGGGGGATGTTGGTGCCGCCGTCCATTGGAGAAATTTCGTCGACAGCGGCACGGGGTGGGGGGAAGGCGGGCGCGGCCGGAGAATTCAGGGCGGGAGTTGCTCGCTCGCGCCCAATTGTTCGATGTCCAGAGCACTGGAGCTGGCGCACCAAATACCCAGCGCCCGATGCAGTTTGTCCCAGCGTGCTGAATCTTGCTTAGCGCGCGCGGGATTATAGCGGGGCTGCTGGAGCGCTACTTTCGATCGCACGCGCTATATAGCTGTTTTATCCAGCGCGCAACTTATTTAGCGCATCCATTGGAGATGCTCTGTGACGCACCGGCATATCAATGCACCAACCAAGCACTTGTGACTAATGAGTAGCGCGGTTCATTAAGAACAAGGAACAACCATAGATTTGAAAGTTTTTTTAAATTTCAAACGCCTTTAAAAAAGCTGAACACTTTTTGAAATGCGAACATTTTTCAACATTGTGAGCAAAAATTTGAACACATTTTGCAATTATTAAAAATGAGAACAATTTTGAAATCATGAACAAAATTCGAAACTCTAAACTTTCAAGAAAATACGAACAAATTTTAAAATTGCGAACAATTTTTATAGAAACATGACTATTTTTTATACTTTGACCTTTTTTGAAAATGTGAACAAATTTCAAAATTCTGAATACATTGGAAAATGCAAACAATTCTGTTTAACGTGATCAATTTTTGGAATTTTTGAACATGCGATCAAACTTTGAAATATGATAGCAAAAAAATTCCGAACATTTTTGAAAACATGAATAATATTCGAAATTACAAACGTTTTCTGAACATTTTGGAAAATGTGAACAAATTTTGAAACACAAACAATGTTTGGAAAACATGAATAAAATTTCAAAACTTCAAACTTTTGGAAAACATGAACATTTTCAAAATTCTGAATTTTTTTAAAAACACGAACAATTTTTGAAAACATCAATAAAAATGCAATTTTTTGAAATATTTTTGTAGAACTGAAATTTTTCAGAATATGTCAAACATTTTTTAAATTTGAAATTTTTAAAAAAAGACAAACAAGAAAATATGAACTTGAAAAAGAAATTAAAAAGGAAAACAAAGAAATGAAAAAAGAAATAAAAAGGAAATGAACAGTAAAATAAAAAATAAAAAATAATAAAACACATAAGGAAACCGCTAAACCGGTATAAAAACAAAAAAAAACCGGTTCAGGGAACCTTCCCAAAACCGGCTGCCTCTCTGTGGGGAGTGGGCCGGGCCAATCCTCCCGCTCGGGGATCGCCTGTGCGAACGCTCGTCAAATAGGATTTTCCGGCCTAACGGTCGCCCGCTCCACCCCCTCCCCCTCCCGCCCCGTACCCCAGTTTCCCCCTCGCCGCCGCAGGAGCCGCCGCCGCCGCCGCCGCCGGAGCCGGAGCAGAAGCCGGAGCCGGAGCCGGAGAAGACCAGGAGGAAGATCAGCAGGTGAATACCCGACTCGCCCTCTTCTTCATCCCCGGGCGGGCGGATCCTTCCCCGGCAGCGGCGCCCGAGGGGAAGTCGACCTCGCGGAGAGGGGGCCCGACGGGGGCGCTCGGGTCGTCGGCGGCGCGCCGTTCGACTTCCCGGGCGCCCCGCCGCCGGATTTCTTCCCGGCGGTGCGGGGAGCGGCACGCGAGGGTTCGCCGCCTTGGTGCGCCCTCGCCTACCAAGGTAACCCCTTCTTCTGGATCTTTTTCGATACCGACCCGAAAGAAGTTGGTTTCTAGATTAAAGTGGTTTGCCTGCGTTCAGTAGTTGCCATGTTTCCGGTACGGTGGGAACGAGGAACGGGAACGGGGGACGAGAGCCGGAGGCTGGAAAAAATAGGGTACAACGGGGGTATACATCTCTAGAATGATTTTTCTAAAGCGGAAACGCAATCCAATCAATTCCGGTATGATGAATTCGGTACAGTACCATGGAGCGAGGAACTGGCTGGGCTGGGAGCAACTGGCTGCATCGTCGATCCATAAAGACTAAAATAAATCATTTCCTTCCCAATGGAAAATTTATTAGCAGCCTTGGAGTAATCGGAGAGCAGAACGAGGAGTTATTTAGGGGAGTGAAAAAGAATGGGGCAGAGAGTAAAACGAGGAGTTCATGATTGATATGGCTGACCTTTTGCTTACTCGATCGATTCAAAAACCAAGACTGTCGAGTCGCCGAACCTGAATCGACGATCCAGCTGCGGAAACGCCGAATCCGCATCGAATCTTACCGAATCGACCCTCGTTCCCGAATCTGATTCTGGGTCGATGAATCCGGATCAAGGGGCGGCCCACCGTTCCCCGTTTCCGGCTACTTTGGTTCAGTTTACCAGACTTGCTTCTTCTTTTGGCTTTTGTTGTTAAATTTCTGCTCTCTTCCTAGTAAACTCCAACTTTCAGTGACTAATTCAGTTAAAAACGGATTCGGAAACCGCACCTCCTTTGTTCATACGAGGTTGAGATCGCCGAGTGATTGTATGGGCTACCTCGGCGAACTTTTTATTCCGTGCTTGCAAAGTTGGGCCCACATCACAGATCTGAGGCCGAGGAAGGGCGCTGTCATCACCGAGGCCAACTCTGGCACATCCGGCTCCGGCTGCTCCAAGTTGTGTCTGCTGTGACCTCCCGCAAACCGTCGTTAGCCATCGCACTTTCGAGATTTGCGTTCGCTGCCGAGGATCTCGTTAGCTGTTTTGTATTCTAAACGTCTTTGAAGGCCCGCATAGACTCCACACGATATTGACCTGGTCCCACCCGATGCACAAAGCTTCCGGCGAACAGAATTTATTGCGCCACGGCCCAGTTACGATCCTGTGCCTTAGAACAGATTGTCGACCTGACGGAGACGTCTCCCAATTTTCTAAATCACGTGGCGCTCCTCTTGGAGACCCCATCGTATGGTACTGTGTCCTACGGTATTTGTGAACCACATCTAATTTCCACAGGCAACACCGCACCAATTAATGTGCGTTTTACATTTTTTTTGAAACAGCTTCCTGCCCTGGAGCTGTTGCCTTCAAAAGGGAAGGACATGAAGCCCAGTGCTCAAGTCACCACTTATTTATCCTTCAGAGTATATGGACTAACCTTTCTGTTACTTCACAATGCAGGTATGTAAATTATACCTCTACCTACTCAGTCCTCTTTTGTTATAGGTTTTTTGTTTTGGGAGCCATCAAATAGCCTCTGTTTTGTTTCTTAGGCACCAAGGAAATGTCTCGCGGGAAGAAGACATCTGCCAATAAGAAGGCTACCATCCAGAGGCAAAAGAGGATATGTCATTATCTTCTTTTACCAGGGGAGAATGGCACGCCGGTTAGAGATTTTGTCAAGGGTCTCGCCAGTGATATAATGTGCATTAAGGATCCGGTCGGCCAAACACAGACATTGGCTAGTCCGCCTGCAAGCTTTATAGAGAGCGTTAAGCATATATTATTCAGAGTCACGAATATGCCGCTGGACGTTCTTGAGTCTGGGTACTGCTTCGAGAGCTTGGAGCTAGAGAACATCGTGGTGACAGATTATTATGAGATCCCCAAGCTAGTGGTTGACAATCTGAAGGAAAGAACTGCCGAGGGCACAAAAGCCAATCTTACAGCCCTCGCAGACATGCTTCACCAGTTGGTGGGTGAAGCCAGTGCCAAATATTACGCGGACATGGATATCAATCCGGAGTTCAAGCATTTGCTCCAGCATATAAAAGGGTATCAGCAAGGAGACCCGTTCTTCCTTATGAGGTATCATGTTTGTTATGTGCCGCGGGAGAACAGGCCTTTTCTCTATGTCGAAATGTATGATTATGTGAGGGACATTTTGAGATATACCGACCCAGAGGCATTCCAGTTCGTGATCACCAATCTGTCCTATCCATTGGACTGGAATGTTCAACTTCAAAGTAATACATACCTGGTTCACTCCTTTAGCATGTAAGTCTTCTTGGTTAGTGTCGCATAATTTTGAGCAGATTAGCCCATATCCATCACATGCATCCTTTCTACTGCCACATAATTGTCATTGTTCTTTCTGATGTTACCAGTATACTCCATATGTCTACTGCTACTGTAACCATGACACCCATTTTGTGTCTACTTCATAGGTCAAGCTATGATCCCCAGGCGACGCGTTTCCCGGCGGAAACTGATTCCCGATTGGAGCCATTGCGCTACCATAGGAACGCGCCTGCTCACCCGTTAGAAGATTCGGCTGATCCTGCCGCAGAACTTGGAATGGCCTCGACAAGGGCAGATGTTGGGCACAGGTTATATTTTCTGTTTCCCGGCCTGATGTCCTCAATGCAGACAAGCCTGAACTATCTTGGAGCTCTATGCCACCTGGGAACAGAAAAGCTATTTCCCTTCCAAGTCAGAAAAACTGGTCGTCAGCAGTAATAACTTGGAAGCAATCGTAGTAACTCACTACGCTTTCAACTTTTCTGCTTGTTCTTGGAGCTTCTCATTCTATCATGTGAGTGATAGTCTGGAGCTGGTTTTGGCCCCCTGCGGCACCTGAAATGCTGCTCTGACCTGAAACTAGGAATTGTGAGAAACAGTGTATAGTGCACGATCTAAGATGTACAGTTGATTTTGCTTGAGCTACAGTTCTGTTTGTAGTCCAGGGCTGGTTTTGGCCCTTGCGGCACCTACCTGAAATGCTGCTCTGATTTGAAACTTGGAATTGTGAGAAACAATGTATAGTGCACGATCTAAGATGTACAGTTACGACAGATATGCAGAATCTTTTATTAGTTTTCTGATGATGAAGTAGTATTATGGTACACGTTGAGGTTAGTTCAGTTAAGTTGAGTTTAGTAACGCTTTACTGATCCGTTAACAAATATAGTACTAGGAGTACTGAAACTTGTGGATGACTGTCAGTTGCTGAACCCGGCCGGAGCTGCAGGTCTGGAACTGGAAATCACAGCACCAGATGCAGCTGGACCAACCTTTTTTTTTTCTTTTTGAAATGGAGGCAAAATGTTTGCCTCTGTGTTGCAAGCCCCAAGCTACATAAGCCTCGCTCTCTCCCGATACAATAGTTCCCAATTTTTTACTCTGGCGGAAATCCACAGTTTGGCCTCGCATCTGATGCTATTGAGCAGGATTGTTGTTGGTGTATTCTTGTGCTCAAAGACTCGGGCATTCTGCCACCAGCATTGTTTGTTGGGTGTGCTATCGTGGGATTGAGCCACTCGGCATTGCACCAAATGCAATCGATCCGTTTGCGATTGTTGGACCAGCATACTGTTACTGATGTACTCATGGATGATTGTGAAAAAGAAAGAATCTTTATTCTCCACACGACTTCACCACTGCCGTCGATCGCCGCTGGTTCTGCTTCTCGGGCGCCCAGGAGAAACAAGTACAAATATGCGTGTCACACGAGATAAATAAATAGTACTCCCTCCGTATCGAAATATAAGCCCTAACCAAGTGACCAACGTGTGTGACATCAGGGCGCGACACCATGAACGGCGCGCTCGTGGCCAACACCCACACTACCAATATTTTGGCCAGGACCAGAAACTTTCTTTGTTTGGATCATGGCTCTCCCCAATGTTGGCCAAATCATAGGCTTAGCCAGGGGCTCCACCACTACTCGTCATTTTAGCGCATGCTACATTATGTGGTAAGGCAAGTCTACGCTAAAACTAAACAAACCCCCACTCTTTTCCGTTAATACCCCCGGGCATGGATCGGTCGGCTCGACGGTTGATGGATCAGCCAGGGGCTCCACCACTACTCGTCATTTTAGCGCTTGTTGCAATTTCATCTCCGTTGCAGCGCCTCCCCGCCGACAGCTTACATCTCTTGTGGCAGCACTCCCCGTCCACTCTAGCAGCATCACCACAACAATGTTGTAGCACCTTGACGGTCGACTTGCAGCACCCCAACGCCATGTATCTCCCCACCAGGCCTCACATTACCTCGGTCACGCCCTGCAACAATCGCCCTACCAGCCTTGCAACACCCAAACTCCCGACCCTTGCAGTACCCCACGACTGCTTGCAGCACCCCTCGGTGCTGCTTGTAACAACCACGAAGTGTGGCACTCGGTCTTGCAGCACAACGACTAGCCTGCAACAACACATGTGTGCCTTGCAGCATCAGTAGTCTCTCTTGCAACAGTGTAGGTGGTGGTCGCATCAGAGCTAGCAAGTCGCAGCAACACTGATGCTCTTGCAACAGGGGTGGTCGGCTTGTCGCGCGCGTCTGGATGGAGCGGGAATGGGGGAGGCAAGAGAGATGGGGGGGGGGGGGATTGGAGGCCTCCAATGCGGATGAACAATGAGATAAGGGGAGATGCATGTGGACATGTCCAAACACCAAAGATAAGGGGAGAGATAATTTGTGGGGCCTATGAAGGCACGTGGCGAGCGTAGAGGGTGCCAAGCTGAACACAACATCCATCTGTTTAAAACAAGCGCTTTCCATCCAATGTTCAATTATAAGCGCCTCAATGGATGGTTAATTAGAGTTGGCCAGTGGTGGCTAACAAATCCTATCGAGACCAACGAGTAAAATGCACAGAATCACCATTTTCGTTTCACAACTCACGGAAAACCATGATTTTACAAAACGTGACAGTTTGCACCGCACTGAAAAATTGACAATGGCAAAAAACACTGAACTGTTTTCTGAGCTCGTCTTGACGTGGGCGATCACTCGTGAGCCGACAGCGTGACGATGCGGCGCTAACGACCGTTAACGTATATGTCTGAAGCGGCTGGGCCGGCCCTCACTCCCCTCCCTCACTCCTGTCCCTCGCTCTCTCTTCCTCTCCTTTCTCTCGCGGGCATGGCGGCCCCGGATCGATTGGTGAAAGAGTGGTGGGGGACAAGGTGTGGTGAACAAAGCTAGTCACCTTGGCTGGCCGGCATGGCAGGGGGCACCCGCGGCAAGGAGGAAGATTGTGCGTCCACAACATATTCATCCATCACATAGTATTTCATCATCGCCATATTTGGAGCAAAATTCGTTGAGCTACTGTTAAATGGTTTTGGTCGAGCCCTAGGCGAGTTGCCTCTCTGTCTCTATTAGCAAATTTTGTTGGTGGAATTCTAGGGTTCCAGATTTGGAAAGTATGGTTTGCTGGAATTCTAGCAAATTTTGTCGTTAACTGAATCTTGTTTTGAACTGATGCAGTTAACTGAATCTTGTTGTTTGTGACTGAACAAAGTTGCTAACTGAACCTAATTGTTAACTGGGAATCTTTGTTGTCTGTTACCGAACCTAGTTGTTAACTGAATGCAGCGAACTGAATCTTGCCGTCTGTTATCGAACCTAGTTGTTAACTGAATGCAGCGAACTGAATCTTGCTGTCTGTCACTTAACCTAGTTATTAATTTAACCTAGTCAACTAAATCTTGTTGTTTGTGACTGAACCTAGTTGTTAATTGAATCTTTACTGTGTGTCACTGAACCTAGTTGTTAACTGAATTAGTTCACAACAAGATTCAGTTAACTGGACCTTTGTTGTTTGTCACTGAATTTTCATGTCCTACTTGACTGATTTTTAGGGTTTTCAAATGTTTAATTATTCTAGGGTAGTTACTTCAGTGATTGATAGATGTAGTTGAATTATCCTTGTGCACTGAACGAAACTGGCACTAAATGCCACTACTGAAATTTGCAGGGTGTTGTGCAGTGGGTATATGAGTTAATATTGGATTGAATGATGTAGTGGACAAGTTGACCACAGAAGGAGTGAGTCAGTGTATATGGGTTTAAATGATTTGACTGATGTGAAGTGTCAGTAGGTGTGCTCAATTTAATGTTCAAACTGTGTTGATTAAAGGTAACAAGTGTCCCTAACTAGGAAAGAATTTGCAATATTCAGACTTGCAATGTTCAGACTTTATTCAATCAAACTATACTAACATTTTATCTTTGCATTGACACCTAGAGCTGTGACGCCCCCGACTCGACCGTACACTAATCATGCACGCAAATGTGTACGACCAAGATCAGGGACTCACGGGAAGAAATCACAACACAACTCTAGACACAAATCAAAATAATACAAGCTTCATATTACAAGCCAGGGGCCTCGAGGGCTCGAATACAAGCTCGATACACAAGAGTCGGTGAGCAACAATATCTGATCTGGGACATAAGTTAGACAAGACTGCCTTAAGAAGGCTAGCACAAAAGCAACACGATTGAAGAGGCAAGACCTCCTGCACAGGACCTCCTAACTACTCCACGGTCTTGGTGGCCTCCATGTAGTAGTATCCGTCGGTGGTGGCATCTGCTCCAAGGATCCACCATCCGTAGCATCAACCGGAAAGAAGAAGGAAGGGGAAAAGGGGTAGCAAAGCAACCATGAGTACTCATTCAAAGTACTGCAAGCATCGAATCTATACTAAGTATGCACTTTGGTATCCAATGGAAGGGCTGTATACGTGGGTGAACTGCAGAATGCCAGAATAGAGGGGAAGGCCTAGCCTATCGAAGACTAGCATCTTCACGCAGCTCCAAGCATCTTGCAGCATGTAGAAGAGTAAAGAATAGCAGTTTATATTTAACAAACATGTTGTAGTATCAACGCCCAGAGATCCTTCCTCGACTCCCTACAAGAAAGCAATCCCGGAGCCACATAATTTAAGTATCCATTTCTAGTTGTATTAGATCAAGATATAAGTCTGAACGTCCATTACCGTGGACACGGTATTCGAATAAAGATCTTCCCTGCAGGGGTGCACCACGTTTTCCAACACGCTCAATCACTCTGGCGGACACACCTTTACGGGTCAATGCGGCCTCGGAAGATCAACACGCCGCAGCCCGACCTAGGCTCGTGAGAGGTCCCCGCGGTCTACATCCTAAGCACTCCGAGTGCAGGCCCATCGCCCGTTGCACTCCAGATCATTATGCGACGAGCCGGGACGAGCACCACCTCTACTGGATGGCACTGGCCCGACAAGCCCACAATGCTGAACTGGACGTCTGACAAAGCTTAGGCTGATACCACGACGCCGAGGCCCATAACTATTCTCGCGTGGTGGTTGGTGCGTAAAGGCCAAAGGCCAATTCAGAACAAATACCCAAACCATAGTGTATTATTAGCTCGCGGAGACGAGCAGAGACTCACGATAATGTGACCCCGTCGCCCCGTCTCGAGGAAATACGGCAAGGGCAAGCCCAGCCCACTCGAGGGCTGCCGGACTTCCGGCCGTGCCTCGTAACCATCTTGCGGGTGCTCTCGGGCCCGCCGACTTTCCCAAAGGTCTCAAGTAATGTCAAGGTAACCGTGTGTCCAAACATCAAGGGAAAACCCAAGGAATCACCCTCGGAGGATTCCACTCGATGTAATCATCAAGGTGAGCGTAAGAGGAACCACCCTCGAGGTTCACACTCCGGGGTTGCACGACAGAGCCGTGCTCGGGAATGGTGAAGGAGGAAATCACCCTCGATGACCACGACCGAATAGCTACACTACAGAATTATCTTCAGGAGTGCGTTATGAGGGATCACCCTCGGCACTCCATAGTAGCTCTACAGAGTCGAGCAACAAAAGGGGCGTGATGTGATGTGAAATGTCGGGCTCACGGTCGTCGATCACGTTGGTCGAGGCATCGATGATGAAGCGGGGGCAACAAGGACAAGTGGGGGTCACTGATGGATCACTAGCCAACCTATACTAAGCAGTTTAGGATAAGCAGGTAGGCAACAATAGCAGGTACAAAAGCAGGCTATGCATAAGAATAGGTGCAAACAATAACAGTAGCAAAATCTAATGCAAGCATGAGAGAATGGAATGGGCGATATCGGGATGATCAAAGGGGGGGGCTTGCCTGGTTGCTCAGACAAGAAGAAGGGGTCGTCGTCGACGTAGTTGATCACAAATGACATCGGCGGTCTCGGGGTCTACCGGAGAGAAGAGGGGGAAGAAATAGTAAATACACGCAAACATAAGCATAACAAGACAAAAAGCAGGGCTAGAGGTGTTCTAACGCAGCGCTAGGCGATACTGGCGAAGGGGGAAACATCCGGGAAAGTTTTCCCGGTTCCGGACGTCTGACAGACAGATGAACCGGAGGGGGAAAGTTCCATGTTCAGATAGTTAGAGGCATCTGACAGGTAAACGAACCATGTGTTCGGATTCGTCTCGTCGTTCTGAGCAACTTCCATGTACAAAACTTTTTCATCTGAGTTACAGTTATTTTTCTATGAAATTCTAAAGTTTTAGTAATATCGCGAAAATATTATAAAATTTGAAAATAAACAGAAATTGTTAGGTGTACCTGTGAATACTACCACGAGTGCATGACAAGTGGGTCGATCCAAAGTCAACAAGGTCGGCGTTGATTGGGTCAAAGAGTAAGCAGTGTGCATGGGTCCACATGTCATTGTCTAAGGTTTAGTAAGTTAGTTAACTATTTATCTAGTTAATTAGATTAAATTAATTAACTAAACCACTAATTATCTAGTTTATTTTTATTAACATTTCTTTTTCATTTTTTTAAGAGATGGGCGTGGGCCCCATCTGTCAAAGGCCCTGAGCCTTAGCGGGCGATGGGCTACGGGTGCGGCCCTTGCAGTGTCTGTGGCCGAGGCCACTAAAGGCGCTGTTGGGTAGCAGGGCCTTGGCCAGGCGGCAGCCGGTGGCGAGCAGCCGAGGCAGCGGCCGGAGCTGCGACAGCGGCGGCTAGCTGAGGCTCAGCGAGGAAGGCGAGGCGGAGGCGGATGACGCCGAGGCCGCCATAGGCGGGCAGCGCATAAGCAAGCAGGCGCGTCGTGTCTTGTATGGCGTGGCTCGGCAATCTGACGACAGGGAGGGACACACTGGCGGATAAGGAGGCTTATCCTCCGTTTGCAGAGGAGGGGCGGCGAGGTGCGATGGCGTCCGGTGAGGGAGAGGTGGGGACGGGGCAGTCCGGCGGTGAGGCGGCGGCGGCGCAGTCGGCAACGACGGGTGTCGGGGCACCGACATTGGGTGGCGGCGACGTCGGAGTTGCTTCCCCCTTGATCCAGGCGGGATCGAGTAGAGGAGGGTCGGGGAAGAGGGGGTCAGCGAGAAGGGGGTCCGGTGATGGGACGACAGGTGATGAGGGCGGCAGGAGGTGCCGGGCGTCGTGGTCGGAGAGGCGGGGTCGGGGACGAGGCAGTCCGGCGACGGCGTGGTCGCGGACAAGGCGACGCGGTGAGGCGGCGACGACCGAGCGGTGCCGTTGTGGTGGCGCCGGCGTTGGGGCGCCGCGGGGCAACAGCAAGGGGGGACGGGGCGCGGTTGACCGCGATCGAGCCCCGATCTAGAAGGGGATCGAGAAGGAAATATGCCCTAGAGGCAATAATAAAGTTATTATTTATTTCCTTATATCATGATAAATGTTTATTATTCATGCTAGAATTGTATTAACCGGAAACATAATACATGTGTGAATACATAGACAAGCAGATAAGTCACTAGTAAGCCTCTACTAGACTAGCTCATTAATCAAAGATGGTTATGTTTCCTAACCATAGACATGTGTTGTCATTTGATTAATGGGATCACCTCATTAGAAGAATGATGTGATTGACATGACCCATTCCGTTAAGCTTAGCACTTGATCGTTTAGTATATTGCTATTGCTTTCTTCATGACTTATACATGTTCCTGTAACTATGAGATTATGCAACTCCGTTTACCGGAGGAACACTTTGGGTACTACCAAAGCGTCACAACGTAATCGGGTGATCATAAAGGAGTACTACAGGTGTCTCCAAAGGTACTTGTTGGGTTGGCGTATTTCGAGATTAGGTTTTGTCACTCCGATTGTGGAGAGGTATCTCTGGGCCTTCTCGGTAATACACATCACATAAGCCTTGCAAGCATTGCAACTAATAAGTTAGTTGTGAGATGATGTATTACGGAACGAGTAAAGAGACTTGCCGATGTGAGATTGAACTAGGTATTGGATACCGACGATCGAATCTCGGGCAAGTAACATACCGATGACAAAAGGAACAACGTATGTTGTTATGCGGTCTGACCGATAAAGATCTTAAGAGAAAATGTAGGAACCAATATGGGCATCCAGGTCCCGCTATGGGTTATTGACCAGAGATGTGTCTCGGTCATGTCTACAGTGTTCTCGAACCGTAGGGTCCGCACGCTTAAGGTTTCGATGGCGGTTATATTATGAGGTTGTGTATTTTGATGTACCGAAGGTTGTTCGAGTCCCGGATATGATCACGGACATGACGAGGAGTCTCGAAATGGTCGAGACATAAAGATTAATATATTGGACGGATATATTTGGACACCGGAAAGGTTCGGAGAAGTTTGGAGCTCGGGAGGTTACGGAACCCCGGGAGGTATATGGGCCTTATTGGGCCCATGTAGGAGGAAGGAGAAGGAACAAGGAAGGGCGCGCCCCCAAGCCCAATCCGAATTGGGGAGGGGCGGCCCCCCTTTCCTTTCTCCTTCCCCTCTTCCTATTCCTACTACTAGTACTACTTCCTAATACTAGTACTCCTTCCTTCCCTCCAAATAAGATAAGGAAGAGAGGGAAACCTACTTGGAGTAGGTTTCCCCTCCCTATGGTGCGCCCCCCTTGTGGCGGCCACCTCCTCCCTCCCTCCTTTATATCACGGGGTGGGGGCACCCTAGGACACACAAGTTGATCCTTGAGATCGTTCCTTAGCCGTGTGCGGTGCCCCCTCCACCATATTCCACCTCGGTCATATCGTGGCGGTGCTTAGGCGAAGCCTGCGTCGGTGAAACATCAAGATCGTCCTGCCCGTCGTCTTGTGGAACTCCCTCTCCCGGAGCTTTGCTGGATCGGAGCCCGAGGAGCGCCATCGAGCTGAGCGTGTGCCAAGAACTCGGGCGCCGGAGTAACGGCGCTGGGATCGGCTGGATCGCGAGGAGAACGTGGGACTACTTCCTCTACGTCATCATCGACTCGGAGGTGCGAATGCAGCACTTTGGGATCGGCAGGATCGCGAGGAGAACGTACGACTACTTCCTCTACGTTGTGATCTCTTCCGCTTTGGTCTACGAGGGTACGTAGACAACACTCTCCCTTCTCGTTGCTATGCCATCACCATGGTCCTGTGTGTGCGTAGGAAAATTTTGAAATTACTAGTTCCCCAACAGTGCCATCCGAGCCAGGTTTTATGCGTTGATGTCATATGCACGAGTAGAACACAAGTGAGTTGTGGGCGATACAAGTCATACTGCCTACCAGCATGTCATACTTTGGTTCAACGGTATTGTGAGATGAAGCGGCCCGGACCGACATTACGCGGACGCTTACGCGAGACTGGTTTCACCGTTACGAGCACTCGTGCTTAAAGGTGGCTGGCGGGTGTCTGTCTCTCTCACTTTAGTTGAACCGAGTGTGGCTACGCCCGGTCCTTGAGAAGGTTAAAACGGAGTCTATTTTTAATGCGTAGGTAAGAACGGTTCTTGCTCAGCCCGTAGCAGCCACGTAAAACTTGCAACAACAAAGTAGAGGACGTCTAACTTGTTTTTGCAGGGCATGTTGTGATGTGATATGGTCAAGACGTGATGCTATATTTTATTGTATGAGATGATCATGTTTTGTAACCGAGTTATCGGCAATCGGCAAGCCATATGGTTGTCGCTTTATTGTATGAAATGCAACGCATACATAATTGCTTTACTTTATCACTAAGCGGTAGCGATAGTCGTAGAAGCAATAGATGGCGTAACGACAACGATGCTACGATGGAGATCAAGGTGTCGCGCCCGGTGGCGATGGTGATCATGACGGTGCTTCGGAGATGGAGATCACAAGCACAAGATGATGATGGCCATATCATATCACTTATATTGATTGCATGTGATGTTTATCCTTTATGCATCTTATTTTGCTTTGATTGAAGGTAGCATTTTAAGATGATCTCTCATTAAAATTATCAAGTAGTGTTCTCCCTAAGTATGCACCGTTGCCAAAGTTAAATCGTGCCGAGACACCACGTGATGATCGGGTGTGATAAGCTCTCGTCCATCTACAACGGGTGCAAGCCAGTTTTGCACACGCAGAATACTCGAGTTATACTTGACGAGCCTAGCATATGCAGATATGGCCTCGGAACACGGAGACCGAAAGGTCGAAAGCGTGAATCATATAGTAGATATGATCAACATAAGATGTTCACCATTGAAAACTACTCCATCTCACGTGATGATCGGTTATGGTTTAGTTGATTTGGATCACGTGATCACTTAGATGACTAGAGAGATGTCTGTCTAAGTGGGAGTTCTTTAGTAATATGATTAATTAAAAACTTAAATTTATCATGAACTTAGTACTGATAGTATTTTGCTTGTCTATGTTTCTTTGTAGATAGATGGCTCGTCTTTGTTGTTCCGTTGAATTTTAATGCGTTCCTTGAGAAAGCAAAGTTGAAAGATGATGGTAGCAATTACGGACTGGGTCCGTAACTTGAGGATTATCCTCATTGCTGCACGGAAGAATTACGTCCTGGAAGCACCGGCTGGGTGCGAACTTCTTTGCGAGAACAACGCCGTAAGTTGTGAGCGTCTGGCGAGCAAAGCGATGACTACTCTATAGTTCGATTAGTGCCATGCTACGGCTTAGAACCGGGTCTTCAACGACGTTTTGAGCGTCATGGAGCATATGAGATGTTCCAAGAGTTGAAGTTAATATTTCAAGCAAATGCCGGATTGAGAGATATGAAGTCTCCAATAAGTTCTATAGCTGCAAGATGGAGGAGAACAATTACGTCGGTGAGCACATACTCAAAATGTCTGGGTATAATAATCACTTAATTCAGCTGGGAGTTAATCTTCCGGATGATAGTGTCATTGACAGAATTCTCCAATCATTGCCACCAAGCTACAAGAGCTTCGTGATGAACTATAATATGCAAGGGATGACTAAGATAATTCTGAGCTCTTACAATGCTAAAAGCAGCGGAGGTAGAAATCAAGAAAGAGCATCAAGTGTTGATGGTCAACAAGACCACAAGTTTCAAGAAAAAGGGCAAAGGGAAGAAGAAGGGGAAATTCAAGAAGAACATCAAACAAGTTGCTGATCAAGGGAAGAAACACAAGTCTGGACCTAAACACTGAAATCTGAGTGCTTCTACCGCAAGCGGTGGTCCTTTGGAAGCGGAACTGCCCCAAGTATTTGGCGGATAAGAAGGATGGCAAGGTGAACAAAGGTATATGTGATATACATGTTATTGATGTGTACCTTACTAGAGCTCGCAGAGCACCTGGGTATTTGATATCGGTTACATTGCTAATATTTGCAACTCGAAGCAGGGACTACGATTGCGAACAACGGCAAAGGGCGAGGTGACGATGCGCGTGGGAAATGGTTCCAAAGTCGATGTGATCGCGGTCGGCACGCTACCTCTACATCTACCTTCGGGATTAATTTTAGACCTAAATAATTGTTATTTGGTGCCAGCGTTAAGCATGAACATTATATCTGGATCTTGTTTGATGCGAGACGGTTATTCATTTAAATCTGAGAGAATAAAGGTTGTTCTATTTATATGAATAATATCTTTTATGGTCATGCACCCTTGAAGAGTGGTCTATTTTTGATGAATCTCGATAGTAATGATACACATATTCATAATGTTGAAACCAAAAGATGCAGAGTTGATAATGATAGTGCGACTTATTTGTGGCATTGCCGTTTAGGTCATATCGGTATAAAGCGCATGAAGAAACTCCATCTTGATGGACTTTTGGAGTCACTTGATTATGAATCACTTGGCACTTATGAACCGTGCCTCATGGGCAAGATGACTAAAACCCCGTTCTCCGGTACTATGGAGAGAGCAACAGATTTGTTGGAAATCATACATACGGATGTATGTGGTCCAATGAATGTTGAGGCTCGTGGCGGATATCGTTATTTTCTCACCTTCACAGATGATTTAAGCGGATATGGGTATATCTTCTTAATGAAACATATGTCTAAACATTTGAAAAGTTCAAAGAATTTCAGAGTGAAGTTGAAAATCATCGTAATAAGAAAATAAAGTTTCTATGATCTGATCGTGGAGGCGAATATTTGAGTTCTGAGTTTGGTCTACATTTGAAACAATGCGGAATAGTTTAGCAACTCACGCCACCGGAACACCACAGCGCAATGGTGTGTCCGAGCGTCATGTCGCACTTTACTAGATATGGTGCGATCTATGATGTCTCTTACATATTTACCGCTATCGTTTTGGGGTTATGCTCTTGAGACGGCCGCATTCACGCTGAATAGAACACCGTCAAAATCCGTTGAGACGACACCTTATGAACTGTGGTTTAGCAAGAAACCAAAGTTGTCGTTTCTTAAAGTTTGGGGATGCGATGCTTATGTGAAAAAGCTTCAACCTGATAAGCTCGAACCTAAATCGGAGAAATGTATCTTCATAGGATACCCAAAGGAGACAGTTGGGTACACCTTCTATCACAGATCCGAAGGCAAGACATTTGTTGCTAAGAATGGATCCTTTCTAGAGAAGGAGTTTCTCTCGAAAGAAGTGAGTGGGAGGAAAGTAGAACTTGATGAGGTAATCTGTACCTTCTCCCTTATTTGAAAGTAGTTTATCACGAAATCAGTTTCTGCGATATCTACACCAAATAGTGAGGAAGTTGATGATGTTGATCATGAAACTTCAGATCAAGTTACTACAGAACCTCGTAGATCAACCAGAATAAAATCCGCACTGCAGTGGTACGGCAATCCTGTTACGGAAGTCATGCTACTAGATCATGACGAACCTACGAACTATGAAGAAGCGATGGTGAGCCCAGATTCCATAAAATGGCTTGAGGCCATGAAATCTGAGATGGGATCCATGTATGAAAACAAAGTGTGGACTTTGGTTGACTTGCCCGAGGGTCGGCAAGCAATAGAAAACAAGTGGATCTTCAAGAAGAAGACCGACGACGGTAATATTGTTGTCTACAAAGCTCGACTTGTCGCAAAGGGGTTTCGACAAGTTCAAGGGATTGACTACGATGAGACCTTCTCACCCGTAGCGATGCTTAAGTCTGTCCGAATCATGTTAGCAATTGCCGCATTTTATGATTATGAAATTTGGCAAATGGATGTAAAGACCGCATTCCTGAATGGGTTTACGGAAGAAGAGTTGTATATGATGCAACCGTAAGGTTTTATCGATCCAAAGGGAGCTAACAAAGTGTGCAAGCTCCAGCGATCCATTTATGGACTGGTGCAAGCATCTCGGAGTTGGAATAAACGCTTTGATAGTGTGATCAAAGTATTTGGGTTTATCTGAGACTTTTGGAGAAGCCTGTATTTACAAGAAAGTGAGTGGGAGCTCTGTAGCATTTACGATATTATATGTAGATGACATATTCTTGATCGGAAATGATATAGAATTTCTGGATAGCATAAAGGGATACTTGAACAAGAGTTTTTCGATGAAAGACCTTGGTGAAGCTGCTTACATATTGGGCATCAAGATCTATAGAGATAGATCAAGGCGGCTTAATTGGACTTTCACAAAGCACATACCTTGATAAAGTTTTGAAGAAGTTCAAAATGGATCGTGCAAAGAAAGGTTTTTTACTGTATTACAAGGTGTGAGATTGAGTCGGACTCAATGCCCGACCACGCAGAAGATAGAGAGAAAATGAAAGATGTTCCTATGCTTCAGCCATAGGCTCTATCATGTATGCAATGCTGTGTACCGGACTGACGTATGCTTAGTCTGTAAGCTTGGCAGGAAGGTACCAAAGTAATCCAGAGTGGATCCTTTGGACAGCGGTCAAGAACATCCTGAAATACGAAAAGGACTAAGGATATGTTTCTCGTATATGGAGGTGACAAAGAGCTAGTCGTAAATGGTTACGTCGATGCAAGCTTTGACACCGATCCGGACGATTCTAAATCGCAAACCGGATCGTGTTTTTATTAAGCGGTGGAGCTGTCGGTTGGTGCGATTCTAAACAATGCGTCGTGGCGGGATCTACATGTGAAGCGGAGTACATAGCTGCTTGAAGCAGCAAATGAAGGAGTCTGGATGAAAGAGTTCATTTCCGATCTAGGTGTTATACCTAGTGCATCGGGACCAATGAAGATCTTCTGTGACAATCTTGGTGCAATTGCCTTGGCAAAGGAATCCAGATTTCACAAGAGGACCAAGCATATCAAGAGACGCTTCAATTCCATTAGGGACCAAGTCCAAGTGGGAGACAAAGAGATTTGCAAAATACATACTGATCTGACTGTTACAGACCAGTTAACTAAGCCTAATCCACGAGCAAAACATGATCAGCACCAAGACTCCATGGGTGTTAGAATCATTATTGAGTAATCTAGATTATTGACTCTAGTGCAAGTGGGAGACTGAAGGAAATATGCCCTAGAGGCAATAATAAAGTTATTATTTATTTCCTTATATCATGATAAATGTTTATTATTCATGCTAGAATTGTATTAACCGGAAACATAATACATGTGTGAATACATAGACAAACAGATAAGTCACTAGTAAGCCTCTACTAGACTAGCTCATTAATCAAAGATGGTTATGTTTCCTAACCATAGACATGTGTTGTCATTTGATTAATGGGATCACCTCATTAGAAGAATGATGTGATTGACATGACCCATTCCGTTAGCTTAGCACTTGATCGTTTAGTATATTGCTATTGCTTTCTTCATGACTTATACATGTTCCTGTAACTATGAGATTATGCAACTCCCGTTTACGGAGGAACACTTTGGGTACTACCAAAGCGTCACAACGTAATCGGGTGATCATAAAGGAGTACTACAGGTGTCTCCAAAGGTACTTGTTGGGTTGGCGTATTTGAGATTAGGTTTTGTCACTCCGATTGTCGGAGAGGTATCTCTGGGCCTTCTCGGTAATACACATCACATAAGCCTTGCAAGCATTGCAACTAATAAGTTAGTTGTGAGATGATGTATTACGGAACGAGTAAAGAGACTTGCCCGATGTGAGATTGAACTAGGTATTGGATACCGACGATCGAATCTCGGGCAAGTAACATACCGATGACAAAAGGAACAACGTATGTTGTTATGCGGTCTGACCGATAAAGATCTTCGTAGAAAATGTAGGAACCAATATGGGCATCCAGGTCCCGCTATTGGTTATTGACCGGAGATGTGTCTCGGTCATGTCTACATTGTTCTCGAACCGTAGGGTCCGCACGCTTAAGGTTTCGATGGACGGTTATATTATGAGTTTGTGTATTTTGATGTACCGAAGGTTGTTCGAGTCCCGGATATGATCACGGACATGACGAGGAGTCTCGAAATGGTCGAGACATAAAGATTAATATATTGGACGGATATATTTGGACACGAGAAAGGTTCGGAGAAGTTTGGAGCTCGGGAGGTTACCGGAACCCCCGGGAGGTATATGGGCCTTATTGGGCCCATGTAGGAGGAAGGAGAAGGAACAAGGGAGGCGCGCCCCAAGCCCAATCCGAATTGGGGAGGGGGCGGCCCCCCTTTCCTTTCTCCTTCCCCTCTTCCTATTCCTACTACTAGTACTACTTCCTAATACTAGTACTCCTTCCCCCTCCAAATAAGATAAGGAAAAGAGAGGGAAACCTACTTGGAGTAGGTTTCCCCCTCCCTATGGTGCGCCCCCCGTGTGGCCGGCCACCTCCTCCCTCCCTATGGTGCGCCCCCCTTGTGGCTGGCCACCTCCTCCCTCCCTCCTTTATATACGGGGGTGGGGGGGCACCCTAGGACACACAAGTTGATCCTTGAGATCGTTCCTTAGCCGTGTGCGGTGCCCCCCTCCACCATATTCCACCTCGGTCATATCGTAGCGGTGCTTAGGCGAAGCCCTGCATCGGTGAAACATCAAGATCGTCCTGCACGCCGTCGTCTTGTGGAACTCCCTCTCCCGGAGCTTTCTTTGGATCGGAGCCCGAGGAGCGTCATCGAAATGAGCGTGTGCCAAGAACTCGGAGGCGCCGGAGTAATGCTGGCGCTGGGATCGGCTGGATCGCGAGGAGAACGTCTGACGACTACTTCCTCTACGTCATCATCGACTCGGAGGTGCCGGAGTAACGACACCGATCGGCGGGATCGCGAGGAGAACGTCGACTACTTCCTCTACGTTGTGATCGCTTCCGCTTTGGTCTCTGAGTGCGTAGACAACACTCTCCTTTCTCGTTGCTATGCCATCACCATGGTCCTGTGTGTGCGTAGGAAAATTTTGAAATTACTACGTTCCCCAACAGGAGTGGGGGGAAGTGCGTGGGGGAGTGGGTGAGGCTAGGGTTTGATTTGCACAGGGGTTAGTAGTGGGGGATTGGACCATCTAGGCCAGGGAGGCGCGGGATTGGCTGGCTGGTTGTGACCAGCTGGACCACGAGGCCCACTGGGGGAGGGGGCCTTTTCTATTTCTCTTTTTTTTTATTTTTACTATTTAAAAAGATAGCTACTGTTTTGGATTGAAACAAGGCATCAAATGATTTTTGTTGAATGTGAAACTTAGCAAAAGGTTCAGGCACAATATTGTGGTGTTGCCTAAAAAGTTTCAGGGCGAAAGGAATTGTTCAAGCATTTTTAGAGATTGGAAAGGTCATTTAATATGATGTTGGACCACTAAATAATTTCGAGGCACTTCGGAATCCAAAAGAGGTTGGTTCCAACATGACAAATACCCAGGGATTATTTGCCACACTTTGAACATTTTAGTTTTCATGTTTGGCAAATTTGAATTTTGACTTTAAATTTGAGTTTGGATAGGAACAGTGGTTTGGATCAAGTGAGGATTAGCAACAGTAATGTGATGACGTGGCACCATTAGCGGAGGATTACTGTAGCTTAATTATCCAGGCGTCACAATTCTCCTCCACTACAAGAAATCTCGTCCCGAGATTTAAGGGGTGTAGTAGGGGGAAAGACTCGGGAAGGACGGAGCTCGACACAAGATAGGTACCTGGGGGCTATCTCAATGGATGTGGCATAGAGGCATCTCTTGAGTTGAAAATAAAGAAAGTCATCGAGAGCAAGGTAAGGAGGTGCAATAAGAAGCTTCAACCGGGTAGGTAATTGTTTGATATCTGCAAACAGAGTGCGAAAGAGGCTCAGAGCATCGAAAATAAGTACTGCATTTGATACCAGAACAGATCACAAGGAAGAGGGCTTGCGAATTACGTACGAAGCCAAGCCCGAGGGATAACTTAGAAAACAAGGATGTATAGGAGAGTCAGGTTTCGATCCTGTGGAACTGTGGGTTATGGACCCACCATGTGGGTTAACAGCAGGAAGGCGCTAATCATTTTGCACGATCATGATAGCAAGGCAAGTCAGAGGATATCCTGTAAATTATGTTGGCAACAACGTTGGTACCAAGGGCGAGGGACAAAGAGAACCATTTTCCTGCTCGCAAGGCGGGGCGGACCAGTAGGCAAAGTTCTCGTCCATCGGCAGCTACCGGGATGTCATCAACAATAGTAACAAGGTCTTACTGATAGAGTTGTATTTCGAGGCATTTATATAAGCAGCGAATTATTACTGCTCAAATATGTTACGTTACAAGAAAGGTTAACATAACAATGGAAAGGAAAGTGTAGACTCGAATCAGTTATTGTTGTCCTCGAGTGTATACCAACTCGATGCAGTGGAAGATTTTGAATCGGCGAGAAATAACAGTTGAGGAAGAACTCATAAGAAGTTATGTAGTTCCGTGATATTCTCGAGATCCCAAAGGGTAATACTCGAAGGTAGATCAAAGTAGAGGTTGGACAGGTTAAACAATCTGAAGAAGACAAGTACTTTAACTTGTCCGAGAAATGGAATCCAGGGAGATCAAGCATGGTCGGAACCACGGTTGCGAAGGACCAATATAGATACAAAATGAACTTATCACAAGGGGATCATTATTATCATAACAAGAAGCTTCCATGATAAATTCCACATCTGGTCCATGGGCATGAACACAAAGGCTCAAGGCCGACTCCCACTTCTCTAATGCACAACTTTTCATTTACTTCCCGTCTTTGACAAAGTTGTAGAATTAAAAAATTATCCAAAAAAATGCCAATCGATATAACCCGCATAATCTTCGGGTTCACACAGTTTAGGGAAGCCATAGATTCAACCCATAGGGGCATCTTAGGAACATATACCACAACTTCACGAGTAAATAAAGTCCGGAAGAAGGGTATGTTTGACAAGAACGGGGGATACAATTTACTAAAGGCATTATGTATCCGAGGGAAGGCTCACAAGGTTTACTGAATATGAAGGACAATGTCGGATAAAACCCAGCAAAGGACCTGGTGGTCTACAAGGGATCTGATGTGAGCATCGATACTCACCCAGAAGAAGAAAGAATGCAAGGATATCAGATTATAGAAAAAACTGACTAACTCAAGCTCGAAGGCAAAGGGAATTATGAGTTCCAAAACGGGGATCAGAAGAAGAGGCTCTGATCAAAGACAAGTAAGTTGAATAGACATAGATCGACAATCGATCAAGGTTTGATTTGTCGAACACAAGCTCATGTCCGGGGTGA
Organism: Aegilops bicornis; assembly: GCA_021605145.1. NCBI lineage: Eukaryota > Viridiplantae > Streptophyta > Magnoliopsida > Poales > Poaceae > Aegilops > Aegilops bicornis. The sequence goes on from CM038674.1 coordinate 685,638,929, forward strand.
CGTCTGAGCCGATGGAAAGAATTCTAATTGTGATTGTGGATTGTGAGCATTCACAAACATATCGAATCAAATGCTCAAAATTAGAGATGACAAAGGATACTACTGAATCTTGCGGACATATGGAAAACATCTACCATGCAAGCGAGACAAGGAGGAGCAAGAGAAATAGGTTTCTAAGGATTTTCGGAAGATCGGATAATATTCCAAAGAATTTTGTGAAACAAAGATCAGCTGGGGGTGAACAGATACTCGGCAAGCGCGAGTAATTATCCGCAGGGGTATTCATGTGGCAAAGAACTGCAAGGCAGTAGGCTCAACGGATTCTCAGGACAACAGAGAGTAATTCGGGGCATCTTGTAATAACAAGAGCAACTGGGGATGAAGGTATGAACGACAATGTAGGTAGTTACTCGTAAGGATTTATCGGTGGTAGGGATCGCAATGGCGAAGTGTTTAAGGGTCTCGCGAAAACATCGAAGAGTATCTTTAGAATCTTCTGGTGAAGCGGGCCATCATCTCGAATGAAGGGGCTCTCCGGGAGAAGTATTTACGAGAACCTAGAGTTATAGTTTGCAAAACCATTTAACCCGAATGGAAGAGATCAGATTCCCGAGTATGAGACGAGGAATAAAAGATCCTAATACCACCCAATTACCGACGTGGGCCCGTAAGCCACACAGCCATGTTAGTAAAACAATTTTTAAAGGACTAGACTCAACTTCGGCCAAGGAGTGGGAAAGGGGGATCCTACAGGCAGTCGGCTCTGATACCAACTTGTGACGCCCCCGACTCGACCGTACACTAATCATGCATGCAAATGTGTACGACCAAGATCAGGGACTCACGGGAAGAAATCACAACACAACTCTAGACACAAATCAAAATAATACAAGCTTCATATTACAAGCCAGGGGCCTCGAGGGCTCGAATACAAGCTCGATACACAAGAGTCAGCGGAAGCAACAATATCTGAGTACAAACATAAGTTAGACAAGACTGCCTTAAGAAGGCTAGCACAAAAGCAACACGATCGAAGTGGCAAGGCCTCCTGCCTGGGACCTCCTAACTACTCCTGGTCTTCGGTGGCCTCCATGTAGTAGTATCCGTCGGTGGTGGCATCTGGCTCCAAGGATCCACCATCTGGTAGCATCAACCGGAAAGAAGAAGGAAGGGGGAAAAGGGGTAGCAAAGCAACCGTGAGTACTCATCCAAAGTACTCGCAAGCATCAGATCTATACTAAGTATGCACTGGTATCCAATGGAAGGGCTGTATCTGTGGACTGAACTGCAGAATGCCAGAATAGAAGGGAAGGCCTAGCCTATCAAAGACTAGCATCTTCACGCAGCTCCAAGCATCTTGCAGCATGTAGAAGAGTAAAGAATAGCAGTTTATATTTAACAAACATGTTATACTATCAACGCCCAGAGATCCTTCCTCGACTCCCTACGAGAAAGCAATCCCGGAGCCACATAATTTAAGTATCCATTTCTAGTTGTATTAGATCAAGATATAAGTCTGAACGTCCATTATCGTGGACACGGTATTCGAATAAAGATCTTCCCTGCAGGGGTGCACCACGTTTTCCAACACGCTCGATCACTCTGGCCGGACACACCTTTCTGGGGTCAATGTCCGGCCTCGGAAGATCAACACGTCGCAGCCCGACCTAGGCTCAGCAGAGAGGTCCCCACCAGTCTACATCCTAAGCACTCCGGCGTCTGGGCCCATCGCCCGTTGCACTCCGGATCGTTATGCGACGAGCCGGGACGAGCACCACCTCTACTGGATGGCACTGGCCCGACAAGCCCACAATGCTGAACTGGACGTCTGACAAAGCTTCGGCTGATACCACGACACCGAGGCCCATAACTATTCTCGCGTGGTGGTTGGTGCGTAAAGGCCAAAGGCCAATTCAGAACAAATACCCAAACCATAGTGTATTATTAGCTCGCGGAGACGAGCAGAGACTCACGATAATGTGACCCCGTCGCCCGTCTCGAGGAAATACGGCAAGGGCAAGCCCAGCCCACTCGAGGGCTGCCGGACTTCCGGCCGTGCCTCGTAACCATCTTCTTGGTGCTCTCCGGGCCCGCCCGACTTTCCCAAAGGTCTCAAGTAATGTCAAGGTAACCGTGTGTCCAAACATCAAGGGAAAACCCAAGGAATCACCCTCGGAGGATTCCACTCCATGTAATCATCAAGGTGAGCGTAAGAGGAACCACCCTCGAGGTTCACACTTGGAGGGGTTGCAGCGAGCCGTATCAGGAATGGTGAAGGAGGAAATCACCCTCGATGACCACGACCGAATAGCTACACTACAGAATTATCTTCAGGAGTGCGTTATGAGGGATCACCCTCGGCACTCGATAGTAGCTCTACAGAGTCGAGCAACAAAAGGGGTGTGATGTGATGTGAAGTGTCGGGCTCTGGTCGTCGATCACGTTGATCGAGGTATCGATGATGAAGCAGGGGCAACAAGGACAAGTGGGGGTCACTGATGGATCACTAGCCAACCTATACTAAGCAGTTTAGGATAAGCAGGTAGGTAACAATAGCAGGTACAAAAGCAGGCTATGCATAAGAATAGGTGCAAACAATAACAGTAGCAAAATCTAATGCTAGCATGAGAGAATGGAATGGGCGATATCTGGATGATCAAAGGGGGGGCTTGCTTAGTTGCTCAGACAAGAAGAAGGGGTCGTCGTCGACGTAGTTGATCACAATGACATCGGCCCGGTCTCGGGTCTACCAAGAGAAGAGGGGAAGAAATAGTAAATACACGCAAACATAAGCATAACAAGACAAAAAGCAGGGCTAGAGGTGTTCTAACGCAGCGCTAAGCGACATCTTGGCGAAGGGGGAAACATCCGGGAAAGTTTTCCCGGTTCCGGACGTCTGACAGACAGATGAACCGGAGGGGGAAAGTTCCATGTTCAGATAGTTAGAGGCATCTGACAGGTAAACGAACCGTGTGTTTGGATTCGTCTCGTCGTTCTGAGCAACTTTCATGTACAAAACTTTTTCATCTGAGTTACAGTTATTTTTCTATGAAATTCTAAAGTTTTAGTAATATCGCGAAAATATTATAAAATTTGAAAATAAACAGAAATTGTTAGGTGTACCCAGGGAATACTACCCTGAGTGCATGACAAGTGGGTCCAGTCAAAGTCAACAAGGTCAACGTTGATTGGGTCAAAGAGTAAACAGTGTGCATGGGTCCACATGTCATTGTCTAAGGTTTAGTAAGTTAGTTAACTATTTATCTAGTTAATTAGATTAAATTAATTAACTAAACCACTAATTATCTAGTTTATTTTTATTAACATTTCTTTTTCATTTTTTAAGAGATGGGCGTGGGCCCCATCTGTCAAAGGCCCTGAGCCTTAGCGGGCGATGGGCTACGGGTGCGGCCGCCCGTGTACGGCGAGCGCCCGAGGCCACTAGGGGCGCTGTTAGGCTGGACGCCGTCGGCGGCAGCGGTGGCGAACGGCGTGAGGGCCGGCGGCCGGAGCTGCGGCAGCGGCTAGCGGGCGCGGGGTTCAGCGAGGGGAGCGAGAGGCGGAGGCGGATGATGCCCGAGGCCGCCATAGGCGGGCAGCGCAAACGAACGGAGGCGCGTCGTGTGCGCGCGCAGGCGTGGCTCGACGAGTACGACGACAGGGAGGGACACACTGGCGGACAAGGAGGCTCACCCACCGTTTGCAGAGGAGGGGCGGCGAGGCACGATGGCGTCCGGTGAGGGAGAGGTGGGGACGGGGCAGTCCGGCGGTGAGGCGGCGGCGGCGCAATCAACGGCGCAAGCGCCGGGCACCGCGGCGTTAGGTGGCGGCGACGTCCGAGTTGCTTCCCCTTGATCCAAAGCGAGGTCGAGCAGAGGAGGGTCGGGGAAGAGGGGGTCAGCGAGAAGGGGGTCCGGTGATGGGACGACAGGTGATGAGGGCGGCAGGAGGTGCCGGGCGTCGTCGTCGGGGAGGCAGGGTCGGGGACGAGGCATTCCGGCGACGGCGTGGTCGCGGACAAGGCGACGCGGTGAGGCGGCGACGACCGAGCGGTGCCGTTGTGGTGGCGCCGGCGTTGGGGCGCCGCGGGGCAACAGCAAGGGGGGACGGGGCGCGGTTGACCGCGATCGAGCCCCGATCTAGAAGGGGATCGAGGGAGTGGGGGGAAGTGCATGGGGGAGTGGGTGAGGCTAGGGTTTCGGTTGCCTCTGGGTTAGTAGCGGGGGGGGGGGGGGGGATTGGGCCATCTAGGCCAGGGAGGCGCGGGATGGGCTGGCTGGTTGTGACCAGCTGGACCAAGAGGCCCACTGGGGGAGGGGGCCTTTTCTATTTCTCTTTATTTTTTTTGTTTTTACTATTTGAAAAGATAGCTACTGTTTTCGATTGAAACAAGGCATCAAATGATTTTTGTTGAATGTGAAACTTAGCAAAAGGTTCAGGCACAATATTGTGGTGTTGCCTAAAAAGTTTCTGGGCGAAAGGAATTGTTCAAGCATTTTTAGAGATTGGAAAGGTCATTTAATATGATGTTGGACCACTAAATAATTTCCATGGGCACTTTCGGAATCCAAAAGAGGGTGGTTCCAACATGACAAATACCCAGGGATTATTTGCCACACTTTGAACATTTTAGTTTTCATGTTTGGCAAATTTGAATTTTGACTTTAAATTTGAGTTTGGATAGGAACAGTGGTTTGGATCAAGTGAGGATTAGCAACAGTAACGTGATGACGTGGCACCATTAATGGAGGATTACTGTAGCTTAATTATCCGGGCGTCACAAGAGCACCCCTATAATTCCATAGTAAGCTGACTGATATTTTTTTGAGACTTAGATTTTGTGACATTTTATCTTTTATTGACACCTACAGCACAACTATAGTTCTTTGCATTGATACCTACATCACAACTATAGTTCTTTGCATTGAAACGTAGATCATCATACATAGTTTGATATTTATAATGGATAATATGAGCACCAATATTCAGATAATATGAGCAATGTCATTCAAATAATGTGAGCACAAAGATTCAGATAATATGATCACAAAGATTCAGATACTATGAGCACAAACATTCAGATAATATGACCATAAAAATCTAGATACTATGACCACAAACATTAAGATAGATAGATGGCATAGATAGACGACTTTAGATAGAAAGCACACATAGTTCTAGTTCTTCAGACGCAAGCCACACTACTAAGTTCAGAGACTAACTGAACCCATATATTTGTTCAGATCTTGTTGCAGAAATTATCTAACACCTAAGTGTTGCATCAGACTCACTCGTTCTCCAGGTTCAGTAGATAGAGTGATCAACGAACTGACCCCATGATGCGGAGCTTCTTCTTCGACCTCCTGCTGCTTGTGCCTATCTCCACCTCCATCTGCTGCTGCATCCGCTGCTCCATCTGTGGTGCCTCCACATGCACTTTTTGCTCCACTTGCAGCGCCTCCATCTCCATCAAAGCGATGGGAAGCACTGGCACCACCCTGTCAAGCTCGTAGCCCACGTGGTGTTGGTCGTGGTTCTGGTACATGTACCAGCATGCCTGCTGGAATGGGTTCGGGGAATCACTAGCCTCCCCCATCGCCCAGACCAAGTTTTCGATCAGTGGGCGGTGCAGGTTTGGCAATCGGGCGTACTCCTCATGGTTGGCGGCCGCCCTCACTATGCTCGCATGTTTCTTGGGGATTGCAACATCGGTGTACCAGATGCTTGCCTCGCGCTCGTAGGAGAGCTTGGTGATGTCGCCGTCGAAGATCTCCTGCAGCGCTTGGTCCCATTCGAGGCCAAATGTCGTGGCGCGGTGGAGGTTTTATCACTAGTAGAAAAAGGGGCTAATCTGAGACACATTAGTGCCGGTTTGATTTTGAGCCGACACTAATGAGTCCATTAGTGCCGGTTCCAACGGCTAGCCGGCCGCTCTCATTAGTACCGGTTCGTGGCGAATCTTTAGCACCGGTTCGTGCCATGAACCGGTGCTAAAGAGGGTGGTGGCAGGGTGTTGTTAGTCTGGGGCCCCTCCAGCACCTTTAGCACCGGGTCGTGGAACGAACCGGTACTAAAGGTCGTCCTACATAAACCCTTCGTCCACCCGAGCTCGCTCTGTTCTTCCCCTTTCCCCTCCCCTCCTCTGTTCTTCCCCTCTCTTCCTCGAGCTCATCACACATTTTGCCCAAAATTTGTCAAGATTTGAAGGCCCCCATCCATTCAAATGATCACAAAGGTTAGCAACATTGTCCTTTCATCTCTCATTGCTAGATTAGCTCTTGCAATGCTTTGTATAGTGATTAATTTGGGAGGAATTATAATTTGCTAGTATTTGATTTATATGCAATTTGAGGTCAAAAGTAACACTTAGTTTGCATATGTAGGTGTGGTTTACTTAGTGCCTTCTAAATCTCCGTCGTAACCACCGCCGATCGCTCAAGACTGTCTCTGGTCAGCGGCACCACCTTGTGGTGAGGCTCTTGTTCATGAATGTTTTACATTACCAAATTGATGTTTGTGTGATTTGGATATATAGTTACTCGTATAATTATCTTACCCGTCGTTGTTTGTTATACATAGTGCCATGGTTTTGATATCCGTCCCCGTCGGCCCTCGTCCTTGTTATGATTCGGATGTGGTATATTCTTTTTTAAAACTAGTTGTTGCATTTCGTGTTTATGACAAATTATGCCCATCAAGTTGACATAAATATTTTTATCTAGGAGGTATGTGAACCGGAAATTCCAACCGACCCTACTGTCGAGAGGTTAAATTTAGTTGAAAGAGAAAACGAGTATTTGAAAGAAAAATTGAAAAGAATTGAGGGGGAGAAGATGGAATTGGAGTTGCATGTTGCCGATGTCATAGATGATCACAAGATCAAGATGGAGAAAATGAGGTTGAAGATTAGAAATATTATAAAATATACCATTGATAGTGTGGCTTGGTATCATTATGCTGTTGGATCAATTGTTACCTTAGTTGCGATCTTGATCGCATTTGTTGTTGCATTTAAATTCTTTAGCTAGAGAGTTATTTGTATGTTGCATTTTATTAAGTGCTGTATATGAACTTTATGTATGAAGTTTATGTATGAACTTGTATTAATTTGGTCTATTCGGTGTTGTGTAATGAAGATGAGCCGACAATGGATGTACGATGACCGATGCTCTCCCGAGTTCATTAACGGCGTGCAAACTTTTCTGCTTGCGGCTGAGGCAAACAAGCAGGTGGATGGTTTTATGCCTTGTCCATGTTTAGTCTGTAAGAATGATCACAATTACTCTATGTCAAGAACCATTCACGTCCACCTGTTTAAGTCCGGTTTCATGCCCCACTATAATGTTTGGACCAAGCACGGAGAAAGAGGGGTTATGATGGAAGATAATGAAGAAGAAGAGGACGACGACGGCTATCCTGGCCATGGGTTCCCTGAATACGATGATACAACAATGGGGGAAGAAGCTGAGCCGGCAATGCGGGAAGAAGTCGAAGAAGAGGCATCGGATGAGCCCGCCGATGATCTAGGTCGGGCCATTGCCGATGCAAAGAGAAACCGCGCAAGTGATCTGGAGAGGACGGTTGCAGCGCATGTTAGAGGATCACAAGAAATTGTTGTACCCGAATTCAAGTCGACAAAAAAAGTTGGGCACCACACTTGAATTAATTGCCGCAATGGAAGGCGTAGAATGGTGTATCCGACAAGGATTTGGAAAGTTGCTGGTAATGATAAAGAATATGCTTCCAAAGGACAACGAATTGCCCGAGAGTACATATGAAGCAAAGAAGGCTGTCTGCCCTCTAGGGTTAGAGGTGCAGAAGATACATGCATGCCCTAAAGACTGCATCCTCTACCGCGGTGAGTATGAGGATTTGAACGCTTGCCCGGTATGCGGTGCATTGCGTTATAAGATTAGTCGCGATGACCCTGGTGATGTCGAGGGCGAGCGCCCGAGGAAGAAGATTCCTGCCAAGGTGATGTGGTATGCTCCTATAATACCACGGTTGAAACGTTTGATCCAAAAACAAAGAGCATGCGAAGCGCGGCGCGGTGGCACGCAGAAGACCGTAAGAAAGATGGAACGTTGAGAGCACCCGCTGACGGTTCGCAGTGGAGAAAAATCGAGAGAAAGTACCGGGAGGAGTTTGCAGGTGACCCAAGGAACGTATGGTTTGGTCTAAGCGCAGATGGCATTAATCCTTTTGGGGAGCAGAGCAGCAACCATAGCACGTGGCACGTGGACTCTATGTTTGTATAACCTTCCTCCTTGGTTGTGCATGAAGCGGAAGTTCATTATGATGCCTGCTCATCCAAGGCCCTAAGCAACCCGGCAACGACATTGATGTGTACCTAAGGCCATTAGTTGAAGAACTATTACAGGCTGTGGAATGAAACAGGTGTACGTGCGTGGGATGAGCATGACAGAAGAATTTGACCTAAAGGCATTGCTGTTCATGACCATCAATGATTGGCCTGCTCCCAGTAACCTTTCAGGACAGACAAACAAGGGATACCGCGGATGCACGCACCGTTTGGATGATACCGACAGTATATATTTGAATAGTTGTAGTAAGAATGTGTACTGACATCGTCGATTTCTTCCGACAAGGCATCCCGTAAGAAAGAAAAGCAAGCATTTCAAAGGTGAGGCAGATCACCGGACGAAGCCTCGGCACCGTACTGGTGCTGATGTACATGATATGGTCAAGGATTTGAAGGTAATCTTTGAAAAGGGTCCTGGCGGACAACCTGTTCCAAAGAACGCTGACGGACGCGCACCCATGTGGAAGAAGAAATCTATATTTTGGGACCTGCCATATTGGAAAGACCTAGAGGTCCGCTCTGCAATCGACGTGATGCACGTGACGAAGAATCTTTGCGTGACCCTGCTTGGCTTTTTGGGCATGTATGGGAAGACAAAAGATACACCAAAGGCACGGGAGGACCAACAACGTATGCACGGAAAAGACGGCATACATCAGGGTCAGGCCAGCTACGCTCTTACCAAAGAAGAGAAGGAAATCTTCTTCGGATGCCTTCTCAGCATGAAGGTACCGTCTGGCTTCTCGTCGAATATAAAGGGAATAATAAATATGGCAGAGAAAAAGTTCGTAACCTAAAGTCTCATGACTGCCACGTGATTATGACGCAACTCCTTCCGGTTGCATTGAGGGGCTTCACAAAAAACGTTCGATTAGCCATTGTGAAGCTATGTGCATTCCTCAATGCAATCTCTCAGAAGGTAATCGATCCAGAAATCATACCAAGGTTACAGAATGATTTGGTGCAATGTCTTGTCAATTTCGAGTTGGTGTTCCCACCATCCTTCTTCAACATCATGACGCACGCCCTAGTTCACCTTCTTGAAGAGATTAACGCTTTGGGTCCTGTATTTCTACACAATATGTTCCCCTTTGAGAGGTTCATGGAGTCTTGAAGAAATATGTTCATAACCGTGCTAGGCCGTAAGGAAGCATCTCAAGGGCCATGAAAATGAGGAGGTCATTGAGTTTTGTATTGACTTTATTCCTGACCTTAAGCCGATTGGTGTTCCTGAATCGCGGCATAAGGGCAGACAGGAAGGAAGAGGCATGCTAGGAGGGCATCAAATAATATGTATGGACGGGCATTCTCTCACTGAAGCACACTACACAGTTCTACAGAATTCCGCCTTGGTGGCTCCGTACATGGAGGAACACAAGAATTTTCTACACTCCAAACACCCGGAGAAGTCTGATGATTGGATTACACGTGAACAAACGAGGACTTTCGCCGGTTGGTTGCAGAAACATGCCATACATGATGGAGATATTCAAGATGACCTGTACTCGCTTTCCCAGTTACCATCTTCAAATATAATGACTTTCAAAGGGTACCAGATAAATGGGAATACATTTTACACGATCGCCCAAGATAAGAAGAGCACCAACCAAAACAGTGGTATCCGCTTTGATGCAACAACCAACACGGAAAAGGAAACATATTATGGTTACATAGTGGACATATGGGAATTTAACTATGGAGGTGATTTGAAGGTCCCTTTGTTTCGGTGCAAATGGGTCAATATGACACGAGGCAGGGTAACGGAAGACCCGCAGTACGGAATGACAACAAGGATCTCAACAATCTTGCGATGCGCATTTAACCATTTGTCCTAGCCAATGATGTGGCGCAGGTTTTTTATGTGAAAGACATGTCTACCAGGCCGAGAAAAGAAAAGATAAGGAAGCGAATGGATCATACGAAGAGCCAAAGCGCCACATAGTTCTTTCAGAAAAGAAACATCGTGGGAGTGGATGACAAGACAGACATGTCGAAGATTATGAAAAGTTTGATGAAATTCCTCCATCCACAGTGAATATTGACCCGAGCATCCAGTTAAATGATGAAGATTTTCCATGGCTACACGCAAAGGGACACATGCGAAGAAAAAGTTTCACACCCAAAGATCCGGATGTGATCGGCTTCACTATCATCACTTTCTTCCATGTTTCACACCCGTGAGGGAATCTCTGTAATAGTTAGGGTAGTTATGTGTTTTGGCATTTGAAACGCGAAGAAATTTTATGTGCAAACAAAAGTAGAGAGGGTTACGGCAAAAACTGGATGTACTTCGTGTACAAAATGGACAATCTCTTTCGAAATATCAAGGTTTCCGTCGAAAACTCAACTGTTACAAAGGCATTTCATTTTTTAAATAACCTAAGCATTACCAAATTGAACATAATGATAAAACACACTAATATTAAACATAAGAAAAAAGAATCACTGAAAAATCTTTTTTCAAAGTTAAGTTATTCACAAACTAGTGATTCACACAAATTTCAAATAATTCAAAATTTAAACAATTCAAATTTAAACTATTTAAACTATTCAAATCTTTTTTCAAAGTTAAGTTTTTAATTTTTTGTACCTAAAGCAAAAATATTCACAAATAAATTCTAAATACAGCAAAAAACAACTCAAAAATAAATAAAACAAAAATAAATAAAGCAAAAAAAATTAAGAAAAAAAAGCCCGCCTATTGGGCCAAAGCGGCCTGCATACGACTAGGAACCCAATTTGTTGGGCCAGGATGCAGGCCCGCAAAGGCCCAGTAAGCCAAGAAGGCAGAAGAGAACAGGTAGGCCCAGTAGGCCTGCTTAGGAGAGGAGCTCGAGAGAGCTACCGCAGACAGGCTTATAAACCAAGTGCGGTAGCCCCTCAGCTAGCGAGGTGGGACTAAACTTACAAGATCAAGATTGCGCAAGAATTTTTTAGCACCGGGTCGTGGCACCAACCGGTACTAAAGAGGGGGTCTTTAGTACCGGTTGGTGCTACGACCCGGTGCTAAAGGGGTTGCGCTTCCCGCCGCTTGGCCTGGCCAAAACAGACCTTTAGTACCGGTTGGTGGCTCCAACCGGTACTAAAGGGGTGTTCTATATAAGAAAGCACTTCAAAAAAATTCAGTTTATCATCTCTCCTTCTGCTTCTTTCTCCTCTGCCCCGTCGCCGCCGCCCCTCGTCGCCGACCCCGGCCGTGCCCGCCCTCGCCGCCTGCTATCCCGTCCCGTCGCCGCGCCCGCCGCCCGTCGCCGCCCGTCACTGTCGCCCGTCGTGCCGCCGTCCCTTCGCCCGTCGTCAGCCGCCGTCCTGCCGCCGCCTGTCGTCACCTCGCCGGTGAGCTCGCCTGCCGCCATGTCCAGCCTCGATCCACACACACACACACACTAGTTTGTTTGTTATAAATTTTTCTGTTTTTTAGTTATAGAAATGTTAGAAATTATTCTGTTTTTAGTTATATAAACATTAGAAATGTTAGTTATATAGAAATGTTATAAATGTTTTCTGTTTTTAGTTATAGAAATATTTATAGAAATGTTAGCAATTTTTCTGTTTTTAGTTATATAAATATTAGAATTGTTATGGAAATGTTAGTTATATAATCAGGAAATTTTAGAATTAGTTTTAGTTAGATGAATTAGATTAATGTCAAATTGTTAGAATTTGCATATATATAGAATTTTAGTTATCACAATCCAATCATTTAAAAAATGTTACTTTTTATGCATATAGTATTTGTTCTCGATTTATATGCCCGGCCCAAGATCCTCGCCGTCAATTCGCTCGCGACGACGTCCTGCTTCAAGGGACCCATGTCCGGGACTGGGCTCCGCCGGGCTGGCACTGGGAGGTGCTACCTGGAGGGGCGCGCCGCTTGGTGAGGAACCCGACCTCGGGTCGCGTCGTCGACCCTGATCTTCTTTCGTGGCGTTCTCTTGGGACACATTCGGTGCAGAGGGAGCCGGCGCCGCCGGAGGTGGTGCGTCGCCGTGTCAGGGAGGAAGATGAGCACGTCCATCGCTACATGGCTGCTATGGACGACGTCAGGTTCTCCACTACTTGGCGGGTTCTTTGGGCAGATGACCGGAGATATGATCCTGTGATGGTTCCTTCTCTTTGGGTGTGCACCGCCATGCCCGTGAACTGCGAGTGGCGCCCTAGATTCTTCTGTAGTACTCGATCTTTATTAGGTACCTAGCCAGTGAGGTATTCGATATGTAATATTCGATACGATGTATTCGAGATTATATATATTAAGACGATGATGTATTCGAGATTATATATATTAAGACGATGTATTCGAGATTATATATATTAAGACGATGTATTCAAGATTCAGTTTTTCCTTATTGATTGCATCCATGCATTGTAATTTGAATACTAATTAAATTGTTTTATATTTCTTCTGTATTAGTTAAGTAAAAGCTATGGCGGACAATACCGGTAGAGAGAGAGAGAAGAGGAATTGTTCGACATCATACGCAGCCCTCACAGGCTAGATGATCTGAATGAAGCAGATGACGGCTCCCAATATCTGAACAATACCGGAGAGGGTGATGAAAAGATATTCGATCTCGACGACCGAGCTGATGAAGTCATGAACTATGATTATGATTATGACACAGACAATGCTGATCTTCAAATAACAAAGACTACCGGGGAGGTATATTTATATAAGTAGGCATCATGGTGATCATCACATGTTTTTTTATTGAAGATATATTAACGAATCGATCATTCTTCTTTCAGCCCTCTCGATCGAGCAAATCTGCTTCTGCTGCACAGCAGGACAAAGCGAGGCCTGTGCAGATTGTTGAAGGAAGGTGTAAAGTACAACATCGAATCCATCAAACCTAGTGGCGAACCCTCACGCCTAAGAACATTGCGAACAAGTGGACTCTGCCAAGGCGGAGTTCCTGTGAAGGACAAACTCCGATCTCCATTCAAGGATGGAAAGAGCCAAAGACTAAACGCCCAGTGTGTTACTTGGGTCGACGACAGAGCCAAAAAGTCCTTTGGAAATCTCGATGGAACATTTCACCCTCCGGATCATTTCACCAAGCAGTATGTGGAGAAAGTCAAGGGCGCTGCTCTTAAGAAGATGGCAATTGCATTCAACACCCACAAGAAAACTGTATGGGCCAACTACCTCGCTAATGAAAGGAAGACTCCGTAATTCACGGAACACCGGAGAAGCAAAGAGAGCACCGACGATTTTCGTGACCTTCAAGGATTCAGAATTAGCTAAGGAACGGTCGATGAAAAACAAGGCAAATGCTGCAAAAAGACGCAGTTCCATAGGCTGGGTCCAGGTGGCTACGCGGTGGGATTGCCTAAGTGGGATAAGTCTGAGCAAGAGATGGAGGATGCAGGGGTCACACCGGTTACTAGGAACTAGCCCCCCAGGTGCAGAACTTGGTTCTATGCGCATGGGAGGGCGTTGGACCCGAAGACAGGCGCCGTTTCGAAGAAGGCAAGTCTAAAAGGAGCCGAACAAAAGATAATTGACGCAATAGATGAAGCTAGAAAGGGGGTGTTCACGCCCAACAGAGAGAACGACGAGCTTACGCGCGCCATGGGAAATCCTGAACACCCGGGAAGAACACGAGGCAAGGGCGTTATTCCCTGGTATGAGGGCTTTTCAGAATGGAACGAGGACTACAGGTCCCGTGCAAGAAGGAAGATGGAGGAGGAGAAGAAAAGGAAGCTGGAGGAGGAGCAGAGGAAGAAGGACGCAGAACGCCTTCAAGGCCTAGAAGCAAGGCATGCGGACCTGGCACTCAAATTCCAGCAGCAGCAGCAGCAGCAGATCGACTCACTTAGCCAGGAAAGGGGTCTCAAAGAAGGCAGCAAAGAAGCGGATGATCGCCCAAAGATTGGATAGCACCGTCCCATCCATGCCGAGAAGCAGCGTTGGTTCTGCCCCGGGCGACGCACTGCTGGATACATACCCTGTGGATGACATCATAGAGAACACTAACTGTGAGCTACACTCCAAAATGAAGAACATATCCATGAAGGTGGCGGACGACGTAGCTTTTCCAGTTACCCCCGAAACAACCTACCATTGCATCCCGATTCCAGAGGGCTATGCTCGTGTCATGGTTGATGAAGTGGTGGACCCATATTCGGGGCTACAGCTTGACATTCCTGGAGGTGAAGACGAGCGCACACTGGGAGAGGCCATACATCGTATCCTCCTATGGAGAAAGGATTGCATCATCTTTCGAAGTCCACCGACACCGGGTCGTCTACCGACTCCGCCACCGAGTCAGCAGACTCCCGCTCCTCCAAGTCCACGAACGCGTGAGCCGACTCCTCCTCGAAGTCCGCCACCTCCTCCAAGTCCCCGAACGCGTGAGCTGACTCCTCCGGTTTCAAGTCCGGTACAACGTCATGCCACTTCTCCGGTTTCAAGTCCGCACCGTGTCGTGCCATACCTCCTGCTTCAAGTCCGCACATCGTCAGCCACTTCTCCTGGTCCAACTCAGCCACGCCAGCCGCCTCCGCCTGCCTCAAAGAATCACAGAAGAGACATGCCGCAGCTATGGTGCGAAAGCGGCACGAGTCGAGGTAGTTCAGGAAGTACAGTGGAGAGAAGCGATATAAATATGGTCCAAGCCTCGCCTCCTCTTCCTCGTGAGGCCTTACGACATGACCGAGGATCAAAACACAGCCATAGTGCAGGCCCAAGTGGACGCCCATTTTGGACCCAAACTGCACCGCCGCCAAAGGAGAAAGTGCCTGAGAAAGTAATTGACCACTTGCTCATATGGCTAGAGAACCAGCTCCCAAGCCTGTTGACTCGGACTATGAGCGCCACATCAGGAAACTACATCGAGAACGGCTAAAGAAGGAAGCGAGCTCGAGCTCGAGCCAACAAGCAGCTGCAATAAATGCGGAAAAACCGCTCCCCAGCTGGAGAACAGCGGCGAATCGATCCCCGCTTGTTGTGCCAACAACACATGAGAGGAGGCCGCTACCAATATTATTGTGGGCAAACCGTTAAAGTTCCCCAGCTAGGCGATGTGGTAATAACGGAGGAGCATATAATGCAGGCTGAAATGCTCTAGATCTCTGTTGGACAACTCCTCGAAATTGAGCCCATGTCTCCGCTTAGAGAGGAGGAAGTAAAATGGAAATATGCCCGGGGCGAACCTTTGGTCAAGCCAGACAAGGTCAAGAACCTCCCAACGAGAATGTATGAATTGCATCAATGGTACATGAACATTACCAAGATTTCCAATCGAGAGTCCGTCATGGTGAATGTCAAGAAGGAGCATTACTTCCATGAGAAAGCTCTGTGCGTTGAGTATTCAGAACTATTTCAGTTATACAATCAAGACGCACTCGACAAATCTCTCGCCGCTTGCTATTGTCCTGTAAGTGATTTCTTTTTGTAATTTTTGATCAATCATTACATGTAATTATCCTCACTATGTATTCTTTTCTCGTGGTATTATATGCAGGATGAAGATGTATGAAATGAAAAAATCTGGACGCTATGGCATTGGGTTCATTGACCCAAATACCATTAATGAGTACACATGGAATCTTGCAACTTGTAAAGAAGGTGTAGAGGACAGCATGCTAGAGTTCTTGAAGCGCCTCAATAGCAATGAAGACATACTACTTCCTTACAACTTCACGTGAGTTATTACAAATTCTGTTTTTGCTTACTAGCTAGCTAGATGTTAATAACTAAGTGTATACGGTTAACGATATATAGTTGATTAATTTTATGCACATGCCCGCTTAATTAAGACATGCAAACGCAGTGCGTGCAGTTTCCACTGGATCTTGTTAGTCATTAAAGTTGACAAAGCAACAGTTGAAGTACTCGACTCGCTACTTAAAGAAGATAAAGACTACACCATCATGAAGGGGATAGTCAACATGTAATTTCAATCATTATTAACTATATCTCGGCCTGTTATTAGTTCGTCATTTCCTGATATGAACTATTTAATAACCCCTTTATTGATTTTCTTTGTCGGCGGGCAGGGCTTGGGCAAGGTTCATCAAGGTGACTCCAGGCAAATGGCCAAAAAAGTTGTTTTGGCATCGACCAATGGTAAGTAATTAAGTAGTACTAGCTAGCTAGCCATCTCTTTAATTCTTGCTTCAATACCATTAATTAATTATCATGCTTGATTAATCATTATCTGATTCAATTCCACACTCGTAAAGGCCCTGAAGCAGGCACCGGGGAATGATCTGTGTGCATTCTACGCTTATGCAGAACATTCGCATGATGGCGTCCGAAAGGAGCAGATCTCAAAGACAGGAATGGGTACGTTGTCAGAATTCTATTCACACCATTATCGATATCTTGTAACACAACTAATACACATGGATATTGATCTCCTTCTTAACAGTTCAGAGAGGTGCGGGATAAGCTCCTAACCGAGGAGCGCATACAAGCACTTCAAAAGGAAATAGCCGGATTTTTGCTCGACCAGGTCATAGATCCCAAAGGAGAATACTATTATCCGCATCACTTCCCCATGAACCACTTGTCATCGTGCATGCTCGAAGGCACCAAGGCAACATGCATGTAGGAGAAATTGTATATCTCTATACATGTGTCTGTGTGTATAGTTTCTTGTGTTGGCTGTGAGACATTCGTTTATATAATATTATATATATATATATATATATATATATATATATATATATATGCAGTTCTACGTATTTAGAAAAAATATATATATATATATATATATATATATATATATATATATATATATATATATATGCATAACGTGTACAATTTGTAGTATCATGAAATACCAACAAACAAAAAGAATTAAATGGAAAATAAAGCTAAATTGAAAACACAAAATTAAAGCAAAAATTTTAAAAAATCACCAAATATTTAGTACCGTTGGTGTTACTAACCGTACTAAAGCCCTACGCGCACATCGGCTCGGCTCGTGCCACGTGGTGGTTTTAGCGCCGGTTCGTGACGAACCGGTACTATAGGGGGACCTTTAGTCCTCACTTTAGTGCCGGTTGGCGAACCGGCACTAAAGGTCATTACGAACCGCACTAAAGGCCGTGTCTGCACTAGTGTATTTTGTTTCTTGTGGGAAGGAGGAAGTTGGATGCAGAGGAGCGACTGAGAGGCTGTGGAGTGGTGGTTATTGATGTTGCTTGAAGCTACGTTGGTATTTTTGGTATTTCTCCAAAGAGGAAGGGATGATGCAGCACAACGGCAGTATGTATTTCCCTCAAATACGAAACCAAGGTTATCGAACAAGTAGGAGAATCAAGCAACACAACGTAAACAACCCTTGCACACAGATAACAAATCCTCCCAAACCGACGTGTTAAAGGGGCTGTCAATTCCTTTCGGGTAACGGTGCCAGAAATTGGTGCATGACGGGAGAAAGTTATAAATAGATTGAATAAATAGATCACAAATAAAATAAAGTGCAGCAAAGTATCTTTGGGTTTTTGGATTAATAGTTATGAAAATAAAAGCAAAGGAAATAGATCGCAAAGGCAAATATATGAGAAAGAAGACCCGGGGGCCGTAGGTTTCACTAGTGGCTTCTCTCGAGAAAAATAGCAAACAGCGGGTAAACAAATTACTGTTGGGAAATTGATAGAACTTCAAATACTCATGACGATATCCAGGCAATGATCATTATATAGGCATCACGTCCAAGATTAGTAGACCGACTCCTGCCTGCATCTACTACTATTACTCCACACATCGACCGCTATCCAGCATGCATCTAGTGTATTAAGTTCATGGAGAAACGGAGTAATGCAATAAGAACGATGACATGATGTAGACAAGATCTATCTATATAGAGATAGACCCCATCGTTTTATCCTTAGTAGCAACGATATATACGTGTTGTTTCCCTTTCTGTCACTGGGATCAAGCACCGTAAGATCGAACCCACTACAAAGCACCTCTTCCCATTGCAAGATAAATAGATCAGGTTGGCCAAACAAAACCCAAATATCGGAGAAGAAATACGAGGCTATAAGCAATCATGCATAAAAGAGATCAAAGAAAGTCAAATACTTTCATGGATATAAAAAGATAGATCTGATCATAAAATCAAAGTTCATCGATCCCAACAAACATATCGCAAAAAAGTTATATCATATGGATCTCCAAAAGATCATTGTATTGAGAATCAAGAGAGAGAGAGATGAAGCCACCTAGCTACTAACTACGGACCCGAAGGTCTACAAAGAACTACTCACGCATCATCGGAGAGGCACCAATGGAGGTGGTGAACCACATCCGAGATGGTGTCTAGATTGATCCGTGGTTCTGGACTCATGTGGCTGGATGAATATTTCATCGACTCCCCTAGGGTTCTGGGATCTTTGGGGTATTTATAGGGCAAAGAGGCGGTCCGGGGGGCACCCGAGGTGGGCACAACCCACCAGGGCGCGTCTAGCCCTCCTGGCGCTCCCTGGTGGGTTATGCCCCTCGGGCACCCCAGCGCAGCCAGGCCCGCTGTGTTCCTTTTCCGCCCATAAAAATTCTCCGTGAAAGTTTCGGGGCATTTGGACTCCGTCTGATATTGATTTTGTGCGATGTAAAGAACACGGAAAAACAGGGAACTGGCACTTGGCACTATGTCAATAGGTTAGTACCAAAAAATGATATAAAATGACTATAAAATGAATATAAAACATCCAAGATTGATAATATAACAACATGAAATGATAAAATTATAGATACGACGGAGACGTAAAACGTATCTCTGCAATGAGGGTGAATGTGAATGAAAGAACTGTGTGTGTGTGGAAACTAGGGTTTTCTGGAGAAACCAAATGAGCACAGTCAATCGATCAACCTACCACTTCATTTTTAGAAGAATCGAACGAGCAGAGCCCCACCCGTAAGCCCAGTAAATAGAAACAATCGAACGCTACCAACCCAGCCCAGTAAACAGAAATGTAGGAATGCGCCGTCCGACCCAACAGCCAGCTTCATCCCAAGCGCAAAAAGGAAGGCCGTTAGCGTGCGCCATCACCGCTGTCGGCTCACGAGTGATCGGCCAAGTCAAAACGCGCTCAGAAAACGGTTCAATGTTTTTTACCACTGTCAATTTTTCGGGACAGTGCAAAATGCCACATTTTGTAAAGTAATGATTTTCCACGAGTTGTGATAAGAAAGTGGTGGTTTTGTTCATTTTACTCGAGATCAGCACTCCCACCATGGTGAAAGGAGATGCAACGAAGCTGACCGAGACGCAACAAGGCCGATCCAGCTGTTGGCATCAAACACCTGCTCTCACAAACTCACCCATAAGGTTCCCTAGTTAGGTATGCCACAAAATATATCACCATTATCTTGAGAGAAACAATTATGACAAGATATGACACTCGTAATATCGATGCAACCCAGTAAAATGCATGGAAGATGACAAATAAAAAATAATAAAGTGACGTAGAGCAATATGAAATTGTATGAAATACAGGTAATGGCATTGAATATGACAATATGAAGCTACTACAATGAAGCCCTAGATTAAAACTTATAAATTTTTAGAGTTGGGTATGCAAACTTAAGGTATTAGTGAATCAAATAAATTATCCTTGGGAATAACAGTTACCTTGAACATATTTTTAATTGATTAGTACATGCTAAACTCCAAATTTGAATATAAAGATCATTTTAGTTGGAGTTATGGCGATTTAGTCAATGCACCTTTCCATGTTTTGGGTGGTTAGTGTCCATGGATCTCAATTTTTTTACCTTTCCATGTTTTAATCATTTTGTGCCATTTCCTGATTAAATCAGAATTTCAACTATTTTATTACATCCGAATTTTAACTATTTACAGAGAGAGGGAGACAGACACACTGCAATGACATTTGTGCCCGAAGAATTAACTTTTAATCACGTGAGAAAATAAAACTTTTTCATTTTTTGGGTTCTTATACAGCCTGGGCCCGCACGTCAAGTATTTAACATTTTTATTTCTATATATATATACATCGTACGTATTATTTGCCGACAGACGGGCTCCACGCCTCGCTCCACCGCCGGTTGGAGCTGGCGAGCATGTGCTCTTGTGGCCGCGGTGGCGCAGCGCCCGGAATCGCGCTCCAGAAGCTCTCCGTACCACGCTGACCACCAAACCGAGGAGGAGAACGAGAGATATGAGGTCAGACGAGACGGGGAGGACGAGGTTGGCGGCGGAGCAGCCGCCGATGCTGGCGAAGAGAAGGCAATGTCGAAGAGGAAGGAGGGTTCTGAGGCGTTGATTCATTGGTTGAGAAGATGAAACAGATCACCAGGTGATCGCATATGCGAGCCCGGGGAGGGACGACGGCACGGCGATGAGGCAAAGTAGCGCCGCCCTGCCGGAGCAGAGGGGGGCAAGGTCGCCGGTCCGATTCGCTGACAGAAAGCTACGTATGAGCTCGTGCTGGGATGGTTGATCACAGTGACATGATGCAAGAACGAGAGGCCCACCGGAGAGAGAAGAACGTCACGACCGCGAATCGAATGACAATGCCGTGCCAGGCCGGGAAGTGACGGTTTCCTGTGATTTTTCCCCGAGAGGAGAGCGGGAGAGCTATGCGATGTCTCCGGCGAGCTCAACGAGGAGAAGAATAGAATTTATGAGAGATAGATGAGAAGGACGAAGTTTGACGGGAGAGGTGGGGGGAAGAAGAGGGATATGACGAGGCCACTCCTTCCACTGGGTCGAGCGGAGCATGCCTACCTGGACGTTGAGCACCTCGCGAGGGACTTGAGAAGGAGAGCCTCAGGCCAACTTCAATTCATAGACCCAAACTGACACGGATTTTATGTTTTTTATTCGTTTGGAGTGGTTGGCAAACGCAAACGGGCAAATCGACACCGCCGGACAAGCGGATACGGACGGTGCATCCGACGGTGCTGACCTATTGGTTTTTTCTTTTATTTGTTCGGAATCAATAAGTCCCGAACGTGCCGTTTTTTAGCATCTCGCCCGGAACGCCCTTCTGACTGTTTGATGATAACACAGATCTTAAAGCATGTCAGGCCAGACACGTCATCTCTCTTTTCGTTCGGAAAAGCAAGCGTCGCCCCGAACGTTTCCATCCCCCCACCCACGTGCGCACTACCTTATCCACTCCTTCTCGCCGCAGCCCACACCCAAGCAAAACTTCTCCGCTGGGCATGGAGGAGGCGGCCATGCGCCGTGACGAGGTGGGCTGAGATATCGATCGATAGGGAGGGGGTGGGTGTAGCGACCGACCGAATGGATCAAGTCTCGTGCTTAAGTGTCATCCCTGGATCGGTATGTCGACACACAAGACTCGAGGATTTATAACAGAGGTAAATAACATGTATAAATAACGTAAATACTATTACCTCAATCCAAATAGCGGAAGTAACAGCAAGGTTGTGGATTCCCATCAACACCAACGGCAAAGTTGAGTGTAGAAATCATAACCCTAACGTATCACTTACTCGTCGCCGGATCCTGCAACATGAGACGTTGCAGCCACAAAGGGTCAGTACATTGAATGTACTGGCAAATTCACACCATAGGATAATGATGAATAATAACTATCACTACATGCATATTTGGCTGGTGGAAAGCTCTATGGTTATAGTTTTTGCGAAAAGCCAATTTTTCCCTATATCAAAGGAATATATTTTAATTTAACTATCATGGTGGTTGAAACATCATTGAGAAGGTACCCCCAACTCAATCATCCCAATTAAAAGTAATCATTAACCCAACAAATTAATTTAAGTAACATGATGAGATACTTAAGATACTCCAAGTACTAGATACTCAAAATTGTCCATAACCGGAGACACGGCTAACCATGATTAGATTGTACACTCTGCAGAGGTTTGTGCACTTTTCCCCACAAGACTCGATCGCCTCCGTTGGTTTCTCGCACTACATGGTGTTTGAGAAACGGATGACCGAGACACAGTCTTTCAGAAACATTAACTCTCTACTTCGGGTAGATCATCCAAACCTACAAAACCCACTACCTGCTGATCTACCTCTTCAAGAGCTTCACGTAACTTACTCAACTATGCTAGAGCCCATAATAGCTTGTGGTTGCACACGGAAGTTTCTAGCATGAAAACCATAGGATGATCACACGGTATAACCCCGGGATCTCCTAGGACAACACTGGTATAACCCCAGGTGTCCGGGCAAGTCCACTGATATATCCCCAGGGTGCCCCAACCAATCCACCCAGATGTGTATTAAAGTAGCCACGTTAAGTTAAACCTTAGTTAACAATAATCTCTCACCTCTTTCATGAATTCTCTCAAACCAAACCACGCTTCACGAGCATAGCATGGCAAAGATGAGCACAGCGTAAAAGTAACTCCCAAGGATTTGATAGTAACAGGGCAATAGGTTCTACCTCATCAATTACTTTCCCAAAACCCATCATTTAATTAGATCCTAATCATGCAAATGTTTGAGGATTGATCTAATGCATAAAACTGGGTATGAAAGGGATATGATCAAAGTGTGAACTTGCTCGCAATGTTGATGAAGATGATTCGCACTCAAAACTCTTGATAGATCTACTCGTCACACTCGGTCAATCTATCGTAATCAAGCAATAGTAACCACACATAAGCAATCACTCAAAAGATCGGAAAGAACGAAGAAAACAATTCGGAAAACATCAAAACCAAGCAAATAACTCTTGCAACATAAACAATTTCTAACAGTACCAAAATTATGTGAATTTGGCCTTATGAGAAAGTTTAGGTCAAGAGCTTCGATTTGCAAAAAGAATCAACTCAAGCGGAGTTATAAAACTCAAGTTACGATCAAACGAAGTTCAAATTCAAATCTGGTCTAATTCAAATTTTAAACTTTTAAAAACATGTTTGAGTTGGATTACTGGATAGAGGAGATCGTAACGAAGAAGTGGGCGTTGGTTTCATCTAATTTGGATGAACGAGTAAAAAGTTATGGCTATTTGAAAAATCAGGGCCAAGCTGTTTTACGAAAGAAAAATAGCTACGGCTAAGGTCTAATGTATAAATACGTAGACTAATTGATAATTTAATCTATCGTATTAGTCTAAAAATAATAAACTACGGAAGTATAAGAAGAAAAGAAAAATACCTTTATAAGGCAGAGAAAAGACGACTTTGGAGAGAAGAGACAATTTCCAGAAGTCGCGCCGGAGAGAAAAAATATTTTTTTCTTAAATAAATTTAGTCAAACCAAAATATTGATTTAACCCAAATCAGATGAATTTTTGGAGGCTTTATGGGTCTATATTTATGAATGGAAAAGAGGTTTAGGGGTCAAAAGCGGCAATGTGGGACTAAACGTAGACGAAAAATATACGAAACAGAGGAGAAAAAGAGAGTCGCGTGGCATGGGCCAAAAGGCTTTCGGCCGGCCGCGCGCGTACACTGTAAATTTTTTTTTAGTAATAGAAATGAAAAAGAAAAACTATGGAAGAAAAAAATATGGGGAAGGAAATATGGCCTGCTGGGCCTTGCCCATATATTATATAGAAAAAGAAAAGAAGGGGCGCCCGCTGGTACTATGATGCGTACGTCGGCGACAATTAGTTTCAGGCGCGCGTGCAGTTTTTGTTATTTTTTTAAACAGAAAGCGATAAACTGAAAAACGAAAATGAAGCTATAATTTTATATAGGCATATTATATATCCAAATTTTCAGAAAAAAATTTTCTACAAGACGAACATTATTCTAGCTGCAAATAAAATACACATAAATTCAAATAAAGCAAAGAGTGCTTCTGCCCTAGTAAAATCCAGTAAAAATCATTTTAAAAATACCAAAATTAATTCAAATTTATTTATCTCCAACTTTCTGATATAGGGAATCATGTTACCCTATTTTCCATATATTTTATTTTTGGAGAAAAATAATTTGAATAAAACTCAAATAACTCCAATTGAAAAAATAAATTCAAAAGAACTTTGAATTTAATTCTTTGAAACTCCCAACTCATATTTCATATGTTTTGAAGAAGTCATTTTATCTTCGCCCGTGAAAATCATTGAGTTGCATAAAGTTTCAGAATTGGAAATATTCTCAAATGAAATTCAAATATTTTCAACACCCCTTGTCATTTAAATAAATGGAAGAAGTCATGTCATCTTCTCTCCAGGGTTTTGTGGTGAAAAAGAATTTGAATTCATGAAGATCAGAAAAGAAAATGGAAGTTTGGGAAAGTCCTTTTATTCCCTCTCATTTAACTTTTAAAAAGTTTCGAATTTCACTCAATTTCACACAAACAATCAAACAATCAATCAAATCTATCTATTTATTATAACATTTCAAAATTTAGAATTTTGGGATGTTACAGGAGGGTGCCGCTCGGCGTGAGGCTACTCATCGGCGCCGAGGCGCAGCCAGCGCCTTCCCTCCAAGTTCGGCTGGGGACGCTGCGGCCTTCCTCGCCTGCCGGTCCGCCTGCTCGGGACTCTGTCTAACCGGAGTTGCGGTGGAGACGAGGCCGGCGTCTGTGCGGAGGAGCGCCACCGGACCAGCCTCGGGACGACGCGCGGCGGAGATGGGGCGGGCTGCTCTGTCCTCGCCAGAGTCGTTGCGAGACGGAGACGAGGTAGGCGGCGGCGCCGAGGAGCTCCAGCGGTCCCAACATCGGACCAACCCAGGCATTTGTGCTCCCCGACGTGGTCACGAACGCGAGCTGCCCCACTCCCGCCGGGGTGCTTGGAGATCAGCGCCGATGTCCTAGCCAGAGCTTTGCTTGGTAATGCCCAGCCCCAGAATTGTTCCATTTCTACGATTTTTTCTGTTCTAGCGATGCATACATCACAAGTGAATCGGCTGGGCAGAGGTGAACTAGGCCATTTTGTTTTGAATGTGTCAACTGAAACCAATAGAACAAGTGCTTCTAGGAGTTATTGATTCCGTAGAACAACTTTTTCTGTGTATTTTCGTTACCACTCTACTGACTGAAAATCATTTGATTTTTGTGATTTGAACAAAACAGAGATGCATACTAGTCTTCCAGGACGGAATGTCATATTGTATGTCCATAGATTTTGTTGTAGTGGTGATAGGCTATGAGTTTTTGAGAAGAAAATAAATGATTCGCAGCTAGATTTGATCGGCTATGTGCGCTGAATTTCTGTAGTGGGGAAAGGTACTTTTAGAGTTTGTGGTCATCTTCGTTGAACAACTTCAGAGATAATTAAACTGAAAAGGGATATGGAGTAATCAAAGCTTGCTTGTCGTTTAGAGAGAACATTTCAGGACTAAACATGTACTGTACTATACATTTTTTCTTAAATTTGCTGTCTCACTGTATAATTTTTTTAAAATTTTCCTGGAAGATGGCAAATATAGTTATCGAATCATGACAAATTTAGTTCTCGGATCATGTAAAATACATTGCTTTCTTGCCATGGCAACTTTCGATATTTGGATCATGGCGCAGTTTTACTGTTTTCTACCATGGCAACTAATCTTATACTTCTTGCCATGTAAGCATAAATTTTTTTAGTTAAATTAATGATGACAAATTTAGTTTACGCATCATAGCAAATTTGCTTCCTTGAAGATGGCAAATTTAGTTACCGAATCATGGCAATTTTAGTTCTCGGATCATGGTAAATTCATTGCTCTCTTGCCATGGCAACTTTTGATTGTTTTAAATTTTCACGGTATTTCCTTGAATTGTCCAAAACAAAACAAAAAGGAAAATATTGCCATGGGAAGTTTTCCTAATTATTTCACCATCATTAACATGGCGAATTTACCTACATCTCCCATGGAATTTTTTAATATTTTATTGCCATGGGAAGGTTTTCCTAATTATTTCACCATCATTAACATGGCTTAATTTACCTACATCTCCCATGTAATTTTTTTTATTTTATTGCCATGGCAAGTTTTACTATTTATTTGCCATGGCAAATTTACCTTTTATTAACATGGCAAATTTACCAAAGTCTCCATGGCAATATTTAGTTCTTATTGTCATGGCAAGTTTTACTGTTTATTTGAGTTTTTTATTAACATAGTAAATTTACCTAAATCCTCATAGCAATATTGAACTTTTATTGCCATGGCAAGTTTTGCTATTTTATTTGCCATGGCTAATATACCTTCATTAACACAACAATTTTACCTAAGTCCCCATGGCAATATTTAACTTTTATTGCCATGGCAAGTTTTACTTTTTTTATTTGTCGATGGTAAATTGACCCTTATTAACATGACAATTCTACCTAAAAATCCCCATGGCAATATTTAACTTCTATTGTCATGGCAAGTTTTACCTTCTTTTTTTCCATGGCTAATTTACCTTTATTAACATGGAAAAATTAGCCTTTTGTTCCCAGGACAATTTTTATGTGACATACATGACAAATTTACCTTTTTTTTCACTCATTACAGATTTAGTTCTCTGGAGCATGGCAAGTTTGACTTTTAGTTTTGCAATGGCAAAAATACTTTACATCCACGTCAAATTTTGCCTCTTCCACCGTTCATGATAATTTTTGCTTCTATTGACAATGGTACATTTACTTTACAAAACATGGCAATTACTACTAAAGAAAAGATTGTGCATTTTTTTCTGCGCCACATGATGGCAATTTTTCATCCACATTTTTTTATCTCTTTAATTATATAGTAAAGATAGCATACAATTTTTTAATCCACATTTCTTGCCATCATGGTAGAGATGCAACATTGCCATGATTTTTTTTCTTTTTTTCCATTTGCAAATAAAGATCTCTTTTTCACCATGGCAAATTTTGCTTATAAAGATTATGGCAAATTTTTTGGCTTCAACCCATAGTGATATTTTTTAGTAGCATCTTGTTTTTAGAGCATGGCAAATCTGACCACTATTATTCACACCCAAAAGTGGGCTTTCTTAGTCAAAATAATTTTTGGGTAAACTGGGTTTTATTTTCCTTTATTTCAACGCAAAAAAGGCATAAAGTGATGGTGTTCGGCTGCTCGTCCTTTTGTTTGGCCCAGGAAGCTATTGGGCCTGTCTGGCATGCTCGGCTGAGGGGTTGTTCGCACCGAACTAAATCGCTCGATCGATCGATACTCCCCTCGAACGTATCGCTCGGACTGGTGCCTCGCCTGCATCAACGCTCGGCTGTTAAAATGGCGGCGGCGGTAGCTGCCTCGCCCCTTGCATCCTGCGCATGCCTCCGGCCCTTCCTCTTGGCCGACTCCATGGCCCGCTCCTTGGGTGTCAAGTCCTTCTTCTTCTTCTTGGTCGGCGTGGCGGTCTTGCGGGGGGCACGGCGCTTGCCTCTGCCTACGGGGGCGGCGCCGGACGAGGCGATGGAGGCGAGGCCGGCAGCGGCCTCGAGGTCGTCGTCCATGGTGGTGGGAGCGGGAGAGGCAGCGAGCGGGAGGGTTTGGGGAAAGTGGAGGGAAAAGACGGCCACTTTGCCACCGACTGGTGGGCCAGGGAGGGGAGTAGGTGCGCGTCCATTTCGTGTTCGCGCCGCCGCAAATCAGGCTCAAAATTGGGCCGGAATGGGTCGGCAAAGTGGCAAAAGCGGATGCACGCCCTGCTTGAGTCGGGCGCATGGACCAGTGTTTTTGTCCGCGCGGAGCCAAACATACATGAGCGAACGAAATGGGTCACCCCATTGAAGTTGCTCTTATACCTTGCTTAAGACGAACTAGAGTTAAACATGACTATTATTGTTTGTCCAATTTGTGTTCTATTTAGTTGATTCTGAAAGGTGAAACCAGTACGGTGGCATATACCAAACAGAACCATGGCATGTCTTTTTCATGGAAGTGGGCATTCAGCAATGAGATTGCTATAGCAGAGTATTGATCTGATAGTCATATGTATATTATTTTAACTCTTACAAAGTTACGAGTGAGTTCGAGATCACAAAGTCATGTTTAACTCTCTATAAGTGAACTCTAACCCATCCCTAAAAATAGAGTAAACGAGGGAGTGAATCTTAGTGAAGTGTATTTATTCCACCAAATTTTGGCCAAAACTAGCCGACCCCTATACATAACGGAATAAAACTTACTTTTGGTTTATGCATTTTGTCGAACACTTGTCATGTGGCGAGATGGCCTGAACCACCATAGTTGCCCATGCAACGGAGCTTGCCAAGCTTCACCTCGATGACCTCCTCTGCCTTAGAGGGGATGCCTTATTCTCATTGACGTCCCTTGTACCGGGCGCTTATGTGGCCATGTCGGCACGGCCGTCGGACTCGAGGACGAGCACCACCGGGCTAGACGCCGGCAATAGATGAGTGGTCGAGGACCGAGAACGCTGTTGCGGCAGAGCGGGCAGGTGGAGTGTGAAAGCAACAGACGTCATGGAGATGGAACTGTTGGGGAACGTAGTAATTTCAAAATTTTCCTACGCACATGCAAGATCATGGTGATGCATAGCAACGAGCGTGAAAATGTCGTCCACGTACACTCGTAGACTGTAAGCGAAATCGTTATATCAACGCGGTTGATGTAGTCGAACATCTTCACGATCCGACCGATCCAAGTACCGAACGCACAGCACCTCCGAGTTCAGCACACGTTCAGCTCGATGACGTCCCTCGTACTCTTGATCCAGTTGAAGCTGAGGGAGAGTTTCGCCAGCACGACGGTGTGATGACGGTGATGATGATGCTATCGACGCAGGGCTTCGCCTAAGCACCACTACGATATGATCGAGGTGGATTATGGTGGAGGGGGGCACCGCACACGGCTAAAAGATCAACAGATCAACTTGTGTGTCTATGGGGTGCCCCCTCCCCCGTATATAAAGGAGTGGAGGAGGAGGGAGGGCCGGCCCTCTCATGGCGCGCCCTGGAGGAGTCCCACTCCCATCGGGAGTAGGATTCCCCCCCTTCCAAGAGGAGGAGTAGGAGGGAAGGAAGGAGGAGAGAGGGGAAAGGAAAAAGGGGGGCGCCGCCCCCACTTCCTTGTCCAATTCGGACTAGGGGAAAGGAGGCGCGCGGCCTGCCCTGGCCGCCCCTCCTCTTCTCCACTAGGTCCCAATAGGCCCAATACACTCCCCCGGGGTTTCGTAACTCCCAGATTCGGTTTTGTCCGAACTTGCCCGGAACCTACTCATCCAATATATCGATCTTTATGTCTCGACCATTTCGAGACTCCTCGTCATGTCTGTGATCATATCTGGGACTCTGAACTACCTTCGGTACATCAAAACACATAAACTCATAATACCGATCGTCACCGAACGTTAAGCGTGCGGACCCTACGGGTTCGAGAACTATGTAGACATGACCGAGACACGTCTCCGGTCAATAACCAATAGTGGAACCTGGATGCTCATATTGGCTCCTACATATTCTACGAAGATCTTTATCGGTCAAACCGCATAACAACATACGTTGTTCCCTTTGTCATCGGTATGTTACTTGCCCGAGATTTGATCGTCGGTATCCAATACCTAGTTCAATCTCGCTACCGGCAAGTGAAAGAGCAATCATGCCCTTACATCATGTTTTGATGTTGATGACAATATACATGTAGGGGACTAACAATGGTTGTTAAGTAAATATCAGGTGTTAGTCCCCGGTTTCATCGACGTGTGTGGATCAAGAGCATACGAAGTAATTTTACTCAAAGATGAAGTATCAAAATTGATTTCATATTTATTTCCTTGAGTATAGGATGCCGCACTATTAAGAGGGGGTCGATAGGGATAGTTTAAGGCTTGCTCATAACAGAAACATCCGTTCAAATTAGGCTATTGTTCCATCTTTGTATTCTCTGGTTTGGTTCTGTTTCTGGCCTGCCAGGTGTCCGGGCTTGACCCCGGATGTCCGAGCTCACGGCGGATATCCGGCCTGCAGGCCAGATATCCGGGCCTTGCTATCCAGAATGCACTTATGCTGGTATCATTTGCCGGATGTCCGGCCCTCTATGCCGGATGTCCGGGCCCTCATGCTGCGCCGGATGTCCGGCCTCTACTACCCATGGAACAACTGTGTTTCTGTAACCCCTTAGTGATCGCGCCAGATGTCCGGCCATCTGCCGGATGTCCGGGCCTTCCTGATATGCCGGATGTCTGGGCTTGGGCCCCGGATGTCCGGCCCCTCTGCTTTTCTCGCTTCCGCTCGCTTTGTTCCTTGAGTGCCTTTGCTAATCCAGATGTCCGGCCCCTAGCCCGGATGTCCGGCCTGCCCATTCACTTACACTACAACGGCCACATTTGCGCTCACACTATATATAGCCCTTCTCCCCCATGGGAGAGGGGGGATCACTCACTTTGAACAAACACTAGAACACATTTCTTACTCTCTCTCACTCCTCCACACCAAATCTTAGATCCCCAAGGGATTTGAGAGCATTTGAGAGAAGTTGTCCAATCAAGTGATAGATCCACTCCTTCTCCTTATTTGCACCGTAGGAATTCGTGATTTGAGCAAGTCTTGAGCTTTCCCCCATCGTTCTTGTTACTCTTGGAGGTTGGAGACTCCTAGGCAGTAGGAGTCTTTCGGAGAGGAATCAAACTTTGTGATTACCCTCGGAAAAGTTTGTGAGGGTTTGGAGACCACCCCAAGGTCTACCACTAGTGGTTGAGAAACGCCTCCGTGGTGTTGTCTCAAAGGGAGAATAGGGTGAGCCTTCGTGGCGTTGGTGTGCCTTCGTGGTAACATCCACCTCTAACGGTGACTAGTTTCCTCCAAGGAAGTGAACATCGCATACATCCTCGCCTCCCTGAGTTGCGGTTGTTCCTAACCCTAACTCACTACTTGTGGTTACTTGTCTCTTTGCACTTACGTACATCATATTGTGCTTGCTTACTCATGTGCTTGTGTTACTTGCTTAGTACTTAGTACTCACTTGCAATTGTTAGGCTCATCTTCATATTCCGCATTATTGCCTAAAATTGCTAAGTAATAATTAAAATTTGTAATTGTACCTATTCACCCCCCTCTAGGTCCATCTCGATCCTTTCAATTGGTATCGTAGCCTCGTGCTCTATTCTTGTGGCTTAACCGCCTCTAGAGCGAGATGAACCCTGATGGGACTCCACCGTTGCGTATCCAAGGATAAAGGCGAGGCTTCCTCCAAGTCAAGTCCTTTACGCCCGAGGATCTCGAACGAGCCCTCATAAGCAAAAAGAGGAGCATGATGCTTCTCTTGAGGCCTTGGTCCAAATGAGATTAGCCACGTTGTCCACGGTGCTTGCACCACTCTCGGGTGGTGAGGCTTCGAGGCCAACTGCGGCTCGCTTCATTACTTGGTCAACAACCTCCTAGCAATGAACACGCCAAAGGTTCCTTGGCTTTATGCAAGACCTCGTGTTGAGGAACCAAGATATAATCCTCAAGGCAAACCTCCTTTACTTAGTGCCACTTCCGATTTTGCTTTGTGGAGAGTTGCTATGCGTGATCATCTTCGACATGGAAACGATGAGATGTCGGAGATCATGGAGTATGGTTATCATGTGGTTGATCCAAAGAACCCTACACCAAGAGAAATTTATGACAAGAATATCAATGACACTGCAATCATGTGTATAAGGAGAGGTATGGATGAAAAGCAAAGGAGACCGTTCATACACATCACAAGTGCCAAGGAACTATGGGAAAGTATTATAAGATCCAAGATCGGCACCTCTACCTCCGGAGTGTTTCAATATGAAATTGCCAAGGGCAATTGCAAAACTTCAGTATGGAGAAAGGTGAAACCCCAATCAACTCCATGAGCTGCCTCATGACTCTCACCGCCGACATTGAGTCATGTGGAGTGTGACAAGACACAAGATGGATTCAACATGACTAAGCGATTCCTTATGGATACGTTGCTTCATGCTCTTGCCCCATATCACCATCAAATGGTGTGGGACATAAGACAACACCATACCTTCAAGGAAATGACTACAGATGACATCATATCCACCTTCCAACTATTTGAAGAGTCAAAGGCTAATGCCACAAAACATCTTGCCATGCATGGTACCCCATCATCAAAGATCAATCTTGCATTGAAGGCCAAGCATGTATGTGAAGATGAGCAAAGTGAAGAAGAAGAAGAAGATGATGATGAAGAAGATGGTGACGAGATTGAATCCGATGAGGGCCCTTCATATGAAGACATGGCTCTCTTTGTCAAGAAGTTTAGTGCGGGAAAATTCAAGGGAAGATTTCAAAAGAAGAAAGTAAGAAAATGCTACAACTGTGAAGAAACCAACCACTTCTCCAACGAAAGT
Organism: Aegilops bicornis; assembly: GCA_021605145.1. Taxonomy (NCBI): domain Eukaryota; kingdom Viridiplantae; phylum Streptophyta; class Magnoliopsida; order Poales; family Poaceae; genus Aegilops; species Aegilops bicornis. The sequence goes on from CM038674.1 coordinate 685,671,413, forward strand.
GCCCTTATGAGAAGAGAGAAGATAAACCAAGGTTTCCCAAGACCTTTCCCAAGAAGAAGTTGCCAAATCCTTTGAAATCCAAGCTCAAGAAGAGAGATGGGAAAGCAATGGTTGCTCAAGAAGAATCCGATCCGGATGATGTTAGTGGTGTTGCCGGAGTTTCTCAAGACTCTCAAAACACTTTGAGGTTAGTAAACAAGAGTGGTGACGTTGTCACCTACAACTACATGAAAGACTACAAGGGCAACGCCCACAAGTGCCTAATGGCAAAGGCAGTGGTAGAAGATGGAGAGGACCAAATCTCTCCTGACAAGGTCAAGGTAAATCCACGATCAAATCCTACTCTTTTCACTCCTTCTACTCCTAGTGATGAGTATCTTGATGCAGAGGATAGTTATGAGGATGATGATCTAGATGATCCTATGATTGCTAAACTTAATAAGTTCATGTGCTCCCTCAAAGGAAAGAAGCTCACTATGTTTCAGATAAGTTTATGGAGATGGTGAGTAAGCACACCATCACCATTAAGGAACTCAAACCCTCACACCGAGGAAAAGGAAAAATGTGAAATCCTTGAGCGGAAAGTCCAATATGAGGAAGCACGAAATGATGAACTATGCTTAAAAATCGGTGCAAATATTGATGTTCATACTAATGATCTTGCCTCCTTGAAAAAGGCTATTGACTCTTGCGAAGAGTTGATGAATTATAAAAGTAAGCTTGTGAAGTCTCATGCTTCTCTCTCTAAGGATTGTGAGCTTCTATCCGTGTCCCTCAAGACTAAGGAAGAAGAGCTCACCGCTCTTACAAAGAGTTTTGAGACGCCGTACTTACTTATCTTGAAACTCTAGCCAAGGCTTACTCTTCTCCTATCATCAATGTTGATGCTTGTACTACTAACTCTAGTAGTGATCTAGCATCTATTCTGAGGAAAATTGCTTTCTCAAGGCTCAAATCGAGAAAGTGTTGGAGATATGCCCTAGAGGCAATCATGTATGATGATATTTTCTATGTGTTTATGAATAAAGATAGTCCTTGGACATTATCAATGATGTGTATCGCAAGTACATGACTTGTTTGTTGGACTATGCATTGTATGATGACTGTTCTAAAAGGTCCCTAGTCGAAAAGGGCTATGTGGACGCCAAGAGCCGACTAGACTAGCATATGACACGGTCGATGGCTCGGTCTCACTAGCCATGGAGCATTGGATGCTAACCGGATAATATGGACTTGGAAAGGTCTGGTCGGATTCGACATAGTCGGATCCGAGTCGAGATAAGGTTCCGAGTCGGACAGACTCCAACTATGAGACGCAGCGATATGTCATCTGTGAGTCTCTAGTACAACATAACGCTCTATGTCCTAAGACCTGAGCCGACGCATGTATTCGGATGGTGACAGACTTGCTTTGGGCCGACCAAACGCTACTCCGCGGATCGGGTAGTTACAAAGGTAGGTTTCGGGTTTGTCCAGTCCCATGTCATGCGAGACATGGTCGAGCAAGATGGGATTTGCCCTCCTATCAGAGAGATATACTGGCCCCTCGTGGTGATCCGGACCGGATAAGCATGGCTATGCGACAAGGATTATGAGATAATCCGGATTGTGGCTCAGATCACTAGAACGAGAAAGAGGTCGGCTAGCACAAGGATGACAGTCTCGCCTTTGAGCCCGACAACATATATCGTAAGCAAAGGGAATGTAAGTGTGGCACGCCAGGCTGTGTTCGCCTAACCAGCTTCATAGTATGCTTGGTGGTCGGCACGCCTTGCTAGAGGCCGCTACTAACCGTGCAGGTCGGAGGTGATCCGAATCAGTAACCAAGCCGACTTGAACCTAAGGGGTCACAAGGCTTAAGGGAAGGAACCCTACGAGATCGGTTCAGGATACCGGTCGGATGTGATCCGAATCGGACTAGGAACGTGACCGAGTAGACTTTGTTTTAGGGTCCGTGCGAGGCCCAAGTGTTGAGCCTGCGACGGACGCCTATATAAAGTGGAGGTGCGGCACACTCATGTGGTTGATCACTTCGGTGCTGCGACTAGGGTTTGCATGTGTTGCGAATAGCCACCTCCACTCGCCGCCGACTGTGTGATCGGACCTAGCAGTCCGCCGCACGGTGTTCCTCATGCACGCGCAGATACTGTTAGAGGTGGTGCACTTGCGCCGCTCCGGTGAACTTGTACGTGGGATTGGACGACCGACTGTTCGAGGGAGATCGGACAAGGAGGAGACGATCCGCGCGGACGCGCTGCCCCAATTCTTCTTCCGCCACACGGCACTGCGCGTTTAGTGGTAACGATCCGTGATCCATCTCCCGTAGCATGTTCCTGTTGTTCTGCGCATAGGAATATTTTAAATTGCAGTCGACGCACCCTACCATAGATCCCAACAGAAAGGTCTCATGACATGTGCTCAAGCGCAAAAGAACCTTGATGAGATATTGATCCAACACAATGAAGTGTTTGCCAAAGAGGGACTTGGGTTTGACCCAAGCACAAGCAAGAAGAAGACGTCCTCTCAAAAGTGCACAACCCCTCTGAAGGAAACATTTGTACGAGAAGGGCACAAGGAGAAAGGTAAGGTTGTTAGTGGTAAGGCCACAAGGGCATGCCCACTCAACAAGCCAAAAGAGTTCATGCCTCCATCCTATGCACTTCATAAGAATAAGGATGGAGAAGTTTATGCAAAATTTGTTGGTCCTCTAAATGCATTCCTTTCTATGCTATTTGGGTCCCTAAGACCCTTGTGACTAACTTGAGAGGTCCCATTGCAAAATGGGTGCATCTAACCAAGTCTTAATTGTGTGTAGGTTGACTTCTCCAGTGGAGTGAAATGGGTGATTTATAGTGGATGTACAAATCATATGACCGGAGACAGCAAATTGCTCTACGATTTCATGGAAGCTATTCAACCATTCATGAGCATTATGTTTGGTGGAGGTTCAAAAGGACAAGTACTCGGGTTGGGCAAGGTGGCTATCACAAATGACATGTCTCTTGCAAATTTCATGCTTGTCCAATCCCTTAAATACCATTTGCTTTCTGTTCGCCAATTGGCTTCTGTTGGTTATGATACACTCTTTGGACTAACGGATGTGAAAGTCTTTAAGAGAGATACTCTTGTAGTTGCCTTTGTTGGAGAGTTGGATGGCAACCTTTACACGGTTGATTTCTTGAAAGAGAGCACATTCCATGCAACTTGTCTAATGGCCAAGGCCGACAAGGGGTGGCTATGGCATCGCCGGCTAGCCCATGTCGGCATGAGAAACCTTCAAGATCTCTTAAAAGGGGATCACATCCTTGGACTAACCAATGTCTCCTTTGAGAAAGACCGTGTGTGTAGTGCATGCATAGCCGGGAAGCAACATCAATCAAAGCACCCACCCAAGAACATTGTGTCTACTTCAAGGCCCCTGGAGCTCCTCCATGTGGATCTTTTTGGGCCTCCTTCATGGGATAGTCTTGGTGGGAAAAAGTATGGTCTTCTCATTGTTGATCATTACTCAAGATATACATGGGTGTTTTTCCTCAAGTCCAAGGATGAGACGAAGATCACTTTCATTGATTTTGCAAAACAAGCACAACGCAAGTTTGACAAAGAGATCTTGGCAATAAGAAGTGACAATGGCTCTGAGTTCAAGAACTATACCTTGGTGAATTCCTTAGTGATGAGGGGATTGAGCATCAATATTCAGCTTCATACACTCCTCAGCAGAATGGTGTAGCCAAAAGGAAGAACCGTACACTTGTAGAGATGGCAAGGTCCATGTTGGATGAATACAAGTCACCACATAGTTTTTGGGCCAAAGCTGTCAACACTGCATGCCATGCATCAAACCGGCTCTTCCTCCGCACTATATTGGAAAAGACTCCATATGAGCTCCTAACTGGGAACAAGCCAAATGTCAAGTACTTTCGTGGTATTTGGGTGAAAATGTTTCATCCTCAACAAAAGATAACTGTTAGGAAAATTTCAATCCAAAACAATTGAGGGATATTTGTTATTATGGATCAAACTCTCACGCCTATAGAGTCTACAACAAATCCAATGGATGTGTTGTAGAAACTTGTGACGTGGTGTTTGATGAATTTAATGGCTCCCGTGGGGAGCAAGTTGATCTAAGTGATGTAGGTGAAGAAGATTCTTCTCAAGACATTTTGACCATGGGTGTTGGTGCACTTCTTCCTATGGAACAAGAACCTCATGATGAAGAAGAAGATAGAAGCTTCACACATCATCAAACTACTTCAACACCCATACCATCACAAGTTCCTATTGCTCAACCGATGCCCTTAGTCCAAGTAGAAGATGATCAAGTTCCTCTTCATGATAATCTTCAAGAACAAGATCATTACCAAGGGCAAGAACAAGAAAGTCCAATCATTGATGAATGCAATATGAACAAGAAGATCTTCCTCCACACATTAATGATCCATATGTTGAGGACGTGGATGATGGAATTGAAGTTGAATCGCGAGAAACTCTAAACTCCATCATGCCTCAAGGGCCGGGTCGTGTTGATGTTGAAAAATTCTCACCGCATATCGGAAGGTAGAGTCACTCAGAACATTTGAGAAACTTTTGTGCTCACTTCTCTTTTGTGTCTAGTGTTGAGCCCCTCAAGGTACAAGATGCATTGATGGACAACGATTGGCTAGTTGCTATGCAAGAAGAGTTGAACAGTTTTGAACACAACCAAGTGTGGCCATTAGTCAAGAGGCCACCTACCGAGCACAACGTCATTGGAACAAAATGGATTTTCAAGAACAAGCAAGATGAAAATGGTGTAATCGTCCGCAACAAGGCAAGGTTAGTGGCACAAGGGTACTCACAAGTTGAAGGTTTGGACTTTGGTGAGGCCTTTGCCCCTGCTGTCTGCCTTGAATCCATTCACATCTTACTTGCTTATGCCGCTTTCAATGGTTTTACATTACATCAAATGGATGTGAAGAGTGCTTTTCTTAACGGTCCTCTACAAGAAGAAGTATATGTGTCACAACCACCCGGGTTCGTTGATCCCATTCACAAAGACTATGTGTATAAACTTCATAAGGCTTTGAATGGCCTCAAACAAGCACCTCGTGCTTGGTATGATCATTTGAAGAAGTTTTTACTCGATGATGGTTTAGTGAGAGGGGTGATGATCCCACTCTTTTTACTAAGAGGGACAAGGGTGATTTGATCCTATGCCAAATCTATGTAGATGATATCATTTTTAGTTCTCCTAACATTCATTTCTACAAGAAGTTTGCGGCTTCAATGACCAAGAATTTTGAAATGTCACTCAATGCGGATTTGAAGTTCTTTCTCGGATTTCAAATTCAACAATTTCAAGAAGGAATTTTCTTATCTCAAGCAAAGTACCTCAAGGATATCCTAGAGAAGTTTGGCATGTCTGATGCTAGTCCATGCAAGACACCAATGCCAACCAAAATTGCTCTCACTGAAGACACAAATGGTACTCCTTTCGACTCCATCTATTTACCACTCTATGATTGGTTCATTGCTTTATCTTTGTGCATCTAGACCAAACATCATGTTCAAAGGTATGCATGTGTGCTAGATTTCAAGCTTTCCCTATGGAAAGTCATCATAAGGCTTAGCATATTCTTAGATACCTTGTTCACACCCCAAAGTTGGGTCTATGGTACCCCAAGGATGCTAAGTTTGATCTCATTGGGTATACGGATGCGGATTGGGCTGAGACAAAGTGGATCGTAAGTCCACAACCGGTGCATGTTAGTTTCTTGACGCCTTGGTAAGTTGGTCCTCAAGAAACAAAACTGTATTGCCCTCTCTCTACCGCAGGTTGAATACATTGCAGCCGCCAATTGTGCAAACATAGTTACTATGGATGAGGCAAACTTTGAAGGATTACGGTATCACCTATAGACATGTGCCTCTTCTATGTGATAATGAAAGTGCCATCAATATTGCTGAGAACCCCAAAGACCATCTCTGCACCAAACACATTGATATTAGGTATCACTTCTTGAGAGATCATGTTGAAAAGGGTGATCTTCACATTGATCACATTGGTACAGATTTGCAACTGGCAGATATTTTCACCAAACCTTTGGATGAAGCAAGGTTTTGTCGACTTAGGCGTGTCTTGGAGCTTGACAATATTATGTGAAATCTAGTACCCATTCATGCATGAATTTAATGTCTTGTCATGATGTAGGCATATATTTAGGGGGAGGCATTCAATTCATGAATATTCTCACCCTACATATGCATAAAAAGAACCAACACTCTCAAAGTTATCATGGTTCTCGAACTATGGTGCTTTAGCATGATGGAGTCAGAACTATGTGCCCAAAGTCTACATCTTTGCGGCACTATGCTACCTATGCTCAAACATGGTGACCTCGGTCATCGCTTGTCCATTGCGTGTTTGAACCTTTCGTACTTATTTTCGTAAGACTGTTATTTCATCTTAGTATGGCCTTAGAATTACTCAGGGAGTCACCTTTATAAATTCTCTCAAAACTCCTTGGCGGAGTCTATATCAAATCACATTAATTGTCTCCTTCCCAATCTTCCTCTTTCCTGGATTTGTTGTCCAGTGGCCGGACATCCGGCCCCTCCACGGACATCCGCCCTCCACGGACATCCGGGCCTGAGCACCGCCGACATTCGGGCTTTAGGCGGCCCTGATCCTATAGCTGTCGGTCCTCACACGCCGGATATCCGGCTCCTCCTGATGTCCGCCTGTTGTCCCCTGCTTGCTACTCTCGACCTCCGCCACCGGATATCCAGGCCAGCCCCGGATATCCGTCCGCTCAAGGCCACACATAATGTGGGAGGGTCTGGGCGCTAGCAGTTTTCCCCATTTACTCCCGCTCGCCTTCCTCATCGTGATCTCACAGCCAGCTACCGCCGGGCCATTACTCCGTGCTGCCCTGCCCTCTTCTCCGAAGCTCCGCCCTGATCTCCTACTTCACAGCTTCTCCTCCCCGATCTATTTATTCTATCCAATCCATTTCTTGATTGGGTTGTGAATCCTCGAGGGACCGTGTATTGTGGGAGGATCATGGAGTTCCTCATGGCACGAACCAAGAACTGCGGCCCCGATCGCCCCGAGCCCTCTTCCAGGGGTATGAATGCTATCTCTCCTCCATTTCCATTCTTTGGTGACCAAAAGGTCTTAGGGCATCACTCTCTCATGCATATGTGATGCCTTTGGCTCTCTTGAGTGTTGGTGTCTCTTGCCTAAGCCTAAACATCTCTCAATGAACTCGCCACTAAATTTAAATCATGGACATGTCTCATTTTTGATCTACCACCGAACTTATTCTATGGTCCTGCTCAAAATGGTCATCCCATTGTTTAAAGTTGTTTTATCCATGTTCATACTTATTGGTACCATCTCATCGGGATCTCTCATCCATTCCAGCTTGTTCACCGGCAAGGCTCAACCGACCAAGGAGCATGCTCGGCCTAAGAAGAAGAAGACCACCACCACTAAGAAGAAGAAGCGGCACCATTCACTAGTCCGTCGGCCTCGGATCCAGATGATGCGGACTATGTTGGGGAAGAAGAGGAGATCTCAGGCACCAAGACACTCCGCTGGACAGTCCAAGCCCGGCATTAGGAGGGCATCGATGCCTCATGTCCGTGGTTCTGCAATGCCCGCTGTCCATGGTCGCCACATCTCCATGGAGCTTCCTCGACAGCCGGGATCGCGCTTCCTCACAACTTCAAAACTGTAGGGCAGCTCAATATCTTGCGCTTCGCCTGGATGTCAATCAATATGAGATGGTGGCTGATGCGGAGGATCCTCGGTTCCGCACTCAGATGCAGCAGGATCTTTATTCCAGTTTTGTCCGTATGGACTTGCTCCTCACTCATACTTGGATCTCAACTTCCTATGTGAGAATCCTCGACATGTTTCCTAACAATCCGTCAAGATCATTGAGGATATGACTCTCGGTCCCGCAATGACCTTCAGGTGTGATTGGAATGAAGCTGCCATTCTACGCTTCTATGCCACCTATTTCTTTGGTCCCATAACACTCTCACTTGGATGACTGATAACACTACTCTGAGCATCTCCTATGACAGGTTTGTTCAGATTTTGGGTCTCTCCGGTGTTGGCTGATGACCCACAAGTGTAGGGGATCTATCGTAGTCCTTTCGATAAGTAAGAGTGTCAAACCCAACGAGGAGCAGAAGGAAATGATAAGCGGTTTTCAGTAAGGTTTTCTGCAAGCACTGAAATTGTAGGTGATAGATAGTTTTATGATAAGATAAATAGTAATGAGTAACAAGTAAATAGAGTAAATAAGGTGCAGCAAGGTGGCCCAATCCTTTATTTAGCAAAGGATAAGCCTGGACAATTTCTAATAATGAGAAAGGAGCTCCCGAGGACACATGGGAATTATCGCTGTTAGTTTTCATCACGCCATATGATTTATGCTCGTACTTTGATAATTTGATATGTGGGTGCACCGGTGCTTGGGTACTGCCCTTACTTGGACAAGCATCCCACTTATGATTAACCCATATTGCAAGCATCCACAACTACAACAAAAGTATTAAGGTAAACCTAACCATAGCATGAAACATGTGGATCCAAATCAGCCCCTAACGAAGCAACGATAAACTAGGGTTTAAGATTCTGCCACTCTAGCAACCCATCATCTACTTATTACTTCCCTATGCCCTCCTCTAGGCGAATAATGGTGAAGTGTCATGTAGTCGACGCTCACATGACACCACTAGAGGAGAAGACAACATACATCTCATCAAAATATCGAATCTAATACCAAATTCACATGACTACTAATAGCAAGACTTCACCCATGTCCTCGTGAACAAACGTAATTCACTCACAAAGCATATTCATGTTCATAATCAGAGGTGTAATAATATGCATTAAGGATCTGAACATATGATCTTCCACCAAGTAAACCAATAAGTATCAACTACAAGGAGTAATCAACACTACTAGCAACCCACAAGTACCAATTTGTGGTTTTGGATACAAGATTGGATACAAGAGATGAACTAGGGTTTGAGAGGAGATGGTGCTGGTGAAGATGTTGATGGAGATTGACCCCCTCCCGATGAGAGGATCGTTGGTGATGATGTTGGTGATGATTTCCCCCTCCCGGAGGGAAGTGTCCCTGGCAGAAAAGCTCTGCCACAGCCCTAGATTGGTTCTGCCTCATGGCGGCGGAGTTTCGTCCCGTAAGCTTGCCCATGATTTTTTCCAGGGTAAAAGTGATGATATAGCAGAAGATGGACGCCATAGGCCCACCAGGGGGCCCAGGAGATAGGGGGGCGCGCCCTATAGGGGGGTGGGGGGCGCCCCCTGTCTCTTGGACAGGGTGTGGCCCCCTGGCCTATTTCTTTCGCTCAGAAATTCTTATAAATCCCAAAAAGTTGTTTCGTGGAGTTTCAGGACTTTTGAGTTGTGCGTAATAGGTTTCAACGCTTGCTCCTTTTCCACCTGCATCTCCACGCCGGCATTCCCTCTTCATGGTAAACCTTGTAAAATAAGAGAGAATAGCCATAAGTAATGAGATATAATGTGTAATAACAGCCCATAATGCAATAAATATTGATATAAAAGCATGATGCAAAATGGACGATCAACTCCCCCAAGCTTAGACCTCGCTTATCCTCAAGCGGAAGCCTAAATCGAAAATATGTCCACATGTTTAGAGATAGAGGTGTCGATAAAATAAAATACGGACATGAGGGCATCATGATCATTCTAATAAGAACAACATATATAGATTTTGTCATATGATTTCCTATGCTCAAGTAACAAGCAATTCACAATGTCAAGTATGGTTCAAAACTTCATTGGAAACTAACAAACTATAATCTCACCATTGAAACAATTGCAATTTATCGTAACATCGTAAAGAGTCAATAAAAGAGCTTTTCAGCAAGCTCACATACTCAACTATATCGTAGTCCTCTCACAATTGCTAACACTCACGCAAAGACTTGTGGTTATGGAGTTTCAGCCGCATACATCGAGAAAGATAGGGCTTATTGTGTTGCTCTCCCAACATATTCACCTTTAGGTGATGTCAACAATAATAGCCCATGCTAACGAACATCCAATTGGATATGTATATCATGATCTTTCAAACACGTAAGAGCTTGCCAAAGGATAAAATGAAAAAGGGAAAGGTGGAGATCACCTTGACTCAAGCGCAAAATAAAAGCATAAAGTAAGAACATGAAGTAAAAGATAGGCCCTTCACAGAGGGAAGCAGAGGTTATCATGCGCTTTTAGGGTTGATGCATAAAATCTTAATGCAAGAGAACGTCACTTTATATTGCCCCTTGTGTGTGGACCTTTATTATGCAGTCCGTCGCTTTATTACTTCCACAACAAGTTCAGAGAAAGCTTATTTTCTCCGCACTAATAAGTCATACATAATTAGAGAGCAATTTTTATTGCTTGCACCGATGACAACTTACTTGAAGGATCTTACTCAATCCATAGGTAGATATGGTGGACTCTCATGGCAAGACTGGGTTTATAGTATTTGGAAGCACAAGTAATATTTCTACTTGGTGCTAGGAATTTGGCTAGCATGAGGGGGAAAGGCAAGCTCAACATGTTCTAAGGTCAATGACAACATACTTTAACTGAGATGTGAGAAAACATAAACCATTACATTGTCTTCCTTGTCCATCATGAACTCTTTTAGCATGTCATACTTAATGAGTGCTCACAATCATAAAAGATGTCCAAGATAGTATATTTATATGCGAACCTCTCTTTCCTTATCACTTCCTATTAATTGCAACGATGACCAAAACTACGTTTATCAACTCTCAACAATTTTTATGCCTCATACTTTCTATATGTGAAGTTATCACTATTCATAAGATCAATATGAACTCTTTTATTCTTTCTACTTTCTCACGATCATAGCACATAGGAAAGCCCTTGACTCAACACTAATCTTTATTATAGATAGCTCGCGGACTCGAATACAAAAAGAGATCACAAAGCAAAACTCAAACTACCTGATATCAAAACTTCAATCTACTAGATCAAGATACTACTAAAAGGATCGAACTAAATAAAGCGATAAAGATAGGAGTGTGATGGTGATACGATACCGGGGCACCTCCCCCAAGCTTGGCAGTTGCCAAGGGGAGTGCCCATACCCATGTGATTATGTCCTCGGGGGTTGTGAAGTAGGAGTTGTTGATGAGGTAGGCTTATCGTCCGTCTTCCAAGGCATAGGCTCTCCATCGAGAAGGATGATCGAGTCTCCGGATTCTTAAATCTGCAGCCAAACTCATCCTCTTGAATCTATATTCATACTCACAATTTTGGTTCCGCAGGTCATAGATCCGGGCTTGGAGGTGCTCGATTTTCTCTTGAAGCTTGAAGATGGTATCCCCAATGACTTTGGCATCCAGCTTGTGGTTATTGGTGAACTCCGTGATCATCATCCTGCTGGCGCTGAGTCCACGCCTCCACCATTCCTTGGCACTTGAAAACTTGTTGCCCACGGCTTCGAAGCTTTGTCTCCACGCCCCTAAGACGCATTGGTCCCTCCACATCACGGATAAAAGGATACGCCTCCAACGTATCTATAATTTATGAAGTATTCATGCTATTATATTATCCTTCTAGGATGTTTGATATGCATTTATATGATATTTTATATGATTTTTGGGACTAACCTATTAACCCAGAGCCCAAAGGCTGCTTTATGTTTTCTCCTTGTTTTTGAGTTTTGCAGAAAAGGAATACAAAACGGAGTCCAATTGACGGGCCAATTTTTGATGATTTTTTTATGGACCAAAAGAAGACCACGGAGCATCGGAGTTGGGCCAGAAGAGTCCTGAGCTGCCCACGAGGGTGGAGGGCGTGCCCACCTGGTACGGGCGCGTGGGCCTGCCTCGTGGACAGCTCGGGCATCTCCTTGACGTGAGACCGACGCCAAAAATTCCTATAAATACAGAAACCTCGAAAAATTAACCTAGATTGGGAGTTCCGCCGCCGCAAGCCTCTCAAAGCCACGAGAAATCAATCTAGGCCCTCTCTGGCGCCCTGCCGGAGGGGGCCATCATCACCGGTGGCCATAGAGGAGTATCCCGGAGGGGTCTTCATCATCATGAAGGCCAAGGACCAGAGGGTGGAGGCCATGGAAAAATGAAAAAATTTAAAAATTTAAAAATGAAAATACAAAAAAAATATTACTTGCCTCTCATGCCTAAAAAGTTTTTCAAAAAGAGAAGTGATTGGAAGGTTTTGCATTGAAGAAGTGAGGGTCGACCTTGAGCACTTGTGCTCATTCTCACGGAAACAATGTAGAATTTTTCATGGAAGTTTCTCTGCAAATAATTATCCCCTTGTATATATTCATTGTATTACAAAAATAATGTGCCAAGCCTTGGTTTTAGGATGATTAGATTGCTTGTTTACTAACTGCAAAACAAAAACATAAACTTTGGCTGTAGTGCATGAATTTACATTTTTACTGAAAGTCAAATGGGTCTGAAACTTTTGCACATTACTTCTTTAAAAATTGTTCAAATTTGCAAATTTAGTTTATAATTTTAGGAGTTACAGAAGTTTGGCAAACTTCCAGATTACTACAGATTGTTCTGTTTTTAACGGATTCTGTTTTTCGTGTGTTGTTTGCTTATTTCGATGAATCTATGGCTAGTATCGGGGGGTATGAACCATAGAGAAGTTGGAATACAGTATGTTTAACACCAATATGAATAAAGAATGAGTTAATTACAGTACCTAAAGGTAGTGATTTGTTTTATTACACTAACGGATCTCACAAGTTTTTGTTAAAGTTTTGTGTGGATGAAGTGTCCGAAGGTCGAGGAGCTATCAATATGAGAAGAATTAAGAGAGGCAAGATTTCAAGCTTGGGGATGCCCAAGGCACCCCAAGTAAATATTTCAAAGCATACTCAAGCATCTAAGCTTGGGGATGCTGAGGTTGGCATCCCATCTTTCTTCTTCAACAAATATCGTTTTCAAGTTTTGGGTGAGATATCGATATGAGGAGAATAAGGAGTGGAAAGACCCTAAGCTTGGGGATGCCCAAGGCACCCCAAGGCAATATTAAAGGAAGAATCAAGCTCCTAAAATTGGGGATGCCCCGGAAGGCATCCCCTCTTTCATCTTCAAAACTATCGGTATACCTTACTCGGAGCTATATTTTTATTCATTACATGATATGTGTTTTGCTTGGAGCGCCAATTTATTTTTCTAGTATTTTCTTCCTGTTATTTAGAATAATGTTTTGCATCTTTAGTTTCAATAAAATGTGAAGGATAGCCTTTACCATGCTTGTTTTGGTAAGTATACATGTTGCTGTTTGAAAACAGAAAGTTTACCGCTGTTGCAAAAATTCCTTAGAAAAGTCAGAATGTGATAAAATGTTGAAACCTTTTGCATAATAAGCTCTGATAAATTTACTAAAGTATGAATTTTCTTTCATAATTTTTGGAGTTAGGGAAGTATGATGAATCTTGCATTCTTTACAGACTATACTGTTTTGGCAGATTGCTGTTATGGTTGCATTGTTTGCATATGTTTGCTTGTTTAATGATTCTATTTGAGGATAGGAGTGTTAAATATGCAGAGGCATTTAGTATGCAATGTTGAATAATAATTTTAGTAATTTGTTACAGTAGAAAACGATAAGGTTTTGCATTGGTTTATACTAACCTATCTCATGAGTTCTTGTTGAGTTTGGTGTGTATGAAGCTTTTGAGATTTAGGAAACCGACGTATAAAAGGAATGTATCATTTGCCGGATGTCCGGCCCTCTATGCCGGATGTCCGGGCCCTCATGCTGCGCCGGATGTCCGGGCTTTATCCCAGATGTCCGGCCTCTGCTAACCATGGAACAACTGTGTTTCAGAATCCCTTAGTGATTGTGCCGATGTCCGCCATCCGCCGGATGTCCGGGTTTTCCCGATATGCCGGATGTCCGGCTTGGGCCTCGATGTCCGACCTTTGTTTTCTGCTTCGCCTCGCTTGTTCCTTGAGTGCCTTTGCCAATCCGGATGTCCGCCCCTAGCTCGGATGTCCGCCTGCCTGCTCACTTACACTACAACGGCCACATTTGTGCTCACACTATATATAGCCCCTTCTCCCCACGGGAGAGGGGGATCACCACTTTGAACAAACACTAGAACACATTTCTTACTCTCTCTCACCTCCACACCAAAGCTTAGATCCCCAAGGATTTGAGAGCATTTGAGAGAAGTTGTCCAATCAAGTGATAGATCCACTCCTTCTCCTTCTTTGCAATCAAGGATTTCGTGATTTGAGCAAGTCTTGAGCTTTCCCCATCTTTCTTGTTACTCTTGAGGTTGGAGACTCCTAGGCGGTAGGAGTCTTTCGAGAGGAATTGAACTTTGTGATTACCTCTAAAAGTTTGTGAGGGTTTGGAGACCACCCCAAGGTCTACCACTAGTGGTTGAGAAACGCCTCCGTGGCGCTTGTCTCAAAGGGAGAATAGGGTGAGCCTTCGTGGCATTGGTGTGCCTTCGTGGTAACATCCACCTCTCTAACGGTGACTAGCTTCCTCCAAGGAAGTGAACATCAGCATACATCCTCGCCTTCCCGGAGTTGCGGTTGTTCCTAACCCTAACTCCCTACTTGTGGTTACTTGTCTCTTTGCACTTACGCACATCATATTGTGCTTGCTTACTTATGTGCTTGTGTTACTTGCTTAGTACTTAGTACTCACTTGCAATTGTTAGGCTCATCTTCATATTCCGCATTATTGCCTAAAATTGCTAAGTAATAATTAAAATTTGTAATTTTGTACCTATTCAACCCCCCTCTAGGTCCATCTCGATCCTTTCAAAGAAGTCTATTTACTCGTTCCATAATGCATCATCCCGCAACTAACTCATTAGTTGTATTGCTTGCAAGGCTTATAGTGATGTGCATTACCGAGAGGGCCCAGAGATACCTCTCTGACAATCGGAGTGACAAATCCTAATCTCGATCTATGACAACTCAACAAGTACCATCGGAGACACCTCAGAGAGCACCCTTATAATCACCAGCCACGCCAGACGCTTGGTAGCACACAAAGTGTTCCTCCGTATTCGGAGTTGCATAATGTCATAGTCATAGGAACATGTATAAGTCATGAAGAAAGCAATAGCAATATATATTAAACAATCAAGTGCTAAGCTAATGTAATGGGCCAAGTAAATCAGATCATTCTCTAATCGATGTGATCTCGTTAATCAAATGACAATTCATGTCTATGGCTAGGAAACTTAACCATCTTTGATTCAACGAGCTAGTAAAGTAGAGGCATACTAGTGACACTTAGTTTGTCTATGTATTCACACATGTACTAAGTTTCCAAGTTAATACAATTCTAGCATGAATAATAGACATTCGTCATGATATAAGGAAATATAAATAACAACTTTATTATTGCCTCTAGGGCATATTTCCTTCAGTCTCCCACTTGCACTAGAGTCAATAATCTAGATTACACAGTAATGGTTCTAACACCCATGGAGTCTTGGTGCTGATCATGTTTTGCTCGTGAGAGAGGCTTAGTCAACGGGTCTGCAACATTCAGATCCGTATGTATCTTGCAAATCTCTATGTCTCCGCCCTGACTAGATCAAGGTTGGAATTGAAGCGCCTCTTGATGTGTTTGGTTCTCTTGTGAAATCTGGATTACTTTGCCAAGGCAATTGCACCAAAGATTGTCACAAAAGATTTTCATTGGACCCGATGCACTAGATATGACACTTAGATCGGATATGAACTCCTTCATCCGTAATCCTTCATTTGATGCTTCCAAGCAGCTATGTACTCGCTTCACATGAAGATCCCGCCACGACGCTTTGCTTAGAATCGCACCAACCGATGTACCTCCACCGCTCAATATAAACAAGTATCCGGTTTGTGACTTAGAGTCATTCGGTCGTTGTCAAAGCTTGCATCGACGTAACCATTTACGATTGAGCTCTTTGTCACCTCCATAAACGAGAAAAATATCCTTAGTCCTTTTTCGTATTTTAGGATGTTCTTGATCACTGTCCAAAGGATCCACTCGGATTACTTTTGGTACCTCCCTGCTAAACTTATTGCAAGGCACACATCAGGTCCGGTACACAAGATGCATACATGATAGAGCCTATGGCTGAAGCATAGGGAACAATTTTCATTTTATCTCTATCTTCTCGTAGTGGGTCGGCATTGAGCCCGACTCAACTTCACACCTTGTAAACACGTGCAAGAACCCTTTCTTTTGCTTGATCCATTTTGAACTTCTTCAAAACTTTATCAAGGTATGTGCTTTGTGAAAGTTCAATTAAGCATCTTGATCTATCTCTATAGATCTTGAGGCCCAATATATAAGCAGCTTCACTGAGGTCTTTCATTGAAAAACTCTTATTCAAGTATCCTTTTATGCTATCCAGAAATTCTATGTCATTTCCAATCAACAATATGTCATCCACATATAATATTAGAAATGCTACAGAGCTCCCACTCACTTTCTTGTAAATACAGGCTTCTCCAAAAGTCTATGAAAAACCATATGCTTTGATCACACTATCAAAACATTTATTCCAACTCCGAGATGCTTGCACCAGTCCATAGATGGATCGCTGGAGCTTGCACACTTTGTTAGCTTCCTTTGGATTGATAAAACCTTTGGGTTGCATCATATACAACTCTTCTTCCAGAAAACCATTCAGGAATGCAGTCTTTACATCCATTTGCCAAATTTCATAATCATAAAATGCGGCAATTTCTAACTGATTCGCCGGATTTAAGATCGCCACAGATGAGAAAGTCTCATCGTAGTTAACCCCTTGAACTTGTCGAAAACCTTTCGCAACAAGTCAAGCTTTGTAGACAAAGAATATTACCAACAAGTTAGTCTTCTTCTTGAAGATCCATTTATTCTCGGCGGCTTGCCGATCGTCGGGCAAGTCAACCAAAGTCCACACTTTGTTCTCATACATGGATCTCATCACAGATAACATGGACTCAAGCCATTTCGCTGAATATGGGCTCATAATCGCTTCCTCATAGTTCGAGGTTCGCTATGGTTAAGTAACATGACCTTCGTAACAGGATTACCGCACCACTCTGCGGATCTTACTCGTTGACCTATGAGGTTCACTAGTAACTTGATCTGAAGTTACATGATCATCATCATTAGCTTCCTCACTAATTGGTGTAGGAGTCACAAGAACAGATTTCGTGATGAACTACTTTCCAATAAGGGAGCAGGCATGCATTACCTCATCAAGTTCTACTTTCCTCCCACTCATTTCTTTCGAGAGAAACTCCTTCTCTAGAAAGGATCCATTCTTAGCAATGAATATCTTGCCTTCGGATCTGTGATAGAAGGTGTGCCCAACAGTCTCTTTTGGGTATCCTATGAAGACACATTCGATTTGGGTTCGAGCTTATCAGGTTGAAGCTTTTTCACATAAGCATCGCAACCCCAAACTTTAAGAAACGACAACTTTGGTTTCTTGCCAAACCACATTTCATAAGGCGTTGTCTCAACGGATTTAGATGGTGCCCTATTTAACGTGAATGCAGCTATCTCTAAAGCATAACCCCAAAATGATAGCGGTAAATCAAGAAGAGACATCATAGATCGCACCATATCTAGTGAACTACGACACGACGCTCGGACACACCATTACGCTGTGGTGTTCCGGTGGCATGGAGTTGCAAAACTATTCCGCATTGTTTCAAATGAAGACCAAACTCTAACTCAAATATTCTCCTCCACGATCAGATCATAGAAACTTTATTTTCTTGTTACGATGATTTTCCACTTCACTCTGAAATTCTTTGAACTTTTCAAATGTTTCAGACTTATGTTTCATCAAGTAGATATACCCATATCTGCTCAAATCATCTCGTGAAGGTGAGAAAATAACGATACCGCCGCAAGCCTCAACATTCATCTGACCACATACATCTCAGATGTATGATTTCCAACAAATCTGTTGCTCGCCCATTGTTTCGGAGAACGGAGTTTTAGTCACCTTGCCCATGAGGCATGGTTTGCAAGTACCAAGTGATTCATAATCAAGTGATTCCAAAAGTCCATCAGAATGGAGTTTCTTCATGCGCTTTACACCAATATGACCTAAACGACAGTGCCACAAATAAGTTGCACTATCATTATCAACTCTGCATCTTTTGGCTTCAATATTATGAATATTTGTTTCACTACTATCAAGATTCAAAATAAATAGACCACTCTTCAAGGGTGCATGACCATAAAAAAATATTACTCATATAAATAGAACAATCATTATTCTCTCGATTTAAATGAATAACCATCTCAAGATCAAACAAGATCCAGATATGATGTTCATGCTCAACGCCGCACCAAATAACAATTATTCAGGTCTAAAACTAATCCTCAAGGTAGATGTAGAGGTAGCGTCGATCATGATCACATCGACTTTGGAACCATTTCCCACGGCATCATCACCTCATCCTTAGCCAATCTTCGCTTAATCCAGAGTCCCTGCTTTGAGTTGCAAATATTAGCAACAAAACCAAGATCAAATACCAAAAAGCATCGAGCATTAGTAAGGTACACATCAATAACATGTATATCACATATACCTTTGTTCACCTTCCCATCCTTCTTATCCACCAAATACTTGGGGCAGTTCCGCCCAAAGGACCAGTCCCTTTGCAGTAGAAGCACTCAGACTCAGGCTTAGGTCCAGACTTGGGTTTATTCACTTGAGCAACAACTTGCTTGTTGTTCTTCTTGAATTTCCCTTTCTTCCCTTTACCCTTCTTCTTGAAACTGGTGGTCTTGTTGACCATCAACACTTGGTGCTCCTTCTTGATTTCTACCTCCACAGCCTTTAGCATCGCGAAGATCTTGGGAATCGTCTTATCCATCCCTTGCATATTATAGTTCATCACGAAGCTCTTGTAGCTTGGTGGCAGTGATTCAAGAATTCTGTCAATGACACTATCATCCGAAAAGATTAACTCCCGCTTGAATCAAGTGATTGTTATACCCGCATATTCTAAGTATATGCTCACCGACATAATCTATTCTCCTCCATCTTGCAAACAGAGAACTTATTGGAGACTTCATATCTCTCAATCCGGGAATTTGCTTGAAATATTAACTTCAACTCCTGGAACATCTCATATGCTCCATGAAATTCAAAACGTCGCTGAAGTCCCGGTTCTAAGCCGTAAAGCATGGCACACTGAACTATCGAGTAGTCATCAGCTTTGCTCAGCCAGACGTTCATAACATCTGGCATTTCTCCTCAAGCAGCTGGTTTGGTACCCAGCGGTGCTTCGAGGACGTAATTCTTCAGGCAGCAATGAGGAGAATCCTCAAGTTACGGACCCAGTCCGTGTAATTGCTACCATCATCTTTCAACTTTGCTTTCTCAAGGAACACATTAGAATTCAACGGAACAACAACACGGGCCATCTTTCTACAACAACATAGACATGCAAAATACTATCAGGTACTAAGTTCATGATAAATTGAAGTTCAATTAATCAAATTACTTAAGAAATCCAACTTAGATAGACATCCCTCTAATCATCTAGATGATCACGTGATCCATATCAACTAAACCATGTCCGATCATCACGTGAGATGGAGTAGTTTTCAACGGTTAACATCACTAGGTTGATCAGATCTACTATATGATTCACGATCGACCTCTCGGTCTTAGTATTCCTCGAGGCCATATCTGCATATGCTAGGCCTGCCAAGTTTAACTCGAGTATTCTCAAGGTGGTGCAAAACTGGCTTGCACCCGCTGTATGTGAACGTAGAGCTTATCACACACCTATCATCACGTGGTGTCTCTAAGACGCACAAACTTTCGCAACTGTGCATACTCGTGAGAACACTTATACCTTGAAATTTAGTGAGAGATCATCTTATAATGCTACCGCCGATCTAAGCAAAATAAGATGCATAAAAGATAAACATCACATGCAATCAATATAAGTGATATAATATGACCATCATCATCTTGTGCCTTTGATCTCCATCTCCAAAGCAATCATTATGATCACCATCGCCACCGGCGCGACACCTTGATCTCCATCGTAGCATCGTTGTTGTCTCGCCAACTATTGCTTCTACGACTATGCTACCGCTTAGTGATAAAGTAAAGCAATTACATGGCGATTGCATTTCATACAATAAAGCGACAACCATATGGCTCCTGCCAGTTGCCGATAACTTCGATACAAAACATGATCATCTCATACAATAAAATTTAGCATCATGTCTTGAGCATATCATATCACAACATACCCTGCAAAAACAAGTTAGACGTCCTCTACTTTGTTTGTAGAAAGTTTTACGTGGCAGCTATGGGCTGAGCAAAAATCGTTCTTACCTACGCATCAAAACCACAACGATATTTCGTCAAGTATGTGCTGTTTTAACCTTCACAAGGACCGGGCGTAGCCACACTCGATTCAACTAAAGTTGGAGAAACAGACACCGCCAGCCACCTGTGTGCAAAGCATCGTCAGAGAACCAGTCTCACGTAAGCATACACGTAATGTCAGTCCGAGCCGCTTCATCCAACAATACCGCCGAATCAAAGTATGACATGCTGGTAAGCAGTATGACTTGTATCGCCCATAACTCATTTGTGTTCTACTCATGCATATAACATCTACGCATAAACCTGGCTCTGATACCACTGTTGGGGAACGTATTAATTTAAAAAATTTCCTACGCACACGCAAGATCATGGTGATTCATAGCAACAAGCGGAAGAGTGTCGCCCACGCACTTTTGTAGACCATAAGCGAAGCGTTATATCAACGCTGTTGATGTAGTCGAACGCCTTCATGATCCGACCGATCCATGTACCGAACTCACGGCATCTCCGAAGTTCAAGACACTTTCAGCTCGATGACGCCCCTCGCTCTCTTGATCCAGCTTGAGGCCGAGGGACGCTTTCTCCAAAGCAAGACGGCGTGGATGATGGTGATGATGATGCTATCGACGCAGGCTTCGCCTAAGCACCGCCACGATATGATCGAGGTGGATTATGGTGGAGGGGGCACCGTGCACATCGCTAAAAGATGAATAGATCAATCTGTGTGTCTATGGGGTGCCCCCTCCCCCGTATATAAAGGAGTGGAGGAGGGAGGAGGGCCGGCCCTCTCATGGCGCGCCCTGGAGGAGTCCTACTCCCACCGGGAGTAGGATCCCCCCCTTCCAAGAGGAGGAGTAGGAGGGAAGGAAGGAGGAGAGAGGGGGAAGGCAAAAGGGGGGCGCCCCCCTTCCTTGTCCACCCGGACTAGGGGAGGGGGCGCGGCCTGCCCCCTGGCCACCCTCCTCTTTCTCCACTAGGGCTAATAGGCCCTATACACTCCCCGGGGTTTCTGTAACCCCTGCACTCCAGTTTTGTCCCAAGTTTCCAGCACCTAGTCATCCAATATATCGATCTTTATGTCTCGACCATTTCGAGACTCCTCACAAGTGTCTGTGATCATATCCAGGACTCAACTACCTTCGCACATCAAAACACATAAACTCATAATAGTGATCGCCACCGAACGTTAAGCGTATGGACCCTACGGGTTCGAGAACTATGTAGACATGACCGAGACACGCCTCCGTCAATAACCAATAGCGGAACCTGGATGCTCATATTGGCTCCTACATATTCTATGAAGATCTTTATTGGTCAAACCGCATAACAACATATGTTGTTCCTTTGTCATCTGTGGTGTTACTTGCCCGAGATTTGATCGTCGGTATCCAAAGACTCTAGTTCAATCTCATTACCGACAAGTCTCTTTACTCGTCCGTAATGCATCATCCCGCAACTAACTCATTAGTTGTATTGCTTGCAAGGCTTATAGTGATGTGTATTACCGAGAGGGCCCAGAGATACCTCTCCGCCAATCGGAGTGACAAATCCTAATCTCGATCTATGCCAACTCAACAAGTACCATTGGAGACACCTGTAGAGCATCTTTATAATCACCCAGTTACGATGTGACGTTTGGTAGCACATAAAGTGTTCCTCCGGTATTCGGGAGTTGCATAATCTCATAGTCATAGGAACATGTACAAGTCATGAAGAAAGCAATAGCAATATACTAAACGATCAAATGCTAAGCTAACGGAATGGGTCAAGTCAATCACATCATTCTCTAATGATGTGATCCCGTTAATCAAAATGACAACTCATGTCTTAGGCTAGGAAACTTAACCATCTTTGATTCAACGAGCTAGTAAAGTAGAGGCATACTAGTGACACTTAGTTTGTCTATGTATTCACACATGTACTAAGTTTCCGGTTAATACAATTCTAGCATGAATAATAAACATTCATCATGATATATGGAAATATAAATAATAACTTTATTATTGCCTCTAGGGCATATTTCCTTCAGAACAATCATAGAGCTGGCCGTGGAGCTCGTCCACCACGCCATCGCCGCTACGGCCGCCTTTCTTCTTTCTACTCAGCCTCCTCAACTTGTCGCTATCTCGCCGCGTCTGTGGTCACCCTCCCGGTGGCCATTGCCTTAGTGATCATGAGAGTGCCCCATCCTTAACACTCTTTCACCACAAAGAGCCCTCGGTCAGAGTGTGCAGACCGGCGATCTCCACCGCCCAACGTTATGCGAGGTCGGGCACTTCCCGGAGAATCCAACAACTACCCGGTCCAACAGTCCACCGCCTCTCCTGCCCTGCGCCTCGGGCGCCTGCACTGCTCGAACATCTCCCATGCCTCATTGAGGCTGCGGAGCGCCACGCCGAAAGCACTCGACATCGAAGCTGCAGAAGCGGCCGAGGTCAAGTGAGAGACGCCTTTGCGAGCAATGCGGCTGGTTCTGGCCACAAGCGAAAGTGGAAGGCAGAAATTTTCTTCCAGCTCGTAATGGGTGAGTATATTTACCTCGGATGCGCTCGTAGTAATTTTTTACTTTCTTTCATATCGCATTTTCCATTCCGATTTATTTCGTCGTGGTTTTAGTTTAAATTTGAACTAAAACCACGACGAGTAAATCAGAAAGGAGGGAGTACATCTTAGTACTTGGGCTAGGTCGGGTTTAGAGGACTAAACTCAGATGTTTACTCCTCTATAGTCTGATAGGATCGGCTAGAGTTGGCCTTAATAGGTTTACTGAAGTGAATATCTAGAGCTTGTGAGGAAATGGAGAAAAGCCACAAAGCCTGGGCGAATTGCAGTGACCTGGCATGTGACATGCCTGCATCTTTTTTCAAGAGATCATTAATGTAGCATAGATTACCTGACAACTACACATGTTTGAAAACTTTCTGCAGCCCATACAACCAGTGGCGGAGCTAGAGGGGGCCCGTATGCGTTTGGTTCACGGGATAGCCATCCAAGGGACATGGATAGCCACTTTTTATTGGATAGCAGCCGTTTGGTTTGTGGACGAGCTGATATGGATCGGATATGATAGCCATACGCTTGGAATATTCCTTCAAAATCCAGCTCCCCAGGCACGGGAAAATGTCGCGGACATGCTCATCCACCCACGCGTGAACGAAACATTTGTTGCGCTGACCTCCCAAAAGTAGTGCATGGGCGTACGTGACTCCGTATACGTGGTGTGAGTGAGCTGCGGTGCGTTCGTGTATGTGTACGTGTACGTGGTGTGAGCGTGAGTGAGCTGCGTGCATGGGCGGCCTTTGTCGTGGTGTAAGCTGTACGACGGACGGGCCGATGCTATACGCGTGTACGCGGTGTACATGGGCGGCCGTACTTTCTGTACACGGGCGACCGATGCTGTATACACAGCTCACCGATGTTGTATGCTGTGTACGCGGAGGTGTGCGCGGTGTACATGATGTATGTGGTGTGCGTGCGTGAGCTGCGTGGTGTTGGTACGTGGTGTGCTGTGTGTATTAATCCTTTTTATTTTTCGTGCAGCAGCTTAAAGGGAAAAGGCAACAGAGAAAAAAAATGCTATTCCTAACCATGATTTATCCATTGAACCAAACAAAACATGGGCTAACACCATCCACCAACTAAACAAAAAATTGGCTATCCTTATCCAGTTGGACGGGGATACCCATATCCACCCTAGCATCTTCCTTTAACCAAACACACCCAGAGCCCCCCCAGCCCACCACATAGCTCCGCCACAGTTGCATACAACTGAGCATGTTGTTCTCAATAGTGATGACCAGTCTCTTGCTTATACGAGTATCTTGTGGCTATGACTAGCCATGTATGGATTTCGCTGAAAGCATACTAAATAGTATAGACGCTGACATAATTCCAGAGATCTAATTTTAGCCTAAGCACATAGATGAAAGGATGATATGCTTCTATACCATGTACTCTATTTCCTTTTTTACTTATGGCTTGATATTGCAACAAATAACAGTAAGATATAAACCTCTGACCTGAGTATGAGTTCATAACTGTAGGCGTTTCAGCAAGTATTATCAAGATTACTCAAGTCCATTGATACAAAAATGTTTAAAGAAGCATATTAACATTCTAAAGGAATCTTTGCACACGGAAGATTAATGGTGGAAAAATGATAGTACATAAGAATAAAGAGAACAAACCTTATTCATTTTGAGACAACATGGATACATTCCCATCATATTTATGGTTTCTCCTGAGTTGAGAATGTTTTGTTTTCATCAGGTTGATTCATCTCAATTGACATGCATATATACTAGCAACTGTTTCACCTAAACCCACTTGTGATCGAACCGTGCATTTGTTTATAGACTGTTTGGTTGATCTCAACAATTCCCTCTCTACCCGCTAATGACATGTTCTGCCTTTTCAGTACTTCTGACTTGCAACTTCATCCGCAAGAAGGGCCAGCAAGGTGGTGGTCGACCGACGGTCACAATTCTGCTGTGTGTGTGCTGATGATGACGATTTGCAGGTCTTAAAACCAAGCATCGGGTCCTTCCCCTATCTAGGTCTGAGGCTATTAAAGCAAGAAAATAGAACCATCTCGACGAGCTTAGGAGCAACATGTCATCAACGGAAGGAGCTTTGCCATACTGGAGAACAAAGAACATGAACTTTATCTAATGGGAGAACCATGAACAGGGAGTGCAGAGAGGAGAAAAGAGGCTGAAGATGCGTGCGGTAAATTATAGATTTAGTACAAAAAATATTTTCTATCTGAGAATGAATTTCTTTTCAAAACTGTTGAGTAAATATGAATATTTTACTGGTATGCTACTGGGTTTCAAATTATTTATTTATTTTGTACCTGCTGCAACGCACCGCCTTTTGCTAGTTAGTACATAAACAAAAAATTGGTAATCTGGACATTACCTCGAAGATGCTGGACCGAACTGGTGGGGACGTGTTTGGTTGGTCGTATTGATTTTGCTTGGAGTGCAGGCGTTGCCGAGTTGGGCTTGGTTGAGGGAAAACAGGGAAAAAATCATCATCCGCATCGCGTTTGGTTGCCTGCATTAGGGGATTGGTTTTGGCATGGTGTTTGGTGTCTTCCGTTGTCTCCGTTCATGCAACTACACGGTGTTTGGTTGCACATAGGCTGCAAGGTGTGCTAACCTTGTACCGTATGTGGTGAGCTTACTCGCTATACTTTACACACGATCACATCGAGCACACCAACGCCACATCATTGTAATGGCAACGAACTGGACGATGATGATGAAGTTCTTTATCCCAAACTGACGCACCCACCTTGCCAACTTCAACACTACTGCATACCTGCTTGAGCA